>JAPTHN010000001.1:177543281-178793281 GCA_026936325.1 Platynereis dumerilii | reverse complement strand
GCACACGACAGGTATTCAGGCCACAGGGAATAGAGGCATAGTGGATTACCATGCTCTGTGAACAAATTTGTCGCAAAGCACTGTGTGTTACTTACATAGATGTCCGCACCCAGGACAGTTTATGTTAAATGTTTAAAACTGTTTAAAGTTATGAACTATTGGCACTACAAAGTGTTAATGCACTGTACATTATCTTACAGTGCATTAAGATATATTACGTGGAGTGTTAAAATGATATCTTACGTGGAGTGTTAAAATGACGTGGAGTGTTAAAATGATTTTTTAATTGATGGCCCAATGTGCCCCGGCTGTTTTAGCCGGGGCACATTGGGACAGTCATTTTTACGACTCTCTGGCTGCAAAAGGGTAGGTGCAGTCTAGTTTATTATGCCTTGCATTTAAGCTCAATAGTATTGGTGATATTCATGCAAACTTCAGAGTTCTTCAGTGCTTTCAGCATTGAGCAAAATTAGTAGACGTTAAAAGCGTCCCAATGTGCCCCCGTTCCCCCTACTCCATGGGACCCATACATTCCAAAAATGAAAAACAAAAAAATTTCACCGACTCGTTTGGTTGCCATGGTAACGGCATGTTTGGCCTGATGACTGCTTAAAAGTCATAAATTGAGTTTTTGGTTATGTACCACAGATTAAAACATTACATGCATTTGTCACACAAAAATGTCAGAAATGTCTTCTCATGGATGTACACCAATACATTTGCCATAAATGTGAAGAAAAAGGTTAAAATATTTTTTTATGTAAGAACTCAAAGGGCACCAACACACTAATTTAAAATTTCAGATTTTGCATGCATCAATTTTGACAGTAATCAAATTTAAATAAAACGATCATATGCCTACAGATTTTTTTAAAATTTGCATTATCATAAACAAGTAATTGTCAAACAAATGGCAAAAAATAAAAAAAATTCACCGAGTTGTTTTTTTACTGCAGTAGCATTACTGTGCCAATGTCAATTTAAAAGAAATAAAGACAATTTTAGAGACAGTTGACTGAAATTAACAAAGAAAATTCTTTGGATAAAGATGAGAAGCTGAAACTTTGGTAAGCATAGAGTAGGTGTTACTGCATTCAATAAAAAACATAATTATGCTTCTAGCTGCATTAGATCTCATTTAAATAGCAGATTACTGGCTACCCGGTGGCTACCATGCTGTTGAAAAAAAGAGAGCAGAAAATGGTAAAGTCACAAATTTTCAGGGCCTGCAGCAGTTGTGACGCTATGTTGCTAGGCAACCAGGCTGCTCAGAAGTATGTGCAGTGTACCACGCTTGAGTCACCTTAATAACTTAATCAAAACATTGAGAAAGCCTGACTTTTCATGGATTTGTCCAGAGAATGGTTTGAATTGAACCTCTTTGAATTTAGTTGAGTTGTTGGAAAACTAACTTTTTCTCTTAACCCCTGGATGTGCTGTAATTTGCCAATGAAGGCATATTAACATCAAGATAGGACTTTACAAGATTTGATTGTCCCAATGTGCCCCGTGTCCCAATGTGGCCCTTGTCCCGATGTGCCCCGGTTCCATAGCAAATTGCTTTTTCCGTTTATTTGATTAGATAAATTGATAGAGGCACACATGCCTATTTTAACGTTACTGTTGTATTATATTACCATGCCTATCAGAAATGTAACATGATTTCGTCAGCTCAGTTTGAAAAGGACATTTTTAGAAACAAAACTCAAGTACACAAACACATATCCTTCTGCATATCAGTAGTTTTACCATAGGCATATTTAGAAAAAGTTGATTGGACTAAGCTTAATCCTCTGTTTTTAAATTTCCATGGGAAATGTGCTTTCCTCCCAATACGTACAACAACATAGATGGAGTAGGCGTGAAAGCAAAGCTGACATTATTTTTTCAATGTTATCATGTTCATCATGAAATGCGAGGACAAGTTTTATAAGTCAAAACAACACATTGTATTTGTCGGTTTGCAGTGTTTTCTTCATTGGTGTGTGTTCCCATTCACTTCATTGCCTTCTCCATTTTCTTTTTTTTTCTTCAAAACTTAATTGCCTATGGGTATTTCCCTTGAGTGAAATGCTTCTTTTCTGCTTATCTTGAGTTCTATGTTGATTAGATACCATACAGTGACAAAAGTGAGTCTCACTTATTTATTTATAAGCACATGCTCTTTTTGTGGCAGCCAAACTTGCATTTTATTCGGCCAAAATGGCGTCCATATATTTAAAAAAGCCAGGAAATCAGATGGAAAAATGTGTTAAGATTGTGTGGAAACTTCCTTGAATGACACACGCTGAAATTATTTTGTCCCTCTGTAAAAAGTCTGGTCTGACTGATCTGCATGCTGGGGACCAGGTTCAGAAACTGTTGCTATAGCCATTTAATCGCAAAAATGTCTTAAGTGGTTTTTATGTTACAACACCAAAAAAACCTCCAATAGTGCAACCATGTATTCAGGAAAATCCGAAAACCGAATTTCTAACTATAATTATTGTGAAGTATAGCCATATTTTTCTGACAAGGCCATCTATATAATAATTTGTATTATGGGATAGCATGACATCACAAGGCTTTTCCCTAATTTCTCCACCTATCCTTCTCTATCCCAACTTTACACATGCCCTAGCAGATGCATGACACTTTTTTCTATCAATTAACACGAACTATCACCACATCCATCCTCTATCTTTTATGTCAACCCAACGCTACGTTTTCTATCGAGCCCATTTCTGCCATTTTATTTGTTGTCATCCAGGCCTTCACGCTCACCAGTGTCAAAATAAATGCTGGAGGGTAGGCCTATTGTTATTTCAATCACACTGTCTGTGTGCGATGTAGGATTTGTAATGGATCAAGAAAACTACCTGATATCAGTATCTTTACATTTGAGGTCCCTACCCCAAATTCATTCAAAATTTCAAAAATATATCTTAACTCTACCAAGAGTTCAAGTTTTACTCCGTAATTGCTCTCTTTTCTCAATCTCAAGATGTTGAACTCATATCTCATGAGTGCTGTATCGTTCATCTCTTATAGGCCTAAAATGAACTAAATATATCAAGACTTCTGAAAGTATTCCAGCTGAATATGGAAACTTTAAAAGGGAAAACATTTTACAGGGTGTCTACAGAAAAAGAGGAAAGTCAACACAATTGGATTTGTTTACATTTAATTTTGTGCCAAGCATCATTAATCAACAAAACATGATTTTTATATGAACAGTTTAACTTTTATGCGAGGGTTGCGATAACTTGCTGGATTCTGTCTTCCTATTTGCCCATTCTGAATAATCCACTGAGTCCAGCTCAGGAGACAAGGGGTGGCACTCTACCTGGCTCAGGAGGCTTGTTTTGAGGCACTCCTGAGTCTTCTTCGCAGTATGAACAGGTGCTTCACCTTGTAGGAAGATGATTTTGCCAACAAAGGAGTTTCTCGTCTGACGCCATGGCACCCCAAATTATTTCAGAATGTTATTATAAACATTTGCATTGATTCCGGTACTCTGGTCAATGGTTTATTTGAGACATTTTTGTGATTTTCTTGTCATCAGATGAAGACCAAGTATTAGGTCCTGAATTGAATTATCGGCAGCTGGAGCATCAGCAAATGTCCCACTACTCGCGCATGAATCATTCCTACTCTCACAAGCGCCATAAATGGTGAAGAATTTCTCATCAAGAATGAAGAAAACAGGACGACTTTTTTCAGCTTAGAGCAATGCAAGCACTTTTGCATATCATGCTTGCATTTTACCTTTAGTGGTGATCTAATTCACAAATAAACATATTTGCAATAGACCTTCATATGGCTGACCATCAAATCCATTCTCACGTTAGACTTATCACCAAATTGTGAACTTATATGAGTGTGAAAAAGAAGAAAAGTGACTGTCCTCCTTTTCTGTAGACACCCTGTAGATGAATTGTGATGAAGATCCAAATAATAACTATACTGTAATCTTAGCATAAAGTTAAAATCAGCACTTTCAAAACATCTCCTTTGTATTATAAGACAGTCAGATTTAATAAATGCAAACACCTTAAGACTAAATGATGAAGTAGATTCGATGATGTTGATTTCCACACAGAATGTAATGAAATGCTTGATGTTGCTAATGAAAGACAGGATGACAGGATTGTTATTTCTAATGAAAATGTTGTTGTAGCGTTAAATACTGCTAAACCAGGCAAAGCCTGTGGGCCAGATGGTATCTGCGCCAAAGTCGTAAAATCTTGTAGGTACGAACTAGCTACTCCTGTTGGTCGTTTATTCCAAAAATTGTTGGATTTGTGGACTGTGCCTAGAGTATGGAAGTTGTCAGAAATTGTGCCTGTGCCAAAATTAAAGATTCCTCTTGTGAAAAATGATCTCAGGCCAGCTGTGCTGATGAAATGTTTTGAATCTTTTGTTAAAAGATTATTATGTAAAGAGGTTGTACACATGTGTGATAAGTTCCAGTTTGCTTATAAACCAGGTCGAAGTGTTGATGATGCTGTATTAACATTATTGAATATCATCTATTCCCACCTAGATAAAGGCAAAACATACACCAGAGCTCTTTATGTAGATGTCTCTAGTGCCTTTAATACGATCAAACCATATGTTATGTTACAGTCCTTGTCATACTTACGTGGAATCTCAAGTTTTTTTTCTATGCTGTTGAACTGTGATGTCAGAGATGACTCTATTCTAGCATTGCAATATATGTAAATTAACTACAAGCTGTGATGTCATTTCAAACTGGGTCAGATTCCCCAGCTTCTAGCCAATGTTGATCCTCCTGAACTGAGCGTCACAGTTTCAACACAGTGTCAGAGTAAGAGTTTTATCAGGGATAGCCCCTACAACTACGTCATCACAGCTTGATAGCCAATGGGCTGACCGTAAACTACGTCATCACAGTTCAAACATTGATATATTGAAGGAAGCATTACATTTTTGATCCCAATGATTTATCACAGCAATCACCAGTCTAATCCTACCAAATGGCAGCTTGGTGAGCATTCACAGTAGACAACTGTTGTAATCCCCACAGAGTTGTTTGATAAATCTACAGACTTGCTAACTTACAACTTTAAACTTTGATGGAAGTTGGTATAAACAGAATTTGTTTGTAAACACATGGCTTATGTTATGTATATTTGTTCTGGCAGCCCATTGGCTGAGAGGCTGTGATGTCAAACTTGCATGGGTTTTCCCAGACCCAATTTTAACTCTGACACTGAGTTGAAACTGTGATGCTCAGTTTGGTGGATTCACATTGGTTAGAAGCTGGGGAATCTGACCCAGTTTGAAATGACATCACAGCTTGTAGTTAATTTACATATATTGCAATGCTAGAATAGAGTCATCTCTGACATCACAGTTCAACAGCATAGAAAAAAAACTTGAGATTCCATGTAAATATGACAAGGACTGTAAACAAACTCTGTGATTTTAAATGTAAATCATAATCTTATTAAGTGGATTTATAGTTATTTAACTGAAAGACCGCAATATGTAAAACTTCATGATGTAACATCAAACTGGTTATGTACCAATACTGGGGCCCCGCAACCAGGGGCGGATCCAGGAATTTGGGAAGGGGGGGGGGGGGTTCAGGTTCAGTGATGGGACTACCACAGGATGCAAAGCCCGAAGGGCTGAAGCTTATGCGGGGGGGGGGGGGGTCAGGGCCCGCTGAATGCCATTTTTAGCTGCTTAATCCAATGTGCTTCTCTATTAATGTTCTCTATTAATGTTCAGCTACAAACTAATATGAAGAGCAGAAACCACAAACTTAAAACCCCTCCTCCATCTCCCATGGATACGCAGCTGCTGGAGGGGCTCCCGTGTTCTGATAAATAAACTGCGCTGGATTGCATGTCCAAGCTTGCGCTGGATGGCATGTCCAAGCATGCTCTGTATAGCATATCCAAGCATGAGCTGGATAGCATATACACGATCGCATATATACACCGTGGTCGTGAATGCAGGTACACGCATGCGCTGAATGGCATGAACACAGGTGATCGTGAACACACATACACGCGTAATGATGCGCGGAGACCAAATTATGCAAAAGCAACACAGCAAGCGGAAGGACAGTACAAATGTTTAATTAGACTAATTTTAAAGTTTGCTGCAAGTTTGGTAACTCCAGAATTTATACTTTATATGATGTAAGCAAAGTTTTGACCAGCTTGAAAAAATCATTTCTACAGCGCCAGGTTTAAGGTGCCGCTTCTCCTCACTGCCTGCAGTTAGAAATACAAAATTTTATCACATTATGCGCTTGTATGTGTACTATAAATGTACCGAAAAGTTGGTGTTTATTTGGCAAATAAAATGTGTCCCTGTTCTGTCCCGATTCACCCCAGTGTCCCGATTCACCCCATATTACGGTACTTTAAAAGAAACTGTACATCGTAAACACAATGCAATTCCAATGGCAGGTCATGGAAATAATTTTTGATTGATAGCTATTTCAAAATAAGAGGTATTACTTCAGTTTCCTTTTCACACAGCTAAAAATACAGAATAAGATGACTGCCAGAAGCATGTTTCAAATGATTGGAACCATTTTGAGGTATTGGGGAGCATAAATTTGATAAAAACATGCAAAATCAATGTTATTCCAATGGAGACAATTTATGCATATTGCTCGGCAGTGACAGCAAGTAAGCTAAAATTTTTTATGTGGATTGTAGCGAAATGATGTAACGCTAATGTTTTGAGCACAATTGTTTGATAATTAAACATTTGTACTGTCCTTCCACTTACTGCGTTGCTTTTGCATAATTTGGTCAGACACCAAAATATTTGAATATATGGCATAACTCAACTTTGCCTGAATGAAACTTTATGAATGTCACATGGAATATTTCTCAGCCCAATCCAATGACTATGTGAAAATGATACACTGTTGGGCCCATAATTTTTTGTGCTACATTGAAATAACCTACTTGCATAATTTCGTCAGATGCAGTGTAGAGCTAGAAGACCCTCTGGTGGCGTAGCTGTTCTAATCAAATAAATCTGTATAAATCTAAAACAGTGACTGTAGAAAAGGCAAATTAATACATTATATGGCTTAAGATTCATAGGACACCACAAGAGATGATCATAGGGGGTGCCTATATTCCCCCTCAAGGTATAGCACAAATTATACGAATAGTACCTATGAATCAGATATCTTAAATGAAATAAGACAAGACTTAGCATGCTTTTTAGATAAAACACCGAGTGTGTCTATCTGTGGTGATCTGAATTGTCAGACTGGTAATGTGATTGATTTCGAGGAAATTATAAATGGAAGGAACTGTTCCGTGATCTCAGATTTGAATGGTGCTTTCTCTACACTTTGTGGGAAAAATGAAGATTGGTCAATTAAGCAGCGGCACTCTAAAGATGGCACAGTCAATAGCAATGGGAAAGAGCTCATCAACATGTGTAGAGCAAGTGATATCAGAATAATGAATGGCTTCTTTTCTGAGAATCAAACAGATAACTTTACATGTTATAGTCCAATGGGACTAACAAATAAACGTAATATACACAGCAATATGACAGAACATCTTGCAAGCTCAAACAGCCCTGTTGCCATTACAAGGAGACTCTTAGCAGGCACTTTGATATATCAATCCCCAACTATCTTTGAAAATGTTCAACACATATGTTCTCCCTATTCTGGAATACAACTATGAAATATGGACAGATCTATATAAAAGCTGTTAGCAAACTTGAAAACTTACAACTTGAACACCTGAAGTGCCTGTTACAGGGTGTCTTCAGAAAAAGAGAACAGTTACTTTTTTTCTTTTTCACACTCATATAATTCAGAATTTGGTGATAAATCTAACATAAGAATGGATTTGATAGTCAGCCATATAAGGTCTATTGCAAATATGTTTATTTTTGAATTGGAGCACTACTAAAGGCAAAATGCAAGCATGATATGCAAAAGTGCTTGCGTTGCTGTAAGCTGAAAAGGCACGCCCTGTTTTCCTCATTGTTGATGCAACATTTTTTTACCATTTATGGTGCTTGTGAGAGAAGGAATGATTCATGCATGAGTAGTGGGACATTTGCTGATGCTCCAGCTGCCGATAATTCAATTCAGGACCAAACACTTGGTTTTCAACATGGAGTCATCTGATGACAAAAGTCACAAAATTATCTCAAATAGCCATTGAACAGAGTGCCGGAATCAATGCAAATATTTATAATAACAATCTGAAATAATTTGGGGTACCATGGCGTCAGACGAGAAACTCTTTCGTTGGCAAAATCATCTTCCTATAAGGCGTAGCGCCTGTTCATACTGCCAAGAAGACTCAGGAGTGCCTCAACACAAACCTCCCGAGCCAGGTAGGGTGCCACCCCTTGTCTCCTGAGCTGCACCCAGTGGATTATTCAGTATGGGCAAATTGGGAGACAGAATCCAGCAAGTTATCCTAACCATTGCATTAAAATTACAGGCCTCCGTCACATCTGCATGGGGCAAAATGTTCCTGGAGAGCATCAAACACGTTTTTTCATCATTTCTGTCTCATCTGCAGAAAGTTACAACAGCAAGGGGTGCGAATAATGGGTAATTTGACTGTTCTGAATATACTGTTCATGTACAAATCATGTTTTGTTGAATAATGATGCTTGGCACAAAATAAAATGTAAACAAATGTAATTGTGTGGACTGTCCTCTTTTTCTGTAGACACCCTGTAGATGTAAGGAAACAAACACCATCTTATTGGCAGTTTATGGTGAGACAGGTAGATTCCAATTACGTGTCCGTCAAAAAGTGAGAATGGTACCGGTAAATTATTGGTCTCGTTTAGAAAGAATGGGCAATGAAAAAATCCTGAAAAGATGCTTAAACATCCAAAAAGACATGCTTAATTGTAACAGAAAGAATTGTAACAGAAAGAATTGGTTATAGGAAGAGTATGCCATATAATAAATAGCTGTGAGATTGAATATGACATCAGTAATATTGAAAACCCTGAAAATGTGTCTAGTAATGTTAAAACCAAGCTTCTTTACGGTTGTGAGCAAGCGCAACTAATGGCTTCAATAAATGATAGCATACAACAGCCAAAACTAAGGACATAAAAACTCTATAAAACTGACTGTCGTTTAGAACACTACCTTCTCTTAAGAATTAGCCGCAAAATGTTAACCTAGCTAGATTTAGAATTAGTTCACACAGCTTAAGAATTGAAACAGGGCGACATCAGAGGCCAAAATTGCCAGCCCCTGAAAAAATTTGTGAAAAGTGTACTTTGGATATGCCTGAAGAGTATTCATCAGTGTACAGGTCTATAGAATGTTGTCATAAGTCTAACCAATCATGTATTAGAGCCTTGTCTTTGAGCCTGACTGCAAAATCAATTGTCTAACATGTTGGGAAATTTTGGTCTTAACGTGCCTTTTTGAGATATGTAACTGTTATAGAAGCTTCATTTGCTATTTTCTTGATAGCGTATTGTTGCTCGTGAGCTGGGCTTTCAATCTTTGTACAGACATTGTTTGAAAAATTCATCATCCCAAGTCATACCATGACAAAATGGCCCATAAGCTTTTCTAATTCATGAATACTTAATTAACTGACCCAGTTTTGGCTCAGCAAATCAGGGACTGCTACATCACAGTTTGAAATTGTTGCTTCTGTTTCACACAGTTACAAATGGAGAAATTGTGTATTGTTGAAAGGTGCTATCACAGTTCTGAAAATTCCATTGAATTATGTATTTTCACAGCTCTTAAATGAAACTGTTTGAAAGTTTGCTTGTTTTACACTGTTTTTCTTAGTTGCCAGTAATCCTCTAAGTGTCCATAATCGGACTAAATCTGCCTGCAAAATGCTTATGACCTAAATAAGCAGCCAATCACAGAAGAGGTTGGAAATAGCAGAAAGCCCTGTCCATTTTAGCAGGGCATGCGTGGGGAGGATGCAAAAATTATAAAGGTATGAGAGCCCTGTCTTTGAGGCTGACAATAAATGCAGGACCCCCATTCTGCAATACCTGTAAACTACAATACAGAAGGTGTAATGAGGCATTTTTTGTAAAACACTAAATCCTTGTTTTGTTTTGCAGAACTTGTGAAATTTTATTGTGATATCATAGATAGTTTTCCCTGCAGATGAATTTAAGTGAAGCAAGAATCGTTTGACAAAACTGCCATTTAAATTTGTATATGCTTCATATTTATGGAATTATCTTGCCTGGTTAATTTTAAAATGCTTTTACAGCCTCAGCCTATTTTGCCCCAGTGGACCAAAAGTTCCAAATTTTACTCTCTTGCGACACTGGACCTGAAGGCTAATCCTTCGAAGTTTCAAGCGATATGCTTCAGCAGAAACAATACTGAAATGATTTCAAGGTTGACGTAAACACTGTCAAATCAGAAAATGTAATGAAACTGTAAGGCTTTCGTATAGACGAGATGCTAAACTTTAGTCACAATTTATCACTATCTGCAAAAAGGCTGCAAGAAATAATTAATGCACATCATAGATTATGTAAATATCAATTTTACTTCATAAGTGTAATAGATATAATAATTGCATTCTTCACGAAGTGATACGAAAACACAGCATTTTAAAGTCCGAAAAAAATTAAAATGCCATAATGAATATGTCACATGATCACTTCTTCGTTTGCTCGCTGACGCCATTGTGTCGTCTGATTTGGTTTGGTGTTTTTTCAGTTTGATTCTCACCAAACATGGAAGAATGATTACTGTTTGAGTCAGAGAAGGCTAGGAGCCCACTCAAAGACAACGGGGACCCGAGTGGGAACCCCAAGAAGGCCCGTGAGCAGCTGAAGAACCATTTTGTTCCAGTGAACCTGCATGCACTCTTAACTGACCTAAACAAATTCTAAACATTTCAACTGGGCAACTTGATGGCAGTGCCACCTAACTTTATTATTGGAAGACAGTTGCTGTGGCTCCACCTGACACTGTTATATAATAGTGGCCTTGAATTCTTGTTTTGGTGCTACTGGAATTTTATTCAGGTAACTGCTTAAAAACAAACAAGTATTGCTATTTTTGATAATGTCCATCATATGGCTATATAACTGGTTGATCATGCTAACAGTATATCAATGGTTCCGGTAACAATGACAGTGCAATGGTACATTATAGACTATCCAGACCAAAATGATTTCACATTTCACTACAATGTCACTCATTCCGTGAATGCCGAGTGGATTTGATTTGCTGTTCTTGGAGTATAGTAGTTCACTCTTGATCATTTTTTGCATCTCCGGAAGTAGATCAGAGTCTAGAAATTGGGATATCCCATGACATAGGATTGATTACATAAAAGCTGATACTTCAGATTTAGTGGCTAGTTTTTTTTTGTAGTGTGGATTGCTATAATTCAATTGCAACAATTAAGTCAATCAATTGAAGATGTCAAATGATAGTTTGAATTGCCACCAGTCAGGGTATTCCGTACTTCTTTTCATTAGAAATTGGATAATTCTGAAGTACTTTACTCTCAAAGAAGAAACATAATTTCCGGAGTAGGCCTAGTTAGAGTAGATACAATCAAACTTACCCAATCTTTGATCAAATGATCGATTCCAGGAATCAATGCCATCACTAATCACTTCACAAAAGGACATGTCAAGAGAAAATCTTAGACTAAGTTAAAAGCTAATTTTCTATAAATGCCACTGCCTTAAAATTTGAGTTGGACCAGCACAGATTTTCAGAAAGTAGTAAGTGCCACTGATACGGTGTCAGACTTACATTTTTTGCAATCATTTAAAACTAATTCTTATATACTGAAGAAAAATTGTCAACACTGTCTCTCCTGTATAGTAAGTCAGAAAGTAATGATGGCCTTCTGCCCAAATACCAGTTGATATTGTTATTAGCTGTTCATGTACATGGTGTGTATATCTACTTTCAGGCGCATTGCATTTATTCAAATTATGAAAACGGCATGTGGAATGGCTGGGACCTAGAGAAATCACAAAAGTAAAAAATATACATACAAAGGGAACTTCCACAAAGGTCTGAAGCACTAGCTGTCATATGTGCCACAAACTGTGACAGTCTCCAAGGACAAATAATAGACGCTAAAGTAGCATGTCTGGTTCACATGGCCAGCTTCACACAGAGACAAAGCCTGTAAGTGGGGATTCAGCGCATACGTGGACAACGGACACAACCTTCATCAGCTCGTAAAATGTTGTTATTATACATACGCACTGATTTAAATCATTAGGACCACATTTTTATAAGTTGTGTCATATATTGTTCATGCACACATGTGCAGTCCTGCAGAGCTTTTAAATGTTCAACACATGAACCCAGCTCTCACGTGGAAGAAGAAGAAGTATGGAAATGCAGAGGTGTCTGAAGGAGACTCTCAGAATTGTCCAGATATAGCAGCAGGATCATTCGTTGAGGCTACGCCCTTATTAAATACATTTGTGGCCTCTCTTCATGCAAAATTTCAATGATGCCGTCACAAAACAAACAAAACTTTTGCAACATTAGTGCCATTCACCACAGACCAATCTAGTTAGTTTTGATGTAACTGGAACGATTTGAGAAATTGGTAAATCACACAAATGATATGTGAAACTGTACCATGAAAAATGCAAACTGTGCACAGAAAAAAGGTATCTTGTAATTGTATTTAGAATAGAATAATAAATGGTGTTGATATTTTAGTGAAAGTTTTAACACAAAAGAGTTGGATAATGTACCAAATTTAATTAATTGTAATCCAAAAAGTTGTTTGTTTTGATGTGTGAAGTTTTGAATGATCAGTCAGGTTTTTAAAAAATGGTATTTACTTTAATTTTGTAATTTTGTAAATGTTTAGCCTCAAAATATGATTTACAAAAAAGAAACAGTCATCGATTTAGCTACTCATTATAATAAGATGCTTTCAAGGATAGAATATTTGTCAATGCTACATACTTATTGGGAAGTTAAATTGCTAAATTGTTTTTAGGCGCTATCATTAGATATGGGCATGTGGGCAGGTAAACTATTGGAGAGGAGGTGTTATACAATTATGATGAATTGTGTCTTTTGTATGAGAATATAATTTATAAAATGCTGAATTAATTTTTTAAGTTCATAATTACGACAGATCGTAAGTAATGAGAAAGTGGGATTATATGGGAATATACTTTTAGTATGTGTAAAGCATAGAACTGCTGCCTGTACAGTCACTATAGATGTATAGATAAAAGTATGGAATAGCCTTGTTTCACATAATATAAACTTTTATTGAAGATGTACACATTTGTTTACAGCCTAAACATTTACTATTTGTACACACTTTTAAATGCGCTCAAATCGGGAATTTTGTACGCACATAAGTTGTTGAGATTGTGTTTAAGTTGTCAACATTTAGTTGTTTAAGCGTTAGACACTTGGTTGTTCAGACTATACACCTAATTGTTTAGTGTTCTATACAAATAAAATGCTAAAACTAAATGTTTTTTGTCATAATTGTTTAGGTTGTACCTGCGCAGTCGCTTGCGCAGCTTGTTTAATTTGGCTAAACAAAGTGTTTATTACAAAAAAGCTAAACACCAATAAACGCGCTCAAAGCGGGAATGTTGAATGTTTAGGTTTTGTTTAGGTTCTCCACATTTCCAATTTAGAGTGTGGGCAGACGGACAAGATGGAGGCCGAGTGTGGCCAGACTGATCACGTGGAGAATGGACGGCCCAGTGATGGATGGAATGGATATAAAATATAATAAAATACCCAAAATGAGCCATCCACTAGACCCCAGGTTAGTTGGAAAAAATGAGGTCACGGTTTGGTCCTCCTCAGAGGGTGATTCAGACTCTTCGGTTGATCAGGCTACAGTAGCCTGCTATTTAAATCAGTTGCGAGCCTTAGCGAGCAGGCTACAACATTTCACTCAGGGTGCTGCCTTTCTGGTCCTCGCTCACATGCATTTTTTAAGCAGCCCAGTGAAGTTCTGCTGAGTTCTGTTGGGCGCGGACCTGACAGGCAGCAGCGCGGACTTTAGGGGCAGCAGTTCTAGTGATGTCAATTCCAATTCGATACCCAATTCGACTTGAATTTCATCAGTCTGCAGCCTTGCTCGCTCGCCTGCATTACAGCAGACTGACTTGTCAGTCAGTCGGATGATGACATTGACAGTCGTGGTGGAGTGGCAGGTTTCCAGCCACAGAGGCGCTCAGGAGGGCCTCCATCAGCAACCTGGACCCCAATGTCACAAGGGCACTCTACGGATGCCCGGAGATGGAACATCGCGGATGAATCCATTTACGGCCCGCTGGCGGTGGATAAACCAGAGGTGGAGCTGAGTGAGGGCCAGTGGGCCTTCCTGGGCAAGTATTTCCACGACCCGGAGTACAAACCAGAACTACTGGACACTATGGAGGCAGAGTGCCCAGTGCCCAAGGAGGTCAACAAGTGAGTGCGACGCCCTATGGATCCGGAAATCCTTGACCTCATGCCATCAAACGCTCAGGATTGGGCGACCCAGCAAGACAAAGCTTTTATGTCGGTGGGCAGCAGGTTGGGCACGGCAGTAGGCCCCCTGCTGAAAGTTTGGAATACCTGGCGAGGGGTAGAAGCGGAGCTGGACCCAAGAGCCAGTCAGGAGGACATAAACCTGATTAAAGGAAAGTGCCGAGGAGTGCAACAAACGTTCATAGTGCTAGGTCAAGTGCAAGGAGCTCTCCTGTACAAGAGGCGTGTGGCACTGCTGATGCGATTTTTCCGTGATGGGAAGAAGGCCAAGGAATTGGTCACCAAAAACGCTGGAGTATTCCCACAGGCGGAGGATGTTTGGCAGGTCCTTCCACAAGGCACATAGACTTTCTTGATTCAATGGAAAATAAATCAAACAAACGCCACTTAAATAGGAAAAAAACCCATTTTTAGAAAACGTCTTTTCTGAATTGACCATGTTTGACATTTATGATGTACGTGACGGGAGGTTTCGGTGGCCCGAGAAATATTCCCAAAACATTTCACATACCAAATGGAATTAAAAAACTTAAGTTCAGGTATATAGGTAGTCATTAAAATTAAAAAAACTAAGCATTACTTACTTCAGTTGCTAACCATCAGCTGTCAAAGTAACACTGTTTGAAAATGTGACGTTTGACACCCTCAAAAATGGACCATTTTGAGAGTTTGCGGTCCCTGGTCTCAATGATGAAGCCATAATTTCACGTAAAAGTGGATTTATTATGAAGACAAAATTGTATTCTACATCTCAGGGAATTTTAAAGAATTTATCACTAGCCAAACATTTTTTATATCCTGTTAAAGGTCAAAATCCTGGCTGGCCTCGTTTAAAATGACTTCACCCATATACTTTTGGAACAATGGTTTGAGATGTTTAAAATGTTAATGTTGTGGTTTGTGTTTTTACACTTCATGCATGTGACTTTATTAAGAAGTTTAAGAGAGAGGGCAAACTATGCTGTATATCAGCCATGGCTACTGAAATATCAAATTTGGTATTTTGCTAATCTCTCAGGGCTCACTCAGTGTTTGACCTCATCTCAAAACACAAAGCTGTTAACATCATGGTCACACAACCTATTCCTGTGGCAATCACATTTCAAGTGTGGACTCTATTGACCTGAGGTGCCAAACAGGTGACTATAACAAACAGTCAATGCCAAACAATGCTAAACAATATATAATCCAGCCTGCTATTTTGTAACAGGGCCTCTTGAAACACTATCAGAACATAAGAATATGTGTCAGAGACATGCACTTTTTGCCAAAGAAAATCTTAATTGGACATTTTAACATCTATTTATCGACATGGGACTATCTACTTACTAAACCTTCATTGCAAGGGATATACCTGGAGAGGGCAAATTAACCATATTGCCCTGTAGATGATAAAATGCAAGGTAAGAGATTGAAATTCTCCCAAAATCATGTCAACACAGAAAACTTTGCCAATTCACCTGGCAATTTTGAAACCCTTTAATTCAGTATCAAAGAAATCTGAAGGTGTACTTTTGCATAGATATAGCCAACAGTGACTACATAGAGAGTTCTGCATGGTGTTATGTTGCTGACAACAATTAGATTTATAGTAATTTGACTTTTTTTGAGACATGTGCTTTTCTCAAGACATTGTTATGATCAAACAGGAAGTGGAACAACAGTGCCACCTTACCTACACATGTAACATGTTGCCTGATAAGAAAAGCTGTTTGTTTATTAATCAAGAATTAAGAACGCTTAGAACTTGGTAAGTTTGTTTTAATTCCTCTATTTAACTCCTCAGTAATATGCATTCTGAATTCAATTGTGTTTATTAGGGCAAGGTGTACACAATGTCAACCTTCATATATGACATTATAAATAAATCAAACAAGTGGATAGTGTTGAGTCAATACTTGTTCTGATAATGCTTTCATTAAAATACTGCGAATATTGCATTATACCTGTAAAAAGATTCATAATGATTTAATAATTTTCACCCGTCTTCTGCTGCAGGTGAGACCGGAGTAATGGTATGGGTTAATGGGTACTTTGTGCCACCAATTGTAGGATTGAATTAAAATTATGAAAAAAAACAACTGCCAAATATTATAATGTGAAATGCGCCTATCATAAGTTTAGTATTTTTGGTTGAATGCACTGAAGATGAGCATTAGTGTTCTTAATTTGTGTATGTAATTTGGCATTTAATGTGGTGACAGATATTCACAAAACAAGTATTTTGTGCAAATTGTGCATTGGTAAGTTGTGCCAATGGTATGATACAAGACTCTTCTTTGAAATATTTTTGTTTGTTTCACACAGAACCCTGAAAAGTCTGAAGAAATTAAGGCTAAGATGAACTTATTATTACATACATGTTCCAAAAAGCATATATACTTTGAAAGTTTTTGTATTAAGTGGGCCATCAATGTTCAGTGATAACTTTCATTTTACATGTCAGGGCATCAGACCATCGGCCATAATTATGTCGTACGCATGACACATATTTTATCTTTGAAGAAATTGGTGAAATGTGTGGTCTCACCAGATACACTGAGCTATACAACTTGCCCCGTTATGTGGCACAACTTGCCAACTAATGGGAACCAGTTATACATATTTTTACCCCACCTCTCATACTGAAAAATGATTGGCATTTTGTTGAGTTGTATAGTGTTTGTAATGTGATTTTCTTTACTTGAGGTGTAATGTGGTATACATGCCTGTGAATTATTTGAATTACGTACTTTTACTGATATTTTTAAAAACTTTTAAGAGAGTTTTTTTTCATTTGTTTCAGATGAATAATGGTATGTTCCTACTTAGGCCTTTAATGCAAAAAATTACCATCGGAAGAAGTTTGCACTATAAAGCAAGTTGGACAAAATATAGACAATGCTTTTCAAGGTATGTAAGTTGAATAACAGCTCTTCCTTATCTCTTTTGTTTCAATTTTCAAATACTTATTGTATAATATTCTGATAGTTTCTAATGTTAACAAGAATCCATGGATTCAAAGGCTAGTCGATTCAGTATTAGGCCTATATTTATAAAACAGTGATTAACCGGGATAGCGATATGCCTCTATTACATCTGTCTTGCAGATATGGTTATCATAGTTTTGAACTATGTGAATTTTGCAAAAAAATTTTAGTGAGGAGTAATTGCCCTGATCTCAAATTTTTATCCAGAAATGTGTCTGAAATGAAATTCCTTATTTTAATATTGTTCAATGAAACTCAACAGATTGTGATGCTGCAGTCTATCGTGCATTACTTATCATATATACTATCACTAAGCAGACCAGTTGCACTGAGCTGTGTTCAATTACAACTGCACATTTTTGTTGATCTGTAGTGTTTTTTAAAAATTTTTTTATTAGTTGTGTGTGATAAATGTGATGTGCTTATGTGTGAAATTGCTTAACATGCTTAACAATAGCACTGTGGCTGTAACACCAATGAAACAGAGTTCAGGCCTGTTTGTTTATAGGCCTACACATAAACAAGCTATTGTTGTGATGTGCTGCAACAGGAAATCAAAATATTGGAACCCAAAAATTCCACACAGTTCCAATCCAACGGGAAAGTAAGGTTGTAAAATTAATTTAATTAAAGCTACATGGTCAAATTGGTAAAAATAAAATTATGTCTTGATCAATCATAATATAGTACTTATTGCATAAATTGTGCTGTATTGGACAGTCATTTTACTTGATAGAAGACAAAATAAATCAAAGAAGACATGTAAGTTATGATGTAAGTGAAATTGAATTGACATTTATTTTCTAATCTGCTCAACTTGATATCACATTAATGACCACTTTTTTAATCATTTACTCTCATTCACACTGTGGTGTAATTTACAATATAAAACATAAAATAATTACAATTTATTAAAAGCACTGAGTTATACTTTCAAGAAATTCTCCAATTGCAATAACTTGATATTTTATTTTGACACAGATCAATGAATAATTGCAATCATTAGACACTACCTGCCAACTCAAGCCAATTCCATTAATTGATATTACCTTTGACACTGACTGATCTCCGTAGTAATTGCAATCATTAGACACAACCTGCCAACTCAAGCCAATTGAGTTGATATTTTCTATGACACTGCTCAATGAGTAACTGCAATCATTAGACACTAGCTGTCAACTCTGAATGTGTCACTGCTTAGTATAGACAATAGACAATAGACAATCTTTATTTTGCTTCGGTTTGAAAAACAAAGAAAATCAGCCATGAAATTGGCTGGTGTCACCGAAAAGTTTACAACAAAATGATAACAGTAATAGATAAAATATAAAAATTATTAGATTAAAAACAAAATAAAAGCATAAGGCATTTAAAGAAACAACCAGTTAAAAGAATCTATCTTCAATGGCAGAAATGTCAACATTTAATAGCCTTTGCTTGAAAGCACTTAATTCATTTTCAAGGCGAATGTCATTAGGAATTTTATTCCAGAGGCTGGCTCCTTTATAAGACATTGAGCTGAGCCCATAAGTCTTTGTACGACATTGACGTAATGATAATAGTCTTTTGTTGTGCAAATCGTATGCAGTCTTCTTCTCATTAAACAGTTCATTAATGTACTTTGGCGATGAGCCATTTATAGCACTATGTACTTCAGCTAGCAGTGCCCTTAGTCTAGATTCTCTTAAAGGGACAATGCTAGCTTTTTCTAACAGTAATTTGCAATCTGCATTAAAGTCCTGGAAGACAAGCCAAAGTGTAAATGGTATATAAAGACCAGCCTTGGTGCATCTGTTCAGTGTACAACAAGACATGCTTTAAGAAGAACATGCCAAAGAGGATGAGAAAAAGAGGATAATGGCTTTTCAGTACATCTTAAGGAAAAAAGGTAAATCTTATGTTATGATTTCTACTTGCTTGGCCTAGTCATCTTGTGCTTGCTGTTGTTTCAAGCAGTTGTCCATTGGCACCTTCCCATAGTAGCATAGACTGCATATCATGCTGTCCCATACTCAGAGACATTTTTAAAGTTAGGCCTACCTTGTATCTAAAATGTAGTTTTCGCAGTAATATCATGCTTAATAATGTATTATCCAAAAAATAAAATAAATAAATACATAATGGAATTTTTACCTTTATATTACCTTACTTAAGGTGACTCAACCGTGGTAGTTTGATCATACAGATTTTTCTAAAATTTTGCACAGGTAGTCTATGGGACCCATACATTCCAAAAATGAAAAATTACAAAATTTCACCGACTCGTTTGGTTGCCATGGTAACAGCATGTTTGGCCTGATGACTGCTTAAAAGTTATAAATTGAGTTTTTGGTTATGTACCACAGAATAGAGCAATACGTGCATTTGTCACACAAAAACGTCAGAAATGTATTCTCATGGATGTAAACCAATACATTTGCCTCAAATTTGAAGAAAAAGGTTAAAATACTTTTTTCTGTAAGAGCTCAAAGGGCACAAACACACAAATTAATTGCAGATTTTGCATGCATCAATTTTGGCAGTAATCAAATTTTAGGAAAACGATCATACAGATTTTTTTAAAAATTTGCATATATCATAAACAGGTTATTGTCAAACAAATGTCCAAAAATAAAAAAATTTCACCGAGTCGTTTTTTAACTGCAGTACCATGACTATGCCAATGTCAATTTAAAGAAATAAAGACAATTTTAGACACAGTTGACTGAAATTAGTTGAGAAAATTCTCTGGATAAAGATGAGAAGCTGAAACTTTAAATTAGCATAGAGTAGGTGTTGCTGCATTCAATAAAATAATAATTATGCTTCTAGCTGCATTAGATCTCATTTAAATAGCAAATACTGGCTGCCATGCTGTTAAAAAAAAGAGATCAGAAAATGGTAACGTCACAACTTTTTCAGGGCCTGCAGCAGTGGTGACGCTATGTTGCTAGGCAACCAGGCTCCTCAGAAGTATGTGCAGTGTACCACGGTTGAGTCACCTTAAGTCATAATATTATTTATAAAAAATTCACAATCTGATATATACTATAGTCTATATCAGACACTTTAATATTTGTCTTTTAAAAAAGAATCATATCCTGCACAGTTCTAAGTAGAGCTGTTAAAGGCTAGATCTATATATTAGACCACTGTCTACAGATCTAATCAGCATGGTTTGCATTGTGCATATTTTAAAATTAAATTTGGGTAAAAAAGTTGATTCTGACTAATCAAATATCTATTATATTTGTATGGGCTGCACTTTAAACTGGCATGTGCACAGAAAAGAACAGCACAGATAGCATAATTGTGTTCATCTTTCCAAGAGCTTTAAAACGACACCCAATACTGTATTATGAATGCTTCATTGACCAGCTCACTGGTGCGTTCCCGCCAGGTAAACCCAACGGGATGCCAACAGCACCACTGGACACGCTCGTTTGCCTGAGCGTCATACGCCCGGCTAGCGGGATACCGACAGTCCCAGTGGGTCCACTCGCTATGGGCACATGCATTCGCAAAGTTGCACAGGATTGTTTAGAGCTCTATCGATCGTAAATATGATCGTGGACGATCGTTTTCGGTCATTTCTCGGCCGCTGGGTGGTTTTCAGACAGTTCCTGGCTCCACAGACGTTTTCTGAGGCAAATCTGCATTACGGTATTTTGAATTTCCGATTTTCGCGGGCTTTTTTGTCATCTCTCTAAGGGCTAGTCCTCGACTAGCCAAAAATAGCTTGTTTTGACCAATCCTCAGTCAAATAATAGTGAGCATAGGATGTTATATAACCGAGGCATTGATTTTGTTGAATAAGTAAAGGTTATTCACCACGGGAGAGGGAATATGTGATTTATCACCCGAGGCCTTTAGGCCGAGGTGTGATAAACACATATTCCTGATCCCATGGTGAATAACCGGCTTATACCATGAGACAAACACTCAAACAGTCAAACATGAGAGGATAACTGGACAACAAAGAATATGGGAATTATTCCCCTGCAATACTGGCATGTGATTGGATGACAGAGGTGTCGAATGGTATAAGGTTATTTTATGTATCTTGGCGTTATCCTCCTTGCAAAAAATTAAGGATATATCTACCTGCTATTTCCGATTTCACCAGGAAATGGTTGCCTTGCCATACTTGGAATACCAAAGAAAAATGTCTACTTCCTCTTTGCAATATTGCGGTGAGTGTGAACAGTATGAGATCTTTTGCTGGTAAAACACACAGTGAGAAGACAAGAATAATTATTTAGACTTCATATTCTGCCAGTGTGCAGGGAAACTATGAAATAATCGATGTTAGTCAGTAATGAAATGTGGAGTATAAACACAAAAAGTTCCAAGGAAGGTTTTGCAGATAAAGTATTTGATGTGTAAATAATAACTGCCTTGACTAATTAATTTTTTGCATAAAAGTGATATTTTGGATACCAATGCTTATCTTCACTTTCAGGATCCCAAGAATATACACTGCAAGGTTCGATTCCAGAACAGTTGTGCACCTTCCAACCATCCGAATTGGCCTAGAAGCGCACATATAGTGATACAAGAAGGAATCAACCATTAATAATGACGTAAAATATCCTCTTCGCTGCTAGCTGTTGGTCTCGAGGTCGTGCGCCAGCTCTTGCCTGATCACCTTGACCAAATTGAATGTTGGACTGCCGATCAATCATCCTTCAACTCATTGCTTTGTCCTCCTTCTGTGCTAATTTGTGTACCAAATGCATAAGTACAGGATTTAAAGCTCCAATCATCCATCAATCCATCCATCCTCTTGGCTGCTGAAGACTTTTGATACAAACTAATGATGCTGACATTTTGGTTGGCATTGCCACCCTGACTTGCCCCTTTTGGAAATATAACCCTGGTCATGTACAATTCAATATTTTTCACATGACATAATTGTAATGTGTCTTTATTTTAACCATTTCATCTTTTTGTTAATCTCTGCTTTCCTGTCTTGTGATTATCGCTGACTGCTGAGATGTTTTTATTTCCAGAGCAAAACTGTGATAAATGAGTGTCAATATTTTGGTTTTTCAATAATCCAGTAATATGAACATTTACTATTATTACGAATTTGTGTGAATGTGTATATAAAAAAACCTGCAATTGGGTACCATTATGACCATTATAATTTTAGAAAAGGTCTTATAAAATACCTACGGAGGCATAATAGGAGAATCAATGTTGATATTTGTAGTAATATGCTGGTTGTTTAAGTGCAGGAAAGGGTTTAATTTTGAATTGATGACAATCCCAATGATTTCAAATGGCAAGAAATAAAAAACCTGTTGGGTTGTTTTAATGTATGCATGTAAGTATAAATGGATTTCAAAGATGGAATTACAGTATCTGTAATTTGAAACAAGAATATCCACTACTGACTTTCTGCAAATAAAACAAAAAACCAATACTGATATTTTCTTGTACAAATGCAACTGGTTTTTGAAAATACCAATTATTTATGGTTTTTTAACAAATCAAAAGGTGTTCAAAATACGGGACAAGCTTATATACCAATATTGGTATCTTATTAGAACTTTAGTTTTAGAGTGTAGGAAGAGTATGTCACATATTAAATAGCTGCGAGATTGAATATGACATCAGTAATATTGAAAACCCTGAAAATGTGTCTAGTAATGTTAAAACCAAGCTTCTTTACGGTTGTGAGCAAGCGCAACTAATGGCTTCAATAAATGATAGCATACAACAGCCAAAACTAAGGACATAAAAACTCTATAAAACTGACTGTCGTTTAGAACACTACCTTCTCTTAAGAATTAGCCGCAAAATGTTAACCTAGCTAGATTTAGAATTAGTTCACACAGCTTAAGAATTGAAACAGGGCGACATCAGAGGCCAAAATTGCCAGCCCCTGAAAAAATTTGTGAAAAGTGTACTTTGGATATGCCTGAAGAGTATTCATCAGTGTATAGAATGTTGTCATAAGTCTAACCAATCATGTATTAGAGCCTTGTCTTTGAGCCTGACTGCAAAATCAATTGTCTAACATGTTGGGAAATTTTGGTCTTAACGTGCCTTTTTGAGATATGTAACTGTTATAGAAGCTTCATTTGCTATTTTCTTGATATTGTATTGTTGCTTGTGAGCCGGGCTTTCAATCTTTGTACAGACTTTGGTTGAAAAATTCATCATCCCAAGTCATACCATGACAAAATGGCCCATAAGCTTTTCTAATTCATGAATACTTAATTAACTGACCCAGTTTTGGCTCAGCAAATCAGGGACTGCTACATCACAGTTTGAAATTGTTGCTTCTGTTTCACACAGTTACAAATGGAGAAATTGTGTATTGTTGAAAGGTGCTATCACAGTTCTGAAAATTCCATTGAATTATGTATTTTCACAGTACTTAAATGAAACTGTTTGAAAGTTTGCTTGTTTTACACTGTTTTTCTTAGTTGCCAGTAATCCTCTAAGTGTCCATAATCGGACTAAATCTGCCTGCAAAATGCTTATGACCTAAATAAGCAGCCAATCACAGAAGAGGTTGGAAATAGCAGAAAGCCCTGTCCATTTTAGCAGGGCATGCGTGGGGAGGATGCAAAAATTATCAAGGTATGAGAGCCCTGTCTTTGAGGCTGACAATAAATGCAGGACCCCCATTCTGCAATACCTGTAAACTACAATACAGAAGGTGTAATGAGGCATTTTTTGTAAAACACTAAATCCTTGTTTTGTTTTGCAGAACTTGTGAAATTTTATTGTGATATCATAGATAGTTTTCCCTGCAGATGAATTTAAGTGAAGCAAGAATCGTTTTACAAAAACTGCCATTTAAATTTGTAAATGCTTCATATTTATGGAATTATCTTGCCTGGTTAATTTTAAAATGCTTTTACAGCCTCAGCCTATTTTGCCCCAGTGGACCAAAAGTTCCAAATTTTACTCTCTTGCGACACTCACTTCAGCAAAGCCTTCAGTGAATCAGTCAGACACACCTCCAAGGCTGACCAATGAACAGGCCTTAACACATGTTATGCAAATGAGGCCGATTTCGCCGATACACGGACTTGCGTAAGTCGCACACACTTAAATGTTACTGGAATAGATAGATCTCCCTGAGAGCTTTAAAATGATAGGTCATAGACCACTGAGGACTGAATAGTTCTCTCGCAAATCGCCGGTAAAGTTTTGAACTTGGCGGAAATACTGCTCGCTGATTGGTTATGACGCTCATGACGTAAATCTATGATAATGCGCGAAAATTGAAGGATTCGTCTAGGGTAGATTCTCTGGGTGGTGACACTGGACCTGAAGGCTAATCCTTCGAGATTTCAAGCGATATGCTTCAGCAGAAACAATATTGAAATGATTTCAAGGTTGACGTAAACACTGTCAAATCAGAAAATGTAATGAAACTGTAAGGCTTTCGTATAGACGAGATGCTAAACTTTAGTCACAATTTATCACTATCTGCAAAAAGGCTGCAAGAAATAATTAATGCACATCATAGATTATGTAAATATCAATTTTACTTCATAAGTGTAATAGATATAATAATTGCATTCTTCACGAAGTGATACGAAAACACAGCATTTTAAAGTCCGAAAAAAATTAAAATGCCATAATGAATATTGTGATCACTTCTTCGTTTGCTCGCCGACCCATTGCCTCGTCTGATTTGGTTTGGCGTTTTTTCGGTTTGATTCTCTCAAAACATGGAAGAAGGATTACTGTTTGAGTCAGACACAGCTAGGAGCCCTCTCAAAGACAACGAGGACCCGGGTGGGAACCCCAAGAAGGCCAGTGAGCGGCTGAAGAACCATTTTTTTTCAGTGAACCTGCATGCACTCTTAACTGACCTAAACAAATTCTAAACATTTCAACTGGGCAACTTGATGGCAGTGCCACCTAACTTTATTATTGGAAGACAGTTGCTGTGGCTCCACCTGACACTGTTATATAATAGTGGCCTTGAATTCTTGTTTTGGTGCTAGGAATTTTATTCAGGTAACTGCTTAAAAACAAACAAGTATTGCTATTTTTGATAATGTCCATCATATGGCTATATAACTGGTTGATCATGCTAACAGTATATCAATGGTTCCGGTAACAATGGCAGTGCAATGGTACATTATAGACTATCCAGACCAAAATGATTTCACATTTCACTACAATGTCACTCATTCCGTGAATGCCGAGTGGATTTGATTTGCTGTTCTTGGAGTATAGTAGTTCACTCTTGATCATTTGTTTGCATCTCCGGAAGTAGATCAGAGTCTAGAAATTGAGATATCCCAGGGCATAGGTTTGATTACATAAATAGCTGATACTTCTGATTTAGTGGCAGGTTGTTTTTATGGGGTGGATAGCGGTAATTCAATTGCAACAATTAAGTCAATCAATTGAAGATGTCAAATGATAGTTTGAATTGCCACCAGTCAGGGTATTCCGTACTTCTTTTCATTAGAAATTGGATAATTCTGAAGTACTTTACTCTCAAAGAAGAAACATAATTTCCGGAGTAGGCCTAGTTAGAGTAGATACAATCAAACTTACCCAATCTTTGATCAAATGATCGATTCCAGGAATCAATGCCATCACTAATCACTTCACAAAAGGACATGTCAAGAGAAAATCTTAGACTAAGTTAAAAGCTAATTTTCTATAAATGCCACTGCCTTAAAATTTGAGTTGGACCAGCACAGATTTTCAGAAAGTAGTAAGTGCCACTGATACGGTGTCAGACTTACATTTTTTGCAATCATTTAAAACTAATTCTTATATACTGAAGAAAAATTGTCAACACTGTCTCTCCTGTATAGTAAGTCAGAAAGTAATGATGGCCTTCTGCCCAAATACCAGTTGATATTGTTATTAGCTGTTCATGTACATGGTGTGTATATCTACTTTCAGGCGCATTGCATTTATTCAAATTATGAAAACGGCATGTGGAATGGCTGGGACCTAGAGAAATCACAAAAGTAAAAAATATACATACAACTGAACTTCCACAAAGGTCTGAAGCACTAGCTGTCATATGTGCCACAAACTGTGACAGTCTCCAAGGACAAATAATAGACGCTAAAGTAGCATGTCTGGTTCACATGGCCAGCTTCACACAGAGACAAAGCCTGTAAGTGGGGATTCAGCGCATACGTGGACAACGGACACAACCTTCATCAGCTCGTAAAATGTTGTTATTATACATACGCACTGATTAAAATCATTAGGACCACATTTTTATAAGTTGTGTCATATATTGTTCATGCACACATGTGCAGTCCTGCAGAGCTTTTAAATGTTCAACACATGAACCCAGCTCTCACGTGGAAGAAGAAGAAGTATGGAAATGCAGAGGTGTCTGAAGGAGACTCTCAGAATTGTCCAGATAT
The DNA here is from genome assembly GCA_026936325.1 of Platynereis dumerilii. NCBI lineage: Eukaryota > Metazoa > Annelida > Polychaeta > Phyllodocida > Nereididae > Platynereis > Platynereis dumerilii. The sequence goes on along the minus strand of JAPTHN010000001.1, from coordinate 178,766,495 downwards.
AGCAGCAGGATCATTCGTTGAGGCTACGCCCTTATTAAATACATTTGTGGCCTCTCTTCATGCAAAATTTCAATGATGCCGTCACAAAACAAACAAAACTTTTGCAACATTAGTGCCATTCACCACAGACCAATCTAGTTAGTTTTGGCTGTAACTGGAACGATTTGAGAAATTGGTAAATCACACAAATGATATGTGAAACTGTACCATGAAAAATGCAAACTGTGCACAGAAAAAAGGTATCTTGTAATTGTATTTAGAATAGAATAATAAATGTTGTTGATATTTTAGTGAAAGTTTTAATGCAAAAGAGTTGGATAATGTACCAAATTTAATTAATTGTAATCCAAAAGTTGTTTGTTTTGATGTGTGAAGTTTTGAATGATCAGTCAGGTTTTTAAGAAATGGTATTTACTTTAATTTTGTAATTTTGTAAATGTTTAGCCTCAAAATATGATTTACAAAAAAGAAACAGTCATCGATTTAGCTACTCATTATAATAAGATGCTTTCAAGGATAGAATATTTGTCAATGCTACATACTTATTGGGAAGTTAAATTGCTAAATTGTTTTTAGGCGCTATCATTAGATATGGGCATGTGGGCAGGTAAACTATTGGAGAGGAGGTGTTATACAATTATGATGAATTGTGTCTTTTGTATGAGAATATAATTTATAAAATGCTGAATTAATTTTTTAAGTTCAAAATTACGACAGATCATAAGTAATGAGAAAGTGGGATTATATGGGAATATACTTTTACTATATGTAAAGCATAGAACTGCTGCCTGTACAGTCACTATAGATGTATAGATAAAAGTATGGAATAGCCTTGTTTCACATAATATGAACTTTTATTGAAGATGTACACATTTGTTTACAGCCTAAACATTTACTATTTGTACACACTTTTAAATGCGCTCAAATTGGGAATTTTGTACGCACATTAGTTGTTGAGATTTTGTTTAAGTTGTCAACATTTAGTTGTTTAGGCGTTACACACTTGCTTGTTTAGACTATATACCTGATTGTTTAGTGCTATAAACAAATAAAATGGCTAAAACTAAATGTTTTTTGTCATAATTGTTTAGGTTGTACCTGCGCAGTCGCTTACGCAGCTTGTTTAATTTGGCTAAACAAAGTGTTAATAACAAAAAAGCTAAACACCAATAAACGCGCTCAAAGCGGGAATGTTGAATGTTTAGGTTTTGTTTAGGTTCTCCACATTTCCAATTTAGAGTGTGGGCAGACGGACAAGATGGAGGCCGAGTGTGGCCAGACTGATCACGTGGAGAATGGACGGCCCAGTGATGGATGGAATGGATATAAAATATAATAAAATACCCAAAATGAGCCATCCACTAGACCCCAGGTTAGTTGGAAAAAATGAGGTCACGGTTTGGTCCTCCTCAGAGGGTGATTCAGACTCTTCGGTTGATCAGGCTACAGTAGCCTGCTATTTAAATCAGTTGCGAGCCTTAGCGAGCAGGCTACAACATTTCACTCAGGGTGCTGCCTTTCTGGTCCTCGCTCACATGCATTTTTGAAGCAGCTCAGTGAAGTTCTGCTGAGTTCTGCTAGGCGCAGACTTGACAGGCAGCAGCGCGGACTTTAGGGAGAGCAGTTCTAGTGACCTCAATTCCAATTCGATACCCAATTCGACTTGAATTTCATCAGTCTGCAGCCTTGCTCGCTCCCCTGCTTGTACAGCAGACTGACTTGTCAGTCAGTCGGATGATGACATTGACAGTCGTGGTGGAGTGGCAGGTTTCCAGCCACAGAGGCGCTCAGGAGGGCCTCCATCAGCAACCTGGACCCCAATGTCACAAGGGCACTCTACGGATGCCCGGAGATGGAACATCGCGGATGAATCCATTTACGGCCCGCTGGCGGTGGATAAACCAAAGATGGAGCTGAGTGAGGGCCAGTGGGCCTTCCTGGGCAAGTATTTCCACGACCCGGAGTACAAACCAGAACTACTGGACACTATGGAGGCAGAGTGCCCAGCGCCCAAGGAGGTCAACCAGTGGGTGCGACGCCCTATGGATCCGGAAATCCTTGACCTCATGCCATCAAACGCTCAGGATTGGGCGACCCAGCAAGTCAAAGCTTTTATGTCGGTGGGCAGCAGGTTGGGCACGGCAGTAGGCCCCCTGCTGAAAGTTTGGAATACCTGGCGAGGGGTAGAAGCAGAGCTGGACCCAAGAGCCAGTCAGGAGGACATAAACCTGATTAAAGGAAAGTGCCGAGGAGTGCAACAAACGTTCATAGTGCTAGGTCAAGTGCAAGGAGCTCTCCTGTACAAGAGGCGTGTGGCACTGCTGACGTGATTTTTCCATGATGGGAAGGAGGTCAAGGAAGTGGTCACCAAAAACGCTGGAGTATTCCCATAGGCGGAGGATGTTTGGCAGGTCCTTACACAAGGCACTGTACAAGAAGGCAAACTGATCTAAGCACCAGGCGGAGGCACAGAAGGCGTTCGGAAAGGACAAGATCCTGAATAAGAAGCCCAAGAAGCAGCTTGGAGTCGACCGAGGAGGCAATTCCGCGTCTGCAACGGCAGCTGCAGTTGCACAGTTGACGGAGAGCAAGGGCCAGGCGCGTGGGGGAGCGCCATCCTCCAGATTCGGCAGAGGGAAAGGTAGCAAGCCCTTTCAGAAAGGGCCATCTTCCCGAGGCAAGGGAGATGGGCGTGGAAACGGAAAATCTACTGACAACAGGTATGTTGACACTTCCTATATTCGATTCAAAGGGGCAATAGAATCAATAAGAACCTTAGGCTTGTCGGAACCGGTAGATGGGCCCGAGGACGGCAGTTTGGCAAGAAACGCGAAAAATTGGCGATGTATCACAAACGACCTGTGGGTCTTACAGACGGTGAGCAGGTGCGAGATAGAATGGATCAGTACGCCTGCGCAGAGGCAGAGCCCGCGTGTCCCCGTTTTCGCCGCAAAAGAACAAGAGATGTTAGCAGTAGAAATCGAAAAGTTGATCAAGAAAGGCGCGGTCGAGAGAGCACAGGCAAACGACCAGCAGTTTGTTGGGTTCCTCTTTTTGAGGCCAAAAACGTACTCCCAGTTTTCAATTTGAAGCCAGTGAATCAGTTTATCCCATATCAACATTTCAAGATGGAAGGGATACACAATCATGGGGGTAGAAATGATTTCACCAGGAAACTGGTTTACGACTGGACCTCAAAGACGCTTATCTGTCAATTCAAGTGGCAAAGAGGCAACGGAAGTTCCTGAGGTTTCGATGGAACGAAATGTTGTACCAGTTCAAGTCTTGCCCCTTCGGACTAGCGTCCGCACCACGTATGCTCATAAAACTCTTGAAACCGGCTAGTGTGCTTCTTGCGACAGATAGGACTAAAATTGGTCATTTACTTTGACGACATCCTGACCTTAAACTCGCAAAAAGAGACCCTTCAAACCCAAGTGAACACAATGATGCCGAACCCAGCACAGGAAGTGGAGTTTCTGGGCTTTGCAATAAACTCTCGGACAATGAAGGTAACATTACCGGAAGACAAAGTCACCAATATCCAAGAAAAGTGTCGCAAAATGCTGTCCGAGCCAACAACGGTACGAGAACTATCCCAAGTGATCGGGAAGTTAGTGGCAAGTGTACGTGCCATTGCACCGGGAACATTGCACTACCGACAATTGCAGATGCAGAAAACCAGAGGATTGTATGTCAACGGACAGAGTTACGAGACAGTGGTGACATTGAACAGGGAAGGTCGAGAGGTAGCTACAGGAAATACGATTGTGGAACGGTCAATCTTTAATAAAACCGTGTCCCGACTTGACGCTGGACCTGACCAGCGATGCCTCGAAACTGGGCTAGGGAGCCACCTGCAATGGTTAGACAACCCAGGGGATCTGGTCGCAAGAGGAGAAATCCCAACACATAAATGTGCTGGAGATGAAGGCGGCAATGTTTTCAGTAAAATCCTTCAACAAGGAGATGTCGAATTGTCATGTTCATCTCAGAGTGGACAATGTGTCAGAGTGGACAATGTGACAACCAGAGCAAACATAAACAAGATGGGCAACAGTCGCTCTGTACTGCTGTTAACAGTGGTGCAAGTATCTGGTAATATTGCCTCTCCAAACAGATCACAGTTACTGCAGAATATCTGCCGGGGAAGTTGAATAGGATGGCAGACCATCAGTCAAGGCACTACAAGGACAGCAGCAATTGGCAGCTGGAGGTGAGTCTGTTCCAACAGTTACAGACAATGAAATAGACCTGTTCGCCCACAGGCTGAACACTCTGCTACAGCGGTTCATGAGCTGGAAACCGGACCCTCAAGCGGAGGTAATAGATGCTTTTTCAGAGAACTGGTGCAAGATGAGGGCATATGCATTACCACTATTCTGTATGATAGGGAGGTGCCTTGCGAAAGCGAGACTACAGAAATCACAATTGCTGCTGATAGCTCCAGTATGGAACACACAACCTTGGTATGCGTAGATACTTTCGATACTGATATATTTCCCAATCCTATTGCCGCAGACCCAGAGGTTGCTGACCAATGCATGGGGAGAAAGACATCCACTGATGGAAGGCAATCAGCTACAGTTGGCGGCATGGCCAATAACAGGCAAGACTGGGAGTTGCAAGGATTTTCAGAACAAGCTATGCACATCATGGATAAGTCCAGAAGAGAGGGGACGAAGTCTGCTTACAATAGCGCCTGGAAAAAGTGGGCTGGCTGGTGCGATTCAGAACAGATGGATCCATCTCAGGCGTCTGGCAGATTTGATTAACTTCACGTCACAACAGTGTACAGCTGGACTAGAATTTCGGACACTGAACGGATGACTAAGGTTTTATGAGGCATTTGACTCTTCAAATTTAGTTTTTGTTCAATTGCCTATCAAACTTACTCTCTAAGACACCCTAAGAAAATTGAAAAACTGAAAGTTCGAAGAAGGTTTTGCTATCACTTTGGTAAAAAGTTGTCTGTCTGCCGGGCGGGTGGTCAGGCGACGGGCGGACAAATAGTTTCCGGGCCAGGACTCAGCCCCTATTGCATGTACATGGATGAAATTTGGTACACATATAGCTTTTATGGTCCAGTTGTGCCTTTTGTTGGTCTGCTTTTGTGAACATTTCATACTTTTTGAAATATTGAGAAAAAATTAAAAAAATTATTATTTTTGTTGCCGCACAAGGACTCAATCCCTATCGCTATGGCATGTCTAGCCTCCAAAGGGAAAACCTTGTAAGTCAAATTTAGGACATTCTGAGAAAATTGACTTTTAAATTCCAGTCCTTGCAGTAAGAGATGGACTTACTGGGATTTGCCTCAGAAGCCTTATTTTGACCTTAACTCAATTTGGCCCGAAATGTGACTTACTAGGTTTTCCCTTTGGACGCTAGAATGTGCATGGATGAAATTTGGTAGCCTGTATGGTCTTGTTGTGCCTTTTGATTGTCTGATTGATGGATATTTTACACTTTTTGAAATATTGAGAAAATTGCTTAAATTTTTTTTTTCATTTCCGGACTTGGACTCAGCCCCTATAGCATGCACATGGATGAAATTTGGTACACATGTAGCCTGTATGGTCTCGTTGTGCCTTTTAATGGTCTGATTAATGGATATTTTGTACTTTTTGAAATATTGACAAAAATTTTTTTACAAAATTATTTTTTTCGTTTCCGGCCTAGGACTCAGCCCCTTTTACATGTATGTGGATGAAATCTTTTACAGATGTAGCCTAAATGGTCTAGTTGTGCCTTTTGATGGTCTGATTGATAGTTATTTTATACCTTTTGAAATATTGAGAAATGTCACCTATAAGATAAAGTAGTGCCTTTTGTGGTTGTGATTCATCAACATTCTATACATTTTGAATTATTGACCAAAAAATATTGATTTTTTTTATTATCCATCCAATAACTATGTATCCTTCAATTTTTTTTTCATAGACTGAAAGCTTGATGTCATGCTGACACTGGGTGGCTATTGGTCAGGTGAGGTGTGAGCAGCAAAACCATATGTCATGCAAGGCTTTTTTGGTGATGTCAAGCTATATGTACGTTCTCATTGGTCGGGAGAGTCAGCTACATGACATCAAGCAGTTTCTCTTAAATTCTACTGAATTAACATTGTGAAGGCTCCAGTGTCATTATCATTTACTCAATGGCATACATGGATACTCAAAGCATGCCATGTGATGCCAGGGAGGCTTGATTTGGAATCTTATTGGAAGAAGATGAGGAAGAGGAAGGTTTTATAATATGCAATATGTTCAGAGAATATCTGATCCCAATATCTGTCCTCAATATGCGTCAACTGAATGCATGTCACTCAGCTGGGGGAGGAGTTTAGTGAAAAGCTGTAAAACACAAACAAGGCTTGCACCAAATGTCACAGCCGGTATAATCCCAGCTTGAATATCAATGTATTGTCATGCTCAATCAGCAGGAACGTAAAATATAACTGAAACTTGAACAACATACTGCTTGGATATTCAGGTGCAATGAATAACAAAAACCAACAAAATTCCATTAACATGAAACTGTTAAGGATTTGCTTTAACTGTTTGTTGTTGCTAATTATACCAGCCAAATTGATTGGCTTGTCAGCATGTTGTCATGCTCTTCAGCTGCACATCACGCAGAGCTGCCAGACCAATAGCTGTCCTGAACCAGCATGACCTCATGCTGTCGGTCTGAGGAAAGAAAATTGAAGGATACATAGTTATTGGATGGATAATAATACGGCCAAAACTTGGCCATCATTGCATGTCCAAAGCAGGGGTGCCGGAAGGAATCGCGGGCGGCAGGGGCGGTCAGACGAAAAAGGGCAAATCATATTCGCGCCAATTTCATGTGACAAATTTTAAATAGAGATTCAATAATAATTTTGAATACATACTTAATAATTTGTGCCTAAAATAAGGCCTAATAATATATTTTTCTTCAAGATCGAAAGGGCACCCTTGCCCCCCCCTGCCCCCCTTGGGCAAGGGCAGGAGGGGCAATTGCCCCCCCTGCCCCCCCTGTTCCGGCACCCCTGGTCCAAAGAGGAAAAAGATATACACTAGCTATATAAACTGGACCAAATAAAAAACGCAAAACTATTTCTAGGGTTGTATTTTTGTGTATAAGGTTCAGATGGGCTTTTGAGTTTATGTATATGTATAACAAGTTGTCAAAGAACCCAGTTGCTTAAAATAACTCAATTGTGACAATTTCTTGTGTGTCTGTTGCTAGGTTGTCACATTGGGGTATGACCACTGGAAGGGGGTATAGGGTACCCCATAGAGCAAATCTAATGATTTCATGTGAAAGCTTATATTCACAGTACAAAGTCATTTACTATCTTGATCAAGTAAATGACTTTGTACTGTGGTGTGATGACAACTTTCTTAATCTCAATGTCAAGAAGACGAAAGAAATGATGTTAGACTTTAGGAAAAAAGAAGCAGCTGTGAATGAACTTGTTATGAAATCTGAATGTGTGGAAAGGGTACATGATTATAAATATCTTGGTATGGTCATTGATGATAAGCTGAATGGGTCAGAGAACTCACAACTGGTGTACAAAAAATGCTTACAAAGAGTTCATCATCTCCGTGTGTCAAGAAATATCAACATCGACCAGAAGATCTTGAAACTTATGTACAAATCAATAATTGAATCTATTCTTTGTTTTTCCATCACCACCTTCTATGGTAACATATCCTGTCAGCAGAAAAAAAAAAGTTGAAGAAAATTGTTAGAATATCAAGTAGATTAGGTGCTGACGTCGTGTCTCTTAATGATCTGTATGACAAATATGTACTTGAGCAGGCAAAAAAGATTATGAAAGACGAGAAACACCCACTGCACTGTAAATATATTTCACTGAGATCAGGCAGAAGACTGGCACTACCTAGAATAAGAACTACTCGTTTCAAAAACTCATTTGTTCTGTCAAGCATCAAATTACATATGTATATAACCATCACATTAATCTAAGGAATCCATGATATGTATGAATGTATCCCTGTATGACTGTGATATTTTAAATGTAATTATATGTATGAATGACTGTATGAATGTATGAGCTCGCTCCACAAGAGTTTCTCTGTCTGAGATCAATAAAGTATATCTTATCTTATCTTATCTTATCTTAAGCTTGAAGAAAATGATGAAAAAGGCCACAATAAGTGCAATCTAACTTGTTAAAAATGTAGGTTTTTGTGAAGTCAGACCAGAGTTTGTCACACACAATGATATTCCAATGCAGCAATGCAGCAATGGAAACAAGTCCTCAAACTGCCTGTACAATAGCTGTGGCATCAAAAAGTTGTACGGTCTATCAGAAAGACCTAACACAATCTCTATAACAGCTTCACATGTAAAAATAGACATTGTGTGTGCCGGTGTGCACTCCTTGTGCCATTCTCACAACCTGACATTAGCCTCCGCAATAAAAGTCACGAGGAGGGTACACTTGGTACTGCTGCTTGTCCTATGGCTGCTATACAGGGTGTGTAAAGTCTTTTTGATGGACCCTAAGCTTTTTACCACTTTCAGGCTGTTTTAGGACCTGTTTCCACAGCTGCATCACACTGGTTGTGACAAATTTTCAGCAAGTTCTTGTGGCTTTTACTTCAGCCCCACAGCTATTGAGAGCCCAAGATAATGCTTGAAACAGTCTAAGTTGACTGGCTTGATGAAGAGCCAAGTTAACCAGTGGGAGATTTTGCCTCTTCTCAAATAATTTTAACTGGTGAAGACTGCCCCCCAGAAAATCACGCGGCTAACTGGTGAAGATTGCCCCCAGAAAATCACGTGGTTACACCAGAAAATCATGTGGTTAACTGGTGAAGATATTCACCAGAAAATCACGTGGTTAACTGGTGAAGATTGCCCCCAGAAAATCATGTGGTTAACTGGTGACAAAATCAAGTGGTTAGCGTTTGCAATAACCTATCAGTTTTCCACATGATAACTGAGGGGCAATTTCACATGATAACTCAGTTAACCACCAGTTTTTGTCAGCTGGGGTGGGGGTGTGTCTAAATGCTGTTCTCTCATTGGCTGGTTTCAGTATTAGGGACCGTTCAGAATTTATGACTGGGGGGGTGGGAGTTTTGCTGGAACTTCCCGTCAAAAATTGATACCCCTCCCTTGAGTTTCATGCGGATTTTTAGTACCCCACCCTTAGGTTTCACGCGTATTTTTAGTACCCCCCCCTCGCCATACAAAGCAATACACACATATATATACTGTTATACACAGCCAGGCGTACAATTCACGTCATTTCGCGGACTTTTACGCGTAAAAAGTCCAAATAAAATGAGTTTTGCGTGTTTTTTAACATTTTTTCTTTGTTAAAATTTCTTACCCCCCCCTTGGAAGTGATGTCAAAAATTAATACCCCCCCTTGAAACACGTGTGAAAAGTTAGTACCCCCTCGGCCAAAACTCCCAACCCCCCCACAGTCATAAATTCTGAACGGTCCCTTATGCCCTGGCAAATTACGTCATATACAGGTCAGGTGACCATATACTGCTTTTTCTCCCCGATACTGACTTCTTCCCTGCTGTATTGCCCATACCAGGGAAAACACAGTATCGGGGAGAAATTGTACCAAGACATGGGATAAACATAATTTCAGACCAAGCTCGAGCCACTATTGCAAATACTACAAGCAATTTGGTTCACATCAATGGTGTTTTTTTTCGCTGAAGGTTTGCTGCTACGCAGCCTATGTTTTTCTTTATAAACACCTGTTTGCAATGATTATTAGAGCACATATATAAATAAATGACCTACCTACTGATAAAAACAATTAAAAAGATGCTGCATGTAACTTGTAAAAATAACTTAGTTGAATTTGCTTTCGAGATGCTTTTAAATGGCCAAGCACCAGTCAGTAAATAGTGAAAACTATAATATTTAGTGCTATGCTTTTTGGTTTAAACCGAAGAGTTCTTAGATTGAACCAAAAAGTTTTGTGATTAAATCAAAAATGTTTTTGATTTACCGGTAAGTGCAAAAAGAACTTGGATTAAATGATTTAAATCAAAAAGCTCTTGGATTAATTCAAAAGTTTTTGTATAAAACCTAAAGGTTCTTCGATCAAACCAAAAGTTCTTTGATGAAATCAAAAAGTTCAAAGTTCGAACTTGCATTAAACAAAAATCTGTTGGATTAAACCCAAAAAGTTTTTGGTTTTTTAAAAAATGAAAAAATTAGAACTTGGATTAAACGAAAAACTTCTTGGATATTAAACAATTTTTTTTTAAATAAATGATAAAGCTAGGATTAAACCAAAATCTTTTTGAACCAATTAATATGACCATTTTTACAACCATAGGGTTCTTGTTGTTCTCTTCTGAATTTCTTTTTTTTTTCACCCCCCCCTCTAATAATATTGAATAACTTATCAACCTGACTAGGTGATTAGCTAATCTACACAATTAATTAGCCCGGGTAATTAGCATGCAGGCAAATTACCGGACAGGTGGCGCACAAGTGACAGCGACCTCTGGTGTAGAAAGACCTCAGTAGACCTTGGGCGATATTTTGTGCCGGTGCGATGGCTGCTGTAAACAAACGTATTGTTTATGTTGGTAAGTTGAAATAAATGGTATATATCTGAGTTACATGCGACCCCATGATAAAGTATGTGTTTGTGCATATAAGTGATGGTGTCAGTGAAGTAAAGAAAGCTTTTGATTCAGTTTTATTCCAATTTTGTTTATTGAAATGGGCGATAAAACAGGTTGTTGAATGTTTTGGAACATGTGACACATTCAATAGGCCTATATTTCCATTATTAGTGTGCAATATTGCTAATTTAAGTTCTTTGTGTCCTTTTTGCAAAAACCTGTTTGCCCATTTTACTGTGGGCGTGTGGCCCGTATAATTAAACCTGGTAATGTAATGCCGGCAGGAGCTTCTTCTTCTTTCCTGTAGTTTCCGCCTCTAGGTAGGCGAACAACTCAGAGTAGACTCAGAGTGTAGTTTTGGCTTGAGGGGGGGGGGATCTTCTCCAGGTCTTGAGCCCAGGGGGGGGGGGATCTTCTCCAGGTCTTGAGTCCAGCGGGGAAAGCAGCTTCAAACGGCGATTGTGTAGGGCAAACAGCATGTTTCTGCACAGTTCTCTGATGCCGGTTGGCAGATGATGTCCAATGGGATCCAGGATGTAATAGATGAGAATTTCTGGGTCTATTTCCTTTCTGGCTGTCCGGGTATAGGATAGGAGTCTGGAGATATATGGCAACCTTGCGCTTCTCAGTGACTTGCATAACAGCACAAAGTGTTTTTCGTCTTCTTCTCCATCATCACACAGTGGGCAGGTTTCTCTACGTTTTTTCCCAGCAATCTGGCTGCTTGACAAGGGATATCTTCTGACCAGTAATTTGGTGACCACTGTCATCTTCAGGATTGATGTTAAATCGTTAGCACCCTCCAGGGACTTGTGTAGTTTTCCCAGTTCAGCTTCCTCCAGATTTAGAAATCTAAGCGATGACATGTCTTCTGCTGCACACTTCAGCTTGTCCGTCCAGTTTTTCAGAACAGCCGCCTTGGAGATTTTCCTCCATTTTTTCCTGTCCGGGGGATGGTCAAAGATGTCATAAGCAGTAGGTAGCTTGTAAATGTGTAGCAAGCGACGAATCCAGGCTGCCCAGCTTGATGAGGTGGCTTCTTTTACTGCTACTTGTCGTCTTATCAGTTGGTTTATGAAATTACCAGGTGAGTTACTCTCTGCTCCAGTTGCAATGTTGCCAACGAGACTGATTGCTCTTATGTGGATTAATGCTTCAGCTGGGGCTACTCCACTCAGTAGATAGATAGCTGCACCTGCAGTCGATGGTGGTAGGTGTAAAATGTGGCGCAGATTTCTTCGGTGGTAATTTTCAATCCTTTCTGTCTCTTTTTCTGTCAGCACCAGGGTTTCCAGGCCGTACAGCAGTTGTGGCAGGACATAAGTAGAGTAAATAGTCAGAGCCACCTCAGGACCACTACCATTCAGGCCACACAGGCCGGCACCAAGTAGACTGTATGCAGTCCTTCTTGCATCTTGAATGCGTGCACTAATAGTCTCGGAGTTGTCGTTTCTGCTATTTCTGAATATTCCTAGGTGCTTTTCACTTTCTGATGTTCCAATTGGTGTTCCATTCAGGTAAAAGGTGTGATCGCCAGCTCCATTGACGAGGATGGACTTAGTCTTGGTTGTGTTGTACTTATATCTTTCTCTGGCTGCGTCCGTCTCAGTGATGTAGAGAGCCGTCTGCATGTCTGTCGGTGTATAGGCAGTCAGAGCGAGATCGTCAGCGACCATGATTGATCCCACGTTGAGACTTCCGATACGGAGCGTGGGATTTTTGTCTAACTGGATGAGGCCCTTGTTGCGCTCTGCCTTGTACAACGCTGGTGAAGAAATGCCGCCTTGTCGAATGCCTTGAGTTTCGCAGAATGGATCGGAGATGAGTCCCTCCCACTTGACACAGGATCGTATGCCACTGTACATGCTGTGATACATTTGCCAGAGATTACCATCGATCTTCTGTTCGTAGATAGCATTCAACATAGAGGTGTGGCTTACAACATCAAAAGCTTTGGAGGAGTCCATAAAGGTCAGATACAGTGGCTTTCCAGTATCACGTGCTTCAGCCATGACCTCGGTGACAGCAAGTGCAGCATACATTGGTGAACAGTTAGTAGTGAAGCCAAATTGTAAGTGACTCTGGGACTTGTCCAGGATTTTATCAGTCATCGCAAGCATATGTTTCTCCAGGATTTTCCCGATGACAGCGGTGATTGCACTATTTAACTTTCCGGCAGTGGTCTGGTGGCGGTGTATGATCACTTTGTTTGTTTGCTACGGATGTTATGTGCGCACATATATGTATGATTACTGTCATCAGCCTAGGGTATGCCGTGTAGTACGTTAGATTTTGTTCGGTGTATTATCAGTTACACCCTGCTCGTTTCGAGGGTACTGGAATATACACCACGAAGGACTCCATACACCACGTACCCTCGAAAAAAGAGCAGGGTGTAACGGTTTTATCCTCAGACTCCTTGTCTTTCTGGTGACGACAGACAGGGTGTACGGTGTCATACATCGCGGCTCTCAGCCAATCAGAATCGAGGATGAACACTGGACTGAGGATAAGGTTGTCTACCAATTTGGTGTGCAGTTAACTGGGCGTAAACCAACTAGGCGACACCAACTAGGTGACAAGAAATTTAGAAATCATGTGCCAATGCAAACTCTGTGACTGGTTCATCCAACTAAGTGACATTCACACAGCATTTCTCTTGTGTAATATGTGTCACCTAGATAGTGTCTGATGTCGCCTGTACCTCGCCGGGGGTACAAACGAGTGAACCAAGTAATGTACCGGACAGATTTGTCCCGTAGTAAGAAATTCCCGTACAAGTCAATCAGTGTTTCAAGTCCTATGTCAGTTAAAGGAGACTTTGAGCCACTTGCATTTTGCAACCCCGGGTTTGCAACCAATACATTTTATTTGTTGATGGAGTTGAACTGTATCCGATTTAATTGATGCCCTTCTATTTTCAGGTGGTTTAGCAGAAGAAGTTGACGAGAAAGTGTTACATGCCGCATGCATCCCGTTTGGTGACATTCTCGACATCCAAATCCCTTTGGACTATGAAACGGGTATGAAGCTTAAGCTGGATGACTATATTTCGTCCTGATTGTGAAATAGTGTTCTCAAGGTTATGGTTACCAGACTCCTTATGTCAACTATCATGTCATTACATAATCTGTTTAGCTGGTGATTTCCAATATTTTTGCTTTGACTGTTATCTGAGTTAAGCAATGACACAGTAATCTTGCAAGTTGCGACTCATGCACTACATTGCTCATTAATGGCAGTTTGATGTGTCTTCAACTTTTTGCCCTCTAACAATGTCTTTTCCAAAATCAATTTGTTAAGAGAGTTTTGCAACAGTGCTGATATATTTGGTAATATAAGCCACTTCCATTTTCAGAGAAACACAGAGGCTTTGCTTTTGTTGAATACGAGCTGGCTGAGGTAAGTTAACTATTGCTTTACTAAGGTTAATTGTTACATATGAATTGAAGGGACCCATTTCTTTAAATTCTAAATTGGTTTATTTGTTTTTCCGTATTTTCAGGATGCTGCTGCTGCTATCGATAACCTGGTAAGTTCTTAATTTATATGTTTTGCCTTGATTTGTGTTATTGTTGCTTTTATAGAAGTCTAAGGCCAGACATTTAAAATCAATTTTTAACGTTTTGATCTTCTCGAGGCAATTTTTCTGGGGTCGGTCGATAGGTCGAAACAAAATCTGTAATCTCAATTTTTTGTGGTGTCAATTCAATAATATTTGTGAGTAAACTGTTTTTTTCTGCAGCCATAAAAATAAAATCTGTAGGGTGTCTGAAATTTAAACTTGTCAAGCCTAAACTTTTATGTATATTTATAGTCATTGCTATTCTCTTTGACTGTCAGAATGAGTCAGAATTGTTCGGAAGAACCATCCGTGTCAATATTGCTCGGCCGATGAGAATCAAAGAAGGCTATTCCAGACCGGGTATGTATGAATTCCAAATTTCTTTTTTTTTAATGGAGTATTAATTTTTTGCTATTTGAGCACCGAAAGTGTATTTGAGATCCGGTACCAAAATATATTCTTAATCCTCCCAACAACTTTCTCTCTTAAGATGAATTATATGATTATTTTTTGCAGTGTGGTCAGAGGATAACTGGTTGCAAGAACATGCAGGATCCACTCTTGACAAGAAAGGAGAAGATGAGGAAGGAGAGGAGGAGGGAGGAGGGGACGAAGGAGGCGAGAAGAGACCTGCCGAAGAGTCTGACAATGTAAGAAATACGCCGCCATTTTATAATTGTCTTACAAGAGCAAAGAGACTTGAAGACTATGAGACTTATACAGAATTTGATGTGAGAAATTTTTTTTGCAGAATGACATGATGCTATTGATGATCTTGTTTTTTTTTCCCAGAGTACCCAACCTGCAAAGAAATTCAGAGGGAATACTCAAGTTTACTTTGAAATCAAAATTGGCAACAAAGCAACCGGGAGAATCGTCATGGAGCTGCGACCTGATGTTGTACCAAAAACTGCAGGTTGGTATTCACATGTTCCTTGAAGAATAACAGTCTTAAAATGTCCCAGATTAATGCTTTTTATATGTCATCTTCAGCGATATATAATGTTACAAGGGACATTTTGAATTACGTCTTTTTCTTTTATATTCCAGAGAACTTCAGGTGTTTATGTACAATGGAGAAAGGATTTGGCTTCAAGGGTTCATCATTCCACAGAATTATTCCCCAATTTGTATCCTTTGAAATTTTGAATAACCCTTATAATTATTTCATGTTGATGTGTGCAATTAATTGGATGTTACGTAAAAGCAAGGCATAAATTGACCGAAGCTTGTTGCTCGTTATCATAGATCATCAATTTGACAATTATGTGCACCCTGAAAATCTACTGGAGTGGGGGTTGTGAGTGCATACCATCAAGATTTCAGATTTTAAAACTTATTTTAATTGGACGTGTTGTATTTCTATCTATACTTTTCTCTGCTTTGTGTATGTTTCCTTGACTCGCTTGAGATGTGCCAAGGCGGAGACTTCACCAACCACAACGGCACAGGAGGAAAGTCTATCTACGGCAGAAAATTTGAAGATGAGAATTTTGTCTTAAAACATACCGGACCTGGTAAGGATTTTTCTTTGCTTGCATATTATGTTGATCTTAGTAGGCCTTTGTTTAGATCTACATACTATATTGTACGTAATGTTGTAAGTTTTGTTTCAACTCTAAATTGTTTTTTAAGATTTAAAACGTTTACTCACAATGAAATTAAGATAGAAAAGCTTTCGAAGTTCATATCATCCAAACTCCTTTTAAATTAACATCAGTTCTGGTATTGTGAGTGGTCTAATGTTGTTGTTTGATTTCAGGTACGCTGTCAATGGCGAACTCAGGGCCCAACACAAATGGTTCTCAGTTTTTCATCTGCACAGAGAAGACAGATTGGTAAGTGTAACACTCACTTTATACTTAACAGAGTAAATTAATTTGAAGCTACAATTTACGAATCCACTGGAATACTTGATATTCATACCATGTTCTTATGATGCTTCAGGTTGGATGGCAAGCATGTTGTATTTGGCAGAGTCATAGATGGATTGGATATTGTCAGGAAAATGGAGGTAAGTCGTGCAATGCTGGTGAAAGTCTTCTGGTAGTTTATTGAGTCATATACATGCTGTAGGGCATAGGCTAAATGGGGTATCTTCCTCTTGTGAAGGGAGCGAATATTATGCCGAATAATGAAATCCGTTTTGTGGGCATAGACCTGTTCTCGCACAAAACAAGATAGTCTTATTGCTTGTATCATTTCAAGTAGCAGGCAGATCTGAACATGTAAATATTTAGGCCTGCAATTACTTCTTTTGTTTTATAATAGCCAGTAAGCTCTCTTGCTTGCTCTATCAGTTTCCTTGAAAGTCGTGACATAGCACAATCAATTGCTGACACAATTAAAAACATTTAATATTGCTGGCACTATTGTTTTTTGCTCAGGCCATTCTAGTTGCCGTAACATGTCTCAATATTAGCAATCTGACTATTAGAATTATTATGTATTTTTCAGGCAACTGGATCAAAATCTGGCAAACCTACGCAAAAAATTACCATAACTGATTGTGGAGAACTTGTATAATATTTTGCAATTCATATTGTTATGTCAACATCAATTTTCATACCGTCATTATGTAAATAACTTCATAAATAAACTTCATTTATAGAGCGAATAATGAAATATTTTATTGAAGTTGCTATTTTGTTGTATTTCTTACACTAGCATAACACCCATGAAAACATTAGAGAAGGAGGAATGAAATAAGCGGAGTATTGTAAATAAAACATCACTTACATTTCTGCAACTGTAATTACAAACACGGCTAAGGACCTTGTGGAGTGTATAGAAAAGCTGCTTGCAAGTTTTCATAACTGAACTAACAGTAGTTTGGCTGGAGTAGCGTCAGGGGCCCATGAATTAATAGTATGATCAATGCTCTTCACTTTATGGTGTCAATTGTTTTGAATGGTTTGAGATAGCAGTAGGAGTAGGACAGATTGATTGCTATGCGATGGTTAAACCAGTGATTGGTTCCATGAGTGGGAGGCAAATTTTAAGGATAGACATTCAACTGGTGACCAGAACATCAGCTTGTATTTGGTGCGAACTTGAGTGGTTACAATTGCACACCATACGCTTTCATGGTTGTTTGAGCTCCTTGAGGTGGGCTCTTTTCATGATTATCATTCCTTGTAAGGGTGTTGTTCAAATGAGAATATGTTGGATATTGCTGATTCTCAAGAGCTTCGGCCGAGGCAAGTTGATAGCCTTTCAATTAAAAAGGTAGAGTACCTGCTATGGTCTAGTGGGCCACCAACTGGCCCTGCAGCTTTTAAATGTATGCCACTGGCAGTTGGCCACAGCTTGTATCGGCCATCAGACTTGTGATGTCAAGACAAAAGTATTGTACGTTTGGATAACTTGCATTCAGCGAATCTCAGATTTGTAGTAGCCAGGTCAATAATCCTGGAAATGAACATTTTTAGGAAAAGAAGCTCTCCGTTGTCATGTTAAACCGAAAGAAACGAAGAGACATCCTTGAGGGGGTTTAATGAAAACCACAGGGTACTGGGATGTGAATCCCAAACCGTCTTTCATTTATTTAATGAAATAATCATAACTTAGAAACCCAACTCTTCAAAATTGAATTTGATGAAAATCACAGGGTTAGGAATATAAAATCCCAGTCCGTATTTCATGTCAAGTTAAGAATTAGATAAAACTCATAAGCAGAAACAAGATCCCTCCTAACACCATGCTTCAGAAGCAAGACCATTGACCAGCTTTCTCCACCCATTCCATAAATTATATCACCAGGGTCGTTAAATTAACCAAAACGAAATTTCCAGGCAGGTGCCATAACCACTAGGCACCAGGATCATAAATCATATCTGAATCTGAACCCTTCCATTAAGGTCTATATTAATCATTTTAAAACCAAGTAACACTCAGATATTAGATAAACATTTTTTAATTCAAATATTATTAGTCCAAACTTTGATATACACAGATCTTTTAACATGTTCAAGTATCCATGAGTCATCACTTCCTCAGTTCTGTAAAATCTATACAACGGCGTTCCATTCCTGCTTCGGAATAAATTTAAAATATTTCAAAACAAATTCAGACACAATAATTAGGCATAACATAATAAGTCATGTTCCCATTTCTCTAGTTTCGGAAATGCTCAGATTTGATTAGTCTATTTACTTTTTTGGCAGCACCAGAACAATTTGATAACCAAGTTGAACATTGCGACTAGACAGACTTTTATCTTTCCTGTAACTTACAATATCAGTTTTGGCCAATGCAATAGTCTTAGTTATCATGAGATTTCGATTACATTGTACATCATAAGACTCGCAAACATTACTTTGCATTCCCGGTTTACACAATTGGGTGATCAACGCCCATAAATAGTTCACCAGGCCACACACAATCATGTCGCAACACACACAGGCTCAGTTTGCGTACAAAAAGATACAAAACAAAGAACAAAGTATTAATTACGGAAGTAAGTACAAAAGTTTTAAGTCTGCAGGTTGTCGGACAAAGACCAACTTCCAATTTGAAGTAGCCTTCAAATGAACAGACGCAATACAAAACATCCATTAAATTTGAACTACATCTGCTCTACATATTTACATTACATATCATACAAGTCATGAGTAATTTTACTCAGTCAAATAATCACAAACTATTATCATTGATATTTGAGCTCATAAAAATATAATATCTAACAAGTGCCTAACAATAACATACAGTCCTATCAACTGAATATGAAATGTCTATCAGCCAAACATAGGGGTAATAAAATCCACTCTGTCGCGATCTCGCCTCCCTCGTCCTCCACGGCCCCCTCGTCCTCCAAAACCACCTCCGCCTCCTCTTCCGCCAAACCCTCCTCCCCTTCCTCCGAAACCTCCTCTTCTGCCTCCTCCTTCTTCTCTCTCTCGTTCTCTCTTGACGCGGAATCGATCAGCCATATCTTGAAGATCCTGAGGGATTTCCTGAAA
The DNA here is from genome assembly GCA_026936325.1 of Platynereis dumerilii. Taxonomy (NCBI): domain Eukaryota; kingdom Metazoa; phylum Annelida; class Polychaeta; order Phyllodocida; family Nereididae; genus Platynereis; species Platynereis dumerilii. Next base: position 178,747,344 of record JAPTHN010000001.1, on the reverse strand, counting down.
ATGACAAAAAAGAATAGTTTACGGTTGACTCACAACCTTAATAATAATCTCATCGTTATGCTTGTCCTAGCAGCTCGTCATAAGCTGACCAATCTTCAGCATCTTAAGTTCAGACCAATGCCATAGAGAAGATGCACTACAGTTGTAGAGATGTACTTACGTAAAAACCTATTGACATCAATTGTCTAGTAATACTACTACTACTTGGAAATTACACCCCATTTTTGCTCACCTGACCAGCTTCCTCCATTATGTCTATTAACTTTTGGGCTTGATGCCATTCTCTCCGCGTGATTAGTGTTATGGAACTGCCTTCACGCCTGAAACCAAAATGCATCCATCAGCATCAGCAAATGGAGTTAATTGACAACGAAAAGAATATCACAAAAGATTGAAGTGCTACATAGTAGCTCATAATATTACAATGACATACCCAGCTCTGCCGGTTCTTCCCACCCTGTGGACGTACTCCTCCATGTTCTTGGGGAAATCATAATTGAAGACATAGCTGCAAAGGAAAGGAATTCATTCAATACAAATGACAAGCAATTCAAGTGTACCTTGTCCTAACATTTCAATACAGCCTCACCACTCTCAATGCAAAAGCCACAAGGTCATTATCAGTCTGAGAAATTACCACCACGTGATGACAATTGCAATTCCAGTTAATTCCTGGCCCTGACAGGATGATTGAGTTTGTGAGGTTGATCAGTTGGGTATCAAAAGGAAGTCTGATCTCTGTACACCCATCCTCATCACACAGCAGCATGACAGTAGCGGGACATATTCTATCCCATTTCGCGAGGTACAGCTAAGTCATCAGCAGCTGATGACAGTTTCCGAATTTCTCTGGAGCCTTCGGGTTCTTTTCCTCATTATGTAATGGATAAGCCTGCCAAAATTTATAGAGTTAGTTGACACTGTGATACAACTTTAGGCCAAGTTTGGAAGTTATAGTAGCAGCAGTTATTTTTAAATAGCCTGTCAAAGATGATTTTGAGCACTGCTCAAGTCATGACTGGGCCATGACACTTTGAGAAGGTCATGGGAGAGAGATGACAGTGCTGGGGTGAGTGTCATGTGGGGCTGAAAACATTAGTTGTCATGAGCAGATGGTAATTTCCTTGACTGATTATTGTCGGAGAAATTAACTCAATTTTCTGTAACTTAGTGCAAGGGAACGCTACAACTGTTTCCAAACTTACGTGATATCTTTGATGTCGATTCCACGGGAGGCAACATCGGTGGCTATCAAAATTCGGACGGCTCCACTCTTCAGATCCTTCAAGGCCTGCTCACGGTCACTTTGCTCCCTGAAACCACAAACAGTAAAACCATCAGCAAACCTTATCAAAGGAACAAATGGAAGCATCACATAATGAACTGAACAGGACATTGAAATGGGCTAATGAATTCGCACCTGTCGCCATGGATACACTGGCAGTTGATATCGGACAATGCAAAATCAGATGAGATGTCATCCGCCCTGAAATAAAAGAAATGACAAGCAAAATTACGAAAATGGCGCAGTGTCACATAATATGCCAAGATAGAAGTATTTGGACATCAATAATAAGCAGACAAAGTACTTACGTTACTTTACGGCCAACGAACACGATAACTTTATCATCTGGCAGTAGCTCTTCCGTCAAGAAGAAAAGGAGCTGAAAAAGAAATTGAAATACATTTAGGTATTATAAGTATGAATAAACGTTTGTTTCTCTATTTTCACAGAGAACCTCAATAATTATGGTATAATGGAGGTCATTGGCGGAAGTCATGCAATTGCGTGCATTTCGAGATTTGGGAGACAGAATATTAACCCACCCTGTCCTTCTTGTCTTCTTGGTCAATTATCTCCACCGATTGTCGCACTGAGTGGACAGCCTGAAACACAACAGCATTACTTGATTATGAATATGTGGAGCCTCATCTCCTTGCAGCAAACAGTTCATTTAGGAAATAATTTAAATCATATGTTAGGAATTCAAAAACTTACGGCTAAATCAAGAGATCCAACGTAAATCTGCATAGGGTTCTTCATGTATGACGTGGCTAACCTTCTGACACCTTCTGGCCACGTGGCACTGAAACATTTCATGGTAGTATATAATATCAAATAGTCCTTTATACAAAATAGGAATATTTGCTGACGACCTGTTTTCAGGCTATATCAGACCACTCCATCATCCTTCAGGGATCCAAATTTACAAAACTAAATGTAATCTGTATCTGATGACGGGACTCAAATGTATATTGAAATCATTTCCTATCTTACCTTGTCATAATTGTTTGTCTATCAGGTCTAATATCAAGCAAGACCTTTCTGATTTCTGGTTCAAACCCCATGTCAAGCATTCTGTCAGCTTCGTCTAGCACCTGTGAAAATAAAAAGTTCAATCATGAAACAAGTAAAATTCATCTTAATCAGCGTGAAAACAAAAGGATAATCACAGTAGTCAAATTATACAGGAATTATACATGAGGAATATTCATCTGATGTCAATTAGTGGGAAAGATATGGCTTACCAAGTAAGTGACGCTAGACAATTTGATGAAATTAGCACCAATCAAGTCATTCAAACGGCCGGGAGTAGCAACAATAATCTCTACGCCTCCAGTGACAATGTTGATTTGTTCACGTCGACTTCCTCCTCCGTAAACACAACAACTGAAACGTAAAATGAATACTTAGTTTGGCTAATCTAATTTTCAAGAGACCACTATATGACTTATAATTTCCCCAGTTATGACATATTCTGATTTGTACAAAACCAGCAAATACTTAGGGGCCGACCAGATGATCTTTGGGGGGGGGGGGCTATGGATATTTGGTGAAAAAAAAAGATTGTTTCCCACTTGACACTGGAAAAAAAAGTTTGTTCAGCACATGGAAATAAAAAAAAAAGTTTGTTTCCACCTGTAGCTAGGGTACCGTAATGTTAAAATTCCGATAAAAAAGTTTGTCGCGAATGCGCATGCGAAAAAAATTGTTCGTTGACGCGCCGCGAACAAAAAAAAAAGTTTGTCCCTGGGATAAAGTCCATAGCCCCCCCAACCAACTATCGTCTGGTCGGCCCTTATTACCCTCGGCAATGTATACATTGCCGACGGGTATTGTAGTTACTTTGGGAAAATTTGTCCGTCCGGCGGGCGGGCGGGCGGGCGGGCGTCCGGATAACGGGCGTCCCACTTGTGTATTGGGAGTAAAACCAAAACTATGGGATGTATACTTTCTATTTTTGGGACATTATGGTATCTTTTATCCTAGTTGTGCCTTTTAGGGGTTTAATCCACAAGAGATTAATACTTTTTTCACAATTATTGAAAAATGTGAAAAAAAAAAATTTTGTGTATTGGGTCTCAAGCCAAAACTATAGCATGTATATTTATCATTTTTGGGTAAATATGGTATCTTTTATCCCAGTTGAGCCTTTTATAGGTCTAATCCCCATGGCATTAATACTTTTCTCACAATCATTGAAAAATGTGAAAAATTGTTTTTTTCTGTTTCAGGGACAGGACTGAACAACCGCTGAACTTTTGATTCTGAAATTTGCATATTGTATGCATTAAATACACAGAATGTGTTCTTTGTGGGTCTAAATGCTCCGAGAAAGTTGAACTGATGAAAATTTACCAAAAATATAAAAAAATACTATTATTTCCAACCTGCATGATTCAGTCATTTTTGGAGTTAAATCTATGAAATTTTCCAATTAGGTGTCTAAATTATGTCTCTTTAAATATCTCAACTCAGTTGGAATGTTGGTCCTATGAATTTAAAAAAAAACCCAAAAATGAGAAAAAATTCCAATTTTCCAACATTTCTGAGTGAAAAGCCAGAATGGTAATGGGTAAATTATCTAAATTTAAAGCTTATTGTAGTTAGACACACTATGAACTAATATTCACAGCCATTGCATGAGTTATTGCAAATTTTTCCATTGAAAATTATGAGCTTTCAGATAGACATCCGTTTTAAAAATTTGAGTTTTCGGCCGTTTTTGGGGCTCTGCCACCAATTGGGTAATAGAGATATTTCAAATCTGACACCAGAAACTGAAAATATGGGTGCAATTGTCCTAATAACCGAAATATTAGACCTGTAGTTGCAAAATTTGACTTGATACACTGCTTCAAAATCAGACGAAAATGCATTTCCCGAAAAGTTACAAAATCACCCTAAATTTCTAATGGTCATATCTCCATGACTTTTGACAGCACAGACTTCAAATTATGGTCAAGTGCTTAGATTAGGTAGCGCTACATCTGAGATATCTTTAAATTTTTTTTTGGGATGATGACCTGAGGCAAGTCTCTGATTCTGGATGATTTGGCATGGAATGACCCAGATGCATTTGTTTGTTAATATTTTAAAATGTTGACATTAAATCTTGAACTCCCAATCATTATAACTTTATGGTTAATATCCAATCTATGTGATGTAAATTTTAGAAGATAAAGTAATGTCAGTCCCTTTTATTTAGTAATTTGCATGAAAATTAAATGTGTATGAATCAGACAGACTGGTTTTTGTTGAATGGAGCACTGGAGAAGTCTTGATTGTGTAATGTTATGTCAGAGGGTCATTGTCTTCCCTGCTAATTCTTTCAATGACTGAAGCCAAGATCACTGGGGTAAAGACTTCAGTGGATATCAGGCTTGGCTGCTCCATGTGTCTGCATTGTGTAATTGTTATATAATCTTATGTCAGTCACACTTGGTGGTTAAGTGGCTGGCTAATATGCAGAACACATCAAAAGCAGCAGTCATGAAATTATGGAGATATTTAAAAATGAAGAAAAATGCTTTCAAAATATAGTTTTCCAAATCTCCTTTTGTTAGTTAAAATCTACTTTATTCTGCAAATTTCATTTTATTTTCCTTTATTTTTCTTCCCTAAAATGGCTATACACTCAATACTATAATGATTATCATTAGTTTTTTAAGTATATTTTTATGAAAATAAACACGCAATGTATATCAGTTGTGAAAATCATGGCAAACTGGAACTGGATTTTTAAACATTTTATTATTGTTAGACAACTACACGGTATGACTGACTTATTGTCTGAATCATACAGGCCAGAAGAAAATGTGGATAGAGAAAAAACTCACTTGATAAATAGATTCAGATAAAAATTGGTTCCCATGGAGATTAGTGGCTGAAATATTATGAGGTGTCAAGTCAATCAGACTTCCAAAATTGCTAATGGCCTTTCAAAACCTTAATTAGTGTCTGTACCCAAGTTTTAACTGTTCTCCAAATTGTTTTGGGAGGCGGCCTGTCCTGCCACCCCCCTCCCCAAACCCCCCGCTCCCACCCTGCAGAATAGCCTGCCGAATAGCCGAGGGTATGCTGCTGCGCAGCCTATGTTATAATATATATATCTGATCTTCAATTGGGCTACTCAATATTCAGAAGTTCCAATACTGAATAGGTAGGTATACATAAGGCTACCACATAAACGACAAAGGAAAGTCTTGTTGGCTCAATTGTACACATTTTTTTGACAAAATACTAGTGTACAGGACAACTTACCACTTAATACCAAAGTAAGTATATTTCTTGGTTTCCTCTTCAATTTGGAGAGCCAACTCTCTCGTGGGTGATAGGACTAAAACGGTGGGACCATCACGCTCGTTTCGAGGCCTGCGAAGGAGAGAAACCATAGTATTAGTTAGGTTCTAAATCATTTCAAAACTAGGCGCTTTTAAAATACAACAATCACATCAAAGTTATCAACTTTAACTTACACAGGTTGTCCCTGAATGTGAATAAAAGCTGGTAACAAAAACGCCAATGTTTTACCAGTACCAGTCTGCAAAGAAAGAAAGAGATGATACAAATATGACAACACGATAAGTGGCTGTCTCTGTATAGAATACACAAATGTTCTCCCATTTCAATAAAAAGGCAAAGGGCTTACTTGGGCTATACCAATGAAGTCATAGCCTTGCAATGCAATAGGCCAGGCCTGCATCTGAAATTGTGAAATACAACATTACTGATGAATAGTGAATTAAAAAACAAACAGGTCACTAGATGGGAGCATATTTCCATATGCAAGACGAGCAGCGGGCCCCGTTTGAGGGGAAATTACAGGAGTCTACAATGGGGGTCCATTTTCAGGGGGCCCTATTCAAGGGATCCAATTTGAGGGGGTCCCATGTGAGGGGACCCCATTTGAGGGGGCCCCACTTGAGGGGGCCCCATGTGAGGGGGCCAAATTGTGGGACCCTGAGGGGGCCTGATCTGAGGAGGCCTCATTTGAGGTGCCCATGTGAGGGGCCCTATGTGAGGGGCCCCATTTGAGGGGGTCCCATTTGAGGGGCTTCATTGAAGGGGGCCCATTTGAGGGGTCCATATAGCGGGGCCCATATAAGGGGGCCCATTTGAAGGGGGCCCCATTTTGAGGGGCCCCAATTTGAGGCGCCCTATTTGAGGGGGACCAGTTTGAGGGGCCAGGCCCCATGTGAGAGGCCCCATTTTGAGGGAGCCTCATTGAAGGGACCCATTTGATGGGGCCCCATTTCAGGGGCCCTATTTGAGGGGGACCCATTTGAGGGGCCAATGTGATGGGGTCCCATTGGAGGGGGCCTCATTTGAGGGGCCCCATTTGAAGAAGGCCCCATTTTGAGGGTTCCATGTGAGGGGGCCCCAATTTGAGGGGCCCCATTTTGAGGGGCACATTTGAGGGGGCCCTAATTTGGAGGGCCCCATTTGAGAGGGGCCTCATTTGAGGGGCCCAATTTGAAGGGAGCCTCATTTTGAGGGGCCCATTCGAGGGGCACCCATTTCAGGGGGCCTCATTGGAGGTGCCCCATTTTAGGGGGCCCTATTCGCAGGGGCCCATTTGAGGGGGCCCGTTTTAGGGGACCCTATTTGAGGGGCTCAATGTGAGGGGCCACATTTTGAGGGGCCCATTTGAGGGGCTACAACCCCCCTCCCTCTTAGTAGATATTAAATGGTCACCCCCTTAGTTCATTCATACATGTACTTTTGTTATGTATTTTTGTTATCTTACTCTAAATACTCTGTATTAATGTTTTATTTTAAATGGTCGCCTCCTTAGTTCATTCCCCATGCCCGCGGGGGTAAGTCCCCATGCCCGCGGAGGTAAGTCCTCATGTCCGCGGGGGTAAGTCCCCATGTCCGCGGGGGTAAGTCCCCATGTCCGCGGGGGTAAGTCCTCATGTCCGCGGGGGTAAGTCCCCATGTCCGCGGGGGAAGTCCCCATGTCCGAGGGGTAAGTCCCCATGTCAGAGGGGGTAAGTCCCCATGTCAGAGGGGGTAAGTCCCCATGTCCGCGGGGGTAAGTCCCCATGTCCACGGGGGTAAGTCCCCACGTCCGCGGGGTAAGTCCCCATGTCCGAGGGGGTAAGTCCCCATGTCCGGGGGGGTAAGTCCCCATGTCCGAGGGGGTAAGTCCTCATGTCCGAGGGGGTAAGTCCCCATGTCCGAGGGGGTAAGTCCCCATGTCCGCGGGGGTAAGTCCCCATGTCCGCGGGGGTAAGTCCCCATGTCCGCTGGGGTAAGTCCCCATGTCCGCGGGGGTAAGTCCCCATGTCCGAGGGGGAAGTCCCCATGTCCGCGGGGGCAGGCCTAAGTCCTCATGTCCGCGGGGGTTAGTCCCCATGTCCGCTGGGGTAAGTCCCCATGTCGGCGGGGGTAAGTCCCCATGTCCGCGGGGGTAAGTCCCCATGTCCGCGGGGGTAAGTCCCCATGTCCGAGGGGGTAAGTCCCCATGTCCGCGGGGGTAAGTCCCCATGTCCACGGGGGTAAGTCCCCATGTCCGCGGGGGTAAGTTCCCATGTCCGAGGGGGTAAGTCCCCATGTCCGGGGGGGTAAGTCCCCATGTCCGCGGGGGTAAGTCCCCATGTCCGCGGGGTAAGCCCCCATGTCCGAGGGGTAAGTCCGCATGTCCGCGGGGGTAAGTCCCCATGTCCGAGGGGGTATGTCCGAGGGGGTAAGTCCCCATGTCCGCTGGGGTAAGTCCCCATGTCCGAGGGGGTAAGTCCCCATGTCCGGGGGGGTAAGTCCCCATGTCCGAGGGGGTAAGTCCCCATGTCCGCGGGGGTAAGTCCTCATGTCCGCGGGGGTAAGTCCCCATGTCTGAGGGGGTAAGTCCCCATGTCCGCGGGGTAAGTCCTCATGTCCAAGGGGGTAAGTCCTCATGTCCGAGGGGGTAAGTCCCCATGTCCGCAAAGGTAAGTCCTCATGTCCGCGGGGGTAAGTCCCCATGTCCGCGGGGTAAGTCCCCATGTCCGCGGGGGTAAGTCCCCATGTCCGAGGGGGTATGTCCGAGGGGGTAAGTCCCCATGTCCGCTGGGGTAAGTCCCCATGTCCGCTGGGGTAAGTCCCCATGTCCGCTGGGGTAAGTCCCCATGTCCGCGGGGGTAAGTCCCCATGTCCGCGGGGGGTAAGTCCCCATGTCCGAGGGGGTAAGTCCCCATGTCCGCGGGGTAAGTCCCCATGTCCGCGGGGGTAAGTCCTCATGTCCGCGGGGGTAAGTCCCCATGTCCGAGGGGGTAAGTCCCCATGTCCGAGGGGGTAAGTCCCCATGTCCGCGGGGTAAGTCCCCATGTCCGCGGGGGTAAGTCCCCATGTCCGAGGGGGTAAGTCCCCATGTCCGAGGGGGTAAGTCCCCATGTCCGCGGGGGTAAGTCCCCATGTCCGCGGGGGTAAGTCCCCATGTCCGATGGGGTAAGTCCCCATGTCCGAGGGGGTAAGTCCCCATGTCCGCAGGGATAAGTCCCCATGTCCGAGGGGGTAAGTCCCCATGTCCGCGGGGTAAGTCCCCATGTCCGCGGGGGTAAGTCCTCATGTCCGCGGGGGTAAGTCCCCATGTCCGAGGGGGTAAGTCCCCATGTCCGAGGGGGTAAGTCCCCATGTCCGCGGGGTAAGTCCCCATGTCCGCGGGGGTAAGTCCCCATGTCCGAGGGGGTAAGTCCCCATGTCCGAGGGGGTAAGTCCCCATGTCCGCGGGGGTAAGTCCCCATGTCCGCGGGGGTAAGTCCCCATGTCCGATGGGGTAAGTCCCCATGTCCGAGGGGGTAAGTCCCCATGTCCGCAGGGATAAGTCCCCATGTCCGCGGGGGTAAGTCCCCATGTCCGCGGGGGTAAGTCCCCATGTCCGCTGGGGTAAGTCCCGATGTCCGCGGGGGTAAGTCCCCATGTCCGAGGGGGTAAGTCCCCATTTCCGCGGGGGTAAGTCCCCATGTCCGAGGGGGTAAGTCCCCATGTCCGAGGGGGTAAGTCCCCATGTCGCAGGGGTAAGTCCCCATGTCCGCGGGGGTAGGCCCCATGTCCGCGGGGGTAAGTCCCCATGTCCGAGGGGGTAAGTCGCAATGTCCGCTGGGTAAGTCCCCATGTCCGCGGGGGTAAGTCCCCATGTCCGCGGGGGTAAGTCCCCATGTCAGAGGGGGTTAGTCCCCATGTCCGCGGGGGTAAGTCCCCATGTCCGCGGGGGTAAGTCCCCATGTCCGGGGGGTAAGTCCCCATGTCCGAGGGGGTAAGTCCCCATGTCCGGGGGGTTAGTCCCCATGTCCGCGGGGGGTTAGTCCCCATGTCCGTGGGGGTTAGTCCCCATGTCCGGGGGGGTTAGTCCCCATGTCCGCGGGGGGTTAGTCCCCATGTCCGAGGGGGTAAGTCCCCATGTCCGCTGGGGTAAGTCCCCATGTCCGCGGGGGTAAGTCCCCATGTCCGCGGGGGTAAGTCCCCATGTCCGCTGGGGTAAGTCCTCATGTCCGCGGGGGTAAGTCCTCATGTCCGCGGGGGTAAGTCCCCATATCTGAGGGGGTAAGTCCCCATGTCCGCGGGGGTAAGTCCTCATGTCCGCGGGGGTAAGTCCCCATGTCTGAGGGGGTAAGTCCCCATGTCCGAGGGGGTAAGTCCCCATGTCCGAGGGGGTAAGTCCCCATGTCCGAGGGGGTAAGTCCCCATGTCCGAGGGGGTAAGTCCCCATGTCCGAGGGGGTAAGTCCCCATGTCCGAGGGGGTAAGTCCCCATGTCCGAGGGGATAAGTCCCCATGTCCGCGGGGATAAGTCCCCATGTCCGCGGGGATAAGTCCCCATGTCCGCGGGGATAAGTCCCCATGTCCGAGGGGGTAAGTCCCCATGTCCGCGGGGGTAAGTCCCGATGTCCGAGGGGGTAAGTCCCCATGTCCGCGGGGGTAAGTCCCCATGTCCGCGGGGGTAAGTCCCGATGTCCGAGGGGGTAAGTCCCCATGTCCGAGGGGGTAAGTCCCCATGTCCGAGGGGGTAAGTCCCCATGTCCGAGGGGGTAAGTCCCCATGTCCGCGGGGGTAAGTCCCCATGTCCGCGGGGGTAAGTCCCCATGTCCGAGGGGGTAAGTCCCCATGTCCGAGGGGGTAAGTCCCCATGTCCGCGGGGGTAAGTCCCCATGTCCGCGGGGGTAAGTCCCCATGTCCGAGGGGGTAAGTCCCCATGTCCGAGGGGGTAAGTCCCCATGTCCGCGGGGGTAAGTCCCCATGTCCGAGGGGGTAAGTTCCCATGTCCGAGGGGGTAAGTCCCCATGTCCGCGGGGTAAGTCCCCATGTCCGCGGGGGTAAGTCCCCATGTCCGCGGGGGTAAGTCCCCATGTCCTAGGGGGTAAGTCCCCATGTCCGCGGGGGTAAGTCCCCATGTCCGCGGGGGTAAGTCCCCATGTCCGAGGGGGTAAGTCCCGATGTCCGAGGGGGTAAGTCCCCATGTCCGCGGGGGTAAGTCCCCATGTCCGCGGGGGTAAGTCCCCATGTCCGAGGGGGTAAGTCGCAATGTCCGCGGGGTAAGTCCCCATGTCCGCGGGGGTAAGTCCCCATGTCCGCGGGGGTAAGTCCCCATGTCCGCGGGGGTAAGTTCCCATGTCCGCGGGGGTAAGTCCCCATGTCCGCGGGGGTAAGTCCCCATGTCCCCGGGGTAATTCCCCTGTGCGCGGGGGTAAGTCCCCCTGTCCGAGGGGGTAAGTCCCCATGTCCGCGGGGTAAGTCCCCATGTCCGCGGGGGTAAGTCCCCATGTCCGAGGGGGTAAGTCCCCATGTCCGAGGGGGTAAGTCCCCATGTCCGCGGGGGTAAGTCCCCATGTCCGCGGGGGTAAGTCCCCATGTCCGATGGGGTAAGTCCCCATGTCCGAGGGGTAAGTCCCCATGTCCGCAGGGATAAGTCCCCATGTCCGCGGGGGTAAGTCCCCATGTCCGCGGGGGTAAGTCCCCATGTCCGCTGGGGTAAGTCCCGATGTCCGCGGGGGTAAGTCCCCATGTCCGAGGGGGTAAGTCCCCATTTCCGCGGGGGTAAGTCCCCATGTCCGAGGGGGTAAGTCCCCATGTCCGAGGGGGTAAGTCCCCATGTCGCAGGGGTAAGTCCCCATGTCCGCGGGGGTAGGCCCCATGTCCGCGGGGGTAAGTCCCCATGTCCGAGGGGGTAAGTCGCAATGTCCGCTGGGTAAGTCCCCATGTCCGCGGGGGTAAGTCCCCATGTCCGCGGGGGTAAGTCCCCATGTCAGAGGGGGTAAGTCCCCATGTCCGCGGGGGTAAGTCCCCATGTCCGCGGGGGTAAGTCCCCATGTCCGGGGGGGTAAGTCCCCATGTCCGAGGGGGTAAGTCCCCATGTCCGGGGGGTTAGTCCCCATGTCCGCGGGGGGTTAGTCCCCATGTCCGTGGGGGTTAGTCCCCATGTCCGGGGGGGTTAGTCCCCATGTCCGCGGGGGGTTAGTCCCCATGTCCGAGGGGGTAAGTCCCCATGTCCGCTGGGGTAAGTCCCCATGTCCGCGGGGGTAAGTCCCCATGTCCGCGGGGGTAAGTCCCCATGTCCGCTGGGGTAAGTCCCCATGTCCGCGGGGGTAAGTCCTCATGTCCGCGGGGGTAAGTCCCCATATCTGAGGGGGTAAGTCCCCATGTCCGCGGGGGTAAGTCCTCATGTCCGAGGGGGTAAGTCCCCATATCTGAGGGGGTAAGTCCCCATGTCCGAGGGGGTAAGTCCCCATGTCCGAGGGGGTAAGTCCCCATGTCCGAGGGGGTAAGTCCCCATGTCCGAGGGGGTAAGTCCCCATGTCCGCGGGGGTAAGTCCCCATGTCCGAGGGGGTAAGTCCCCATGTCCGAGGGGACAAGTCCCCATGTCCGCGGGGACAAGTCCCCATGTCCGCGGGGATAAGTCCCCATGTCCGCGGGGGTAAGTCCCCATGTCCGAGGGGGTAAGTCCCCATGTCCGCGGGGGTAAGTCCCGATGTCCGCGGGGGTAAGTCCCCATGTCCGCGGGGGTAAGTCCCGATGTCCGAGGGGGTAAGTCACCATGTCCGCGGGGGTAAGTCCCCATGTCCGAGGGGGTAAGTCCCCATGTCCGAGGGGGTAAGTCCCCATGTCCGCGGGGGTAAGTCCCCATGTCCGCGGGGGTAAGTCCCCATGTCCGAGGGGGTAAGTCCCCATGTCCGAGGGGGTAAGTCCCCATGTCCGCGGGGGTAAGTCCCCATGTCCGCGGGGGTAAGTCCCCATGTCCGAGGGGGTAAGTCCCCATGTCCGAGGGGGTAAGTCCCCATGTCTGCGGGGGTAAGTCCCCATGTCCGAGGGGGTAAGTTCCCATGTCCGAGGGGGTAAGTCCCCATGTCCGCGGGGGTAAGTCCCCATGTCCGCGGGGGTAAGTCCCCATGTCCGCGGGGGTAAGTCCCCATGTCCTAGGGGGTAAGTCCCCATGTCCGCGGGGGTAAGTCCCCATGTCCGCGGGGGTAAGTCCCCATGTCCGAGGGGGTAAGTCCCCATGTCCGAGGGGGTAAGTCCCCATGTCCGCGGGGGTAAGTCCCCATGTCCGCGGGGGTAAGTCCCCATGTCCGAGGGGGTAAGTCGCAATGTCCGCGGGGTAAGTCCCCATGTCCGCGGGGGTAAGTCCCCATGTCCGCGGGGGTAAGTCCCCATGTCCGCGGGGGTAAGTTCCCATGTCCGCGGGGGTAAGTCCCCATGTCCGCGGGGGTAAGTCCCCATGTCCCCGGGGGTAATTCCCCTGTGCGCGGGGGTAAGTCCCCCTGTCCCCGGGGGTATGTCCCCATGTCCCCGGGGGCCGTGTCCCTATGTCCCCGGATATTAAATGGTTGCCCCCTCCTTAGTAGCTATTAAATGGTAGCCCCCTTATCCTATCTTTCTATCTATGAATATATCTATGTATCTATCTGTGTATCTATGTATCTATGTATCTGTGTATATGTGTATCTATGTATCTGTGTATCTGTGTATCTATGTATGTATGTATCTATCTATCTTAGCACCTTAGTAAATATTAAATGGTTGCCCCCTTATTCTTAGGAGATATTAAATGGTCGCCCCCTTATCCTTAGTAGATATTAAATGGTCGCCCCCTTATCTATCTATCTATCTATCTATCTATCTATCTATCTTCATCATTGACTGCCATCATTGACTGCCATCATTGACTGCCATCATTGACTGCCATCATTGACTGCCATTGACTGCCATCATTGACTGCCATCACACTTTCATTGCTTTCTAGCCACCAACGAATTATCCACCAGGTGGAGGTTGTGTGAAATACTGCCCTCTATACTGCCCTCTAGCAGATATCGTCCACTGGCTATTAAAAGGTTGTAACTCAAAAAATGACATTTTGAGAAAAATGCAAAAAACTATCATGAGTGTCTGATGGGTTCATAAGTGCAGGTATGTTGAAAGTAGCGTAACATATGTTGACAAATCAAATATTGTAGTTCATTTGGAGTGTTTTACTACAGATTTAATTAATATATTTGGAATAAATAGCAAAAAAGTGACTTACAACCTTTTAATTCTTTCTGAATTCTTAAGATCCGGTGCAAGAAGGATGTAAGTTAAAACTTCAAATGGCCTTTTTTCCAATTTCAATCGATATTTTATGCTCTTGCCCCATCCAAAAACATTATGGATGCCATTACTAAGCATATGGTTGAGTTTCAGGCAATTTTAAACAAAATTTTGAGTTACGCCCTTTTAAACTTTGCCAAATTTGTCTGAAATCTCGCGACTGCCCGATGAAAGGTCGTAAGTGCTTCAATATCAAAAGGTCGTAAGTCAATATTTCATGGATATTGCAAAAAAAAAACACGGAAATGATTATTATTTCAAGCAAATTGTCGGAAAATTGTCTTAAAATGGGTTATAAAAACCTTTATCATTTCAGATTTCCATATTTATGTTATTATTATTCCACTCCAAATCCGAAGCAATATGAAGTATTCTTTCTTAAATTCTTATTGTTAATTAAATGCTTGTGGTTAATTGTATTACTTTACTCCAACCCAAAAAAAAAACTGAATTTACTCTCTCTTTTTTTTACCTTCAAGGGATTAAGTTTGAAGAAGGTATTGTAATCAATTGGGTAAAATGTCTGTCCACTGGGCGGGCGGGCAGGTAGGCAGGCCACGGGTTTATTGAACATTTCTGGGCCAGTACTCAGCCCCAATTGCATGTACGTCCATGGATAAAATTTAGTACACATGTAGCCCATATGGTCCAGTTGTACCTTTGAATGGTCTAATTGGTGGATATTTGATACTTTTTGAAATATTGAAATATATCCGGGCCACAACTCAGTCACTAATGCATGTACATGGTTGAAACTAACCCTGCAAGATTCTAGCACCAACCAGTTATAAGCATCTTAATCCCAATGTGGAGAAAGACCAAAAGTCACGGATGCTGTAATTTGGTCTTGCATTTAAAACTGAGGGTGTGTGTGCTGCAGGACAGAAAGTGTTGACTGTTGAGAAATCTGAAAAGGGAAATTTAGCATAATTTGGCCTTGATTAATTGATGGAAAATCTGTAAAACTTGAACCGTTGCACTGAAGGTTCTGAAGACGGGAGGTCCGGTATCAGTTTTCAGCATGTTTTTGTACAATTGAATTGAAAGTGATTGCCTTTGGCTTCATTAGCAGTTGGTGAAAACTCGGGATGGTGTGCACATTTAGGGCCACAATTTGTACATTGCATGTAAAACTACCACCATTATATTCTATAATTCAGCCAACTGTCATAAAAATCAGCTATGCATGGAATCATTGAGATATTCAAGTTTATTCAAACTTTGGATAAACTTGAATATCTCAATGATTCCATGCATCGCTGATTGGATTCCAAAGAGGGACTTATTTTTGTTGATTTTAATTCTAATAACAAAACATTATTCTGGAAAAGGTTATGTTTAAAACTGACCAAATGAATGTTTGATAGTGTCCACACAAATGATTTGTGTAAATTTGGCACGACTTGAAACAACCAAGAAAATTTTCATAACTAATCAATTTTATGACTCTATGTGTAATTCAATCAAAGAAATTTAACTTTTGTCTAATTTTACAAAAAGGGTGTGAACGGACATCAGATAATATAGCTTTTGTCTGTTTAAAAGAAAACTTAAGAGTTATGAATTGAACTATGAACTATGAACGATGGCCTGATTGATGAACGAGTTATTTAATTGATTTGGAAAAAACTACAAAATGTTATGGTTACAATCCAAAATGTATTACATTTTATTTTTTGCCATGGAATATAGAATTACACATTACTGTTGCATCATTGAGGTCATATTATATCTACCAATAGCAAATTGGGCCAAAGGCTAACTCATAACATTAACTCCTAACATTCAATATGTAAAACATGAGTTACCTACCATAAAAATAATCTAAATAATAATTTGATAAACCGGCACAGTGTACAGTTTCTGTCATCCATGCGGAGATGACAGATGGGATTTGTTTCATGAGATGATATTATCAACATGTAGACAAATGATTTATCAACCTGTGTCTGGTGAAATGGAGGCTCCACGAAGACTGGGATTTTTACCGTCAGCGAACTTTAGTTCTAAGAAGGTATTACATACTTTGGTCAAATGTTGTTCATCTGCCGAGCGGGCGAGCGGGTGGCTAGACAGTTTCCGGGCCAGCACTCGGCCCCCCATTTGGTGTACATGGATGGAATTTGGTGCACAAATAGCCTATATGGTTTAGTTGTGCTTTTGATGGTCTGATGGATTGATATCCTAAACTTTTTAAAATATTGAGAATAATATGTATAAAGTTGTTTTTTCCATGTCCAGCCCAAAACTTGGCCAGTTTTGCATGTGCTTGGATGAAATTGATACCCATATCACCCATACGATGTAGTTGTGCCTTGTGATGGCCTAATTGATGAATACTCTATTTTTCAAATATTGATTTTTTAAAAAATTATTATTTTTACTTCTAGGTCAAATCTTGACCAGTATTGCATGAACAAATTGTGCATGGATAAAATCTGATACAAATGATCAATGTATTTTTGGGTTTCCAACACCCAGCCCACAACCTACACCTTGTATATGTATGAAACTGCTCTATAATACATTTAAATTTGTGTAGTTGGCCCTTTCCATGGTTTCTCAAACACAAATCACTGTAATGGTGTCATTGCATCTTTTGAAAGTGTTGTTTGCTGAAGGTTTGCTGCTACACAGCCTATGTTTGAATTAGCTAGATTCTAGTAAAAAATTCCTAAGCCTAAATGACCCAATTGTCTGGAAAAATGAAATAGAGATTAGTATGCGCCATCAAATGCCCAGATTTCTAACAGTTCTCATGAAGTTGCCATCTTTCCACCCAAATGACTGTATTGTAATTTTCAAAATCCTGGAAATGAATGGTTGTAAGTGTGACTTACGACCGTATCAAAGGGAATAATAGAATGCAAGAAGGTTGTAAGTCTTACTTACAACCTTCTCTGTTTCTCACAGTTGAAGCACCACAGGTCGTAAGTAGGAGTTACAACCTTTTAAAAAAAACGACATCTGTTTTAATGGGACTTACAACCTTTTAAAAATATGAAATCATGTAAACGCAAAAAGGTCGTAACAGAAAATTTCTAATATCTCGAAAACTAAAAATGATATTTTTCTGGAATTTTCACAGAAAGATGCGGCTAATTTTTCTTTATCTATTCCTTTAATACTGCAGAAAGGTCGTAAGTGGCACTTACAACCTTTTAATAGCCAGTGGACGATATGAGAAAGCTTCGTTGCAACCTTTGAGTGGTGAGAAATATGCCAAGAAAACAATTGAAATAAAGCCATTAAACACGGAACTAAGTATTAGATATACTCCAGAATTGGCATGCTGCATCTTGAGAGTTTAGATGAGGTTTTGGCCAGGTGAGCAATGCATTCATATGACGTTTTCAGCGCAGAATTGAGCACACAGATTTGCACTCATTGACTGGTGATTGGAAACAGGAAAATGACACAATCTAGTAATTCAATAGACGGCTCTGCTCGTCTAATAATCACAGCAACAGAGTAAAATTTGAGCATTAAGCGAACAATCAATTAATAATATCTACCTGAATGGGGGAAGGTTTTGTAAATCCCGCATTTTCCAACTCGCGCAAAATTTCGGCTGAAATTCAAAAGTAATAAGTCATTTAATTCAGTTGAAGATTAAAACAGTCCCCATAATGACAAATTATTACAGAGGATGAATTAACAGGCCAACCTTACAAAACACACAAGAATTTCTTCCAATATTTCTACTTACGATAATGTTCGAACGCTTCATCAAATGTTGCACAGGGATTGGGGATTTTTCTTGTTGGTCCCTCGTTGAGATCATACACCTGGATAGCCATGTTATCACGCCTGCAATTGTGTAGGTATTATAATTATAGAATAACGAAAACATAGCATTACTCAGAATACAAAGCAATGGTACAAACTGAAGAATTAAGTAACAGCCTGTATGCCATGCATGCCAGCATGATAAATATTCCCACCTTAATTCCTCCACTTCTTGAGGTAGTCGGTTTGCCACTATCGGATTTTCAATGTAGAAATTTTTCTCAATTGGCGGGAGATCTGAAACAAGTTAAATTTGAGTTTCAGAGAAAGAGAAATGTGTTTTGAAATGAACAAAGCAGAAAATACCACTGTTTATCATACTGCAGTTATTGCACATACACTATTTTAAAACCACATTTCACATGAAGACAATACTCTGACCACTGTGATAAACTGATAATAGTCATTGTAAGTCTCCCATTTTAACCATTAAATCACCAAAATCACAGGTAGTAATTCCTTCCATACCTTTCCATCGGGCCTTTGAATCCTCCTCCATCCTGCTGTGCAAACTTCCCCAATCAATCAGCTGCCTCGGGGCCGGTTCGGAAGATGCAGCTGACGACTGTCGATCTACAAATACACCAAAGTGAATGCAATAAGTGCATCAGAAATTGATAATTTTACGGCTAGAAGGCTGAAATGCATACACATACCAACAGGACAAAGACTATGTATTGTGAACGAATACAAGTCAAGTCGTAGACACGCCAAGTCGTAGACACACCAAGTCGTAGACATATTTCAGAGCTATCCCCCAAGTCGTAGACACAGTATTTTCAATTTAAAATTCACCACCCACTCGTAGACACACAATAAAATGAACTAACCAAGTCGTAGACAACTGCATCATCCAACCCGTAGACAACATTCTTTTGTTTTCTATTAATTGCAATTAGAAGAGCCTTTGTGAGCTACTTGATTGATTCCTCCACTGGTGTAGATTTATCAGGTGTGTACATTGTCTTGAAGTGCAATTTATCATTAAAAGGTTCATGTATAAAGAATAGTTGAACAAATATTTCATTCACTAGTAAAACATTTGTGTGCTCATTGCTCATTTAAAGGAAATAAACGTAAGCTAAAAAAAACATTTAAAAGTCGGCCTATATATTATTCTACCTGGAGCATGAAAGGTTAAAATGCACTGCAGTTCATGAGCATTTAATCAACAATTATGGCTTTATAATCAAGTGAATTTTTTTCACAATGATAATTAAGATTTAAATCTGGAATAAAGCGACTGTGCCCTAAAATAAACTCGCTCTATTCCTGAGCAGATAGAACTCCTATTTATAACTTGAAATCATAAAACCTACTGTGTCTACGACTTGGTAATATTGAACTGACCAAAAAAGTCTGTGTCTACGACTTGGTGATCCCTGCAAATTTGATGTCTACCAGTTGGTAGTACCTTGTGTCTACGAGTTGGTTGTCTACTAGTTGGTTGTCTACCAGTTGGTTTGTCTACTAGTTGGTGTGTCTACGAAATGACTTGATAAAATTGTGAACAATTATGATATGACATTCAAATGAAACTCAGGAGAAGACAAGAACTAAACACTTGTTGATGTTTTTCAAAAACCATTCAAAAATGCATGAGCCTAATATGAAACATTACTGTGTAACTGATTGTACAACCTAATCCCAAAATAGACTTAAGTCTTGAAAGTTCAATATTTACCTAAAATCCAACAAAATGATAACCAAAGGATAATACCAGTATTTTCAGTCTCATCTGGGCCTGGACACTTTACAATACAAACTATTTCTTTTATTAGTCCAAGTCACTCACTGTTTCCAAATCCTCCTCCTGAACCTCGAATGTCATCATCATCAGAGGAGTCGTCATCAAAGCGACGCTGATTCCTGAAGCCTCCTCTGCCACCGCCTCGGCCCCCTCTGCCGCCTCCTCCGCCATAGCCTGAAAACATTCATCACAATATTTATAGATATAGATCTATCACCAGTCATCTTTAAATTGCTACAGATTCCACATTTAATTTCCCTTCTTCACAATGCTAAGTGACCAGTTCGCAGCACTGTTACAGCACATTACCTGTCTGAGGGCGATTGACAATCTCCTCGATTTGCGCTTTAGCTTGTTCCACAGCTTCTGGGGTTCCCGATACAACCACTGTGGCATCGTCATCATCAGAATTGACCTTTATCCGGGCCCCAGTGTCACTTTCGAGGCGCTTAATAGTGGCTCCACCTTTGCCTGGAATTCAAGGAATTGTTAAAATGCTAGTGATGGAGTATTTTCATATGTATATCCAATTATACTGAACTTAAGAATTATATTGCACTACGAGTTGATATTGACATTGCTTGCGTAATGTCAGTGAAGTGCTCGACTCACACGCGCAAGGTCGTGGGTTCGAATCCCAGCCATGGCATGGAGGAGTTGGGCAGATCCTCCTGAAACCACTGCCTCACCCCACCCAGGTGCAATGGGTACTTGGCAATAAGGCAACCACAGTGATGGTGCTGGAATGAGCTCTTAAGCCCCTGCGGTTAACCCCGTGTTCAAGGCTGAATACTCCCCAGGGAGTTGAGAAAGACTCTAGATTGGCCTGCCAAGGACATAATTGTAAAGTCGGCAGAGTATGTCTATACGACATAGATGCAGACTGTAAACACGCCACATTACATTATAGTACCTGATCCAAATTCAATACCAATCTGCAAATAGATATATTAAGGGGGCAACCATTTGATATCGAGGGGGGCTAGGAGTTAAAAAAAAAAAATTTCTTGCTCAGTTTTGGTGAAATAAATAAACTCTTTTTGGCCAATCTTGAAATAAATTATATCTGGCCAGGGTATTTCTTAACAAAGTCATGCTTGATTTGAGAATGAATATTCGGCGACTTAGTGCGCTCAAAATAAATAATTACTGCTGCCGTTACCGTGAAATAAATAATTATCCGCCGAGGAAAACTCCCAAGCCCCCCTGGAAAATAAATGGTTGCCCCCTAAAGAAACTAACTAAAGCCACGAGTCGGAAGGCCGAGGAAAATACTTTTCCTTACATACACAAAGTTCTTACACACACAAGTTACACAGCTACAATAGATATCAGGATACATGCTAAGGGGCGACCATTTAATATCCCGGAGGATTTTTTTTTTAAATATATAATTTCTTGCTGAGTTATGTTGAAATAAAATTAATTCCTTTTAGGCATTCTTGAAACTAATAATTTCTTATTGGGGGTATTTCTACATGGTGTTGCTCGATTTTGACACAAATATTTTGGGACGTTGCGCACAAACTGAATAATTGCTGTCGCCGTAATAGTGAAAATAATAATTTCCCACCAGGGAAAACTCCAACTCCCCCTTCTCCGGATTATTAAATGGTTGCCCCTAATCAATTTGAAGCTCAGGAATTGCCAGCCCAAATTGGCTTTTATTGACATCGACAACAATTAAAATCTTTTAAAACAAAATTGAACTTTACATTTATGAACTCACATAAAATTCAATTATCTGAAACAAAGGAGATTAACCCCGGGAGATTAACAAACCTATTATTCGTCCAACATCACTTCGGTTGATGTTGATGACTTCAGTGTTGTCTGCACTGAAACCATCTGAATCTCCATTCCTGTCTCGGCTAAAGCCACCTCCTCTTCCTCCTCCAAAGCCTCTCCCCCTTCCTCCTCCTCCATCCTCATCTCTCCCTCCTCTTCCTCCTCCTCGGAAACCTCTCCCTCCAGGCCGACCCCTGCCGAATCCACGGCCGCCGCCGCCGTCCCCCGACCGCCAGTCCCGGTCCGTCCTGTCGGAATTAGAGAAGGTAACATTGTTGCCTCTGCCGAAGCCACGACCAAAACTGTTAGGTGCTGTTGCCACTGGCAGCCCAAAGTCCTCATCAGACTCCCAGTCACTCATCTTTATCAACTTCAAAACAACAACCAATTTCTGAATCTGCCTCCCCTCGTGCTGACCGAGGAGGCAATAACCACGCCGGACTAAAACGCACTACACACAGCCTACACAAAAGCCGTGGTCTGAGATGGAACTTTCAGGCAGCATTTAATAAGCCATTTGTAAAGTTCTCAGAAGCACAAAAAAATAAGACCAAATTATGTCTTGAATCTCTATACCCCTGTGAATTGGAGAAAACCCCTGTGTGATTGCTAATTGTTATAGGCCCAATTAGGCCTAGAGATTCTGAATCTGCAAAGGTCACCAGGTCAGACACTCATGAGACTTAAGAAGCCCCAGCAAATTGCTATCACAAAGGGGTTCTGCCATTCAAAAGAGGTTGCATGGAATTGCAATTAAGTCAACTAAGTTATAAGGGCTTCTGTGTCCAATTGAAGCTAATTGATTTCAAGTATGCCCATTGATTCAATCATCAAGTAGGTGAGCAAACATGGGATATCCACTGACCAGGTGTCTGGGGCTTGAGTATTTTAATTTTAATTTTAAAATGATTCCTTCCCCATTTTTAGAGCTGGAAAGAAACGGAATGGTTAGGTTCTATGATATAGGAACTTAATAATATTTGTTTGAAATGATTGATTAATTGATAGCTAGTAAAAGGTTTCAAAAAATTAAATCTACAGTAAAGTTATTTTTCCAACATCACAAGAATTTCAAGAAAAAAGATGAACATTGATGTTGGAAGGGTATTAAAAGAATTTGAAAGTCGGCACCTCAGGTAAAATCACTAAGATGACATGAGAGGATATCAAGATAATATGGCTGATTTCTTAACAAGAATCCAAGGATTCAAAGCCCGGAGTATGCAAGATTATAGATACTGGGCTTTAGCTAGCCATTCGCCAGTCAGCAAAATGCTAATTCAATCTCAATCTGGCTAAAAGAAATTCTGAAAGTACTATTGTTTTTCACCAAGGTTTAGCCAAATTGGCTAAGGTTTTTGACAACTTTAGCTGATCTGGCTTCAGCATTTTTTTGGCCAGCTCCAGCCCAGAGATACACTGCAAGCTACTGCATCAGGTTCAGGAACAAACTTCATGCAAGATCTAACTAATTTCAGAGGTCAATGTGTTCCAAATTTCTGCCCCAATAATAATCCTAACTTCAGGCATTCAAGGGTTAGCTTTATTCCACCTTTTAGGCTGTGCCCTTGAAAGGCAGGGCAAGGTCACTGAAGGTCAATCTAGGAGGAGAATAGGCCCTTTGGTCAAAGTTCCCTACCAGTGAAGCATTCCAAACTTCAGGGCATCAAACCCTCTATACACTAGGGCTTGGCGATATTGAGAAAAGTTGCGATATGCGATATTGCAGAAAAATTTGCAATAACGATATATATTGCGATATCGATATTAAATGCGATATCAATATTTATTGCAATATCAATATTGACAGGCATCCGATCTCTATAGCTCAAGCAACAAAAAATATGTTCAAGCCATCAATTGATTTTAAAAACAAATTATGATTGTCTGTGTATTTGTTGTGTGCAATGCATCTGAATAACACTTAATCTGCAAAACACTGACAAAATGTTCATGTGTATTTATAGCAAGCCCAATCACGCATGGCAGGCTCAGGCTGCTGCCTGTGAAATTTCTAACATTCTGAAGAAAGCAGACCTTAATCTTGAGCAATCAGCATGTAAATACTGAAATAGCTACTGATGTATCTTCCAAACTTGCAGATGTGGATGAAATAATTGTTTTATTGACATTTTAGTCCTTTCAAAGTGAGAGAATGTTGATTTCAGAAGCAGCATGTCAGCCATTCCTGAATCAAGGCACTTTCGGCATGACGTAAAATGCGGATCCTGCGGGCTGCGGATTTTCACTCAAAATGCGAATTGTGCGGAACCGAAATCCGCAAATTTCGGCGATATGCATATCGCAACTTGTAATATCGCGATTTCGGTTTCAAAACGATATATCGCCAAGCCCTACTATACACTACGTATAAAGGACGATACTAAGGTGCCGAGGAATGTCCTGATTATGACTGGCATCTAAATTTTATACTTTTTATTTGCAATTTTTTTCGTGTAACTTAATAGTGACAGTAGTCGCCAACCTATATACTGAAAAGTCAGATTTCCTGTAATCTGACCAATCAGAGAGCCGGATTTTTGACACATTAATCTGTTACAACGACACAAATAGGACCCACAGATCAGAGGGGATCTAGAAATGGCCTGGGGGGGGGGGCATTACATGGGGTGAATACGCAGCGCTCCGCGGCGTTTCCTATTTTTTCCATGTTAATTTTTGGCCTGGGGGGGGGGCATGGTCCAATGCCCCCCTAAATACGCCACTGCCATAGATATTCATAGAGCTATATTTGTCTATGCCACTCACTGTGGAACAAGCCAGAATATCATTTGGGCATGCACAAATTCTGAAAAGGAGGGCACTTTTCAGATCTGAAGGGAACTTTTATGAAGTGAAGACCTTTATTTAGTGATTATTTGCTTTTTACCCCAAATTTGGGCATGATGGGCAAGGAGTTGGGCATGGACTGCAGATGAGGTTGGGCATGCTCAAATAGCCTAGCTGGAACACTGATGTTGACACAAGTTAGTAATCTATAATTTCTCACACATTGCCACTACATCTCATTTACTAGTTAATGTGCATTGGCCTTTTGACACACTGAGATTATATGCTTTGGCCAATGATTTGATGTCTAGGGATTGGCTTGAAAATGTATCTAAACTTTCTAAAGATAGTACAAATAATTGCCTTTCATTTGATTATGAGATTTTACATAATCTACTTGAACATTCAATGAATTTTTTCCAACATTTTCACAATATTGATGATCAAACTTGCCCACAGGGACAAGCCTCACAGAGTGTAGTCTTACTTAACCATAGTATAATCAAAGGTTTCACACTCTTAACAGGAACTAGGTCATTCCCTGATTCAGCCAATCAGATAAATTCGTACAAATGTGACTTTTGTAAGGACTTTTCTAAATGGCCAAATCCAAGAATTATCTAGTACTTTCTGTCCTAAAGAAAGCCAGGAGACTTAGTTAGAACATAGTACCTTTGACTAAATTAGTGACAAGTTAAGACAAAGCTCCTATAAGGCTTGCGGCTGTGCTTTGTCCTGTGCGCAGTATTTTTCGGTTATGGAAAAAGCCTTTCGGCTGTGTATTTGCACTATATTTGTGGTTAAGCCAGCTGAATTCAGTTTGGTTTAGTCAAACCATTTTAGTCATGACTTGTCAAGCCAGCAATCAAATTTTTAATCAGTCAGTCACATTGGCTGAAACTTGTGGTTCACAGGTCTTTCACATTGCTATTTGGAAACATTTTTTTCTAGAAACTCCAAAGTTATAACTTAGTATAAGTATTGCTGCGCCTCCCTTTAGAAAAATCATGGATCCGCCCCTGGGCATGTCATTACAAAACAAATTTTAACATGATGTAGCACCAGGGTCCAGGGTATAAAATAAGAAAATTTTATCACTGCACATATTGTCTCGTGCGAACTTAGGGTGACCAATCGGCGTTCTCAAGTGCCAGTGTTCATGCATGGCTCAATTGAAAAATGAAATATTATCATCTAAAATTGTGGAATGAAATATCAGCACACATGTTGAACTAAACAGCTTGTTGATGGGCTTTTGCAGATCTTATTTTTTTAATTGTGTCCGATTGAGCTCTGCTGCTTACATTTCTATACTTCTGAGGTAAACAAACAACAAACTGTCTTTCTTCGGCAGTTAATTAAATGCCAGTCCAAAATTGAACATTACAGTACTTTAGTTGAATAATTTGAAACAAAGTCCATTGATCACTCTTTGTTCCAGTAAAAATTGAGGAGATACATTTATTCATGAAACTGTTTGGAAGCTCAGAGAAATAACAAAATATGTTGCTGGAGCCATTGAAAGATAGCTATCGGTAATTGTGTGTCATTTCATCAAATTTCAGAAAATTTTACCACTCAGCTGATTCAGAATGCCTTGAAAATTTACCAGAACCAAGGTTTCTCAGCAGAAAGCACAAATCCCAAGTTATAGGCCTACTGTGATATCTTGAATAGTTTCTCAGAAAAAAAAATTGAGATCTTTGTGATATTTGAAGGCATGTAACTCAATCAGTGTAAAACCTAGAGACTTGAAATTAGTCAAAACAAGTTTTAATGTAGCCCAAGTAATATAAAGCATTGTTTCAGCCACCTCAGTGCATTTGCATCCATTCCATAGGTTGTTGAAAAAATCCGAAAATTTCAGTTTATTCACATTTTTGTCCTTAAATTTCTGAGGTTGTATTATTTGGGACTTGTGCTTTCTGGTGAGAAACCTTGATTCTGGTAAATTTTCAAGGCTTTCTGAATCAGGAAATTAATTTTTAATGCCTACAAAAAATTTCAGTAAAATTTCATGTCTGGTAGCAATTTAAAATTGCAATTAACATGTCAAGTAATGAAGTATTTTTGGGGGCAATGTGAGGTCTGTCTCAACATGGCCAAGTTTTGTCACAATTTAAATTGATTTGGAATGAAGTCGCCAACTAGGCAACCTAGCTTTGGTTTGTGAGACTAAAATCTGCTGTCAATGTAAATTTTCAACAAATGCAGAGAAATCACAATTTTGTGTCACATGAAGTTGTGTTGAGGAGTCTTAATTTTTGATATTATGCTGAACCCTTTGATATGTTTAGCTTGCCATGTTGCCCCTCAGCTGATCAATAAGAAACAATAACGCGGTTGGCTAATTACTATTTTAAATTCATAAACTGGATGGTTTTACTCTCAAATACATAGTTTTTAGGAGTGTGGTTTCAAAGCAGTTGCACCTACTGAACCAGAATCAGATAAAATCATCTGGGGAAAATTTCCTGTCGCCTCTCAGGCACAGGCATTCTGATCGTTTGCTTACCTCCTTAAACAATGAAAGGAAGGTGGGTAAGTCTGGGCAATCAACAACCCTGCATGTCTGTACCCCATAAGTACAACATTATAGCAGGGTGATCGATTCAGGGGATTTGCCAATCTTGATGTGTCGGCAGTGGTGATGAGCACCAGTCGCTGGAGTCTAATGCAGAAGTGTTGTGAATAATTGTAATGCCTGTGCTCGGAGGCAGTGTTTCAAGATTTCTATATTTAGCTATCCATGAGCAAGAATATATTCTTCTAACATCATGACATTGTATCTGCAAAATCTAATGAAGGACAAACCAGTGACTCAGGACTGTCTTTGAGTCATCAAACAGTACAAATGGCCAAAACTATCAACAGGCGGTCAAAAGTATTACATTTGTTGAACATATATTTTGAGCTTTATGCAGTTCACCATAATTTAGCATTAAAGGGTGAAATTGATCACTGCACAAATTCAGATTGATCACTGCACATTTCAGATTGATCACTGCACATTTTGGGATCGTTGCACACTTATTTTATACCCTGCCAGGGTCCAGGGTCCTAAAAGTGCTTCCCTGAGGTAAACCACATTGTATTGTTTGAAAACTAGAGAATGTTTCATTTCAATAGGCTTCGGCTTTCAAGGTACAATTTGAAATAAACCAATCTAGTTCTATTCTAGAAAATGGACTTCGCCATTCAAGAGGAAAATACTCCATATACCCAGGTAGATTCTTGTTCCTGCTGGTCTGATCTTCACTTAAAAGAAGTTTAATCAGAGAAATAGTTTCAAATACAGATCTCAAAACATGATTTGATTTCTAAACTTAACCATGATACTATCATAGCAGTGTAAATGAGTCCATTTATGGGTGAATTTGAACACACTGTACACTAAGCCCAAGGGGCCGACCAGAGGTTAGTTGGGGGGCGGGGACTATGGATTTTTCCCCCAGACGAACTTTTTTTTCGCTCTCGAAACGTTGACAAACCATTTATTTTCGCATGCAAACGCTATTTTAACACTATGGTTCCCCAGCTACAGTACAGGTGAAGAAACAGACTTTTTTTTTCAAAAAAACTTTTTTTTACCAAAAGTCAATAGCCCCCCCCCCACACCAAAGATCATCTGGTCGGCCCCTAACTGGGCCTAATAAGACTTACAGTTTGTCTCATCCAACATGCGAACTGGTGTTTGGCCTGATTGCTCAGTATCTAAAGCTCACACAGTAGATCTACACATACTCACAGGTAGATGAGCTGATTTGTAATCTGTTTGTCATGTTTTTGTGATGTTTTGATAACGTTTTTATCCGATTTTCGGCAATTTTTGACGTCGGCAGTCCATTTCGAGAAGATTTGTTGACATTTGTGATAGGGCTGTGCCGATGCGACGATTATCGCCGACAATCGTCGCCAAAAGTTTCGATTTCGATCATCTCCACAAAATAACTAAAAATCGATTTTCAGCTGAATGAAGAATTCATGATACATGGCTGTATTTGGTATCGTTTTGAAGCTTTTGAGGAGCTGAACACCATCGTGCTATATGTGATGTTCTCATCTGTGCATATGCCCCACTGCCAGCCATGAAAGATATTTCACAAATTATGTTTTAATCCTACAAGTCTGCATCCATGTTGAATTTACTGACTTCGGAGACAGAACTTTATCTAATACACATCTGTTATTTATTTACAGCTGTACTGCTCTGCATGCAGGAGATGCATGGTTTTAAAGAAGTCAGCTTCATCAGCAGTTACATTAAATCAATACATTATAATTATGAATAATATTAAGTCAAACAAATTAATTCATAATTATACTTTATTTTTCCTTCCTGCAAATAGTCTATTGGTCCTGCTCATTATAATTTTAACACCATGGATATTCACCGAGAGTCAAGGAATTCATATAATTATGCTGATCTTGACATTCTAAGTAAAAATCGATTTAAAATCGATAATCGAATCGAAATACAAGTCGATTAATCGATTTCAGAAAATGTTTCGATTGCACAGCCCTAATTTGTGATGAAAACAGTGACACAATGGACAGTGACGTCACAAAAACACATTGCAGCGCCACAGCTAAATTAGTTCCAGATAACTTGGCGCCAGTGCCGATCCCCCAAGCCCATGCACTGGTTAAGTCTGGTTTTATACAGACTGTAGAAATATAGTGCTAAATTTCAGTTCGCATGCTAGATGAGACAGACTGTAGTTCTCAAAGCAAGAATTAATTTCACCATCCGAAACAACAGGGTGCCGGGCGTATTTCCCTTGACTTAAATTATTTTTTGACTTGAGTCTGGTTAAGACAGTGAAACAAAAAAAAGAAAGAAGAGGTAGGCACTGTATGATGTTAGGTTGCCAGATGCCTTCAAAAGTACATTTCTCAATGATGGATCAAGGGGAATAGGGCCATTGGGGGTTACAAATGACCAGTGCATAACCTGATAACCCCGACTCCTTGGTGCTTGGTGCTTGGCCTTGCCTTGCCTTGAGGTACACCCGAAAATCTTATTTGGCTATTTGTCATTTGAGCCTATTTCACAAGGTAGCTGATAAAGTAAACATTCTGTAACAACTCCTTACACATAAATTCTCAATACTCACTCATCTTGAGCCCCCGAATCCATTGAATAAGGTTTTGAATTGAAATATATTGAGAATCTGATAATCTTCTGCTTCTCCACCAGCACGTGCGTAATTTGGCGCGAAAGTTGACATGCAAGATTAGGAAATTTAGTCGGGACGCTTGCCTCACGACAAAAATTAATTTCTGGAATACTCTAAATCATTTTCTTAATTTACATAGCACCAGACAGGACAGTAGAATATGTAAAACAAATTATATATGATCGGGAACTCCCTATAAATTAATATAAGGCCGTAAATATTAATATTTATTTTGGTTCAAGGTGAACGATAATTGGGGGCGTGGCAGCGGCTATCACACACGTTGACCTGCGGTCTGTCAGATGTGGAAACTGCGAAATTGTTGAATAATTTGGACTGTGGAAGTGCTCAAGTGGTCGCAGAAGGAGCAAAGAGTAACCAGGGCCTGTGAGAAACTGCCAAATTCATCTGACAAGGAGTGAGGTTCCACTGAAAGGTGCGTTTGTTGCTGGCGGGAAATCACAACATGGCGGGAGAAGGAGGAGAAAGAAACCAGTCATTGAAAGATGCTTTGCTGGAAAGTGTGACTGCCATCCTGTCTCCCATGCAGGATGTGCGAGCTGCAGGGGAAGAGCAAATCAAAGCTTTAGAAGTGACAGAAGAATTCGGGGTGCATCTTGCAGAACTGACAGTGGATCCCAATGGAGGTTTGGCAGTCAGACAACTGGCTTCTGTTCTTCTCAAGCAGTATGTTGAGGCACATTGGTCTGAACACAGTGAGAAATTTAGACCCCCTGAGACGTCAGAACAAGCCAAAGCAGCCATCAGACAGATATTGCCTATTGGCCTGAAAGAGACAATCAGTAAAGTCAGGTCCAGTGTGGCTTATGCTGTCTCTGCGATTGCTCACTGGGATTGGCCCGAGCAATGGCCACAGTTGTTCGGCATTCTCATGGAGGCCCTGACCAGTGGAAATCATGAAGCCGTTCATGGAGCGATGAGAGTTCTGACAGAATTCTGCCAACAAGTGACAGATGCGCAGATGCCACAGGTTGCCCCTGTCATCCTCCCAGAAATGTACAAGATTTTCACTCAAGATCAAGTGTACAGCATCAGAACCCGAGGGCGAGCTGTGGATATCTTCAACACCTGTGCTGGCTTGATCGCAGCCATGAATGAATTGCAGAAGGGCATCGCCAAGCAGTTGCTGTTTCCAGTTGTGCCACAGTTCACAGAGGCTTTTGTTCACGCCCTGCAGACCCCAGACGGCTGGACGATGGACAGTGGATTGAAGATGGAAGTCTTGAAAGGTCTCACTACTCTTGTGAAATATTTCCCTGGTCAAATGAATCAATGGATTGCCCAGATTTTACCCCCTGTTTGGAACACCTTAACCCACAGTGCTGATGTCTACATCAGAACGGTCGTGAACAATACAGAAGAAGCAGATGACCCAGTTGATTCGGATGGTGAAATTCTTGGCTTTGAGAACTTGGTGTACAGTGTGTTCGAATTCATCCATGGACTCATTGACACTGCTAAGTTCAGAAATCATGTTAAGAAATCTGCCGATCAGCTGTTCTACTACATATTATTGTATGCGCAGATGACAGAAGACCAAGAGCGCCAGTGGACCAACAGTCCAGATCAGTTCGTCGAGGATGAAGATGAAGACTCGTTCTCTTACTCTGTCAGAATTTCTGCCCAAGATCTTCTCCTTTCAATGTGCAATGAATTCCCAAAGGATGCGGCTCCTGGATTAATCAGAGCGGTGGAGCAGCACCTGCAGCAAGCGGAGGTCACCAAAAACAATGGAAACCAACATTGGTGGAAGTTGCATGAGAGTGTGATGCTGGCCATAGGAAGTGTCAGTAGTCTCATCATCGAAAAAGTTGCCAAGAACAAAATCCAGTTTGATTTGAATGGTTTCCTCACAACAGTTGTCCTGAATGACTTGAACTCTTCTGTATCTCCGTTCTTGTTGGGAAGATGCTTGTGGACAGCCAGTCGATTCACAGAAGTCATGTCTCCCGAGTTGATACAAAGACTCTTAGAAGCCACAGTCAAAGGCTTGGAGGTCACTCAGTGTGCTGCTGTTCGCATCTCTGCTGTCCGAGCAGTGTTTGGCTTCAGCAACGAGTTGAAGAGTACTGATAAGACCGCTATTATCTTGCCATTCTTACCAAACATCCTGGAGGGGTTGATAGCTGTTGCAACGCAGTTTTCATCAGAAGTCCTTGCACTGTGTCTGGAGACGTTGACAGTTGTCCTCAGCGTGAATGGTCAGTTCACCGCTTCAGTGGAATCCAAAGTAACCCCCCTTGCGTCCGCCATCCTGTTGAGGTACAGCAGTGATCCTCTGCTGATCAGCCTCACCCAAGACATCTTCAAAGTTTTATGCGAGAACGAGATGTGCAATCAAGCAGTCCAGCAAAGAGTTATTCCGACAGTTGTCAGCATTTTGCAAGCTCCAGCGGACAAGGTGGCCATGGGATTACAGGCTGTATCATTAGACATTTTGCAGACCATTGTGAGAGGTAGCGGAGCTCCTATGTCAGACGCCCTCATGAACACAGCTTTCCCAGCATGTGTGCAGTGCACTCTAGCAACTGACGACAACTCAACTGTTCAGAGTGGAGGGGAATGTTTGCGAGCTTATGTGTCCGTTTCATTGGAACAAGTCTGTCAGTGGCATGATGGCCAAGGGAAGAATGGACTGTATTACACTGTGCAAATCATATCCAAGTTGCTGGATCCTAAAACGTCGGAATATTCAGCTACGTTTGTCGGAAGATTGGTGTCCATGGTCATCTCCAAGATGGGCTCACAGCTCGGGGAGAACTTGGATTTGATGTTGAGAGCAGTTTTGAGCAAGATGCAACAAGCCGAAACGCCGAGTGTCGTCCAGAGTTTAGTGATGGTTTTCGCCAGCCTGCTTCACAGCCAGATGGAGGCTGTCCTGGAGTTCTTGAGCAGTGTGCCAAGCCCCACTGGGAAACCTGCTTTAGAATTTGTCCTGACTGAATGGTGCGCTTGCCAGCATTTATTCTATGGTTACGAGGGGAAAGTGAGTGCTATAGCTTTAAGTAAATTGATGCTGCATGCCGTGCAGACAAATGACACTCGTCTACAGGGCATAGAAGTGAAGGGCGACCAAGTGTTCCAACCTACGGAAGGAATTCGCACTCGATCGAAGGCGTCGAAAGCTCCCGACCAGTGGACGATGATTCCTGTGCTGGTGAAGATCTATAAACTGCTGATTAACGAGTTGTCTACCCAGCTGGAGATGCAGGCGGCGGATGGAGATGACGAGGAAGAGGGGGAGTGGGAGGATATCGAGGAGGAGGAAGTAGAGGACGTGAATGGAGGAGTAGGAGGAGGAGGGGGAGATAGCATCCAGGAGCTGATGACAGCCCTCAGCAGCGGACATGACTTCTTGGGCTACGAGAGGGAGGAGGAGGATGAGGAGGACCCTGATGCTTTGGCCGACCCTCTTTACAAGGTCAACCTCCAGGGACATTTAACGGAATTCTTGCAGTCCTTCTCTCAGCAGAATTGCTTCGGCATGTTCAGTGCACACCACACTGATGAAGAGAAACATGTCCTTCAACAAATCGGAATCAACGCTTAAATTATTGTATGAAAATGATTATATCAATGCATGATTATCGCTTTAAGTGACCCGAATCAACTTGTTAATCTTAAATTATTGTAAAATAAAATTTTAACTTGTTAGGTGTCAGCTTATTAACCTGCAACTGCTTGACTTGTAATAGGCTCTCACTGTGTTATGTACAGTAATATCTCACTCTGACTTATCCATTTGTTTTAATGTATTCCTGCATAATTATGGTTAGGCAAAAGGCTATGTTTGTTAATTATTAGGATTTTTAATAAATCATGTACACTGATGGAATTGTACATTTATTATGAATAACAGCAACCCCAGAGTTTAAAAAAATTGTTTTGGTTTGTTGTAAATTGTAATTGGTTTTCAATTTATTACCTGGTATATGTTAGTCTATGTACTCCCTACTTTTTATTCAAGTTTTGCTGCAGCAATCGCCTTGGTATGTGGCTGACCCTGGCTGTTAATGATCAACATGTGTCACTTGATGGAACAATTTGCCACATGCTGCAAATCAATTTGAAAAGGCTGATCTGGCTGTGTGCTAATTTTTGCTGAAATGTAGCCTCATGGTGAAGGCTGCTTTAAGGTGACTCACCCGTGGTAGTTTGATCATACAGATTTTTCTAAAATTTTGCACAGGTAGTCTATGCGACCCATACATTCCAAAAAATGAAAAATAAAAAAATTTCACCGACTCGTTTGGTTGCCATGGTAACAGCATGTTTGGCCTGATGACTGCTTAAAAGTTATAAATTGAGTTTTTGGTTATGTACCACAGAATAGAGCATTACATGCATTTGTCACACAAAAATGTCAGAAATGTATTCCCATGGATGTAAACCAATACATTTGCCACAAATTTGAAGAAAAATGTTAAAATACTTTTTTCTGTAAGAGCTCAAAGGGCACAAACACACTAATTAATTGCAGATTTTGCATGCATCAATTTTGGCAGTAATCAAATTTTAGGAAAACGATCATACAGATTTTTTTTAAAATTTGCATATATCATAAACAGGTTATTGTCAAACAAATGTCCAAAAATAAAAAAAATTCACCGAGTCGTTTTTTAACTGCAGTACCATGACTATGCCAATGTCAATTTAAAGAAATAAAGACAATTTTAGACTCAGTTGACTGAAATTAGTTGAGAAAATTCTTTTGATAAAGACGAGAAGCTGAAACTTTGAATTAGCATAGAGTAGGCGTTACTGCATTCAATAAAAAAATAATTATGCTTCTAGCTGCATTAGATCTCATTTAAATAGCAAATTACTAGCTGCCATGCTGTTAAAAAAAGAGAGCAGAAAATGGTAACGTCACAACTTTTTCATGGCCTGCAGCAGTGGTGACGCTATGTTGCTAGGCAACCAGGCTGCTCAGAAGTGTGTGCAGTGTACCATGGTTGAGTCACCTTAAGTAGCTTTGCGGATTGATGGTGAATGGTTTTGGTTGGACGTGGGTCTTTTGGCTCTTTCGCATGCCATTTCGTCGAGGTGAGCTGAATTGAAGTTATGGCGTGTTCAGCTGTGGCTTGTCTATTCAGTGCTTCTAATTTCGGCATTGGCAGGGTTGCCACTAGTCGGGGAAATTCAAGGTCAGGGAGAAGAGGGAACATTGAATTAGTCAGGGAAATATGTGATTTTGCAAAAAGACCAGGAAATATAACCTTCGTTCGTGATAAGAATGACGGAGAAACGTGTCACATTAGCCAGTCCAACCTTTTCGATGGTTATGAAGTGGCCTTAAAATTGAGGAATCCATAGCTTGAGGCGTCTTGCGTCTTGAATGAGCAACCTGGCATCATCCATTTTCTTCTTGTTTCAAATGGGAACGTAAATTCACCAAACCCCTCGAATTGTGTACCAAAATTTTGTGCGAGAGCTTTTTGTGCGCAGGGAAAACTTTTTTCGAGACCGGGAAAGTCGGAATTTCGAAATCTGACTCGAAGACAACCTGATTGGGTGGCCCGATGGTAAAAGCCACCCCTCTTTAAGTCTCGTCATGCTCCCGATTGTTACTTGCTGGTCTGTTCAGGTTTTCACTGAAGAGCAAACTGGCAAATCAGCACTTGCAGAACCTTGGTAATTGCTCAAGAGGGCTGAGTCCATCCACTCTATCCAATGAGTTACAGATCCATTAGTATGAGGCTGAGTAACAAGCAAGAGGAGGGCAGCTGGAGCCCTTTTGTCTCCTACAGACTAGGCAATATCCAGAGCATAGGCCTTCAACAGCAACAAATTAAGAGATTAATTCTTTAAAAATATTCTTTATTCCAACATGCCCATTACATCAGAACAGTCTCTTGAAACGGAATGACAACCAACTGCGCAAATTTTCAGAATATCTCGTTAAAACCTTACACGCTCATTTACACTTCTAATTCCGGGTTCCTAAGAAAAGCTATTTTGTCCAGACATGTCTCCAAAAGCAAAACTTAAAGGTAGACCTATTAAATACTTGTGCAATATATCAACAATCTATACTCGACATGACTAATCCAGCTGTCATGTAAAAATGTCATCTGCCATTGCGCTAATTAATTAATATGGCTACAAGTTATCCTGTTAGATTGCAAACTATCAATGACTAGTGCAAGTACTAAGTAGTCATTTTCACTCTGTGAAGTTAGTGCTAATTAAATAGGTATTTACAATGAACTGCAAAATCACTCGTCTACCTTTAACAGGAGAGCAAGTTTGGATGAGGCTTCGGCTTTATTACAATTTTGACATACAATCAGATAAATAAAGGCATTACGTGGTTAAAGAGGCCCTAAATCTAATTAACTTATTCCTGTGGCACCATTTCTAGTTTTTCCCACCATACTGATAAAGCCTGAAATACTCCAATAAAAGGCTAAATATTAGTGAACGATATAACTTGCCAACATTTCCTATATCCAATAGCCGAAGCCTCCAAAAAAGGTGTTAGTACTCTGTACTAAGGAATGCTTAGAGAGGAGATGTGAAGACCAGAGATTCCTGACTTGGAATAATATTGTATTGTTAATGATCATAAATGATGATGCTCTTAACTAAGTTGTATGATATTACATACATTTGATATTACCAGGGGCGTAGATTTTTCGTTTTTGTAGGGGGGGATGATTTCCGCGAAAGCAAAATTCGCGCGCGGCCCAAAGGACCGAAAGTCGTGTGACGGGGGATTTTGAGGTCCCAAAAGCCAAAATATCATAGATTATTTATTATCTGAAGTAAGTTCTTAGATACAGGTCTTAGCATGTACTTTCTAAATAACAACCAACTGGTCTAATGGAAAATTAGCTTAATATGACTAATAATTGTCAACAGCAAGTAGTTATAATTTGAAATTCTAGGGGGGGATAATCATATGATCATCCCCCCCAGGCTCATCCTAGGGGGGATGCATCCCCCCCATCCCCCCCAGGATCTACGCCCCTGGATATTACATACTAATTAATAGGAAGACAATTCATGGAACCCTTGCAATATTAACAACCTTTCTGACAATAACGGGAACTTGATATATATTTTACACGTTCACTCGCATATCAACCGATACACTCAAGACTTAAGTTTACTTTTACACACATAACAATAACCACAACCCATGTTAGCCAACATGACATACAACATCATTAAATGCACGGAACAGACAATTTTGCATACAGCAATTAACAATTATCTCATAAGTCAAGGAGAAATGACAAATCTATCATCAGAGACCTCACTGCAATATATGACACATGGAACGTAGTCAAAAAGACCGACCAAATTTATACATGTATTCATCTGAATATCATTAAAACAGGCTTAAACAGCTCATGAAGAGCTTCAGGTAGGAATCCTTCTCACATCATACAATCGGTGATTTCTATTTCGTATCTTAATACGCATGATGGCCATTAATATCAAAATAATATGCCATTATTGCAGACCAATGTAAAACATACAGATATTTCATAACTATCACAATTAAAGTAATTAATCAAAAGGGCGGGAAAAAAATCAAGATTTACAATGCAGTCCTAAATCAGGAGTATACAATAAAGAAAGTTTAAACAACACAATTATAAATGTCGCAAGAAAAAAGGTGGGTGCGTAAGACGTTTTGATTTGCGTGAATTCAGCAGTGGGCCATGCAAAGAAATGCCAAGTAAAATTTAAGCAAATAGAGTTTAACAAATTCAAATGTAATAAGACAATACAAAATCATACAAAGGAAATCTTAAGGTAATTAAACCCTTAATAAATATAACATTAACAATGCCTGAAACAATACAGTATATATACGGTATATATATTCGGATAATATTCCAAATACAAGACATGAATGCCAAATTAGGCATTCAAACTGGCACAGATCAAATTGTGTAGGTTTACTCTTTCCAACTAAGACAAACAATTAACATACATGTTAAAATGTAGCTTCGTCACTATTTAAAAAACAAAAATTCACAAAATATTTCATAAACTGCACATAATTATACTTAGTATATTCTTCATGGTGTTTCCTAGAGTCAGCTGTTAATATCTTTCTCAATTGAAAGCACCAAATTAATCAAGCTAAATTGGAATTTTTTCCCATGATCTACGGAGAATAAATAACCCATTCATAAATGAAAAGCATGAATAATTAAGTCACATAGTGAAATCACTAACATACTAAAAGATAATGAGCAGATCACTTAATGATGTCGGGTAATCTAATCATTACACATGTACAATACATCATCATAAATACTTCCAATTTTGGCATTCTCATTTTAAAAAACAAACAGAAAATGAACGCAACAATGATATAACAACATGAATGACTTAGTTCCTAATTTTCCGACCAGTCAACTTTAGTAGAATTTCTTGGCTTGTGCTTCTCTGTTGCTCCTGAAAATGAAACATTCAAAAATAAATATTTAAAATATATCGGGATAAAATTATCAAGACAAGGCCTGATTTGACTAATATACATGTTCCAAATTAACAGCATGCAAGTCAAACTGAAGTTGAAATATCTGTACAAATCAGAAACTCTGACATTCAACTTCTGGAATACGCAGTCATAATTTAGTTAGTAGGTCTACATAAAATGATTTTAAATCTTAAATATTACTTTATGATGGAGAATCATTATGAAAAGATAAAGAAATAAAAGAGTACTAGAGGGTAACAAAGAAGTACTTACTTATAAACACCGTAGGCTATCAACATTGCTGCATTTACTATAATAAACAGGAACATGTACGAAGGAGTGACGCAGTTATTGGTAACTGGAGGACAAATGGGTGCATTCTGAAACAGAAAGACATTTATACACTATTAACTTATTGATCAACACCACATAAACTTTCAGGATTTCACTTAAATACCAAATGATTGTTTGACTGTTTGCTGATCAAATCAATAGAGAACAACAGGTACATGAAATCAACTAGAAGATTACAAACAGTGAAACCAGAGAGTTTGTGGTTTCGATAAAGTTTGGCTTTCACACTTAACCGGAAGCTTGTACTTAATGTTTGGAAAGTAAACAGTTTTCAAACTCTTTTGCTCACATAACAGTTGAATTGGAAGCCCAGTACAAAGGCTGACAATGCATCAAAAAAGCAGATTGGTATCAGTGGGGCGAGGATGGAGCCCTGCTAAGAGAATGAGCACCAAAATACCACCGATAATTTTTTGCATTCATTTTTAAATTACATGACCAGTAAAGCTCAGTAGCACATTAATTGGCGTAGAAAGTACATTAAAAACTCAGTCTTACCCTGGCAGATATATTTCAAGATAACACACATATTTTAATTACAAAGGGAGGACCCAGAAGAGAATTTCAATCTTTAAATATACCTGGGGTTTGTTGACCAGAAGTCGAACATCATTCTGTATTGTATTTAAAGTTCCTTTCATTTCTGAATTTATCTGTTCTCCTTGATATCCTGGGTTGGCTATAGCTTGGCGATCCATGGTAGTTCTGCAAATGCAACAACATTCAATCAATATATACAACAATTACATTTACCAATGCCCTTCCTCCTAAAATAATAAAGGTTTTTCTCATTGACGCAGAATATTTCATTAAAGAAATCAAAAACTTTTTCTGTTGGTTTTTTAAGTTTTTTAAGCAAACTTACCTTAAATCTCTTAATGTGCTGATAATTTCTCTTTGGTTGTTAAGCACAGCATCAACTTCATGACGCTTAATAGAATCCATGGGCAGCTGTGCTGGGGGCTGAAATATGAAATAGAAACCATCAAATTCATCATCTGATTTATTATTACCAATAAAGAGACGAGCTTAAAGCAACTTAGTAGAAGTAGATATCCATGCAACCTACCAGTCCCTGTCCTTGTCCGTGTCCTTGACCTGGGTGTACCTGAGGGGGAGCCCCCTGAGACATGACACTGATCTGCGACAGAGTTCTCTCTTGGCGTCCAATGACCTCGTCCAGTCTGCGATGCAAGTCTCTCACTGTCATGTGGATGTTGTTCTGGCCCTCGAAGATCTGTTTCAACTGTCTCTCGTCTTGGCTTTCAAACTGAGAAAAAAAAAAGCCACATATTAGTTTAACACTTATGAAGTGAACTTTGAAATATAAAAGCAGTTTTCAAATTAATTAGTAAGAATTTCTGACAATTTAAATTAAGTCACATGAGCATGACAGCTTTACTTTCACAGTTTTTAGGTGCAGTGGATCCTCAAGTTTCATTCTTAACCAAGAAGAGGTAAACCAATTAAGTTGTTACAAAACATTGTTCAATGAAAACCGTACTGACCCATTTGTCGTCATCATCATAATCTGTGTCAGGCTTCTTATCAGGGTGCTCCTTTTGGTAGCTGAAAGGAGAAAGTACATATAGGTCAGCTCACTAAATTATCTTTCCATTCAGGGGTTACCTTTAAAAAGTTTGTTTTATAAGTTATTGTTGTATTGTATTGTATTATACTATCAGTCATGCACTGCAATGCAGGCACGAAATTCGTGGTGAGCCTTCCACAATGATACAGCTCAGGGCAGCCATAGTACGGCGCCCATGGGCAGAGACAAGGGGAACATTACCCAAGGTTCCCATACCTTAGCATTCTCCAGTGTTGGTGACCGCCGTATGATGATGAGTGATGAGAAGACTGTGAGTCTGGTACATACCCTATTAGTTCAGGGATGTCCAGGGTCTTTCAGTTGCCCCAGTACAGAACACTGGATACAACCCGCCTCCATTTAATGTCCCATGGGCTCGGACCAAATTGAGTTCCAGGAGTGGGAGTCGAACCCACGACCTCACAGCCAGTGGTAGCACAAACAAGCGCCTTTAACCATTAGGCCACAGGGAACTCTTATGATTCAACATTTATGACAAAATATAGATTTATCTTTTCCAATTTGACAATTTCATTAAAGTTAAAACGATCAAACCTATAAAATTCTTTACAATCAATATGTGGGAAATTTCAGCAAATTGGGGTCAATTATCTACTGATTCCGCAAAAAAAAAATTATGGGCCATTAAGGTTGCCTTTTTCAACAGTAAACTGCTTGTATAAATTATTTATAAATTATAACCACTGCAAAAATAATTCAAAATGTATACAAAAATAACAATCAATGAATGTTTTCAGATTAATGTCCATTACATATAAATGATTTCAGCTATAAGAGCATTAGAGCAAGAATCAATAAACTGAGCTTTAGCATTGCACACATGTTTTTCAAAAATTAAGCTCCCACTACAAAATACTATTAAAATATACTCTACATCTAAATCGAGTGAGCAAGTTATTGAACAACAAGACAATCAACCAATTGGCTAAATCAATAAAGTTTTAGTCAACATCAAGTTTCTATACATACTCATCCTTGGCCTTCTGCAACTTCTGGTAGTACTCGTCGAATTCTTGTTGGAACTTTTTCCTCTCATCCTCAGACACCTCGGGCGTTTGCTTACTGCTGTCTTCAGCTGGAGGGGTCAAGCTGTGTGTAAGGAATGAGGTCACATCATGATCATCAGCTAATCCTCCGGTAGCCGCAGAAACGCCAAAATATCCATCTGCAGGAAGGTGGACGTTCTCAGCCCGCAAGCACAACTCGTAGTCGTCAATGTTGTTTGTCATTCCATTGTGAATGAAGACCTGCAGTTATATCATGTACAAAATAACATGGTGCGTACTCACTGTATTATGTAATTGATATTTCAATTCAGCCTATCTAATACACAGTACTGTACACTAAAGCTTAACAAAAAGTATCTCGCGCACTCAGAGATCTTTTGAATAGAGTTTTAGGCGTTAGTTTATTTCTCACTTGCTCATTTCAATCAATGCACCTTTCAATCAATTTGCATCTGATTTTGCTTTTAAACAAATTCAGACTTCTCATAAAATGAAAATATAACAGGACTAAAACATATAAAACAAAGATAAAATTTTTAATTTATAAAACACATGTACGCAGGCACAATTTAAAGCGTGCAATGTATTGATTGCGAGACCAAAAATAATCAAAGTGGACAAGCAACTGTTCAAACAAATTGAATGCAAGAGAAAATCATCATATGCTGCAGCATACCTCACACTGACATGTGGTATGGTTCACACATGTCAGTTTTGATATAGACATGAGCTTGAGTAAATATCCTATGGATAGCGTATATGATATATGAATTTTAAATGGGCTTTTAGTTTTTATAATGAAACGTTCAATTTATCAAATGATTAAAATCCAACATGGCTCCACATTTCACTTGCAACAGTGATGCGTTAACAAGACCAACATCCACATGTCAAATCAATATTAATCACACAATTTATGAATACATGATGATTGTTAAATCAATACATTGTTTACTAATGTTTAGCAAAGATGGTGAATAAAACAGGGCACTTACTGTCAAGGCGTTTTGGTAATACTCAATCCTGGCTCTGACTGGGAATGGCTTGTTACGGAAATCCCTAAGGCATCCTCCCAATTGCTGACTGGATCCATCACTGCAAGAGCAAATTTAATTATGCAAACCAGATAATTTCTAACAATTTTACATTGTACTGCTCTGAGTTTATGGCCATTGCATCAGCACATGAACATTTCATAGTGAATATAAATATTACAATTGCCCGATAATTTCAGCCAAAAAATTCATCAGATATTTACCTGTTGTGATCATACTCCTTGGTTCCATCATTGACCATAGCCATAACATATGGGTTGTTATGCTGAAAGACAAAATCCACAGTTATACACATCATTTTTAAAAATAGAGAAAAGAGACTATTAACAAAATTAATGCAAACTAGCCTTACCTGTCCATCATTATCGAAGGAGTCAAAAATCACAGCTAAACCATTCCATTTGTCTGAACTGCCGAACACTGGTCCTTCAACTCCTTTTTCTGCTGAGTACCAGATGGCCTGCAGAGTAAAACATTATTG
Organism: Platynereis dumerilii; assembly: GCA_026936325.1. Classification (NCBI taxonomy): domain Eukaryota; kingdom Metazoa; phylum Annelida; class Polychaeta; order Phyllodocida; family Nereididae; genus Platynereis; species Platynereis dumerilii. Next base: position 178,705,228 of record JAPTHN010000001.1, on the reverse strand, counting down.
TGATGCAATTACATTACACACATGTGTGCAAAGAAATAGGCAGATTTACAGCAATCAATTTTAATTGACTCATAACACAGCCTACCAGTCCATCAGCTCCTATTCTTCCTCTTCCGCTGACTCTAAAAGACACTTCTATTTCCCAATGTTTCAAGTTGCTCTTTGTTTTTGTCCAAACATATCCTGAAAGATAAATAATTGCCAGTATATAAACCTTGTTTTAAGAGTCATGCATTGCAATAATTAAAATAGACACAATCCAGTGATCGAAATGGGGGGGGGGGGGAGAGCTCAGGGGAGCTGAGCTCCCTTGACCAAAAAATAGGGGGAACTGTACCCTGCTACAGCTCCCCCAATGAGCAGTGGTGAAATTACAATTATCATGTTATTTTTTCAGTCCTCATGGTATTTTTAGCCATAATTATGCTCTAGTGGAAGAATTCTTTCCCTTTAAAAAATTTGGAATGGCGAGCCGATGCTGCACGAGCTGAGAGCTCCCGGAAGAAAATTTTCCATTTCCATCACTGGACACAACTAATCTGTGTCTTTGTAAAGGACATCCCGAAATAATTGAGCAATCATACAAACCTCTTTTACTCCGTAAAGATGGGGTGATTCTTATAGATTCATCGCTAGCAATAGCATCTGCAATAGAAAAACTCTTGTTAATTAGTTTCTCAGAACCTGCAGAAAAGGACAAAAAGATTCAGCCCTAAATTGACGCATGGTTAGGTCTAACAAATTACAAATTTCTGGCTCAATTAAGTTGATCTTGAAAGAATTATAAGTCAATTATCTCTTTTTAAAAGTTATTACCAGCTGATTACCCTTTTTCTAATTCCACAAAACTTCAAATTCTAATAAATTTTCTATGCCAATCTTTTACAATACTTGGTGAATAATTTACAAGAGCTTCAATTGATGCAATAAAGAGGAGGCAATTAGACAAGCTGCACTGGTCAGTCTGGTGACAGGTGACAAGTGGCACTGACACTAATGTCAATGCCACTTGACAGGACAGCAGCTGCAGTCATTTTCAAGCATATGGATCACAACACTGGATTGTACTCACGTCCTCCATGCTCCCAGAAGGGAATCGTGCCATCTTTCTGCACTAAATGGGGTCCTTTGAAACTGAGCTTGTATTCAAATCGTTTGTGGGGTGAAGAAAGGCCATAGGAACAGTAAATAACAGAAATCAAGAAGCCGAAGAACCGCAACACCACACCTGAGACCTCCATGCTGGAACTGTCTACCACGTTCACAGCAGCACCCAAGAAAACAGCTGGCTCTCCAAATTATTAAACAATGAAATAGGACAAATATCTAGTTGATTGGGACATCGATGTCTCAAGGACTATCACTGTGACGGCTTTTTTATGTCACACGATCGATTGATCCTCTGTGATTTATGGAAAACCACACCAAAGTCATGTTTTCTTCCTGCATAGAACAAGGTGAAAACGTCACTTGGCTGATTCTGATTGGTCAATTTCTAGTTAGCTAATTTGACACTAGATGGCTGAAAATCAAAACAGAACAACGTGGTTCCGGTGAACTGTCATCATTGGAAGACTTCAGCAGTGGCGGATCCAGATGGGAAGTGGGGGGGATCAGCCACTGCAGCTCCGCCCCACTCCTTGGGACTGTGAAATTTAAAAAATGAAATCCCCATCCCCAACCCAGGGAAAACAGATTGCGGAAATCCTTGGAACCCACAGAATCCCCAACCATTACTCAGTTAGTAATACTATTAGTTACAAATGAATGGCGCAAAAATGGGACCAAAAGACATGATGTCCATCCTCCATCCAATGAGGAACACAAACTATACCGGGTACAGGCCTAGTCCATTTACTCAAAATCCTCAGAAATAATTATATAAAATCGAATTGTAAATAATCATCACCATACTCCGGGATCAACAAACACTAATAAAATTAATCAGGATCCAGAGGATATAGAGGACCTTTGTGACCTGCGTCCAGTAATTACTTGTTACTTAAACATTTTTGGCTCACACTGAGGGTCACTAAAACTTGCTTATATTTTATTGAGGATATGCAAACAAGTAACATGTGTACCATAACCTTTCTTGAATTTAAATTAATTAAATTCAAAATTCACATTTACTTTTGGAATGCATCATTTGTAGAATTTATTCAACATTTGTAAGATAGGTCAACAATATATTAAATCTGCATGTACATGAAATACATATAATTCATAGGCCAAATTGAACCAAATAACCTTCAATTAATTTTAATAACAAGTGTCATATTCTGTGTACTCTTACACCATGAGTCTAAACAGTTAGTAAACACAAACGCTATTTTCCATATTGTTACTGAACAACATACTAGGGTAGGCCTACTGACTTTTTTCCAGTATACGATAAATAACACATTACACTGTAATGAACAAATACTGTAAAGCACAGAAATATACTGTGACAACAAGGGTAACATATAAGTTCTTAAATGAACCATCAAACAACAGCTAACAATAATTAAGTAGATATTTGTATGTTATTATTCGATCAGAAAACAAAGGAATAATACTATTTTCTATAAACACCAGGAAAGGACTAGATGAGCATCCAATGGGAGTCTCCACCATAAACAAAGAAGTCTATATGCCAGTAATAATTAGGAATACACTAAACAGCCTATCACAGTCATTTATGATACATTTCATTCAGTCTGCAGAATCAAAGGAATGATTAAGAAAATAGAGAAATATTCTAAGACTAGAGAATTTGTTTTCCAAACAGGTCATCTGAGAGAAATTTACCTGATTTCAATGCCATGTACATGATTTGAGTGTGACTAGTCCAAAATGTGTGTTGTACCATAATATTTCAAATTTCTTGTAGTGATCCAGTGTCATTCATGGATTACCAATTTGAAGTCAGTGACAGTCACTTGCTTTATAATCCAAATTTACATCATTATAATATAAACGTCGATAAAGTGACACCATTAATATCTCAAATGGGAAAGATACACAAGGAGATGGAAGATGAAGCAATTTATATAAAGAGTCGACATTTTGTTAATTAAATGCCTTAATTTGCAACCCCAGCAGCGATGATTTGCAAGAACAATGCCATTATTCAATACCCAAACCTTGAGACAGTCCATAAAACTTTTGAACACAAGAAAGATTGTTAGTTTTAAAGAGATCATGAATCCACTCAGTTCTTGAGAACACTTTTTGGCTTTTCCATGCCGTGAGGAGACAGGCCGTACAGACATCCCATATGGTGAATCCAATGACTCAGAGACTCCTTCAGAGGGGCGTGTCTGCTATAACACACCAATTGGTTGAAGCTCCCGAATGCTACTGGCAGCAGTGCTTGGTAATGTCCGTCAGAGAGTTGTTCAAACAGCTTCAGCACACTGACCAACACTTCCATCCAGCATTGCAGACACGCTTCACTGTCCTGAAAATTCATTCAAATCGGTTAAGTCTTAAAAAGACTCAAAAGGAACCACTAAATGCATGAAACTCAACATAAAATAACTCTTGAAATTAATAAATATGAAACGTAGAAAAAAATTATAATAAGTTTTTGATTCTGAACTTGAAAAAAAAATTGATGTACATTTTTTTTAAATTTGGAAATAATTGAGCACACTTCAGATTTAAATATTATCTTCAAAACAAATCTGATGCTTGTTTGACAAAACTATCATATTTTACAAGTTTAATAGGAGATCTTGAGCCTATTTATTTTATGAAACAGGTGTGACAATTACCTTGACAATGGAAGTTTCTTGTTGCTGATGAATTTCTAGGTCAACGGGATCAGAATTAGAAGGCAGTGGCTTCTTCGAAGGAGCAGGTTTGCTTCGTTGTGCTTTAACAAAAGTGGGCATAGTTTTGGCTTGTTTGTGTTTCTTGTACTGAGACATGAGATTGTTGATTGTGTCATTCGAAGCCACTGTGTAGACCTTGTCTTCTTGCATTTTCTGTTTGGCGTTCTTTTCAAAATGTTTGGGACTCTGAGGTTCACTGCTTCCTGTGCTGGAAGGTGGAGCCACCTGGTCGTCCAAGCCAGTGGCGGTTTCTGAAAACAGAGAATTTTTCAGCATTACTACAGCTTTTCCAGACTTGCTAAACAGATATCATATCACTGCTAGTTTTCCAAATGAGTGCTCTTGTCCATTCATGATTCAATTTAACAAATCTTCTTAAATTTATTCATGTCTGAGATAAAATGGTACAACCCCAGAAGGAAAGCATAATGACACTTACCAAATGTTGTGGGTATAGCATCTCCCGGTATAGAGGTTCGTTTTTCGTTGTGAAGAGTTTTCAGTTTCTCGGCTACCATTTCATTGATGCTTTTGTCCCTCTTTAGTTGTGGCAACTCTTCCTGGGGAGCCAGTAGAAAGACCAACATCTGCTGAGAAGAAGAGTAGAGTGTGGACAACAGGAACAAGAGGTGCATTGAGATTCAAGAATGATTCAAATGTAGGCTATACCACAGTAATGATATGCTTTACTATAACTATAGTGAATTTGATGCCAAACTATCATCAGAAATTTCAAATAATCTATGAATAGCCTATTTTCCCCAGAACTGCAAGCGGACTATCATTGTCACAATCCACAGAAACTCTATCAAATGAGTTCAACACTAACCACCACAGGCACAACAGAATGCTACAGATTATATCCCTGTAGACCAACCTGTTTCATGATCTGCTCGTTCTTCTGTGGTCCTTCAGCATCTATCACAAGATTGATGTAAGTCTGTGACACTTCGTCTAGGAATTCCTTGAAGAGACAAGTCAACAGCTGAATGTGATCAACCATAGGAACTACGCTGTCCAATGCCTTGCTATAGTCTTCAGTATCCTTGACAACTTTTGGTTCATTCTTCAACATTGTCAGCATCATGTGTGTATTGTTGATGTTGAGGTTCTCTTGACTGGAGCACACCTCGAACAGGGCATGGATATAGAAAGTGGCAGCCAGGCCAGCCTGTTTGTAAAGATTTGCCGCAACATCGGCACCTGCCACTTTCTGAATCAGAAACTTCAACCCTGGTCTCTCGTCAAACTGTTTGGAAGTGTTGTAGGAATGGTGCAAGCAATTCAGAAGATGCATAACGTTTCTGCATGACATGTGGCTCATCAGACCTGAAACAAAACACTTGGGTGTTATAATCAAACAGAAAACATGTCCAAAACAAAAGACCAAATATATCTGGCAAAACAAGCGAAAAGGTCATTCAGTGATCCTAGAAATTAATAACATACTAATTTTATTTTCCTCTGCTCTTGGCCTGAAGAAACCTTAATTTACAGAGCTCACGAGGATAATTCATATCTCAGGGCTATTCCATTTAAAAATCTGTGGGGGGGGGGGTGGTCGGGTTGATTAATTTTTCGTATGAAGTATGTACGGGTGAGCGATAATACGAAGTAGATGCTTGGGGGGCACTCGCAGAATTCACTTTAGATGTATGGGGGGGGGGGGGACTGCCGTTCTATTCAGGCCTACGCAATGTAATAACGAAAATTTAATTTGATGTATGTACGGGGGGTGAAAAAATCAAAGTTAATGCATGGGGGGGTACCCCCAGGTTTTTAAATGGAATAGCCCTCATCAGATATTTTGAAAATGTTTACTCCAAGGCATTATGAGTCATTCATAGCAAATAAAAAAAGCCTATACTAACCTGGTAGTTTACTCTTTGGGTGAGAACTAGACGTAGGATCAGTTGTTGGTTCAGGAATGATATCAGCTTCGACTGGCAGTTTAGTTTTGCTTCCTTGCAGTAAGATACATCCCACTGTGTGAAGCAACATTTGGTGACAGACCAGACCCTCCACCACATTCCGGAATGGAACTCTGGAAATCAGTCAGTTCATTAGGAATTCAGGATTAACATAAAGTGACACAGAAAACAGTACAGTATGTTCACACATAATTTTGACACTGCAAAGCTTCTTCAAAGCAAGTATACATATTTTTCTCAAAATGATTTCATTATTTCCAATTCATCCAAGAACTCTACTCCCTTCTACATTCTATCCATGGTCTCCCTAAATATTGAGGCAATGAAGTTTAATGCTCCAAAGCAATTGCACAGATCATTAAGGGGAGGTATGGGTGAGAAGGGCACTTTTCTGCAATTTTAAGTTTAATGAACAAAGTTTGGTATAAAAAGTTAGGTTTTAGTTAAATTAGATGATTTCAGGTCATTTTGCATTGTTATGATGAATGGTTGCCATGGTAACCAGTTTAAAAGGCGAAAAAAGGCTGATTTTTACTGCTCACGGGATGTGAAATTTCTGAAGTTACAGACATGATAGAAAAATTTTGAAAAAATTTACAAATGAAGACAGGCAAGACGCAGGGAATTACAGAGCGGATTTTTGATATTTCTCTTCATAGTGTCAGAAATTAGGGTAAAGTAGTCAAAAGTCATTTTTATTGAAAAATTTCTCGTTTCTATCGCTACGATGTCATATAATTTTGCAACGAAAAAAAATTTTAAAAATCTGGTCTGTAATTTCCAAGACAATTTTTCAAGGATTCCGATGATGTATCCCACAAGTTCCTACGACAAACGGTTGTCAAGATTTTTCACATCCCGTACAGGGTAAAAGTTGATTTTCACATGTTGCAGAAAATGGCAAAAACGTGACGTTAACGTCATTTCAGGCAATTGACCACTAGATAGAATATTTGTGGCTATTTCTCCAAATCTAACGAAGCTACAGGTACAAAATTTTGCAATGATTTAGTTATCATTGTTATCTTTCACCACAGTAAATTCCATGTTGCCATGGTAACTACTTTTTTGTGTGGACATCTTTGAAGTGACACAACGCCACTATTTACTCACTAAAATTTGGCGATGATTTGGTATTTGACATGGCTTTAAGTGATGATAGAGACATATTTTAATATATTTGAAGCTTGGACTGGCTGCCTGAGTTGGTGTTGGTCAAAGATGTGCCATAAACTGAATATGTGAAGCTTACATATTTTTGGGGAATTTCTCACCCATACCTCCCCTTAAGTGCATAACAGATACTGTTATCTATAACCTACCTCATTAACAAGTCATTGGGGTCAGTGCCATCCACACTGGGAGGGTAAATTAAGAAGATGAATGAAGGTTGTTCGTCGATGTTGTAATTTATTGAAGACGAGGAGTTACTTGCTCTTTGGCTGTCAAGAAGAAACACCTGGAAATAAAATATGAATATACAACAGGGTCCAAAAAAGGAGCATTCATTCTGCAATAACTGTGGGTCACATTGTACTATAATAAGCAGTGTCCAGACTGCCGTACTCACTTGCTGAGCTAATTGACGTAACCGTTCAGCTTCAATAGGCGAACAGTCTTTGCGAACACCGATCTTCACATGTCCCAGATCTCCATAGAAGTTGTTGGAATTGACTTGGAATGGAGTCATCAGGAGTCTCAAGTTGTATAACGTCACGTGTAAGGCATTTTCCAGCGATAACACAGCTATCTGCCAAAGACTCTCCGAGAGGATGGGTCCAGTGCTAAGTAGTAAGTGCCTGGAAAGAAAGGAAATACAAATCAAAACTCTTGCACCTGTTAAATTGAAGGGGAACCTCACAAGCCTGCATTATTACTTAGGTCTAATATTTTCCACTTTTCAGACTCACTTCATAATGCAGCACTTCAGATGTAGATACATTAACTTCAGTACTGTACAGTACATGTTACACACAGCACTACTTTGTTTGTACAACAGTCACATAAATATAAACTTACCTAAAACAAGAACATCCCAGTCTGGAAACGGCTTCATTTGGCTGAGCAATACACTCCGTCAAAACGTCCAGAAGAGACTTCAACATAAATGCTACCATTGGGTAATCTTCATCTGCTGAAAAGAATGAAATATGTAACAGCTCCCATTTCAAAATTATCTTAATATCATGTTACCTTTTGATGTAATTTTGAACAATCACGAAAGAAATCGTAACTAGACAGCGGATGGAATCCGCACCTCCATAGCTGGATAGTTGGGTTGCCTCCTGTCCCTTAGGCCAATGTTGTGTTGGGGCAACTGAAAGACCCTGGACATCCCTGAATGAATATGTCTCATAGAGACAGGCAGACTGTGTAGGGCAACACAGAAAGCAATTTCATTGCCTACCTGTTCCTACTAGAATGCAATTGAAGCTGATGAGTACAACCTGAAAGGCATTGAACGACAAAGCACCAAAGTACATTCAGACAGTTGTGCAGCTGAAGCCCAATGGGAAACATAACTTTAGGAGGAATAATAAACTCTTATTAATAGAACCAGCTTCAAAGAACCATAACAAATTTGTAGAAAGAGCTTGCATACATGTGCATACTTTTCATAAGAAATAAGGAAAATGTGATGCATGAAAAGAGAGTTCAAAAACTATTATGCCAGAAAGGTCTGAATGCAACCACCTCAAACGTCCTTCGTTTTAAGGACGGCCGTCCTTCGATTTAAGTATGCCCGCCACTTTCTCCCTTCTGAACTGAAGAGGTTGTACTGAAATCATAGGACGACCATCCTGAAATCGTAGGACGTCCTGAAATCTGCGGTCGGCCGCGACCTGTTGACAATTAAGTTTGACAACGGGTACATTCGATTCGATCTACTCTAACTACTCCGGAAGTTACGTATCTACTCCAGGAAGTGACGTTTCTACTCCTGGAGTAAACTACTCCAAGTTGGGTCCAAATCGAATGAAAAGGAGTACTTAAGAACGTCACTATTTGGGGGTTCCCTTCCTGTGAGGATTCCCTTGCCAATGGCAATTCAAGACGCCATGTGGTATTTTCAATTGATTGCCGTAATTGAGTCAATTGAATTACAGCAATGCACATCAAAACAATGCAATCAGTGACCAAATCAAAGCTTCTGAAGTGCCATTTATTTATGTAAACAATCATACGTCATGGGATATCCCAATTTCTTGGAGCACTTCCTATCTACTCCAAACTGCTCTAATCTACTCCCGGAAATGCAAAACGAATGATCTGGAGTGAAGTACTCCACTCCAAGAGCACTTTGGAGCAGCGAAACGAATGTACCCAACAGCATTGCTCTCTATCAAATGACAACAGCTGAAGCGCTGGACAAAACGGAAGATTTCTCCGGTTATATTAGCCGTAGAAACACCAAACAAAGTGCAAAATGAAGCAGAGAAGATAGCCAACAAGATAAATATATATAACCCTCTCCCCTACAAGGACATCAGAATTGCAGAACTATTGGCCATCCAGGGGTGTCGATTAAGCAATTTTTTGTGGTCGCCAACAGGACTAGTAGCTCCACAAATTTACTAGTCCTGAATAAAATTTGGTCGCCCTGAATTGCGGTGCATCGCAGTGACCAAGAATTAGCAAGTTGAAGAGAACACTGCCTGAAAATGAGTGTATCATTTTGAGCTACAAAATAACCGACAAAAACGGTGGTAATAGAGCTTGATAATTCGGGTTTGGACCAGGTAGCCTACAGATTTCATTGCGTGCCAGTCTCGATTGATCCCCCACATTTCTCATGATTTCTGTGTGGTTTTACACTGCTGCATCTCTCTCTAGGCCTCCTATGCACACACTGATGCCGGTTTGAACCAAATATTTCAAATTTGATCCATCACCACATAAACTTCAAGGGACATTATCACATAAATTTCAAAGGACATTATGCCACTTATTGTCAGTCCAATTTGTGTCTTCCCTTCCTTAAAAATTAAAATATCATATTGTACTCATGCTACTGTTCAAATTTAAGGACAAACGTATTGGAGCAGATTTTGTGGGCCCTAGACACCAAAGCTCTAATCAAGACTGCCTGGATTAGAGCTTTGGTGTCAAGGGCCCACAAAATCTGCTCCAATACGTTTGTCCTCAAATCAGAACTCCTAAACACTACTGTTCAAAGGCCCTCAAAATAAAATTCATCAGTAAATGAACACATTTACTTATATAAAAGCTTTGTGAACCTTGAGAACCATCCCTGAAAACCGTACTATTGCAATTACAACATCACTTGCGCTCAAAAGTAGTTGGAATATCAAACATCAAAACTTGGGGGGCTCAGTACTTTTTTATGGTACCGTATAACCATACTAATCTAGAATTCTATCATTCTAATGAAAGCCAGAAAAGTCAATCATGACAACAGGCCCTATCACTGAGTATGAAATGATACTTTGCAGATTGCCTATTAACTAGTTGCTTAGATTCCATAGGAGGGCACTTCTAAAGTAGTTCTGCTAACTTGAGCTTGCCTAGATATTTGTGTTTGGTATCAAATTAACTTTATTTTACAAAATATGAAGGATAGTAATGTTTCCACAGCAAGAAAATTACAAATAAGAAAGTTGTAGCACAAAAATATCAAGTTATATGTCCCTAATTGGCAAGCAATGAGCAGCAATCCACAGTCACGGTTGGCTGCACACGTGGCCCAGAATTTCTCGCAGCCTGCCTTTGATCTTCCACTCGCCCCACGGACGAGTAAGAGGATTAAAACTACTACATGTAGCCCTGACCCAAATTTACTCGCCTCGGGCGATCGGGCGACCGTTAATCGACACCCCTGCCATCAAAATATTGTAGTGAACAGTCGTCTTGACATTAAACTGGATCACGGCGATGTACACAATAAAATGACAACCTCGCCAGCGCGTCACAAAATGGTCAAATTCTCAGCCAATAAGTAACCGATTTACACCAAACAAAGTGCAAAATGAAGCAGAGAAGATAGCCAACAAGATCAATACGATAGATTAATATGACAGACCTTATTTTCGATCCGTGTGGCCTATTTAATCCAGCAATCAGATCGAGATTTCAAGTTTTCTGTCATTTTAGATTCCTCGGAAATATCCGGAAGTTTTACGACGATTGCCGAAGTCAAAACTCGCCAGAGGTCACCAGGGGTTCTTCCTGGAAGGGCGCTCGCTTGGAGGCGCTGCAAGCAGTTTGGGAACCAGCCAGACTGACCAATCACATCGCTTCAATCCGGCGGGGACCCGTCAAGACTACGCCGACTATGACATCAGCCGAAAGTTGCCGCATTCCCATTTAGAGACAGGCGGGGGCAGCCATATTGAATTTGCCATGATTCCGGTGCGTCGCTGTGTCAAAACGTGTCGGAAAACGCCCGTTTTCTGACTATTCTCGGCATTGCGGAGGTCTATTAACAGACATCACTGATAGATCTATCCCTAATCTATCATCCACATCACTCTGACCCTTTAGGATGCTGCGTGTGCAGAGCTGGAGGCAAAAATTGAGTAAATCACTATATGTTATGTTACCGAGCGTTGGAAACCAAGGCTGACGGATCAGGTGGCGTAGCCGTCCAATCCTCCATAGCCCGCTGGGCTATGGAGGAACAAGAGCCAGTGGAAAACTATTAAATAATTTTGAAATGACAATAAGAGAGGTTTTGCATGTTTACATATCCGTGTATAGATGCGCTACCTAATTGCATTGTTGCCACGGCAACCTATTCGTATACAGGTCCTGTAAACATGTAACAAAACCTCTCTAATATCATCAGACAACTTACATGTGAACTGAATAAGGAAATCAACAATGAGATCAGTGGTGAGGCCAACAAACTGCTTGAAGTTGGTCATTGTGACATGCCAGAATTCAGCATTCAAAGAGGCTTTCCTCAACCAAGACTGCAACATTGGAAGAACCAGGTGATTGACACTGTAGATGCTCAGCGACCATTTGCCATCAAGTGCTGAAAAGAGAAATGTCCATAATTTTAAATCAAGATTCATCAACCCCTCATGTACACACTCTCCTATGCACTAATTTTAGTTTTAATCCAAAACTTGCAATATCCATATCATCAAAGAAAGTTCCCTCACCAGTGACATGAACGGCAGCTTTCAACAGATCAAACAGTGCATGAAGTATTTGCGGTTGGACTGTTTTTGGTCCAGTGGCAACCGCATCTGCCAGGCCTTCTAGCACCAGGAACCAGACGTGCAGCACCCCCGTTTGATTGTCCAACTCGTCCAGACTGCCAACGGAATAGTTCTGAAAGAAAGGCAAGGAAAATGTTACATGTGCACGACACAGTTCTAAAGAGGCTCAAAGTACGAACTTTCCTCGTAGCTCTTGCAAACAAAAGGCCTTAGATTTCCAGTTTTAAATAAGACTGAATGCCATCCAACAGTTCAAACAGACCTCCAATTCACTGACCTTGAAAATGTGAGACAATTCCGCGAAGGCTGACTTCTCTACACTGTCAGTTGGCTCCAAGTAATACAGGCTCATTGGATCTTCATTGGCTTTTTCTTCTTCTTCTTCTTCTTCTTCTTCTGTTTTCTTGTCACCATCTTCTTCTTCGCTGCTTTCTTTCCCTTTGTTTTCCTCATCTGACGATTGCTTCTTGGCATCTTTTTCATTCTGTTTTTTGGTATCTTTGTCATTCTGCTTCTTGGCTTCTTGGTCGTCCGAATTTTCTTCTCCCTCCTTCTTGCCCTTTTCAGAGTCAAGAATAATCGCCTGTTTGAGAAAGGGCTCTTGGTACATCAGGAGATCCAAGCAAGGCAGAACAGCGTCCACTGACTGCAGGATGTGACTCGTCTGAATCCTGGAAAAAGAGACAGTTGATTAATTGAGAGACGGCATCGGAGATTTGGTACAGCTTTAGGTTGGATGCAACGAAAATGGCCATTAAATTAATTTTGTAAAGAGAAATACTACAATGCTACTTATGCCCATTTATTGTCCTGTGACATATTTCTTTATTTTCGCACTAAAATTAGATTTAAATTCAAAGCAAATAGATCTGCTTGTGTAAAAAGGATTTGGGAAAAATTAAAAGTTTGATATCTACATCTAATAATAGTGCCCTAATATTTTGATTTGATTTTAATTTCTTGGTCATTAACCAACATGATATAAGGCATTTGAATTCAAATCAAAAAGTAAAATTTATGTAAGCAACTTAGCACAGCAAGTATTGTCAACTAAGCAGACCTGTTAGCGTCATGGAATACTGGGCAGGCAGGCATGTTGTACATGTTGGAGAGGAACGTGCAGAACTGTTGCAAGTACTGGAGAGCAGGTTGGCACAGCATTTCCACCCCTCCCTCATCTTCACTGTCACTCTCCTCTATGTTCTCATCCGAACAAAACTCTCCTGGAGGATTATAAAGCATGCGAGGCATTAGTTTAGCGTAACATGTTAATCACAAAACACTGGAAGTTAGATGTTATATCACTTGGCTGAAGTTACATCCCTTCATCTTACCGTATTTCCTCAAATATAAGCCTGGTCTCAAATAGAAGCCTGTCTCGTTTAGAGGCCGGGTCAAAGACCCATGCTAAAATAATAAAAGCCTGGCTCAATTACACGCCGGGTCAGCCACTATTCGCAGCCCTAATTGAGTGCCTTGCGTGCTGCCCAGGTGTTTCCATGCAAGGTTTACTTGCGTGCGTAGCAGTGCCTACCCTTGCATACCCAGATGTTTCTTGATTGCTATCTGGTTTGAAACTATAAACGCCGGTCTCAAATAGACACCTGGCTCGTATTAACGCCGGGCCAATTAGGCCCTGTAAAACAATAAATGCCCGGGCTTGTAATCGAGGAAATACGGTATTCATGAAGTCTTAATTAATCATTGACTGATACAGCATCAAAGCCTCAACTAAAATGCCAACTCACCAGGCCCCTTGACATACTTGAGGAGACACAAGATGCAGTCAATGGCCGCATTGGAAAAGACAATGATGTTGTCCGTGTTGAGGAAGACGTCAAAAACATCAAGGACTGCAGCGATGTGGTTCTTTCTGGATTCGTTAACATCCTCATCTGTTGTGTATTCGATCTTTATTGAACGCAAAGCTCCAAACAACGGTCTCCAACCCGACTTGATCTGTGATGCACACGCTTCGACTAATTCGCAAATGCAGCACACAACCTGAAAATATGTCAAGGAATTGTCGGTGAGATGAGGCTCCTTTTCAATTAAGTAGTGCTTTGTCTTCCAAGTAGTTTGAGCAAGACCTAATCTAGCACTCTGCAATCTCTTTATGCACCATGAGTTCTTACTGGACAGCATAGCAAATGAAAGATCTATCATTTGAAGTACTTGGGACACAAAAACATTTTTGATGTTTCCAAAGCTCCTATTAAAGCAATTGATGCTAATTAAAATGTTAATTTCATTATTTGGTTATAAGTCCAAACTACAAATTTAACACAAGGATGCACCACTCACCTGATCCTGGACATCCCCATTGCAAAGATCCAAGGACAGTAAACTCTCCAGGGGTTTTATAAACATCTCATTGAAGTGGGAGTAGGGCAGCTCCTCCTGCACTTGGATGACACTCGTTACAAACTCATGGATGCAACTCACTGCCTTCTTCGAGATGGTGTGGTCTCTGTGACAGGAAGCCTGCAAAAATTGAAAACAAAATGTGTTCAGGGTGGCACTCACACGAGACAAATATGAATTCTCAGACTGGATTTTATATTTTTCATACATCAAGGAAAAAACTGCACAATTACTGGTCCCTGGATGAACGCCATACTGTATTTACACCATCCAACTACAAAAGCTTAGAATATTCAATTCACACAGAGTCATTAATCATCCAATTCAACATAGCATCATTGGATAAAAGTTATCATGGAAGATCACCATACCTGAATAAGATAGGGAGAGACCACATTCCAAATATTGACCAGATGAATCAGGGGTCTCCCACTTCTTAGCACCTTCAACAAGACATCTCCAAGTCGATACAAATGAAGCGCAGAGGTCCCAGTGTGTCTCTCTATCTTAGTGTTGCCCCTCAACTGCAGGGCGCTGCTGACGCACAGTTCCTTCAAGAATCCTTGCAAGGCTTTCATGTTCAGCTGAGCGGCAGCATCTTCGAAAAGTCTGTGGGAAAAAGGTAGCATGAAATGAAGGAAAACCAAAATTTCTACAAATAATAAACTTTGAGAAAAATATTCAGCTGCTTCAAATTATCCATTTATTAATACATTGATTATTATTTTTAATTTATTTCTCAACTTCGAGTTCTAGAAGTTGGAAACTTTGAAAGAATGTCGGGCATTAGTGTGCATTTCCAAGGAAAAATGAACATTCATGCCATTATTTAGAGGAGGAAGCCAAAAACTTTAACCATTATGTTGAGGACCACGTACCTGTCTACTTGTTGTGACAGTGCGAATAATGCCCTGGAAGTGTCCTGGGGTGAAAGAGTTCCTGCTCCTGATAACCCAGTAATCAAGTGGTCGCCTCCTTCTTCCATACTTTGTTTTACGATACTCGCAACATCAGCCTTTGGTAGAACTGGACCCGATTGCATTGTATTTCCGTAGTCAAGATTAAGGTCTCTGAAGATAAGTGAATGTCAGAACAGAAGTCATAAGCATGGATATTTCGCACTTATTATTACATAAATTTTCTCTGCAGAGGTAATTGAGCTTTATACACTTCATCTACACTTGGAGGAGGGCCAATAAGTGAAAGGTTACAGTCCGAATCAGCAATAATGTCCAAAGACAAAAAATCATGAAATTAATCAAATACTCACTGCGGGTAAAGAGGGTCCATGGTCAGTTCACAGGGGTCCTGGTGAGCAGCTGGATCTTGGTAGACCTTGGGTAAATACTTGTCGTAAAATCCAGAACTAAAGCAAATGTGTTCGAACTCAGAGATGTGACCACAACACCTGAAAGGATAGGAGATAACATAATTGTGTAATAATGGACATGAGAATGACTTTTGACGCGAGAAATCGCCAATTTAGAATCTTTAACCAGAAGGCATGGGACGGTTTAGAAATGAGGCAATATGCAATTTCATTTGTAGGTTTTAGAGCATGAAGAGCACATACTTCTTTCTCCTAACCCAAATTCAAGATGTGTAACATACCTGAATATGTGTTTCCAGCAGTCAGCAGAGTGACTCCCGATCTCCAGGCCCATCTTGAGCACCACATCCAGACAGAGCGCATGGGTCGCTTGCAGACACAGGGGTTTCTTGTCCTCCCCTTTCTTTGTATCTTCCATGACACATGAAGCTCTCGTCAGTTGGAAGAATACTGCTCCACACAGGTCATGCAGGCCTAGAAAAAGGATCAGGAAAATTTATTAGCAGAGAAAATATGGAGCGTGAAAGATATTGTTGGAAGATCATGTGACTGTGAGAGAATCATTTATACATTGCAGAATCTATTTTCTTCCTGAAACCGCAGCGAAGCCATACTTTCAACCATAGTATAGCCATTCCAACAAGACGTAGAGCCTTGATCTATCATATGAATGGAGTTTATTCAACAGGAATAATAGAGAGAAATAGAAAATAGGTTTGAACATATTTTGTTTGTTTTTCATCAGCTGCACAACCATGGAGGCCATTGGAGGGATAAATATTTGCCAGTGTCAGAAGCCTGCGGCTATATAATTTAACGTATGTGAGCAGAAAACTACATATTTTTCCATATATCAAACTTAAAATAAGCACTTAAAATAAAGCACAACTCAAATCTCACCTAAGGTACAAGCAAGCTGAGCAGCAGTGCACAACCCATCCAAACTCGTGCTGATGATTTGCCTCAGGGCAGTCTCATCTTTACTGGCCAGCAGTGAAGCGATGCTCTCTCCTATGTTAGAACTGCTTTTGGCACCAAATTGAGAAGATAAAATAGCCAAGATACCCGACCAGCAAACTCTTAGCATACGACCACACAGCTTCATCCCTGCAATTAAAATTAAAGCAAACCGTAAATATTTGTGTCAAAATTGCAAACCACCTTATCTTAATCTTTAATTAGAAGCATTTCACCTTTCCTAAATCTGTTGCTTACATTAAAATTGTCTTGTTCCCATTCTTTATCAATGGTCTCCTTGTTGCAGACCCTCTGATTTAGTTTAAAATTCACCAAAAACATTTTTATGAGTACTTAAATTATTAGAATTCCAACAATATTTATAGCTTTTAACATTGCTGCACCGCCAATCACTTCGCCCCAACTCTCTCAGAAAAGAAAATGTAGATGCTACGTGTTTGCCCTTTCTGGGGAATTCAATTTTCAAATAAGTTGCTCAACCTCACCTGCATGCAGTTTGGCAGTGTACAATGTGTTACTTGGCCTCGTGGTTCTCTTTGGTGAACTTGGCTCCAGAGCGGTATTTTGATACTGAGACAACATTTGGCTTCCAGCTTTGTTACTGCCCAGTCCATCTAGATCTGTGAATAAAGAAAATTGATGAAATTTATATTCTGTATCATCCTGCGGCATCTAGCCATTTACTAACAACTACGAAATACTACGACTGAGGCTACGCAAGTCCCCGTGAAGAGCAATAATAGCTAGATTTCTAAACCTCATCACTTGTTTCACTTACCTGTCAAGAGAACGATGAGACTGGGCTGCTGGGGATGGGCGTGGGGCAAGTAGCCAGCGTCCCCCAGGAGGTTGAAGTGGATGATGTGTTGGTAGACCTCCGTCAACCAAGTGGGAGTCAGGTAGAGGAGTAAGTCCGTGCTGAGGATGTCCTCAACAAACTGGTCCTGCAAATCAACAAATAAAACATAGAATTAATACAGAATTATTTCATTCTTAGCGTAGTCATTTAATGAACATCATCTGTGCCATAATTTCTTTGAAGAGTATAAAACAATAAGGTTACCTTTGACACACATACAAAGAATTAGACAACCACACATACAAAGAATTAGACAACCAGTATGCCTACATAAATCCTTGGGCTTTGTTGCTAGCAAGGTAATACGAGAACTTTGAGAAGGAAAACATTTTTAATCATAACCAGCTAACAGTAAAAGACACCTGAAAGATTTATTTCTTGAACTCACCTGAGTTATAGGCAGGGACTTTTCTTCACTGTGGTAATAACCGCAAGTGACCAACTTGAGATTCAAAACGAGGCTGTAGTAAGTTGCGAAATAGACCCCATCTGCGTTCAGTGCAGACATGTGCTCTCCTCCACTCTTCTCGTTCACTTCTGAAATTTGACAAAAGAAGTATTTTCCATTCAAGAGGACACAAAAAGATAGATCTATCTATGTATAGCTAATCAGTGTACATATTGGTATAGTTATGGCTTGTCTCTATGTTTCTCTCTTCGATACATATATATATATATTTCAACTGTCAACAATCTATACTCTCAGTCTGAGCTGGAGGATTATTATTTTAAGAGAAATATCCAGAATCATCCATCAAGCAAGTTAACTTGTTAAGTATAACCCTATTATGGCCAACCTACCTGTAGCAACAGAAGAGGCGAACTGCAGCATCATCTGATCCACCTCTTCCCAATAACTGCATTGTAGCAACTGCGGCAGAGTCTGTTTTAATTGAGTAATGAAACTCCTAGCATTCTGTCTCTCTGTCTCTTCTAGCTCCTGGTTCTTGCTCGTCAACAGTTCCCTGTGGTACGCTCTCTGCATCTCCTCGTTTTCTGTGATTCCAGAGATTCCCGCTCCGTTCATAAGCTCCTTTATTTTTGTTTTCTCAAATTCATCATCCGAAGACTCGGCTCCTGTGTCGTTGTCTTCCCCAGGTAGCTTCTTGGCTTGCACCTGCAAAAAGGCATTGAGATACATGAATGAATACAAGCATAAACTTAACTATGACCGAGCGGGTTTAGTTCAGTTGGTAGCATTCTGGTGCAGGGTGCAAAACCAGCTTTGACCAAGTCACCAGGACCTGTGTTGGACAGCAGCTTCAACCATCCTTCACCTCATTGCTGTGTCATCCTCCTATCCTAATTAGCCTATCAAGTGCATAAATATAGGATACAAAGCCCCAATCATTGATCCATCTATTAGTCTAAATTCTGCAAGAAGGAGGAATCTTGACCTTTACCTGTTTGGAATCGAGCTCCTCAGCCTCCTCATCAGAACTGTCGTCATCACACGACTGCCCTTCAAGGACAACACTTTCTGAAACGTCCCCCACATCGTCGTCCTCCATCTCATAGGCATCTCCTGCAGAAGTATTCAAATAACTTGTGTTAAGGGAAACTGTGTAAGCAAGTGTGCAGAATTGATTCATACACAGGAGGTATCAGTGTTCAAAATGTTTTGGGGTGCATTTAGAACTCTAGATAACGGACTAATCATTCATAAGAGGATGGTAGGGCTACTCCCTCTTGGACTAGTCAGTCACTTTGTAATTTTTTGGGTAATAACTTCTTACATAAATACACAACTTGTTAATCAAATTTTTAGACTTTTAAACTGAAGGTCAATTTCAAACTTTGCTTTTTCCCAATTTAAATATAGTACAAACTAGTGACAACAAACAAGCGCACTGACATGATATTTGCTGACATGACATTTTCTTCTTGTCTGTATTTTTTTAGACAATATTTTATCATAAACTTGAGTGAACATGTTCTAAAAGACCACTCACAATGTCATATATATATATTTGTTATGCTTATTCAGCATTAAAGCTGGTCTTCTATTTATAAAACTTAGCAACCTGCAAAAGCAATTTCATCTAAATGGCAAATCAATCACAAGCATGAAACATACAGGCTTTGAAATTTTCCTTATTTATCTCCTGTAAACATAATATAAATGTTTGCTTTTGTATTTCATGGATTATTTCCACGTTTTATTTCAGACAATTTGATGACAGAGCAAAATCTTGTGAGATATCATGCACATTTTCAAAGTATTCACTGCTCAGTCATGCAAAACATCAAGATCTTATGTTATGCAAACAATGCTTTTAAAACATACCACTGTCATCCTTGTACTGGGCATGGATCTCCTGCACTATCAGATCTGACAGTCCTTCCCCCTTCACCAAGCTCTCCATGCATTTGAGAAGTTCATGAGCAGCTTGGATTGAAGTTAGAGCCATTTGCTCTTCGGAACACCGGCTGCATTCCACTATGGAATCCACAATTCTGGAAACAGAAAAAAAAAGGAATATTTTAAATTTATCAGTTTGTAGAAAGTATCAAAAATCCTTTCACTTACAGAGACCATAGCTGATAGGATTCAAAATGAACAAAGTTTATCAAACACTACTTACAGTTTTAGTAAAGCTATGTCCTGATATGTGTTCCTCTTGCTAGAAGACGCTGCTTTTGTTTCGTTGCTGTCATTTAATGTTGGTCCAGCAAGATCAACTAAGCGCTCTGGTTTCCCAAGAACCTGGAGGAAGACATAATTTACCATAAATAAATCTTTTAATCCTTTGTGTCTTTTCCTGCTGAAAAATAATATTGGCAATGCAAAGGGACACTGAAATGATGCCAAAAAAAGGCTACACAGCACCTGACCATGGAGTTCTTTCAGATCTACAAAATATTCATTTAATAACAATATGTTGATTGCATTGTCTACCTTTTTGATGATCTTGATAGCCTCCAGCCTGTGCATTGGGGGAGGATAGAGGAGCATCCGATGGAACACAGACTCAAGAACAGGTCGCAGGGATTGCATGCAGCCCACAAGTCTCACCAGCTCCACCGACATACTGAAGAAAGAACAACACAATCAAACAATAACCATGGATAAGATCATTTGGATATTGCAATTAACTTTCGAGAATCAGTCATGTATCTTATCAACAGATGCTGCTTATGAGTTTTCATGAAGTTTATGCCAATGCTGTAAATTATTATTAGTCTTTACTAGCTCCAGCAAGCTCTACAGATTTCCGAAGCATCTGTAATTTTGATATGATCCTTAAGTAGCAAGTTTATACATGGACATAGGTCCATGGAAGGACATCTTTGTCCAGATTAAGTTTTTGAAAATTCTCGTTTGTAACACACTTGTGCCTTGGTTTTTAATATGCATAAATGTGAAAATTTAAAAATATCAAAAATTTTATTATCAATCAAATTAACAGATTTTCTAATAATGACAAAAAACTTGACATCAGTTATCTTACTTGTAAATTGTAGCAGCAGTCTGTGTACTGACACTAGGGGCAGCAGCAGAGCATCCAGATCCTCGGCCTAATTCGCTGTCCTGGACATTAGAACGTTTGCTGCTTGTTGTGTTGATTGTCTTGTCAACCATCGGGTTGCCCAGAAGATAAACTAAGCTGGGACAAAGTTCTTTCCTGTAGTACAAGACAAGAAGAACAGTTAAGAGCAATGTACAGCCTCACTCTACAGACCATCTACTCAGTCAATTGCAATCACTTCAATTTAAGGCAGACAAAAGAGAAATGAGGGAAATATAAATACTCATTTACTAAAGGGACCTCTTTTCCTGCCATCTACTCATCTACACATATCATCAAAATAAAGTGCACTATATTTCCTATTTTAAAGCAAAACCAATTCCAATTTAACGGCCATGCCCTCTAAAAATAAGGGCTATTCCATTAAAAAATCTGGGTGGGGGGTGGTCGGGCTACGATTTTGACCCCCCCCCCCCCATGCATCTAAAACGATTTTTTTTACCCCCTCCCATGCATTAACTTCGATTTTTTCACCCCCCGTACATTATACAGTAACATCCAAAAAAATTTTCATTATTACATTGCGTAGGCCTGAATAGAGCCGATAGTCCCCCCCCCCCATACATTTACAGTGAATTCCGCGAGTGCCCCCCTTGCATCTACAACGTATTATCGCTCACCCGTACATACATCATACGAAAAATAAACCAGCCCGACCACCCCCCCCCCAGAGTTTTAAATGGAATAGCCCTAAGTCAAATCTATGAATAATATCTTCATATGCACTGGAACAGCGATTTACTATACATATGATATATGTGCAATAATTGCCTTGCAATATCAGCAATAATTAACAAAGAAATGAAGACAAGAAGATAAGAGTGAAGTGCTCACCAAATCAAAGTGACAAATGAATTGTTGTCTCTGACTTCGTCCGGGAGATTGATCAAGATAGCCAAGAGTGACTCAAGGATCATTGCTACGGCTGGTTTGGTGTGGTTTTTTGCCAACCTCTCACACAGAAAATATAGCAAAGGTAGCAGGCTTGACTCAAAACTATCAGCCTCTGTTGTTCCTGTTATGAAATAAATTACCCAAGAATTAAAAGAAATTGAGAAGGGCTACATTTACTCACTACTACTCAGAATGTCACACAAAATCAGTTCCACTATCATGATGACGTCTCAAAAATGACGTAATATTCGCTTATTTTTCTTGTCTAGGAATAGGGTATAGCAATAGGAAGATCTGTATCAGGCCACCATTGTCAAAGCAACATCTAGAAATTGCACACCTCTCTTCATAACAAATTGAAATATTTCAAACTCACCATTTGACGAAAGCTCCATTCCAGGACCTTTTCCTCCACTCTGAAACATGATAAATTTTTCAACATTATCTATATTAGTTTACAATTCACAGACTATCTTCAATGGAATTCATAACTTTTCTCTAAATATACCTGAGCAGGCGTTGGTGGAAATATCTTCTCCGCTAAAGTTGACATGATCTGCGTCATGCTGGCTTTTGTGGCTGTTCTCACTGTGTTCTCATTGTTAGAATTGTACATCGTTATGCCAAGCTGAAATTTCACAAATAAATTTTCAACATTATGCAGTGAAAATGACAGTCCTTGCTAAATAGTCAAGGCAGGAATTCCTATATATTAGAAGATCGTAATAAAGCGAAAGTTATCATTTCTGGAGTCTGAGACTAAGGAGCTACAGGAGCTACAGGAGCTTTTATCTGTGTATAGTACCAAGAAAAGTTAACTTTAAGTTAAATGAATTATATTGCAATTAAGTAACAATATTTATCATCATACAAAAAAAATACAAAATTTACTGAAATCTTGTTCACCCTTTTCAGTTTTAGTCTTTGAAGCAAATTGGGTAATTTAAATGCATCAGAACTACCGATGGAAGTGATATTGCTATTGATCAGGAGCATGATCTCTACATATGCATCACCAAACTTATTTTTAAATTGTGCTTTATTCAAGTCACAGTGAAAGTCTAAATTTAGATCAGTCATACGGAGCAGAATCATAAAGACAGAATTCATTGACTTCTATAAACAGGTCAGTTATTGATTTATAAAAAAGATATAATTCATCGACTTAATACCTCAGATAATTTAATCATGACGACAGAATTGGTCAACCAATCAGAGGCCACCGTGATGGACAGCAACATCTGGAATTGAATTAGAGAGATATGAAACTCGCTGAGTGCACCTGACTTTGTGAACCATTAAAGAAACTGCAACAGCTGTGGGGCATCAATTACATTCACAGTTCACAGATGAGAGACTTAGATGATTGAATTTATCCACACCAACTATTTTATGGACTATTTCCAAAACTGTCATAGTGTGCATTCATCATAAATTAAAATATATCACTTGAGTGAAATGGACACAGTTCTAAGTCAACTTGAAAGCATTGATCTTATCCGATACATGTATCATACACTGATCTACACTAAATAATCTAACAAAGTGTCCAGTAAATGGGTTAATTATTTTGATTGTCAGTCAATTCAGAGTCTAACCAGATGCATCAATGGTTATGTTAAATTATGTACAGTAGAACGGGGTAAAGTTGGCAAGCTGGGGGAAAGTTGGCCACCCATTTTAACCCACTTAATGACAGAAAACCCAACTTCTTTGGGAAATTTGCCACCATTGTCAGTGAGAAAGTTGGCATTTCTGTCATTAAGTGGGTTAAAATTGGTGGCCAACTTTCCCCGGTTTGCCAACTTTACCACACTTTACGGTAAGACTTCATTGACCATCAAAACAAAATTCATTGCAAGGACATTCACTGTACAAAGGAAACATCCTACAAAAAATGTTCTCCCCAAAGAAATAAAATTTTCCAGAAAAGTAGAATGCAATATTGCAATAGCTAACCTTCATGATATCAATCTGGGTGTCATCCGGCAGATTGGTGGCACTTGACAGGGTCAGCAGGATCTGCATTGGCATCCATTGTTCCTGGTCTTCCTCTGGTTTACTGCGTAGTCTTTCATCATTAGCCAATTTCTAAAGAAGAGCATCAATAGATATGTCCATAAGTTCCTATATTCTGTGGGATTTTTTTTCTAGAATATTGGAGATGGCAAAAGTCACCAAGTCAACTTGACGTATAGTTCTAGATCTTAGAGACACGAGGCAGTTCAAACTTGACATTGTTTCAAACAGCAGGTGCTATCATTTATACCACACCTAAAAAAAGGCTTAGATTGAACATGTATAGGCCTATCAATAAAATTGGAATCAAAATTTTGTTAATGTTAGGCTTTCAATAATCTCTAGTTTATAGAGCTTTATGTATTTTCAATACTTAAGTTTTTGTATACATTTTGCCTGCAACATAGCAAAATATATATTTTGATATAACCAGACATTGATAGACTATAGATGTACTACTATACTATACACTACAAAGCATATCAATAGAAATGTTCATGGAAAATACATACGAATTTTGTATTACTTACATTCAACCCAGTGACAGCCAAAGCGCAGAGTCTGATGTTCCTTGTATCGAAGGCCATTGACAGTGGTGTAAGACATTTTTGTCTGCAATAAAACAATTTTAAAAACTTAAGATCTAACATTTCATGATATCTCTACAAAATTCCCTAACTAAACAAACACTATTAACAGATCCATACTGACTAATCCATCAGCTTTCAGCGCTAAGACAGGACATTATAACTTTATTAATAAATCATTATGCAAATTGGAAGTTTTGCAGGATTTAAATATATATGGCAACATATTACATCACTGGCCATTGAGTGCTGAAAGTCTTCACAATTGAAAATCAAACGATTATTCTGGTAATATGGACATTTTTGCATGTCACTTTGGTACATCATAATGGCATAGATTTTCAATCTAAGTAAAAATTGTCAATAAATGTATTAAAAAAGTAACACTGACCTCAATTGATGAACTTCAATTTTCTCTATGATCTCTCTGCTTCCAAGTACATCTGTAAAGGTCAAATAAAAATACCGTGCAAGCACGTAAACCCCGCCGGCTCTATGTGAAGCCATTGAGACCATTCGGATACTGTTACATGCATACAAAAGTAAGAAATTCCAGTATTATTTGCAAAGAAAAAAAATACCGTGCAAGCACGTAAACAACTCGGTTGCAAAGTGCGACAGACAACTCCAGTATCATGGCATGGCTGGGAGTGCAATACACATGAAGTAAAGACATCACCTAAAGTCCCAGAATGCACTTTAATTTGGTTGATTTACCCTGAAACCATTATAAAATGTGCTATAGCAGTTGTTTTTCATGACAGCCAAGAATTGTGTTCACTTGGGACCATGAATGGAGTGGAGAAAGTATGAAGGTTTTGTAGACTGTGGTAAACATATATATATATGCCTTCTACCAGGGGATTTTAAAAATCCCGACAACTCATTGAATGATTCATTTGGTACATAGGTCCATGGATGCAGAATTGCAGATCTATGCATCACCTCTGCTCTGTTACTTCAAAGGAGGCTGAATACTTCCCATTTGAACTGTTTAAAGTGTTTTTGCAAACAATAACAGTGCACTGCTCTTTTTTATTGTCTGCGGTAATTCTTTTTCCTGACTTGTTTAAACAATGGGACCTTCAACAAAACACACTGCACCATGCACCCTCTTATCTCAGTGTTGACAGGTCATGCATTAACAGGATTTGAAAGGTATTTTTACCCAACTCTCTTCCCCTCAACAACACATGTGGCATGTCACTGGCACCTCAGATTGACAATTTATTGGTTTGTTTTCCCACATCATGACACATGACATATAAGCACGTGCACTGTGAAGGATTTGCTGTAAAAACTTAGGCCTACTTGTTCTTGTTTACTGTGACAGTTCACATTGCAACTTACTTGTTCTTGTTTACTGTGACAGTTCACATTGCCTAAGGTGGAGATCCACATCTCTTGTGTCCGTCCGTGTGTCCGTCCGTGTGTCCGTCCGTGTGTCCGTGCGTCCGTCCGTGCGTCCGTCTGTGTGTCCGTCCGTTCGTGTGTCCGTCCGTGTGTCCTTCCGTGTGTCCGTCCATCCGTCCATCCGTCCATCCGTCCTTGCCTCCTTCCGTGCTTCCTTGTGTCCGTCCTTCCATGTGTCTGTCCGTGTGTCCGTGTGTCCGTCCGTGTGTCCGTCCGTGTGTCCGTCCGTGCGTCCGTCCGTGCGTCCGTCCGTGTGTCCGTCCGTCAAAGTGTCCGTCCGTACGTCCGTGCGTCCGTACGTCCGTGCGTCCGTCCGTGCGTCCGTCCGTGCGTCCGTCCGTGTGTCCGTCCGTCAAAGTGTCCGTCCGTACGTCCGTACGTCCGTGCGTCCGTCAGTCCGTGCGTCCGTCAGTCCGTGTGTCCGTCCGTGTGTCCGTCCGTGTGGCCGTCCGTCCGTGTGGCCGTCCGGCCGTCCGTGTGTCCGTTCGGCCATCCGTGTGTCCGTCCGTCCACACGGTCCGTCCGTGTGTCCGTGTGTCCGTGTGTCCGTGTGTCCGTGTGTCCGTCCGTCCGTCCGTGTGTCCGTCCGTCAAAGTGTCCGTCCGTACGTCCGTGCGTCCGTGCGTCAGTCCGTGCGTCCGTCAGTCCGTGTGTCCGTACGTCCGTGTGTCCGTCCGTGTGTCCGTCCGGCCGTCCGTGTGTCCGTTCGGCCATCCGTGTGTCCGTCCGTCCGTGTGTCCGTCCGTCCGTGTCCGCGTGTGTCCGTGCGTCCGTCCGTCAGTACGTCCGTCCCTACGTCCGTGTATCCGTGTGTCCGTACGTCCGTCCGTTCGTGTGTCCATCAGTCCGTCCGTGTGGCCGTCCGGCCGTCCGTGTGTCCGTTCGGCCGTCCATGTGTCCGTCCGTCCGTGTGTCCGTCCGTCCGTGTCCGCGTGTGTCAATCCGGCCGTGCGTCCGTGTGTCCGTCCGTCCGTCCGTGCGTCCATGTGTCCGTCCGTGCGTCCGTCCGTCCATGTGTCCGTCCTTTTGTCCATGTGTCCGTGTGTCTGTCCCTTGTGTCTGTCCGTCCGTCCGTCTGTCCGTGTGTCCGTGTGTCCGTCCGTCCGTGTGTCCGTCCGTCCGTCCGTGCGTCTGTCCGTCCATCCTTCTGTCCGTGTGGCCGTCCGTCCGCGTCCGTACGGGTCCGGACGGACGGACCGTACGGACGTACGGACACTCTGACAGGTCTGAAGATTTTATTGACACTGACATCACTATTTTGGAGCATGTAGAAGAAATATATAATTCCAGTAATTTTTGACAGTGTACATGAGATTCTTGGTAACAATCAATTACGCACATCTAATTGCTAGAAATGCCTGGAAACTTGTCATTCCCATCTGCATGACAAAATAAGATAACAGGCAAAATTTGAATGAAATATGAGCAACACAAAGTGAGTTATGCTTGACGAAATCCCCAGCAACTAGTCTCGTTGAGGACTGCAGAACCCCGTAGGCTATGTATAGCCTGCGGGGTAAAAAGCAAACAATATCAATAAATTGATCAAAACTCATACCTGAGCTTTTGAAAAGTATCTAACATACACTGTACTATTTAATTACTATGACTTCCATATTCATGCAAACAAGATTAATTTGATAATCCGTCTGCATTTCAACATAATTTGCTATATTTGCTCCATTGAAAAAATACCATCACCACATAATAGATAGTCTAATATCAGTAATTAATCATTGATTATCAGATTTACTTTTAAAATAAAATGTTCAAAGCATGAGGTTTGGATAGTGCAGCCCTCCAGAGCAGGTTGATGCTAAAAATAGAAATACATTTAACTTACCGAGTGCATTCGTGCAGGATTTCCGGAGGCCTGCAAATTTGGGGCTGACGGCCTCCTTGATGATGGACTTGAGGGTGTCCTCCATCGTTTCACAGTTGGTCTGCGCCATCACAGATGAACTAGAGATATATGATCTCTATAAATTAAGGACACCTACCATCCTCTGCCAACTGGGTGCTCCTCATTTTGGCTTCACATTGCTGCAAGAGAAGAACATGTGGATCTATAAAAGTTGTTTAGCCAAATGTGATATTTCGCATATCCATTAATGTGCATAGCATGAAAGTGATGACTGACACACATTGATATCATATGCAAATGATTGAGTGATGAAAATAAACACATGCCTCAGTGGGTAGCAGTGCAATGATGCAGTCAATGAGCAAATACAGCCTTTATAGTGTATTCATCTATTAGCTAAATAGTTTCAAACATTTGCCAATCTTTAACAAGTCCATAGGAAGGCCAATCCATGGATGGATACATATTAAAGAGCAGCAATTGCAAGTGTGCTATAATAAGCACAGTGTAGCACACAACACAGATACATAGTTATTATTACATACGGCTAATCTAATTATCACAAATAAAATCCATAGGTACAAAAATCAAGTAAATATACTAAGTAACTAGATTACCACACATCTATGCGCATGCACATAACATTACATACCACATCAACCCATAAATATATCTATAGGCCTACCCTCTGGCAGGACAATTACATCAATGGATTACAGGCCTGGCCAGCATAGGCAGCCCAATGATGATGAATGTTTACTGACAAAGTGACCTATCAATTCATTCAGACCTCACTGCATGCCTCGAAGGGACCATGCATATTACAAATTTTGACAAAAACGAACTGACTGTACTAAGAAACTTTATTTCTACATTTTAAAATGAAATAATATCCTTATTTTCGATTTTAAATTTTAGATAGAACTCCATTTTCCGTACTTATGTGATTACGCATTTTAGTATGCAATAAATGCTATATATATATATATATATTAGGCCTATTCTCTGTCAAAAAAGTCAATTATTAATATTTTTTGCACACTAACTAGTTTTATGCATGAATGTACAGTCTTTTAGATTTGCAAATATGTACATGATCACACATACTGTCATTATATCTATGAAACAAAATGATTAACATGATTGTTAAACGACAAAACCTGAGACCTAAACAATTAGTTGTGTAGCAACAGTTTCATCCATTTTGTCAAAGTTTTCACAATATTTCATTCTAACCTATTTAATCAAAACCAATTAAACAAATCCAAATCCAATCTAATGTAATTACAAATCCACATTTCATGTTAAATACTGATGAGTTAATTGGCATCACTGTTGTTGAGCATTGTAATTTTGTTGGTGTTACATTCTTGTTCCTAACCATTTACATCTTATGACATATTACGCAGAAATAATCTTATTTACAAAATAAATAAACAACAGAAACAAGAATCCGCGGATTCAAAACCGACCTAGCGCAAAATTGAAGGTGCCATTGCTTAAACCACTGAGCAACTGATATTGGAAGATAGGAGAAATAGTTGATTGGAGGATGCTAGACTGCTAGTATAGAATCAATGCAGTTTGAACCGATTTATAAAAAAAGGAAAGATGGCTGCCAAAATGGCCCCCATCTTGGATTTCTCGACATGTTCCTCATCCATACCCACAGACCAATACCTGTACCAAATTTCATAACTGTAAGTGAAATATTAAGGTCACAACGGTCAGTTCAAGAATGACGAAAGATGGCTGCCACAAAGTGGCTGCCATCTTGGATTTCTCAACATGTTCCCGACTGATACCCACAGCCCCGTACCCGTTCCAAATTTCATAACTCTAAGGGAAATATTGAGGTCACAATGGGCAGTTGAAGAAATGAAGAAAGATGGCTGCCAAAATGGCCGCCATCTTGGATTTCTCGACATGTTCCTCATCCATACCCACAGGCCAATACCTGTACCAAATTTCATAACTCTAAGCGAAATATTCAGGTCACAATGAGCAAAAAAGATGGCTGACAAAATGGCCACCACAAAATGGCCACCATCTTGGATTATTCAACATGTTCCCAATCCATACCCAGAGTCCCATACCTGTACCAAATTTCATAACTGTAGGTGAAATATTAAGGTCACAATGGGCAGTTCAAGAATGAAGAAAGATGGCTGCCAAAATGGCCGCCACAAAAGGAGCCATCTTGGATTTCTCGACATGCCCCGATCCATGCCCATAGTACCATACCTGTACCAAATTTCATTACTCTAAGTTGAAAACTAAGGTCACAAATGGACTTTTACACATGTTGACAAGAAATGTGGACACATCACATGGACATGGTTTACATGAGTCCCCTTTCACTACCCAACCCCCTCTAATAACCGACGTTAGGTCGGTTAAAAATCTAGAATCCGTTTCAAGGACATTATGGTAATTCTTTTAAAATGTTGAAAAATCAGCCAAGGATCCTGAGACTGATTCCTGGCAGGAACAAGCGATCAGGATCAAGTCATGTGAATTGCTAATTTACGAGGTTAAACTTCTGATTGGAATTTTTAAATCCTGTTACAAGCTTATCGTCAATTACAACTCGGTTAAAGTAATCTGTTCACTACATGTTCACCAAAATCAGGCATTAAAAAAAAAACTAATGTGTTTAAAAAGCTTCTGTCGAACTAATAGATCGAACAGCGGTAACATTTCAGATCAATAACAGGTGTCTAAACCACAAAAAATAATCAGCTGCACAGTGCACATTATATCCTGTCAAGCAGACCTATCCTTTCGGGGTTTGTCTAGTCTTCAAGACATCTGATCTTGACACGCTTATAAAACACCATTGTCCTATCAGTTCCTGATTTCCAAATCACTGAGAGATTTAAAAAATATTTTAAAACAATTTCAAAACAGTTTTTGAAGTTTATGCTTCATCTACCTACTGACCACAGCCTTAACTTGGAGTTCCAAATAATACAGAGCTCAAGATCTTGAAAAGATGGAAATTTAAAAGTGTATTTGGAAATTATTTGTTTAAGTTTTTTTTGCAATGGCACATAAAATAAGAAATCCACTCACTAATAGGACTAATGATAACTCACTGTGGATCTGCTTTTATGCCAATGTGTCTTCCTTGGGCAATGCAACCCTAAAAATTCTATCTTGGAACATACAGGGCATTGGGCAGAAGCTAGAGTTAGAAGAGATTAGGTCTATGTTTGAAATATATGATATAATTTTTATATATGAAACAATGAAGCTTGATACTTATGACCCACAAATTGAAGGATACTATTATTTGCATTGTCAAAGAAAATATAAGCATCCCAAAGCTAAGAGGCCCTCTGGTGGCGTGGCTGTCCTAATCAGATCAAATCTTTACAAATCCAAAGTGGTCTCAGTAGAGAAGGCAAATGAGCATGTCATATGGCTAAAAATTCAAAGTTCAGCTAAAGCAAATATAATGTTTTTAGGCGGTGCTTACATTCCTCCTCAAGGTAGCACAATCTATATGAATAGTAAATATGAGACTGATATTTTTAATGAAATAAGACAAGACTTAGCTTGCTACTTAGATAGAACACCTAATGTGGCATTTTGTGGTGATCTGAATTGTCGAACTGGTGCCACCAGTGAAGTTGAAGAAATTGTCAATGGTAAAAACTCTTCCTTAATTTCGTACATGAATAATGCTGTTCGAAACTCTGAAATGAAAGGGATCTGGTTGACTAGAAATAGACAATCTTGCGACAAAACAGTCAATGCATATGGGAAAGAACTAATCAATCTTTGTAAGGCCAGTAATATCAGAATAATGAATGGCTTCTTTTCTGAGTTGGAAACAAAACAAATTACCTGTTATAGCTCAATGGGACAGAGTGTAGTGGACTATTTACTGTGTAGTGAAACAGCATTTTATAACATGAGAGATTTTGTAATTAAGGAAAAACTTGCTGAGTCGGATCACACACCACTGCAATTCTCTTTCGAATTCCAAAGTCAGTTAACTGCACCACCAAATGACCATGAAGGTATTTATAAACCTAAATCTTTTAAGTATGTCTTTGATAAAAACAAAACCACTGAGTATCTTTCTAACTTTGACTGTGACAATGCACAAAATATCTTGTACAAGTTAAGTTGTGATATTGAATGTAACCGCAACAGTGATAACGTAGTTGATACAATGTACCAGTATGTAACAGATACGATAAGGCCAACATTCAAACTAAAGAAGTCTAAATCCACCAAAAACACATTTCCAACTAATGAATGGTTTGACAATGACTGTAAAAATCAAAGGAAGGTGGTTAACAACTATTCTAAGTTAAATGACCTCAGTTTAACTAATAACAGAACAGAATATGAGAAACTCCGTAAAAGTTATAAGCAACTGATACAAAGGAAAAAAAGACATTTCCAAGAATCAAATAGAAATAAAATGGAAAATCTTGTCGGTAAGAACCAGGCAGATTGTTGGAAATACTGGAATAGGTTGAAATCAGTAGGGAAGAAGCAGGTTAATGTCCCTGATCTTGATACTTTCCATCATTACTTTGAGAAACAATCACACTTACCTGAGCGCGATTACTTTGATAAACTACATATGGTAAATGTCACAACTGCCATACAAGACTCAGCCTATATCTGTAATGATGAGCTAGCTGGAGACATTTGTGATAGTATCATAACTGAGGATGAGGTTATATCTCATATTAGGAAACTAAAGAATGGCAAAGCTGCTGGTATAGATGGAATCTCAGGCGAATTCTATAAATATGCCGTTGACAAATTAGTTGCTCCATTTTGCGCTGTATTCAACCACATCTTAGATAAAGGTGAATATCCGTCTCAGTGGTCTGAAGGGCTTATAAATGCTCTACACAAGAAAGGAGATCGCTCAGACCCTGATAACTATAGAAAGATAACAATCAATGTTGTGATGGGGAAAATTTTTGATTCAATTTTGAATAGTAGGCTATATTACAAAAATGATGTGCTAAACCTCGACGACCCATGTCAGTTTGGCTTTACACCAGGGGCTAGCACCACCGACTGTGTCTTCGTTCTTGATACTATTATAAGCTATCAACAAGTAAATCGAAAACCCGTGTATCTATGCTTTGTTGATTTCACTAAAGCATTTGACTATATTAATCGAAATGCTCTATACCACAAACTTAGGACTCAAAAAATTGGAGATAAAATGTTGAAGATAGTTATTAGTATGTATGACAAAGCCAAGGCTAGAGTCCATCAAAATGGAAATATAGGTGACTCTATTGACAGTAAATGTGGGGTACTGCAAGGTGGAATTCTTAGTCCCAAATTGTTTAATGAATTTTTGTCTGATCTTCCCAACTATTTAAGCAAAGCTGATGGTCTATCCCTAGGGAATATGGTGCTCACCCATATTTTGTATGCTGATGACATTGTTCTCATAGCTGACTCACCAAAACACCTTCAAAAGAGTGTGAACTCATTGTACAATTTCTGTAAAAAATGGCATCTAATTGTGAATGTAAATAAAACCAAGGTAATGCAAATAGGTCATAAGACTTTAACTGATATCATATACAATGGCCAAAAACTTGAGAATGTGGACTGTTTCAAATACTTGGGCCACATGTTAACAAATAAACGAAACATACATAGCAAGATGAAAGAATATCTCACAACACAAGCTCAAAAAGCCTTGTTTGCATTACAGGGAGACACGAAGCAGTCTCTAGGCTACATTAACCCCCAGTTATCTTTGAAAATGTTTGATACCTATATTTTACCTATTTTAGAGTACAACAGTGAAATATGGACTGATGTTAAGGCTGTTAGTGATCTTGAAACTCTGCAACTTGGGTACCTAAAGAATATGTTAGGGGTAAGAAAACAAACACCGTCACTAGCAGTGTATGGTGAGACCGGTAGGTTTCCGCTGCATATCAGGCAAAAAATACGAATGGTTAATTATTGGACCAAAATAGAAAAAATGTCAAATGAAAAAATTCTTAAGAAATGCCTGTTAGTCCAAAAAGAGATGCATAGAAATGGCTTTAAACATAATTGGATCGGAAGGTTATGTCAATTACTAGACAATTGTGGTATGGAATATAACATCCAAAACACTTCAGACCTAAAACTTGATTACATGAGCAGCAATTTCAAACTGAAACTATTTGAAACTGAACAGACAAGACTAATTGAGTCAATAAATGATAGTGAACAGCAGCCAAAACTGAGAACGTATAA
This sequence comes from Platynereis dumerilii, assembly GCA_026936325.1. Classification (NCBI taxonomy): domain Eukaryota; kingdom Metazoa; phylum Annelida; class Polychaeta; order Phyllodocida; family Nereididae; genus Platynereis; species Platynereis dumerilii. The sequence goes on along the minus strand of JAPTHN010000001.1, from coordinate 178,671,207 downwards.
ACTATATAAAACTGACTGCCGCTTAGAGCCATACCTACTCCTTAAGCTTACTCGAAAAATAGCAATAAAACTTGCCAGATTTAGAACTAGCTCGCATAGCTTATGCATTGAAACAGGACGGCATCATAAGCCAAAAATTCCTGCGGAGGATCGAATCTGTGCGAAATGCACTTTAAATGTAGTTGAAGACGAGACACATTGCCTTATTGTTTGTCCGAGTAACTCAAGTTATAGGAATGACCTTTATTCAACTGCAACAAGATTTATAGATAATTTTCAAACACTAGACAACATAAGTAAATTTGTAGCAATAATGAAAAGTAAAGAGCCTGAATTGTTAATGAGTCTTGGTAAATTCCTACAGCAAGCTGATGTATGAATCAGGTAAAACATCTCCTATGCTCACACAATCATGTCCTGATGTATGTACTCTGATTGAAATTATGTTCTTAATGTCACATCTTCCATGTCATTGAATATGTACATAAGACTGCATCTGTCAACTTCAATAAGCTTGTTATGCAATTTTTTTATGACTGTTCTTGACTGTGAATAACTATTTGAGTGGGCATCAGATTGACTGTCTTGACTTTCCAGAGCATCAGTGCATGGACTTTTTAGCGGTTACCGCTGTCTTTGCCTGGTTGTTCTGGACTAATCTTCATGAAAACGCCCGATTATAACTTTTTAACAATAGGCCGATATGTATACTTATCATTAATGAATACCTGATATTTATGTCTCAAAAACTGCAGTCATTTTAATAAGCATAAAACAATGACTTTTGTGAAGTAATTCTGTTTATGGCACGTATATACATGTATATAGTCAGCAACTAATTCTCTTTATCTGAATCGCTTATCAATTGGGTGGCTGGAACCTAGATTTATAATGTTAGTATTCATATTGATCTTACATGTACCTGCTTATATTTTATGTAACCAGCTTTGTCTCTGTATAACTTTTAAGCATTTTGTTTGCATTTTGTATTTTATATTTTATTTTGATGACAAATGTATCTGTGATGATATGAGATTGTCAATAAAAGATTATATATAATAAACAAGGATAAATTCATACAAGAGGCAATAATTTTTCTTATGAGATGCTTCAATGAAACCAGACCGGACAAGATCACTATTGCGATGCGTCATGTTAAATTCGTAGCTCCGTAGCTTAGTTGGCCATAACTTTCCAGTTATTAGACGAAACAACATCCAGGAGAGATAGTTGTACAGGCTTTGCCACTGTGACCCCTTTTTATTTCAGGATAAGCCATCAGGGAGTTAATTATTCAAGCATAGCCATGCCATGGTAGTCCGGGCAACCTGAAAGACAGTTGATTATTATGCCTTAGGCATATCATATAAAGGGGGACTGCAGCCCCCCCCCCCGACATCAGGGGAAATCGCAAATCAGGGCAAGTCCCCACCATAATCAGGGAGGATCAACTGCCCTGCACTTCAGCAAAGCCTTCAGTGAATAATTCAGACACACCCCCAAAGCTGGCCAATGAACAGACCTTCACACATGTTATGCAAATGAGGCCGATTTTGCCAGTTCGAGTACTTTCGCAAATCTTACAGCTATCTTTCATATAGCTTCAGAGAGATCTCTGCGAGAGCTTTAAATTGACGGGTGTTACGTCCCTGAGGACCAAATAGTTTTTACGCAAATCGCCGGTAAAGATTTGAACAGGTAAGAAATCTTGCACGCTGATTGGCTGTGACGCTCTGACGCAAAATCTTATGATAATGTGCGGCGATGGAGTGATTTGTCTAGGGTAGATTCTCTGGGTGCTGCCCTGGTCACATCCAGTAAAATTTCAGGGTAAAATAGCAAAAGCACCCCCCCCCCGCAAAACGGGTGTCCCGTACGCCTATAATATATGCAAATTATAGTCATCCTAATGATATAATCTTGTCGCGAGGATTGGATTTGACTTTTTCGTCCGACTCCCCTGCCACTGGCAGGGGCCCTGCCGCTCGCGTTTCCTCCCGGCACCTTTGGGTCGGTTAGGCCCATGCGGACTGATGCCATGGAAAACATACATGTATACATATATATTTTTAATTTATTAAATTATAATGTCTCTACAATAATTATCAATTTTCTTATTTATTTTAAAACCAATCAATTAGGTATTCTCAAAACAATGAAATCAACAGAGCTGCACAATGTCATTCAGCAATGAATAGATAGCTGTACTATCAGCAGAAGCAGAGGAGCTGTCATTTTCATGTTTTGGCTTTTGCTGAACTGAACAGCTAAACCCACACACTCCAACATGTCCAATAATCCATTACACAACACACTGTTGGAGTCCATACACCTCCTAGCCAGCATCAGTACATTCATTTCTTGCTTTCCATGCACTCAGCGCATGAATCAATTGGTATAATTAGTTATAAACAAGCAAAATGTGCTACAAACAAACCTCTCAAGTGATGTGTGCAGTCAAGGCCAGAATTCTACACCAATTCTCTGCACCTAACTCGGCATACATCTCAGCTGGAGTCGACAGGTGCGCCCCTGAAGTTTTAGACACACAACGCCTCCTTGATTTCACCATCAGCTGAGGACAGCTTGTGAGTTCCTCCAAATATAGCCTGTTTATTGATTAATTAAGCGTTTTTAGATATTGCTGGTGCATTAAGTCTTTACTCTATTAGGTACTGCTACTATCCAAAATATTTTCGGCCGTTTATTTTGTTTAGAAGGGTTATTAATTGATGAATATTTTTGTGAGTGGGCGATAATGACAGTATTTGAAATTTGTTGGTAAACAAACATCTTATGGATCACCCACAATTTGGCATAAATGAAATTAAAAAACTCTTAGCCTTTGACCTCAGATTAATTTTTGGCAGTACTCAAAACATTGTGATTGTGTTCTATGATCAGAAGATCTCAAAAGCATATACCGGGTTTATTTATCGACAAGACCACTTGTGTTTTCAATCAATTGATTGTATAGTGATTGATATGTATTTATTTATTTATTTATTTATTTATTTATTTATTTATTTATTTATTTATCTATTTATTTATTGTTGAAAAGTCTGGATAGTCTCTTTCAACTGAATTTTGACCTTGTATATATGTTCACTGATATTCACTGAAATCGGAAATTTATTAATTTATTGATGTATTTTCTATGGCACATTCTCATATTGAAAGATAAACCATAATCCGCTCAAGTCAGGCGCATGCGCACAATAACAATTACATCGAAGATCCAAGGAACTGTACCAAAGAGTCCATCATTGAGCCCAGAAGACCACCACACAAGACATCAAGGAGAGGCCAACAAACCTGCACGGTTTCCGGCCTGTCACCTTCTACAGTTCTACAGTTCTACAGTGACACAGCACAATTACTGCCAATGCTGCCTGGGGACAGCGGGGTTTTTGGAAAGGTTGCAAGTTTACCGTAAATTTTCAAACATGCGTGACTTGTGTAACACCGCTTGTTTCCGTTTCTCATGTTTCTCAGCATGCCGAGAGTTATCCGGAACGTGAAAATGTGTGGTTACGCGCATTCCACTGCCGACTACCCGCAATAGGCCTACTCGTAGTTTGGGGTTAACTTTAAGCATATTGCATTACATGACCAACATTCCTATTGGAGGAAAGCTCTGTACTCCAGTTCTGGTTAGAGCGACAAAGCACTTGTCTATGAGTGGAACATGTTCAGAAACAAACCCGATTTTCTTTGCAGACCTCATCATGGATCCAGCTTTGTTGAAAGAGCGAGAGAAGTTCAAGCAGAGGGCGCTAGCCGTCCCTGTTGTGGAGAAACGACCCGACAAGAAACCAGAAAAGAAGCCAGACCGCCATGAGTCTAAACCGGTCAAAAAGTTCAAGAGTGCTCTGCAGCGGCCAACTACAGGTAGCGTGGAGTGTGGCATTGTTGTAAAGATGATAAATGTTGTAATTGCAAGTCATCTATTGCAATTTTAAATGGTTCAGTTTTGTTACCTTGATCTTCAATCATTGGTAAATTTTCAATTATCCTTATAATTGATATTAAACTGACGATGACATACTTTATCTAATATCGATTTGACATTAAATTAAAAAGCTATTCTAAAAAAAAGTGATTTAGATTGAACAAGATAACTCCTGAATAGCTTTTGTCATTCAAAGCATTCAACAAAATTATTCAAGACCTATTTTTGACAGCTGTCCTCTATGTTCTTCTCTTTCAGAATTTGATTACAAAAAGGCAACAACCACATCCACCAACAAATTTGCAGTATTAACAAAAATTGTGCAGTATATGAAGACGAGACATCAAGAGGGGGAGGGCCATGGGCTGACTGTTGATGAAATTCTAGATGAGAAGTGCATGACAGACCTGCCCATTAGGATAAAGACCTGGCTGGGTACAGAGGTGAGAAATACCACTTCTCTGTTTGGCTTCACAATAAAGTGATCCAATTTTAATCTTAATTCACGAAAATATCATGAACAAATTGTAATATTATCATCTCCTATATGATTTGTTGAGATCAATCTATTAGTCTGTTAAGCAATCATGACTGTGTTGCATTTTCAACAATGCCTGGTTCTCCTGTTGGCTTAATATGTTGTTGGTGTACTGAGCACTAAATACTGTTCTATTGAGTTCTACATTTTAATATCCTCAATATCCTGCTTTAAAACTACACTGCCACACGCAATTTCTAATTAATAAGTAATAATTTTCTTCCAGGCTCTGCTGAACAACCCCAAGATTGAAGTAGTGGATGGAAACACCTTCCGTTTCAAGCCAAAGTACAACATCAGAAACAAGAAAGCTCTTATCCGGCTGCTGGATTCTCACGACCAGAAGGGGTACGGAGGAATTCTGGAGGAGGATATTGAGGAATCCTTGCCAAAAGCCAAGAAAGCATTCACAGTGAGTTGCTGCTCTATCTCAATAAAAAAAAACACTGATTTTAAGATGAATTATTAACAATTTATTTATGTTAAATGATGCAAATCTGCCAACAAGATCCCCCCCTTTCATTTTGTCAATGAATACGAATAATAACATGGTCCTCTCATTCCTTCAGACTCTAGAAGATCAAATCATTTTTATCACAAGGCCGAACGACAAGAAGAGGATACTGTTCTACAACGATAAGAGCACAAGCTTCTCTGTTGATGAAGGTGAGTTTTGAAAGTGAAAACTTTCATCTGAGTAGATGAGCACTGATCTGTGATATAAATGCACCATATGGATGGATTGATATACATGTATTTGTTTTGCCCAATTTAACAGATGGATATACATATTTTCGGTGGGAAAAAAAACCCAGAAAATTAATAGTGTAAAAATTTTTCATTATATTTAAGATGACCTGTTATTAGCTTGGTATGTCTCGTTATAATATAATTTCACACATCTATAGGGATGTTTCATATCAGTTAGCATTAATGTTTGCATTATTATTTGACTATTTACAGAAGTGGCCAAATTGTGGAGAGGGGCTACCGTGGAAGGAGTGGATGAGAACAAGATCGAGGAATATTTGCAGAAGCAGGGAATTGCCTCCATGCAGGACCTGTCAATGAAGAGACCCGTCACCGCCCAAAAACGGAGGAAGGGCGGTCAAAAGAGAAAAAGAGGAAACGTGGTGTCGCACAATGAACATATGGCAGATGTTTTACAGGACTATTCCAAGTAGTATTAGGAAATCTACGATCTGTTCAAGTCATGATCATCTTATTCATCTACATATCCAAGCATTGTCATTCTTCAGTTATCAATTTGCGAATCTGTGTATATGTGTATATTTATATTCAGAATATATTAAAGTTGTTTCATATTATTTGGAATTTTTATTGACTCAGTAGAGGTAAAACTATGTGGTGACAATTGAAATCTGCAGACAAGTGTTTCATTTGCAGTGAAAGCGCAATAGCGAACATGGTCTTTTATTCCTGAAGAAACAGAAAATCATAATGATAAACCGGAAAACATAATGATAATTAGATATTTATTTGTCATAAGTTAGTTTGTCGAGTACACTGGCACCATTTGCAAATATTTTCAGCATGTCTTTTTCCAAGGGATGCATGTCTCCAGCAATGATTAGTGAGTGCAGAGGTCCTCCTAGATCGACTGTCGCCATTTCTTTCAAAGTTGCCGCTTTGATTTCTTGGTTGTCGCTTCCTACCCTGGCCAGACCGATGCATACTGTGTCTTCTGTTACAGCTGTAAGAAAAAAGGCTGGTTGAAAAATTGTCATGTGGAGGATTGATTGTTGAAAATGCTGGAAAAGAGCATTGTGATATTCATTCACCAATGCAATGTATTTGGAAATTAATTATGATATCTGAAAAGGCCACTACCTTGTGGCTGTTGAATTTCATTTAATACATTGAAGAGCCATTTCAATTCTCTGTGGCCTTGAGGTTAAGGCATCAAAAGGCTTCTTTCTTGCATAGACTCTGAGGTAATATTTTGACACTGGAATTCATATTTAATGCCATTGCAAACTTTGGATAATTGTTAGTGTGTCAGAAATGCACATAATTATGTTACACTTACCTAAGTCTGTATCTCCAGCTTCTTTTCTATTTTGGACAATTTCTAAAAGTTGGGAGGCCGCTTGATTGACAAACATGTATCTTGGAGGTTCATAGATTTTCTTTCCTCTCATCATATTTTCTATGGACTGCTCCTTCACTTTAATATCTGAAAGATCAACATCGAATTTGTTCACATTAAAATTTCTATAAATTGAAGGGGCTAGATGAGTTGGATGGTAATTAAGTTGCTATTTTAGCATATAATTATGTTACAGATGATTTAACTACCATGCGATTCGGGTCATTCACAGTTGCCTTTGAGATATCAATGCAAAGCAGGGACTTACTACGTTTGATCTATCAACTGTGTGACGTTCTGTTTGCCCTGAACTAATTAGATTTGTGTAAAAACGCTATGTATTTAGTGGGCAAAGAACCTTAGAATCGCGTGCTAATTAAATTGCCTGTAATAAAACGCAATAACTTACCTAGTAAACATAACGTGTGCATACCATTTTTTCTGTTCATACAAATTTTATCAAAGAAGCTGTCAGGTTTCCACGTATCAGTCCATAAGACTATTGATACAGTCTCACCAAAACTGTAAAGCTGAAATAGACAGAAACAAAATCTTACAAGAAAAATCAGGCTGTGGCCTGTGAAAGATGAAGATCTTTCAGTCTCTCGAGTAAGTTGGAATAAAATTTTATGTTTTTTTTAAACAATTACATACCTGCAATCCACAGCAGCCAATCGCATTCATAATTGATGCATTATGAATGACTTTATACCCAATTTCCTTTTCTTTTGCTCGCAATATCAAATCTGTGTGAGTGGTGGCTCTGAAGAAGTGGATGATGTGCATTATTAGTAAGACATACAATTACCATCAAATTCAAAATATATTGCAAGAAACCAGGGAGCACAAAGGAATTAAGATTTCTAAAATTCTTACCCAAAAGGATCTCCAACAACAAGCATAGCAACATCTTCTTTTTCAGCTCCTTCTAAAATTTCATCTGAAAGGATTAAGAAATAAATCGGTATTAAAGAGCTATTTTTAGAAGAAACAATAATTTAAGCAATGAAACAATTGTTAATCAACAAATTTATATAATATAGGCCTAAAGGTGTATGGTCAACTAGGCCACAAACCAACTAGGCGACACCTGTCAGGACCAACTAGGTGACAAGAAATTAGGAAATTTTAATACCAGTGCTACCTACTCAGGTGACGAGCAGTTCCAACTAGGTGACACAAATTTACAGAGCACTTCCAAAACAACTTCACAGAACATATCCAACCAGGTGAAAATAAATTTCCTAATTGACCACCATTGAAGGTGATCTGTCATCTGGTTGGTATCCCCAATAAAATATGTGTCACCTGGATGGTATCTGGGGAGTATATGCTTTCACCTGGTTGTCTAATGGCCAACAAGTGGCCTAGTTGGTATAGAGGTATGTCACCTAGTTGATTGTCGCCTAGTTGTCTGTCGTCTAGTTGACTGGCAATCCGGCCTACATGGTGACCAATAATAAATTGATTCGTTACCAGACTGTTGCTCAACCATATCCCGGTCAGCTAGTATGACCTCACGGCCATAAAACTCTTCCTGAAAATGTGAAGAACAAAATATTATACATCTAATTAATTTAATTGCCAAAAAAAGGCAGTGACCAGGCTAAATACACATACTCCTGCTGTTAAGTTCTGCACTTGTAATAATAATGTCAGTGACAGTATGATTTAGGCTACTATATCAATTACCAGAGCTTCCTTTCCAACTGTCAGTATTGAAGTATAGGCCTCCAAATAGACCCTCTTGCAGCCCTTTATGATTCTTAACCCTTTAACAGTGACATCTTCGGCATCCCCAAGCCCTAAACCAATTAAATAAAACATTTTGGACAGCCAGCTTCTCTATGTTTACATCCAACACGTGAGTTTGACAGCTGTCAAAAAATTTCCGTTAGGTGTCGCTTTAGTTCATAATCTGTTTCTTTCCAGGTGTCGTTGCAGTATAATTTTTTTTTTTTCTTGTGAAAGTGAAAGTTTGTTAAAAGAATAGTCCAGTGAGCCTCAGAGCTATTAAAAGAAGGGAAATTAAAAAAAATCTTCAATCTTCAGTGTTGAAAAGAAGGGAAATTAAAGAATCTTCAATGCAAGTGAGTATGTTGCTTTTTAAAGGCCTGAGTAATTTCTTAAAGTAGACTTTTGTCTCATTATGGCCTATTAGGGCTACTGCTAGAGTTCTAACAGTAGATTAGTTACACAGAAATACATTTTCTCACAAAATGTTCACTTTCCACAGATCTGTGATCATTTCAACCAGATGGGGAAGTGATAATTGCATTAGTGATGCAGACTGGACCTCCTTGGACCGGTCCGGTCCGCGGTCCAGCCCTGGACTGCCAAAATACCGGACCACCTACAGAAAACCGGTCCAGTGTTGGACCGGACCAGTCAAGTGCTGGTCCGGACCGGTCGAGTGATTTTTGGTGACACCCTATGAGTCCGAGGGCCCGCCAAATCGCGGGCCCGCGAGTCCGAAGGCCCGTGAGTCCGAGGTGCCCTGAGGGCACCTTGAGTCTGAGGTGCCCTGAGGGCACCGCTTACGATCGTCTCCAAAGGCCCACAAGTCCGAGGGCCCGCCAGTCCGAAATGCCCTGAGGGAATCGCCTCTCTCTCTGATGCCCTCAGGGGAAATGGATAGTCAATCTGACTATCAATCTATCTGTCCATCAATCTGATTGTATCTCTATCTATTTATCTATCTGCTTGCCTCTCTGTCGAGCTGTCTCAAGATAGTCTCACCTGGACTTATAAATGTGGTACCGTAATATGGAGTGAATAGGGACAAAATTTGGACATTTTCTGTCCCAGGATGGACACCAATGATCTCAAAAATGAAAATTTATTTTCAGTCTGTGTCTAAACTGCAGGCCTTACTTCCCCTTGAAGCTTTCAAAGATATCTCAAATTCTCAATGATTTAGGCTGAGAAAACCACTGTCCCTATTCACCACGTACTATGGGGTGAATAGTGCTTCCTGTCTTGTCTGGGTGGTTTATAGTTGTGAATTATCATTAGTAAACATGTTTAACACGACAAAAATTATTATTGAATATTTCTAAAAATCAACTTCCTGTGAAATATGCCTCAAAAGCTGATGTTTTCTGCAAATTTTACTGATGATAAAATTCTGGACTTAATCCACGGCAGATGAAGCCAATTTCAACAATTTTATCGTAAAATCCATTTAAATTAATCATTATCAAAATGTGTAGGGTTATTTTGGACACTCTATTTCTGTTACTATACCACTTACTTGGGTCTGAACCTGAGACTAAAGAGGCAGAGCCTTTTGTCACATCCACTTTTCTTGTTTTCTAAAACCATTTAGAACTCATTTGGGCCAAAATTTTCTTCATTTATACCATTGTCTCTTTGTGAATCCATGTGATTTCTTGAAAATGCTTGTTTATTACAATTTCAGAAGTTTTCATCCTATGTTTAAAATTTATATCAGTTGATTGTCTGCCATTTCAGTACTATCTCCAACATGTTTTTGATATCACTCCACCTCTGGTTTGGTTTCCAGTGCTCTTACTGCTTTGTGTTTATAAGCAAAAAATGAGCCTGAAATTGCCTTCGGCTTGGTATTCTTTTAATAGCACAAGGGCTAATTTAACTGGGTCAGTCAAATTTTGGAGAAAAACTACAACAAGTATATACTTCAAGTGCCCTGTAAGCACAGGCAAAAACAGTCTGTTTCATGTGCGCTATGTATGTTCGACTCCACTGCCTATCCTCTTTTAAAATATTAAAACTGCTGAGTCATGCTGATCAAAGAAATCAGTCGGGTGGGTGGGCCTGGTATTACGTAACAACCATGCATGATACTTAATTTGCAATCAGGCCCAGAGAGGTCACTGAGTGCAGAAGATCCAAATTTTTTTAATAAAATAAAATTCAACAGAGACTCGCACAGGATACCTTTGACCTGGCATATATTGACTGTAAAAGTTGGTTAAAATTTGTTTATAGCCCTGCATTTATGCAGTAAATTTTACACTAAAATTTCTTGGATACAGCTTATGTACATTGAGCGCTATTAAAAACACATTGCAAATGGCTAAAAAAATGGCACTTTCTTTCAAAAAACCGCAATGAAATTTTGCATACTCTTAGTCGTTGTCATCAGGTAGGGACGTCAGGGCACTTTGTTGTTCCCCAGGGCACTTTGTTATTCCTCTGGACACTTTGTTCTTCCTCAGAGCACTTTGTTTTTCCTTTGGGCACTTTGTTGTTCCTCAGGGCACTTTGTTGTTCCTCTGGACACTTTGTTGTTCCTCTCGACACTTTGTTGTTCCTCAGGGCAATTTGTTGTTCTTCTGGACACTTAGTTTTTCCTCTGGACACTTTGTTGTTCCTCAGGGCACTTTGTTGTTCCTCTGGACATTTAGTTTTTCCTCTGGACACTGTTCTTCCTCAGGGCACTTTGTTGTCCCTTAGGGCACTTTATTGTTCCTCAGGGCACTTTGTTGTTCCTCTGGACACTTTGTTGTGGTCCTCAGGGCACTTTGTTGTTCCTCTGGACACTGTTCTTCCTCAGGGCACTTTGTTGTTCCTCAGGGCACTTTGTTGTTCCTCAGGGCACTTTGTTGTTCCTCAGGGCACTTTGTTGTTCCTCAGGGCACTTTGTTGTTCCTCTGGACACTTTGTTGTTCCTCTGGACACTTTGTTGTTCCTCTGGACACTTTGTTGTTCCTCTGGACGCTTTGTTGTTCCACAGGGCACTTTGTTGTTCCTCTGGACACTGTATTGTTCCTCAGAGCACTTTGTTGTTCCTCAGGGCACTTTGTTGTTCCTTTGGACACTTTGTTGTTCCTCTGGACACTTTCTTGTTCCTCAGGGCACTTTGTTGTTCCTCAGGGCACTTTGTTGTTCCTCAGGGCACTTTATTGTTCCTCAGGGCACTTTATTGTTCCTCTGAACACTTCGTTGTTCCCCAGAGCACTTTGTTATTCCCCAGAGCACTTTTTTCTAACTTGGGGCACACTTGTGTTCTTTGGAGCATTCTCATGTTACCCAGAATACTTTTGTTCCTGAGCCCACTCTATTGTTTAGTCCAGTCATTCTAGCCAAAAAATGCTCTAAACCTAGACATAATTGCAACACGAGCAATTATAATTGTATATATACCAGAAAATCCTGCAGATTATGAAAATAATACTCATTTTTGTGTGGCGGTGGTGGAAAATCTTCAAAAATGCGTTTCCATGGCAACAAGTCTATAGATATCAAAATAAATAGATGTTTCTGAGCTAAAAAGCTGCCTAGCATTGACAGATATTATGATATTTGCAATCTGATGGTACAGTTTGATAAGGTATAAGATCAGTTATCAAAAATTATAATCTTTTTGAACCTGCAATTTCCTTGGTTGCCATGGTAACATACTTGCATAACAAAATCAGGATTTTTTTTCTACTGTGATGAATGAAGGTTAGCTGTATTCAGCTGTTATTAACATCATGGAAATGGTAATGTGACTGTTAAATATGCTACACTCCAGGCTTTTCAAAAATATCATGTATGGGTCTGAGACTTCATTACTTTCCAGGAAAATGTTGCCTTAGTAACACAAGTCTTAGATTTTTCAAAATACCCTTGAAGATTGTTATTCCTTCTGTTGAATTGTAAGATAAAGGCTAGCAGTAATTTCTTGCAGAATGACTTAAAATCTATAATCTAGATTATAAATACACCATTAAGTTTAATTTTAACAGTTTGGTTGCCATGGAAACACATGTAAACAGTACAAATATTGTATATTTGTTAAATATACAATATTTTTCAACATTTTCCTATAACATTTCCATAGATAATGAAGTGGCAAGTTGGTTAACATTTTGATCAATGTGAGAAAATAATTTTGTATGGTAACCAAGACCGAAATATTGTTTTTCTGCTTAGCAACCAGACAAAAATAAGACTTAACAGCTTGTAGGTCGTGTCTGAAAAACAAAAAACGAGCTACAACTCATATATTACGTTAAAAATTGATGTCTTTCAGCCTAAATGCATGTAAGAGAACAAAAATATAACTTTTAAAATGAATTGAAAAAAATAATATTCCCAAATATGGGGCTTCTACAAGAAATCTGCCTTTCAAAAGTGCTATTTTCAGGATTATTAGTATTTTCTTACAGTGTGTCTCCCTATTTCAGTACAAATATTGAGGCTGTGAGTCAGTTCGCATTTTGTAACTTTTAAAATGTATATATGGTGTGGTAACCAAGGCATAAATATTGTTTTTTTACTTAGCAACCAGACAAAAATGTTAGTAAAGACAGTTTAAACTGTTGTCCAATTAGTGGATCTTAGTGCATGAAATGAAACAGAGTGTGCATTTCCGGATAAAAGCGTGAAATTTGGCAGAGGGGTAAATAAGACCAAGAGGAACTCTATTTTGATGGTAACAGTTTGGCACATCCTTGCTTCCACTGCCATCTTGGATTCAAAATGGCCGCCATTCTGAACCTTTTTTCGTCAATATCTCAGGAACTGAGGCAGGTAGAATGTTCATTTCAGTGGCTATAGTCTTGTAAATAAATCAGAAATACAAATTGGATATTTTGGAAGTGCTAAGATGGCGGCCATATTGATTTTCAAGATGGCTGCCTCTGAAAAAAGGTTTATTGCCATATCTCGGAAACTACTTTAGTTAGGGAGTCCATTTCATACCCTGTGTTTGGGGTCAAGAAATCAGATTAACTAACTCTTAGTTGTGATGCAATGGTGGCCATTCTGGATTTTTCAATATGGCCACCATGTTTAATTAAGTGTCCTCCATAATGTAGGAACTAAAATAGCTAGAAACATTTTTTCAGTGACTCTGCCCCACTTTTTGTTTAAAAAAATGCATCAGATTCACTAACGCTGATAGTTTTAGAAGTAGGGTGAAAGCCATAATTCCACCATGTTTCATTAAGTTGTTCAAAAGCACGAATAGCTGTAAGCAAAAATGGCCAATATGTATTTCTGATTTAATTACAAGGCTATAGCCACTGAAATGAACGTTCTACCTGCCTTAGTTACTGAGATATTGATGAAAAGAGGTTCAGAATGGTGGCCATTTTGAAATCCAAGATGGCGGATGGAAGCAAGGATGTGCCAAACTGTTTCCATCAAAATAGTGTTCCTCTTGGTCTTATTTACCCCTCTGCCAAATTTCACGCTTTATCCGGAAATGCACACTCTGTTTCATTTCATGCACTAAGATCCACTAATTGGACAACAGTTTAAACTGTCTTTACTAATGTTTTTGTCTGGTTGCTAAGCAAAAAAACAATATTTATGCCTTGGTTACCACACCATATGTACATTTTAAAAGCTAAAAATTGCAAACTGACTCGCAGCCTCAATATTTGTACTGAAATGGGGAGACACACTGTAAGAAAATACCAATAATCCTCAAAATAGCACTTTTGAAAGGCAGATTTCTTTTAGAAGCCCCATATTTGGGAATTTATTATTCTAATTCATTTTAAAAGTCATATTTTTGTTCTCTTACATGCATTTAGGTGGAAAGTCATCAATTTTAACCTAATGTATGAGTTGTTGCTCGTCTTTGTTCTTCAGACACGACCTACAAGCAGTAAAGTCTTATTTTTGTCTGGTTGCTAAGCAGAAAAACAATATTTTGGTCTTGGTTACCATACAAAATGATGTTCTCACATTGTTAAACATGTTAACCAACTTGCCACTTCATTATCTAAGGAAATGTTATAGGAAAATGTTGAAAAATCTTGTATATTTAACAAATATATAATATTTGTGCTTTTTACACGTTTCCATGGCAACCAAACTGTTAAAATTAAAATTAAGGGTGTATTTATAATCTAGATTATAGATTTTAAGTCATTCTGCAAGAAATTACTGCTAGCCTTTATCTTACAATTCAACAGAAGGAATAACAATCTTCAAGGGTATTTTGAAAAATCTCAGACTTGTGTTACTAAGGCAACATTTTCTTGAAAAGAAATGAGGTCTCAGACCCATACATGACATTTTGAAAAGCCATGAGCATAGCATATTTTTACACACAGTCACATTACCATTTCCACGATGTTAATAACAGCTGAATAAAGCAAAACTTCATTCATCACAGTGGGAAAAAAATCCTGATTTTGTTATGCAAGTATGTTACCAGGGCAACCAAGGAAATTGCAGGTTAAAATTGATTATAATTTTTGATAACCGATCTTATACCTAATCAAACAGTACCATAAGATTGCAAATATCATAATATCTGTCAATGCTAGGCAGCTTTTTAGCTCAGAAACATCTATATAGACTTGTTGCCATGGAAACGCATTTTTGAAGATTTTCCACCACCGCCATGCAAAAATGAGTATTATTTTCGTAATCTGCAGGATTTTCTGGTATATATACAATTTAAATTGCTCGTGTTGCAATTATGTCTAGGTTAAACTCTATTTTGACTGGACTATGTTCCTAGCTGAGGGCACACAATGTGAACACAACATTGCTAATTGGTGGAGGGCTTGTCTGTTCATCACTTAGAAATGCATGGCAGAAATTATGTTGCCATAGCGTGAACAGGATGTCGAGATTTTTCACACTGTTGCAACAACCTCATATTCTAATGTCGCATCTTTGACATTGCTTTACAAAGTTATGAAAATGATGCTGCAATGTCACTTGCCCACATCATAATTATCTTGAACGTTACTTCACAATGTTGTAACAAAGTAATTTCCACAATAAAATTCTATGGAATTTGTTGTATTTGCCAGTATATGATTGGAATTGATAAAAACAATTGGTGAGAGGAAGTGAAGAGTCTTAATAATTTTCACTGCCCTACAAAAGTTTCAAAAATACTTCACTTCAACACAGTTTTTAATGGAGGTGTTTACACACCGCCATTTTTTGCAGTTAGTGAGAAATTGTATGAGAGAGTGGGTGAGAGAGTGTAAACTTTAGGCGGGAAATTCGAAATTGGAGAACAAAATCTGAAATAACTCTTTGCTTATTTCAAATAATCTCCTAATTGTTAAATTGCCCACAACTAGAGATGCAGGGCTGTCATTGCAGCCTACTTGTATTGATCTCAAATAATTCTAAGTACTCCTTTCATCTGTTCTTTGATTGGAGTTTTTTTTGGGTGTTACAGTCCACCATTTTGAAAATAATGTGTATTGTGGTTTGTGTATGCAAATGAGCTGTCCACCATTTTGAAAATTATGTGTATTGTGTTTTGTTTATGCAAATGAGCTCACCTGCTATGTCAGGGTTACATTTGGATGTGTATTGGTTATTTTGCTGACTTGGGAATTTATGTTATCATAATACTGGGTCACAGAACATGGAATTCAACAGTTATATGTAAATTTCCAACTATTTCAATGCAATTTAGGGATGGGTGTATTTATGGATAGGCCTAAATTAATATACATAGACAGATTGCTTGCTAAATAAATGAATAGTTAAATACCAGTAGATAGATCGAAAGAGTTGGAAAGAGATAGAAAGAGATAGAAAGATTAGATAGATCTATAGAAGATTAGATACTAGATAGTTACATTGATAAAGAAGAATGTATGAATTTTATGGATTAGATAGATTGCATGAATTAGATGGATAGATTATAGAGATGAAATAAATAGCTTATACTGATTAGTGAGACAAGACAAAGACTAAACTTCTTTATTGGTCATTCATGAAAAAATTAATATAGAATGAAATTGTCGGTGCAAAGACACAACAGATTACACAGATTTAGCAAAAGGGTAAGCTTGAGCAATACATTGCAATTTGGTACATTTGTTGTAATTTGTGACATGGTCCAACACGTTTGGGAGGAGGTAGAGTTAGCTCAATTAGTAATGGAATGGTTTGCCAATCACTTGGTCCTGGATTAGAGCCCGGAGCCGCCGCCGTATTAAGCCGCCGTCAGTCACATCAACCTCAAGTCGAGTCAAGCCATCATCAGTCTAAGCCGCCGCTGCCTGAGCAGTGTCAAGCCGCCGCCATCTTGAGCATTATTGGACTGCTTGAAGTCTGGTTTTGTGATTAACAATTGATTGCAGAAGCAGTCCAATGTTGCTAATTGCAATTCCGTGGGTTCTTGAGCTTTGTTTACCCTTAGTTTACCTATAATTGCAATTAACTAGCAGGGGAGGAGAAGCTGAAGGTGTTAATGCTGATTGCACTCCACAATGCAAAATATATGTATATAAACTATATAAACTTTTATTATGACAAACCGAATATCAAAAAAGATACATGTGTCATCAATATCACAATACAAAGCAAAATCAAAGTCTACACTAGTCTACAGAAAGCTAAAAACAAGGTTAAGTATAATGTTATTATTACAATAATACTGGTCCCAGTTCTAGTGATTAAACTTGTAAATGTCCGGTGTTTTTTTTTATTTTTTAAGAGTGTCCAATATCAGTTTAGATTTTCAAGTAAAAGATAATTTTAAAAATGTCCATATAAATTTGATATAAGTCCTTAAAATATTACACAAAAATATATCGGATGGACCAGCAGCAACTGCTTAAAGGCCCTCCAACATAGAAATGAGTGCTGTTGATATTCCTAAAACAAAAACTACATCTAGTTAGCAACTTACATATCATTCACACATTATAATAAGGTATACAACTGTTAGTAAAAATTTAATATATACTCTGAAGAAAATTCCCACACATATCTAGCATTCAAACATATATTCAGTACAGAGATTCATTTTGCAAACTTTAACTTGGAATGAAGAGTCAGTTCCAAAATTGGGTTCGGAAAATTGCTACTCACTGTAGGGAGGCGCAGCTAGACAGCTAAAAATACACAGAGGGGTATTGAGTTATCATCAATTTTTTACCAACACTTACATTACTTTGTTTAGGTAAGAGCCTATAGCCTGTATTACATCCGGTCTTTTATCTGACATCAGTGCAATGAATTTTTCACTTTCATCAAGACTACTTAAGTTGGGCATAAGGCTACTAACTCTGTCAAAAAGCTCTGATCTCGGGGCATCGTTATTAGTACAAATTAAGAGGCAATGAATCTCGTCTTCTATATCGTCAGTATTACATTTGTCACATTTTCTCTCTTCTATCGGAATTTTTGGTATGTTATGTCTACCTGTTTCAATTTGAGTGAATCAATATATGATTAGAGGTAAACCT
Organism: Platynereis dumerilii; assembly: GCA_026936325.1. Taxonomy (NCBI): domain Eukaryota; kingdom Metazoa; phylum Annelida; class Polychaeta; order Phyllodocida; family Nereididae; genus Platynereis; species Platynereis dumerilii. The sequence goes on along the minus strand of JAPTHN010000001.1, from coordinate 178,653,451 downwards.
GCTTAGTGTTAGTAACTGACATGTTATTCTATCTGATAAAAGAGAAAAGATTTGAGTTTAATTGATGAGTATATGTATTTCACTTAATACATTTATAACTTTCGAGACACAATGGGATCACATGGCCAAGTACTGCCTTCGGCCTGTGCTTTGATATACAGTGATCAATGCAGAACTTCGCACAAATTGGTAGTTCTGATAGGCTCTACTGCTATTATTAATCTTAAATTTAAAAAGGACTTGATGTCATTATCTTCATAAACCAAAATTGGTAATGAGTTTCATAGTCTTCACTCAGTAGAATCAATTGGTAAAATGTAGATTACATTTTTATATACTAACCATTACTCATATCTAACTGAAAAAATGGTTGAAAGCTTAACTAAACAAATAAGAATACTATGATTTTCCAATGTAAGATCTGGACATTGAAAAACATTTTAAAAATGTTAAGCCGCTAAAGTTGGTCAAGTCAAGTCATGCAACACTCAAACAACAGTAAATGTTCAAGTCAAGAAGGTCCTTCAAGTCAAGTCACGGAGCACTCAAGTCAGGTCATGATGCTGAAACTCAGTGACTCCGGGCTCTATCCTGGATTTGAATCCCTCATCACTGCTCATTGGCGAGGTCACCTTTTCTTGTGTTGGACAGTAGTTTCAATAATCTTTTGCTTCATTACCATGTCCCTCCTGTCCTAATTGGCCTGCGTAAATAAAGGACTTAAAGCCCCAATCATCCATCCATCTGTCCAAAATATCCATGCAAATCTGACATAGGATTTCACATCATTTCAGCTCTTAACAAAGTCTGGATTGATAGATTGAGTTCGTAATGTTGGCAGTCTACAAGTTGTCAAGTATTCTAAATTTACCCAATTTAAGGAATCCTTTACTTGCCCAGCACAAACACTGAAACACAGGGGCTGCCAATTAACATCTCATCCAAACAACATCGGTGGCCACATGTTTTCAGTCGGAACTCCTGAGGGTCTTTCTTTGTAGCTTTGCCTGGGTTTGAACCTGGGTCCGTCAATTTGGAAAATCACTATGATCACCCATATCTATCTATCTATCTATCTATCTATCTATCTATCTATCTATCTTAAAAATACCTGTCTGAATAGTAAGGCAGTGTGGTACAAATGATCTGCCGGATTCAGGGGATGCGAACTTAGACACCACACCACCTCCATTTTGAACCCCTGGGTTCTTGTTATCAATTACAACATAAACGAATATGGAAACTAAAATTCAGGCAATAAGGTGACTTTATTTCATCGTTTTTTGGTCATTTGGGTTGACATTTTAATAATTTTCTAGATCTATCATGTTATCTTTTTTGTAAAAAGCCGAAACAACAGTTATCTTGCAGCTTCATGACACTTAATCCTTATTAAAATGTTTCCGCTGGTTTGATATTATTTTAACACTAGCTGTTCACCCGTTAGGGTTTCTTGCTTTTCAAAAATGTGCCAAGTTCCAGGTTCTTCTCAGGTTCTTCGCAGGTTCGAGTAATGTGAAGGCAGGTCCTATTTGCAGGTTCCAGTCAGCTACTACAGCGGGGTGTACAGCACTACAAACACTGAGAGACTGGAGTTGTTGGAAATATGATTTTTGTGTCCGAGAGCAGGGCCTCGGGCCCTTTGTCGTCATCAATGGGATTGTCATATCAAAGTTGGTGTGGATCGAAAAGCATTTCACAGATGCAAGAACAACCCAAAGTTATGATGCCATTATGATGCCCAGTGTTTACACTGTTGCACTAGATGCCCTGGCTTTAATCTTATGTCTCACTGCTCTAAATACTTAACTTTAATCCCCAAATTCCTCCTTGCTCAGCAGACGATTTTTGAGAAGCATCTTCTTCTTCTTCCCTTTGGCCCTTCCGCCCTGAGACAAAGTGGGTTGCACCACAACCTGAGATTTGTACTTCAGCCAATTACTAAAGATAGACAGATAGACAGATAGACACATAGATAGACAGATAGATAGATTGATAGGTAGATTGATAGATCTATAGATAGAATGCAACTTTTAACAATTTATAGAGATGTGTTAATGTAATGATCATATCCCATTGAGTTATAAGGGTTATTAAATTGCTCGAGGACACGGTGCATGCATTGCATGCTATTTTTTCTAAATGCATTACGCAACTGAATTTCTGGGAGCTGGGTAGTTACGTATATTGGACATAGAAGTTATCGCTTTAATATGAGTTCTGATATTGTATGATGTAAGTATAAAATGAAAATCACTTTTCTAGGTGTATTCAATTAAACTTTTGAAGTGTAGCGTATAGCATATATATGATTGCACATGAAGATTGAAGAATAAGAAAGAGTTCAACTCTAATCTGACGTTTCAACATTTCAATACAATGTAGCAATCAGATAGGCACTCCAATCTGACACTGCAGTACAACTGTGGCAATTCAATAGCAATTAGGAGCTATTAGGCAATTACAATAGCAATTAGGCAATTTAATACATTGTAGCAATCAAGCAATTCAATAGCAATCAGGCAATTCAATAGCAATCAGGTAACTCAGTAGCAATCAGGTAAGCTTCATAAAGCCCTGAAAGCTTCAGAAACTTATATAGTGCCCTCAGGGCACCTTGGCAATGCCCTGAGGACATTTCGGACTGACGGACCTTCGGAATGCAGGGCCTTGCCACTCCTCCAGGTGGGACCCTAAGATTCGGAGTGGTGGGCCCTCATAGTGATGCCCTCAGGGCACCATAAGCAGGGTATGCCCTCAGGGCATTACAATGCCCTCAGTGCACCATGATGCCCTCAGGGCATCAAAAATTCGGACTGGCGGGCCCTCGGAATGACGGACCTTCGGAATCGCCGACCCTCGGACTGGCGGGCCCTCGGACTGGCGGGCGGACACCGTGATTTTTAATGTCATGAAGAGTATCGCATGAATTTTGTCATCTCTAAAAATGAAATTTATGTCATATAGCATGTTTTAACCCTCATTTTATCATAATTTTTGAAACGCCGATGGACCGCTTCTGCACCGGTCCAGTAACAAAATCGGACCATCTCATCCTGGACCAGACCAGGACCGGACCACTTTTGTAAATAGCAGACCACCCTCAAATAGGTGGTCCGGTCTGAATCACTAAATTGCATTATATTATTAACTTTGGATCCAAATGGGAAAAATTTCTGGTAAATTTGTTGTAACAGCAGTCAGGAATGATGAAAAGGTGTCTCTTCAACTCTCTTGGAAGAAATGCCACAAAAAAAAAAACAACAACATTTTATCAAGGTTTAAAGATGGCAAAATGATTATAATCACCATGCCATGCTATTTTTAATGGAGGTGTGTGTACACATCTCCATTTATGCAGTCACAGTAACAAATGGACCGTTTTGGCGTGAAATTTGAAATTTGAGCATTTTCAGAATGTCTTTTGGGCCCTGTTTTGGCTATTTTGTTTGGAGATGTTTGGGTCAAGAGATATGTATAACTTGATTATAGAGCATGCATCTGGCATAGGAATGAATACAAGGCATGTTGTAATTAGGATGTGACTTCGTTTTATATCATGCTTTGATCCACTGGGGGTGGCTGCACACAGTGTGTATTGGCCGCTGTGCCTAAACTATTGCACTTGTGTATATGATATTTGAATGGGTCTTGCACCATATATGTGCATTTGTTTTTCGTTTCTAAAGCAGAACTCTGAAATGGTTATACCTATGGGCATGAAATTCTACCATCAGATGCATTGAATACCCTTAATGTTCCTTTTGGGGGTCTAAATGTTCTTACAAAAATTGATAATTGTAAATTTAGCAAAAATGTTATTTTTTTTCAATGGTCCATTATTCCTTCAATGTTGGCGTAACACCGCGTAAATTTTGAATTTAGATGTCTAAATTAGACCTCTTTAAATTACTAAACTCATATGGTGGGCCAATTTTCGGAAATTTTCATGAAAACCAAAAAACTGGAAAACAGGATTTCTGATATTTTTCTCAAATTTTAGGTTTATCAAAAATTAATGGTAAGCAATAAATTGGTGAACTTCAAGAAATATTTACTTTATCATATTAGGAACTTAATTTTGTATCCATATACCTATATAAACAGTTCAACAAAAATAAGTCCCCCTGTAAATAAACTTTAATATCTCAAAGATTCCTTCGCTGATTTGAATGACAGTTGGCTAAATTATAGCCCTGCATATCGACCTTACATGTGTGTATTTGTAACCCAGTGGCATTATTCCTGGCTGAGCCAGCAGCCTTCGAGTGAGCCTACCCCTCTTTTCAAAAATCCATGGCTTTTCCAATGGATATGCACAATTTAACCATGAGAGGGAGCCACCAGCTGGATAAGCTGCGTCTGGTGACAGGAGAATAATTGTTTCTCAATCGTATTTAGAAGACAAATGACAAACCTCTTTGGCAACATTTTTACAGTTTAGGTTACTTGGATGACATTACAAATCATTTCAGAGGAATTTGAGCACATTTTGCAAAACAATTTCTTGGAAAAGCCAAAATTTTGTATTTTTGAAAAGAGGGGTATGCGCACTTAGAGTCTGCTTGCTCAGACAAAGATGAAGCAATCAAGGTACAAATGCTCAGAAACAATATCCATATGCAGGCCTACAAATTGGTCAAATGTAATAGAAATCCAAATAGAGGTCTTTGAGATATTCAAGTTTTCGTAAAGGGGGACTTATTTTTGTTGAACTGTTTAGTTTAGTGTACAATTTTGCTTGAAATGGATTATTTTTTAAATTCTGAAATTTAGCACACAATATGAACGACACCTGGTTCTGGCCACTTAGGGAAAGTCTTTTTCTGGGGATATGAAGTAGGGATGTCATTGAAAACAACTTTTTTTCGATGCGATTATCGGAAAAATCATTTCCGATGCGCCGAAGTATCGATATCTTTTCACAAACCTGGAGAAACGGCAAAATCCTAACTTTATTAGCGAGTTTTGAGCTGAAAATCACAAAAATTCCGAATTTGCATCACTCCCATCCGCCATTTTGAAAAGCGGTCTCGGCCAGTCTCGTCCAACGTGATTTCAGACGAGAACAGAAAATGGAGTGGCGCGATTTTGATGTAAACAACGCGAATTTTCCTTGATTTCTCAATAAATGCGCCAACTGGTATGTAAATAATGTATTCGATACTTGCTGCCCCGTATCGATACATTATCGATGCAGACAGCTTTTCCGATGCATCGATTATGGCCGTATCGATGACAGTCCTAATATGAAGTAAGACACTGCACCACCTCCATTTTGAACCCCTGGGTTCTTGTTACATTAATGGTTTAGGGGGGAGCTAGCCTGGCCAGGCCTTGACAGTTCTAGAAGAAAGAGGGAGAGAGGGAAGGTGGAGAAAGGTAAGAGGGAGAGAGGGAGAAAGGGAAGAGGGAGAAAGGTAGAACGGGAAGAGAGAGAAAGGGAAGAGGGAGAAAGGGGAAAGGAAGGAGGGCGAGAGTGAAGAGGGAGAAATAAAGAGGGAGAAAGGGAAGAGAGAGGAAGGGAGGTGGGAGAAAGGGAGGAGGGAGAAAGAGAAGAGGGAGAAATGGAAGGGGGAGAGAGGGAAGAGGGAGAAAGAGAAGAAGGAGAAAGGGAAGAGGAAGAAAGGGAAGGGGAAGAAAGGGGAGAGAGAGAAATAGAAGGAAAGAGGGAGAAACAGAAGAAGGAGGAAGGGAAGAGGGTGAAAAGGAAGAGGGAGAAATGGAAGGGGGCGAATGGGAAGGGGGGAGATGGAAGAGGGAGAAATGGAAGAGGGAGAAAGGGAAGAGAGAGAAAAGAAATGGGAGAAAGGGAAGAGGGTGAAAGGGAAGAGGGGAAAATGGAAGGAGAGAAAGGGAAGAGGAAGAAGTGGAAGAGGGAGAGAGGGAGAGGGGGAAAGAGAAAAAGGAGAAATGTTAGAGGGGGAAAGGATAGAGGGAGAGAGGCGAGAGGGAGAAAGGGAAGAAGAAATATGCAAGAGGGACAAAGGTTAGATGGAGAGAGGGGAGAGGGAAAAAGAAGAAGGAGAAAGGGAAGAGGGAGAAATGGAAGATGGAGAGTGGAAAGGGGAAAAGGGGAAGAGGGAGAAGGAGAAGAAGCAGAAATGGAAGATGGCAAAACTGAAGAGGGAGAAATGGATGAGGGAGAAATTGAAGAGGGAGAGAGGAAAGGGGGAGGAAGGGAGGAGGGTGAAATGGAAGGGTGGGAGAGGGAAGAGGAAGAAAGGGAAGGGGGAGAGATGGAAGAGGGAGAAAGGGAAGAGGGAGAAAGGAAGAGAGATGAAAGAGGGAGAAAGGGAAGAGAGGTGAAAGACAGAGAGGGAAAAATGGAAGGGGAAAAAGGGAAAAGGGAGAAAGTCCAGAAAGGGAAGAGGGGAGAGAGGGGGATAGGGAAGAGGGAGGAATGGAAGATGGAGGAGGGGAAGAGGGAGAAAGGGAAGAGGAAGAAAGGGAAGATGGAGAGAGGGAAGAGGGAGCAAGATAAGGAGGAGAAAGGGAAGAGGGAGAGAGGGAAGAGGGAGCAAGATAAGGAGGAGAAAGGGAAGAGGGAGAAATGGAAGAGGGAGAGAGGAAAGGGAAGAGGGAGAAATGGAAGAAGGAGAGAGAAAAGGGGGAGAAACGGAAGAGGGTGAAAGGGAAAAGGAGAAGTGGAAGAGGGAGAAAGGGAAGAGGGAGAGAGGGAGAGAGGGAAGAGGGAGAGAGAACATATGAGGAATTTGAAGGGAAAATGAAAGTATACTGTGTATACAGTCAGTCTATGATCACTGACTCAGTGCAGCATCTGTACAGTGGCGCACCTGGTGGAAAGCAGGACCATTTCCAACTCCCTATGCAGCTGTGCTTCTGTGTTGAGCAGCAGACCCACTGAAGTGGAGACCAACAGTTTGTGAGAAGTTTTAGAGGAGCACAGAGCTCCACACTGGGATCTACCTGTTGGCACCATGGATGTTTTACCAATTAGCACCATCCTCACTTTGGTTGCAGGTGCCATAGCTCAGGATGCAGGTATGTCCTTTTGCATTAATAATTTTTGAAGTGTTCTTGCTTTGTTTTATGGGTTGTCTTTAATTTCTGGTAGATGGGAAGGTTGTTCTGCAACTTTTAAGGAGGCCATCAGATGCTTAATTGGGTGACTTATCAACTGGAGGTTCAGTTTGGTTTTTCTTACTTTTCTATGAATTGGGTACTTTGGTGTGCACAATAATGCCCTTGGGTTATTGATTAATTCCTAGCTTATAAATTAAGGACAGTATCATGCCAAAACGTTGAACTGTCATTGACTGTCAGTATGATTGTGACCTTTTTTTAAATTATATTTTTTAATGCTGCAGAGCGCAGATGATTATTATGCAGGCACTTGATTAATGTTAGTAATATAAAGTTTGAGTTCTTTTTTCCCCCTTTTTTATTACTAATTTCTTGTGCTTTTATTAAAAGATAGACCCTTTTAAAAGATCTTTAAGTAGTAAATTAAGAGAATTTTGTCCCTTTTGATTATTCTTTACTTGATGGTGTTTGTTGTGAAGATCAAAAGACACACAATACGTATCTTGGGGGTATTTCTTGAGAATTATCTGATACACTAGAAAAGAGTGATATGCAATCTTACCATTGCTTTATATGCAAGCTGTAGTGACACCACTTGGCCCCTTGAAGTTGTATTAGGTGTGTGCTTATCAGATTGTACATCAATAGTTGTGAAAAAGAAAGGGCTTCCTCGGCAGCTTCCAGACAACCACTTGCTATTGCTGAGTATTTACTAAGATTTTCTATTGCAAATTGCACAATACACACTATTACACACTATTACACTACCTTTTAGTAGTGTCATTGATACAATTCAAGATACCCATCCAGCCATTCACAGCAATATCTCCTATGCATTCAGGGTATATCCTCGAGATCTGCTAAGTGTGAACAAGTGTCCTACAAGCAGTTTATGGTCCATTGAGCTGAAAAAAGTCCAATTAACTCAGGTGAGCATCGGATGAGGGCCCTCGAATACTCAACTGATGGGTTTCATGATAACCTCTAGGCCTATATTTGGAGTGGTTTATATCAGCTAGTCCAGGTGAAATTCTAAAGAGCTTGAGAATTTGCCATTCTAGAACTTTGGATATATTTCTTATTTAGCTGACCAGTATATAATTGCAAAGAAAACAAATATTTATCGTAACTTTGTAATTTCTCTTTAATTTTGCAAAGTAATTATAGAATACTTGGAATTCCCCCATATAGACAATAATTTTATGTGGTGAAAAGTCTACAATTTCGGTTTCTGTCCTTTAATCTTATATTCAAATATTGAATTTACACAACTAATGGGGTAGTTTTTTCTATTATCCTAAAATACCTGTAATTTCATTGCCAGCTGTTTTATTTCAAATTGAGTCATATAAGAACATATAAAGAGAAAGAGAACAAAATGTCGGTTTGCTATTGAAATTTCAGTAATTATTGGCTAATGTGCTTTTCCATATAATTTGCCTCTCATTACATAATGACCCTCCCCTGTGACCAGAAATGGACCGTGACAATGGATTGGAGACACTTTTCTAAAAATCCCACAAATCACCCTGTAGGCTAATATTGAATTCCCTGGGTAAAAGCCCTCCCTCAAATTGCTAGGATAACACACAGTATTCTCAAATTAGCTTGTATTGAAATTTAAGTAAATGCCAGTATTTTTCTATTGCCCTTTCCTTGTGTTTCCTTGATGCCTGTGGACTTGTGCAGTAACTTTAGGAGGACTAGCAGCAAATGGCAGTAATTCCAACTTGATGGGCTAAAGGAGATCTTCTAAAATTTCACATAAACTGGTGTAAAAATACAAACACGAATTGCAAGTGGGCACCCAGCATTGGCTGTTGACTTTTGGAAGCAGTGTTGGTCAGCAGATGGTGGGCTACTGGTATCTGGGACTGATATAGGATATAGGTCTGGAACTCTGGGTTCTATCTATCTATCTATCTATCTATCTATCTAGCTATCTATCTATCTATCTATCTATCTGTCTGTCTATTTATCTATCTATCTATCTATCTATCTATCTATCTATCTATCTATCTATCTATCTATCTATCTATCTATCTATCTATCTATCTATCTATCTATCTATCTATCTATCTATCTATCTGTCTATCTATCTATCTATCGATTTATCTGTCTATCTATTTATCTATCTGTCTATCGATCTGTCTATCTATCTATCTATCTATCTATCTATCTATCTATCTATCTATCTATCTATCTGTATAGGTATGTGTTTCTGGGTGTATTTACCAGTCTGTGAGTCTGTGTTCCTGTCTACCTATCTTCTCACAGTCATAGGTCACCACCCTTGTCACTGGGAGGCCCTGTTATTGGTGCCACCCTCCCAGGTCTTGTGTTATACTGAACTTCTGCAACACTACATGCTGTGCCTATACATGTACAGTTGTACACTCTAGAAAGCTGTAGTGCTTGAATGTGTATCTCTATGGCATTTGCTCCATTGTCATCAATGACTGATTTGAATTTTGCAAATAACCATTAATGTCAAAAACTCAATTTCTCAATTTCTTTGGAACATGTATTCTTCCCATAAACACCATATCCGTTTCCTCCCGGCCCTCATAATGTCAAGGATGAAATGTCTCATTTATAGATGTCTTTGTGGCTAATCTATTATTACTTATGACTTCTGTCATCTAAACTGTCCTGTCTGTCAAGTTGGAGGAGCTAACTAGTTATTTCCAAGATTTGTGGCAGTTAATTGCTACCTCCAAAAATGAACATGTAAACCTACTCCTCTTTTGTACAAGACATGACAGGAAATACTCCTGTTTTGGGGGCAGTTTTGTCATTTTGAATATCTTAGAAATAGTTCGTCTTATTTGTGACTTCATAGATGGTTGAATGTACATGTGTCTTGACTGCCATGTGAGCCTGGATCCAATCTCAGATATGAGTCAAGTTGGTTACTTTGTATACAATATCAAACAAAATACTTTTTGAAGTCATTTAGTTGAAGAGTTCAGTTCTCTTTGTATCAGAGAAAGTTACAAAGAAACAGTATTATATTTTAGTTGTAGTCTCTTAAAAGCAGACCCATGTAAACCAATGTGATTTTTGCTTGTTGCAGAATATTAAATATGTTTCTTTTAACTATAGTGTCACACTGTTTGCTCTGTGATTTATGTCCTGCTGATATTTCAAGGGTGATATGGCAACACTGTGTTATATAAAATCTAGATGGCATCCAAAAAAGTGCACCTTTCGGTATTTGCATTTCTTACACATCAGTTGAGATAAAACAGGCCAAGATGCTGTGTGTGATAGATCTCTATCCTGCTGCCACATGTCTTTTTGTGTGCATGTTTGGAAGAAGTTGAATAAAAAGTAAAAGTGAGAAAAAATTCTGATAAAAACAGCATTTAACATGGGTACAAGCACTCGCAAATCTTGACATGAGTGCCAAGTCTCTCTCGTGTTCATAAAGGAGCAGAGAGAAATATTTGGACTCAGGAGCTCGTGTTTACCTTGATTACAAGTGTCACCACCTCCTTTGACTTGCATTGGAGAACAGGAAAAGTGGGAAAAATACTACTGGGTGTTTGAAATATAGTCAGATTGCCCGTGGTTACTTCATAGATGTCACCAATTCATGATTTTTTTATCTTATTTGTTTAAAATTATCAATTAATGTCTCTTTCTGTATTCTGCGTGTATAATTGCTCACCATGCCATTTTCTGGAGGTCACAGGGCTTGGTCACTTGATCCTGCGCCCCAAGTCACGTGCACCTCACCTGTACCTGGCTCCCTGTCTTGTCCTGTTGCAGGTGATTTCATAGGACGAGATTTTTAGGTTCTAGACCCACCAAATACATAAAATTTTTAGTGAATCTGATTGGTTTAGAAACAACAGAACGTCACACATTGGATTTATCAAACGTAGCAAGTACTGGTTTAGCATTGATTCCTCACAGCCAGGTGTGAATGACAAGAATCGCATGGTAATGAAATCACCTGTAAGCCTATAGTTGTAGTTAAACATACTGGACAAAAAACCTTATCATCTATTCTCAAGCCTATAGAGATTCCAAGAAGTAATGAAGTTTGCCAAACTTCATTTTACTGGCAGAAGTGCCAGAAGTGGAAAAAGTTGCAAGATAACATTTCTTGCTATAGTCACATTTCATTGCTTACAACTTCATAAGAAGAAATTGAGAAACAAAAAAGGTGCAGATCTGTGCTCTATGTAAACTGATTGTCCACTGAATGAGCAATAACTGGTAATAAATTCTGCTCATGTCGGGTCCTCCTCCTATTTGAGACCATCATGTTGACTTCTTACAGTGAAACCTCAAGGTTTAGAAAAACCTCTAATATTTCACAAAGTGTGTTTATGTTGAGGATTATTTTATCTGAGAGATGTGAATTCCCTCATTAATTATTCATGAAGTACATTGCCAAATATGGTATTGGGTGACTGTTATGGAGCCTAACTCAATGCCTCCTCTTGGTGGCTTCTGATGGCTTTGGTAGATCTTTTTTGTGGCGCAGAGGTTGTAGTAGCAGGTTACTTTTCTCATAAATTAGACATTTTATTCGCATCGTATGTGTAATTGTGCATTTATGCCACTTTTATGGAATATATGGTTCTTTTATGGCCCTACGTTTAAGATAAACACTGTTTCTAAGCCTCTGTATGAGATAAGGACTTTTATCACGAAATATGTCCACACAGTGGGTCTTGGGTGATTTACTTAGTGTTGCACCATGTAATTATGTAGCAATTGTAATACGTTTTCTTCAGATAATTTGTGCCATATTGTGCAGTATGTGCTGAAATGTCTTGTATGCATCTCAACAATTTACAGACGGAGTTGCTCACAGCTCAAGAAATATGAATGATGGTCCAGTGCCGTGAGTTGGTAAAATTTCAGTTTTGGGCCAATATGCACTTACATATTAGGTCATATCTCAGCCCCATAAAGGAATTTATGCCGGTATGATGGATCGAATGATAGGCAAATATATCTTCTTTGATATAAATAGCAGCAATTGCATCCATATGTCACTGGTCTTGAGATAATGAGTGATCAATGATTGCAGTTAGGGAAATTTTTGGTGTCCCGCCTGGACACTGCATGTAAAATGTTTGCATACAACTTTCAAATACAGGAAAAGGGATGAATTTAGGATCAAAATTGCAATGCATTACTGTTCCCTGATTAGGTGGGCATCTTGTGAATCCAGAAAAATGGCAATTGGATGTTTCTATATTTTTTTGATACACCTTTTGTAATCCTCAGTTGGTGTGTCCCGGGTGAAGCTTAAAAGTGCAATGTGATTTTTGATGCCACAGATAATCCACTGATCGAAACATTTCCGGACAATTGGATATACCAATGCATTGCTCATGACCTTGTCTGTCAGGAATATATCACTTAAAGTGGCTGAGGCTGTTGTGCAAGGAGCTGTGATGGCTTGAGTAAGACTGACAACGGCGCGACGCTCTTATATTCTGCAAACATTCTGTGGGACTTCTCTTGTTCGGGTACTTCCTGATGAAGGCTTGTTGCTGGAATTCTTGCATTCTTGGTATTATTGTCATGCTCATGAGCCTGGCTTTGTATTAGTGTATAGAATAGGGTAGAAAGTCCAACCCATCATGGCATTAGAGCCCTATCTTTGAGACTGACAAAAAATGCGACGCTCTCACATTTTGAAATATTTATGAGGACCTTTCTTCTTTACACGCATCTTGATGAAGGCTAGTGGAAGGAAAGTTACCTTTTCTGATATGATTTTGTTGCTCATGAGCCCAGGTTTCTATTGGTCTATAAAACGCGGTTGTAAATGTAACCTAACATGGTGTTAGTGGCCTGTCTTTGTCACTGACAACAAATTTGGCACTCTTACACTTTGTAAAAATGTGTGTTCAGACATGTCTTGTTCAAATGCTTTGTGATAAAGACTCCTTGCTGGAGTTTTCACTTGTTTGATATTGTGTTGTTACACTTGAGCTTGGCTTTCCATTGGTATATACGATATGTTTTTTAGTCAAACCTATCATGGTATAATGGGCCTGTGTTTATGGCTGACAAAAGGTGCAAAGCTTGCTTTGGGCATTACCTGCTAATTACACCATAGAAGGTATGAGAAGGCAAACAATGAAAAATCTTTTTTTTGTTTGTTTTAAGAATATTATTCAACAAAATGTGTGAAAGTTTCATAGTGATATCTTAAAAAGTCTTTGCTGCAGAGGTATTTGAAGAAACAAAGTTTCGTTTTGAATAAACTGCATTTCAAGTTAGTATTTTCTTCACATTCATGTTTAAATTTACTAGCATAATGTGGCATAGACGTCACAAAAACGCATATACAACCTCAAATTTTTGGATTTGGAATCTAATAACACATAGGAAGCATATCAGTGATTATTGATTTTTTGGTCAATTTCACCAGAAGTTCCAAATTTTACCAACTTGTGGCATTGGTCCTGATCAGTTCCATTTTGCTTTTTGAGAACATCCCTATTGTAAGTGCACTGGCTGCAGAACAGATCATGAGGCTGTGGAATCAAGATGGCGGTCAGTGGGACAAGGAATATTCAAAATTGAAATGGCAAAGAATAAAGGGACAGAAGAATGCAAAACGTCACCCAGATCCTCGATCCTATCTTGTTTGTTTGTTTGTTTGTTTGTGTTTTACGCCTCTGCAGCACCTGTGTGGGCTATATCGAGGCAGGCGATTGCTGTAGGATGATGAGATGAGAAGACTGTGAGTCTGGCACATACCCTATTAATTCAGGGATGCCTAGGGTCTTTCAGTTGCCCCAGCATAGAACACTGGATACAACCCGCCTCCATTTAATGTCCCATGGGCTCGGACTAAAGTGAGTTCCCGGGGTGAGATTTGAACCCACACCCTCAAAGCCAGTTGACAAGCGCACTTACCAATTAGGCCATGGGGGAACTCTCGATCCTATCTTATACATACTTCTGAATCAGTAGTTAATTTATCACAGAGATTATCCATGATATCAAGTTTTGGTGTTGATTTGTCATTCACTGACACATGCTTACAAGTTAAAACTTCTTTAAAAGTATAGGATCTGACTGCCTCACACTAAAGGGATATTGCTTGTCTGAAGCCTTGTCAAAAGCTTTCCCAAAACTTTGAATTAACACCTTTTTCACTTGAAAAATGGAGTTTCAGTGTGCATGGATATGTTGAATATTCCATCAACTTTGCATCATGATGTTTGAAGTTCACAGACCTCACAAGAAGTAAATATTAGGTGTAAATATTGAAAAGAAAAAACTGAATTTAGAGAAAAAGGTAACTTGAATATAATTTGCATATATACACACCATGTTTTTGCAACAATAATATTGTCAAGTTTTGTGCTGACGTTCATTGCAGGGGACTTCAATGCAGTTTTCCATCATTTTGGTTTTTGTTCCTAAATTTGGTATTGTGTCTCTTTGGAAGAGAGCTTTATGTCCATAAATCACATTTTCCAGGATTGCAGAGTCTTACATTTGAGGTCCCATGGAGTGTCTCTTGTGTGCACATCTGGAGTGTGTTGACCTTGCTGGGTCTTTTACTGAAGGGTGGTGACCTCTCAGGGTCACGTCCATGGTAACAGGGTATACATGCCCTCCTGTGTACACACAGCCAACATGCATGATGTATATCTGGACTATATGATTACTCTGTCAAATTCAATTGAGACTCACGGCTGACCTCCTGGGACTGCAATTCTCTGAAGGGAAAGAAATGCATGTTGGGTTAAAGATGCTATCTTGAGGAATGGTATATCTTGGGAACTTTGGTTCTGTCATGCACACTTTGGGTAGGCAGGGATATGGCCATATATGTACAGCAACTATATCTTGTATTAATTGTAACATTATCTTACCATGATGGAGGTAAAATTGCTGTAAAATGGATGGAGCATTTCAGAACTAATTAATAGCTGCTGCATGCAGATTGCTGTGAAATGGTATTTACACTTTTACTATAGTCACTGTTGCTAACTGGTTGCATGTACTGATGCATTTTAAATTTCTTCTGCTACATCAAATTCACACCTTTACCTTTGAGTTGGTACTTTGGATAGTTGTTGATTTCAGAGGTATGCACTGTCCATATTGTGACACTACTTGAAGACTGGGAGACCCCATAGAATGCTAGTAACTAAGTTGTAAGCCTTGTGTGAATATATCAGTCCTTAAGTTAGTTATACCCTTGACATGGCAAATACACCTTAAAATTGCCTTGACTTTCCTTTGTGGTTGACAAACGACCTATGGTCACCTAATGACTGTGGTATTGTGATGGAACCCCTCCTTAGAACATAATGGCTGCCTTGATAGGGGGTGGGGCTGCTCCTAGGGGGTATGATTATTGTGTATTTTATCCAGTCCTTTTTTATGCCCCTCCCCTTGGTGGTTTTGTGAAGCACTTTGGAAGTCGTGGTTTGTCAAATGATTCAGTGGACATTTTGGTTAATTCAGTAATTGCTAATTATTGGTTATCAGATTATGAGTGATGCATTCTGGGAAATCAATCTCAACTTACTAAAAATCTGTCATGGAGTTACTACCAGGTGTAGATAAATGCATGTGATTGCCAGTGTCTTAATTTGGAATAACCATTGACCACTTGACCAGATGACCACAACAGATTTTCCTGTACTCAATCAAAAGTGCCAATTATCCAATGCAGTTCTACCAATATGATTTTCTCTTGCCAATTTCACATTGCATGACAATTAATATGTAGGCCTATATGTCACAAAAATATGGTGACACCAATTAATTGACTATTGACTGCCTCTGAAATTTCAGTGTAGCCCTAAATTGGTGCACACATCATTCCTGTGGCACAAATGTATGGTAAAATACCTTCAAGTCTCAGGATTCATTTTGTGGGGAACCCCCTTTGCTCCCACAATTAGCATACACCTATTACCTCATAATCCTTTTCTTGCATTCACCCCATTCTTGTGCAAATTCAACAAAATCCTCTCAGTCTTGAATATGGATTTTCCTTTTAACATACGTTTTGTGTTGCCCTCTTTTCTAGAATACACAAAGCATTATTAGATCCAGTCCTCCAAGGAATAAACTAAAGATTTCCTGTTTAAAATCGAGTTGCTTTTTGTTGTCCCATGTGGTTCCAAGTTGTTACAACATGTCCCGGAGAAACTTCAGGCAACTTCACAGGGATGAGTGCAATTGACAAAAGAAAAAAAAATCTGAATATCAGTTCTGCTTCATTTTGAGGCACTCATTGGATGCTCCTGACTGTGTCAGATTTATGAGTATTGATGTCTGAAGTTACTGTTATTCCATCAGATTTATAATGCCCTGGTATTTTGCTTGACTTTTGCTGTTTTATACATACATGTGGAAGAATACTTTCATTTCTCACATCAAGATGTTTTGGCCACTTTAAGAAAGAGCTATTTAAATGGATGGAAATTTGCTTGTAAGAGGTTATTCCAGCATTCATGGAAGTGCATCGATCAACATTTTGACCATTACCACCCCATGTACTTCTACAGACTTATTCCAGGAACACAATCCCCTCGATTAGTGAGATGTCATGGCCTGTGTCACATAATTGTCCTAGAGTAGAATCAAACCAATAGCTGCCCAGTCATGCCCATGATGTCCCCAACACCTTGGACCTTCTTAACTTTCTCGAAGTGTTAGTTTTGGCTGTGTGCCAGGATTACCCTCACTTACTGAGCGACCTGATCATTGGGAATGACTTAAATGCCCCTGAAGCAAATAATGGTAATTGACTGGATCTGAATAGTGAGAAATAGTGGCACTCACCATTCAGCCACCATTCAGTCACCATGCATGTCTAGTAGTTGTCTACTCAGGACAGCTGTTTAATGTTATCAGGAGAATCTGACACTGTGTCATTTCTTGCCATGTTTACCTCAAGGCTCAACTTGTGGCTCAAGGTTTGGGTTGGAGTTTCATTCTGGCTGGCCAGTTAGGAGTCAGCTGTCCTGAAGACAATGTAATCATAAAGCAAGATTGTGTAATTTCCAGTCTGTTTCTTGTAGCTTTTGCTCTTACTGCAAAGAAACTTTAAAACAATGCTCTAAAAGCTGAGATAGGAAAAGTGCCATGAATCACACTGAATGACTTCTGTTGACTTCTAGGATGTCCTGAGTTTGCCAAAGATACGTCTCGAGTGCTCTTGTGGATGTTCAATTTAAATTCACAGACAGTCACGTTAGTTGCAGCTGCATGCAACTTGGGAGTGATTATTAAAACCAAACTGCTCCATGTGAGGTCATGTCCTTGTAGGTGCCATATTATACTTGATGACTCATGAATATCCCAGATGTGAGGTCATGTCCTATACTTGCCATGTTATCAGCACAAGTCAGTGAAAGATTCACACCTCTCGCCAGTGAGATCACAAGTCTTTCGATGACAAATTGACCATTCAGTTCATTGTAGAAGATAGGTCCATTAGTGACATCATTGATGTCCTCAAACAGCTGCGTGTAATCACTAATGTATTAATTGAATCCCTGTGGTATGACTGGTATATCACGTACTCCCTCTCAGTGACATCATAGTGATGTATTGTCAGTTGTAAGTTGTCATAACCTCCTCCTCCCTCTCCCATCACTGTCAGTGACTGTGGCTGCTGATGCTGCTGGTCTGGATGCACATGTTGTTTTATCAAAGGACACATTGTCAACTGCTTTGCTCCAGGGTGTTGTCCCTGTCCATGTAAGTCATGGTTTATAAACAGGCAATGTGAAATGAAATTCAGTTTGGTGGTTGCATCGGTAGAGTCATCATGAAGCTGCTGTGGATGCAGCTTCTGTTGCTCTTGGTTATGCTGGGAGTTGGTGCCTCTGATAGGAGATTTGCAACAATTCAGAAATCCAACATTGGGTGGACCTTCAGAGCCAAGGAGCATCAGGCGGCCAGGCAGCCAGGTATTTTGCAATTTCGGTTGGTTAAAGCAGTAGCAAAACTTCATGGAGACTTTCTTGGAAGTTATTGAGGATTGATTCGAAGGGGTGGGTATTGGGGCCTTATAATATACATCTGTATTTATTCACTAATTGGCTTAGAAGGACAGGCAGGAACCAGGGTGATCACTGATCAGGTAAGGTGCATTATGGGCATAGGAAGAAATATCCACCTAACATGGGTTTTTCCTGCCTAGACTGGGAATCGAAACAGTCACAGAGGTTTGTAGCCCATCGCGCTACTATAGATGTTGGTCCGGGTTCTAAACTGAGGTGAGGAACTGTCAAATTGGTTGAACAAGCCTCAGTCATTATTTGCCTCTTCTTTAATAGGTTATAGATACAATAGATACAATTGATATTGTATCCAAGCTGATCCCATGGCCTTGTATTGCAAAGTGTAATGGCCACAGACCATTCGCGAAGTGAACTTATGGTAGAAGCATTGTCAAGATTGTTTCGCTTTGCATACTCATGCAATAGCACTGCTTCGGAGTCTGCAAAATCCATGCTTGTCAACCGGCTAAACTCTGATTTGTTATTTCAAAAGACAAAATGATAAGTTTGATATGAAGTGGAGGTCAGATTAACTTACACGTTGGAGGAAGATGTAAATTTTGATTCCCATTAATTGTTCTTGGGTTATGAATTGAGTTCTTTATCCAGTGACATGTGCTGCAGATTGGTTTTCATGTGCTGTGGATCACTGGACAGAATGTCTTTGTTAACCTACAGTGTTGGGTTGGTTATGGTTTAAATATTATTTTTTTCATTTTGTCTTTTTGTCTTAATAAACACATATGCTTTTGTACATGACATAATGTGTCACTGTGTGCAAAAGACAAAGGGTCCTGTGAAGAGAGGGTTTCTGTTCTTGCATCTTATGTTTTTAGGATTCTGCTGCTGCAGAGATGGCCCATCAAAAATACAATAGACAGAATTATGGATTTATTTTATTGTCACTGATGACTAATATGTGGGCAATTTTGATTGTGTTCATGACAACCTGATTTTTTTTGTAATAAACCTTTTGGATCTCATTTGATTAGGTCCTTGGGGGTAAAATTTAGTTCGAAAGCTCAATTGAGATTTTTGACTTTGTTACTATTTTATTTGCAGAAACAGGATTGTTCCCAGTGGTTTTCAATTTGGCGGCAAGGGCTGAGATAACTGCCAACGCCACCTGTGGAGAAAACGGCCCGGAAGTGTTCTGCCGCCTGGTGGAACATGTGAGAAGAAGGCCGGAGGATAAAATACAATGTGGAATATGTGATGCGAACAGTCCTGATACGGTTGACACCCACCCTATACAAAATGCCATCGATGGCAGTAATAACTGGTGGCAGAGTCCATCTATTGGATTAGGATTAAAATACAATTGGGTCACCATAACATTGGATTTAAAACAGGTAAGTCCTTTTTCTTGTATATTTTTTTTCTTGGTTGTTGTATTCTCTTGGTAGGGCAAAGACACTAGCGATCTGACATCCGAAGAAATACGTTTGTGTTGGTGTACAAAATTTATTAATTTTCCACTTAATTTTGCATTTGCTCGAAATACTATGTCTGGAAGTACCAATAGATACACAGTGGTCCAATGCTTCTAGTGAGTCTATATGTATTCATTCAATTGTCAAATGCTTTGCTTGAGTCTATGTGGGTTGTATTGCTTTATCCTGCAATGAGATAGAAGTAGGATGATAAGATCACTTGATGGTCCAAGATGTCCATTGGTGTTTAATGTGATCACCTTTAATAGTCACTTTGAGTTGAGCACCAAATTCAGCAATAGCCAAGTGAGCCAACTGCCAGTATAGTTCAGCGTCTAGTTGAATGACAAGGATCTCAGCAGTGGAGCACTGAGTTGGAAGTGTCAGTAAATTGCAATATGTGCTTTTGGGGTGTTTTATTTGATGATGCTGATAATGCAGACATTTCTGCATTGCCTGGAGGTATGGGAAGATTGTGTTGTAAATTGTATGTGTGTAACACTTGCAAAATTACAGGAATGTGTGCAGAATTATACGATTAACTCCCCTCAATTCAAGCAAGAGGACAGTGTATGAATGGGAGGACTCTTGTGAGACTTATGCCCCAAGGCAATCTGTTAACAAAACTGGAAACTCACATCAGCATATATTTGGACATTGCCTGCTCACTGTAGTGGCTGGGGCAGCTCATAGAATCACCAAATTCAAATGAAACACTCAAAATACAGGTTCCAGTTACTCTAGCATATCAAGTGTTTGCAAAGAAAAGCTTTTAAAAAGCACCGAAAAAAGAAAGTGCAAAAAATAATTCCATTTGTTATGCTCTTTTTTCAGTCTAGTCTCAAAATGAACTTGTTATTAAAATGTACTATTTTGGACCATTCGTAAAAGTGATGTGTCTAATCCATACCTTTTACACTTGTTATGTAAATTTAAATTCATTGAAGTAGCAGACTAGTAAGTTGACCTAACTTCAGCCTACTTTGGTTTTTGATTGCTTGTTATTGGCTGGCTATTCATGGGAATTACCTGTAGCTGTGGACCTAACCCCAGCCTTCACTCCTCTTTACGACTATATTGTAAAAAAACAACCACATGCTTTATAAGGCAGTGCAAATGTGTTCAAAAGACAATAGTGGGAAATGTACCTAACTTCAGCCGTGTTGTACCTAACTTCAGCCTAGGGTGTACCTAACTTCAGCCCCGCACCTAACTCCAACCAATTGATCCTATTCTGTCATAAAAAACGGCAGAATGATTAAATTTGGCCTTAATTACTTACCTGTATATAAAACATGACAGTCTGAAAAAAATCAATGCTCCAAAAATGTATTTCAAAAAAGCTTGGAAAGAAGTCATCATTTTCACGGAAAGAGGATAAAAATTTATTTTAAACTCCAGTTCAGGCAACTGGTCTATTCCAGTATGCCAGATGTATAAATGCTTTAAAATTAAATTTTTAGATAGATAGATATTCAGGGATGAATAAACAGACTTCTCATGTGACATGTATTGGCTGGAGTTTGGGAAACCTGGGGGCTGAAGTTAGGTCATATGGGGGCTGAAGTTAGGACCATGGGGGGCTGAAGTTAGGTAAGATTGACATGTCTTATAAATCACCTAATTCATTGAATAATCAAGTAGAAAATATTGAAAAAAACCTTAATTTATGGAAGATTACTAATTTTTCCTTGTTATGAAACTTTTTTTGGGCTGCTCCTGCTTTGGTGAATTGGTACAGCCAACTGACATATTTAACGTTTTATCAAACTTTTTTTCGTTTCGCGTTGTATTCGCGTCGCAAAACAAGCAAAATGCGGTCCACCAAAAAAACATGTAAAATTCCTGATTCATTGTTATGATGGTCATAACTTTTTGAGAATTTATTCTAAACACATTGATAATAACTTTAAACCCAAATACTGGCACCTTGGCCTCATCAAAATTTGATTTCAAGGAGTTTTCTGTAGGGGGGCTGAAGTTGGGTGAGAGGCTGAAGTTAGGTCAACTTGCCCTAGTAACAGTTGGAGAATGACGAGCGATTGCATTTCTCTGTTTGAGGACATCAATGATGTCACTACATGTCCTATCTTTTACACAGAAATGAGTGGTCAATTTGTCATTGGGAGAATTGTGACCTCACTGGTAAGCAGTATGACTCATTCACTGAATTGTGCTGATAACATGGCATGTATAGGAGATGACCCCACTGGATATGAGTCGTCAAGTAGGCCTATAGAATGGCAAATATGGGACATGACCTCACAAGGAGCTTTTTGCATTTTAGTAATCACTTATTTTTCCACGGCTATAGATATACAAATGAAATGGTGGTGCAAAGATAATTAGCTTGCAATGGTGCACTATGTTACCACTTGATCTCAGGTTAAATTTCTTGTCCATGGGAGATGGCAAGATTGAGTATCAGAATGATGAAGTCAATCAGTCGACCTTAACCATGTTAACCCCTGTGTCGGTTCGTTGTAATTAGCCCCCAAAGAAGGAGAAACACCACATGCAAAAGCCTCATTCATATGATGATGCTGACAAAGCTTGAAAATCTTAGAAAATTCTCATCATGGCCAACTATTTGCTTGGACATATCAATTTACTCTTTGTGCCATCTGTCATATCTGTTTGGCCAGGTTGTTGTAGCTTGTCAAAATGACCAATACTTCCCAATATTAGGACAGTATATGCATACCATTGGGACAATGAGGAGACATTACATGATACACTGGATATTTGAGTGTCATTCTTGAAATATTGACCACCCAGAGACTAACCTTCTATCATAACTATCATAATTCTACAAATGTATACTAGGTCTATGGTGTGTTATACCCAGTCATGTCCAGTTGTTTGTTCTAAGGATGGAATTTCTTCAATTGTTGCCTGCCCATAAGATGTCTCCTTCTCTTACTAGAACTCAAACTTTTCCATTTTGCTTCAAAGTTTGCTCTGTCTCGAGTGGGGATTACCCTCTTTGGTTGGTGCATTATACCATTGATGGGGAAATAAGTTAATAGAAATATAAGACTCGGGCAATATTAGGCTATACTTGTCATATTTATTGTTGCCCATGTTTTGTTTATTATTGCATTGTTGGTTGAAAGGACACACTTCTCCCTGAGGGGAGGGCACGTTTCTGAGATTACTGACTTTTACATAATATGGGAAAGCCAACAATGTCCTAATCTGCATTGGGGATAGTGTATTCGAGAAATGCAGGAGATATATTTGAACAATTTTTTGGTAAGGATTCTATATTTAGTAATCTTCACCTTAACACACCTATCATAATCGATGGACAGAAGTTTAATTGCAATGAGCAATATTATACACATGCTCTTGCAAAGTTCTTCAAGGATGAGATGGCAGCCAAGAAAGCTCTGGTCACAGAAGATCCCTATGAGCTTGTGACGCTACACAAGAAGATCAAAGATTACGATCAACGAAAATGGTTGCCAGAAGCTGAGAGGGTACTGCACATGGTAAATCTCGCGAAGTATACCCAGAACAGTTCAGCCCGCATTGCCCTTCTTGAAACTGGTGAAAACTGGATTGGTGAAGCCTCCTACAGCAGAAAATGGGGAATCGGAATCCCTATCCAGGACAGGAATGCTACGGACTATCACTCCTGGGTGGGAAGCAACATCATGGGAAAAATTCTCATGAAAATTCGTAGTGCTCTCACAAACAAGGATTTCGGTCAAAGTGAAAAAGCACTGGAAGTACGACATCATGAAAGACATAAAAAGAGACATTTCAGTCAAGGTCAGCAATTCGATCCGCATGATCAGAACAAAGCCTGCTGGTTCTGTGGAGAACACAACCACATATCTTTGAACTGTAAGCATGGTTACAAATTGCAATGCAATTCATGCTATGAATATGGACATAAGGCTAAATCTTGTTATTATTCATGCTAGGAATCTGGCAATGAGAATGTAGCCGAAAAAACAGTTAATTTTACAGAAAAGACTGTTTTTAATTGTTTTAATCAAATTAATGCTGAATATTTAATGTCAAAATGTGATCTTCGTGAAGATGTGCTAAATACCAGAAATTGTACCGATGTAAATGAGCTGCACTGCGCTGCACTGCTGCAGTGTACATACAATTCAGGAAAGAGTGATGTGAAAAATTCTACTAGTTGTTATGGGGTACTAGTTGTACCGCTACAAAAGGTCCATGTATTTATTTGAGACTAGGATGTCTGAATATTAGAAGTCTTTGCTCAAAAATTGAACAGTTACAATTGTTTGTTCAAAGTCATGATTTTGATGTTTTTAGTGTTAATGAAACTTGGTTGGATGAATCTGTCAAAAATAATGAAATTGAAATATCTGGTTATAATATACTAAGGAAAGACAGAAATAGAAATGGCGGAGGTGTTTGTTTCTATATTAAAGATTCTATTGAATTTACTGAAAGAAAAGACATTGGAAATAGTATTGAAAGCATTTGGTTTACCATTAAGTATAAAGAAAAACAAGTAAACTTTGGAACTATATACAGACCTCCAAATTCTACTTCTGTTTATTATGACAATATTTTAAGTGAAATACAATGAGCTAGAGACATTTGTAATCATGTGATTGTGATGGGTGATTTCAATTATGACTATGTTACTGATAAGACTTTGTGTAGAAATCCCATATTCAATATTGAAATGCTTTTCGACATGAAACAGCTGATACAAGAACCAACCAGAGTAACTGTGAAAACCAAGACACTCCTAGATATTATCTTATCCACTGATTATGAACAACATGAAAACACAGCTGTCATAAACAGCTCAATTAGTGACCATGATTGTGTTTATACTGAATACAAACTGATTCACAGTTTTAAAAAGCAAAAACACAAACAGATCAATTATAGGGATTACAAAAAATTTGATGTTGAGGAATTTTTAAAGGATCTAAGTAATGATCATGCAATAACAAATTTAGATTTTTGTGAAAATTATCTTTGTAACAAATGGGAATCTTTTAAATCAGCCTTTGTTACAATCAGTAAGAAACATGCCCCTATTAAAACAATGCGAGTGAAGGAAAGATATTATCCATGGGTAAATTCTGAAATTGTGGAATTAATGTATGAAAGAAATTGTGTCAAGAAGTGGGCAGTTAAAAAGAAGAGTGAATTACTATGGGAAAAATTTAGGCATTTGAGAAACCAAATAACATTAAAAATAAGAAATAATAGAAAGAAGTATTATAATGAAAGATTAAAAGAGTGTGGGAGTAATTCTAAGAAAATGTGGAAATGCTTAAACAAAATCATAGGAAGCAAGTCATAGAAACCCCCACACAAAGATTTGGACTGTAAGACTTTTAATGAGCACTTCAGCACGGTCGGAGAAAAGATTATCTCTCAAATGTCAAGTACCCCTGATGAATTACCTTGGAAACAACCACCATGTGAGACTCTTTTTAAATTTGATTTAATACAGAGGGATTCTGTTTGTAAATTACTTAAGAAGTTGGGTACTGATTCGAACACAGATCTCCTAGGGTTTGATTCAAAGTTACTTAGTTTAAGTTCAGAGATAATTTCACCAATGCTTTGTAAGCTTTTTAATGATTCTCTCTCTACCAGCAAATTACCTGAAGACTGGAAAACGGCATGTGTTACTCCTGTATTTAAAGATAAAGGTGAAATTACTGATAAGAATAACTACCGGCCTATTTCACTTATTGCACATATTTCCAAAATATTCGAAGTTACAGTTCACAAGCAATTACTGGCATATTTGCAAGAAAATAATTTGATAAGTTTAGATCAGTCAGCATACTTGAAATCACACAACACCCAGACTTCTCTCCATCGAGTAATAGATGATTGGATAGACAATATTTGTTTTAATACATTTACGGGTATATGTGCTTTTGACATCAAGAAATGTTTTGACTCAATCGATCATGATTTATTGTTAAAAAAGATGCAATTCTACGGTGTTAAAAGTAATGAGTTAAGCTGGTTTAAAGATTATTTATCAAGTCGAAGTCAAGTTGTTAAATGTCATGGAGAAATTTCTGAAAAACTATATGTTAATGTTGGTGTTCCCCAAGGGTCTGTACTGGGACCAATCTTATTTATAGTATTCATTAATGACATTAGCCAACATGTATATACAGGTACTACCAATTTATTTGCTGATGATACTTTAGTTTATTGTACAGGTGATGATTTATTAGAAACAAATGTCAAGCTACAGCAATGTGTTAATGAAATCTCAAATTGGTATAGGAAGAACAATATTGTTGTAAATGAAGAAAAATGCTGTTCAATGTTGATTGGTCCGAGAAGGAAAATTAATGATGATGGATTAGATGTTTCAATTAATAACTGTAGTATAAAGAATGTAAAATCTATGAACTATCTAGGTCTGGAAATAGATGATGCTCTTACATGGAACAATTACGTAAACAGATTATGTAAATCATTATACTTTAGGATTTCCAAATTTGCAAGATTGAGCAAAACAGTCTCGAAAGATATACTCATCAAAATTTACAATTCCACAATACAGCCTAGCATAGATTATGTACTTTCTGTTTGGGGCTGTACAAATTTAACAAATATCAACAAAGTACAAAGGCTACATAATTATTGTGCAAGAATAGTAGAAAATAATTTTGATTATATACAAGTCAGGGGCTTAAATTTAGTGAAACAACTTGGATGGATGAATGTGAAAGAGAGGTACAACTATTTCCAGACATTACTTACTTTTAAGTGTATCCATGGCTTGGCTCCTCATTATTTAATGAATAATATATTAACGGAAATTGAAATTAAAGAAAAAAGAACCAGGAAACACAGTATGGACCTGTACCTACCTTTACCCGAAAATGAATATCACAAGAAAATGTTTATCTACAGAGGAGCAAAGTCATGGAATGCATTACCAAATTATCTTAAGGATTGCAACAATTTGGAACAATTTAAAAGGCTCTTAAAGCGTCATATAAAAACTGCAGCTCAAAGTTAATTTGTTAAGAATACCTGTGATACTTATGTTATGTTTTTAGTTACATTCTATATATTGTTAATGTCTTATTTGTTTTACTTGTCTTACGATTGTTGTGAAAGTTTATTACCAATTTTACTTTTTTGTTAACTGTGAAGGACCCAGTTGAAAAACAGCATATGCTGAACTGGCTATCTAAAAGAAAAAAAAAGTGTGTGTCATGTTGTGACATCTATACTTTCACTTGTATCTGTGGCATACAAATCACTTGTAATGTACATAACTATGGTTCACTGTCATGGTTCACTATCTTCCCATTATTTGCCATTACAGCATAGAATGTCTTCAATTTGACAGGTGACTTATAGATGCACTAGATATACCCATTGAGGGACATTTTTAGGGGGAATGGAGGCCCCCCCCCCGACCCCCCACTATATGTGAAAATGAAGAGGTTGATTCCCAGTAATGGCACTGGAAATATTGACTGGGAAATGATAAAAATCTGCAGTTTGTCTGAAAGAATGTGCTTTGATTGAAAAGGTAGAGAATATACGTGAGCAGGGTAAAGATGTGAATGGATTTCAGGAAGAATTGGTGATGAAAAAGAGTTAGTGATATTTTGGGTCATTGGCAAATCCTACACAGCAGTCGTGTGCACTGAGTGGTCTGCTGTAAGATTGTGCTTGAACATGAACCTGGCCACACTGGAGTGTGTGGATGGTTTTGGCGGGAAGAGAGACAGAGGCGCCAGCCTCTGGCGTGAGCAGTCAGTGAACTACGAAGGAGATTCATGCGCCCCTGGTGGGGAACAACAGCAGAGGCAGGAAACGTAAATAAGGGAGCTGTTTCACTGTTATTTGCTGTTATCAGAAGGAGAGGATAGATCAATAAGGATAGGTGGATAGTTTAGGTGAGTGGCATTGCTCAGGGAGGAGTTTTTAGCTGTTGAAGGTGTGAGAATGTCACCTATGATTTTTGCATCTATACCCGGCAGGGATAGTCAAGGGGAGGGGTGTGCGCTAAATGACTAATATGTAGATGGCAATGCCATAGATTCGTGCAGCTCCAATTAACCATTATTTTAAAACAATGTTTTCTGTGCCAACTTAATGTGATATATATCAACAGTACCATCATTTGGGCCTTAATTAATTAGTGTGCAATTTAATTGTTGAAAGTATAGTAATAACAATCAGCTTTAATTTTCCCTGGGTGTGGCACTGCAAGCATGATGCTGAGCTAGTGGCGACACCTGTCAGCAGCATAAGCAAATGTATATTTCATGCAGACGACACAAACAAGATTGGAAATGAAGTTTTCAAAACAGAATAGGATAGTTAAGCAACAAATTGAATAATTCAGACACTGCTGTGACATTGTGAGAGAAATTCAGGTATGTTTACTTTACCGAAACTAACTGTTGGATCAGGGACCAACTCCCATCGCAAGTACAGGCTGTCCTTCATTCTCAGTCCACTGACAGATCTATCCAAATTTATGAGCTATTGTTGTGTTGGCTTCGCCGCCCATCGCTACGCGACTATTAACCTTTTGGGGTGTAATGTCAGGTGCAATATGGGGTGCAATGTGGGAGTTATGATAATAAGTCTTATTGTATCCTACCCTGCTTGTAGCTGATTGTGGCACCCCTTTAAATTTTCCCTCCTGGGAGATGTCATGGAGTAAAACACCGACTGCCCATGCATTTTCCAAAAGCTTCCAAAAGGCATCTTGGGTAATGCTTTTCTGATAATCACAATACTTCAGTTTTTAAATGCATAGGCATAATGCTAAAATAAGTGAACCTAATCGACTACTCATGCAATTAAAAAATAAACGCTAAATGGGAAAAACAAAGCTGTTTGGTACATTTTCCAAAATGTTACATCATCAGTATTTGTGGACCTGGGGCTTCCCCTAAAGAAAAAGTCTTGATGCGTGACCCATCCATGATGGTTGGTGCCATTTCTGATTCCATCTGATGCCATTCTTAGATGAATTCGATGCCATCCTGACACAGAGTATCATGTTACAGCATTTGGAATAGAACTAAAAAGGAAAGGATGAGGGTGTGATAAACAGACAAAGATAAAATGTATATTCATTTCTTCGGTGTGACAAACAAATAGGAAGTGACATTGTGATGACACAAACAAAACACAAAACTGTCCAACTTCAAATTGTCAACAAAAAAGCGTCAAAATACTATGTTTTTGATATGTTTTCTTGACATTTACAATGCAATAGGATATAGGTTAGATATAAGTTTTTCCTTGGTGCCCATCACTAAGAGAATGAAACACAGAAGTCTAGATCTGATGTTTCTTTTTCTGTCTCTGATTTCCACCAGAACCTCTGTCTTCATATGTTTTCATATATTTTCTCAGCATGCATTATGAGGACATCATTGCAGAATGTGTGGTTTTCATCTTCACTGTTGACACTTTCTTGTGGGAAAGTTTGTTTTAATGTAATGTATATTCGAGGTGATGTACTGGCTTGGCTGTATTGTATGATCCAGAGGGGATAATAGGATGAACATGTACAATACTAGAAGCACGAATCAGGGAAATACTATAAATACATCTGAGAACAATGTAGATGTCATTGTTTTATTCTTTAAAAGTACCATACTGATGCCATGAATCTTGACATGGAGATTTGCCAATGTCGCAAAATCAGCTGAGCAGATGATTGAAATTATCGTCTTCAAACACAACAGTTTAATACTGTATATTAGACTTAAACATTGTTAAAATGGCGAAATTGTTTGATTTTACTTCAAGGTCTGCCTTTATCCACTTCAGATAAATTTTCTTAGGGTGCCATTTTCACTATGTTTTAGAGTCAAAGGGTAGCAGTGGCACTCCACGTGAAAACTTTTGGACTTATATAAATCTATATATATATATGTATTAAGAATGTATAATTTCTTTTGGCGACCATAATCTTGCTTAAATGTCTTGATTGACCATGATATGAATTGTCCATTGTTGTGTCTCAATATATGAGAAGATAGCCTTTGTAGACATTCCCTATTGTAATGCATTGGTGGCCAGGGGCTGTATGGCTGACTTTATTTGCTGTAAATATGTACAGAATAAAGAGAAATGTACAGAAATATTTATCAGAACGCAGACATTAGCCAATTGACCACTGGGCATACTCTCAATGCACATAAAGTGCTCGTCATGAGTCTTATGGACACAGCAAAGTAAATAGTTACTAAATATTAGTCAATACTTCATACAGTCTTAGCAGACTTGACCACAAAGGCATGCATTCACGATATAGTCAATGTTTGGGTTGGGGAGACAGACATTACTGGAGTTTGTTGATATTGTCCTGCCCGTGATGATCTAAAACTGACAGGCTTATTGACGTGGATCCGCGGGAATCCCCTCCCCCACTGACTAGCCCAGGCTGTGTATCACATTTGTTTGGGGTTCTGACTTCCTATAAGACTATTTGGCAAATGGAAGATCCAGCAGCAACGACTTGTTGCACAGTGATTTCTGCACTGAAGAAAGAGGTTTGGATAATAAATCCACTGTGCCCTGTCAATGCATGGTTTATAATGTGTCCAGTTAATGCAAATAGCTTTTTGCTCAGCAAGATAAATTGGTTGTAACTTGAAAGTGACAACAAAATAAGCTATTTCAGAACAAAATACCCAAGCTAATTTTCAGTTAAATGTGTAGTATACCTACTCTACTCCAATGCCAAGTTATAGAGTTGAGAGAGAAAAGCAGCACATTTCAGTGCTCTTACACTTTAATTTCACTACTTCTAAAAATGGCTTAATTCAATTAATTAACTTGTAAAGAAATGTATGTATCTTCACTTTTCTGTTTCTTTTGCCTCTCAATCTGGCTTCTGTTCCACGCTTAGTGGTATAAACTGTTATTCAATCGATATTAAAAACTATATTCAGTCACTAGGCTATACTGTACGTATGTCGAAAAAATTGGAAAGAAAAGATACACATATAATTATGTATACTTTACTATAAGTTCTATCCTAGCCACTACTCATGAAGTTCCAATGGTACTATTAGATCAGCCACATAGTTTGGATTTGTATATTCTTTATTATTGTCATTCTCTTTTTTCTCATGCAGAATTCTGTGGCTTGTATCCACCCCCGCTCAACTTTTTGCAAGAACTTCGCTTCTGGTTGCCATAGAAAACAAACTGAGGTCCAGAACTTATACACAATCCCAAGTCCTTTAGGGTAAATCTGGTATATTTAGATCTGGCATACTTCTTTCTGGAATTCTCTCTGTGTTTCCGATTGTTTGTAAGCAATATTTCATTGTGACATATTCCCATGTAACAACTCAAGGCCATTGACCTTGCTAAATAATTTGGTACCTCAGGGACCTGTCGTTTGCCTACATCTATTTGTTATCGTCACTTGCCTTCTAAACACGTTATATTCGCACTTGGATTATGATATAAGCGTCAAACAAAAATGTTGGGGCTATACCATATGGCAGCGGGATAATTTTTTTGTTTTTTTTTGGTAATGTATAGGCCTAGATCCATACTCACAAATATATTTTTTGCACGCCACTTTTTGAGTAGATGAGTTATTCCACCTTTCTTTAAATGCCCTTTTCGTAATTTTGTTATTAATTATAATTTAGTTTCTTCCAAAGCCCAGAGGCAGAGCTCAGTCATCAGTGTCATCCCCATGAACCGGTTTGAAGTATTTGCTTGAGCGAAGACTGTTACCTTATAAAAATTGATATTGGGAATTGCTTGTTATGTGCGTGATTTGGGGGGGGGGGTACTTACTATGTTCAAGTGTACACCTATGCTCGGCTCAGGCCCCCTTTTTCAACTGAAATATTCCAAGAGTTGGGTCTAAAAATCGGACATAATTCCTAGAGTTGGCCTCTAAATTTAAATAGGAACTTTTATCGAATCGCGATGTTATTTTTCGGTGAAATTACGGGTTAATACATGGGAAAAAACGGCAAATATCATTGCGGTGACAAAAAAAAATGCTAGAGTTGGGGTATTTTCGCGACGACCGACCGCCTAGCACCAGGTCTGATCGCCGAACTTCCAGCCCAGCATACGTATTAGAAAAACTTTTGAGTACCCCCCCACCCCCCCACCGGGTGTGTGAACTGCGAAGATCATAATCATATGAATGAATCCAAGATGACTGCCAAAATGGCTGCCATACACTTACGTAACCTTAATTCATTTTAGTGATCTTCGATTTCTGATGATTCATCAATCACTTTTTACAGTATACAGTTCAACCTTATGATATATGGATAACTTTGGAAGAAGTGCACATTGATATAGAATTCTCGAAAACAGACAAACGTTGACGCCGCTTGCGGTGTGCTGGATTGTGCAGGTGTAACCGATCTGCGTTATATTTACAATTTCTCATTGTTTTAGTACATTACAATAGTCTGTTAATACAATGGAAGTATTTCACCTCGCCTATTTCTTAATTTTTTTCATCCCAAGGTGTGGCTCTGTGGCCATGGTTATACGGAGGTATTGGCAATTAATCTTGATAAGTATAGTGTCGGATTAATCAGATAGTATATCTAACATCTTTTGGCAGACATACTGTGTCATTGGGGTATTGATGTATGTTATTACATTTCTGAGTGGAGAAAAAAAAGGAGAAATGTCTGAGAAATGGCACTCAGTTTGCAATGGAAGTAACAAGTGCATTTGAAATGTTTTTCAATCCTTTTTTCTTGCCAATCCTCTAGTAGGCAGATATTATTCCAAGATTGCATAAAAAGGGTAAAAAATGCTAAAAATAAAGGGTTTCAGGTGGCAGGGTGATGTTGTCATAGCCCGAGGGTTAAACTGTCTGAATTTAGAAGCCCAGTCACACTCGGGTCAGGCTGACTTGGTAAACTAACTCCCCAAACATCAGCCCTGCTTTTTGCAATATTCCTTTTTCCTTGAGATTTCTTCACTTTTATTTATCAACTGTAAAGCGTTATGCTGTGAATTTGCAGCCAACTGTGGCTTGAAAGGTTTGAGAATTGTTTCACGCTGCATGTTTCTGTCTACACTGTAAAATTTGAAATTTTGAGTCAGCTCAAATGATTGAGTGAGATGGTTGCACAAATTGTTTAACTAACATAGCTTGATGTTTTGAGTTATGATGATATTTTCGTTGTTATAACTTAAAACAACAAGCTATATATAGCTCAAAGGAATTGTGCTGCCATTTCGCTCAATCAGTTAAGCTGACGTTAGTTAGAAGGAATTGTGCAACCATCTCACTCAATCATTTAAGCTGACTCAAAATTCAAATTTTACAGTGTAGCCTACCATACAAGGTGTAGGAAATCTTTCATGACCAATATTGGAGTTACAACTGGGGAAGGAGATATTGGCTGTTCGAGGACACCAGTGATGTCATTACAGTCTTTTTTTTTTTACGGTCTTTTTTTTTTTACATTGAAATTTGCGTTAATTTGTCATTGGGAGCAGTGCGATGTCACTGACACTGGTGAGTGATATGACTTATTTGCTGACTTGTGCTGATTACATGGCAAGTGTAGTGATATGAGCTCAAATTAAGGGAGCGTTTTGGTGCATTTCGGAAATCACTTGATTTTCACAGCTGTAACTTTCCAACGTAACAATTTCATTTGCAATTATTGTAATTTGTGTGAATGAGAAATCACAGTAAATTTTTACAGAGGCCATCTATAGCTTTGAGTATCTCCACATAGATTTTCCACTAAATCGCTAAATTTAACCCCATATTTCTGCTATGACGACCCAAGGCGCTTTGAAATATGATCTTGCTGTTTTATAAGGTTTCTTGCTTCTGGTTTTATGATGTGATTGATAGTGATGGTTTAAGTGATTATTTCCTCGATTTACAAACAGATCTCTAGGTGAACCATGAAAGTGGAAAGGTGGAACATTCCAAAAGTTATGTCATCTTGCATCGCTGTCATGTGAACTTGTAAAGAATATGATAGATAACCGAAATGTCCCTCCAGCTGGTTCTGGAATGACCCAAAAAATATACTTGCACTGTCCTGCTTTGGAGAATTGGAATCAGACTGACAAAAAAGTAGTTGGCAGATGTCGACGAAGGGATTGTTAATTAGCTTGCAGTGAATCACTAAAATAGTATATCATTTAGCTATTATTAACATGCTTACAGTCCTCGTCATATTTACGTGGAATCTCAAGTTCTTTCTATGCTGTTGAAGTGTGATGTCAGATTTGACTCTATTCTCTAGCATTGCAATATATGCGAAGTAGCTACAAGCCGTGATGTCTTTTAAAACTGGGCCAGATTCCCCGGCTTCTAGCCAATGTGGATCCAAAGATAATGAGCATCACAGTTTCAACACATTGTCTGAGTGAAAATAGGGTCTGGGAAAACCCGTGCAAGTTCCACATCACAGCCTGCTAGCCAATGGGCTGTCAGAACAGCTGTATATCACATAATCAATGTGTTTAAAAATATTTTCAAAGCCTTTTGTTTATTGCAAGGTCCATTGAAGTTTAAAGTTGTAAAGTCGCTAGCTTGCAGATTTATCCAACAAGGCTGTGGGGATTGCAGTTGTCTACCGTGAATGCTTACGAAGCTGCCATTTAGTCAGATTAGACTGGCGATTGCCAATGACAGATCATCGCGATAACAAATGTAATGCTTCTTTCAAGATATCAATGCTTAAACTGTGATGCTTAGTTTTGCTGTCAGGCTGTCAGCCCATTGACTGGCAAAAGCTGTGATGATGTGGTTGCAGGGGCTATACCAGATAAAATGCTTACTCTGACACTGTGTTGAAACTGTGATGCTCAGTTTCTTTAGATCCGCATTGGCTAGAAGCCGGGAAATCTGGCCCAGTTTAAAAAGACATCACAGCCTGTAGTTACTTTACATATTGCTTTGCTAGACAATAGAGTAATCTCTGACATCATACTTCAACAGCATAGATAGAACTTGAGATTCCACATAAGTATGACCAGGACTGTAGGATAATCAGCAGCTCAGAATTGACTTCGCGACATTTCCTCTTCAAGTGGGTGTTCTGAACGATCTCCTTGCAAAATGTTTCACAGTATCATTTCACAGTGCGCACATCCTACTGGCAATATTTTCTCCATTTCTATTTCTTTCTGTGCTTCCTTCCCCTGCTCTTCCACTTTTTCTTCTCAACTTGTATTTTTCAGTGATTATGTTTTGAGCAAAAATTGTGTGGGCTTTGTTTGCCTAAACACAAGGGTTTGATAGCCCACTCGAGCTGGTTGTAAAAGTTGTAGGAGTCGGACTGAGACAATGTATTTTAAAGGAGTACTCTCAGGTGAAGTACTGGATCCTGCCACTTAAATTGTTTGTGCGGGCATTTTACAATATCGATTTTTTAAAAATTAAAAGCTGTTGTGTTATTCTCCTTAAAAAGCCACAGTATGTAAGTAATGTAAATCTAACATCTGTTGGTCAGATAAGTTTTAATATGTAAACCTTGGAAGAAATGTAAATTTACATGTTACACTGTAAAATTATAAATTTTGAGTCTCAGTCAGCTCAAATAATTTGTTTGAGCTGACATAGTTTGGTGTTTAGATTTATGATAATCTCTTCGTGGTCGTAACTTAAAACAACAAGCTATGTTAGCTCAAAGAAGTGTGCAACCATCTCACTCAATCATTTTTAAAAGCTGACGTTAGCTCATAGGAATTGTGCAACCATCCCACTCAATCACTTAAGCTGACATTAGCTCAAAGGAATTGTGCAACCAGCTCACTCAATCATTTAAGCTGACTCAAAATTCAAATTTTACAGTGTAGACTTACGAGTGATATGTGTTCATTGAAGTTTTTTGCCTGGTTTACTAGTGTATATGTGTATTGGGGATAAAAACGTGAATATTTCACATAAATGAGTTTTTTGTGGTTTGCTGACTTCATGTATGACCGTGCTCATGCATGCTGGTATATTTATTGTGGTATCTGATCTCAGAAACATTTCGGTATATACTTTAGTGTGGAATTAAGATTCAAAATTGCCTTATCACACATGGTATTAATGTTGCCAGGGTGAAAAAAGAGACACTTTAGTTTTCAAATGACTTGTACAGATACATTTCCATGCGGGCCATGCAGTATCTGATTATGGTGTTGATAGTCTTTTTCAGTTTTGTTGAATTAAAACTTTGTTGAAACTGTACGTTGATAAGGCAAATTAACTTGGACCTTAGTTGTCAAAAATAGTTATCTTTTGGACTGAAAATTATCTTTGACATGTTCACACTTTTTGTGGGAATTCTGAAGAAAACCTTTGCTCCATATATCTGTACATTATACAAGAAAGAAAGGAGAAATGATGATTTCTAGTGACTTTTTGAGGGTCGAGTTACATTTGTCTATGAGTTATGAAGTGCTGATGTTCATAAATATGATGAATGTTATTAGTATAAAGAATTGCCTGGGGACATGCATAAATGAATGGACATACACAATGGTATATTGCCACCAAATGAAATTTAATGCTCTTTCTTGCTATTACACCACTGTTAGACTACCTGGCTCAATGGCTTTTTATTGCCGTTAAACAAATTTACTAGGTTTTTCCAAATAAATTTATTTCTCTGTCTGAAGAATACACTACAAATGAAAATGATCTCTCTAAGTTTTTGTTTTGCGAATTCTCTTTGGGTAGCTGTATTGAATCAGTTTCAACCTGCAAAAACTAAAATTTGTATTTTTTGGTAAGATTATTCTGATAGTTTTCTATTTCTTGCATTTGCTTAAGAACATTGATTTCAACTGGCTACCAATTGCTCTTGTTCCAAAAGAAGTCCAGTAATTACATGTTTAAGATACATTTATCTTGTATTTTCTTGTAATGAATAAGATTAGAAGGAAGGAAAAACCAAAAAGTAAAAGGAATATATTTTCCTGAATTGCAACATGAGTATTATCTAGATTACAGAATGCTTTGAAGTGGAAACATACATTGAGAGGACTGGGAGGTGGCATGCCTCTTTTCCAGTAAATACTCATGAATGAAGAGCCCGGATGAAGAGTATACCAGTAACCAATTCATTGCTATAGATCTGGAGAATACGTGTGCTCAGTCTGAAAATGTATATGTTGGAAATTAATTTATGATTATAGATATTATGAGGCACAGAGATGTATTTGTCCTCTATGATATTATTGTCATGGTTAGGCGGAGGTTTGTGTCAGCATTATCTACAGCTTGAATGGAAGGAATGAAGTATTTGTGAAAACCATATACCTCTGCAATTTCGAGACAGAGCCTTTCATGGACAGCCATAAGATTTGAACTTTTTGCAACCAATTATACATCTCCAACCAATGAAAATGGTTGAAAGGACCAATCTGTTTTAGGGATGGCTGATGGTTTTAGTAGTGAGACCCATTGCAGTAACACATGTGAGCAATGCTTATAAGCATCCAGCCAGCATTGTAAAGTGAAGGCTCTTCAACAGGGCAACTTGTATCACTGCCCTGTAATGATAGAAGAATGCTGTGTTGATGCTTTCAAACCTCTGTTGCGTTGCTGACATGGTTTACATGTGAATTCACATAGAAGTTAATGATGTGCTGAGATCTTTGTGCTTGTTCCACTCTGTCAGTCTGTCAGTTGCCTCCGTTTGTGTTTTGCTGGAGATCTCTTTTGGAAGGCCCAAGACCTTGAAGTGCATCCGAACTCAAGCACTTTCTTGGTCTACTCAGGGACCCACATCAACATTAAAGGGTTCCTGATAGCATAATGGTGATATATTATGTGTAAAGATGTTAGGGTTTGAGGGTTTTAGGGTTTCTGGGTTTCCAGGAGGCAGGCTGAAGTGTTTCGGGGCTCCAGGAACATCCACAAGGTATCCTGGAAAAAGATAAATCCACAAAATGCATTGGATAGACAGAAATGGTTACAAGATGTTTCATTCTAACTTATGTTTGGTAAAAAGATGAGAAGTTGTTTCCACACATGCTGTGTAGCTTGTATACTTTTTGATGGGTGATAACTTTAAAAAAAGGAAAAATCTATCTGAATCTGAAAAGAAAAAAAATCCTGAAACTGGAAGATATTTTCTTTGAATAATAATTAAAAAAAAAATAAAATAAGAGTGTGCAAGCGACCAGTGTTCCTCTCAGTCTCAGGAAGTAAGAGAGTGATAGATAATCATAGATTTGACCTCTGCCTTTGTTGGTGTACCCCAACTCCACTGTGGCTGTTAACATTTATGATTTGACCCTGAATATGTAATATTTCAACCCTGACTTATCTGTGGAAGGAAGTGGCGGGCAGGTCATTCTGGTGCCATGCAGATTGATGATGGATGGTGACCCCAACGAGATGTGAGGAGGAGAGATAGAAATGATGAGGATGTTACATTCTGTTAAGCCACTTCACAATTCTGGGTCTTCAAATGCAGAGAGAGGAAAGACGTCATATGCTGGAGCCAGGGAATGGTCTTTTTGATAACCAGAATTCGAAACTATTTGCTCACTTTCCATGGTAATTATCTGTTCTTGAATTCATGCAATGGCCAACTTTAAAAAAACAACCAATTTCTGTATATAGTCCTCTGCAAAGGATTTAATAACTATTTTTACTTCTCCATGTATGTGATATTAACTATGGAGATCCCACACAGAACTCTCAATGACTACAGATGTGACTGGTTCCCTGTAGTCATTGGGACTGTCATGGGTCTGTGTAGCTGTCACAGGTCATTGGCAGTGTCTGTCTATCTGTCTCTGTCTGTCTCTTTCTGCTTCTCTCTGTCTTGGTGATTGGCATTGAGTAATGGTCCTTCAGGTTGGTCTTTCTTTAGCCTTGTTATGCTATGTAGGAGTCTTACTGAACAGCTATCATCTGGAGTTTTTGTTTGAAGAAGGAAATGGTAGATGTAAACAATATGGTGGGATCAAAGCCAGAGAGCTGCCTGTGACATACATCATGGAATATACATCATGCACACTGCACAAGAGACATGTTTAGAGACTATTCCTCAAGGATTGTGGTCCACTTCATTCTGCAGATAGAAATTTTATTTCATGCGGTTGCAGTGATGCCTCCTTGCAGTCCTTCCTTGCAATCCTTCCTTGCAGTCTCTTCCTTGTAGGTCTTTCTTTGCAGGCTTTCTTGCAGTCCTTCCTTGAAGTTTTTCCTTGCAGTTCTTCCTTGTGGTCCTTCCTTGCAGTCCTACCAAGCCTGCAGTCCTTTCTTCCTTGCAGTATTTTCTTCTATTCTTACAGTCTTTCGGAAAAACTCTTTCCTTCCTTGCAGTCCTTCCTTGAAGTCTTTCCTGGCAGACCTCCCTTGTGGTCCTTCCTTGCAGTCCTACCATCCCTGCAGTCCTTCCTTCCTTACAGTTCTTCCTCGCAGTCCTTCCTGGCAGTCCTTCCTCGCATTCCTTCCTTGCAGTATTATTTCCTTGCAGTCCTTCCTTGCAGCCCTTTCTTCCTTATCATCCTTTCTTCCTTACATTCGTTCCTTCCTTGCTGTCTTTATGTCCTTGCAGCTCTTCCTTGCTGTCCTTCCTTGCAGTCCTTCCATGCTGTCCATCTTTGCTGTCCTTCACAGTCCTACCAAGCCTATTGTCCTTCCTTCCTTCCTTCCTTTTAGTCCTTCCTTGCACTCTTTCCTTGTACTTCCTTGCAATTCTGGGTATCTTTAGGACGTCCATGACGGGGTGAGGACATGGGGCAGTGTGGGTTCCACCCCTGTGCCCTGTGTTTACTGTACCCTTGTCCCGGTGACAGGGCAGCCATCCCCCATGCTATTACCCCATTTGTTTGGACAGACTGCCTACCCCATTTTCCCATAGTGCACTGCTCACAGTCATGGATCATGCAATTCTGGGATCTTTGGATCTGGACTCGTGCTGTGAGTCTGAGACTTGCTGACAGAATAAGGGAATATCTCTGTATATACTGTATACACCCCATTTCAAAATTGACTCCTTATACTCTGATGAAGTTGTAAAGCATTGGGAGGTTTGTTTTCTTGGATAGGGACTGATCATAGAATGGTTGGAGAAGACAAATATGCTTCTCATTGCCAATTCAACTCATCCTTACATCTGCCTCTGGTATAGTCCGTTCCCCCTATTATTAGTAGTATTGAAACTTTGAAATTATACCATGTATTTACCGGGCCTTTCGAAGTTTCGAAATGGTTCTTTTTCTCCCTCTCGGTGGAACTATATGGGAAACGTGATGTCCTCATCCCCGGGAAGGGAATTCCACAAGAAAAAGTGAAAACTCTGAAATGTTAGAAATGCGTTCAATTCTTGTTAGTGAAAGAGTGATACAAAACAGAATAATGGTATGTCTTGGGCATAAATCCTCAGCTTGTTGCACTGATGCATTTATTTTTTCTTTTTGAGTTATTGTGATGGAGATAGACAAAGTGCTCCCCATACTGAGAGGGGACAGAAGCACAGACTTGTTGCCCTGGGCATAATTGACACCACATGGTTACAAAATGATACATTCGGACAAGAAGTCGTGCTGGGAAAGTAACAGAAAACCTCCTTTTTGCACAAGAACTGCAATCATTAGGACACAATATATTGAGAGGAGTTACTCTTCTTGAAGCTAATGATTGAAAAAGTTACAAAATGTTTGGTGTATTCATACAAAATATGTCAAGAATCGTGCTACTACCTCAAAGCATGCCACTAATGTATGTACACGTGCTGCTGTCTTAAAAATGCCTCACAAATAGGAATAAACATGCTGAAGGATTTTGTGCATTCTGCTTCTTTCTTTCAGTTTTTTGTTGTTGTTTTTTTTAACAATAAAACTTCTTTTAGTTCCCAGTCTCTTGAATTATGCATTTTTAGATGTAAATTTTTCAGTGAGTTTTGAAAAAATCAAATGGATTCTCACCCTCGTACAGTTGCGCTTGAAAGTACTTACACCCCTTAGTGATTTGCCATTGAAGACCATGTTAAAGTTGTCGCACCATAATGGCTATAACATCATTGATACCAGCCTGGCCATTGAATTTGTATCTGGGGTCTTTGTGCTAGATAGGGGTTATAAATATACATAGACGTTGTAACACTTTGATATTTGTCATGCCACTGTTGCAGGTGTAAATTCAGAGCTTTGACCGTGCAGGCTGCCTTTATGAGCATAATGTGATCATTGTAACGCTTGGAGATTTGTCATGCCACTGTTGCAGGCGTACCTTCAGAGCTTTGACCATGCAGGCTGCCTTTATAAGCATAATTTAGCCGTTGTAACACTTGGAGATTTGTCGTGCCACTGTTGGAGGTGTACCTTCCGAGCTTTGACCATGCAGGCTGGCTTTATGAGCATAATTTAGCCGTTGTAACACTTGGAGATTTGTCGTGCCACTGTTGCAGGTATACCTTCAGAGCTTTGACCATGCAGGCTGTCTTTATGAGCCAAATTTAGCCGTTGTAACACTTGGAGATTTGTCATGCCACTGTTGCAGGTGTACCTTCAGAGCTTTGACCATGCAGGCTGGCTTTATGAGCATAATGTAGCCGTTGTAACACTTGGAGATTTGTCGTGCCACTGTTGCAGGTGTACCTTCAGAGCTTTGACCATGCAGGCTGGCTTTATGAGCATAATGTAGCCGTTGTAACACTTGGAGATTTGTCGTGTCACTGTTGCAGGTGTCCCTTCAGAGCTTTGACCGTGCAGGCTGGCTTTATGAGCATAATGTAGTCATTGTAACGCTTGGAGATTTGTCATGCCACTGTTGCAGGTGTACCTTCAGAGCTTTGACCATGCAGGCTGCCTTTATGAGCATAATGTGGCCATTGTAACACTTGGAGATTTGTCATGCCACTGTTGCAGGTGTACCTTCAGAGCTTTGACCATGCAGGCTGGCTTTATGAGCATAATGTAGCCGTTGTAACACTTGGAGATTTGTCATGCCACTGTTGCAGGTGTACCTTCAGAGCTTTGACCGTGCAGGCTGGCTTTATGAGCATAATGTAGTCATTGTAACACTTGGAGATTTGTCATGCCACTGTTGCAGGTGTACCTTCAGAACTTTGACCATGCAGGCTGGCTTTATCAGCATAATGTAGTCGTTATAACTCTTGGAGATTTGTCATGCCCCTGTTGCAGGTGTACCTTCAGAACTTTGACCATGCAGGCTGGCTTTATAAGCATAATTTAGCCGTTGTAACACTTGGAGATTTGTCATGCCACTGTTGCAGGTGTACCTTCAGAGCTTTGACCATGCAGGCTGGCTTTATGAGCATAATGTAGCCGTTGTAACACTTGGAGATTTGTCATGCCACTGTTGCAGGTGTACCTTCAGAGCTTTGACCATGCAGGCTGCCTTTATGAGCATAATGTAGTCATTGTAACACTTGGAGATTTGTCATGCCACTGTTGCAGGTGTACCTTCAGAGCTTTGACCGTGCAGGCTGGCTTTATGAGTATAATGTAGTCGTTGTAACACTTGGAGATTTGTCGTGCCACTGTTGCAGGTGTACGTTCAGAACTTTGACCATGCAGGCTGGCTTTATCAGCATAATGTAGTCGTTATAACTCTTGGAGATTTGTCATGCCCCTGTTGCAGGTGTACCTTCAGAACTTTGACTGTGCAGGCTGGCTTTATGAGCATAATTTAGCCGTTGTAACACTTGGAGATTTGTCGTGCCACTGTTGCAGGTGTACCTTCAGAGCTTTGACCATGCAGGCTGGCTTTTTTAGCATAATTTAGCCGTTGTAACACTTGGAGATTTGTCGTGCCACTGTTGTAGGTGTATCTTCAGAGCTTTGACCGTGCAGGCTGGCTTTATGAGCATAATGTAGTCATTGTAACACTTGGAGATTTGTCATGCCACTGTTGCAGGTGTACCTTCAGAGCTTTGACCATGCAGGCTGCCTTTATGAGCATAATGTAGTCATTGTAACACTTGGAGATTTGTCATGCCTCTGTGGCAGGTGTATCTTCAGAGCTTTGACCGTGCAGGCTGGCTTTATGAGTATAATGTAGTCGTTGTAACACTTGGAGATTTGTCATGCCACTGTTGCAGGTGTACCTTCAGAACTTTATGAGCATAATGTAGTCGTTGTAACACTTGGAGATTTGTCATGCCACTGTTGCAGGTGTACCTTCAGAGCTTTGACCATGCAGGCTGGCTTTATGAGTATAATGTAGCCGTTGTAACACTTGGAGATTTGTCATGCCACTGTTGCAGGTGTACCTTCAGAGCTTTGACCGTGCAGGCTGGCTTTATGAGCATAATGTAGTCATTGTAACACTTGGAGATTTGTCATGCCACTGTTGCAGGTGTACCTTCAGAGCTTTGACCATGCAGGCTGGCTTTATGAGCATAATGTAGTCATTGTAACACTTGGAGATTTGTCATGCCACTGTTGCAGGTGTACCTTCAGAACTTTGACCATGCAGGCTGGCTTTATCAGCATAATGTAGTCGTTATAACTCTTGGAGATTTGTCATGCCCCTGTTGCAGGTGTACCTTCAGAACTTTGACCATGCAGACTGGCTGTATGAGCATAATTTAGCCGTTGTAACACTTGGAGATTTGTCGTGCCACTGTTGCAGGTGTACCTTCAGAGCTTTGACCATGCAGGCTGGCTTTATGAGCATAATGTAGTCGTTGTAACACTTGGAGATTTGTCATGCCACTGTTGCAGGTGTACCTTCAGAGCTTTGACCGTGCAGGCTGGCTTTATGAGCATAATGTAGTCATTGTAACACTTGGAGATTTGTCATGCCACTGTTGCAGGTGTACCTTCAGAGCTTTGACCATGCAGGCTGGCTTTATGAGCATAATGTAGTCATTGTAACACTTGGAGATTTGTCATGCCTCTGTGGCAGGTGTATCTTCAGAGCTTTGACCGTGCAGGCTGGCTTTATGAGTATAATGTAGTCGTTGTAACACTTGGAGATTTGTCATGCCACTGTTGCAGGTGTACCTTCAGAACTTTGACCATGCAGGCTGGCTTTATAAGCATAATTTAGCCGTTGTAACACTTGGAGATTTGTCGTGCCACTGTTGCAGGTGTACCTTCAGAGCTTTGACCATGCAGACTGGCTTTATCAGCATAATGTAGTCATTGTAACACTTGGAGATTTGTCGTGCCACTGTTGCAGGTGTAATGTCAGAGCTTTGACCATGCAGGCTGGCTTTATCAGCATAATCTAGTCTTTATAACACTTGGAGATTTGTCATGCCTCTGTGGCAGGTGTATCTTCAGAGCTTTGACCGTGCAGGCTGGCTTTATGAGCATAATGTAGTCGTTGTAACACTTGGAGATTTGTCATGCCACTGTTGCAGGTGTACCTTCAGAGCTTTGACCGTGCAGGCTGGCTTTATGAGCATAATGTCATTGTAACACTTTGATATTTGTCATGCCACTGTTGCAGGTGTAAATTCAGAGCTTTGACCGTGCAGGCTGCCTTTATGAGCATAATGTG
Source organism: Platynereis dumerilii (assembly GCA_026936325.1). Taxonomy (NCBI): domain Eukaryota; kingdom Metazoa; phylum Annelida; class Polychaeta; order Phyllodocida; family Nereididae; genus Platynereis; species Platynereis dumerilii. Next base: position 178,609,535 of record JAPTHN010000001.1, on the reverse strand, counting down.
ATCATTGTAACGCTTGGAGATTTGTCATGCCACTGTTGTAGGCGTACCTTCAGAGCTTTGACCATGCAGGCTGGCTTTATCAGCATAATGTAGTCGTTGTAACACTTGGAGATTTGTCGTGCCACTGTTGCAGGTGTACCTCGCAAGCTTTGACCATGCAGGCTGGCTTTATCAGCATAATGTAGTTGTTGTAACACTTGGAGATTTGTCGTGCAGCTGCTGCAGGTGTACCTTCAGAGCTTTGACCATGCAGGCTGGCTTTATTAGCATTATGTCATTTTAACACTTGGAGATTTGTCGTGCCACTGTTGTAGGTGTACCTTCAGAGCTTTGACCATGCAGGCTGGCTTTATCAGCGTAATGTTATTGTAACACTTGGAGATTTGTCATGCCACTGTTGCAGGTGTACCTTCAGAGCTTTGACCGTGCAGGCTGGCTTTATGAGTATAATGTAGTCGTTGTAACACTTGGAGATTTGTCATGCCACTGTTGCAGGTATACCTTCAGAGCTTTGACCATGCAGGCTGTCTTTATGAGCTTAATTTAATCGTTGTATCACTTGGAGATTTGTCATGCCACTGTTGCAGTAGTACCGTCAGAGCTTAGGCCATGCAGGCTGCCTTTATAAGTAGGGGGGGGTGATAATTCCAAAATGTTTGTGTGCGCACTTTTTTGTGTCACCTGGACCTAGTTAGGCAACACGGTTGCCTCCGTTTGTCAATATAAGCCGAAAACCCATATGTACGGAGCCGTTGAAGGTTGACGCATGGAAATAATATCGAAAATAACCAAAAAAAATCATATCTCAAGAACTATTGGTCATAGAGACTTGTGAATAGGCTCAAATTAACCGGAATACCCACTTTTATATCAGTGTTTCATAGTAACTATAGGCTTAAGTGCAATATCTTTTTAGTTATTGGACAAAAACTGTCTTTTTTACTCTTTTCCATCAGTATACAGGTATAAATTCGCGTTGCAGGCCGTTAGAACTTGAATAATTGCAAAAATTCATCAATCTTTGTTAACATTACTAAATGCAATAGACAGTTCTATTCCATATCATTGATACTGCATCAAACTATACAAAGTTGTTGTGTACATTGTATAGATAATGCCTAAATTAATTTGATCAGCGAGATATTTTTATTTACTTATTACAATATCATTAATATTTAGTTTCATATAATTGCATGGTACTCTGTGTGGATTAATTTATGTAGCTTTCCTAAGAGTCTGTAGGTTTACTGACAAGTTTTTGACAAGCTTATAAAACAAGTAACACTCACATCACTATATAATTACCGCTGCCTAGCAACACAACTCACCAAATCCAGCATGGTTGCTATGCTCAATGTAGCCACTAACTGCCCTCCCTTTCACTCCCATCCCCCAAATATGCCAATCCACTTCATCTAACCTCTTCCCTCCGTGTTAATGGGGGGTTCCCTCCTCCCTACTGCTCAACAGTAATCCGTAATAATCCTTCAAAAGTCTTCATTTCTCATCCCCCATCCACCACTCCATTTAATGTAAACAAATGATTTTACCAAATAACAACAGAGGGCTCTGCAAATCACAACCTACACACACAACTCCCCTATTGGATTATGTATGAACAACATAATGCCCCAGTGTCCACACTTCAGTTAGGAGGTAGAGGTGTCAACTTATGCTATCTAGCGCCAATGGGTGTAATGTTTAAATGGGTCTCCATGGGTGTAAATGTTTGCCAATGGGTGCCAATGGGTGTAAATGTTTGCCATTGGGTGTAAATGTTTGCCAATGGGTGTAAATGTTTCCCAATGGGTGTAAGTGTTTGCCAATTGGTGTAAATGTTTGCCGATGGGTGTAAATGTTTGGCAACGGGCGCAAATGTTTGCCAACGGGCGCAAATGTTTGTCAACGGGCGCAAATGTTTGCCAACGGGCACAAATGTTTGCCAACGGGCGCAAATGTTTGCAAACGGGGGCAAATGTTTGGCAACGGACGCAAATGTTTGCTAACAGGCGCAAATGTTTGCCAACAGGCGCAAATGTTTGCCAACAGGCGCAAATGTTTGCCAACGGGCCTAAGTTTGTCAATGGGCGCAAATGTTTGCCAACGGGCGCAAATGTTTGCCAACGGGCGCAAATGTTTGCCAACGGGGGCAAATGTTTGGCAATGGGCGCAAATGTTTGCCAACAAGCGCAAATGTTTGCCAACAGGCGCAAATGTTTGCCAACAGGCGCAAATGTTTGCCAACGGGCCTAAGTTTGCCAATGGGCGCAAATGTTTGCCAACGGGCGCAAATGTTTGCCAACGGGCGCAAATGTTGCCAACGGGCGCAAATGTTTGCCAACGGGTGCATATGTTTGCCAACGGGTGCAAATGTTTGCCAACGGGCGCAAATGTTTGGCAACGGGCGCAAATGTTTGCCAAGGGCGCAAATGTTTGCCAAGGGGCGCAAATGTTTGCCAACGGGCCTAAGTTTGCCAATGGGCGCAAATGTTTGCCAACGGGCGCAAATGTTTGCCAACGGGCGCAAATGTTGCCAACAGGCGCAAATGTTTGCCAACGGGTGCAAATGTTTGCCAACGGGCGCAAATGTTTGCCAACGGGCGCAAATGTTTGCCAACGGGCGCAACTGTTTGCCAAGGGCGCAAATGTTTGCCAAGGGGCATTAGTTTGCCAACAGGCGCAAATGTTTGCCAACGGGCGCAAATGTTGCCAACAGGCGCAAATGCCAACGGGCGCAAATGTTTGCCAACGGGCGCAAATGTTTGCCAACGGCCGCAAATGTTTGCCAACAGGCGCAGATGTTTGCCAACAGGCGCAGATGTTTGCCAACAGGCATCAGTTTGCCAACGGACGCAAATGTTTGCCAAAGGGCGCAACTGTTTGCCAATGGGCGCAAATGTTTGCCAACGGGCGCAAATGTTTGCCAATGGGCACACATGTTTGCCAACGGGCGCAAATGATTGCCAACGGGTGCACAGGTTTGCCAACGGCTGCAAATGTTTGCCAACAGGCGCAAATGTTTGCCAACAGGCGCAAATGTTGCCAACAGGCGCAAATGCCAACGGGCGCAAAAGGTTTGCCAACGGGCGCAAATGTTTGCCAACGGCCGCAAATGTTTGCCAACAGGCGCAGATGTTTGCCAACGGGCGCAACTGTTTGCCAACAGGCATCAGTTTGCCAACGGGCGCAAATGTTTGCCAACGGGCGCAACTGTTTGCCAATGGGCGCAAATGTTTGCCAACGGGCGCAAATGTTTGCCAATGGGCACACATGTTTGCCAACGGGCGCAAATGTTTGCCAACGGGTGCACAGGTTTGCCAACGGCTGCAAATGTTTGCCAACGGGCCAATGTTTGCCAACGGGAGCACATGTTTGCCAACAGGCGCAAATGTTTGCCAACGGGCGCAAATGTTTGCCAACAGGCGCACATGTTTGCCAACGGGTGCACATGTTAGCCAATGTTGGCCAACGGGTGCAAATGTTTGCCAACGGGCGCAAATGTTTTGCCAATGGGCGTAAATGTTTGCCAATGGGCCTAAATGTTTGTGTCAACTTATGCTATCAAGCCATAACTTATGCCTTGGCTCTCAAACCTCCCGTTCGTAGAACGGGTATAATGCTAGTTACAATAATTCTTTCTTCACATGTGAGACAGCAGTAATTGCATGAAATTAGCTTGAAGAGTATAAAATTAATATATATTGTATAAACTGTACTTGTGCCATTTCTAGATAAATAATGAATCTCTTAATACTAACAGTTCAATACTGGAAAAAGATGCTCCTGATGAACAAGTTACTCTCAAATTGAGTATTAATCATATCCATTTGTTTGCTATGCACTCTTTTTAGTAATTGTATATATTACAACGTCAAAGAATAAAACAGGATTTTTCAAGAAGAGAAACAAGAAGATGAGACAGGATCTAATCATTTTTTGTCACAAATATGACAGAACAAAACAATTTACAATGTACTGACTGTGTCTGACATCTTAATGCACAAAATTAGTATCATGAATATTGGCCGATACCCTAAGAAATTGGGTTTGCATGTAGATGTAGCTTGGAAATAAGGTAGGCTTTTTCTCTGAGGAGAGAATGATTAAGCTGAAATCTACCTCTGCCAAGTGACCTTGCACCAATCCCCGGGACTTCTTAAAAGATACAGTTTTCCCTCAAATACTTTCTTTTCTTCTCCAACACCCCCTTGCTTAATTGTTTGGTGCATGCCTTTGTCTTTAGTGACATTGATTTTTCAAGGATCTTTTTGAACTGCTGTGTTGATAGCATTGTTCATCTGATTTTACCAAGTGACTTCGACCATGAATATTAAGAACAGTTAAACCAAGAAAAGCAAAAGTTACACAGACAATAAGTGACAAATGATGACCAGGAATAGTCTTACTTGGGAGAACAAGTCATTCAATTTTTTGTTCAGAAAAAAAATTCAGGCATGAAACTGAAACCTGAGAATATTTCCTCTCTCAAAAGTTACCAATGCATGTCAAGACAAGGATTTGTCCAAACTCTCTCAATACATGCACCCTAACTGGAGGCTTTCTCCTACTGAAAGAGAATGTATCAATTGGGTTTAAGGAAACTGTATCTGAAGATTATAGTGAACAAAATGGCCTTGATGCTGAAAGGTCTGGATGCTCTATCAATGACAAGCTGAACAGAGAGGCAAAAACCAGCAAGAAACAACCGGCGAAGTACTACTTCTAATTTCCTAAATCAGTTATTTTGTTGAACTTTTAAGATGCTCAACTTGGTTGAGAGTGGTTTGATGCCAAAGCTGAGTTGGAAAAGTATGCATTCACTGTAAATTTTGAAAACTGTGTTGACGCAATAATTTGAGCTGTCTGAGAATGTTAATAATTTTCAAGCTATGATAGCTCAATCCTATAAGTTGTCAAGGTATGATAGCTCAATGCTGTAAGTTGTCCAAACGAATCATAACATTAAGCTGTGAAAACATGAAAGCTTCAGTTGTTGCAGATAGCTTGACATCTCAGTCATGCCACATATAGCGCCATCTATAACAAGCACTTCTCATAAGACTGCATTTAGTTTTAAATAATTATTTACCTACAAGAAAAAAGAACATTTACATTACACTATCCCAGAGAAAAAATAAGTAGCACACCACTTTAGCTGGTCAATTTTTTATTTTCATCTCTCTTAAATTAATTTGTGGGAGTAATTAGATGTATGCTTTCACACGTCAACCAACATTTCCAAGTCAGAGTGTGTTCAAATGTAGGCTTCTAGCACTGTATACCACTCAGATGAGCCACAGGCCATTGGGATTTATTCACAAGAAATTAATTTTTAAATCTCCTTGTGATGCAATGGTCTGTGTTGAATGCATCTTGGGCCGGTCCATGGTGTGCTAAAATGAAGCATACTGGATCAGGTGGATCCCCTTGAGAGATCAAACAATATTTTGGGATTACAGCCCATATTCATAAATAACTTTATAAGACAGGTCACACAAATATGAATCAAAAACAACACAAATATAAATCAAAAGCAACTAAAAATAGTCAACACAGCTCAAAATTTTGAGTTGTGTCAGCTTGGATCAATAAGTCAACAAAACTCAATATTTTGAACTGTAAGTCAACACAGCTCATTGTTTTGAGTTTTCTCAGCTTAAATACCTTAGTCAACATAGCTTAGTATTTTGAGCTATCTCAGCTCAGTATTTTGAGTTATCTCAGCTTAAAACATTAATCTATGTTAGCTCAATCAACTTGTGCAACCATCTCACTCAATCAATTGAGCTGAATCAGCGAGTCCGATTTTACAGTGTTGTTGAAAAATAGAGATGTTAACAATCTTTGTAAAGAAGCAGAAACTTTATTGGTCAGGTTAGGCCATTTATTAGGGAAATGAAAAAAATAAAAAAAATGGCTACACAGTAAAGAGAAAAATGTTACACATAATTATAAATAAAATGTAATGCAAAGTGCCAGAAATACAAAATTCTCAATTCCTAAAACTAGTGACATGTTTCCACTGAAGATGGCATAAGTATAAAAGCGTTCTTTATTGGGAACTACATATTTCTGCTTACCAAAATTATGGGTTAAAAATTAAGATCTGACTTAGTATCTGAATATCTGATTCATCATCACCATCAACAATAGGTCATGATTCACAAGTCTCATTGGACACTTAAGACTAACACATTAACAACTTATATTTGATAATGCTGCTTCAGGTTGCAAAACCTTTCAGTGACCTCTTGATAAAAAAAAACACAACAAAAAAGTAAAATTTCCAAATATAGTGAAATGCGCTGCCCCCAGGAAACTCATTTAATTTTCTAATATACAAATGGGTAAACAAAATAAGGTCTACATTTCTTCACCAAACACAGACTTACTTTAAAATATGAGAAAATGACTGAAGACAAATAAAGCCCGAGTCGTTGAAGTGCTGACGAGGATAAAACCCGAACACATGCATCACTAGGTTATATAATAGAGAGAAAGATAGACACTGTGACACATAGAAAGACTTAACATTTTAGGATGACACTTAAATTTTAGTGGTTGAGGCTTGAAGCAAGTGGAACATAGATTTTCTTAAGCTGACTTCCTTCAAATCAGGCCCATAACGTTCCAAAAAATCGAAAATATAAGGTTTTTGCTCAAAATTAAGGTTTTTTGGCTTTATCTTAAAAAATAAGTCAGATAGGCATATATTTACTATGGAAGACAAATATAAACTCAGGGATTGCGAATAATTTGAGTCTATTTTGAAGTCTGTATGTGCACTGGTTCCTGAGATACGGCATTTTCGGGCAATTTTGCCGTCGTTGCAAAAGGCGTTATCTTCAATGCCTCCGTACATATGGGTTTTTAAAACCAAATAATGCAATTAAATCATCATTGGGTTCCTTTTGACCTATATTTTCATATTCAATGCGCACAGACATGATTTTCTGACATTTTCAAAATAACACCCCCCCTATTATAAGACAGTTACAAAAAGAAAGTGGAATCTGTTGAGAAAAGGTTAAATTCGAAATTAGTGTTCATCTTTAATTGAATTTGTTTATAACAAACAGGCTCTTGCAAATTTTCACCCGCAGGTAAACAATCAAAACATCTATACAATGTATTCTGAAAGGTAAATGCATTATGCAAGAAGCCATGAAGTAAATAGTCCTATAACTGAATTTGAGTCATAAATCACTGTGGACATCACAAATATCCACTGACTCACGTTAAATTATATACTCCATTTCAATGAATCATTTTGAGTCGCGTGCTCAGTATTATTTGTTGACAGGTTGATAAATTGTTAGTGAAGTATATTGGGGAGGCATATAGCACAACTCCCAAGTTGTCTCTGGCTGTCTGGTGGGATAACTGCAGTGGTACATCACTGTTTGATACATGAAGCAAGGGTATTTATCACCCATGGGATGCAGTGATGAATGTATGGTGTTGGTATTGTAGTATGGGAATGGGATACATTGTAATTGTATATATATGTCTGCATTATTATGCATTAAACATGGTATAGGCCTATTAATAGTTCTTCTCATGAAAATAGTGCGTAAGGATTGGCTTCTTTTGATTTGTCTCTGAATATGACTATAGTGTCTTTACCTGCATGGCTCTGCCAGTCTGCCTGCATACCTTTTGTGTATCCCCGTTTTGTAGGTTCATTTTAAAACCCCTAATCAACTGATGACTTATATCTAGCATCTCCCTGATTCATGTGTCAGAATCCAATGCCGCAGACATCCTATGGCTTGTCTGGACCTTGTGGTGGTTAGCTGGTCCCTCCCCAGGCGATCCCTGCATGAGGGCAATGCTGAATCTTTATCTTGATATCCAAGGGATCAAGTTAATAACTGAGTGATTACTGAGATAAAGCGTTTAGATAGTGTGATAAGTTGGTCAGTGGGGTGTGACAGATAATCATATATTAATTTACAAGCCAATGGAGTCTGATTATATCTTTCTATCATTCACCACATGCATTTTCTCCTCCTTTCCCAAAGTTTCTGTCGCTACAGGAGGTCCTGACAATTTTCTAGAACTTATAAGAAAACATTCTAACAATATCTACTTTCTATGTTCCTGTGTGCATTTATGTCCAAAACCAAAGAAAGCATTGTTTTAGAGGTTGGATCTAGTTTCTTTTTTAATTCCTCTGATATTCTTGCTAGTTAGCTTCGCTGAGAAGCTATTGTGGTTCCTGGCACTTCAACATGTGCGTTAGTGGGTATGTGAGTCGATTCCTGCAAAAACTATACTAGATGGATTTAGATTTCCTTGAACATGATGTGTTCATTTGTACTACACAAGACCTGATTAAATTTTGGTGACTATTGGAGCTTTTTTTGGCCCACAATCAAAGAAATCCGAAAAAGGCCTCTACAGTGCAGCATGCCCTATCATTGTTTGCTGCAGCACTAGCAGCCAAGAGGGCAGACATTTCTACATTTTCTCTACAAAAACAGCCATAAAACGTTCTTAGAAGGTGCCAAAGCACTAAATTAGCAACATTTCAATTTTTACATGATGAAAATCCCACCAGAATTGCCGAAATTCGCATGCAATTGTAGATAATTCAACAAATGATGCTGCTTTAACATTCAAGCATTCATATTTATAAGTAGAAGTTCTAATCAACTTTCTTTTTATGGTCTGACCAGATGATCTTTGGGGGGGGGGGCTATGGCTTTTTGGGAAAAAAACGTTTGTTTCCAACTTGACATTGAAAAAAAAAAAATTGTTCAGCACGTGAAAAAACAGAGTTTGTTTCCACCTGTAGCTAGGGTACTGCTATGCTAAACTTACGAAAAAAAGTTTGTCTCGGGGTAAAAGCCATAGCCCCGCCCAACTATCGAGTGGTAGGCCCCTTATGTGCAGCATCTTGCAGTAGTCAAAGTTCAATTTTGAATGGACAGCGAAGCTATGCGCTCTCCGAGCGCCCGTTCTTGTTTTAATTAGACTCCCAAAATGAAGCATCAATTTGTGTGATGACAAATGGTTTTCCACTTTAATTAGGTGAACCGTGGGTGTTGACCTGTGTTCAGTGGGTCACTCGTTGGCCAGCAGGGCTTATTGGATTGCTTGGTGATGGCTTAGGGCAGCCATGCAGGGGACTGTCAGTGGCATCTTCATTAGTTTAATTGAAGAAGCAATCCATGGATGCAGCAATCGATTTTGTGTGGGGGCTATGGATTTTACCTCCGGGACAACCTTTTCACACGCGAGGTGGTGACAAAAAACCTTCTTTTTTTCGTAAGCAAAGTTAGTAAACGAGCGACAAACTTTTGTATTGCAATTTTAACATTACGGTACCCCAGCTGCAGGTGGAAACAAACTCGAGGATCATCTGGTCAGCCCCTAAATGTAGTATTAATTAGTAGTAAATTTGCAGATTCTTTGGATTCTAGTGAAATTGTTGGGATTAAGTTTTTCGAATGACTGTATTTTATTTTTATTTCAGTATCGCCAAGACTTTTTTGACATTCTAAAAAAAGTACATGCTACTTCTTTTCCTCTCATATATATAGAAATGGAACAAGTTAACTAACACCTTTACCAAAAATACATAACCATATAATAATAGCAATTTTTTTATATTACGAAGTTATTTTTTTCTATCAATCTGTCAACTTTTTGGCTCTCTACCCCTTTTTACCCATTATGCAACAAGTACTTACCTAAAATTTGCTCAAACTATGCTTGTTTAGACTTCTGCAAACATAATTTTACGTAGTTTGCAAACTTTGAAATGGAACATTACACAAAATTTAGCAAACCCCTATATGACAAAAAGAGAGGTTAAAAAAAGTGGAATTGTCCTAACGTCCCTTAGGCATGTCATGATTTATAGAAGTGACATGTACAGGGCTATGCTGTGTATTTTTACATGCTCTAGGAATTATACAGTGAAATGTAGGAAATGGAAAACACTGAAATGTATATTTTAGATAAATATTATTGAAATATAAGAATGCTTGCTTCATAGACATTTTCTTTTATTTTAAGAGGTATAACTCAACAAGTCCTAAGACCTTCCTGATTATATTTTGGTTAGAAAGTTAAAATCAGAATAAAAACATTGCTTCTGAAATAAGAGCGACTGATTTATCTTGTTCCAAGATGTTATTGGCCTACGATTATTTAGACATTATATTGACCTGTGTCAGAATGGTGTTATGAAATTGTTAAATAGATAAAAATCAACCACCAAACTTCAGTGAGCCAATCTAATAATAAATATCACAAAGATGACTGACAGAAATAATTTATTTAATACTAGAAATATGGATTGGATGTTGGTAATTTCTATACTGGGAATGCAGATGTCTATGTAGATCTAAACCAATCCTCTGGAGTCTGGACACAAGTCCCAGGCTGGATCAGACTCCACAACTTATCCCCTTGGATGCATCTCCTAAACATCTCATTTTGCAACAGAGCAGCTGCTGGACATTGAAAAGCAACAAACCCAAACACTCCTCTTCTTGTCCCAAACAACTTCTCTTCTGCGACCATTAAACTGGTTCTCCTAGTGTTCACCAGGTGGCTAAGTGTACAGGTGGGCTATTTGAATTGATTAATTGGAGCAGCTTTTCTCATGTATGGTCATTATGGTGGTTCTTCTTCTTATTCTTGTGGGTGGTTGTATAAAATTTAGTTACAGCTCATTAAGAGTCTTTTACATTCAGCTGTCACACTTAAAAAAAAAAACTAATAAAGAGTTGTAGCTTAAAGACTGTGAAGTTAACATTTCAATATATTTGGTTTGTATGTTTTACAATGCTGCTTATTAGGATGACTAAATGAGAAGGATCAACATTTAAAAATTAACTAAAAAGTATTCAAAGAATTTGTGTATAATTAGTGTCTTGTTAAACCAGTTGTGTACAACATACCCCCCCCCCTCCCCAGGTTTTAGCGACTTCAACTCTCAACATTTTCATAACTAACTACTCGCAGTAACCAGCACTTAAATGTGTGTCCTGAAATGCATGGCAATTTCATGGCTGGAATGGTGCGTGACTTGTGATCTCTGTGCTATTTGTCACACCATATTTGAGTCTGTCTTCCTACACACTATGACAACCTGTCATTTACCAAAGTTGCTGAAGGGGTATCTTCATTTAGGTTCATTACCCCTTCCCTTGGGGGGTTTAAGCATTATCCCATGGGGTAGATCAGGACTAGATACCCGCCCTCTCTAATTATCCCCCTTACTTGTTCTATCTCGTACTGGAGTCATTTTGATAGCATACATGTACATGCTGCTTGTTGTGACTGCTGGAGGTCCCAGTAGGAGTTGGGTGGAAGGGGGGGGGTGCTTGTTAGAGTTGCATTCTTGAATTTCTTGTATGTATCTTCTGCATATCATCATTTGCAGGTGGATCACCTTGCTCCTATGTACCCCATTATCATAATTGATCAGACTATGCCACTCATTTGATATGTTTAATCACAGGTGATCTCTTGATAAGTCATACCATTAAACATGATATCCTCTTGGTATTTTGGTGATTTATGGCTTGTTGTGCCCATATAGGCAATTATACTGATAGATCTATTGTAATTAGTATGCATCAAGATTTTTTGAAACTCTGAAAAACAGGCTCAGGCTGTTCAATTGTGCTACACTGGCATGATACCTGTGAGGCTGTGAAATATAAGAAAATTTAAGGAGAGCATATACTAAAATTTAACATTAGTGTCCCAAGCAAAACTGCGACAACATGGGCTAGGCTGTTGATGTGTGTTTGAAAAAAGATAATAGCCATACACTATGATACAGTAATAATATTGCGAGTTTGGAGAACCAAATCCAGCCTAAGACCTTCTAGGGCATAGGGGGAAAGTTCATTGCAAGTTTTCATAACTTGGCTATCAGTAGTTTGACTGGGAAAGATGAAAGGTTCCTTGAATTAACAGTATGATGATGTATGATGTGTGTGAAATAAATGTTGGTGTTGTTTTGCCCTGTATCACAAGCATATACATTATTGCAAAAATGCTATTGCATTATTGAGGACCACACAACTGGCCATTTCTGGGAAATATGTATGACAGATTGACCAAGTTACCCACATGTATTAACTGTAAGGTATACTGTTATTTGCAAGTGGACATACATATCATTTACCCCCATAACCTGCTAAACCAATCAGCTTTATCAGCCAATGATTGGTTTTACATTCCAGATTATAAGATTGAGGTTTGCATGAAAAGATGGCCATTCCAGTTGCTATGCTGACTGTGAGCTGTCCTGCTGTGATTGGGAGTCCCTCCAAATGATAAATTGCCCCTGTCGTGGGATGACTGATCACCAAAAGAACCAAACACAACTCTATCAGTGCATTGTGTTTGTCAAAGTGTTCAATAAAAGAGGTATCAACCTGTCAGCACTGTGTACTTAGATGTTTTATAGACTTTAATGCACTGAAATGTACTGATATGTACTGGTTTAAATTTGGGGTGTTTGGCTTGTGGTACCATAGTACCATACACATAATAGTCATATCTTTTTTACCTTCAGCGAACGAAGTTCAAAGAAGGTATTGTTATCACTTTGGTCAAAAGTTGTCCGTCCGCCGGGCGGGCTGGCAGCGGGCGGATAGATAGTTTCCGGGCCAGTACTCAACCCCTATTGAATTTATATGGATGAAATTTGGTACACATGTAGCCTATATGATCTAGTTGTGTCTTTTGATGGTTTTATTGATGGAACTTTTGTAATTTTTGAAATATTGAGCAAAATATAAAAAAATTATTATTTTTTGTTTCCGGGCTAGGACTCAGCCCCTATTGCATGCACATAGATGAAGTTTGGTACACATGTGGCCTGTATGGTCTAATTGTGCCTTCTGATGGTGTCATGGATGGATATTTTGTACTTTTTCAAATATTGAGAAAAATATATAAAAAAATCTTTTTTCATTTCCGGGCTAGAACTCAGCCCCTAATACATGTACATGGATGAAATTTTTTACACATGTAGCCTATACAGTCTAGTTGTGCCTTTTCATGGTCTGATTGATTGATATTCCATAGTTTTTGGAATATTGAAAAAAAGGTATAATGAGAGTAAGAATGGCAGAGAGAAGAAGCAGTGTTTCAAGACAGTGGCTCTCCCTCCCTTCATTGGAGTCCCGGAAAACACAACAACTACTACTACATTGGAGAAGATTGATAGTCGTGCATAAATGACTATTAAGTGCACTGGTATAATATGAACAGTTTGAGAAAGCACACCCACTTATGGTTGTTGTAAGACGTGAAATAATGTTGCTTGCAAATTTTTAGTTGTTGGCATTGAGTAGTTTGGGAGGAGCAGCGTAAAGCATCCATGAATTAAGGGTATGATGATAATAAGTATTGTCTCTCATTGTCAGAATAAGTCTGTTCTTTAATGTCATAATAATTGTTTCTTTTATGTCATAATAATTGGTTTCTCAGCAGTGGCAACATTTTTGCCTTCAAGGGGTGTTTTTGTTCCGAGGTAATTGATTTTTTTTTTGAAAATTGTATGTATATAATGTTTATATTCTGAGCAAAAAATAAATGAGTCTGAGTCTGAGGCTGAGTCGATTTCAACATAATAAGATGTAAGTGTTTCTCCAGTATCAGTCGCATGCCCTTGGTTTTCATGGGTGTGTTTTCCTTTGTAATTTATGCATTGAACAATGTGTGTGATGTGGATGGTCTGTTATTTCCTGCCAGTGGGTATGCAGTAGAGAGAAAAATTAATTTGTTATGTATTGTGTATGAATATGATTATAGATTAGCCATTTTTCTGTGTTTGATCCCACCAGTAGTTTAGCTGACACGATGATGTATGTTTTAAAACATGCATATGTATTCTAGCCCATGTTGATGCATATTTGGTGTACTGTACTTTTTTGCCTGCATAATGAATGGTCCATGAGTTGTGGATTGGGGGCCAAACATTTTGACACAGGTTATTTACATGTTTATTCATCAGCTCCTGGGTGCAGAGATCCTTTGATCTCAAAATTATTTATTTGTTCAACAGTTTTTAGGCAGATTACACAATTGTTAAATGTGCTTTGACAAGTGAAATACCTCCATGGGTGGACTAGATTAAAACAAAGCATGCGGAGTCATGAAAAAAAGCAGAAAATAGAACATAAAAGGAAAATGTCAGGGCTGGGTTTGATTTGGAAACAATCTGTGCCCTTGAAGTTGGGTATATACTCACAGAATATATGGTTGATATCTCCCCAAGTTTTTTGTGGACCCTACAGTCCTACATAGGCCTATTGCTTCAAAACATTCTAATAATGTTTTTGGAGATTTCACAAATATTACAATTTTTTCTCTATTTGCTGGCTATAGTTTCTCATAGATCTGTGCAATTGACTAATAATTTGATCCATCTCTTTCTTAATATGACACAAATTAACATCATTTTGAATACCTTCTTCAGTTCTGCTTATGGACTGATTGGTTGATCTTTAACCCTCTGTTGTTCTTGTCAGTACATTTTGGCCTTTGCAATCCCATGCAGAAAGTCAGGAAAACAGACTATTTGAAGGCTTGAAATAGGCATGAATGAGCTAATGTTGGTTGTCTTTTTGCAATGCCTACAAGATATGGGGTGTCGGGTGTTGGGAGGAAACCCATTGGCCCCAGAGTCACGAACAAATCGTGTTAATCCGTGCTTAACCTCTGCTCCCAAGAATGTATGTCAACAAAGCAGCTGTTCTGCTCTCTGCCAAGACAAAAGAAAGTTTGATTTCTGAGGTGCTAGTATGGAGAAATTGTGTGCAGAATGTAGCAAAAATCAACAGAAGTGTGGAATATTTCCTGACACAATTAGCAAGCCATTGTTGAATGCAATATGTTATATTGTATGTTATATTGTGTCGTTTCTGACTGATTGTTTTACTTATTGATAATTTCTTCATTTTTTGGTTGGTTGATTGATTGATTGATTGATTGATTGATTGATTGATTGATTGATTGATTGGCCCCAATTAAGTTGATGGCTGATTTGGCAGTACATTTTAGGTTATCAACTACATCATAAACATGGAATTTGTTGATAAATTATTGACATGGAGCTTAGAATCCTTAGATGCAAGGAAAATTCTTTCAACTGCATTTTCTTGGTGTTTTTCAAGTTGACTGGTTGTGGAGTTGACTTAGATTTGCATTCGCCATTTTCGAGCCTTATCACAAAGTCAGGACAAGCCTATTTAGCATTCTAAAATATTTCATTTAACTTTTAAAAAGAGCTCCATGAATGGCATGTCAATATAACAGGAGCATGCTATCTGGATGTATGTAAAGTAGGTCAATTTGGGGTGAAGGTCAATCCCAGGTCAAGAAAGGTCAAATGACCCAAGGGTGTGATAGATGAGGCTTGACCTTTGGTATTAACTCTTGGCTGTTGTTGATTTTGTCAACACCTGTAAAGCCTTTAGAATGATGATGACAATTTGTCAGTTCTTCTGAGGGGTGGTGATGAGTTTTTGCCAAGTGTGTATTTGACATGAACGTGTTCATCATCAATTCATCATTTTGGACTAATGACTGGTCAGGGTGTATTTGACATTAACTGAAATTACATGTAAACCTGCAATCCTGCATGTCAGATTTATTGTACACTAATCAAGTTGGTATCAAGGTTGATGGCTTCTCTGGGTTTTTAATTGGATTGAAGCTAAACTGACAGAATAATTCATATACCAGAACACTTCCAAATTTATACCTATATTAAAGTTATTTTTCAAGGTGTTTAAAATATAATTCTGTTCACAAGGTAGCATATTTTTGAATACATGTCTCAAAACTGCATCAGAACTCTTCTTGTAATCTCAATGACTTTTGCCTTCAAGGAAACATGTCTTGGATGTCTCAATCTCAAAATTGACCTGCTCAGCTCATTAATCATTGACTGATACAACTACCTGGATCTTTGGTCACCCATAAAGTCAGAAGTAACAAGCAATTCCCCAATGACATGTGTTTCCTCGTGTCCCTGGGTGTCCTGGGAATGACCTTGAATTCAAATGACCTTGAGAGGTCAGTCATGGCTGGAGGCAACTTGCCAAGGTCATTCTCAAGACTTGCTGACCAATGCCATTTGGTGCCTGCCCAAGCATTTGACATCTACAAGCTTGTCTTGTAATGAAGTTAAAAACAGTGATTTGGAACCCGGGAAACAATAAATGGTTGTCAGTTGTCACTCTCAGGCTGACCATCAACTTTGAGATTATAGTGTTTTCAAGCCACAAGACTAATGTTATAGAGTATGGTACTAACTTTGTAAAACAATGTTTATACTTTCAAGTTTTGTTATATTTGTACTTCGAAGATTGAAGTACTGATGTGGTAAAATATGCTTTTGAGATAATAATGATCTCCATGAGGGCTTTTTAATAACCAAAAACTTTTGGTATTTTTTTATTATTATAATATAATAATATAATTAGTTATTTCTGAAACTCTACAGTCACTTTGGTACTGATTTAGAGTTAGATTTTATGTGGGAGTGTTTCAGAAGTAACATTTGAAATTATACTTTTTAGTAGTTTAGTGTGTCACAGCAACCCACCAGTGTTGTGTAGCTGTCTTTTCAATGTTGTGTGACATAAAACACTTGCCTGCAAGAGGGCCCAAGAGGGGAGGGAGACTGCCTTTCACATGGCTTTACACATTGGCTGTGACAGGATGAGGAACTGCTCCATGGCCCATCATGGGGTGACTTGTGGCTGCATGGCATGTTGAGCATGAACTCCAAGACAATGCTAACATTCCTCCCCTTGTAGTTGGGCTATTACTTTTCAAGCCCTTCTGGGTCGGATTGCAGAAATCTCCTTGAAGCTGTAACTCTACCTGATGGCCCACTGGGCTTTTGCATAGGAGCCATTGGTGGGGCTGAGCAGCAGAGACCCTTCTGCCTGGGGTCCTTGGGCTGAGGGTCGTAGGGTCTACCTGGTGGTTGCAAAGGCAGAGATGATGTTCCAATGTTTCCTGTGCATTGTGTACTTTTTCACCTGAAACAAAAAAGCACCATCAATTTACCCCTGGCAGTCAATTTTGGCTAATTTTGCAGCTTTACATCATCACTGTTTTCCTTTACTGTGGTTCTTATTGTGGTAGCTTAAATTTGTCTCCTCATCAATGTAAGTTTTCAAAGAACGCCTCTCTGGGCTCTTTACCTTGTTATGCCAAGTAGGTGGATCCTATTGCAAGTGATTTTCAGTGTCGTATGATTGATTGGTTATATTGTGTAACTTGGTGGATCTAAATGGCAGTTTATTGGAACTTGATGATATGGATGATCTGATACCACTTTTTCACTTCCGATACCAGTATACCAAATCACCGATGCTGGTATTTTGTTGCCAATACCACCGATACCGATACCTTCCTGTTACCATTGGTTATATACCGAGCAGTGATTCCATTTCGATACCAATGCTGCCTGGTATCAGAATCGGAACATCCCTAAGCTTGACAATCAAATTTTAAAATTTCGTCAAGATTTGTAAAATGAGTCTCCTTGCAATTAATGTTGCATATTGATAAAATCAAGAAACAGGCAACAATTAATGTATAGAACAGTAAGTAATGTACATTCAACTTCAATGATGATACAACACACATGAAATCATGAACCTTGCAACAAGGGGCAGATGATAGTGATCAAGGGGTCAGGCCTTTGTGTTGAGTGTCTTCAGCATTTCCTGCCAACTGCAAGCATGTGTGGGGTGGTGTGGAGATACACACCTGATGATTCCGTGCCTAGTAGTGGGGCCACACCCTTATTACTAATTGAATGTATCATTTGCCAGGTCGGGTCATCCCCCTATACTTCTGATGTTTACCCTCTCTGTATGCTGAGCTTTCCTGGCTGTTTTGCTTGACCACTAACCACCATTCTGCATTCCTAAGCCAAAACTCCTTGATCACTATCCACCAGCATAGATCTATATGCACGACCTTGACCTTGTGTTTGCCCTCCAAGGTCAACCCAATGTCAAGGTCACCCAAGGACTTCCTGGCACATGAAAGGACACTGAGATAAAAAGAGAGGGTAACTGGTTAAGGGAATTCCCCCAAGTGTTTGCCTTGTGTTGTGCTTTATGTTGGAAGAGCCCTCCAGTTTTGGGGCACTTCTAGAAACAACTTGACTTGGCTTCGAACCCTGTGCCGGAGGTTGGAACGTTATCCATCGCACCGGAGAGTCAATTGTTGGTTTGAGCGAAACACCCTACTATGAAAGAAAAAACCAGTATAAGTCTACCTTTATCACCAAGGAGAATATTATCTTGCCAGCTCTGCATGTATGCAGATAGCATTATCAGAGAACTTCGTTTGATGCATTGTCACCTTGGCCAGGTAGATTACAATACCTTGGTGTTATCCACTGTGTGAAGGTGCTTCTGATACCCTTATCACGTGGACTCCCATAATGCTTAGCATGGGGTGCATGTCCAAATATGGTGTTGCATCCTCAAAATTCATTGCACGACTGTTCTAATGCATAAATTTGTATACTCAACCCCCCAGTGGTAATGTGTAATTCTTTGGGTAAGTTTCAGCTTATGTGATTAACAGCAATTGAGTCATGCCATGTTTGATCTTGTCATATCATGAGATTTGGTGTTTGCCTGTGAAGAACCCTCAACCAATATCTGGGCATGTTGCTCTTAAGACTTCTTTAAAAATGAAATGTTTGTGGGATGTAGGGGTGACATATTTTGGAAAAAAAGAATGAATAGACTGGGACAACACTGCAGAGGAATAACTGTTTCAATGCAATATTAAGAATGTTGCTGCTGTTTGGTATATATATATATAGTCAGTAGTCATTCAAATATCATCTTTGGTTGTATCAGGTAGTATTTTCCTGAATGATGCAATACACTGTTACAAGCCAGACACTGGTGATATTGATTGTAAATCTATGATATTGTGACACTGGTAGCTTTCAATAATATATACAGGATCCCTCAAACCGATTAATCTTAATTAGTGACTTCAGTGCTGTTGGTAAATTGCACTGGTTTGCCCAGGACACCATGCAGTGTTGCCATTCATTTCTCTGGACTGCCCAGTGTCCACATAATATTGCCACTGGCCATTGCCCCTTGGCAGTGCAGTATTGCCCCAAGCTGCCACCAAGTGTGGAGTTGATGTGTTGAGTCAATGAATAATGCTCATGCTGCTAAAAGGTCAGATGTATTTGAATTTAAATGTGAGGTACACCCAAGAGACTGTGTACAGAGTGCATAATGCTTTTGCTTGCATTGTGTCATATATATGCTTCTGCATAAAAAAGGGATTAAATTAAATTGAATGGATTTTATGTTGTTGTTGTTGTTTTTTTTAATTATAGAAATTTAGTTTTTCACTTTTTTGTGGTAAAGAAATTGTTGCACCATTGATATAAAATATTGAGCACTTTGAAAACAATTATGTGAGGAATTTGGCTTTAGATAGTTCTGTTTCTCTTGAGTATTTATCAAGGTTCCCTGCTGTTGTAACAGGTTAATGTTGTGGTGATATGTAGATTCTATGTTGAAATTAATGTTAATTGTAACTTTGTCTGCATATTTCATCTATGTGGAGCATATTTCATCTATGTGGAGCATTAAATCATTAAGTAATATGAGCATTTAAAGTGGTTGAGTGTGTAATATATGTGTTTATAATTTGGAAAGTAAGTCACCTGTGCATATGGCAAATTGTCCAGGCATGAGAATTGTATAAATTTCGTTCATATATTTCTCCAAATAAATCATAAACAGTATTTAAAGGCATAATATTGTCTGCTTATAATGCAGCATATTACCTTAATGTTACATGCTGGGAGATCATAGGGGCAGTGTTTGCTGAGATGGGACTCTACTGCTAAAAGGACACACTTTTGAAGGGCAGCCAGCCTTAATAATTTATGTCTGGTTTGATAAAGCTGCCAAATGGCTCAGTTACTCTTCCAGTTACTCTATCAGTTACTCTCAGTTACTCATAATGGATGACTACACATCTAGTGGAAATGTCTTCAGAATGTTTTGGAAATGTTTTGAAAATGGAGATTGCTCAATTCATAAAGAATTCTGTGTCAATTCACAGGTCCTGAATAAAAAGAGCCAAAAAGCAGGGTGCCTTTGAAATATATAGCTGTGTAGCCTCCCATTTTCAATGCATACATCAACAGATTTTGTGTCAATTTTATGTGAGCAGTCCATTTAATATGCTGGCTCCTGCCCAGTCATTGTGCAGTGTTGTCACTCAAATTGTGAGCCAATGTCTGTCAATGTCAACATTGATGTCCCTCAATGACTGACACTTTGGAAATGACACTCAATGACACTGTCATTATCAGAGCTCCTCCCCTTAAGATCACTGACTGAAATGTCTCCAAAGGTTTCACGTTGGAAGATTAATATTGTCTCTTTGTATTAATAATAGCTGACAAAATAGTAACACGTGCATGTATGTTGAGGGTCATTTAATTTAGCATTAGGGCCTATATCTGTGACTAAATAGGCCTGCCACTCTTTGTAATATTTGACTACATCAAAGTTATAGAAGATGAAAGTTTGCTGAAATTCTTGTGAACCTTGCTGCACTTGGTGTAGCAGTTACAGTAACAGACATGTTTACAACTATTTTGTCAGCCAATAAAAAGAGAGAGTGACAGACCACATCTCTCTCCTCTGTTGATGGTCCCTTAAATTAGCATTATATTGTTATTTAAACTGCAATCACTGATGCGAATTACACTTTTACTAGCCCCCAGCTCCTCTCATATTTTTGCAATCCTATCCCTGTGTTTTTACATGGTTTTATCCATGGATTCACCCACCCACTGTTATTTCAGTTAAAGCCATTTTTCAATAAACTTTTTCCCTCTTTGCTTAGAAAAAACACAGATTTATTTACTCTCTGCATTAGGTCAGGAATGTAAAATACAACAGCAAATTTGAGAAGGTGAAAGTTAGGTCACATCATAATTTACTGTAAATGCTTTCAATATCGTCTGTCTGGGAATTCTTTTTGATTTGAATTTATTTGAAATGTTCGTTTTATTAAATTTACAAATGTAAGTTTTTTTTGGGGTTTTTTTTGCAGTAAATTGAATGACAAGAGTCAAATGCAAGTTTAGACAAAGACCTGATATATTCAACTAGACATGTCATAATCGCATAGCGATGAATGATGCACTGCGCTATACTGAGTTGGCAACATGACGCATCCCTTCGTATATCAGAATGATATTCACTAATAAATGTTTATATAAGCTTCTACATATCTGTAAGACATATTCTATCAAAACATGCCTAGGATACTAAATATTAAACTTTATATATTTTTTACAGGATGCAATAGTCTTGAGACAAAATTGGGCTTTCAGGCACCAGTTCTCCTGAAAAGCACTCCCACAGTTGCCCAAAGGCACACTTTAACATGGAAGACTTAGACTTGGGTGTGCCATTTAGGTTACAGTGTATCTTACCTGGTTTTTGTTGTGCAAAACCATAGGGCATTTTGGATGTTTTTCTTAAATTTGCCAGAAAATAAAACGGAAAAAGACATGTTGTAGTCTCCACATGATCTCCACTACCATTATTGCCAGTACACTAGCTTAAATGCATGGAAATCTCATAAGAAATGGAGCCATTTTCACCGGTCCTTGTTTGTGGGTAACCATGCTGAGCAGTATTACAAAATGTGATGAGATAATTCTATAATCAAAGTATTCCCTTCCTTCATTTCTATGTTAGCCATGCACCTTTTTTCAAGTACCCATTTTTGTCTGACCAGTGCATTTTATTTAACCGAAGAACCTGGTTGACCTGGTGCATTCACTGTACCCCATGCAACCGATTAACCAGGTGCATTGTGCAGCAGACTGCAGGCCTAGCATATATAGAAGCATGCTCAATGTGCTGAGTAGTGAACAGTTGTGAAATGTCGGAGGCACAACAGTTGGAATATGACACAATTAACCCCCTAACACAAGTCTAAACACGTGGGGGAAAAACTTCATGATAGATACAGAACATACATATGAAGGAGAACGTTAAAAGTTATGTCAAAGAACCAGGAGCTCACACATAAAATTTGCAGCAAATGTTAGTTGACGAATCTGGAAGGCTATGAAAACAAGGGCACTGCTATAGCCACCTGGCGGTGGGCTAGCGCAGTGCAATAAGACCGTTACGCCAGCCGAACATTGTTTGTGAGAATGCTGAAGGTGTGCTGCTGCCTTGTGGCATCCCTATTTGGAGAGAGCACCTTTGTCGCAAAAGCAGTGTGTACATAGTTTGCTTGTAATTCTGTACTCTTGAGGCCCATAATGAGAAGTCTAAGTGATGAAGTTGAATGAGGATATTATCATATTCGATGCTAAGTTACTTTAAATTTGGAATGTGAAGTCGAACTTAATCTGCGGAATGTGGGTCAAGATTTCTTATGACAGCGGAAAAAGTGATCATCACATCCTGAACACAAGCTATTTGTAATGGTGTCACATGTCTTGTCAAAAGTATCGAGCCTTTGGTATTATAAACTGCTCACACTCTGTCTACAATTTGACCGCTGTTTCATTGCCAGTGCTTTTTCGAGCCTTGACAGAACATAATATTATGCTGACATGTGTTGCCACCTAGTGACTAGAATGCTATTCCCCGAGCTCGTGCGAGCGGTCCACATAATTTCAGTGTGGGGAACTCACACAATTTCGTCTGGAAGAAACCAGTGCTGTTACTTAGAGTGCTGATGGCCTTGTCTACTTCCTTAGAGAATGTGATTTCTGAGTCTGACTCTGGTATACATCAACGTTGAATAGAAATTTTGTAAATGTGCCATGAAAGTGGAACTATTTCTTAGGACAGTGATGCTGTAGTCTGTAGCATACAAATTCAACTTTTTTGCCAGGTGACAGCAGCATGCAGTTCTCATTTTCACTAGATTGGCTCACACTTAAAAACGCACGCCTTTTAAAGCTGCATAAACACTAACTTCTAATTAAGGTGTGGTCATGAAATTTTACTCGAATCTGGTTGAATATCCCTGCCCAGTGTCTGGAAAGTTTCACTGAAAAACATTGATAATTGGCTGCATCAGGCCCCATTTAGTGAAACTGCCTCAAAAGCCAAAATCACAACCAATGCAAATCAAGCCAGAAAACACTTCTGCATGAAGTACATCAGAGTCCATTTTTGGAGTTCGCAGACAATGAAAGTTGTTCCCTTGACTCCTTCAAAAATTTTTAATGCATTTTGTTAGATTTGGGTAGAATTTTAGCCGAAGTTGATGTTTTTCACATTTTGTTTGTCACATCCTTTTCAAAAAAGTTGTGTCATTAGCTTGGACAGTTATGGTTAATCAGTTGGTTCAGTGCTTATCAGAATTATCTTGCAGCATCTAGGTGACAATGAACAAACTAATTAAATACTAAGTCTTTTAAAAGGTATTTCATCAAATAAGAAGATTAGGCGACCAACAGAAAACTGTCAATGACGTGGCAAAGCCAGTTTGCAAATTGAAAATAAGAAAATATTTTTTTCCATTGGACTGCCCATCTGCAAAGAGCTGTAATGACTACGTGCAGAAAAAATATTCTGAAGCGCTCTTCGTCCAGCTTGAGATTTTCACTGTACTTGAACATAAAAATGCATAATGCCCTAGTAAATGCAGATTGCCATTTTTCAGACCTTCTGACTTGGATTTGCCTTTGTAAAATGGTCTATAAAACTGCACAATGGTGCAAGTGAGTTGGCTAAACATATCCATATCATAGTGGGCACTGATAGCCTGGACTGCAAGAAAATACAGCAATAGGCACAAAATCATTTCACGCCTGTGGTTATGTATTGGCCCTATTATTAACAGTAACTTGAGACAGCGACTGATATGCAGAGGCCATGCAATACCTGTGCAAAGTGTATGCAACCCATGCAGCCCTGCCCTTGATATCAATACTAATTCAATATACTCAACTGCAATAGCAGGAGCCTTTCACAGGTGGCCATACAAATGAGGTACTCTCCAGAACCCTCACAATATTGTGTTGTGTTTGATTTATTTGAGAAAGAAGATATTCCCAGCAGAGATTATAAAGTTATGATTCTCTGAATTTCAAAATTGAAAATAATATGATGAAAATTGAGTAATTTTCAACATTCATTCATAAAAAATTGTGAAGATTGGAGATCACAACTGAAGACATTTTCTTAACATTTCTTCTCAGGGCTTCTTACTTTGACTTTACTATGTTTTGCAGTATATAGTGATCTGATCCCTGAAATATTAGATGTGTGTACATTTCTGCTCACAATAGGCTGAGTGCATATGATTTTGCTACCTGAAAGTTGAATCTCCATGATAAGCCAAGAGAGTATGCTCCATAAGCTTCCAACTTGATATTTTGGTCACACTGGACCATGTGGCCACTTCAGGTTTACAACTGACTTGTGATGAAGTGACAAACCATCTATCTCAACTTAAAAAGGTAGAATGAGTCATAATTAGTTTCTGTAGTAAAACTAAGGAAGCTTTATTCTAATGAGGGGAGAGCGTATGTGTAGTGGTTCCAGGTTGGTATAGCGGAGTAGTTCCCCGTACACCAACGAGTGACTCTTTGGCGCAATGGAAAATGCGCAGGGGTCAGGGGAGGCAGGTTTGAATCCCGCTTCTAAAATTATTATATCAGCTTGTTTGAAGAAACCTGCTAGCTAACAATTCCAATTTTGCAAAGCATTTGTATGCGACACTTTCTTGTCAACCTCAAAACATATGTCTCCGAACACTTAGCATCATGCAAAAAAGCCCAATCTCAACTGTTGAACTTTACAGATGATTTCATATTTTTAGACACAAGGACTGAAAGTTAATTTTTTCTAGGACATGTTATCCTATAGGGAAAATTGATGTTGCCATTTTTTTAATATAACTTTTCCCTATAGAATACACGTCCGATAAAAAATTCACATTCAGTCCTTTTGTCTATACAAATATGAAATAATTTGTAAACTTCATTCACTCAAGGAAGAACAAACTGCTCACGTCAAATCTCACCAATCAATCCTTGTGAGTAGCTGCAAGTGCCTTTAGAGGGCTGCCCTACCTTACCCACCTCATGTTTCTTTTTTGCTAACCTTTCCCTTTTGTCTTTTCCAGGTTTACCAAGTGGCATATGTGATAGTCAAGGCAGCAAATTCTCCTAGACCAGGCAATTGGATATTAGAAAGATCCGTAGATGGCGAAAAGTTTTCTCCCTGGCAGTACTTTGCGACAAGCGACAGCGAGTGCCTTTCTCTCTACAACATTCGACCGACAATCGGAATACCCAGGTATCGACACGACAGCCATGTTATATGCACCTCCAGTTATTCCAGGTTGTTGCCGCTTCAAAATGGAGAGGTAAGGAAAAAACATTTTCTGGTGATAACAATTTCTAATGTCATTTAGTGTCTTGCAGGCTTTTTGTGGAGATCAAGCAAAATGCTTGTGTTTGGCTAAAGAAATCAATTAAATTGATATCAATGAAACAATACATTTCATCTCAAACATAATTGTTTAAAGTTATGGATATTAACTGTCATTTTTTTAATTTTCAGATTCACATTTCTCTTGTTAATGGGAGACCCGGAGTCAGTGGCCCAAGTGAACAGTTGCAGGTGGGTTGAAAATGAAATTATTATTATTACAAACCAGACTATTGCAATTGCAACAAAAACATGTTACGATCAAAATGGGGTTGCTACCTTTTTTAGAATAAATATCTTAGGTGTGATAAACAGGTTGAATTTTTGCGTTATCCTGTGACAGTGACAACTCTGCTTAACCATGTAACAATTTCCTGTTGCAATATGTTAGTTTATGTTGCAATTGCCCCATTTAACCTAATAATAAATCAGTGTCTGATTTTCCTGACATATGGAAGTGATTTACAAGTGCTGAAAATAGCTGAATCTTAATTGAAAACTATAACCAAGATTACGAATGTAAGTTATGGACTTGACTAAATTAAAACAAATACCTTCAATATATAGTAAAAATAAACTAAAATTTCAAAACAGAACAACGTCAGATATAGTGTGGTGCCTTATGTAACATTTTTGGCTCCCGTGGGATTTTCATGATAGAGCTTGACACCATACATCATTTTAAAGGCAAAAAGGAGTAGAATCAGAAAAAATATGGTGTCATTTTTTTTGCGGCCATTTTTGGGGTAAAATCCAAGATGGCGTCCAAGATGGCCACCGTTCTTGATGACGTGTAATATTTTACTTCTAAGAGCCATAGAATATGTCACATTTGTCAAATTTCAAAATATTTTGGAAAAAGAGTCGACTTTACTTTGATAAAAACCTTTCTCAAAAAAATTTCAAAATGAGGCATTTTCTGTTGCCATGGCAACCGCTAAATCATCACAAAAGTATGCAAAATTATCACAATTACACATTTCTTTTGCCATAGCAACCTGAATTTAGTGACTTTAGAAAATATTTTGACATGTGCTGAAAGCCACAAGTCTCAGCTTTCCGAAGATACCTCACACAAGTGTCCAGGTGTCGCCATTTTTTTAAAAAGAGTTGCCAAAGAAACGGATGTTGTTTCCGTTTGAAATAATAATATTCTTCATGCCATTAACATCTGTCAACTAACAGAGGATTTGTGACAGCCTACCAACTCAGGATGTCACAGTGTTGATTAACTCCATATTGGGGACTTTTTTGTTGAATAAATTTTTCTTGGTAACCATGGAAATCATGAAAAATAAACAAATTTTGCTCTAAAATGATATTTCTGAGCTGTATTCATACTGCACAGGAATTGACATCACTTTTCGCATGTTTCTTGGTTGAAACTTCATAACTTAACCATTTCATTGTCATTGATATGAGAATTGGTAGGCAAGGCAACTTAATTTGTTTATTTCCTTAGCAACCACATTATCCTGTCAAACTGAACACCATACAAGACACTGGGAGTGATTTGCACCTCCGCAGTTGTTTTGAGACAAATATGCCAAACATTTAAAAAAGATTTTGATATTTTTCGCATGTTAGCAGGGTATAAAATAAGCGTGCAACGATCCCAAAATGTGCAGTGATCAATCTGAAATGTGCAGTGATCAATCTGAATTTGTGCAGTGATCAATTTCACCCTTTAATGCTAAATTATGGTGAACTGCATAAAGCTCAAAATATATGTTCAACAAATGTAATACTTTTGCCCGCCTGTTGATAGTTTTGGCAATTTTTTTCTGCTTGATAACTCAAAGACAGTCCTGAGTCACTGGTTTGTTGTTCATTAATCATTAGATTTTCCAGATACAATGTCATGATGAAAGAACAATATATTCTTGCTAATAGACAGCTATAATAAATCTTGAAACACTGCCTCAGAGCACAGGCATTACAATTATTCGCCTTTCTGCAATAGACTCCAGCGACTGGTGCTCATCACCACTACTGTAACAGACACACCAAGGTTGGCATATCCCATGAATCGATCACCCTGCTGTAATGTTGTACTTATGGGGTACAGCCATGCCTGGCTGTTGATTGCCCAGACTTACTCACCTTCTTTCATTGTTTAAGGAGTTAAGCATCATGCAGGCCATAGAGTGGGAGGGCTGGCAAATGATCAGAATGCCTCAGTCTGAGAGGCGACAGGAAATTTTCCCCAGATAATTTTATCTGATTCTGGTTCAGTAGGTGCTACTGCTTAGAAACCATACTCCTGCGTTAGAGAGTAAAACCATCCAGTTTATGAATTCGAAAATAGTTATTAGCCAACCGCGTTATGGTTTCTTGTTAATCAGCTGAGGGGCAACATGGCAAATTAAACATGTCAAAGGGTTCAGCAAAATATAAAAAATTAAGACCCCTCAACACAACTTCATGTGATACAAAATTGTGATTTCTCTGCATTTGTTGAAAATTTGTATTGACAGCAGATTTTAGTCTTACAAACCAAAGCCGCTTAACTAGTTTGCTACTTCATTCCAAATCAATTTAAATTGTGACATTGCCCCTAAAAATGTTTGATCACTTGACATGTTAATTGCAATTTTAAATTGCTACCAGACATGAAATTTTAGTGAAACTTTTGGTAGGCATTAAAAATGAATTTCCTGATTCAGAAAGCCTTGAAAATTTACCAGAATCAAGGTTTCTCACCAGAAAGCACAAATCCCATATAATACAATCTCAGAAATTTCAGGACAAAAATGTGAATCAACTGAAATTTTCAGATTTTTTCGACAACCTGTGGAATGGATGCAAATGCACTGAGGTGGCTGGAACAATGCTTTATAACACTTGGGCTACATTAAAACTTGTTTTGCCTAATTGCAAGTCTTTAGGTTGTACACTGATTGAGTTACACGCCTTCAAAATCAAATATATATATATCTGGACTAATAAAAATATCACAAAAATCTCAATTTTTCTTTTTTCAGAGAATCTTTTTAAGATATCACTGTATAACTTGGGATTTGTGCTTTCTGCTGAGAAACCTTGGTTCTGGTAAATTTTCAAGGCATTCTGAATCAGTCGAGTGGGAAAATTTTCTGAAATTTGATGAAATGACACAGAATTACCAATAGTCTTTCAATGGCTCCAGTAACATATATTTTGTTATTTTCTCTGAGCTTCCAAACAGTTTCATAAATAAATGTATCTCCTCAATTTTTACTGGAATAGGTGATCAATAGACTTCGTTTCAAATTATTCAACTAAAGTACTGTCACGTTCAATTTTGGACTGGCATTTAATTAACTGCAGAAGAAAGACAGTTTGCTGTTTGTTTACTTCAGAAGTATAGAAATGTAAGCAGCAGAGCTCAATCGGACACAATTAAAAAAATAAGAGCTGCAAAAGCCCATCAACAAGCTGTTTAGACACATGTGCTGATATTTCATTCCACAATTTTAGATGATAATATTTCATTTTTCAATTGAGCCATGCATGAACGCTGGCACTTGAGAACGCCGATTGGTCAACCTGAGTTCGCACGAGACAATATGTGCAGTGATCAAATTTTCTTATTTTATACCCTGCATGTTAGCTAGTTTAAAATATTGCCGAATAAGGTCATATAATTGGGCATCCAAGGAATTCAAATATACGGTGACGTATATGTATATTGGTGGCTTTTTTTGAGGGAGGGGGGGCATGCTACTATGATAATTTTGTATTTTAGGCTAAGTCAAATGTTCCTAGGGGGAGGGGGGTAAGGTCCAAATATGAGGGGGGAAAGTGCTCACCCCTTCCCCCTGTAGGAGTGCCCCCGCAAATATGACTAATCCAGATTCTTTGACATATTGGAGAAAAAAAAAATGGCCAAAAGAGTTACGAGTGAAACATTTGGGTATGAGTACGGACCACTTGAGGAATTGTCAGAATAAACTTTTTATAATAAAGCTCCAAAATTTCAAACCATGGCAGGTGCATTGCAGTGGTTTCCTTAGCAACGTGTACCCATTTCTAAAATTCTTCAAACATATACAGTGTAATTAATGCAATTTCAGGGATGTTGAAGCTATTGTGATATTTTTTTGCAGAAATTGTGTCATTCTTGCATATGATTCATTATATCTCAGCAATTCTGATAATTTCACACTTGCTTGCCGTAGCATTCATCCTTGACTGCCATGACAACAGATGTCATGATTGCCCATATCTAATTTAAATGTATTTCATATCAATTACCATGGATATACCTCCAATAAAAAAAAAACAAGTCTGTATCGCATAATTATAATATCTTGATGGACATATTATCAATCTCCATTTCAAAAGTACGAAGTACTATACCACAAATAGGTACAAAATTGCACAGTGACAGGCCATTAGGAACGATTCCTTGAGTCGGACAACTGTATTCTAGACATTTTAGAATGTAATATCAAATGTCGCTTCAAATTAAACATTGTCACAAATTCTAACAGAAATATTCCAATTCACATAGCAAAGACCCTCAGTCGTGGGTAAATATTCTTGAGTCAGACAAGGGGGGTATTTCTCCCCCCCCTCATTTTTTACCCGGGGGACATAATATGCACTTTTTTGAGTGAAAAAATTGGAAAGTTTAGCATGCCATACATAACTTCAGAATTTATGGATGTTGGAAAGCCTGACTGACTTTGTTCTTGCCGCAGATCCCATGACCAATTACAACCATGTTGCCTCATGAAAAATCCTTTAATCTGACAAATCGAAGAAGGTATTGTTATCACTTGGGTAAAATGTTGTCCGTTCGCCGGGTGGTTGGGTGGGTGGTTGTTCGGGCGGCGGGTGCAACAGGTGGCTTTTCCAATGGTCTTGATGCCGAAAGTATCGATTCTCAAATAGACTTAAAATAGTTCATGAGGTTATCACTGTCTTTTTCTGGGTTGCCCATATCCAAAGTCAACACATGTGGCTCCACCTATATTCAAACTCAATAAAGAAAGTCAGGGGAAGAATTTAGGAAAAATTGTGTGGGGTTGTCAAAAATACGTTTGTGAAAAAATTTCTGAAAAAAAAAAATTTAGAATAACATTTTAGGGGGTAACTTGGAAATTACGAAAACATTTTTGGTAAAAAAAATGAAAAAAGTCATTTTTGGAAACCCCCTCCTTGTGGTCCAGATCCAGCCTTTGGGCAAAGGATGACTGATCACTTGTATCCAGCTCTTGCCGGGTCCCCTGGGCCTATGTTGGATGGCTGTTTCAATCATCTTTCGCCTCATTGCTGTGTCCTCCTCCTGTCCTAATTAGCCTACCAAGTCCATAAATACAGGATGTAAAGCCCATATCATCCATCCATCCATCCGATCACTTGATATGGAAAGCAAGCCTTTTGGCTCAGATCAAGCCTTTGGGCAAACCCTTTCAAAGATGCCCAATCCTTTGGGCTAATTTAAAATATTCCCAGATGGTTGACAAAGGCCGCCTGATCAATTGATTGGGCTCGTCTAGTCTATTGGGTGCATCAGCGGGTGGATTGATCTTTTCACCCATTTTTGGCGTACATGCCTATGTTTAAGGTAAACATTATGCTTTTTAAAAGAAATAAAAAATATCAAATAAAAAGCAGCTTCTTGGATATGGAATATAGATTCAGAATACATATATTTTATATTTGTGAAATATGACAAGATACATTTAAAGAGAATTCTGTAGTTTAACCAAAACAAACACAAACTAGCTTTCCTGCCCAGTCAAATTGTTAAACCTATGATTTTAAAAGCGGCTTCATTTATGGAGAATATAACAAATATTAGGTGGTAAGCACCTCATCCAATATAGCTTTTCTTCATCCAATTATTCTTTATATTGGACTCTTCACCATCAAATATTTCTACAATATTCTGTCATAGATTGGGCATGCATCAATCCCGAAATATATATGGTGGCAAACTATGTATGAGCTAAAGGTCTAACTACCCCTTGGAGCTCTTGATGATATTCCATTTTCAATGATTTTGGTGTGAAAGATCTGTATTCAACCCACTTCGGGGTAAATAAATTCATTTTAAATCTGCCTACTGGCAGGTAGGAGCTGCAGCAACTTAAACTGAGAAATTGTTGTTTTTTGAAGGAATAAGATGTTTTCCTGTTCTTTCCCTTTTCACCCCAGTGCCCCTCCCCTATTTACCCCATATTACTTGTATGGTACTTTTGTAAAAATAGTCAAGATTAGAGAGTGAGATTCCACATTTTTCATGTATGATGTCTCAAAAATTTAAAGGGATGTGTGGAACATGGATTTTAGGCAAGTTCGATTCTTATTATAGTTGCAATGGAGACCTCCAGTAAACAATTAAGTCACATGTCGCACATATAGCCTCTTAATGAAGGTAATTATATGCTCGTATTTACATATACTTTTGCAGCAACAGTCAGCATTTGCTCAGTAGATTTCAATTATTCGCCATTAAATATACCTATTTTTACCAAAAATTAGTGGGAGTCATGAGTTATATATATTGCAACAACTTACACATTGAGCCAGCGCAATAGAAAACTTGTATTATCTGACACATAACAAGTGACCTAACAAGATCTTGCACCTGTGCAGGTGCACAGTCCAGCAAACATGTCTGCATGCAAGATCTAGAATCTACACAACTGCTGGATGTTGCATGTAGACAAGTGTGTCAGATAATGCATCTACGAAAGTGCAAGACAGTGTAGACAAGTGTGCAAGATAACACATTTACACAAGTGCAAGATATTGCATGTAGACAACTGTGCAAGATAATAAATCTACAAAATTGCAAGATATTGCATGTACACCAGTGATGTGCTAATGCATGTACACTAGTGCACTAGCTAAATATGATAGATCTTGGTTGCCATGGATACCTCTAACAAACAAGTAAGTCACACATGGCTCATTGTATCTCGATAAAGGTAATGTCATGTTAATTTTCACATGCTCTTCTGTAGCAATTATCAGGTTTAGGCAAAGCAGATATCAATTATTTGCAACTATATATACCAATTTTGACCAAAAATGTATGAATATCCTTATTTGGCAACAAGCAAATTAACTGTTTTCCATTAACTTATGACGAAAAAGGTAGAAATATTCATTTTTTTTCAAAACAACACTGTGTTTGTCCAGCTATCTCAAAAATTGGGTGAGATATAACGGAAAACAGATTTTTCATCAATTTCAATGTTTTTTCCATTGGTTGCCATGGATACCTCCAATTAACATATAAGTCACACATGACTCATTGTATCTCGATAAAGGTAGTGTAACGTTAATTTCCGCATGCTCTTCTGCAGCAATTATCAGGTTTAGGTAAAGCAGATATCAATTATTTGCCACTAAATATATCAAGTTTGACCAAAATATATGAATATCCTTATTTGGCATTAAGCAAATTAACTATTTTATGTTAATTCATGACAAAAAAGGTAGAAATATTCCTTTTCTGCAAAACAACACTGTATTTGTCCAGATATCTCAAAAATTGGGTGAGATATAATGGAAAATGGATTTTAGGGGAATTTTAATGTTTTTTTATATTGGTTGCCATGGATACCTCCAATTAACATTTCAGTCACACATGACTCATGGTATCTCAATAAAGGTAATGTCATGCTCATTTTACATGTTCCTCTGTAGCAATAGTCAGGTTAAGGTAAAGCAGATATCTATCATTTGCAGCTAAATATATCAATTTTTGATCAAAGTTAATGGATCTCCTTATATGGCAATATGCAAATTAGCTATTTTACATTAATTCATAACAAAAAAGGTAGAAATATTCCTTTTCGTCAAAACAACACTGTATTTGTCCAGATATCTCAAAAATTGGGTGAGATATAACGGAAAATAGATTTTTCATCAATTTCAATGTTTTTTCCATTGGTTGCCATGGATACCTCCAATTAACATTTAAGTCAAATATGACTCATGGTATATTGATGAAGGTAATGTCATGCTAATTTTCACATGCTCCTCTGTAGCAATAGTCAGGTTTAGGCAAAGCAGATATCAATCATTTGCAACTAAATATATCTATTTTTGACCAAGCATCAGTGAATCTCCTTATATGGCAATATGCAAATTAGCTAATTTACATAAATTCCTAATTTAAAGGTAGCTTACTGCCTCCCCTTCAATTTGACACTGTATTTGTCGATGTAGATGAAAAATTAGATGAGATATAACAGAAAATACACTTTAATGTTTTCTTGTAATCGGTTGCCATGGAAACCTGCAAAACAGGTTGAAA
The DNA here is from genome assembly GCA_026936325.1 of Platynereis dumerilii. Taxonomy (NCBI): domain Eukaryota; kingdom Metazoa; phylum Annelida; class Polychaeta; order Phyllodocida; family Nereididae; genus Platynereis; species Platynereis dumerilii. The sequence goes on along the minus strand of JAPTHN010000001.1, from coordinate 178,575,794 downwards.
AAGGGTGAAGAAAAAATGACACCATATTTTTTTAGAATCTACTCATCATAAGCTTTAAAATGATGTATAATACTTAACTCTATCATGAAATTCCCACGGGATTACATAAGGCACCACACTAATACCAAGACAGTCATGCACATGATGCAGCATGTAGTGACTCTAAGAGTCACTATATATGCTGCATCATGTGAGTCTTGCAAAGATGACTGTAGTTGCCGAGCACTCATCACCATGCTTTGCTTGAGTATGTTTATAAGGAGGCCTGAGTGTTTGTGTACACCTGTGGGAGATGGAATACAGATCAAATACAATCTGACCATGATCTTGGACAGATCTCAGCATGTCTAGTACAGATCTTAGACGGATCTTAGACAGATCTTCCACTTGCCTGTACACCTGTCCTTAGGCTAAGGCCACAACATGGATCGCCCATCTCCTGTGTACACAAGATGCTGCTGAGGAGAGGGCATCTTGATGAGGGGGCTGATAAGTTCTTAATTCTGCTGTTCTAATGCTTTGGCTGTAGCCTGGAGGCAGTTTCCCAGACTAAAATATAGTCAGTATAGCCTAATCAGTACTCCATGGTATCCCCTATTATCAATCAGTTTGCTCTTCTTAATAAATTTGATTAGTGATGTATTTTTATGGAAATGGATATTTTAATCTTGCCCAGAGAGAAAGAATGGCTGCCTATATTGCCAATTTCCTCTTTCTCCTATTAAATGTCTTTATCATTAATGCCATTTTGATAACGATTTCTTCATGCATTCATGAGTTTACTTTAAATTAAAAAAAAAATCTGATTGGACATTTAATTCGGATAGAATAGAAGGCATTTCAGTTCAAAAGGTTATAGGGCCTTGATTCCAATCTTACCAGGGTTTTTGTCATGATAAAACCGAATTTTGTACAACTTGAACTGTATATTTATGGACCCATAATCATGTCAAATTCCAAATCTTGGCCAATTGATATGTTCCATGGTTTGAATTTGGAGGGGCTATAATTCCTGAAAAGCAGAGGAGGGCAGTTTCGTTTTAATGGCATGTGTTATATGGCTCTTGCAAAATCACATCAATTTCTCCCACTGCTATGCCATTTGAAAAATGTCACTTGAACAAACTTGGTCGTCAAAGCCATGCTTTGCTTGGGTGGTCTTTTGTGGTTCCTCTGGCTCAATACATATGACTAGCTTTGTCGAAATAACATGAACATGAATTTACAATGAATTTACAACTAGCTTTAATGGAAAGCTCAAAGGGGCCTCAAAGACCTGATTTACAATTACAGTACTCTTATTTGCTATTTGTAATTTTGGAGATTACTCCATTCAGAGCAGTAGTTAAGTGCAGTTTGCCATCAATAAACTGAGAGGACCTTCAAAATAATGCTAAGTGTTCAGCAAATATCAAACTAATACGAGAAATGGTTGAGTAAACTTGCCATGAATTGTGGAATGGCAAAGGTTTAATCTGTGGGTTTTGTACATTTTTACTTGAGAATACACTTCCTTCATAAAAGATATGAAATAATTAAATCATAAATCTTTTCTAAATTTTGTATTATGGGGTGATTTCTAAGGGGTGACCATTTAATATTTAGTGGGGCTTGGGTTTTCCTCAGCGAGAAATTATTTCATGGTATCTTGATTGCGCTTCCACTACAAATCGGAAATCCTTCATATGCTCCTTCCTTATCGAGTTCAGTTATAATTATAAATTTTTTAGAAAAGAATATTTTTAATTTTCCTTTAGGGCATTCCCAGAACCTGATTAAGTGCCCTTGCAGTGACTCTCAGACCACTCACCTGCACTGTTGGTCATGCTGAGTTCATAGTTTGCAAGATTGAGTGCATTTACTTGTAGTTGAGTACACTTACAGGTGGCATTGGGCTTTATAGACTTTCTCAAGTCCTTTGACCCTGTAGTTTGTTTAGCCTTGCAGCCTGATTTCCTAATACACCCTGTCCAAACCTTACTAAGGGCTAGGGCCCCTTGCTTCCCCTCTGGTCCTGTAGCCTTGCATGGTGCTGGGTATTATAGCTATTGCAATGCTAATACCCAAAGTGCCCAAACGTGCCAAGGAATAACAGCAGGGTATTACCAAAATGCTTTATCCACAAGGGTAAAAACCCTTTCCATTTTAAACTCATTGCTTGGACAAGTCAATAGGAGGGCTTTTAACACATAGTCAAAAAAGAGAGATAAGCGAATTAGAGCCCTTTCCTGGATTGGTTTTTAGCAGTTTAACACTTGGCAAATTGTCACTGAAACCTCTGGAATTGTTTGGCTAACATGAAGAATGTGGTATTAGCATACTTATGATTATTTACACAGCATTTTGTTGACTGTTTTGAAGGGTTTTTAGCTTTTTTATCCTACTTTTGTTGGTATTATTGTATCCTGCATGGTTGTATCATGGCCACCTTACAACCATAATCTTTCTACATCATGCAAAAGCTCCCATTATCTCACTTATCTTACAGTTTGGCATTTTGAGCAATTCTTTATTCCTCTGAAGGTCTCCTTACCTCTCCCACCTGACCATGTTGATAAGAGCCACAGTAACTGCCACTGATTGTTCCCATAATTATGTAAGAGCATGTAACTTGAATCCAAGGCTAAATACCTGTGCACACCCCCATGCAGGCCAGGGTAAGGAATCTACAGGTGTGGGTGGTAATTATGCCTGGCTACAATTTGTGATTTAGGCACATTTTGTGAGGATAAGGGGGTGACCAGTTAATATCAAGAAGGGGGGGGGCTTATTTTTAATAAATAATTTCTTGCTCAGTTTTGGTGAAATTAATAAATTATTTTTGGGCAGTCTCGAAATAAATAATTTCTGCCAGGGGTATTTCTTAATAGAGCGTTGCTTGATTTAGGAATGAATATTCGGGGACTTTGCGCTTGAAATAAATGAATACTGCCGTTGTTACCGTGAAATAAATAATTTCCTGCTGAGGAAAACTCCAAGCCCCCACCTAGAAATAAAATGGTCGCCCCTAACACAATCCTGTTGCCATCTTGCTGTAGATTTTTAGCCTTGCCTTTCTGATTTCAAGTTTGCCTTATGATACAAGAAAGCTCATAAGACAAGATTAATGGTCATAAATCACACAACAGCCATATCACTGATATCAGGTGGTCAGGGGACATGGAGAAGGTGAAATCATGGTGTTCAAATCTATACCTTAGTATTTGTCTCAGGTTTGACAAAGTGACTTTGGTCAAGTGAAACTGTGTGAGGGAACCTGAGTCAAAACATAAGTCAGCAGTCACTTGTGGAAAGCAACGGACCCTTCTACGAACAATGAAAGCTTGAGAAGGGCATTGTTCAGAAGTACTGTAACTTAGTAGCAAGAAAGGCCAGACTAAATGGCATAACCACGGGTCAGCAGACCTTCTATGTTTCATTGAAGACCCCAAAATCTGACACCATTGGATGTCAGAGTGCCCGTTTATGAGATTTGTGTTCCTCCATTGACTGGTGCCCTGAGGCTATACTTCTCCATGGTAACAGATTACAACTTCTCAAAACAAAGATTCTTTACTTTCTGCTTTTAATGTCTTTTTGTCACATTTTGCCTCCCAGGCAAGTTTACAGGATTATAAATGTATTGTAAGCTGGAAAAAGGAACCTGGATTTGGCAAAGCAAAAAGGCTTGGGAGTTTTTAAGCTGTAAAAAGATCAATTTGATCATGATTGATGTGAATACTTAGAAATCCCATATTGCAGAACTTTTGAAGGGGAAAAAGGTCCTACTACCAGTCTACCAATGTCTACCAAATGTTGAATATTTTTTTCTATGGAAACATTTTCTGGAATACTAATCTCTAAGTTCACTAAAGTTGAAGTTCTTGATTTGTGTGTTGCAGGATTTTACATCAGCCAGGTACATAAGATTAAGTCTTCAGAAGATCAGGACCCTGAATGCAGACCTCATGACATTCATGTCCAATGACCCAAAAGATATTGACCAGTCAGTCACCAACAGAGTAAGTCAGCATTTGTCTCTTGTTTCAGTAATATTGAAAAAAGTGAAATTTATTTCGTGATGAATTTTAACGATTAGTCACAATGAAAAAATTGTTGACAGAAGAGTGAAATTTATTAATGTCTTTGTTCTGAGAATGAGAATCTTCAAGCACAGATGGAATATAGACATTCCTCCTCAACCTCAAATACATTTTTGCAACAATTTCGTATTATACAAGTACAGTATAGGCCTAGGACTTATCTTTCAGATCTTGAATTGCTTTGTTTACTGTTTGAATATTTGATATTGTATGTAATTGCTTATGATACATAATCATATCTATCTTTTTTTCAGTACTTCTACTCCATCAAAGACATTTCTGTAGGGGGACAGTGCATTTGCTATGGCCACGCGAGATATTGTCCTTTCAACCCGGATTCTGGGGTAGGTATTTTCTCACACCTTTGACAGTTACCTGTTGTGTGCAAGAGGAAAAAAAGAAAATGTTGAAGAAAAAAGGAGTTAAAATATGTATAATATGATTTTTTACATTGTTGTATTCCTCTCATGTTTCGGAATTTGTCCACACTGTTCTCTGACGAGTGTTATTATGCTCCATCTTGTGAAGCGAAAACTCAATTAGATAGGTGTATGTCTGCATTGAAATCTCCCATGATAAGAACCACCACATCTTTTATATATATCATATTTTCTCGACCAGCCATCCATACACTCTATAACTCCCCGTGGTTGCATACAGAGCACCCTCAGGGGGTGAAACGTTGCTCTATGCTATTGTGTCTAAGTTTTTATAACTTTATTTTTACTTTTTTGGTTTTTTTAAACTCATTTTCAAGACAAATTTGACACTTTTTAGCCGTCTTCCACTAGGGATGTCAGGCATATGATCCCATAAAGGTGAATGCCTACCAATAGGTGTCAGGCAGATGCCTTTCAACTTAATAAACCACATTATTAGCTTAAAGCAAAATGCTCAAGATAATTATGATGGAGTTGTTAACTCTTCACTTCACAGCTTATCTTGCTTCATATGAACTTTCAAAAGAAATTCCATCTTTTTAACTTCTTACTTTGGACTATTTATCTTCTGTTTACATTTGTGCTGTCTCAACTCATTTCTTATATTTTGACAGAACACACACCTGCTTTACTATGATGTAAAACACCACTCGTCTTTTTCAGTCTTATATATTTCAATACAATATACTGGTATTTTGCATTCCCTTGGTAAAAAATGGTGTGAAAAAGCATGATAATCAGTCATTCATGAAATGTGTAAAAGATATTTATACTTTATTCATAAGATCATATTGAGATAAATTGGTTTTCTCCTTTTTTGTGCTTATGTGATAATGACTTTCTGACTTTTTCTCAAAGCAGAAGAAATCACTTTGTCAGCACTTTGAAAAATGATCATCAAGGTAATCTTTTTGCCATATTTCGCAGGAACTCCAATGCACGTGTGAACGGAATACATGCGGAAAAAGTTGCGAAAAGTGTTGCCCCCTTTTCAACCAGAAACCATGGAAGCCTGGCACTTACGTTGAGGGAAATGTGTGTGAAGGTAAAAGGAATATTTCTGATTATAGCAACGATTATGTGAGTCAGATGATCTGATTCAGACCTGTTACTAAGTGTCACTTGTAAAATTTGTACTGAAATCACAAGGATGATTTCATCTAACCTTCAGAAAAGTATCACTGATTTTGATATTCATGATGCATTGGATATATGATACATCTGGAAGGTTAAACTTGATCTTAGATTGCATTTTAACAGGAAAATGCCACTTAAATGTTAATGACACAAGGCTCCTTTTACTACAATGATATTGAGTCAGTCATTCAATGCTGTGTTTGAAGGACCAGATTTAACTATCAAAAATGCACCTCATCCAAATCATTTTTCTCCTAGTGCTTCCAAAAACGATTCTCCAAAGTAGCAAAGTGAGACCTTTTAAAAGCTCTTGTAGCCACTGCTACACTGTTTTTGTCTTGAGCTTGATGTCCTCATAGTGTCATTCAGCATATTCCAGTCTTTTTGTTGAGTCTGGTTCTGTAGCTTCAATGGCTTATGTCAAGTAAGAGTGTAGAAGACAGGAATGCCCAAACTGAGAAAAAAAGTTTTCAGCAATTCTGTGATGACAAATGCTGCATCACCGCCTACTCTTAAAGTCCTTGGACTGCCTCTAGCGATGACATATTGTTTGGCAGAGCTAAGACTAGTCTAACAGAGTTGTTAAAAGAAGTCTATTCTTTGTTTATTTTCAGAATGCAATTGTTTTGGTCATGCACAAGAGTGTGTTTATAATGAAACGGTGGCTGCAGATAACCTCAGTCTCAACATCTATGGAGAATATGAAGGCGGAGGAGTCTGTCAGAACTGCAAGGTTTGTCTTTGGTTTCGCACCTTCTTGATTGTTGACAAGTTGTCTCAAGCCTTCTCCAAGATACAATGGAACTGCTCAGGACTGTTCTCAAATATTTTGGATTTTTTTTTTCACTTAATCTTTGACAGTTTTCATTGGCTCATGCACTTAGTCACATGCTCCCATGTTCATGATATTGGTGTTTTACAATATTTGTCTTCTAAAAAAAATGTGATGGAATTCAAGAAGTTGTCTGAAAAAAGAGGGTTTGATAATGTTCTAGATTGATGATTACCAAAGAAAGGTGGCGTTTTGAAATAAGTTTAATATTATTAAAACACAAAATAATGAAATGGGGCCTTGATGCATACTTGTCAATCTCACTAATAGTAAAGTTACTGTGATTGATTGAATTTGACCGATTTCTGATGTGCCGAATGAATGAAATTAGGAGTTCAAGATAATTGTCTATTGTCAATATATATTGGGAATATAAGCTGTGTTATCAAAATTTTTATAATGTTCCTTTTTTACAGGACAATACTATGGGCATCAACTGCGAATTGTGCCAAGATGGGTTCTTCCGTCCTGCAGAGGTTGACCATCGTAGAACTGATGCCTGTCAGCCGTGCAATTGCGACGGAGCTGGGACGGTTGGCATTTGCATCAAGGATGATACCAGGAAGGATGAAGGGCTGGTGGGTATTGTATTGAAGAACAATATTTTGAGACAAATTTGAGCATTACATTGGAATTATTATTAGTCAATGATGACATTCTTTGATCTCTATGTGAACTTTTTATACTTCAATTGTAATTTTATGTCATTTGCAATGTTATCTCCCTTTTCAGTGTGCTGGTGACTGTGTTTGCAAGGAAGGCTTTGGAGGTTTGAAGTGCGACCAATGTGCTCCTGGATTCAAGAACTACCCGCTGTGCGAGCCGTGTCCTTGCGACCGAGCTGGAAGCATCAACTTCGCCAACTGTGAGGATGACTGTCGCTGCAAGGTATGTGAAGAGTTAAAAGCGGAGATCTTGAAGTTTAAGTGTTGTTTTCTTATCGCCTTTGGTGTCATACACCCTTGGGTTCACAGCAAACTTGGCATACCTCAAACATGTGAATATTATGTTCCTCTTGTGTTGTCATTCAGAGTCTACCCTGCCCAACCCTACAACTACATGTACACTAATACCTGCAGAGATTTGTGAAAGATACACTGGTTATACTAAATCATTTCATTGTCACAATGTGGGTGATTTAGTGTGTTCATTAAATCATCAGCTTGCCACCCACAGAGAAGTGGGAGGCTGTCATTGTGGAGGTGGCAGGTCCATAACAGTAATAATTGCTGGTGACAACCCATTGAATGGCTGATGTGGAGCGTTGGTGTTTTAATAGGCTGCATCACTCTCAATTCACTCAGATTTGCTTTGAAATACTAGGAAAAAAGACGGAGAAAAAAGAGTTTGTTTGAGGATTTGGATTTCTGTGCACGCTCCTGAAAAGTTGAATTTGTAAACAGTCGTAGTGGATCTAAAATCCTGCAGTGCACTCATGAAAGAGATCTGCTAAAAAAAAGACGGCAAAAAGATGTATTCACTAAGAGTTTGCAGTTTTCTTTTGTGTCCATTGCTTTTTTAACAGCAGATGAAAAAACATAATTTAGTTCTTGAACATCTAAGACTTTTGCACAGAGTGTCAAATACAATGTTATGGTCAAGCACCGGTGAGCATGAGGTGGGCCCCGAGTAAATCAGTTCTTTCTCATGTCACTTTCACATTTTTCTTTCTTCTTTCTTTAAGCATATTTTTACAGTAGGAATGGAGTTAAATGTTTCAGATACTTGTTCTGACCTCAGAGTTAAATTTGAAAAACTAAATTGGTGAATTTTCATACTTTTGTGATTTTCCATCAAAATTTAGTCCTACAGGGTGAGGAAGCAAATTTTTCAAAATTTGGAATATTTCAAACTTCAGTCAAAATGAAAGGTTTGGCTAAGTCATAACAAATTCATATTTTCAGGCCTTAGAAACAAGACAAAAAGGATCCTTTTTGTGAAGTTTGACTTATATTATCTCCAATCAAAAATTCAATATGACCGTCTAAACTTGGTGATGCTTTGAAAAAAAGCGCCTTCATATTTTGAGGCCGTGAGCCATGAAGACAGTAAGGAGGACAACAACATCGTGGTAACAGGTCTTGTTGACCAACTATTCTAAGATGCCCCACACGGAAAAGTAAGGGGAATTAAGGTCCGAGCTGGAGAAGGGCCAGAAGTTGGCCGTCCAGAAGTCTCCGAAATTTCTTTAAGTGGAAATTCTGAACTTTCTTGGCCATAAGGCATGGGGAACCATCCTGAGACTGCCTGTAGTTGCCATTGGGGTAATTCACATCCAGCCATGGCAAAACATGACATCACTGGACTTAGTAGTATGCATCAGGTCCGTCCCCCTTTACTCGCATGAAAAAGAAATAAAGCATAATTTTTCTATCTGAAGTCATGACTCCCGAAACCATTGCCTTAGCTGGATACTTTGCCCTGAATGTCCCATCGACATCTTCTATTGATTTTATATAGAATTTGCCATTTCTTTTGTTGACAATTGAATCCACAACCAAACGTTTATAGTTTGAAAAAAAAATTGAATGTGGAGCCATGCTTCCTAATGTAGCCCATCATTTTTTCACCATTTCTATCTTCTGGCCTTCATGGAATAGGCTGAATGGTGTCTTTGGAGTCCTGACATATGATTTCAGGCCAAAATCATTTTGCATAGCCGATCTGGAAGCCTTGAGGTCCACCTGAAGCTCATCAACCACCTCTCTCATGGAGGTTGCAGGTACCTTGTCAGTTTTGTCGTCAGTGACTCCAGGAATGCTCCATTCCTCTCATAATTCTCTCCACAAACTCCCAGACTTCCCTCTTTTCCTTTCCCATCATTGATTGCCTTCATGATGTTGTATTCCGGTTGTGAGGTCACTCTGACTGTATCAGGGATTGTTTTTTAGTCCATGTGGCACTGAAGCAAATCGGACCACCTCTTCCTTTTTGTCTCCTGTGGAGTCATTTTTAATCACAGCTCATTCTAACCTTCCATAGGTATGGCTGATACCTTAATGATTATGCTGTATTGTTTTCACAATTTTCCTGTAGATGTGAGATGCTTTTTTAGCACAAGGAAGTTCATGGAAAATTTTGGTTCCCCACCCTGTATACTACTAGGGTTTGGAAAATTTAATGCAGTCTTGTGTATTTCTTGAAATCTGAAGTGATTCCCACTGGACCATAACCATGATAACTTTATGTGTTATGCTTTGGGGTCTATTTTGTGTATGTTATGCGGTTTGTTATGCAGTGGTTATGCTGTGTTTGGTATAACTATTGTTTGACTTCTTGACATAGCTCAATGGCTGCAAGCAATGCTCCTCATACACAAATAAACATTAAATTTATGTATGTTCGAGGTCAGACCACCAGAACTGAATTAAGTATTTATGTGTATGTTTTCTTGCCCCAGGAGTAGATATGCTCATATTACTTTTGCCAACTTTTTTGGTAGCCAGCCCTTTTATGTCTGTATTTTGAGTTGCTATATACAATTTCATGTATTTGTATGTGATACCTGTTTTCTAGAATTCTTAATTCCCATAAATTTGGGCCGTAGAGAGGAGGTAAAAGAATTGTTAGAATGTCTTTGAATAACTTGGTATATCTGTATGACATACAACTGCAACTAGTTATGAGCAGCATTAGTTTGAGAAACACACAATTTAGATTATAGATGTCTCTGCCAAAATATTTTCTTTAGGATTGTGATTGGCCATTGCAATTTGCAGACCTGTATGTTATTGTCTTCTTTATGGATGTTGACTTAACTGTTGTAAAACAAATACAGATTTTTGTTTGAAAGTTTTAATTAGTGTTTGTTGGCTATTCTTTTCTGTTATTCTTCCTTTTTAGTCAATGTCACTGGTTCACTCAAGATTGCAATTTACTCCACATGTCTTTATTATAGTCTGATATAGGTAGTCCTATGATAGTTTATGATACAGCAAATAAATCCTCATTATTTATTATAGACTATATTATGGTCACTCCCAGACATCATTCAGTCCATTTCTCCTGTCATCATAATGTAAATATGGGCTGTGTCTGGATGCATCAATATTTACCATGGTGCATACTGAATTGTCAAACCTTCTAATGTATCTCCAAAGTCTCCATGTATCTTAACATGTGAGATTCCTTGCATACTTCTAACACTGTGACAGATATCTGATACGCCCTCTTACCACTCACAACGCTACATCAGGTATGAAGATGCAAAAAGTTAAACAGAAATGTTTTAAAAATTACTCAAAAAGTTACAAAAAGGAGAATAAGACAATAAGAAGAGAGGATAGTATAGACTGTATTTTCAGTAATAAATCATCGTTAATTGGTGCATGTTTTTTGTCCTTTTCAGACTCATGTAACAGGAGACACTTGCGACTCCTGTCTCCCCGGTTTTTACAACCTTCAGCAAACTCATTACGATGGATGTGAGGCGTGTTTTTGCATGGGCATCACCAGACAGTGCTACTCCTCAAATTGGAGGGCCAAGAAGGTGAGAGATTTGAAACAAATTGCTATAATATATAGGCCTATAACAGTTTCAAAGAAAATATATCAATATTATGCTGAGACATGCAAAGTCATGCATGTAATTTTATTGCACTGTCTTGAATTATATTTCCTCTTTATGTCAAATAAGTAAGCCTATCGATTGATGTATAATTTTTATGAGAAAGATACTGCCATTCTGCATGTATGCAATTATTTGCTCATTTTTTATCAGAAGCAGATGATGGGGTACTCCGTACTCTATTTGTAAGGGCTATGTTTTTTTCCAAATAGATCCTGCCAGAAATGTAAAAAATATGGCAATATCTATTTTCGGTAATTTTTCGTCCTGACTATCAACAGTATATCAGAAAGTTGCCAGTGTCTTAACAATGACTTTAGGCCACCCAGCTACCAAGGAATATTTATATCATTTGCATCTGTTTGGCTAAGTCACCACCTTCAGTATCCAGCAAAAAGACATCTATAGCCTTGAACCATTTCTTTAGTGAGTTACATTATATTCCCCAGTGCAACAGAAAACTTGTAGCTCACTCAAGCTGTGCTATATTTTGACAGATGGCTGCAGATGTTTTGACTTCAAAACTTTTTTGGCAAAATTTTGTCACTTTTAATATGAGCTCTAGATTGTTGTGTACTTGTAGGCGGTAGACAAAGATTGTTAAGACATTTTCCAGTGACTAAATATATATGCTGAGAAATTGTGTGGTCCGTACTGCTTTAAATATATTTTGAGAGCTACCAAATATTGTGTTCACTATCCATATTGCAATCTTTCATTTTCCCAGTGAATCAAATTGATGTTACCAATCCTGATAAAAATGAAAAAACTTTTGCCTCCTACTTTTTGCATTATTATTCTTTCATAATGAAATACACCTGTCTATGCATTATGCACTGGCAAAAAGTATGAAATATTCCTACCAAATTCTCACTTTAATTTTTTTAAATTGCCCCTAAAATGCTCAATTTTTCAGACAAAACATTTTTAGATTTTTTTACCTTAACTTTCAAGAAAGTTGCTAAAGCTAATTTCTCATCCAACTTAAGTGAGACTAATTGGACTTTCAAGTGCTGAGGAAGTCAGGTGTAAAACACTTAAGGGTGATTCTCCATTTTCCTTTTATTCTTCAATTGTTGTAGGTTTTTCCTTATAAATTTTGAGTGTAATTTGCGGAAATAGTGAATGTAAATTGCTGAGCATCTAACTTTGGTGTGTCATTTAAATTTTTTACCCACTTCAGACTCTGTCAGATGTTATCTTATCATATATATCAAAAGCTACAAGTATACTTAGTTGCAGAACTTGTTTGGTGATATTTAGAAGGTATTTGACAGCGTTGCACATTATGAATGACTGTGTAGACTCTGAAGAGTCACCAGAGTGAATATTCTTGAGTTATTTTGATGCTCTTTGATATAAATAGCAGTCAAGTGATAAATGCAGTTATTTTATTCCCTGTGAACTTGAGATGTAATCTCTGAGAGTGTCTTATACCATCCTTTCTCTTCAATGAGTTTAATGATTGCAGAATGTTACTTTATTCAAAGTTCATTGTCATGATGTCTTTTATTATGCCATCAATCAAATTGCTCGATAAGCCCCCTTACTCCTTGTGACTTTTGGTGTTTACTCCACTAACTTTTTTCATCACACTTTCATGCTTCTGAAACTTGATACACAGATAATCAAAAAGGGGAAAATTGTGTTCAGCTAAATCACCAGTTAAAATGACAAACCAGCATCAGGTTTCACAACACAGGGATACTGACTTTTGACATTTTAGGAATAAAAAGACATTTTGAAAAATTTTGTTGGCTAAATCTAATGACAGCTTCTTAAATGAGATTTGTTGGTGGGCCTCTTTAGTGACTTTTTACTGATCTTGTATAGAATAAATTTATCTTTTATATTAAATTCTTGAAGGCGAATGAGTTCCTGAAATCTTTAATGGAATCCCCACTGATAACGATAAATGAACATGAAGTTTTACTTTAAATCTTACAAATATTTCATGTTTAATTAAAGACATCATCGGACCTCAATTTATGTGAAGTAGTTTTCCTTTTTTTCCATAATTATTATCATGCTTAGAAAAAGAAATACTCGGAAAACTTCAGTCAACATTTATCAATTATGCAAAGTAAAATTTGCATTTGATAAATAGAAATAATCAGATCACACAAAAAGTTGATACATTTTTTTAAGTTCTTGAATTTCAAAAGGAGACATTTCTGCAGTCATCTATGGAGACAACTATTAGTCCCTGACATATGTTGTAATTGGACTTTTTACCATCAACTGACCTCACCTGAGGTTATGCCAAGAGTTAATTACATCAGTTTTTGTCCCTCAGGGTCCTCGTTTGCATCATAATGTTGCATCACAATTGATAAAATGGCATCACTGGTCAAAATTATTTCCTCAGGCAAAAAAAAAGTTACTTAGCTTGGTGACAGCTGCTCACCACAAACGATTAATCTGTTATAGCGAGCTTTGGTCAAAGACTCTATAGATATTAAAAATATTTTCTCTGATTGATTATTAAATTTTGTCTGTCCTTCATGGAACTAGCATATCACCTGTTTTTCCTTTTTCTATGAGAGTCCAATATCCAATATCACAAAGTTGGACTTTTTTTTGAGTTTTCAGACAATTTTTCAGGTCTTACCTGGAGTACATGGCAGAGTTTATAATCTTGCCATTTCTTTAATTGTGATAAATTCCCACATTACACGGCTTGCATTCATAAAATCCATACAACACCTGGTATTGATAGCAATGAATTTAAAATATTTTTCTGTTATTTACATTTATTTGCTTGGAGAAGTTTGCAGACTTAAAATACATAGCAATGCCTTGGATCATGCTGTGTGTATTTGCTTGTGTGGGGAGTAGCCTATCAAGTGAGATATTCCTGTTGACAGGACTTATTAGGGACATCAAAGTTTGTTATTTCATGTCATGATACAATGGACATAGCATTTGTGCAAAACATAAATTGATAGAGCTAATATTTGTTCTGGCAGCTGGAGTAGTGTAAGAGTGACTGCCCAGCAGGTGTGACAATAAACTTCTGGTGACCTGGAGGCACACTGCCTGCTGTTGCCCTCTGGTGTATATTGTTGAAGTTACAGGCCCTGGTCCAAAGAGGATTGTCTCTCTCTCTCAATGGATAGAGATACTTGTTTTACCTTCTTCAATACTATGCCTTCACATTATTGTACCTTTTCGTAATTTGACGTCCTCTTTAATTTGATGAGATTGGTTCTCTTTCTAGGTTGACACAAAACAGGGCTGGGTGGTGACAGATATAGCCAAAACAGGAACAGTGGTCCCAGTCAGCAGTGAGGAGGGCCTGACCATTGAGACCTGGCAGACTGCAAACATAGGAAGGGTTGTCTATTGGTCTGCCCCTCCGACTTTCCTGGGAAATAAGGTAATCATTGCTTTAAAGCTGGCAGCAAAGGACTTAAGCCTACCAGTACAAATCCTAATGGTCTTGTGTAACTTAAAAGTTTGTTAGAGGTCAAAATCAAATTTTTCTGTCGGTTTAAAGAATCTTTTTCATTCAGATTGCAGCGTACGGAGGAGTCCTGGAATACTCATTCCAATATGACGTCAATGGGACCTGTGAGGACGAGGGCATCTGCCAGAATTATTTGGCCAATCACGATGTCATTATTGAGGTGCAGACACTATGAAAAGCTCTCTTTCATAGAACCCATTTGATGGGCCTGAAAATCTAAATAAAAAGTGTACATATATGATACGATGGATATTTATTACGATAAATGGAAATTTTTTCGCAATGAAAACTGAGTATTTAATATAGATGTATGTGGAATTTGTGGATGCAATGTTTCGAAGCAATATAGCTGCTTTTAAAAGTTAAGGTCTATTGTCATTCTCTACCAGTCGCAATGTACACTGTAAAGTTTTTACTTTCTTTTTGATTTCACATCATAGGGAGGGAACATAAGACTTGGCTACCAAGGCAGATATTACCCAGATACGGTAGATGGCCTTGTGGCCATGAACATGACAGAGGACAACTGGCGCTACCTGGATCTGGATGAGAACAATGCCCTGGTGGAGAATAGGGGAGATGTGGACACTCTTGTGTCGAGAGAAGACTTCATGCTTGTCCTGGCTCAACTCGAGAGACTCCTCATTAGGGGCACTTATCATGTCTTCCAAACAAAGACCAAGTGAGTGAGAAAAAAACGAAAGTCAATTCAGTTTTCAACTATCAAATTTATTTGTCCTCATCTATATACGTTCCACTCATAAAAGTAATAACTAGATTCTAAAACTTTGTCATAGACTGAAAGTATTGCGCAGGTCCAAATCTTGTAAAAGTGCTAACTTGGTATATTTACACCGGTATAATGTATTTTTGTGAGACTCTTCTAAAATGTGTGTGAAATTTTCTTAATTCAAGCAATGAAACTGAGCTCATCAACCATGGATTGCAGAAGTATATTGCTGCAAAGAAAATGTTAAGACTTGTGAATTGTTCATTTCAGGTTATACCATGTGACACTGGAGGTTGCTGACGAGAATGGAGATGGGGAGGTGATGCCAGGAGTGGAGATGTGTCAGTGTCCCATGGGCTATGCAGGCTCATCTTGTGAGGTGAAAAATGATAATTTTTGATATGTTAATTCCAATACCTAATCTACCAGAAGTTTGTTCTCAAATGTTGGAGAACACATTTTCTATTGAGCAACTTGGACAACTGTGGTAATTGTTGTGACGAAAATTTCTATTTCAGATGTGAATAGTGTTTTTACTGCTACTGAATCAATTTTGACTGAAAAAATTGTTATGCAGTTTCGATGAATTCATAAGGGTCTCTGTACACCTTAGAGGCCTGTGATTAAATTGCAGCTGCCCGTTTAGTCACTTTTTTTGTCATATATTTTCAGACTTGCCAGCCAGGCTATAGACGAGTGGGTAACATCTTGTTGGAAGGAAGGTGTGAACCGTGCATGTGTCATGGACATTCTATGGAGTGTGATCCTTACACCGGGGAGTGTAAAGTAAGTAGAATGCGGTGTATTTGTGTGAATTTCAAGTTAAATTTCTACTTGGAACTATTTGTGCTAAAATTTGGAAGAATATTAGCTTGATGTCCCTACTCTGTGATGGGAAAAAATTAAGAGCACTTCGATACGTTTTTTAAATTAAAAAATGACCTGAGGCTGATGAGCTCAATATTTATTCAGAACTGTGAACACAACACCCAAGGAGCGCACTGTGAGCTCTGCCAGATAGGGTACATCGGGGACGCCACCCAAGGGACTTTTGACGACTGCAAACCTTGCGCCTGTCCTCTTCCCCTTGCATCTAACAACTTCGCTCAAGGATGTGTCCACGACTCCAATTACCCTGACAGAGAGTACATCTGTGTTGGATGCAGACCTGGCTATGAGGGAATTTCTTGTGAATGGTGAGGAGAATCTCATTCTTTACTTTATGATTATTTTGTTCCAACTTTATTTCGACAATTTACTAAGAGTCTGGTGTAGCGATAATGATACTTCTTTGAGACTGCTATCATGTTGACAAAATCAGTTTTAGCCATAGTGCGTAAACATTTTTAGGGCTAGTTCATGTATTGCTGCTGGTTGACTCAAGCTCATTACGTTATGTTGTCATATATATGTATAATGCATTAAAATCATTACTCGAGTCAAGATTTAAATTGCCTTAATTTAAATCAAACAATCCTGGAAAGAAGTCTCACAACTTTTTGTCGGACATATGCTTGGTCTTGAAATGATAAATATAACATAATTTGAATCTTTGATTTATTTCCAGGTGTTCAGAAGGGTATTACGGAGACCCAATGACTCCTGGTGGGTCCTGCCAGCCCTGTGATTGCCATGGAAACGTTGATTCATCAGCTCCTGGAAGCTGCAACACAATGAGTGGACAATGTCAGAATTGTCTTTACAACACAGAAGGCATGCATTGTGAGAGGTGTATAGAAGGGTACTTTGGAACTGCTATGAATGGAGATTGCAAGCGTAAGTTGAAGAAAAAATTGAATGAAAAGGTCTGTCTGTGAAAAGTTATATGCAGGTTAATTTTCTAACATTATCAGGATATTCCTGATTATGAGGAATTGTCATTCAATCTTAATAAAAGTTTTCTTCGCCACTCCCAGTGTAGATCTATGATTTCGTACCAAACTTTTTTTCTAAATTATTTTTCGCTAATTATTTCTTACACAATTGATTTTGTTTCTTTAACTTTTATTTTATTTTCCACAAAATTTCAGCCTGTGCCTGCAATGTGTTTGGCTCGAGTGGTTCCATGTGTGACCCTGTGAGTGGCCAGTGTGAATGCAGAGAGAGATATGCAGGACTTGAATGTGGCCAGTGCCAGGTACTTGTCATTCATTTGCAATTCTTGCTTTTATTTTTGCATATTTCTTTTTATGACAATCTCAAGGCTGCTGATCTCTTTAATTGATGCAATGGCAGATGGTCGCAATTTGGCTCATTTAAGAATCCCAAGTTGTTTTTTGGATGATTTTCGGAACAGACTTTCCCAATAGTCAAAGAGCCTAGATTGACACTCTTATCAATTCTATTCACATCCTCAAATATCTGTATACATGTTTGTATATATATATACATTCTACCATTTATGTTTACTTAATTTCAATTGCCCAGCCCTTATCAAATTTACAAAAATGTTATTGAAAAGAATAATTATGATGTATGAGAAACGCTATACCTTGTCTTTTCCAGGCTGGCTATGGCAATGTTGAGGCTGGCTGTGTTCCGTGTGACTGCGATTTCTTGGGATCATTATCAGACGTGTGTGACCCCATTACTGGGCAATGTCCCTGCAAGTCCGGAGTGGGAGGCTTAAGGTGTGAGAGGTGCCAGGCCGGACATTTTGACTTCACTCGCGATGGATGCACCAGTGAGTTGTCTATAACTCATGAACATTTCAATGTGATGAAATTTCTGGAGATCATGCTGATAAAGCAATGTTTGAATCTATTATAATATGTGTTTCTCTTTTCTTCAGGCTGCCAGTGTTATGAACCTGGGACTAATGGCACAGCCTGTGACACTGCAAGTGGACAGTGCGAATGTTTGACCAATGTGATTGGACAGCGATGTGAAGTCTGCGAGGTACGAAAAATAATCTGTGTTATTTGTATTATTGAGGGCTAAAAAAAGATGGTTGTACGCATTTTCAGGTCGATGTCGCCACTTAAGCTTAAATTTAATTTTGAAATTGTTCTGTGTTGATAGTTGACATTATAATCTTATATCCTCCTGATATTTAAATGAATTTTCAGTCAGTGATTGCAAATATGAAGTTATTCTTTTGGCAAAGAATAATGCAACTTAATGTTATGCACATTTCTCTTTCAGGCAGAACACTGGGGACTCCAGCAAGGCAATGGCTGTGAACCGTGTGCATGTAACACCACAGGATCAAGGTCCAGCCAGTGTGATTTGGGGTACGGCCAATGTGACTGTAAACGAGGAATAACAGGATTGAAGTGTGATCAGTGCCAGCCAGGCTACTATGGGTTCTCATCTTACGGATGTCAAGGTGAGAGAAAATATTGTGCAGAGATTTTAAAATAAAGATAAATATTGCGCAGAGATTTTAAAATAAAGATAAATATTGGCAGAATTGAAATTGTTGTTCTTTGGTTGTTGTCTGAACTGCCACAGAAGTAATAGGCTAAAATCTTAAGTTTTGGCTTCTGCAGGAAGTCTTTAAAATTTCCTGTTACAGCTCCTGTGGCATTTGAGAATTCTTTGGCACACCACGATTGCTTCTCTGTATTTCTTTCCAGAATGTCCCAGGTGCTCTGACATTGGCAAAGTGTGTGACAATGTGACAGGAGAATGTGTCTGCCCACCCAACACTGAGGGAGACTATTGCGAGAGGTGTGCGCCTAACTCCTGGGGCCTTGATCCTATGAAGGGTTGTATGGTGAGGGTCTTGAATCTTGATATTTCAGTTATCTGTGAGCCTACAAATGTTTAAGGTGAAGTTAATTGATTTGATCAAACTTGATAGGCAGACCTGGTGATTGAAATGGCTCTGCCATTGGCAATTGCAATTTTGCATTCTTTTGTATCTCACTATAATTTTTAGACTTGATTTCTTATAGCAATGTGTTTCTTATGCTTTAATGTCCTGTTTCAGCCCTGCCAATGCAACATGACAGGATCAGTTGGCAATGAATGTGATGCTCAAACCGGGGCCTGTGTTTGTCACAATGCGTTCACTGGAGACAAATGCGACCAATGTCATCGGGGGTATTACGACTTCCCTGTGTGTAGACCATGCAGTTGTGATCCTGCTGGGACCCAAGTGCCATACTGTGATACTTCAGGGAGATGTGAATGCAATAGGAATGGAACCTGCCCTTGTAAGGTAGGTCAACTCACCATTGCTTCGCAACTCACCATTGTTTGGCAACTTTTTGACTTTACAGTACAATAATTTTGCATTGAAGCATGCCAATGCATGTTTAATTGATCAGAAATGTGAAGTGAATAGTTTTCAACATCTTTCATTGCTTCATCATTGTTATTCTGTTATGGTGATGTTACAATGGATGGTCATGTGACCAAAAATGGGATTTTTAAGGGGAGGTATGTGTGAGAAATTACCCGAATTTCAGTAAGGTACACAAATTCATTTTGTTTCATATATTCGACCTACATGAACTTGGGCACCCAGTGCAAACTTCAATTATGTCAAAATATGTCTCTTTTATCACTTAAAACAATGTCAAATACAACAACATCAACACACTTTAGAAGTGAACGAGCAGCGATGTGTCATTTCAAAGGTGTACACACAACAAAGCAGTTGCCATGGCAGCACAGTATTTACTTTGGTGAAACATGACAATGATTACTGAATCTTTGCAAAATATCATACCTGTAGCTTCATTAGTTTTGGAGAAATAGCCACTGATAGGCCTCTTTGTTTTCATTGATAAATTGCCTATAATGACGTTACGTCACAATTTTGCCATTTTCCGCTATGTGCAAAAAACCGCTTTTACCCTGCACTGGATGTGAAAAATCTTGACCACTGTTCAACCTAGGAACTCATGGGATACATCAACGGAATCCTTAAAAAAATGTCTTCATATTTACAAAACAAATTTTGAAATTTTTTGTTGTGTAACAAAATTATTTGATATTGCAGCTATAAAAACAAGCATTTTTTCCACCAAAAATGACTTTTGTCTACTTTACCCCAATTCCTGACACTATTAAAAGGAATATCAAAAATCCGCTCACTAAATATGTTCATTTGGCTTTACTTCTTTCATCAATTTTTTCAAAAAATTTTTACCATGCCTGTAACTTCAGAAATTTCACATCCCGTGAGCAGTAAAAATCAGCCTTTTTTCGCCTTTTAAACTGGTTACCATGGCAACCATTCATCACAAAAATGCAAAATTACCTGAAATTATCTAATTTAGTTAAAACCTATCTTTTGATACCAAATATGAACCATTATTCTAAAAATTGCAAAAAAATGCCCTTATCACCCATACCTCACGTTAAAGTTTTTGTCATTTTGCTTGACTTTGAAAAATAAAAAGCATTTTTTTGGCGCATAATTTTAAAACAACTAGAAAAAAATTAACCAGGAACCTTCACAAGGGTTCAAATGACTTGACTGGCTATTTGATTTAGCCAGACAGTGATTAATTGTGGGCTGAATTCACTTTTTATAAGAAAAGTTGCCAAACATGGTGACCCCAAAAAAGGGCAGGATTTTGCAACAAATCATCTTCTGTAGGATAACCATTGCACATATTTTTTTTCAAATTGCATGCAAAAGTTGATGATTTGGTAGAGTCAGTTTATGCAAAGACATCTAACCTGCTGCATTTACCCAGTTTCTTAATATTGTCAAATAACTGCACCAAACTTGCGAAGCAATGGTGAGTTGACCTAAGAAAATGTGGCACATTTTAAACTTAGATTTGATTAAGACCCCGTAGTCCATATATTTTAAAAGTAGGTGTTGGAATCTTAGTTATGCTATTGTAATTCAAAAATATTTATTGGGTATGTATCGATATTCAGATTATTTAAGGAAATTATTCTACAAACTTGTGTAATTTTTACAGGAAAATGTTGGCGATCAGAAGTGTCTCTCTTGCAAGCCAGGCACGTTCAGTCTGCAACTCTCTAACCCAAAAGGCTGCACTTCATGTTACTGCTTTGGAAAGACAACTGACTGCCGACAGGCTGAAATGGCCTGGAATCAGGTGAATTGACTTAATTTTTCAATCAGTAAAGAAAATTTCCCTTTATCAAAACATATTTTACTAATACAATAGTGTCTTATCTATAAATTGCCACTTTTTCTTATTACTGAATGTTGTTTTACTTCTCAGGTTACATTCAGAGACATGTCAGTGACTCTGGAGTACTACAACCCTAGAACTCTACTTTACCCCGACATGAACGGTCTCTTGGCAATTCCTGTGAATCAGTCCGTTGTCAGCATCGACCCTCGCAGGCCCAACATCCCTCTCTATTGGACTATGACAAATGACTTACACGGAGATAAGGTATTACATCTTTTTGTCTTGGACTGGAAGTTTTGATAATTGAAGAATTCTAACTTTTTAAGACTTGAATGTTGATTAATAGATGTTAGATCGTGGGGTAAAATTGAAAAGAAGCTCAGGAGAGGCACCTAAACTACAGGCCTTAAAATTTTTATTTATGCGTACTGAAATTTTAGAAGTTTTCCAAGAACTGTCAGTTGACTAGTTGACAACTTGACATGCCTGAATCTCTTCAAATTTTGTACATTTCACTTTCCAGATTCTCTCTTACGGAGGCAAACTGCAGTTCCACATTGAGTCTGTTCCTGACCCAACCCCTTCCCAAGCTCCTCTCCTTCATTTGATTGGAAACTTCAGAATCCATCTTGTGTATCCCATGCCTCAAAGAGTGGCTGAGGATGGCACTTACATGGTCACTTTCAGGGAGGTGGGTGTCTAGTAGTTTAGCTGCAGTTACTTTTAAAGAATGAGCACTCATATGATTGTAAACTTCAGATTTATTTTGTGATTTTTAATATGAGCAAGGAGATATTTAGGCTGCCCTAAATTTAGTACAAAAAGTAATTTTTGTATGAAAAAATACGGGAGAATGAATTTTTACCCCAAGAAATGTATTGTGTGGCCTCAAACAGAAGACATGAAAATTGGGTGTGTCTGAGAAATTTCAATTACCAAATTGATTTTGACATCCAGGATCTATGGACCACCAATGAAGGGGAACCAGTCTCCCGGGAAATGATGATGATCGCCCTGCAGAATGTCCAAAAAGTGTTTGTGTTTGCCGCACCTATGGCAAATGTCACAGAAGCAAGGTGAGTGGAAGAAAAAGTTTTATTAATAGAGTCAATGAAATTTTGGACTGTAATTATGACATAAGTCAAGGCTGGTACAAAATAATTATTTTCCTGTATTTTGAGTCTTGTTTTATTTCACATTTTGAAATTTTTTCCTCAGATTAAATAGACTTTCATTGGATGTGGCAGTGCCCTCTTCAGGGAACACAAGGAAAGCATTGGGGGTGGAGGAATGTGACTGTCCTCCAGAATATTCAGGGACGTCTTGTCAGAATCCAGCAGCCGGGTTTTACAGACGGAGGCCCACAGCATTTATTACAAGCACAGTCATTAGAGATTTGGTCGGATACAGCGAGTCGTGCAAATGCAATGGGCACAGCAATGTCTGTGACCCAGAAACTGGCTACTGCCAGGTGAGTAGACAATATTTATTTCTTATTAGAGAGGTTTTGCTACACACTCACGTGTGACGTATACATGTACAAGTGCTATCTAATTACATTGTTGTCATGGCAACCCCCACGTACACGTCACACAGAAACGTGTAGCAAAACCTCTCTATTATTGAGATGCCAATTAAACTTGACTCAACACTTTTTTTTTTCATGATCTTTCATGAGCATCAGTATCTTTTTGTCTTGGACAGCTTTATTTTTATAGACAGAGAGACACCAGTTTACTGGATGTAGTCTATTTTCTGACGGGTCAGACATGTTGTTTAAGAGAGACGTCTGCCAAAGTTCTCAGTATTTTTTAGTTTCAATGTTATTTTTTCTCGAGATATGAATGGATGGAAATAAACTTTTCAATTATTTTTTCAGGAGTGTGATCACAATACTGACGGCTTCTATTGCGAAGTTTGCAAGATTGGTTACTATGGAAACGCCACAATTGGAACAGCCTTTGATTGCGAACAATGTGGATGTCCCCTATTCAATCCAGAGAACAAGTGAGTCACTCAAGCACTCAAGATATTTTCAAGTTCATGACATTCTTTTGATATGCTGCGTGTCTGCAAACTTATGAAGTTGCTATTGTGATATTTGTTGTGGTTTTAGTCAGACTACTTTTGTGACATTTTGTGGTTATGCCGCAGGTGTGAGATGTTGCTATTAGAATAACTATATTGATGTTTTTGCTCCAGTTTCAGTCCCACTTGTCTGCCCAATGAGAACGGAGATGACTACGTCTGTAATGCTTGCCCCCAAGGACATGTTGGAGATCATTGTGAAAGGTCATAAAAAATGTTTTATGAAAGAATAGTATTTTTGTTTATTGTTGCGATTCTATCACACAAGTGCATAGATATTGCTCAACTTTCATTTCATGGCACTAGGTGGCATTTTCCAGCCAAGGATGCCACCTACTGAGAGAAACATGTTGGATTCACATGCCAGAAACCTGCTATTCAGGCAATATGCTGTACATGTACAATGAAATGAGTTTAAATGACAATTCACAATGAAGCTTTTATTCTCATTATTAATTTTTAACAAATGTTGAATAAAAATGTGAATTTAGTCCATATTGTGAGGGAATCTGTTGATTGCTCTCATCCTTTACAACTTAACATGCTTTAAGCTCCTACAATGATAAGATAAAATTCTGACATTTCAATTGTCCTTTTTGCAGATGTGACCTTGGCTATTATGGCAACCCCCTGCACCCTGGCAGCAAATGCCAGCCCTGTGAATGCAGCAGACAGGGCTCACAGAACCACCTCTGTGACGTCAGCACAGGACAGTGCGTCTGTCGACCAGGGATTCAGGGCAGGGCTTGCGACCAGTGCTCTCCCAGATACGCCTTGATAAATGGCAATTGTAAATGTAAGTGAAGCGAGGATTTTAAGATTTTAAAAATTTGTGCTGATAAGATTTGTCACAAGGCGTGCTGTAGAGCTTCTGCATTGTGCGTGGGTGTTACTTTAACTTGCTCCTGTAAACTTTGAGAATGAGAGTTTCTTTATAATCACCACAAGAGATAAATCCCTTGAAAAATTCCTCCCCCAGACACTCTTTGTAGGTTTCAAGTGTGCCAGGTAAATGTTGTTGATTGAGACATTGCTTTGGCACCCCTCAGACTCAGTGTCTGTGATGAGACAGGTTAAAAACGTCAAGCTTGGGTATAGGAAATAAATGCGTTATAGTAGACTGACAGCTTTATCATTTCATCATTATGTCTGCCTCTGAAAGCTGGTCATAGAATCTGAATAAGATTAGGATAATTCAGACAATTTATGTCCATTTTTCTGTAAGTCATCATCTAAGTCTCCCATATATATATTCACAAATATTTTTGATTTCTGTCATTTTTTTGCAAAATTACAGTCTTTCTCTTTTTTTTCTGACAGCATGTGACGAAGGATGCCCTGGAATTCTGATGGGTGATGTTGATGCCATGATTGCTTCTGTTGAGAACTACAATACCTCTGCTGAAGTTCTCTTGCCTTGGCGCAGTATTGCTAATATAGAAAGGGAAACCAAAGAATTGAGGGTAAGAAATGAATGTGTGGTGATTTGATCTGTTGTGTCTTATTTGATATCTTAGTTCTAGACGTGAAGTCTTTGGAAGTCCAGTTAGAAAATTTCTCGATGTTGGACATTTTGTTTGACTTACCTTTTAATGTTAATTGAAAAAATTTTTTTCAGGATTTGATGACAAATATTGAACTTGCAAACATTGAAGAAATGGCCAGGGCCATTAAGGAAGAGGAAAACCATCTGGCAGATGTCAAAGCTGAGGTATCTGACGTTTCTTTTACGATACAATAATTTGGGCATTAGCCTACGATTCCCCTTTTTAGGTAAAGTGAAATATTGTATAAGTTTGGGCTATTTTTCTCTCAGCTTGATGCTTCTTCTCCGAAAGAAAGTTTTGAAGAAAATCGAAACAAAGGAAAGGATGATATGAAAGAAGCTGCAGGATTACTAGAAAAGACTCTGGAGACTCACAGATATAATGAGGGTAGGTTATTTCTATAGATAGATCTGCTTTTATATGAAGTTTTTCAAAAGTATTGTCTTGGGAAGCATGGCAAGTTTTGTCGCTGATTTGAGGCATGGGTAGTACAATAGTTAATTGCAACACTGAAAGCTTCTGAGCAGCAGACATGAGGCATTAGCATTGTGGCTAATTGGTTATGGCTTGAATATATATGTCTGGGTATTTCAATTATGTTGATTGCTTATTTTTTTCAATATCTCATATTAAATTCCATTTCTTTGATTTTGTGATTAAGTTATGTTCCTCATCTCTTGGTTGCTCTTTCCGTATGCCAAATTTATAATCAATGCTTTGCAGCTGGAACGCTTTTTCAGAAATTCATTTGTAATCACCCGGGAACTTTTTATTTCAGAGACTGTGAGGATGTTACGAGAATTTCAAAATGGGCAAAAACAAAATGGCCTGGACATGGAGAATGTCTTGAAGGATGCAGAGAACACGCTGTGGGGGCTGAGGGCATCCAGTTTTGTGGATAGGGCCATTGATGTGGAAGAGGAGAAAGAGTGAGTTCAAATTCAAGAATCAATCAATCCATGTGTACAATTATGTAGTTACAGAATGTCTTTCATTGTGTCAATTATTTCATCTTGGATGTTTATATTTTTGATGTGGTACTACACATGTAAGAATTTATTATTGTACGACTGAGGCATTTTTCTGATTTCCTCCTTGGCCAAATGGGATCAGTCTTGTTATGTATCATTTGGTGCAGGAGAACAGATTATCTCACTCTTAGTTCTTAATTATACATTTCTAATTTGCCTCTGTTTTCCTCCTTTAGCAAATCAGAAGAGAAGTATGACAGAATACAACAATTAGCAATGAGAACAACTGAACTGGCAAATGTGAAGACCCATGCAAAGGACGTCCACAACAGGCTGAAGGACCACGTGACACATAGTCTTGCTGCCAGCAACGTGTCCAAACTGGCCATGGACATGAACTGGAGGGACAAGCAACATTTGTACGACTTGAGGGTCAGTTGATTTTGATTTATGATTTGCGCATGGTTTAAAAAAAAGCAAGATATTTGTATTGCTCTTATATTCTGTCATTGTTGGCGCGATAATAATAATGCGGCCATATGTATGTGGCAGCCTACTCTGTTTTTACTGTGTCACATGGCGGATGGCTGAAATGGTGGAGGCGCAGACACAGCTCAGGCAGAAATGATAGCAATCAATGATAACAGTCAATGGTACCCCAAGGGTGCGGGTATCCCCGGGGGCTACCCAAAGGGTGGGGGTACCCCCGGGGATACCCAATGGGTGGGGGTACCCCCGGGGGATACCCCATGGGTGGGGGGTACCCCCAAGGGTGGGGGTATCCCCAAGGGTGGGGGTACCCCCGGGCATACCCAAATGGTGGGGGTACCCCCAGGGGACCCAAATGGTGGGGGTACCCCCGGCGGGTCACCCAAGGGTGGGGGTACCCCGGGGGATACCCAAATGTTCGGGGTACCCCCAGGACACCCAAATGGTGGGGGTACCCCTGGGGGACACCCAAAGGTTGGGGGTACCCCCTGGGGACACCCAAAGGGAGGGGGTACCCCAGGGGGACACCCAAAGGGTGGGGGGCACCCCGGGGATACCCCAAGTCTGGGGGGTTATACACAAGAGACTGACTAAATGCATATTAGACAAACATGCTCCAGTGAAAATAAAACAAATAACAATGCGTAATCCCACATCTTGGACAAATGCTGAAATCAAAGATTTGAAGAAAGCCAAAAGAAAAGCTGAGAAACAGTGGCGCAAGTCAAGTCTTGAAGCCGACTGGGACGTTTTTAAAGAAAAAAGAAATGCAATGAATGTGCATCTTGAGAAGCTAAAATCTGATGATCTTCAAGCAAAAATCATGAAATCTAAAGGCGACTCAAAATCAATGTTC
This sequence comes from Platynereis dumerilii, assembly GCA_026936325.1. Lineage (NCBI taxonomy): Eukaryota > Metazoa > Annelida > Polychaeta > Phyllodocida > Nereididae > Platynereis > Platynereis dumerilii. The sequence goes on along the minus strand of JAPTHN010000001.1, from coordinate 178,548,515 downwards.
AAAGTGCTCAATGCAAGTTTGAATAGAAAACAACAATTGCCACTACCACTTCACAGTAATGAGAAACAACTAGCGAATGAGTTCAACTCTTTCTTTGATGAGAAAATTAAGAAAATCAGATCTGGACTTAACTCAGGTTCAACTAACCAAACACCAGAAGATGAAAGTCACTCTGAAACAAGGCTAAATGCGTTCAAGGGTCTCTCACAGATGGAAGTAAAGAAACTAATAGCATCTATGCCAGTCAAGCACTGTGCACTTGATCCTCTTCCCACGTGGCTTCTACTTAAATGTATTGACGAATTCCTCCCTCTGATAAGTGAAATAGTTAACCTGTCACTGACACTAGGTGAAATGCCGAAAAACCTGAAGCACGCTCTCGTTAAACCACTCCTGAAGAAACCAGGTCTAGAACCAACAAAAAAGAACTACAGACCTGTGTCAAATCTGTCTTTTTTGAGTAAGATAATTGAGAGTGCAGTGATAAAACAATACACAGAACACATTGCTACGAGCAAACTTGATGATAAGAAACAATCTGCGTATAAGAAATTTCACAGCACCGAATCTCTTCTGACCAAAATTCACAATGACATAATGCTTAGTATGAGCCGAGGAGAAGTAACAATGCTTATTCTTTTGGACTTATCAGCAGCCTTCGATACCATTGATCATGAAATTCTTATCAAAAGACTGAATGACAAGTATGGTATTCAAAACAATGCTCTGAATTGGTTCAAATCCTACCTTTCCCAAAGATCACAGTCAGTGACTATCAATAATAGGGTGGGCTGAAAAAAACTTTTTTTGGAATTTCAATATGCCAGTGGTATAGAAAGTTGGTTGTGGCCAAAAAATGATAATTTGTGCAAAAAAAATTTTGTGGCATGTGACTTGTGCCGGGCCACTCCGGCTTTTATGAAAATGCATATTTTCAGCCATTTCGCATGCCTTTTTAGACCATTTTTTGGCCTGAGTCAGCTTCCTTGGTTTCAGAAGGCTCAATGGCATACTTAAATCTTCTATAAGGACCATTTTGGATATGAAATGCCATAAACAGGTCCCTGATATTTAAGATATAGCCATTTCTGGGTAAATGTTGGGGAACAGAATTTGGCTTTTTTTGCTAAAAATTGCCCGAAAAAATTAAAAATATCGGAATTGACTGCACAAAAAATGATTCCAAGTGAATTGTAATTACCCCGTGTCCTCCCTAATGCCCTAAGAAACACTTCCAGCGCATTACCTGCATCAATTTGTGGTTTCAGTTTCCAGAATAGGGGCAATTCCGTAAAGTCAGATTTACAGATTTGACACTTTGGCAGCTTGTGGAGCCCTACCATTATACCTCAGTTATTTCATTGTTAAATAGGGATGAGGCCTGTTAATAGGGGTATCAGACAAGCCATCAACCAAAGCTCCAAGTGCAATAGGAGCTGAGCTACAAGGTGAAATGTCATCGTGTCGAACGTACAGCGCATGAGTAGTATTGAGTACATTCGACAGGATGACATTTTGCCTTGTAGCTCAGCTCCTATTGCACTTGGAGCTTTGGTTGATGGCTTGTCTGATACCCCTATTAACTGGCCTCATCCCTATTTAATAATGAAATAACTGAGGTGTAATGGTAGGGCTCCACAAGCTGCCAAAGTGTCAAATCTGTAAATCTGACTTTACGGAATTGCCCCTATTCTTGAAACCGAAACCACAAATTGATGCAGGTAATGCGCTGGAAGTGTTTTTTTAGGGCATTAGGGAGGACACGGGGTAATTACAATTCACTTGGAATCATTTTTTGTGCAGTCAATTCCGATATTTTCAATTTTTTCGGGCAATTTTTAGCAAAAAAAGCCAAATTATGATCCCCAACATTTACCCAGAAATGGCTATATCTTAAATATCAGGGACCTGTTTATGGCATTTCATATCCAAAATGGCCTTCAAAGAAGATTTCAGTATGCCATTGAGCCTTCTGAAACCAAGGAAGCTGACTCAGGCCAAAAAATGGTCTAAAAAGGCATGCGAAATGGATGAAAATATGCATTTTCATAAAAGCCGGAGTGGCCCGGCACACGTCGCATGCCACAAAATTTTTTTTGCACAAATTTTCATTTTTTGGCCATAGCCAACTTTCTATACCACTGGCATATTGAAATTCCAAAAAAAGCTTTTTTCAGCCCACCCTAATCAATAATATGGTTTCAGACAGACTGGGCCTTAAATATGGGGTCCCACAAGGATCGAAACTTGGTCCGATACTTTTCAACTCCTACATTGCACCAGTCAGTGAAGTTGCCAAAAGAAACCAAATTGAGGATGAGAAGTATGCTGATGATCAACAGCTTCTACTTTCTTTCAAACCAACCTTCCTTGATGATCAAACTAATGCTGTAAAGAAAATGGAGAAGTGCATCACAGAAATCAGAAACTTCCTTCACGAAAATATGCTTTGCAATAATGGTGACAAAACTGAACTTCTAATAATTGGCACAAGTCATCAACTGAAGAAATTGAAGGTCTCCTCGATCAATGTAAACAACATTGAGATCAAAGCATCGGACAGTGTTCGGAATCTTGGTGTATTCTTTGACAAGGAGATGACAATGGAGAAGCAAGTCAATAAAATGTGTAGAAATGCGTACTTCAATTTGAAAAACATCTCAAAGATTAGGAAGGCATTGGACAAAGATACAACCAAAACTGCAGTTAATGCGCTGGTCACTCCTCATTTAGACTATGGGAATGGATTGCTGCATGGCATCAGCAAAAGACTGATGAAGAAACTACAAGTTGCACAAAATTCTGCTGTCCGTTTGATTGAACAATTGAAAAGACATGACAGTGTCACAGGCTATCGGAAAAACTTGCACTGGTTGCCAATTCCTGCAAGAATTGAATTTAAAATTCAAACTACAACTTGGAAAGCACTTAATGATCACGCTCCTGAGTCCATACAGAAACTTGTGCATCTGCAATATCCAAAACGCAACTTACGGAGCAATGGCAAATTGCTATTGATTGCACCAAGTGTTTGTAACAGAAATAAAATGGCAGACAGAGCCTTTTCATGCTCAGCACCAAAGCTGTGGAACACCCTTCCTGATAAAGTAAGAATGTCTGATTCTCTGCAAACCTTCAAGAAAAAATTGAAAACACATCTATTCCAAAGATACTACGTTTAAGATTCCCAAGCGCTGGTGAGCAGTGTTCCTGGAACCAGCGCTATACAAATTCTTAATTTTATTATTTATTATTATATTACAGTAAATAATATACACAATTGCAACATAGGAAAGTAAGAAAAAAGATAGAGACATACATATAGACAGATTGACAGAAAGTCTGTAAATTTTTAGGGAGTCGTTCTTATGAACGACTCCCTTTTGCAATCACAGTGAAGTGGAAAAAAGCCCGCCAAAAATCGGAAATTTGAAATACAGTAATGCAGATTTGCCTCAGAAATCGTCTGTGTGATCAGGAACCATCTGATAACAAGCTTTATTACTTGCTATGACTGAAAGGGATGGTCTACAACATAAATTACGATCGAGAAAGGTCTGTACACATCGATCCTTCCATTGAAATGACACGTCTGCGAGATGCTCAGGCAAGTGAGTGCGACAAGTGGTACTGTTTGGATCCCGTTGGGTCTACATAGTGGGCATAGCCAGGGAGCAACCAGTGATTTTAACTGAATTAACCAACGTTGCTAAGGCTTCAAGAACATCTTTTCTTGAAGAATTTTTGTGAATAACTACCGAATGATTTCTTTCTACAATCCTTTAATTAATAATGCAACAAATTTAAACCAATTTATTTATGCATTGTAATGACTGTATGTTAATTGAAATTAACAGCCGCTCCCTCTACAGAAGGCAGCATTGCCATCAAAGGTGATACCAATTAATAGCAATTGGCTTGAGTTGGCAGGTGTCTAATGTTATTCATTGACTACAATGACTATTTTCAAGAGAAAATATCAAATCACTGCAATTGCCATGCCAGATTATCAAAATAACTTGAAAGTATCACACAATGCTGTCAATTGATTATAATTATTTTATTTTTATATTGTAAATTACACCACAGTGTCAGTGTGAGTGAGAATAAATGATTTAAAAAGTGTTCATTTGTGTGATGTCCAATTGAGCTGATCATAGAATAAATGCCAATTCAATTAAGTGCACTTATATATTCTTTGATTTATTCTGGCAAAACAGAGCACAATTTATGCAATACGTGCTATATTTGATTGATCAAAATTCAAAACATAACTGTAAATAATTTAGCTTTTTCACATATTTGGCCATGTAGCTTTACTATTACAGCCATACTTCCATGTTGGATTTGAAATGTTTATATCTTTGGGTTTATTGTTTTGATTTCCCGATTTACCACATCACAATAATAGTATTTTAATGTTATTTTTGTTTCAAACTGAAACCGAAACAACTTTTTTTTCGACCAACAAATTTCTAATGGTTTCTTTGAATGACAAAATTAATATATATGTACAACTTTCAAACTTCAATGCTGACTTTTTCTTGCTGTTTATTTTTTAAATATTTTATTATTATGCCTTCCAGGTTCTATTTTATGCTATTTGTTGTCTATAAATAAACAAACAGGGCTGAACTCCATTTCATTGGTGTTACAGCCACAGTTCTGTTGTTGAGCAATTTCACACAAGCTGAATTTATCACATATATCAGACATAACTAAAAAATGTAAAGATCAACAAAAATATCAAGTTGTTCATAAACACAGATGTGTGCAACTGGTCAACTTAGTGTCAGTTGTAATATAATGATAAGTAATGGACAATAGAGGCTACTAAGCTAGTAATATCATTATCTGTTGTGTTTCATTCAACAATATCAAACTCTGCTACAATAAATACGCACACATTTTAAAAGTGGCATAACCTTTAGTACTGAAAGTGGCATAACCTTTAGTACTGAGTCAAACTTAATGTGACTTGCCAGACTGTCATATTAACTACTGAACTAAGATGCTGAGCATTTAAAGTGAACCCATGGTTTTGCCATGAACGCAGACAAGCTATCATGACACCATGTCAAATTTGGAAGATGCAAAATTACGAGCCTAAAGGGAGTACAGTACTGACCAGATGTCCAACAAGACTTCAAATTAGAGGTTTGTCACAATGATAATTGTCAATGTTTATGATGCAAAATGGAAGATGAAGCCACAAACAAATGTGGTAAACACCAATTTGACACAAAAAATTCACAAAATGCAGTTAGAATGCTTCAAGTAACCATTCAAATCACCGTAAAGCTTTTTGCTATTGCATTTAAGAGGTAGTAAGCATGGTGAATTGCTGAGTTATGTTTATGTGCAATAGATAGATACTGAATAATGTATACTAACCACATGCATTGATTTTTGGAACTGGGGTTTCGGCCTGAACCCTGAGGACAGCATGTATACATAACCCTAGACTTTCACAACAACTGTCACATTTAACCAATATCAAAGTGACTTTAATGTTCAATTTTGCGCACCTCAGCCATTTACGGTTGATTTTAGTATTCAATTTTGCTACATGGTCTAAACCTGATATTTTTTTTCGCAAATTTCATCTTATTAAAAATTATGATAACCATGACCCCAATACATATGTAATATAGGGGAATATCGCTGTCAGCAACTCCATGTTAATCCATGCCACCTTCAATATAATACCGAAACGACTCCCTTTGAATCCCTGGATTCTTGTTTTATAAATGGAAAAATCAAGCTCTAACATTTGGTCCCTGTGGGACAGCATTCCATGCGCCAGATGATCCCCTATCCGATGCTGCCTCTAGTTTATTCTGTTGTGGAATTTTGATGTTTTTGATGCTGATCAAAATTATCAATATGTCAGCAGTTATTATTTTCCACTTGCCTCATCCATGTGACACTGGAATGAGTAATTAATTAAAAACCCAATTATTGTGATGTTGGATCTTGTCTCTCCTTTTTAGCAACGAGCTGATGAAGCAAAAAATTGGAACCAAAAACTACGAGACACCTTGAGTAACGCTACAATGATTAATGAGAAAGCTTCGGCCCTCTTGTGGAATCTGTCAAGCTCCAATTACAGAGTGAGTAACTTCTCTATTATTTCAATTCACTGTTTAATTCATGGGTTATTTTCGAAAAGACTTCCGTATCTATTCAAATTAGCATGGTTGGTGAAGGCTGCCATTTTAGAATGTTTTGAAGAATTATAATATTTATTATTTCATTATTAATTAATCAAATATTTTTGTGCTGCCATACACATATTTATTATTGGGAATCATACTGCCTGATTATTACATGTTGACTTTAATGTTCTTATCTGGCATAGGCTGTACAGCTAGTGTATATTCAGATGATACAGGCCTGTTTTTCATGAATACATAATTAACTGTACTTTATTTATATTATATTTTTACCGTGTTCAGGGGTCTCTTTTACATCATTAAATATTTTACTTTTGCTGTCATTGTCCGCAGCCTGAATGTATTCTGGACCCTGCAAAGTATGCCATTCTAAATGAATCCAAATATCAGGACGAGGTATTATATATGCATGCAAACAACTACTATAATACTCTAATCTAGCTCTGAATGTGTCTACTCTATCTAATTAATATTGCATGTTTGATTAATATTCTTAACAACATCATTTATAGCCTTCTTTATGATTTTGTTAATTTTCATCAGTTTTGCTGCCAATTAATTTAATTAACTAAGTTTCAAATTGTGTTTTCAAATAATTTCATGTCTGCTTCAAACTAACTTTCTCAATTTACATGTCTTATTGTATTATAAGAAATTCGTTTTCAAAAGTTAAAAAGTGGTGAATTTCAACTGTCTTTGTCATGTCAAGCGAGTAGAGAGTTTTAGGCTCTTTGCGATTTGTCATTGTCTGTAGCAGTATAGATATTGAATTAAGATTTTGAATTCTTTTTGTGTCTGCGTGAAGTACTAACCTTGAACATAATGCTACAAGTAACACAATAACTGTACATATTTAGAAAAAAAGCACTGCTGCAATGACACAATAGCTATAATTATGTACTTTGGAGTTTTGACTAATGAAAAAGTTTGTATCCGAAATATATTAAGTTTGGTAATTATAATGTTGAATTGAATCTATAATTGGAATACGGTCCCTTTCAATATATATTACACCTGTTAAGCAATGGATATAGTATACAAAACTTCAATTATGCATAAAATGTACGGATTATGTTCTTGAGAATTCACTTAAATCTCAATCACTTCATCATACATATCTGTTGCTGTAAAATAATGTATTTTTAATTCCCTAGGCCTGCATGATGGCAAGACAGAAGTTGAAGGACAGCGAGGATTCCTTGAGAGTCAAGGGAGGCCTTCTGGAGCAGAATCTTCCGGATGTAAAACCAACTGTGGATGATGCTTACAGACATGCGGAAGAACTCCAGCGTACTGCCGAGAACTTAGAGAGGTGAGTCTCGCAAGAAACTTAACGATATTTGCTTTTTAAACTTTTGTTGTTTGGTGAAGTTAAGATGCATTGCAGCAGTTTCAGAGAGCAAGTCATTCTTTTCCAACCTGCTATGAAATATTTGCTTTATGGTATTGTCTTTGGTTGCTCCAAGAACTGGTCAGATTAGGGTGAAATGCTATCCTACAAGTTGGAAAGAATCAAATACTTAATATTGAAATGGCTATAATGCAATGCTCAAGATAAATGAACTGGATGCCCGAGATAACATAAGATTATCCTAATCAAAGGTGTCTAATTACTCTTCAATAGTCCTGACTTATAATATGCATGTTTTATATTTAAAGTTGCAACACCAAAATGAGAAACAAAACATCGGAAGCTCTTCTTCTACTAAAATTTACAACGTTTTCCAGATTCTGTAATCTTGTTACTTTCCAGAGTTTTCAGTGGGACGAGATTGCGGGCTGAGGACCCTTTGAGAGCAGCAAAAGCATATTCTGACATTACTGATGCGGTTGATGAAGCTGCCTCTGCTGCCGATGATGCTGCGAGGGCCGCTGAGGATGCCCTTTCTCAGGTCTTTACTTTTTGGCCGAATTTTTGTATTGCTTTAAGAAAATTCACTTTATAGAGGCTGACCTTCTGCAATCTGCATGACATGAAAAGCTAAAAGCAATACACCAATGACAAAAGGATTTTATAATTTTGAATTTTTCCCAGGACAGAAAGGTGGAGGTCTTTGGCTGAACTTGACATTTAATTAATTGTTTTCTTGAATTTTATTGAAAGATTGTGATGTCTTGAATGTTGTAATATGATTTGAAGAATAAACAAGCTAGTAACCTGATAGGCCCATTTTTAGTTGTATTGTATATATTTTTGTATGTATATTTTCAGTCCCAAACTGTGGATGGGAAGACCCTTCGCGAGAGGGCACTGGAATCTTTAGAACTCAGCAAAGAGCTGCTATTGAACGCTTCCAATTTGAATACAGGTAATTAGTTCTGTAAATTATAATACGGAGCTAAGTGATCTGTTAATAGTTATCCTTTTTTGCCGTTTCAAAAGTTCTTGTTTGTCAGATGTTGTATATTGATCAGTGAATGTTTATTTCAAATTGTAGCCATCAAAAAGACCCTCGATGAGAAGAAGAGGTTTATGGATAAGAAAGACTCGGACATGAAATCCACCAAAGAAGACCTTGATGAGATTAACCAGCAGTTGATGAACATTTCCTCAGGTAAGAGAAGTTTGCAGACCTAAAGTTAGTACATGAGAATATTTTCAACTTGCATAATTTAGTGAGAGCCAATTAATACTCAATTGCAACATTAGGTCATTGATGAAATGGCCGGGTATTCTGTGTGACTCAAACAATTTATGAGCTAAATCATTTTCCTCCAGGTGTGAGTCCCACAGTTCGGGTTTTGAACTACAGAGCAACGAAGGCGGAGGAGAAAGCCTCAAGCATTCTGTCAAATCTGACGGAGAAAATTGACAAATTGGACGAAGCAGGCCCGGTGCTGAAACAACTGCACAAGGACTCCATTGAAGTTTTGAAAATCGCTAATTCCTCGGGTGAGCACAAAGGAAACCCACTTTTTGATGATTTGGTAAAAAATAACACATTGTGTTGAGATGCTGGGGAGTGGAAGGCTGAAAAGGGTTTGGTATTAAATGGCAATCATCAAAAGGTTATTTTCAATAATCAAGATGAAAGTGTACTTTTATGTGAATGATGGAATTTATTGATTGAATTTTGTGCAAGAACATGTGTTTTAAATCGGTTTTTCAGGATAAATCAGGAATATCTGCCGTTATCTGGCTGAATTAAATTATCTGAAAACTTTGGAATACACTGCAAAATATCTTGTAGCTTAACCCATCTGTTCATCTAGATATTGTCCTTGATAAATCTTTCTCCTGTCTTTAGAATACTAGATTTATTACATTTATTTATATATTGGGATAGAACAAACATCTTCTCTTTTCCTTCCTTGTATCCTTCCTTGTATCCTTCCTTGTATCCTTCCTTGCTTGCTTTCTTCCTGAAAAGTTCTGGCTTCCTTTTCTCTGACCCTTTCTCCCTTTTCGACTTTTATCGTCCTCTCATGAACGTGCACAAATACAGGATGTATAGCCCCAATCCATCCATCTACATATATCTTGACATCTTAATGATCATGATATTACATTTTTCAGTAACGTCAGCTGAAGAGGAGGTCAAGAAAGTTCTCAATCTGACGGACGTCTTAACAGAGCGAGCGAAGGTCTTGGAAGAGCTCCAAGCTAATGTCACTCTAAACTTGGAAGAGTTACGACGGAATATCAAGATGGCGCGAGAACAGGCCAATAACGTAAATATCGAAGATTTTCTGATGTTCTTGGGATGTTCCTAGCATGCCAGACAAAACTTCATTGATTTTTGCTGTGTGATAATAAGTTTGTCTCACGCTCAAATTTAATTCCTTAATTAAGAGAACCTAATTAATTCTTCATCAGATTGTTTTCCATTGTCTTGCACGGCAAATTCATTTTGGAATTTCATCCATGGCGGAAAATGTTTGGCTGGTTGTACAACAGATTAAATTAGTTATTGCTTTAATTCAATCACACTTACAACCACGTTCCACAATGTTTGCCTGTTAGGAGCAAATAAATTTCGGGTGTGATAATTGGTTAATAACCGTAACCAACAATGCACCGTGTGGGGTCGTATCATTGCATTGTGACATTGATTCCTATTGGAATGGTGCGGTTTGTTATGAGAATGAATTTGTTGTTGGAATGTGAGAAAGGAAGCGAAGGGAAATCAAAATTAATGGATTGTGACATGAAGGAACGGGCTCAGTGAGCCTCAGTGTGGCTTGTTCTGTCTGAGGTTTTTCGTGCTGTTTGCATGTTGTTTGAACTTTATTGAGTTAATTAGTATAATCAATTAACTTTATTACTCCTAACTCCATTGCAGATCAAATTGTCCATGAAATCTACAGGAGACTGTGTCAGGAAATACAAGCCCAAATCGGAGCCCTCGACCACAAATAGCATCGTCTTGCATTTCACCTCAAATAGAACTGAAAATAACCTCATGTTGTTTTATGCTGGAAATCCCACGCAGGTAAAACTTTTCCTTACATAACTCACTGTCATTTTAGTATGCTAATTTTACCTGTAATTGGATAAGCCACTTATAAGGTAAATTCAATATTATTGGAATAAATATATTATCGATTATCATGAGCTGAGCTGTGAAAATAGAAAACTTGTAACATAATATTAGCATAGTTCAAGACCTCTAGCTGAGAGGCTGAAATTAAATGTCTACCGATATCGAAAAAATCATAAAGATATATTTATGTCATATCGATTTAATATGTGGTTTGGGCAGTAGTTTAAAAATCAAAATAATTTAATTGTGTTATATCTGTCTCTGCTGCATTAATTAGTGAGTCAATTTCCTCTTAGAATGTAAATTATATTTACTGAATCAATTAGGACTGAATAGTATATATATACTAATCTGTCACACATACCAATGACCTTCAGGAAGAGTACGTTGCCGTGGAGCTGATCCAAGACCACGTTCGCTTCACCTGGAACACGGGGGCGGGACCGACGTTTGTGGAGCATGAGATGATCATTGATCCGGCGTACTTGGCCAGGAACGACAAGGATAAGTGGTACAAAGTGGACGCTCAGAGGTACTTGAACACGTGGAGAGGATTGCTCGAGTTGTTCTTCCTTCGTTTTTAATGTCATTGGTGTGCCAAGGCCACTCGCAATCAATTTGGGGATAAAAATCTTTCTTGAGGCTTTTTGCCGTAGTGATAATTGCAGTAAAGAAGGTTTACAATTTAGGCCCTTGAAGTGTCCTGATATTATTTATTACATTTTCATGGTTAAATTAACTTTTAAATATCTGTCAGACATAAATTGGGGTCTCTGTAAATTAGCTAACAATCCATCAATCCAGTTAAATGAATGCTTTCACAATATCGATTTTTTTAAATGTCGCATACATGTATGTCTACATCAGTTTCTCACTTTCATTTGCTTGATTTTGAAATAGTTACTTGAAAGTTATTTTGAAATAGGCTTGGTTATTTGAACATTGTGTGTTCTTTACCCTCAGAACTGGCAATGTAGGACGTTTGAGCGTGACAACCCTGTCCATGACTGAAGACCCCCAAGTTGTGACAGGAGTCTCTGCGTCAGGCCATACTCAGCTGGACCTCGGAGATGATGCCATGATGTTTGTTGGAGGAGTTCCTAGTGCATATAGTGTATGTATGATGTTTCCTATATTTATGAGTTTTGTTGCTTTCTTGTGTGAATTTGAAAATTATGTCCGATTGATTAATTCATTTCGAAACATTAACTGATTAAGTCAACACATTTTTTAAGTTGTTCATTTCTGACGACCATGGCTTCAGACTTCCCACCAACAAAACCTTCCACAAATTATTTTTGTGGTTGATTTCACAGCACAATTTAAGGTTCTTTTCTTTAACACTAAGCAGGACTTTCACCCATCTCTCATGGGCTTCCTCAGCTTTCTGTCGTCGGAAAGCTGAGGAAACCCTTGAGAGATGGGTGAAAGCTCTGATGAGTTAAAAAGAACAAGACCTTTGTGCTGTGAAATCAACCACAAAATGAGCTTCCGAAGATTGATCTTACATAGCTTTAAGCATTTACCTGATACACCAATAAAGTGCTATCTTTATGAATTTGTTTGATAAAATCTGTTGTAGCTACCATCAAGCCTGAGGACACGTCAGTTCATTGGTTGCATTGGAGAAGTTTTCTATGATGGCGACCGAGTTGGATTGTGGAATTTCAGGGAAAAAGAAGGCCAGTGTGTCGGCTGTGGATACGCGTAAGTTCTGAATTTGTCTCTTTTGTTCTGCATCTATGTGTTTTAACTACAGCTAAACACTTTGATATAGAATTAGAGTGGACTGTGGCACTGTGAAAATGGCACTTCGTGACTAATGATAGCTGATGAGTGTCATCTTCTCTACTTTCAACATGGGAATCATAGATGCTGTTTGATTAGTTGTGATCAAGAGAAGGCCATTTGCCTTCTCATAACGGATTTTAGAGTGAAAATCAGATGCATAATCCTTCGTTTGGCTGTCACCAACAAGTTGGATAAGTCTCCTTCAATCAAATTAACATTGAAAGTATTGGGTTTGATCATGACAAATCATCAGCATGATGACACATGAAGTGCCATTTTCACAGTGCCACAGTCCGCTCTAATTTCATATCAAAGTGTTTGGCTGTAATCTTGTGATTCTTCCCTCATATGACATTTTAGAGTCATATTCTTTGTGTGCAGACATTCTTGTGTGTAGCTAACATGAGCTATTGGATGACACTAATGTACTCACACAGTTAAAACAACAGTTTTAATGCTTCTAAGTACTTTTTTTGTTTGTTTCACAGGCCGGTACAACCCCCTCAATCTGAAGTCTACCAGTTCCGTGGAGATGGCTTCGCATCCCTTTATCCCCTGAGATATTACAGTGGAGGCCGATATTCTATCAATTTCCAGATTAGAACATATTGGAAAGATGCCTTGCTCTTTTTCACAGCCAACGAAGAACAGGTTAGTGAAATTCATCGGCCGTTAAAAGAGGATTAGAAATTAAACATGAAATCTGTGGAATTTAGTCCTCCTAATATTCAGTTATATTACCTCTGCTTTTCACAATAAATCTGATTTGTTGATTAGTTGATTAGAGTCTGGAATTAAACCCAAATGCTTTCATTAACAAATCTGATGGTGTTCTATGTCATGCAAGGCTTCAAATTAAATGGAAATAAATTTGAAATTGTAATATCAGAACAGAAAGTGTTGTCATGGAATTTGTTCAGATGGTTACGAAATAGTCGTGATTTGTCAGGACATCTGAAGTCTCAACATGTTGTATAAAAATGAATTATGTCGAAGTGTGTTTGTAGAATATGTTCATTTTTGTTTCCAGGGAGATTTTGTATCATTAGAACTGAAAGAAGGCAGAGTTGTGTTCCGTTTAAGTCAGGATGGCGTTAAAGAAGAGAAAATGACCTCAAGATATACTTACAACAATAACGATTGGGTCACGATTACGGCTGGGTGGGAGAAATCTACAGGTTTGCCATTTGATTTTTTATGTAGCACCCTTCAAGAATCTGCTGCAGAGTTCTTGTACATGTATTGTTGTCATGGCAACTGAAAAGTAGACATTGATGTTACTTGTATCTGTTTGAACAGTATTTTAAGTCACATTTGAGTGTGATTTGATAATTCATGTATATGCCACCTCTCTTGTTTCAGACACTGTTGAACCAGGTATTTAAATCAATGAATCCATTGTGATAAATTCTGTGAATAGAACCTTCTATAGTTTAGATAGAAAAGGTCCCGCATCCTTCCTGAGTGACAGACCTTCTGTGTGCAGGTCTATTTTGATGATGAGTTGATGACTCCTATTTTGAAAGTTCTTTGAGTCATTTGAAATTACAGCTGTAGTATCTTTTGATGTTGACCAATGACCATAGCATGTACATACAATGAAGAGCCATCATTTTATTTTCAGAATCATCAACACCTAGAGGTAGCAATGATGTAATCAGTAAAATCTTATTTAGGCCAGACATAATTGATCTTTAGCTTCTCGGATCTTCTCAAGTCACTTCTTCTATAGTAGAAAAAAATAAAGATGAATCTAAATTTTTTGTAATGTCAATTTGATGAAAATTCTTGTTATGCTTTTTGATGAAAATTCTTGTTATGCTCTATTTACCGTAGGCAGAAAATTTGTTGGGTCGGTCGATCCGAGAAGCTAAAAATTTTAAAGTCTGGCCTTAGTTGTCATTTTATATATATTTTTGATGTTACATATAATTTCAATCATAGAACGTGTACAGTGTGTATTTGAATGGGCTATATCTTGGAAGGTGTCATTGTGTACCTATTTCAATACAAACAAAAATACTCATGCCAACATGGTGCATTTTTGTTTGGTTTCTATTGTTGTTGTAATCTGAGCCTTGAACATGTATATATTGTATCTATATATATAAATGATATTTTTGGTTCTCATAGAAATGTTGTGTGAATAATCGTGTTCCCTCTCTCATATGTGTGATCTTTCTGTGTGATCTGGATTTCTTCAAATGTCACATTGAATTATTGCATTTCCATGATTAAGCCAGCTTTCAATTTTGTTAACTGTTGAAGTGGACTAGAACTTTTGTGTTTCAATTATTTACCATGATAGGCCTGTTTGATTGACGTAATATGGGGAAAGATGTTAGGGTCGTATGTTACACTTCTGTCAATGTATTTATATTTAAGAAGAGTTTATGTATTTTCATATTTAGCTCTAGTAATTTATAATCTATAATTTTAACATCTCTTCTTTCCAGCAATGATGCGATTAAGAGTTGAGGATGAAATTGTGCAAGAAAGAGTGTCACGATCAGGCGACAGTTCGCTTGACCTTCGCTCAAGTAAATTACACTTCGCTGGGCTTCCTCCTAATAAAAACTTTTCAAGGTAACTCTTTACAAAAAACTGTAGCTATCCTGTCACAGGCTTGATTCATTTAATTAAAGTGTAATTATTAATGTTAGTATGCCACTCAAGTATAGAAGACTCAAACATGCAATCAGTATAGGAAGGGCATGGTGTTCATTGATGGTTGTTGTTTCATTTTCTCCTCTCGATAGCGGCCCTTCGGTCTCAGAGGGGTCTCCCCAGAATGAAGAGACAAAACATGATACAGAGCTCTATGTTTCTTTTTTCTGCAAAAAAAAAAAATTATTATTGTATATCTTGTCTCTTTGTGATGAATACATTTCTTGTCCGTCTGTCTGTCTTGTCTTCAGATTTAATATGGAAAAGACAGGATTCCTGGGTTGTATGCGTAACATCCAAGTCAGTTCCCGAGGAACTTATTCACAAAATTTGAACAATGGGGTGTTCGTTGGAATGGAGCTCGGGTGCAAGGCTGAGGTAAATCGACTTGTTGTTCACATTTCTTGCTTAGTCTATTTCCTTATATATGCTTATTCGTAATTTGTATTGTGCAGTATTTCAATACAACTATTTCTGAGCGTAGCCCACATCCTGGAAAGCCATTATATGACAAAGTATTTATGTGTGAGTGTGAATGATGCTTACAGGCGTGGAATGAAGTGGGCCTGGGCGGAGGAGGGTTCCTGGAACTGCCACCAGAGGACTTATTGTCTGAAGCCGGACTGTCAATTAGTTTCCGAACTTTCCAACCTGATGCCCTGCTACTTATCGCCATGGCAACAAACTCCCAGGTATTATATAACATCACATGAGTTACTACAACAATCAACAACAATAAACCAGCAATGAGCTGAGATTAAGATATCCGCTCGTAGCTTCCTCAATTTACGTACCGCAATTTGTTCCATGAATAATTTTGTGCACTTTGATGAATGTCAGGCGTGCCTTTGTCTGCAGGCTTATGGAAATCCTCCACGTGAAAATTATTACCAAGATTATTGCTGAGCTCACAGTAAATGTGTGAATAACAAGCTCTTTAAAATGTTTTTGTTGTTAAAAGCTTTATTCTAGCAACAATAGCTATGAGATATTTGAGATATTTTGTTCATATTTGAACACTTTAATATCTTGTTTAAGTGGTTGGAGGCATATAAATTAGGTTCTCCGATGTTATTGCCATCAGACAGAGAGAGATTCTCTATAGGAGGGAATTAGTGATAAGATCTTTTGTTAATACCCTGTCTGCCGATGTTGCAATACAGAAGTTTCCAAGTTATTAAACAACTGCTGAATTGAGTTGTCAAACTTATGTGTGATCTGATTTCTTTTACTCCCTTGCTATTTTGTAGCAGAACTTGTGTTCTATGTAATCCTATTTGTCTTATTTCAATTCTTTCCTTCAGAACTTTTACTCTGTGTCCCTGCAAGATGGACGGCTGGTCGCTTGGTTTAAGGGAGGACCGGGGCTGGCCACTGTCCAGTCGACCAAGAAATACAATGACGGAGAATTGCACTCTGTCACCTTCATGAAGCGGGATGATGTGTAAGTACTTGAAGATGTATGAAAATACCAATTGCCTTCCAAATAATCAATATTTCTCTATCTGTCTCCAAAGCAAAGAATTTTTCTGTCTGGGGCGGTACTTCAATGCCTTTGGTCATTCATAGTGAGGTCGATAAGATTCTGCAAGTATAGACAGCAGTTCAGCTCTGTTGGGCAAGTGCTTGATTGATGAGATGAGAAAGAGAGGAGTCCACATCATGTTAAACATTTACATCATGTGTGGGATCTTTGAACATCTTTCCCATGCCCAGCATAGACACTTCTATAAGGGACCACCAGTTAACTTTTCATAAAATAACAATCTGCAGGGTGTTTTCCGTTGCAAATTGAATCCATGATCTTGAGCGGAGCAGCTAGGTCATACTTTGACTGTCCATTGGCATAAATCATGGATTCTCCCTGCAAAAAGTAGATAGAATCTCAGCATTGAAGAACTGGAAATTTCGATATTAAAACTGTCTGCTCTACATATATATTACATACTATAAATAAAGAGTGTTTTGGCTACTTTCACTTGCAGCTTTGCTTTATGTTAAAATTCAACGGTGTTTTGATATTTTAA
Organism: Platynereis dumerilii; assembly: GCA_026936325.1. Taxonomy (NCBI): domain Eukaryota; kingdom Metazoa; phylum Annelida; class Polychaeta; order Phyllodocida; family Nereididae; genus Platynereis; species Platynereis dumerilii. Next base: position 178,531,370 of record JAPTHN010000001.1, on the reverse strand, counting down.
CCCAAATTAGATTTGGAAGTCAAATGATCTTACTTCACCGTTTTAACAATGATTCTTTGTGGTTATATTTTCAAATTTTTTAATTATCGTCCAAGGTCTCTTGATTGTTGTTGAAATTATCTTAACAATCATATTGTTATGGCAATTATGGGGAAGGCTATTGATATCCCATGATGACAATGGGAAGCTATATTGAATGGAATAATTTGATCTTTCTCAAGCATTGGTATTTTTTTATTTGATATTTTAAGGACACATTGTGTGTAGCTTATCTAGGGCTAGTAGGGCAAATTTGTTGACTTACACAATAACGATATCTTTTCTAACTCTGGCGTAGTATTCTCTCCTATTGGTCAAAATTAAACCAATAAAACAAAATGATTGTCTTTGGCGAGGGTTACATTTTCTGAGTTGAGTGGCAGTGAGGCTGCTTAAAGTGAATTTGTCCTCTTTCTCCTAACCTTGTTTTTGTCTTGAGGCTGTTGATAGCATGGGTTGAGATAATGCAATGAGATATCTTTAACTTTTAAATAATTGGCCTATGTCACAAGCTTCCACCTGTTCATTTCATGATTAGGCCACACATAATTGATCTTTAGGTTCTCGGATCCTCTCAAGGCACTTTTTCTACGGTCGGTTGGTAGGACATGAAAAAAAAGTTGAAAATATTTTTATAATGTCAAAAAAAATAAATTTAAAAAAAATTTTTTTTTTCCATCGGCAGGAAATCTATTGTGTCGGCGGGTCCGCGAAGCTAAGAATCAATTATGTGTGGCCTTAACTGCTTTTAAACACCATTTGAAACTCAAAATTTTGATTTTGAATTTGTAAATGTAAATCATAACTGTAATATTTTTTTGCTTCAGCATCGATATGTTTGTGGATGACGAGCTAGTCGGAAGTGCGGTGTTGCCACCTGGTGGCACGGACATCAACAACCTGTCATCGGAGGGGTCACTGTACTTGGGAGGTGTCCCTGGGCAGGTTGATATTACAGGAAAAGCTGCTTCAATACAGCCGTTGAGGGGATGCCTCAGCGATGTCATATTAAACAAAAAGTAGGTGGACTGTAAAAAATAATTTTCTGGACAAAATATTTTGCTATCTACTCTCTATTTTTAAGACTTGATTAGTTAGTGATTTCAAGTAAGAAATAAAGACGAATTGGCATGTTTGCACTCTGTCTGCAATAGTGTCTGAAGTCTCTCTGTCAAAATCTCTTCAGACAAAATATAGGCCTATTACTTCTGAGACAGACCTGTTATTTTTTTGTCTGCAACAACATGCCTTCAAAAGATAAAGTCAGTCGACTTATGACATTTTACTTTACTGATATTAGATAAATTGCAAATGTCAAACTCAGTCTAAAATTAAAAAGCCAACATATTATCTGCTTGATATTTTGAAATTATCTTGACGATGAACATATTTTTAAATTGTAATAAACTGATTTCTTTCTAGATATATGTTGACTTATTTATGTTAATGTTGAATAAATCTTTTTCTAGATTGAAATACCTGGATGCTCCAAAGAACTTCCAGCGAGCAGATGTGGGTCGATGTGCGACTGATCGCATTTTACCGCAGTTAGGAGACACCACAAAGGTCCCCCCTCTTCCGATTGGCAGCACCTCGGCTCCTATGAGTTACACAATAACAATCACGCAATCCACGACTCCCACCACCACTCCAGGGCCCTCAACCACTACCTCCGTGAGTTTGATGTTTTATTTAGAATTTAAATTTCAAGGGTGAATCTGGCAGTTCACTGCAGCTCCCCCTGCTGATTAAATTGTTTATTGGCCCTAACTGACAAAATTGAGGAATATCGCCATTCACGATATCGTGTATTTCATGAAATAATTATGTGAAATGATCACAAATTGGTATGTTAAACTCATTATCTGCCTAAGTTAGGATCTTGCTACCAACCACAAACATTTCACTCTTGACGAAGGTGAAAAGCCTCCTTCCGCTTTAATTAGGTCATGAAGTTTTTAAATCTACCTCAAGAGAGGTACCCTTTGAAATTTCAGTCAAAAGCAAAATAACTAATTGTTGGGTGTATGTTAAGAAGTTACTTCAAACAGTTGTTTCAGAGGCTAATGAATATTTGATGTTGTATCTTGTTTGAGCTTCTGGGGTGGAATAATTTAATAACTTTAAAGTTGTGTATTTACTTAGCTTCCGGCAAGTGAACATAATATGTATGCGGAACACATGTTTACCATAAACAGCCTTCTTCTTAAATGCTTTAGCTCTTCCTCTTCTTTGTTGTTTTTCACACACCGTCTTCTAAATCTTGTTTTATAGTTTTGATGTCAAGTTTGAGTTTATTTAGTTTGACAGTTTGTTGTGTATGATGTCTCGTCACCTGATACTGCATTTCAGACAGGGCTCAGAATTTTTGGAAGTATTTGTCTTTCCTCCGCTGATGTATTAAAGCTTCTCGGATTTGGTTTCTGCAGCCTTGCAGCTGCCGTACGTCAAATGCTATGATATGATACTGGTAGTTCACAAAATGAGCCGAATCACTATACTGCTGCAGCAACAATGTACGCTGCAGTACTATGGTTTCGCTGATGCATGCAGCGATTTTTCTTGTAACGAGATACTCTATTGTCAATGCGAAGGTTCTTTGTCGTTAGATTTTCTCAAATGTAAGTTGTAAGTGTATAATAACTCAAGGAGGTTGGATTTGATGTCCTGGAATGTTTAATTGATGACAGCAGATTATAATAAATATGCTGTTGTGGAAAAAAAAATAAGGTGCCAAGCTGTGATCGTTAAGCCATAATTATCAATTGCAATGTGATGAGAATACTTCCCACTTCACTCCTTGCCTCCTTATTTCCTTATTTTCCTGATGTTCCATATGGCTCCCCTCTTCATAACGTCCTTATCCCCTCCTTCATATATGTCTCCCCTCTCTGAACTATAAGCTATGAGCTAATGTCCTTGAATATGGAGAGTCTGTCGACTCCTGAGGTGACAGTATTCTGAAGGATGGCCTTTTTCATCATTCCTCGCCCCAAGTAATCCGGGTCATGACTCACTCTCCTCTGTGAAAATCATATTTTCATCTGTTGCTCAATATTTCTAATATAGGGTAATTTATGAGTATGCCAGCCTGATGTAGTCTGAATGAGGCATACCTGGAGCAGACAATGATGAGGAATACATAGACGTCTTATTTATAAATCATCTCATCATTCCATCTTTCTCAGAAAGCTGGTCAGATGAGCTGTTAATAGGGCCACAACAAAGAGGCATGGAGACCCTGTAATGTGATTTGAAGGGGTGGCACACCCTATTGAGTTATGCTTTAGCAATTACTCATGACCTTGAATGCTTGGTTTGTAAATTGGTTTAATTGACACTCTCATCGTCTGCAGTTATTGGCTTATTTTGGAGAAAGGAGGTAGTTAGTGAGTCTATTATAAAAATTGTGCCAATCAACATGTGATGCCGGTAATGTAGGTCAACACCTGAATCCATGGCACTTTTGGCTTATGGATCATATATATATTTATAATTTAATATATTTTTCATTTTATTTTATAATGTGCTTTTCAAATGTGCATGTTTTAAGAGAGTCTGCATTGTATGCTTAATCCAGTTTTATCTTCCACATCATGCATTGCCTTCATTATAATAGGATGAACCAGTGTGAATTTGAGTTATGCTTTTTTCCTGACAATGGTGTTGCTCTTGGCCATAACCTTTGTGTGTCACATTTTACTTTCTTCTGCAGGAGCCTACATTTTGTGCTAAAGAGGGAAGGTATGGCTATGTGGAAAACGCAGTGACATTTGGTGACGTGAAAAACAGTCACGCAGAAATTGTCGTGGAGGAAAAAGAAGTCAATGAACAGTAGGTGTTATTTTGTTACATTTTCAAATCTTAAATATGGATAGGACAAAAGAAATATCTCTTGTAAAGAATTTAATGTTTCTTTTGTTTTCTTTCTGATATTTTCATGTTTTGCTACAATCGTATCCATGTGCCATTGTAGTGTGCTTGAATTAGCTTCTGTGACCTTTTGTACTTTTTTCTTAATTTGTAATTGTCTGTCAACTGATTTTTTTAACATAGGAATCAAGAAGAAGCTATGCATCATTGCATGTTTTATGCATACTAGAATTAGCTGCAATGTAAATGTCATATATATATATATCTGCAGTGTACATATGCTAAGGTCTTACAACTGACATAATATATCATCTTCTACTAAAATATTCAGGACTTCTATGTCACAACTTTCAGATTTCTTATCACCCTGGAAATGCGAACTTTGTACAAGACGGGTCTTCTCTTGTACATAACAAACGAAAAGAAAAAAGATTTTGTAGCCGTGCAGTTGAACGAGGGCAGATTAATTCTATCGTATGACGACAGAGGAATAACAAGAGACATTGATGGTCAGAATAACCTGGATGATGGGCATTGGCATTCTGTGAGTATTTCATTATATTTCAATAGCTTTTTGATTCAAAAATAGCATATTGTAATGGACAATGCATTTAAGAATATGATTAAGTTATTTTAGCTCCCACAGCACACATTGAATTTTATCAGCACCAAGACGGTCTGGTGTAGGCTTAATCAGCGTCAGATTCTCTGTTGGTCAGGAATATGTCTATGACATTGTATTAAAAAAAATCATATGTGTATATATCTGCGCTGATATACAGGAATTGATTAAATGGAATTGTGCTTAGGTTTAATTGTCTCCCTCCGGGGTAGGCATGGTCAATTGTAGCATGTTGGGGAATGCAATCAACACCAATCTCAGTCTCCATCCCACCAATTAACCTCGGAGGACAACAAGATCTTGCTCCAGGCATGAGCCTCCATTACCTACTTTCATTAAGAAACCTAGGTTCTTGTGAACATGATACTGTCGTGGGTGTCCTGTCACTGTCCATTAAGAGAGAGATCAATTAAGAATCGATCATGCCTTGAGAGGGGCAGGAGTTTGAGTTTGGCTTGAGGGCTGCACTTTGCACAGTGTCATGTGTTCGTTATCTATCAGGTTCTATTTACTTTGTAATATGATAGTCGGCCCGGCTCTGGAAGGAGATGAGACTCTGTCATCCAGATATTTGTTACAAGGACGGTGGTTTAATTACACAGTCGATCAACCCTTGAGACCCACAAGGACCAACACAGCGCTTTAGTGCAACCCGTGTACCCAGCATCAGCTTTGAATAGCTACATGCCATGGCGGATAAGAAATTTTAGACTTAGGGAAAACTGTCCTCACACCCTCACAAGTCAAGTACTATTCTTTCCCTGCAGTCAGAATCTCAGAGCTATAATCCCCTGACAAACGTTGTTTGCTGCATGTGTGGTTGGAAATCCATTTTTTTATGAGAACGGCCAGAACTGCAACTTTCCATATCTCACTTTTTGAAGTAATTCTCAATACAGTGGTCCCTGCAATATAAGACCATGTTTGTCAACTCAAAGTAATATTTTCAGTGCATTTTTTCTCTACACTGCATGTGCATGTGTATAACCATACACATGAACGGCATCTTAAGAAATGCAGCTGGGTGTATAAGCATCATATGTCTTTTGAAGACCTCTTATCCTGCGTGTCCATTAAGAAGAGTGTAACTCCTCTAAAGAGAAGGAACCATTAAAATGTTTTCTTGTTGCAGGTGACGGTGAGGAAAGATGAGCAGCGTATCTCCCTTCAGGTGGATACGCTTCCAGTGACAACAGGACGTATCACTCGACGTGTCGATGTCAGTGCTCCACTTTACGTAGGAGGACTGCCGCAGAGATTCCGGCCCCCAGCAGGCATTGTACGTGATATCTGGTTCCTTTCTGTTTTTACTTCTAGATTTGGGAGGTTTTGTGTCTTGAAGGCTAAAAGTCTTGAGAATGTAATGTTATTGATATCGTAATTTTTACGGGGTTTTTTTTTTTGGTCATTGTCAAGAAGTCATACATGTGCGCTCTTATAAATTAGGAACCTTTTCCTGTCATAAAGCTCCTGAAAGATGCAATTTCCAATAGACCCATGAAAATGTAGGCCCATGTGGTCTCCTGATCATTAAACTGCATTGAGTTGAAACCTGCAACAGTCTTGTCAGTCACCCATGCTTTAGGAGACAATAGATAATGATTTGATCAATTTAAATCATACAGGCCTCATTATGAAAGCAACAAGACTAGACTTCTCCTGATGGCTGTACTTAACACAGTGCAAGAACAATTAATATGAAGGAAGCCGTCTAAATGATAAATCTGCCTGACTAAAAGTTTCATGTTTTCTCTCTAGCGTGTAATTGTGAGTCATGGCCTCCATTTTGTATCTTGTAGTTTCATGAAAATTATATGGCAATACTAATGGAAAGATCCTCAAGGCGTAGGAGGGATATGAAGAATATAATTTGCAGATTGTTCTGCATCGTGCCGTAGCCTTTTTTGCGGCTTTTATTTTGATATCAATTTCATATGTCTTGTGGGATTAAGTAGATAGCAAAAGCAGCCATAAGCAGCTTGCTGTAAGAAGATGTATTTCTACATTTCTGAATACAAGTGAATATGTATGTTCTTTCCATTGTTTATAATATCATTAAGAATTTGTTACATTTATGAAAGAGATATATATTTGAATGGGAAAATGCTCTTTGTGTCTGGCAGTGACTATATTGTGGGCCTGTTTTTGATGTAACTATCCTTTTTGAGTTAGAATATATGACTCAGAGAATATCGCCTTATTATAGAAGCTGAGATAGTTTTAATGCATATTCTGGTATCCAGGTTTTTTCTTGCTTGTCAACAGACCATTCTGAACGTATAGGATTCTCATTGTTGTATCTGTTTGAATTCACTCATGCTGAATAGACTGTCACTAGTCAGTCATATATCCCACCATTTATAAAAGATACTGAGATTTTAGATGCAGAATTACAGGTCATAATAAGGGATAATGAAATGTAATTGGTTGAAGATGCAGCTGGCCTTGTTTATCTTAATGCATTAAGAATATATGGGTATCCTTTGTAAATGCCTTCATGTCTTCATATTCCTAAATTTATTAATTAAAACAGATGTATGGTTTATGAATGGCTCCATATGTGGCATATGTATACTCAATATACTGAGAAATTTAATTAATTTGATTGATTATTCAATATTCACAGGTATTGGTTTGCAATGATTTGTATATCTTCGTGAAAATTAAAGGAAAATATGTCAAAGATGTGACAGGTGGCTTTGCACAAAATAATTGATGAGAGATCTGCCTTCTTGCTATTTTACCTACAATATCTTAAGAAAAATATGTACAAACGAGTCTGACGACAGCCTTGTTATGAACTTATATATATCTTCTTGGTATCTTCTTCTAAGCTGTGTCTTCCTTTCTTCAGATAACAGAGAGCTTCAAGGGCTGCATGAGGTCCTTTTACCTAAACAAAGAGTACGTGGACCTTGTGAACTCAAAGGCCGTCATGGGAGTGAGGCAGTGCTTCTCTTCTTTTGAGGAAGGCACTCATCTAGATGGCTATGGCTACGCTGTTTACGGTATGTCTAATGGTGTTTTCATACTGCATTTGACCTATGATTTATTTATACAATGTACTCATTCTTGATTTTTTGGTTGTGCTGCTATTTTGAGTCTTTGACTGATGATTATCTTGTTCAAACTTGTAAATGTATGTTTATGTACTGTTCAAGTTTAAATAAATTCTGTGTTTCCATCTTGTTAAAGACATACAGCTGAATGTACAAACCATCATGTACAAGCTGTTCTAAACTCAAATCCTTGTCACTTTGTTCTACTATTTTCATTTCCACATGCACCTCAAACATTACCATCCCTTCAAACTGTTTGAAGCCTTCTCAAGTTTTAGATGTTCATGATGTCAACTGAGCAATTTTTATTTGCTTCTTGTTTTAAGTAGTTGTGATATAAGATACTGAAAATGAGTGAAATCCCTTTCTATCAGCCAAAACAATAGCTATTCTGCCAGGCGCTTTGTAGTTGTTTGCTGTTGTAATGTTATTGTACCATGTCTATTGTGTCACACATGCCTTGCATGCCATTTCATTGTGCCTTTTGTCTTCCTTTTGTGTTTTGACCCAACTTAAGACGCCAACTTTTCTATTACAGACGAGGAATTTGAGATCTTTTCTGACTTTGAGGCGGCTTTTGAGTTCCGCACGACACAAATGAATGGGGTGTTTCTCAGCACCAGTGACTTCTCAGGTTTTCCCGCCCTGGCCGTGGAGATGCACGAAGGCAAGGTGAGTCTTTGTGGCAAATTGAGTGATTTGCTTTTGCCTAAGAAGGCATTGTGTGTAAGCTGCTTGTAAGGAGGCATCTGCATGTCAGACTCCCGACAATTCTGAGATGTTTTTGTCTCGGCATAGTCTAAATTATTGTATGGTATTGTCTTGTCTCGGTACTACTTATCTGAATCTTAGCTCATATTACCTCACTGGCAGAAGCAGATGCATACTGATGAGTCATGAGATGATTTAAAAGGCTGTTAGTCCTCTGCAACCGACATGTACTCCTTGTTCACAAGTGTGTGTCTAGACCTGCTTCAATTTCTACACTGACAACAAGAAACTGCAAAATTAACATCTTGGTCTAAAGTCTTTCCTAAAACTCCTATAAAGCTCACGCTAATGATGCTTTTATATATATGTATCAGCATATTCAGCAATGTAAGGCCAAAATGATTGTACATTGATAAATATTATGTTTTTATGATCTGGATATTTTACTGTAGTCTGCACAAACTTATGAAGTAAACTTAGAATTTCATTTGTTTTTGATGCACAAGTCAGACACGAGCTAGGTATAAATAATGTAACATTTCTAAACGAAACTTCTTCAGATACCTATATTCTTCTCCTGTTATGAAAACTAATGACTTTTGTGGTTCTGTTTCTTTCAGCTGAAATTCAATGTGGTCAACTATTACAAGGATAAATTCAGTGTGGAATCAGATGTGTGTGAACATTGTTTGTGTGACAACCGATGGCACAAGGTCAACATCCGAATGAGGGCGGCAAGACTCTACTTGCAGATTGATGACAGGCCACAGCGACGGAGCCGAGGGCCTGATTCACCTCTCAACACATACGCTGAGCTCTTCTTAGGAGGCTTCCCAGGTAAACGGCTTTTAGCATGTTAATGTTTTACGACTTTGACTGTTGAAAAATATTGATGGTGATGTATTTCGACATGTTGCTCTGCTGAGAATTACAGCACGGACCTACATTTTCTGGTAATATGATTCTGAATGAGCTCCTAGCTTTAGGGATCTCTCGCCCACTGGCACATCTTAATTTTTTTTTTACCTGCATTGCTCATTGATTAACGTCTCTGTATATTTATATGGCAATGGCAAATACATATATAAATCACATTCAATCAATTCAATGAGACAGACTCCGGTTTTGGATTATCTGTAGCATGTCTGTGTGCCACCCACATGTACTATTCTACCTATCACAATGATTGCACGGCTTTCATATTCTGTTAATTACCCTGATGTACTAATTGAGTTAATCATGTTGCTTATATCATCTTGCAAACGTGGGTGTGTCTGTCTAAGACAGTCTTGGTAATGATAAGCCCACAACTTGGGTGTTGTAGCCAATTAACTCATCTAGAAAGTTATCTTCGTCTGAAGCCTCTTTTTCTCAGATGTAAGATTAACCCAGAAAAAGGCTCTGTGGTGGTAGGAGTAGTATTGATGAAGTTAGGTCTGGAAAGAAGGGATTTGGCCAACCCAATTTTTCTTGAGTAGAAATAAAATACCTTGAATGAGTGAGATGTTTTGTAGGTATTGCCTTGGTGTTTACATGACAGGTCACTGTGTATCTCCATAAACATGGACTCAATTTGGTTATGTAACATACGACATTACATTTACTTGTTAGTTTATTTCTGCCATTATTAAGCTACAAAAACATTTATTTTCATTGCAGTATATGCCATGCCCCAAGGAGCGACCAACACAGGCAAATTCTTCGAGGGTTGCATAAAGAATATCAGCATCCAGCGAAAGCCTTTGAGATGGCACAGTTTATACCGATTAGTTGACATCCATGTAGCTGACTGTCCTGTAAGCATAGACTAGTGATTAGTGCCTTTTAGTGATCAAATCTTTAGTTTTAATTATCAACTGTTCTGTGTGGTTTTGTTGTTTTTGTTATGTTGTGTAAAGACAAGTTCAACTAAGTAAATTTATGTGAAGTTGTGATAAAATGTCTTGATTTAAATTTTGTCATGCTGATTAATGGTAACCTGTATCTGAAGTTTTACCTGTGTTTTAGTGTAGGCTAAATTTTCAATTCAAATCTATAAATGTATACTTTGAAACAATACTCAATAGAGCGTCAAGGGACCATAAATTGTATTGTCAGTAATATAATATTATATATTGAAGGTTATTGTGATACCATGTCTTTCAAATGTTGTATATTTTGGTCATAGATATTGTTGCAGCAATGATTATGGCTTGAAAAAACAAATTATGCCTAATACTATCTTGTGTTTTGAAATGCCAATTATTTTGGCATATTGATAAATTATATGATTAAAACCTAATTAGTTTTCAATTTTGTTATGATTACCTGAAGTTAGTTATTAGTTAGTGATAAACCTTTAATAGTCTCTTAATTTCTAGTCCACCTCAAATACCTCTGCTGTAGGATAACTCTTTATGTTAAAGCAGTATTATTTTTATTAGGAATGTATGAATATACAGGATGTATTTTCCTCTTGTTACATCTTACACATTCCTCTGAATGAAGAAACTGTAACTGATATCTGAAGTATGAATGGATCAAAGCAGGGTGACCATAATTTGTGAATCTTTAATATATAAATTTTATATTTTTGAAGCTGTATATGTTGTTTGGAGCATCTGTATGTTTTGACATAACTTTGAATTTAACACGACAATATCATGTCAGACTCTGTTCTGTTCTTAGAATATATTTTTTTTCATCCACTTTTGTGAATCGTGCCGAAAGGTAAATTTCAGTTATTAGCAATATTTCATTTTCATTGGTTTTGTGTCATTGTTGTATATATATATATAGATGCAGCAGATAAATTTAAATGCAACCGTAATTCAATAGTATTTGGTTTCTTTGTCAATGTTTATTTGAATGCAGAACTTGGTTATTTTAAGTTTGTTTTGAATAAATGATTGGACTGATATATTTGCATCTTTGTTGGCTTGTTTTCAGATATATATTCATGTCTGTGCTTGGTTGTGCTTCATATGCATTGAAATATGAAGCCAAAACCCTCATATTATGGTCATGAAGAGATGTATGTTTATTTATAGGATGATCAGTCAGTTTTGACACACAAGTCTAATGTTACACAAATAGCTGCTGCTTTTTGCCAGTTAGCATTGTGAAGTTACATGGAAAAATGCACTGACAGTCTGACACAGAAACACCCCCATAATGACATGGCTGGTGTACAATTATGTGGGTACTACACGCAGCTTTGACAATTGTGCTTCAAGGCAATTAGAGTGAAGGAGACTTTATCAAGCCATATTTCATAATACATTTCAAAAACTTAATTTAGCATGCAAAACCATAAATTCCACATCATCGTTTATCCGCTGTTTTGTAATTTGAATTCCCAAGTCAGCAATTTGAATAGCACAACGCTTGATTACACGCCAGCATAAGTAGCATTGATCGCAGACAGGAAGTTTCCCACTCTAACAAGGCATCATTAATTTTTGTTACTTGTAAATTTTCATTTGTAAAAATGAATGTACTTGGGACTGAGGCTGGTAATCCATTATTATGATACTTCACTTGTCACATTTCATGGTATTCCCTAGAGCTTAATTTGCTTGTCAGACTGATTTCGTCTGTTTGTGGTATTGCCTTATAGTTAACTTGAGGACCTCTTCATCAGTGAAGTCCTCCAGCTCGTTAAAGTCCTTATTTTTAGCAGAGTCATTTGAGTCAAGGTCATTTCCAAGGTCGGACATGGAGCCGCGCCGACTGGTCTTCTCGGAAGGGGCATCGCTCTGTCCGCCTGTGTCCTCCATCTGTAGCAAGTGACCTTGACCTTCGGCTGACCCTGCGCACTGTTTGAGGATGCCCTCCAGGGTCTTCACAGGACCCTTGACCTGCTGTCTTACTTTTGTCTCTTTAATGAGCTCCCCTGCCTGCTTGTGAAGATTCAGCGCTTGGGTTTTGTTAGCAAGCTGCAGCTTCGACAGGAGGACATGCAGAGTAATGACCGCCCCCTGCACTTGGTAATGCAGGCCCAGCAGGTCATTTACGAGGGCTTTGCTCTGCAGAACCAGGTCTGTTAACACTTTGAGACCAATTCCGTTCAAACACCAAGCGTCTGCCTCGCTCTGCCATGAGTCGCGAGATAAGTTATTGACATCATCATCCAGATCTGATATTTTCTCATCGACTGACCTCTGTCTCTGCAGCAGGTCGTGCACTTGCTGATGACTAGTCTTAAGGCCATCTAAACTTTGTGCATAGGTTGATTTGCAGATGAAACCTTCGCATACAACTTCCCGCAGCAGCAATACATTTGCATCGTCAAAAGCCTGCTTTATAACCTGCAGCGTCACCGTCTCTTGGAGTGTTTCTGAAACGTCGTTTATGAGCATTGCCAAATGCCGATGCGAGTCATCCATCTTGGGCAAGTGCGAAACCACCCGCCAGTCTTTCTTGACATGTCTCAGCAATGAAACTATATTTGGAATGGTATTTCTCGAACTGCCACTTGTCTTTTCGCTCTTGAATGTCTTGCTTAATCCAGATGTCACTTTAGTCAATGGAAGTTTTGCCCTTGTGATGTTTGAGAACAAGAGTGTCAAGCAGTGCGAAACACTTTTGTGGTGGCTCGATAGCTGCGATTGGAGTCCGCTCAGACATTCTTGTTCTTGGAGGACCTCCTCTAGCTTGTTGTGGTCGTAGGAGTTGTAAGGAGGGCCTTGGTGACTGAGGACCTGAGAGGTCATCTCTTTGTCTTCCACTACATGCCTTAAAAGGACCTTTCCGATGACTTGAACTTTGGCATTGGTGGTGTTACTCAAGGTCCAGAGATGTGACCTGATGTCCTTTCGGTGTAGGTTAGTTAACTTAGCTAAGGTCAAGGTCACTGTGAGAGCCGGATAATGTGCTGCGAAGGACGCGAGGGCATCTAAGACTCCGACTGCTCCCGTTAAGGAGCTTGTGATTACGTGAACGGTGGTGACGTCATGTCGTGAGCTGGTGAGAGCTTGCGACACTGGATTGCTTTTTAACACTGATATCTCCGGTGCGTTTACTCCAGAGAGATCTTTCTGGTTAACGTCCTTGTTTTTAAAAGCGTAGGTCTGCACGATAATTTTAGAACTGTGGTCGACTAAATAGCACAGCGTTGCTCTGTTGGAGTCATCCGTCCTCTTGCCCTGCAGACCATCTGCTATGAACTTGGCTGCTATTCTCAGGTCACTCTCTGGCTTAGTGGTCACTTGGTCAAAGGCTGCAGCTGCTGGACTTGTGCATCTGGAGGACTTGGGGGTGTCCAGGCCAGTGGTTAGGTGGTCATAAACTGTATCCATCTGAGTGCTTATGCTCCCTGTGGTATCCAATGAATAAAATAATCCAATGTTCATACAAGGAAGTATTTCAGTCACATCATGAAGTGTTATCAGTCCACAGTAATATAGTTTAACTAATCCATGCTTAATTGATTTTAATTTGGCTCATTGTGCACATCAGACAGGGTGTGCCTCCTAACCATCCTCATGGTAGCACAAGAGTAAAATTATGCATTGGAATATATACAGCATAACTGGTATGACACTCCTTGCTCTGCCAAATTCACCAAATGCAACATTTTAAACTCCCAGCTGAACTGCATGTAATCCAATTGAACCAGGAATTCGTGATAGGCCAGGGTGTCCTCTGGAGCTGCACCAAGCACATGTTCATCTGATAATGAGTGATATTCATGGAGTGATGACCCATCATTTTGTGCTATTCATTCATTGCTAGATATAGCAACCACATAACATGGAGTGTGTGACCCGGATCATCATGAATTCATCCCTTTATGTATTTTGACCTCATCACATATTGTTGTTGAGTATGAACATGTCTAATATGTGTACATGAGACACCCTCCCCTATGTGCTGTGCATAGTGGATGGCCCAAATATAGTCACTGCAGTCTGCAGGGTTGACTGGCAAACAATGAGCTACTGTGTTACAAATTGCATACATGTATATGCAGCATCAAGTTGAACATCATATGACTAGAAATAGATCCAAGTATTATTGAGGCTATATTTCAAAAGGAGTTAGGATAGTACATTAAACTTAGCTCAGTAGTAAACACAGATTGGGCACACAGCATGCAAAATAAATCAATAATTGAACCTGACCACTTTTTGGCCACTGCACTGCACTCCTGCTTCTGTGCAAACACCAATTGATGGGGAAAAGCAAATATTGCACTTTTCCTTATTTCAACATTTAGCAATTTTGACTAATTGAGCAAGCTAAAGCTATTGACATCATGTCTAAGCTTAATTAAAATGCTGTCTGATCTATTTCAAAGTAACCTTAATTTTTAACATTCAATAAGAAGATTTGAACTCCTACTAACTTCCTGGCGATGCTGGTTGACTGTCACTGTGATGTTACAAGGGAATTATTCTACAGTGAATGTCAATTACATTAATTCAACTTTATAATTATCTTTGTCAATTATCCAACATCTGAGGCTGATTGTTGGTTGTTATTTTTTTTAGACATGTCAGACTGTGTGTTCAGTGTTCACTTATATTTTTTGTTCCTGTTCATGCAGTTGACATCAGATAATCTAATTTCATAGTCATGGCCTAGGGGAGAGGAGGCCTGGTTGGCACAAATAGATAGCTATACAAAGTATGGATCTCCATTTATATCCCAGTGTCAACTCCTATCCTCATACCTTTACCAGTGGCACACTGATCCTGTACACTTATTTGCTTTTAAAAAGAGATATTTCAGCTTAAAAAGCCAACCTTACCCTACCATGTCATTTACACAAAAAGGGATGACACTTTGTATGAGTCTGCACTTCAGCTTCCCACAGATAAAGGTGTGCCAACAAGCACTGTAAAGACCTTGTCTTTCGGCTGCAAAAAAAATGTGATGAGGTCAAAATACATTTTAAGAAAGATAAAACAATTATTAAGCTTTTTGAAGAAATTTTCCAAAGCATGGCTTACAGTCATGGGACATAAAGACAGTTTGATTAGTCATGATCAAGAGGAGACCAGTTGACTTGTCATAACTGATTTTAGAGTGAAAAGCAGATGCATAATCCTTTCATTTGGCTGTCACCAACAAGCGGGATAAGTCTCCATAAATCAAATTAACGACGAAAGTATAGGGTATGATCATGAAAAATCATCATGATGACACACGAAGTGCCATTTTCACAGTGCAACAATCCACTATCTTTCTATATTGAAGTGACAGACTGTAATGCTGTGATACAACCATTGGTACTGAATGTGATTTCAATGAAACTGTTGATGAAGTTTTTTCTCTCTTTTTTTAAAAGATGTATTGTTTATGTTTGAAGCGTTTTCAGAAATAATGAATTTTTACACAACATGATCCCCTGCAAAGTGCACACATAGACATTTAGGCCTATTAAAATACTTCTCAGCTTATAGATGATGACACAAACATATAAAATAATTTCTCGGTCAGTGAAACAAAGATGACATTTCTTTGTCAAAATTAAAGTGTGCGCATGTTGACCATTGCAGTGGCGGCCAAGAGCTAGAAAATGAAACGTTTTTCATGTTTCAGCAGAAGACATGTCAGTGTCATCATGATGTGTCATTTTGTCTCTTTTCTCAAATGGACTGTTTCCCATGCTTTGTTGTCTTAGAGCTGTTAGCGGATTAGGGGTCCAAACAGTCTCAAAATTAACTTCAGACTTGGTCGTGTGATGTCCCTGGCTTAAAGATTTTTGTTTGAGTTAGTTATGGTTAATCAGTTAGGAGTCCAACAGAAAACTGTTGATGATGTGGCAAAGCCAGTTTGCAAATTGAAAATAAGAAAATAATTTTTTTCAGTGGACTGCCAATTCGCAAAGAGCTATAAATCAATCAATCAAATGAGAGCAGACACTGATAAACTATGCTAAGATGATTTGGTGGTTTTGCAAAAGTTTCTCATGATTGGAGATAAAGGTGAAATACCGCTGATAAAGACAAAAAAAGACAGATTTCTGACTGTGTCAATCTCTTGTGGCAACTCCCTACCTTCAGGAATTACAATATTTATTGCCTTGGTTTCTTTATTCCCCCTTGGAGCCACAAGATATTGCAGCTTCTTTCTTCTCTTCATTAGTATCAACAATAAATCAATTCAAGGTGATGCATTAGAGCACATATCTTACATTTTCAATAAGGCTAGTTCCTGTTCATGTAATTGATGATGGATAAATCTATTCTCATAATATTTCCAGGGGTAGAAAGGGTAGAAAGAGCCTGGCTAGCACAAACAAAAGACACATACATTGAAAATATGGATTCCACACATGTTTATATGTATTTGCCAACTTATTCTTTTCCCAATTTTCACCAGTGATACACTGATCCTGTACATTTACTTGCTTTTAAAAAAGGATATTGCAACTTAAAAATATCTGTGCCTACCCAACTCACCCCTGAAGCCCCTATAGTCATTTGCACAAAAAAGTTGACACATTTGCCTCTGGAAGACTACAATTCTGTTTCTCACAAATAAGGGTGAGCCAGTAAACCCTATGCCACCAAACCCCTTCTCCCTATACTTGTCAAGTATCTCAATTACCGTGGTTAAATACTCGGAAGTTGTGAGAAAATTCAATTGATACAATCACTGAGAGTAAACTCAAATGTACTCTCGTTTCTATCAATTCGATAGAAGGGTATCTAGGAGAACTCTTAAAAGCCTTGGCTGCCCTCGAGTCTATTGAGACTGATAATTGGATGGTATGGGTGCCAATCTTGGCTTGCCACTTCTAAATTAGGTCGGTTAACCTTCAGGAAAACTCCCACTGCATGGTTCATTTAGAGAACTTGTCTTAGAACAGACATATATGTTGCACTGTGCTTGTGATGCTTTCAAGATATTAATCAAGTTGGTGATAGTAGTTTTCTTAATCTCCAGCATCAAATAATGCATACAGAGGATTTAGTGAAGTTGTCCAGGCATGGTGATTTCATGAGCCATCTGGCTAGTTGAAAATGTGTGCAGGAGTCCTGTCTTTTGACAATATATTCTGACCAAAAATTGGTCTTGAATAACAAATAAAAGATTGGTGAGTATTGATCCACTCTAATCAATTTTACCTTGTCTTGCATGGGCTGCAGATGTGCAGGACAGAATTGCAGATTTCCTGCAGTAGTTCTGCATTACTTGCATAATTACTTGCAGAATGCTACGTAGTACAGCAGCATGCAGGACGAAATATAATAGGTGACACAAGGTATACTGGATGATTCCCTTCCCTTTTTAGGTCCACATTCATATGACAGGTGTGACAAAAGGCTAATTGTTTTCAAAGAGCCCTCTGTCAGCAAATTTCAGCAAGTGTCAGCAAATTGCTAAATTTGATAATCCATATTCATAATTACAAGAGATATGAAATCGAAGATAACATTGTAGAGGAAATAAGTGGGGCTCAGGTTCATTTCCTTCTGAATTTTTGAAGCGGAAATTCAAAAATCTAAAAAATAATGACAATAATTATTTCATAATACAAAAAATTTAGGAAAAAAAAGGTGAAGCAATTGTTAAGCAGTTTTCTAAAGCATGGTGTAGGGGAGAGCGGGGCACAGTGAGACGCGAGCGGGGCACAGTGAGACAAAGCCCGTAGCATCTACCTGCTACTGTTACAGATCAACCCTTTTTTGTATAGTACAAAAATTAAGTAAGTGAGAGACTGTCCTATATCTTGAATGCTTACGCGGCATATCGAGAGTGGAATTTCAATGTTTTTGTTTTCAGCCTGTAAAAGTAAATAATTTTGCTAAACGACTTTTTGTTATAATTTTCCAAGAAAAATGGTATAATGCAAAGCAATTGCCAGGGATTCAAACCTTGGTTGCTTGTCTTAGTTTAGTGAGATGACGAACCACAAATGCAGGCATCCGGTCCGCAGGATTCGAAAGTTTTATAAACAGAGCTGCGTGGGGCACAGTGAGACAGTTTGAAGCGGGGCACAGTGAGACATTACAAAATACACTCGAAACGACATGAATGTAATGCATGGCTCACAATTCACTATTAAAAACAAAATACCTGCTATAAACTACTGATTTTAGTGAGTAATATCCACAGGGAAGCGTCAAAGAAGGATTTTGATTAGGATGTAACAGGTGCGGCAGGTTAAATAAGTCGTGCATGTGTCCCTTGCGATGAAGTTTCAAAACATGCTCAAAAAAGGGCCTAAAAAATCACCTAGCCAGCTGCTTTTATTAGAGTACAGTAGTTTCTGATACAACAATTGATAGAACAATTCTGCAGGTCCTGATGATTGGCGGTTATGACAGCAGATGCTCTGTCTCACTGTGCCCCGCCTGCTGTCTCACTGTTCTCCGCCCGCGGGGCACACTGAGACACTTAACGAGCATGTACATAACTCAAAGTTTCTCCAAACCTGTAAAAGGTAGGAACCTGAAACTATGTGACAATATACCCAACGTCATTATCTATAATGTGGACCTGATCTCATTTAACTCGTTCCTGCCAACATTTTGGAAGACTTGAAAATAAAAAAAAGTGTCTCACTGTGCCCCGCTCTCCCCTAATGCTATGATACAACCATTGGCATTGAATGTGACAACAATGAAATTTTGATGCATTTTTTTAGCTCTTTGTTTAATGTTTGAAGTGTTTCCGAAAGTAAAGAATTTTACACAAAATGATCTGTGATGATGTACAGGCATAGACGGTAGGACCATATTCATCAGTTCACAAAACGGTTACGTAATATATTGCTGGCAAGATCAAATGCTAGATAATTTTGCACCATGTCAATATCTGGCTTGCTGTGGCTCTTCTCTAAAACAAAACCATCTTTCATGCTTTGCTATCTCAAATCATTTGTTGTCTCAAATCATTTTGCTGTTTCCTCCACTAAAAGAGCTTAAAAGTGAAACACTGTCTGTCAAAACCATGTCAAGATGATTTGGTGGTTTTACAAAAGTTTCTTATGATTGGAGATAAAAGTGAAATACTGCTGATAGAAGTCATCTTCTGACAGCGTCAATTCCTTGTGGGGACTCCCTGCCATAAAAAATTGTGATATTTATGGCTGTGGTTTCTTGCGTTCCCTTTGGAACCACACGTGACAACTTTTTACAGCTGCTTATTTTTCTTTATTAATATCAACAATAAATCAATTCAAGAAGATACATTATTGCAAACACTTTCTACCTTCAATAAGACATGTTACGCCAGTATATTTTCTGCATGTATATTATGACCAAGTTCAGGATGTGCCTCTTAATCAAAACCTGGATAACGTGCTGAGAGCAATCTACTTTGCTGTCACTATTGTCTGATTCAACTTTATTCTTCCCAGTGAAAGGGCACTATGGCCTAATATTGTGATTATTAATTTGTATTGGTATATAAGTCTTTATTCAAATGGAATTAATTTTACAGCGATATACTTTCAGATTGCTGGTTCTTCTGAGTTACTGAAGTCTGAAGCTATTGATAATTATTAGCATACATGTGTCTTATGGACCTCTGAAATCTGTCTGGTATTATGAAAGAATACATGTCCACTTGCTGTCAAGATTCTTCAATAAATCTCAAATTCTACATCTCACTGCAACCATCTTGCCATATCCTTTGTTCTCCAAATTGAAATATTTCATAACAATAATTCAAAATAACAGATTTGATTAATTTCCTTCAAGGAAGTAAATCAAATTTCATTATCTTGAATGCACTTGAGCATTTATTCAAACAATTTAAAAATAATCTTGATTTTGTAAGATGCCACATGAGGTTGATAAAAAGACTAATTTCTAGTGCAGGAGCATATGTTGCATATTTAGATTTGGCTCACTTCGCTTGTAAATTTTTGGCACCATATATCAAATCGAAGCTTAGGATGTGTAGATTCAGAAAAAATATGGTGCCATTTTTTTCTCGGCATTCTAAGGGGTAAAATCCAAGATGGCGTCCAAGATGGCCGCCGATGATGTTTTTCTTCATATCTCAGCTTGTATTCATGGTATATTAAAAATTAAAAAGTTGATAATGATGTTTTTGGGCCAAGGAATCCAATAAAGACCACCCCAAGCTCCTATCTTGGTTCACAAACTGAATATCATGCCAAATGTTATCAAAATTGACGTAAATTTAAGAATGTTCGACTTGTCTCATTTGCCTTATTCCTTTATTGCATTGTGAAACACTATTTGTGATAGGCTATATAAAATATTGTGCTATAACCTGTTTTCACAGATAGGCCATCTGCCAACATATATACTAAGAAGATACAAAAGGTTTTGAATAATTGCAAGCAACTGTGTAATTGTAACAAGGACATGTTTATGATGCTACGAATTTGACCAAATAATGTAGCAGAATTTGTCTTAATCACTACTTGGCCATTCGTTACAGCTCTGTTCACTCAAATTTATGAGATATGGTGTCCATTAGAGACTGCAACATTCTTTCTGGTGTCTTTCTGTTTCTCATCTGCATGTTTCAGTGCAAGATATGAGCCCAGAGTACCTGCTTATTTCACACCAACACTTCCAGGGCCGCCGCTAGTAATGTAGCTCTCTCGATATTTTTTCCAACTTACACAATGATGTATATTATTTCAAAGCTGCTCACAAGAGGCCCAAGAAGAGCTGAACAACTCCCTTTTGTCATTTCTTAGTTAAAGCATGTCTGGTCAAGTGTAGTATCCAACATTCAGAGATTGTCAGTGACTTCCACGGACTAAATAAGCCAGGTAATCCTTAAGCTTATTCAGATGGGGAGGTCACTCTCTTGCTATATACTTCACCAAGCCAAGTATACTATACATGAGCCGGAATATCCTAGCTATCTGCTATAAGTGTAGGTAAAAATAATATGTTAATTTAATGCAATCAAAGAATGAGAGCAGCAAAATTTCATCAAAATGTTCTTTAAATGGTGGGAGTTTCATGACTAAATTTATGTCAGGGGTGAATGTTCAAGGTATGAGAATATGAGAGGGAAATGAAGGTTAGGGATTCAGAGACAAGAGGCACCCATGTATGATGCATTAAGTGATGAGACAGGGATTAAGGTGGTTAGGGGACAAGAGAGGTAGGAGGCAAGAGTGATAGTGGAGGAGAGAGAATGGACGAATGCGTAATTAAGCTTGGGAGGTGCGGAGAACTACAGCGTACTGGGAAAGAGGTAAGAGCTGGTTTAACCTTAGACAGAAGCCAGAAAGGTATAGTCAGATAAAATGACGATGGAGGCAGAGTGCAAATAGGCATATATTAGATAGAAGGAAGAGCGAGGAGAAAGTAGAAAGGAGGGGTGGGCTGTCGGGATGAGGTAGAATGGGTGTTCAAAGCAGAGATGAGAATGAGAAGGCAGAGTGGGAGGAGCCAGAGGGAGGAGACAATAGCTGTCAAGGAGTGCAGAGAGGAGCTAGAAAAGTGGTAGAAAGGGAGAGTCAGAGATAAGGTAGAAGAAGAAAGGTGAGAAAATGAAAGGAGGCAGTGTGGGGGAGAAAATACCTTTTATTAGGGCAGAGGCAAAAAACATTGATGGCAGAAAGAGACAGTCAGAGATAAGAGGGAGAGTGCGGACTGGGAGAGGGGATTTAGGAAGTAGACAAACAGAGGCGCCATCATAAGGAGGGAAGAGGGAATACCTATCAGGGTGGAGGAAAGATCTGGCAACCGGATGGAAGCAGAAAGCTCTGAAATGGAGAGTCAAAGACAATAGGGCAGAGGCAGGGAGGCATACGTTTGGCAAGAGGTAGAGGGAGGAGGGAAAACTTATCAGGGAGGAGGAAAGAGCTATTAGGGAGGAGTTAAACAGGGATAGTCAGAGGTTATGGAGGCAGAATGGGAGAAGCATTAGGAGGGAAAGCATAAGGAGGGAAAGTTTGTATGTTGGGGGGAGGCAATAGCTAGGCAGGAGGCATAAAGGAGTTGACTAATTTTTGTTGTGCTGGTAAACCCATTTCAGCCAAGAAGCTCTTCCTCCTTCCTTGTGGAGGGAGCTGCACATTTATTTTCACTACCCCTGTATGATGAAGAGATGAGAAGGCTGGGAGTCTTGTACATACTGTATTAATTCAGGGATGCCCAGTGTCTATCAGTTGCCTCAGTGTACACTGAAACACCCTGTCTCAATTTTATGTCCCACAAACTAAATTCAGTTTCAGGGTTGGAGTTAAACCCATGCCCAAAGAGCCAGTAGTAGGCTAGTGCAAACAAGCACAAAATATTAGGCCATGGAGAACGAGGGTGCAGGAAAGAGCAGAGGGAGAGGGCAGAAAACCCTGAAAGGGATCGAGAGTCAAAAATAACAGGGAGGACGCAAAGTAGAAGCAGGCATAACCTTGGAAGGGGGTAAAGGGAGAAGGCAGAGATAGCAGAGAAGAGATAATACCTAATTGGGTGGAGGCACAGCTTGAGAAGAGGTAGAAAAGGAGAATCAGATATGGGAGGGAAAACGTAGAAGTGGGAGGAGGCATAAGTGAAAGAAGAGGCAGATAGAGGAGTCTCTCAGGAGAGCTTTTCTAGATGAGTTCACTAGGAGGAGGCAAGAGAATTTGATGTAAATGAGAGCTACAAGTATGGGGAACTGGGGATGAAAAGATGAAGTTAGGAAAAATGTAGAAAAGGAGAATACAGAAGGGTAGAATGCACAGAGAGAGGAGGCAAGACTGGGGGTGTCTCAAGTTGGTAAAATTTGGAACTTTTGGTCAATTGGGACAAAAAATGGATGATTGCAGACTACAAAACTCTTAGGTTGTAAATTTCTGTAAGCTAGCTATGCTAGATACATGTACTACCATCATATTTAAACATAGATATGAAGGATTTACAAACTTGAAATGTAGTTTTTGCAAAGCAAACCATGCTTTATTCAAATGCACTTGTAGAGAAAACATTTTAAGATATCACCATGAAACTCAAGTACTGCAAAATAATGTGAACGTACAGAATATAAAAGTTTAGTAACTTTTAAACATTTCCTCTTTGTACCTTCTGTAATTTTAGTTGTTGACATGTATTGCAGAATCAGAGTGATGCACTTATTGTCTATCTCAAAAACAGGGTTCTAGTACCCTTATCTATGGGTATTTAAAGTTTTGGATACATTTTTTCCATGCAGTGTGATGCCAAAAAACTGATCCTTTGTGTAATCAAATATCACACAATAGCCTATATCAAAACCAGTGACAGATAGAAGCAATTTATTCACATGAAAGGGGCTTCACTTCCTCTTATATGATCAGTAGTACATGCATAAATTCCTTTGGGTAGCTGTGCTGAAATTTTCCCAACTCGCAATATCGGACCAGTAGTTTTTTTGCTTTAAATAAGACACCAAGAACGTGATTTATACCATGTTCTTAATATGTGATATCCAGATTTGATCTTATAAATATAGTCTATTCTTTAAAAACCTTATTGTTCAACATTTATATTGTAAGGGACTATCACATTTGTATTGTAAGTGACTATCACTGTAAGAAATAAACACAGCAGGTGAGAAGAGTCGAACATTCTTAAATTAATATCAATTTTGATAGCATTTGGCATGATATTCAATTTTTGAACCAAGATAGGAGCTTGGGGTGGTCTTTATTGGATTCCTTGACCCCAAAAACATCACTATCAACTTTTTAAGTTTTAATATGTAAATGGCACTGCCATGAAATTCGCGCAGCATTGTCATAGAACTACTGCATTATCTTCAACTTTCCATGCAGAAGGCCAATTTATCTTTTTAAATGACTGGACAAATGGGCAGATAGATAGAATAGATAGATAAGATCAGATCTATAGATAAGATTAGATAGATAGATAGATAGGTAGATAGGTAGATAGATAGATAGGTAGATAAATAAATAGATAAATAGATAGATAGACAGATTGCACTGACAGCTGTGTAATTCAAATCTGTGTTAAATTTGGATCTATAAATTTGGATCTATTATGTTAAATTGTTGATGTTACATAACTGAGATCAACAAAAACATAGCTATTCAGAGACGACTGTTTACTATTAGACTGTTACATAATTTGTTGATAGTTAATGAAGATTATGTAACCTTAAGTGTTGTTATGATTTCTTACTTGGTGAGCCATTTAAGTCATTAACATTTGTGTTGACTTTTAATTTTCAGTCACCTCTTACAATCAGGGGCATGGAAATAATTATTTCCAATGTTGATACACATGTTGATTTAAATCCCTGAAATATGTCATTGGAGGTTGTTATACGACAAGACTGAAATTTAAAAGCTATTTTGGAAGATATTTGAGGTATTTTAATTATTTACCAAACTAAACTCTGACTAAACTACTAGCTCCACTTTTATGGCAACTACAGGCACTTCCTGTTCAGGCAGTCACTGTAGACAGGAGCACCACACAGAATGAGCTGTCCTTGTGCTAAGTGAGCTTCGCTCATGGCTGCCTTCGGCAGCCATGAGCTGCGCTCATAATATACCATGAATACAAGCTGAGATATGAAGAAAAACATCATCGGCGGCCATCTTGGACGCCATCTTGGATTTTACCCCTTAGAATGCCGAGAAAAAAATGGCACCATATTTTTTCTGAATCTACACATCCTAAGCTTCGATTTGATATATGGTGCCAAAAATTTACAAGCGAAGTGAGCCAGATTACATATGCTCCTGCACTATTCTTTTACAGATAGAATCATCAGCGCCTTGAATAATGTGATGATGTTATTTTATTAAGGAAAATGCATCTTTTATTTGCCGTTCCATAACAATACATGAAGCCAATTCCAAAAACCCCAGCCATATATTGTTCAGTAATGGTAGAGCTCAGACCTGTCATTGTGTCATCAAATCATCTTCCTGTTATTACTGTTAATTTACCTTCATTTACTACAGTGCCGCCTGTAAGTAAGTGAAACGCATGACATTGTGCCATTGCATCAATGCTAAACATCCTTAACCAAAATGCTTCTGGAAGGACGAATTCTCATCCGATGAGAGGAAAACAAAGTGGGTCATAAAGGCCGATATGTGAGGCATGTGGGATAAAAATAGCAGCCAATTACCTTTGCTGTAGTCGGAGTTAGGTATGGGTCAAAGTCTTTGATAAGTAAGTGAAACGCAGGCCCAATGTTAAAACATAGGGAAGGGTGGTTCACTTACTTATCAAAGACTTTGACCCATACCTAACTCCGACTACAGCGAAGAAAATGGGCTGCTGTTTTTATCCCACTTGCCTCACACATCGGCCTTTATGACCCACTTTGTTTCCCTTTCATCCGATGAGAATTCATGCCTCCACAAGCAGTTTGGCTGAGAATGTTTAGCATTGATGCAATGGCACTATGTCATGCGTTTCACTTACTTACAGGCGGCACTGTATCTGCTTGAAGGGTTGGGTTGATGATGGCTGCAGGCTTGATTCAAATTTTCCGTAACAAATACATGATTGCTATCAATTTATGTAGTAGAATATTCATTATTATATTAAAATAATCATTTTTGGTACATGTATGGTCATAGGTCATGTTTCTCAAATATCAGAAGAAAAACAGTGATCAATAAAAGTATGTCAAGATGATCTGGTGTTTTTTGAAAAAGTTTTCTTTTAGATGCGAACAATAAAACAAGCTTGGCTGCTTCTTCGACAGCTATCTATATTGTTAAGCATAATTAAAATAGGTTGTAAAAGTCAGAACATTTCTTTTAGAGAAATATTTCCTTCTGTCTCTGTCACGACTTTCAACCACAAAGAATAGAGGTATTGAGGGCCTGAATCCAGATGTTCTAGGCTTTCCCTTGTAGACCTACACGTTTTTGCAAAGCTCTTTTCTTACTTAACAATAGCAAATGAATCAGATCTGCATGCAAAGAATCCTTTACTGTACTAAAAAAGATAAGATAAAACTTTATTTCAAGTCGGCTACCCAGTGAAAATGACAAAACATCATTCCGAATCAGTTAATATTAATGCCATCTGTAAGACCTTCAAAAGTTTCCCGAGATGGTCAGAATATTGTAACAAATTATTTTTGTTCATATGCCATGTAGTGTGTGTGGAAGGCGTTGTTAATTGATTTGAAAGAGATCATTTTAATTGGTCTAAAATTAATGTAGCAATGATTAATTACTGTCTTTGGTTGATTTGACAGAAACTTCCTACTCTTAATTTAATGCTTCTGTGATTCATGCATCCAGCACGAACCTTGGTTGGCTGTTTGTCGTGACCCCTGGGTCATGATATGAATACAGTATGCATGTGACAGAAACAGACAGCACTAAGACGGTAAGACCTTCTGTATGTTAGAGTCTGAGCAATGGCATGGAGAATTGGAGCAGATCTCCATAACTCTTTGCTCCACTCTGCTCTGATGTAAATGGGTACTTGGTTAGATCAGCAATGATGGCTATGGTTGTGTGACTTCATATTGTGGTGCTGAAAATGGCCACGTGGCTGCATGCTCCTCAGGGAGTTGAGATGAATTATGTGAGCTGGGATGTACTTTGTCCTTGTAATAAACAATAAAAAAAATTAAAACATTTACATTTGCACATACAGTCCATGTAAACTGACGGGAACCAGATGCATGGAATTATTCCACATGTCTGAGGATATCCAAAAGCAAACATTTATCTAATATTCTAAGAACCAGTGAAAATAGATCCAAAACCCAGGCAGGTCTGGTTATTATGTGAACTATATGAATAGCTGTCAGATGGTTCTGGCACTGTCACTTTCTGTCACATGCATCTGTTGAGCTCATGAAATGACACTCATAGCGACCCATTACTGACTTCTTGAAAATGGCAAAATATTTTATGAAGATGCAGAATTATTTGGTCCTGTCGCTGCTTTGAAGCATCAAAATCAAGAAATAGTCACTAGTGAAAGCCAAATTGATGGCGTAAGGAGGAGGCCTCTAAGGGTTTTAATGACCTTGTTTTTTTAAGCAAGATTAGTTAGTTACCTTCGCAACAACTCATGACATAAAAGACAAGACAACTGTGGCCCTTGAGATTGAGAAAAGCAGCAAACAAACATACAAAATTTAATGATAGGGTAACAGTGTTGGATTGTTTCAACATACAATGATTCAATTTTTTTTCTATTGCTGATATAACTAAATCCTTTAAAGTTACATTCATCAAATGTAGTAGGTACAATCACTTAAATCATTGAAGGCTGAATTTGCACAAAAATTTAAAGGGGGCCAGATTTCCCCAACCTTTCCCTAATTGTCCTTACGGAAGAAAATATGGATCCTTGATGACAACCTTCAAGCAGATAGTAAATGATGGTAAATTAACAATAATAACAGGAAGATGACTTGTTTGACACAATGACAGCTATACACCATTACTGCACAATATTAGGCCAGGTTGTTTTGGTTGTCTCTGTTTTGTAACAACTTTTGTTGTGGAATAATTACAAAGTTTGTTAATCCTAAGAAATTCCATGACGAGAGTTTGTCATTTGATGGCAGTGTTCATTTCTTTTTATATCCTTCTGCAAACCAACTACCAATGTGAAATTGATAATAAAAATAGCATGATTTTATATAGAAATTACTTCAGGTAAATAGTATGATTTTATAAAATGCTTAATTATTCCTGATAATTTTGGTCCCAGGCACAAAAATTCTAACTTTCAATGCACAGTAACTTTAAACATTTAACATACACTGTCCTAGGCGCGGTTATCTGTGTAAGTAGCACACAGTGCTTTGCAATAAATTTGTTAAAAGAGCGTGGTAGCTCCCTTTTCAGGTCCAGAGCATCCTAGAAATGTAGGAAAACACACAGAGAGAAGAAGAAGAGGGTTTGAATATATGTATTAAGTGCATTTATCAATATAAAATTTATTCCAAGTGCAATGGAATATATTTTAACAGAGGAAATTCAATATTTTTGTCCAGGTTTGGAAATCCAATATGATCTTGTATAATGATTCTAAGATTAGCAAAGACGTTCTTATTAGCACCAACAGAAGAAGAAAGGAGCGAATTTCAATTAAAATATAATTACAAATTCTCAATGATTGATTCATTGTGAGAACCTACTCCAGATTTGTGACTCACCACAGAAATTGAAACAATTAGCAGTTACAAAGATATCACAATCACCTCATGCTCTTCACAGATATTCTGGGCCATTGAGATGTGGAGTAAAATCTCTAAAGGGTATTAAAGGTCTGTAAATTCATTTGCAATGTTAATCTTACATAAATTGAGAGGAAAAAATCATGGTCCTCAATTATACATTATCTTAGACTGACATCATTGAATGCATTTGCATTCCATGCAAGTACTGATATATTACATGTACAAGTTATTCACCATGGGAGAGGGAATACGTGATTTTAAAATCATTCGAAGGCTTTAGCCCTGGGAGTGACAAACACATATTTCTGTGACTTAAAATATAACAGAGATTGAACATACGAGGGGTGTCCCAAAAGTTCTGACCAATTTTTTTGGCAGACTTTTCTATTTGAAATAGCTAAATGAAATTTTCAGAGAATAAATTTCAGGTATTTGACCATCTATTTTAAAAAAATCAAGACTGTAAGAAGTGTTTAAGTTACTTTTCTGTTACCAGGGTTACGAAATGTCAGTGCACCCAGCCCAGCTCAATTTTTCGGACAAAATTCAACAAATAAGCTATGTTCAAATTCAGAGAATTTATAGCAAGAAATCAAATGATGTCAAGAAAATGTATTTCCTGTTAAGCTTACAGTCTTTCAAGATATCTTCCATTGGATTATAAACATTTATTTATATTTCAACCTGATCAGCTGAGGCAATTACCAAAGGTTTTTTCCAGCAGTTGCCTAACAGCGCTTGAGACGGTTTGGCTGAAACAATCTGCTGTCAAGAGGCAGTGCTCAAGAACCTTAGGTTCAAAACCCAATCTCATCTGCTTTAATTACCAGATTAGGCCTTCTGCAACTTTGCGTGATACTAAAGTATATCTAATAGTTCAAAAATTAAAGAAATAATAGTCATAACAAGAAATGAAGCAGTCGCCACATACACTGAAATTCCACAATTCAGGAACAGCCCAGTTTGGAACACCCAAGACTTAGTGATCGCCTCAGCACACGGGTTAAACTGATTCTCAGTGACTTTAAATGTAAATGAAAAACTTTGAGATACTGTTAGGTTTCCAAATAATATTTTTCATGATTATCTATTGCATATTTACTGTAAATTCCTTGGTTATTTACAAGCCTAGACACTTGGATTTGGCCTAAAAAATTGAGCTGCGCTGGGTGCACTGACCTTCTGTTTCAATGGCAACAGAAAAGTTATTTAAAACATTCGAACAGGTACCATATTTTCAAAATGTATAGCAAAATACCTGAAATCAATTCTGTGAAAATTTTATACAGCTATATCTAATAGAAAGGTCTGCCAAAAAAATTGGTCAGAACTTTTGGGACACCCCTCGTAATGTTAGAATATTAAGATATTTTGTGTGTTTTAGGCTCTTTAATGCTTCTGGTCGTTTGTTACGTGACATCACTCATTTCATCAGAGCAAGTGATGGCATTGGTTGAAATCTAATATCTTTCAAATGGAAAAACGTCTTTTAAAATATCTCAATTGATCTTCTTTCCCTGGCCGTCAGTGAGGAAACTGGCGTATTGTGAAAATGTGAGACACCATTCATATTATGAAAAAAAATCTGCCTTACATCAATATGGATAATCTTGATGAATTACGGCTTAGTGACAAGACAGGGAAATTAATCAATTGTCTGAGTAACCTATACGTAAAATAAAAGACAGAATATTCTGCCTTATTGTACTACACTTGGAATAGAGCACCTGACGGAATTTTATGTAGCAATCCAATGAACAATTTCTGCTGCTCTGTACCAGTTCTATTTTAATCAAAATTTCCTGTATAAGGAATGTATAGTATCTTTGTTAGCCTATAGAGTTTTCTATAATTCTCCAAAGGAACATATAAAAGTTACAATGTCTATCAAGTGTATTTTTTTTAATTATTGCCCTGTATGCAGCAGCCCGAATGAATCTTGTCTCCACTTCAGTTCTTCATTGATGCTGGGGTTCCTTCTATTTTTGTTTATAATAATAATATATCAGGGGGAATGAAAAAGATAGTTTTAAGGATTTGGTATACACTGCGGTGCAAAATATTGAGCAGCACTTGGTGATGGCTCATTAAGCGCTCTAATTCAAACACTTTACATTTTTTACAACAATTATAAACAACATTGCTTGAATGTTTGACTTTTCTGGTTTCACCAAAAGGATGTCTAGTAGTTTGTTTACTTCGAAGGAGCAGTCATTCTATAGGATTTGTTGATGGGGACAGTTTTTGCTAATCATCTTGCTTCTTTATAACCTTACAATTTCCTTTCATGATAAATACATTAAAAAATAACTACCACGATTGAAATGGCAGTTTCCAAGATTGCCATGAGGAATTTAAATCTCATTTTAGAGCTCCAAAACATCAGCATCTGATGAAACATGACGCAGAACAAAGGTGGCAGTTTTAGTTTCATGGAGATTTCTGACATCGTTAAGGTAATAGTTCTTGCGTTTCCATGCAAGACCACTTCTCTTCACCGTTTTGTTTTGATCTTATTAAGAAATAACACAACTCAAGGAAATTTACTGCAGTGATGAAAAACTGTGAATGTTGACTCATCTCTTGGGATCTTTGTCATTCATTTAGACAGCTTTAATGGCAATTTATGTTCCTTGTAATTGATGACAGATAAACCTAAATTTCATAATTAATCATGACATGGGGGAGACAAACAGAGCAAAGAGCCATTCATAATATTGTTTACATACATCTGTTGACTTACCCTATCCTCAATCTTTATCAGTTTCACTGATTCTGTATACTTTTTTGCTTTAAAAGACATATTGCATTATTTATCTATTGATATACAGAATGTCGCATTTAATCAATTAAGACTATGAGATAAATAAATATTTTGCATGTTTAAAATCACAATATGCAACTATTCAGTTTATAATCGGGTAAGTAAATGACCCAAAATGTTCTTATTCGAAGAGATTTTAATGAAGGAACTTGATAACTATATTACGAAAAATTTAATAATTATTGTTACTTGTTAAAATGTATACAACATACAGACCAGTAACAGTTTGTTGCATTCATAAACATTAGCAGCAGTGCAGCTAGATTGGAAAACATTTTAAAAGAGAAGTTTGAAGTTCTAAGACAGAATAATTGAAAGTATTGTCAAATATATTTGCAAATATGTTTGTATTTGTATTTAAATACTTTTAAAATTTGAGTATTTGTATTTGACAGAATTGAAAGTATTTGTATTTGTATTCAAATACTTTTGAACTCAACTGTATTTGTATTTAGAAAGATTGAAAGTATTTGTATTTGTATTTAAATACTTTTATTTGTATTTGAACCCAACCCTGATTGCAGCTTAAAAAACCATTTGTAAACACAAAAAGCATCAACACTTTTCCATAAGTCTCTCTTCATCTTCCTGCAAATAAAGATGTGTCAACAAGCCCTGTGCCACCAAACCCCCTTCTCACCTATACTAGTCAAAT
Source organism: Platynereis dumerilii (assembly GCA_026936325.1). Lineage (NCBI taxonomy): Eukaryota > Metazoa > Annelida > Polychaeta > Phyllodocida > Nereididae > Platynereis > Platynereis dumerilii. Next base: position 178,499,556 of record JAPTHN010000001.1, on the reverse strand, counting down.
ATCTCAATTACCATGGTCAAATACTGGGAAGTTTTCTATAAATTTGATTGAAGGGTATCTAGGAGAACTCTTAAAAGCCCTTGGCTGCAAATTAGTCTGTTGAGACTGATAATTAGATAGTATGGGTGCCAATCTCAGCTTGCCACTTCCAAATTAGGCCAGTTAACCTTCAAGAAGACTCTGCTGGTTAATTTAGACAACTTGCCTAAGAGACTGACATAATAATTATATGTTGTATACTGTGCTTGTGATGCCTTCAAGACGTCAATCAAGTTGGTGATAATAATATTTACTAATCTTTAAAATCATCAAATAATGCATAAAGAGAATTCTTTTGATGATAATATATTATTACCACAAAAATGTTCTTGAATAACAAGTAAAAAAAATGAAAGGTCCAGTGAGTATTGATCCACTATGATGATTGATTCTTACTTGCCTTCAGGCTAAGATAAGCGTGACAGAATTCTTACAGAATTGCAGAATTACTTGGTGAATTCTACAGTTGCAGGAAAGATAAAAATTTGCTTGGCAGATTAGTGTATTGCATGATTTCTTCCCCTTTGAAAGCATGGTGAAATTTTGGTCCACATCCATCTAAAGACATGGAAATAAGTTAATTGTTTATATGAAACCTTTGTCAACAAATGTCAGCTAATTGCTGAATTAGTTAATCCATATTCTTAATTATAAAAGAGATAAAAACCAGTCAGAGAAGATAATATTACTATAGAAATAATTGGGCTCGGGTTCATTGCCTTCAGAATTTGTTGAAGTGTAATACAAAAATCTTGAAAATAATTGCACTTTCACAAAACAAAAATTTAGGAAAAAACAAGAAGATGAAGAGTTTGTTTGGCCTGCTGAATTGAATTCTAAAGCATGGTGTAATGCTACGATACAACCATCAGCATTGAATGTGACCACAATAAAATTTTGATGCAGTTTTTAGGTCTTGCTTGAAGTGTTTCTAAGTGCAATGAATTTCACATACAATTATCTGTGATGATGTACGTACATGCAGAGACCTGTGTCCATATTTGTCAGTTCACAGATCGGTTCATCGTTTTGTGAGGATCAACATTCAGTCGACTTGGCTAGGCTATTGCAGATGAGACCCAATGCTAGAATGTTGAAATGGTTTCCATCTTACGATTTGTCAATATCTTAAGTGCTACACTGTTCTTCCCCATGTCAGACTGCCTCTCATGCTTTGCTATCTCAAATCAATGGCTGTTTCCTGCAAAGAAAGCGAAACACTGTTTGACAAAACCATGTAAAGATGATTTGGTGGTTTTACAAAAGTTTCTTATGACTGAAGATAAAAGTGATATACTGCTGATATAGTCAGCAGAGAGATTTAGGATTGTGTCAATTCCTCATGGAAACTCCTGTACCTTCAGGATTTGTGATATTTATGGCTGTGGTTTCTTGTGTTCCCTCTGGAATCACAAGTGACAACTTTACAGCTGCTTTCTTTTCTTCACTATTATGAACAATAAATCAATTCAACATGATACATTGTTCCAAACACGTTCTACTTTCACTACTCCAGTATTTCCTGCCTGTATATAATGTGAATATGCAAAGTTCAGGATGTGCCTCTTTTGGGAGTCACCTTTTTGCTTCTCTGTCTGTCACTCCAACACTCACACAATTTGCAGAATCAAAACCTGGATCACATACTGAGAGCAATCCACTTAGCTGTCAGTAAAACCATGGAAGCTAATAAGCCAATTATTTGGCCAAGATAAAACTACTGTCTGATTCAACTTTATTCTTCCCAGTTAAAGGGCACTGTGACCTCATATATTGGGATCAGTAATGTGCAGGTATTTAAGTTGATTTTGTTCGGCAAGCAATTAATTTTACAAGGACAGTTTCATGTAGCAAAGATTACCAGTCCTTCTGAAGCTATCTATTAGCCTTATTTTGGTTGATTTGTGAGGAACTATTCAATAACCATGAGTCTGATGGACGTCCTACATCTTAAAGTCCAACCTGCTAAGATTATCAAATAATACATTTCCATTTGCTGTCAAGATTCTTCAATAAATCTCAAATTCTACATCTCACTGCAACCATCTTGCCATATCCTTTGTTCTCTAAATTGCCATATTCCATAACAATAATTCAAAATAACAGATTTGATTAAATTCCAACAAGGAAGTTAGGAAGTAAATCAAATTTCATTGTCTTGAATGCACTTGAGCAGGTATTCAAAGAATTTTAAAGTAATCTTGGTTATGAAAGACATCAATACCAGATGCCACATAGGTTTGACAAAAAAGCTAACTTCCTTCAGATAGAATCATCAGCATTAAAAATGTTATTCCATCATGGAACAGTATCTTTTATTTGCCGTTCCACAACAAAACATGAGGCCAACCCAAATAACCCGAGCCTTATATTGTTCATTAATTGTGGAGCTTCGACCTGTCATTGTGTCAAACAAGTCATCTTCCCGTTTTTAACGTTAATTTACTGTAATTTACTATCTGCTTGAAGGGTTGGGTTGATGATGGCTGCAGGTGTCATTAGGGATTGACATTGAAAATACGGTCACCTTTTGTGTTGTATTCATTCCTTTCTTGGAATTAGCCTGATTATTTTGTGTGGTTAGTTTTACTGCCACAGGTTTTCTTCAATTTCTAAAATATTGGAATAGAAGTATGTCAAGATGATCTGACCAGTGTTTTTTAATTATTTCAAAAGTTTCCTTTTGATAAGTGCTAACAGTAAAATCTAGCTTGGCAGTTCCTTCGACAGCTTTTATTTTGCCAAGCATTAGTAAAATATGTGGTAAAAGTTGAAACATTTCTTTTGGAGAAATTATCCTTCTGTCTCTGTCTTGACTCACAACCACAAAGAATAGAGGTATCGAGGGCCTGAATCTCTGATGTTCTAGGTTTTCCCTTGTAGACTTACAAGTTTTGCAAAGCTATTTTTTTGTCAACAATAGCAAATGTATCAGATCTAATTGCAAAGAATTCTTTGCCATGCTACACAGTGAAAATGACAAAAACATCTTTCAGATTCAGGCGAATGAAATCTTTATAGCACTTTAAGAAGTTACCTTAGATGGTCAGAATGTTCTGACAAATTATTGTTGTTCACATGCCATGAAGTATGTGTGGGAGGTGTTGCTAATTAGTTTGAAAGAGATCATTTTAATTGGTGGAGAATAAATGTGGCAATGATTGATTATTAATTACCATGTTGGGTTGATTTGACACAAACTGCCAATTACTTTTAATTCAATGCTTCAGTGCTTCTCTGTTTTGTGTGTCTGGCACAAACCTGGATTGGCTATTTGTCATTACCCCGGGGCCATGACATGAGTACTGCAGAAACATGTGACATAACAGAAACTGACAGCACTAAGACAGTAAGACCTTCTGACAGAAAAGACATAGGTTAGAGTGACAGAGCCATGGCTTGGAGGAACTGAGCAGATCCTCCGTAACTGCTTGCTCTACTCCACTCAGATGAAAATGGGTACTTGGCTAGGTATTAGCAATGATGGCTATTGTAGAGTGACTTCATATTGTGGTGCTGAAAGTGGACACATGGCTGCATGCTCTCCAGGAAGTTGAGAAAGGCTCATGCTTCAACAGCCAAAGCTTTAGATATTTTGTAAAGTCTGTTGAGATGCACTTTGTCCTTGTATAAAGAAATTAAAATACTTACATCACACACACAGTCCAGGTAAACTGGCAGGAACCAGAAGCATGGGATTATTTCACATGTCTCTGAGGGTATCCAAAGGCAAACATTTCTCCTGTAGTCCACCCTTAGACAACCATTGAAAATAGGTCTGGTTATTAGGTGAACTATGAACAGCTGTCAGATGGTTCTGGTACTGTCATTTTTTTCTGTCACATGCATATGCTTAGCTCACGAAACGACACTCATAGCGACCCGTTACTGACTTCTTGAAACTGGCTAAATCTTTTATGAAGATCCACAAGACTTGGTCCTGGCACTGCTTTGAAGCTTTAAAAGCAAGAAATATAGTCACTTATGAAAGTAAAAGTGATGTCGTAAGGAGTAGGCCTGGAAGGATTTTAATAACCTTGTTTTTTCAACAAACAGCAATTCAACTTTAATTTTCTTTTGTGCAGATACAACTTGATCCTCTAAAGTCATACTTATCAAGCAGTACAATTACTTAAATCGTTAAAGGCCGAATTTGCACTAAAAAATAAAGGGGGCTACACATGCAGATATCCCCGACCTTTCCCTAATTGTCCTTATTGAAGAAAATATGGATGCCATCATCAACCCAACCCTTCAAGCAGATAGTAAATTATGGTAAATTAACTGTAACAACAGGAAGATGACTTGTTTGACAGAATGACAGGTCTAAGCCAACCATTACCTCAAAATATCAATGCAGGTTCTTTTTGTTATCTCTCTGCTTTGTAGTGGAATAATTACGATGTTTTCGTTAATCCTCAGAAATTCTATGACGAGAGTTTGTCGTGTGATGGCAGTGATCTTTTCTTTTTATATCTGTCTTCAAAACCAATGCCAATGTGAAATTGATAACAACAATACAGTATGATTTTATTGCAATTATTCCAGATAAATACTATGATTTTACATAATGCTCAATAATTCCAGATAAATCTGCTCCCTGGCACAAAAATTGTGACTTTCAATGCAGAGGGTTTGAATATAATATGTATTAAGTGTATTTATCAATTAGAAATTTGATCCATGGGCTATGGCAAATACATATTTTAACAAAGGAAATTCAATATTTTTAAGATGCAAAAATGGTCTTATTAGCACCAACAGAAGAAGAAAGGAGCAAATTTCATTTAAAATATAATTACAAATTCTCAATAATGGTTCATTGTTATATAGGACCTACTCTAGATTTGTGACTCACCACAGAAATTGAAACAATTAGCAGTTACAAAGATATCACAAATTCTGCGCCATTGAGATGTAGAGTAAAATCTTAAATGGTACTAACTGCAATTTCATTTGTAATGTTAATTTTACATAAATTGAGAGGAAAAATTTATGATTCTCAATTAAACATCATCTTATTTGACACTGAAATCATTGAATACCTTTGCATTCCATGCACATACTGATATACATGTACAAGCTATTCACCACGGGAGAGGAAATATGTGATTTTGCCCGAGGAGTGATAAACGTCGAATTAGATGAAGTCCATTATCTAACGTCGAATGGTATAAGTCCATTTTTAGGATTGGATTCACAGCTGTAGTGAATCCAAAGCTGTATGCATAGCTCACTTATGGCAAGCCGAGTTCCATATTTCTCTTTGTGTCAACCTCTTTACAGAAAGTTCCTGGGTTGAAAATAGTGTTGGCCATGGTGGGGCTGCTATTTTTAAATCTGTTATTTTTCCTTTTAGGGTTTCTATTTTAGGACATGCATGTCGGTGTGACCAAAACACTGTCTTTGGTACAGCATTACAATCCAATCATGCATATATATTTTTTTTATCCCAGACAGGGTAAGGTTCTTTGAGTCAAACACTTAGATTTGGTACATTTTAAAAAAGTGATATCTTGCTTGGCCTATGGCTAAAATTACTTCTGAAAGTTTAATTGAGCTTATTCAAATAGAAAGGTCTGCCAAAACATACACTCTTGATTAAAATGCTGGAATAATTTGGAGTTTCGAGGTGTCCGAACTTCAAAGTCCTAAAATTGGCGATTGAATGTGTAATGAGGAATTGTAAAGATTTGTTCCTCAGGCGTCAGATTTATGTATAAATGATATTATAAAATATCTTTAGTGGCTGAGAATTATTTGAAAATTTTCTTTGGGTGACCCGGAAATATGGATCATTTTTCATAAAGAATCATCAAAAATTGCATCATGGCTCAACAACATAGACACAAAATTTCAACATATGCAAAAGCTGCCAACTTATTCTTGATGTGTTCAACCGAAAAACATCACAATTTCATGTTGAATGCCATATGCATTGACCTCTCACTTCACTTGACTTTACATGGATTTCATCAACTTGTTTCTGCAATTGCTTCTTTTTGACCGATATGGCCATTATTCAGTGAAAGTCACTTACAGCCTGGTCTAGATCAGTTGGTGGAACCTCCATCTTATGTGCATCTTATGTGCAATGTGCATATTTTTTTCCTCCTAGATATGCACATTGCATCAACTCTGTGATTTAACATATAAAAGTGATTGGTGAAAAAGTGAAAATATTACAGTCAGCAAATTTTATATGGAAAAAGAGTGGACTGTTGCACTGTGAAAATGGCACTTCGTGACTCATGATAGCTGATGAAATGTCATATGCTCTACATTCAACATATGAAACATAGAGACTGTTTAATTAGTCATAATCAAGAGAAGGTCATTTGATTTGTCATAACTGATTTCTGAGTAAAAATCAGATGCATAATCCTTTCGTTTGATTGTCACCAACAAGTGGGATTGGTCTCCTTAAATCAAATTAGCATTGGGTATGATCATGACAAATCACGAGCATTATGAGTTTATGACACACGAAGTGCCATTTTCACACAGCAGTCCACTCCTTTTGCATATCAAATTTCCTGATAGTAAGATATTATGAATTTTAGGCTCTTTAATGCTTATGGCATCTTTCTGGTCATACAGGTCACAAGAGGGTCAGACATTACCTGACATCACTCATTTCATCAGAGCAAGTGATCGCATTGGTTGAAATCTAGTTGAAACATCCAGCTTTCAACTGGAAAAGCTTCTAAATATCTCAATATTGCCCTCTTTTTTCACTGGCCAACAATGAGGAAACTGGGGTATTGTGAAAATATGAGACACCATTAATATTCTGAAAAAAGAAAAAAGCTGCCTTACATCAATATTGTTAATCTTGATGAATTACGGCTTAGTAACAAGGCAAGGAAATTAATCACTTTGCTGAGTAACTTATACGTAAAATAAAAGACAGAATTTTCTGCCTTACTGTACTACAGTTGGAATAGCGGACCTGAAGGTATATTTCATGTAGCAATCCAATGAACAACTTCCGCTGCTTTGTACCAGTTCTATTTTAAGCCATCTCAATTTCCTGTATAAGTAAGTGTACAGTATCTTTGGTAGGTCTGCAGTTTTCTATAATCTTCCAAAAGAGGATATAAAGTTACAAAGTTTATCAAGTGTATTTTTATTGCCCTGTATGCAGCAGCCCAAATGAGTGTTGTCTCCACTTTGGATCTTTATTGGTCCTGGGGTTCCTTCCATTTCTGTTTTAATATTATCAGAAGGAATGAAAAAGAGTTTGACGACCAACATTTTGGATATAAGGCTTTTCAAAGGATTTGGTATTCACTGTGATGCAAAATATGGCTCAAAGCGCTCTAATTCTAACTCATTCCAATTTTTTTACAACAATTATGAACAACATTGCTTGAATGTTTGACTTCTCTGGTTTCACCAAAAGGATGTCTAATGAAGCTTTTCAGGATAAGGGAACTAAGGTGGCTACTAAGAATGTCCCCTTAAATGCTTATGTTATGATTTCTGTAATGCATTGCATAATAATCATACTGCAGGTTTGCTCAAGTGAAACATATGTTTGCACACATATTCAATAAGATAATAAAACAATTTTGCATAAAACGGTTCGATTACCCCCTCTTAGTGACCTCCACTAATTAAGCCTTAAGGCCTATTTCAAAAATAATGAAGCCACACAGCTGGTTTTCACTGAGGGTCACAAATTTTGATAACAGCTGTATGAAACAACTTCATATTATAGTATTGCCTTAAATACATTCTTATGCCAAAATCCTGAAAATTTCATGGGAATTCTTCAAAAGGTTATTGAGATAGAGATGAAAGTATATCGGAAAACATGCATTTTTTCACTTATTTAGCGTGACATAGACTTTTTCACCTGATGAATTCTTTCAATTTTACAAAGTTTGACATGTTCCATTACTATTTCTTTTTACTTTTTGGAATCTCCACATCCCCAGGCTTCATAAATCCATTGAAACAAGCACTTCCATCCACTTGCTTTGACATGATTGAGTTATTTGGGTTCAAAGGTTGACTTTGTAAAATTGAGTCAAATTTGAATGTTCCTGATCAGAAATGCTTTAGTTTCCCTTCAGAATATTTCAGTTGAATCTTTTTGCCATTGAGATCTAGTATTACATCTACTTAGTTGTTTTGGAGCTTTTTATGATTCTGGAAAATCTAGTTCACGGAAAAATTCCAATGAATAGCTGGAAAGGTGAATGTGTCGCACGCGTAACGCTGAGAGTACTTTCAAAATATACAGAGCTATGAAGGCTCTGTTTTTAATCTGGATTGGCTCAAAATATAGTACATCTATGAAGTTTTATTAATCTATGAACTAACCCAAGTTTTTGACTGGTTTGTGGTGATTAAATTCAAAAGTTAAGTTCGACGTTGTTCGTCGCACGTGTAACGCTCTGAAAATTTTTGATCGTATTCAATTTTTTTTCTGACAAACAGTGAAGCGATCATTCTAATATTATTTGGAGTGAAAATTAACAATGAATTTCAATAGCTGGAATACGTTTCATTGCCTAATAACAAAAATTTTAACATTTATGGAGCATTCTTTAAAATTTGGGGCCAAATTGTCTAAAAAGGCAATAAACAGTAACAAAATATTTTTTATTTTGTAAATGGTTGTATTTTACCCCCAGTTATAATTGATAATTAATATAAAATTGATTTGAGTCAAAACCAGAACATTTTCTGAAGATTCATATCACACCAGTACTTAAAATCAGCTTTTTATGTCAAAAAATGGGCAAAAAATCACACTTCTATCATCATTTGCTGAGCAGACATTCACTTCGGTGGCACTTATTTGGTATCAATTTGAAGCCCACATATAGACGCATAACATAGGACAGTTGAAATCATTTTAAACAAAAAAATATGCTTCTGGGGTTAATATATGTAAGTTTTGAAAAGATATTTCCGAAAAAATTCGAAAAAATTGGGTGTTTCTCAAAATATATTTGGCGCATTTGAATGAAAATCGTCCAGAAGACTTTTAAAAATGTGCCAGTTGTTGTCAAATAAAGAAATCGGATTTAAGTTCATGACAAATTACCATTCAGCCCAGTTATGTTTCACTGCCATGAAAAACAAACTTTTAAAAATTCTGTAATATTCAGCTGTTATCAATTATTTCCACTCATCAAAGCACCATGGCCAATATAGTTTATTGAACTTAAATATGTTCTTTACAATATGCTTAGGTCATTTCATACAAAAATACATTTTAAAATGTTGATGGTCATGTCACACTTTGGCTTCATTATTTTTGAGATAGGCCTTAATGGACATAGTAGTTTGTTTACTTCGAAGGAGCAGTCATTCAATAGGATTTGTTGATGGGGACAGTTTTTTGCTAATCATCTTGCTGCTTTATAACCTTACAATTTCCTTTCATGATAAATACATTAAGAAATAACTACCATGATTGAAATGGCAGTTTCCAAGATTGCCCTGAGGAATTTTAATCTCATTTTAGAGCTCTAAAACATCAGCATCTGATGAAACATGACGCAGAACAAAGGTGGCAGTTTTAGTTTCATGGAGATTTCTGACATCGTTAAGGTAATAGTTCTTGCGTTTCCATGCAAGACCACTTCTCTTCACTGTTTTGTTTTTCTTATTAAGAAATAACACATCTCAATGAAATTTACAACTGTGATGAAAAATACAAATGTTAACTCCTCTCTTGGGATCGTTGCCATTCTTATAGACAGCCCTAATGGCAATTATGTTCTGTGTAATTGATGACAGATAAACCTAAATTTCAAAATCATGCCACGTGGAGACAAACAGAACAAAGAGCAATTCAAAATATGGGGGTTGAATAATGGTTTACGTACATCTGTTGACTTATCCTCTCCCCAACCTTCACCTGTATCACTGATCCTGTACACTGTTAATTGACACTTGCTTTTAAAAAGATATAGCTTAAAAAGTTATGCACCAACCGAACCCACCCTGAAGCCCCCAGTCATTTACGGTCCAGTGCCGTGAGTTGGTAAAATTTCAGTTTTGGGCCAATATGCACTTACATTTTAGGTCATATCTCAGCCCCATAAAGGAATTTATGCCGGTATGATGGATCGAATGATAGGCAAAAATATCTTCTTTGATGTAAATAGCAGCAATTGCATCCATATATCACTGGTCTTGAGATAATGAGTGATCAATGATTGCAGTTAGGGAAATTTTTGGTGTCCCGTCTGGACACTGCATGTAAATTTTTTGCATACAACTTTCAAATACAGGAAAAGGGATAGATTTAGGATCAAAATTGCAATGCATTACTGTTTCCTGATTAGGTGGGCATCTTGTGAATCCAGAAAAATGGCAATTGGATGTTTCTATATTTTTTTAATACACCTTTTGTAATCCTCAGTTGGTGTGTCCCGGATGAAGCTTAAAAGTGCAATGTGATTTTTGATGCCACAGATAAACCACTGATCGAAACATTTTCGGAAAATTTGATATACCAATGCATTGCTCATGACCTTGTCTGTCAGGAATATATCACTTAAAGTGGCTGAGGCTGTTGTGCCAAGAGCTGTGATGGCTTGAGTAAGACTGACAACAGCGCGACGCTCTTATATTCTGCAAACATTCTGTAGGACTTCTCTTGTTCGGGTACCTCCTGATGAAGGCTTGTTACTGGAAAATGCGACGCTCTCACATTTTGAAATATTTATGAGGACCTTTCTTCTTTACACGCTTCTTGATGAAGGCTAGTGGAAGGAAAGTTACCTTTTCTGATATGATTTTGTTGCTCATGAGCCTAGGTTTCTATTGGTCTATAGAACGCGGTTGTAAATGTAACCTATCATGGTATTAGTGGCCTGTCTTTGTCACTGACAACAAATGTGACACTCTCACACTTTGTAAAAATGTGTGTTCAGACATGTCTTGGTCAAATGCTTTGTGATAAAGACTCTTTACTGGAATTTTCACTTGTTTGATATTGTGTCGTTACACTTCAGCTTGGCTTTCCATTGGTATATACAATATGGTTTTTAGTCAAATCTATCATGGTATAATGGGCCTGTGTTTATAACTGACAAAAAGTGCAAAGCTTACTTTCGGCATTACCTGCTAATTACACCATAGAAGGTATGAGAAGGCAAATAATGAAAAATCAGTTTTTTGTTTGTTTTAAGAATATTATTCAACAAAATGTGTGCAAGTTTCATAGTGATATCTTAAAAAGTCTTTGCTGCAGAGGTATTTGAAGAAATAAAGTTTCGTTTTGAATAAACTGCATTTCAAGTTAGTATTTTCTTCACATTCATGTTTAAATTTACTAGCATAATGTGGCATAGGCGTCACAAAAAGGCATATATACAACCTCAAATTTTTGGATTTGGAATCTAATAACACATAGGAAGCATATCAGAGAATATTGATTTTTTGGTCAATTTCACCAGAAGTTCCAAATTTTACCAACTTGTGGCATTGGTCCTTACACAAAATACAATGACACTTTTGTATAGGTCTACAATTCAGCTGGCCACAAATAAGGGAGTGAAAACAAGCCCTGTGCCACCAAACCCCCTTTTCCTCTATACTTGTCAAATATCTCAATTACCATGGTCAAATACTGGGAAGTTTTAAGATAATTCAATTTATACAAATTACAATGATCACTGAGAGTACACTCAAATGTAGGCCTACTCTTGTTTCTATAAATTCGATTGAAGGGTATCTAGGAGAACTCTTAAAAGCCCTTGGCTGCAAATTAGTCTGTTGAGACTGATAATTAGATAGTATGGGTGCCAATCTCTGCTTGCCACTTCCAAATTGGGCTAGTTAACCTTCAAGAAGACTCTGCTGGTTAATTTAGAGAACTTCTCAGACACAGACATAATAATTATGTGTTGCACTGTGCTTGATATGCTTTCAAGACGTGAATCAAGTTGGTGATAATTTTTTATAAATCTTAAGCATCAAATAATGCCTATTTGTAAAGAGAATTCTTTTGATGATAATATATTCTGACCACAAAAATGTTCTTGAAAAACACAAATAAAAAATGAATGATTATTTTGCCTGGTCCACTGGTCCAGTGAGTATTGATCCACTATGATGATTGATTCTTTCTTGCCTTCAGGCTAAGATAGGCATGACAAACAAAAATTTAGGAAAAAAAAGAAGGTGCACGAAGCGGTTGTTTAGCTTGCTGAATTGATTTTCTAAAGCATGGTGTAATGCTACGATACAACAATCGGCATTGAGTGTGATCACAATGAAATTCTGATGTGGTTTTTATAGCTCTTTTTAAATGAATGAAGTGTGTCCAAGGGGAACACATTTTGGACAAAATGATTTGTGATGATGTACATTCATAGACCTTTGTCCTTGTTTGTCCAGTTCACAAAATGGTTCATATTTTTGCAAGGATCAACATTCAGAAGACCTGACTATTGCCGACAAGACCAAATGCTAGAAAATTTCCCATCTTTCTCGAAGTGATTCAAGTCAATTTCTGGCTTGCTATGGCAATTCTGCAAAACAGACTGCCTCTCATGCTTTGCTATCTCAAATCAATGGCTGTTTCCTGCAAGGAAAGCGAAACACTGTTTGACAAAACCATGTCAAGATGATTTGGTGGTTTTACAAAAGTTTCTTATGACTGAAGATAAAAGTGAAATACTGCTGATAAAAGTCAGCAGAGAGATTTAGGATTGTGTCAATTCCTCATGGAAACTCCTGTACCTTCAGGATTTGTGATATTTATGGCTGTGGTTTCTTGTGTTCCCTTTGGAACCACAAGTGACAACTTTTTACAGCTGCTTTCTTTTCTTCATTACTTCATTAGTATCAACCATAAATCAATTCAACATGATGCAATTGATGCATTGTGGCAAACAGTTTCTACTTTCAATAATACCTGTTACTCCAATATATTTCCTGCATGTATATTGTGAATATGCACAGTTCAGGATGTGCCTCTTTTGGGAGTCACCTTTTTGTTTCTCCGTCTGTCACTCCAACATTCACACAATTAGCAGAATCAAAACCTGGATCACATACTGAGAGCAATCCACTTAGCTGTCAGTAAAACCATGGAAGCTAATAAGCCAATTATTTGGCCAAGATAAAACTACTGTCTGATTCAACTTTATTCTTCCCAGTTAAAGGACACTGTGGCCTAGTATTTGGATTATTAATATGCTGGTGTTTAAGTTGATTTTGTTTCGCAAGCAATTAATTTTACAATGATAGTTTCTTGTAGCAAAGATTGCCAGTCCCTCCGAAGCTATCTATTAGCCTATTTTTGGTTTTTTGTGAGGAACTATTCAATAACCATGAGTCTGATGGACCTCTTACATCTTCCGAAGTCCAGCCGGCTAAGATTATGAAAGAATACAAAATGTACATTTCCATTTGCTGTCCAGATTCTTCAATAAATCTCAAATTCTACATCTCACTGCAACCATTTTGCCTTTCCCTTTGTTCTCTAAATTGCAATATTTCATAACAATAATTCAAAATAACAGATTTGATTAAATTCCAACAAGGAAGTTAGGAAGTAAATCAAGTTTCATTGTCTTGAATGCACTTGAGCATTTTGAAATAATCTTGGTTTTGAAAGACATCAATACCAGATGCCACATGGGTTTGACAAAGACGCTAACTTCCTTCAGATAGAATCATAAGCATTAAAAATGTTATTCTATCATGGAACGGTATCGTTTATTGCCGTTACAAAGCAAAACATGAGGCCAACTCAAACAACCCGAGCCTTATATTGTTCAGTAATGGTGAGGCTTAGACCTGTCATTGTGTCAAACAAATCGTCTTCCTGTTATTACTGTTAATTTACTGTAATTTACTATCTGCTTGAAGGGTGGGGTTGATGATGGCTGCAGGTGTCATTAGGGATTGATATTGTCTGTAAGGAAAATACGGTCACCTTTTGTGTTATAGAAAATATTCATTCCTTTCTTGGAATTGGCCTAACTATTTTGTGTGGTTAGTTTTACTGCCGCAGGTTTTCCTCCGTTTTTCAACTATAAGAATAAAAGTATGTTAAGATGATCTGGTGTTTTTAAATTTTTTTAAAGTTTCCTTTTGACAGGCGCTAACAATAAAATCTAGCTTGGCAGTTCCTTCGACAGCTATTTATTTTTCCAAGCAGCTTGTAAAATACATGTAGGTTGCAAAAGTCAGAACATTTTTTTAGAGAAATATTTCCTTCTGTCTCTGTCATGACTTTGAACCACAAAGAAAAGAGGTATTGAGGGCCTGAATCCTGACGTTCTAGGCTTTCCCTTGTAGACCTACAAGTTTTTGCTAAGCTCCTTCTTTGTCAACAATAACAAATGAATCAGATCTGCATGCAAGGAATATTTGCCGTACTACACAGTGAAAATGAAAAAAGCATCTTTCCGAATCAGAAAATGCCATCTGTAAGACTTTTAAAAGTTACCTGAGATCCATGCCATGACTCGTATTCGAACCAAACTAAGTCATAAATGTCAGAAGGTCTTACCGTCTTAGTGCTGTCAGTTTCTGTCATGTCACATGCATCTGCAGTACTCAAGTCATGACCCCGGGGTCACTACAAACAGCTAACCAAGGTTTGTGCCAGACACAAGAAACACAGAATCATTAAATTAAGAGTAGACAGTTTCTGTAAAATCAACCCAAGAAGGTAATTAATCATTGCTTCATTAATTTTAGACCAATAAAAATTATCTCTTTCAAATCAATTAAGAACGCTTCCCATACACACCTCATGGCATGTGAACAACAATAATTTGTCAGAACAATCTGACCATGAACTGAGCAGATCTTCCATAAATCTTTGCTCCACTCTGCCCATATGCAAATGGGTACTTGGCTATCAGCAATGATGGCTATTGTTGAGTGACTTGATATTATGGTGCTGAAAATCACCACGTGGCTGCAGGTTCCTCGGGGAGTTGAGAAAGGCTCATGCTTCAACAGGCCTGCCACAGCTTTAATTATTTTGAAAAGTGCGTTGAGATGTACTTTGTCCTTGTAATAAACAACAAAAGTATATAAATTGATACGAACCAAACCAGATGCATGGAATTATTTCACATGTCTGAGGATATCCAAAAGTAAACATTTCTCTTATATTCTACCCCTAGACAACCAGTGAAAATAGATCCAAAACCCTGGCAGGTCTGGTTATCAGGCAAACTATGAATAGCTGTCAGAGGGTTCTGGCACTGTCACTTTCTGTCGCATGCATCTGCTGGGCTCATGAAATGACACTCATAGCGACCCGTTACTAACTTCTTGAAACTGGCTAAATCTTTTCTGAAGATCACAGAAGACTTGGTCCTGGCGCAGCTTTGAAGCTTTAAAATCAAGAAATAGTCACTAATGAAAGCCATACTGTGACGCTCAGTTCAGGAGGATCAACATTGGCTAGAAGCTGGGGAATCTGACGCAGGTTAAAAAGACATCACAGCTTGTAGTTAATTTACATATATTGCAATGCTAGAATAGGGTCATCTCTGACATCACAGTTCAACAGCATTTAAAAAAAATTGAGATTGTGCGTTAGTATGACGAGGACTGTAAAATGAACCGTCAATGGGTCATTGAGTAACTTGTGACCTCATCAGCACTCAGTTGGTGACTTGGAAGTATAGGATATGACTTCACAAACTTCTTGTGAGTCATAGAGAATGACATGGCATTGACAGGGATGTGACCTCACAAGGAACATTTCAGTCCAATTCTGTAAGCACTTGACATTTATCAGCAGTAACGAATAAGATACAGTAATTAGCAGATTGAAATGAAGCTCTGGTCAACACTAATTTGTGATCGTGCCGCAACTTATTACCATGAATAATTTTACAGTCAATTCTTAAATTATAATGGGAATGGTACTTGTGCAGTAGGGTTGGCATAGGACCAATTTGAAATATTCAGGTAGTAAAAAAACTGTAAATGACCTAAATCATCAACTCCGATGTAAAATTCAATATCAAACAATATTAGACTAGTTTGCTGTTGGATGAAAAAAAAAACGAAAAAAAAAACAAACAAACTAGAGTAATATATGTCAAGAAGACGGAAAAAATAACCTGGAGAACTTTGGAGACAGGAATATAATTACGGGAGAGAAGAGAAAGAACACGGGGGGGGGGGGGAGAGGCAAGTGGGAGCTGAAGAGGAACAGCTGAGGAAGAGGGAAGAAAAATATGGATTATGGGAAAAGAGGATGGGATGGGACAAACAAGAAGAATACAGTGAAAAGAAGACAAAAAGGTCAACAGGGGTGCATGTGTGGAGGAAAAGTAACTCCACAATGTTGTAATACAGTATTTTGTGTTTCGAAATTTATGAGACACATCATCCCAACGACCACCCGTCTTTAGACGGGTGCACTGCTAGTAATTATTATAAGAAGCAACATGTACGATAGGGTGGAGTGAAAAATGAAAAATGTCAAAAATTAAAAAAACAGCAGGTCCAGATGCTTGTCAATTTGTCCAAAACTCATGTTTTCAGTGATTTTTGGAAGCTGCAGTGAGAATTGACGGTGCACTTCAGGATTAAAGAAAACAGTTAAAATGTCTTTTCGCTGAACTCGCGGTTACGCATATCTTCGTGGATATTAAATATACAACAAAATAGGTTGCATATTTGGAATCAGTGAAAAATTCCCCACAAAATGAGTACCAACATGATATACTTACCTTCTGTTTTAGGCCGGATCAATCCACTCAAATTTACATAAAATCGTCATAAATTTTTATCATTCATGAAATGGCTCCACGATAATGATAATGTTAATTTTTTTATAGTGCATTACATAAAAATAGTGACCTCAATGCACTGTACAATAATACACAGATTCATACAATATTTTAAATTAAGTAAAATTGTAACTCTATTAAAACAAATTAAATGTAGTAAGATCTGAATAAGTGTGTCTTTAACCTGGCTTTGAAATTTGACTCCAATACCACATCACCCATTGTCAGAAACTGCCTTTTTGTTGTTCTCACTAGTGTAAATAATAAACAAAAATATGTATCTTACAAGCAAGAATGACAGGATTTCATCTTTGTACCATGATTTATTTCCATGACCACTTGTTCTTGAAATATTACCTTTAATGTAACCGCACAGTGTAGTTAAACTTGAAACTCATAATGGTTAATCTGTATGATGACAATGGTGCTATTGTTCATTTTGTTATTTTACTATTGTATATCTTACCTATATGATTATGTGCTTTTATAAAATAGATCCAATAAAGCTAATACTATACAGTATACTATACCAAGGCAATAAATGAATTTACAGATCATGTTAGTTTAAGTATTCGGCTGACATCCTTTTCAAAATTTATGGCAGATCTTAATGTACAACTCCTTAAGTTATACAGATTTCAAATTGGTTTAGAACAGGTAGTTTTAAATGTTCACTGCAGTGGGTATTCAACCAAAAATATAACAATTAAAATATAATCTCTTTTGCGCTCTTGAGGATTATATACACAAAATCTTGCTCGAGTGAATCTGACCATTCCAATGATTCCATGTTCATATGCACTGCTGGATTAGGACAGTACCCTTACATGTGTGACTGTGTCTGATGCCTCTGAGGATATCTCTGACTTCATCAAAGCTTTACTGATTTATCAATTTATTGAATGGTTACTATTCGAAACACTTTTTGAAACAAGTAACCAATGTCATGACAACAATATCTTTAATGGGACAGATGACTTCATTTGTACTTTACAGTATATTTACAGTATTACAACGCTATCTCTCACTAGGTAACCTATCTTTTAATACCTCCCAAAACTATCTACACTTTGATATCTTACTCATTATTTGAACATGAAATACGATTCACATCACTATAATCAACTCAACTGACAGAAACAATGGTAACAAGAAAGAAAAATAAATCTTATTGTCCTGCTTGGTACTTACAAGATAAACAACTTTTAGGTCATCCAAGGTCACCAAAGTGTCAATGTGACTTACCAAAATACTTATTTGAACACTTGTAGTAAGTTAGCCAATCAAATTAAAATGTTTATAGAGACTTTAGGGATGTTAGTCAATATTGCAAGCACGCGAAAACAGTTAAATGTTCGTAATTTTAGTCTCAGAGGTCACTTACCCCCAAGGACAATAAGAGGTCAAATTTAAAGTGTTTGAACATCTAAAGTGAAGTTCAGAGTCTGTAGAAGCTATCTTGAAAGTTTCAAGCTTTTTTCATTACATGCACAATCCTTTTGGTTGTTTGTCCCACTGGAACATTTTTACGCAGTTCTCACAGTACTTACTGAGCACTGATAATATACATAGATATGGCATGTTGGTACTCATTTTGAAGGAAATTTTATTCTGAATTCAAATATATAACTCTCATGTCTGTCTCTTTAACCTGGACAAAAATAACGCTAACTGCGAATCTACCGAAACTAACTTTAAAGGCATATCTTTGATCCTGAAGTGCACCGCCAATTTTCAATGCAGGTCAAAAATGAAAATGGAATGGCCAGTTTCATGCAAATTGCCAAGTATCTAGACCTGGTGTTTTTTGAATTTCAATTTTCACTCCACCCTAATGTACGAGTACTCCAACAATACATGTAATGAATAAATTTATTACATAATAGGAAATTGTTATAACTGCAAATACATATATAACTGGTAGTCTGGTACAATGAGCCAAAATTATACATTGGATTGCCAGAGCTACTGTAAAAAGTATAACCTTCATATCAGCTACCTCACTGTAGTAAAGTAAGGCAATATATCCAATGTACTTTTTTTCTCTATAGGTTACTCAACGAAGTGATTAATTTCGCTGTCTCGCCACTAAGCCGTAATTCATCAAGATTATCCATATTGATGGAAGACAGCTTCTTTGAGAACCTGAATGGTGCCTCATAAGTTCACGATAGGCTACTCCAATTTCCTCACTGTTGGCAGTGAAAGGAGAGGTCAGTAGAGATATTAAGTCTTTTTTCTAATTGAAAGATATTTTAATTAGATTTCAGCAAATGCAAAATTGTACTTGCTTTGATGAAAGTGAGTGATTAGATTTAACACCTGACCCTTTTCTGACGGTAAATTATACATCTTTGAACAGGAGAACCAATTCTTAGTGAACTTGTGAAAGAGAAGCTCTGCATGTGATAACAACCTTAATTCAAAATGCTGCTTTTAAAGAATGAGGATATAGGCCTACCAAACTCCGTATTCTGACTTATAGAGTCAAGATGTGCGGCAAATCTATAACTATTTTCCGAAGTCACAGAACTTGTGCAATATATGCATACTATATAATCTTTTATTGACAATCTCATATCATCACAGATACATATGTCATCAAAATAAAATGTAAAATACAAAGTGCATACATACATACATACAAACAAAATGCTAAGAAAATTATACAGAGACAAAGCTGATTACATAAAATATAAACAGGTACATGTAAGATCAATATGAATACTAACATTATAAATCTAGGTTCCAGCCACCCAATTGATAAGTGATTCAGAAGAGGGGAATTAGTTGCTGACTATATATCTATACGTGCCATAAACAAAATTACTTCACAGAAGTCATTGGTTTATATGTAAAATGACTGCAGTTATTGAAACGTAAATATCGGGTATTCATTAATGATAAATATACATATATCATTAAAAAGTTACAGTTGGGCGTTTTAATGTTGATCAGTCCTGAGCAACCAGGCATAGACAGCGGCAACCGCTTAAATGTCCATGCACTGGTGCTCTGGAAAGTCAAGACAGTCATTTCGGTGCCCACGCAATAGTTATTCACAGTCAGGAACAGTTATAAACAATTGCATAATAAGCTTATTGAGTCGACAGATGTAGTCTTATGTACGTATTCAATGGCACAGAAAATGTCATATTAAGAACATAAAGTCAATCAGAGTACATACACAGGAACATGATTGTGTGACCATAGGAGATGTTTTACCTGGTTCATACATCAGCTTGCTGTAGGAATTTACCCAGACTCATTATCAATTTGGGCTCTTTACTTTTCATTATTGCTACAAATTTACTTATGTTGTCTAGTGTTTGAAAATTATCTATAAAACGTGTTGCAGTTGAAAAAAGGTCATTCCTATAGATTGAGTTGCTCGGACAAACAATAAGGCAATGTGTCTCATCTTCAACTACATTTAAAGTGCATTTTGCACAGATTCGATCCTCCGCAGGAATTTTTGGCTTATGATGCCGTCCTGTTTCAATGCATAAGCTATGCGAGCTAGTTCTAAATCTGGCAAATTTTACTGTCATTTTTCGAGTAAGCTTAAGGAGTAAATATGGCTCTAATCGGCAGTCAGTTTTATACAGTTTATATGTTCTCAGTTTTGGCTGCTGTTCACTATCGTTTATTGACTCAATTAGTCTTGTCTGTTCAGTTTCAAATAGTTTCAGTTTGAAATTATTGCTCATGTAGTCAAGTTTTAAGTCTGAAGTGTTTTGGATGTCGCATTCCATACCACAATTGTCTAGTAATTGACATAACCTTCCGATCCAGTTATTTTTAAAGCCACCTCTATGCATCTCTTTTTGGACTAGCAGACATTTCTTAAGAATTTTTTCATTTGACATTTTTTCTATTTTGGTCCAATAATTAACCATTCGTATTTTTTGCCTGACATGCAGCGGAAACCTACCGGTCTCACCATACACTGCTAGTGAAGGTGTTTGTTTTCTTACCCCTAACATATTCTTTAGGTACCCAAGTTGCAGATTTTCAAGATCACTAACAGCCTTCACATCAGCCCAAATTTCACTGTTGTACTCTAAGATAGGTAAAATATAGGTATCAAACATTTTCAAAGATAACTGGGGGTTAATGTAACCTAGCGCCTGCTTCGTGTCTCCCTGTAATGCGAACAAGGCTTTTTGAGCTTGTGTTGTGAGATATTCTTTCATCTTGCTATGTATGTTTCGTTTATTTGTTAACATGTGGCCCAAGTATTTGAAACAGTCCACATTCTCTAGTTTTTGGCCATTGTATATTATATCAGTTGAAGTATTATGACCTATTTGCATTACTTTAGTTTTATTTACATTCACAATTAGATGCCATTTTTTACAGAAGTTGTGCAGTGAGTTCACACTCCTTTGAAGGTGTTTTGGTGAGTCAGCGATGAGTACAATGTCATCAGCATACAAAATATGGGTGAGCACCATATTCCCTAGGGACAGACCATCAGCATTGCTTAAATAGTTTGGAAGATCAGACAAAAATTCGTTAAACAATTTGGGACTAAGAATTCCACCTTGCAGTACTCCACATTTACTGTCAATAGAATCACCTATATTTCCATTTTGATGGACTCTGGCCTTGGCTTTGTCATACATACTGATAACTATCTTCAACATTTTATCTCCAATTTTTTGAGTCCTAAGTTTGTGGTAGAGGGCATTTCGATTAATATAGTCAAATGCTTTAGTGAAATCAACAAAGCATAGATACACAGGTTTTCGATTTACTTGTTGATAGCTTACAATAGTATCAAGAACGAAGACACAGTCTGTGGTGCTTGCCCCTGGTGTAAAGCCAAACTGACATGGGTCGTCAAGGTTTAGCACATCGTTTTTGTAATATAGCCTACTGTTCAAAATTGAGTCAAAAATTTTCCCCATCACAACATTGATAGTGATTTTTCTATAGTTATCAGGGTCTGAGCGATCTCCTTTCTTGTGTAGAGCATTAATAAGCCCTTCAGACCACTGAGACGGATATTCACCTTTATCTAAGATGTGGTTGAATACAGCGCAAAATGGAGCAACTAATTTGTCAACGGCATATTTATAGAATTCGCCTGAGATTCCATCTATACCAGCAGCTTTGCCATTCTTTAGTTTCCTAATATGAAATATAGCCTCATCCTCAGTTATGACACTATCACATATGTCTCCAGCTAGCTCATCATTACAGATATAGGCTGAGTCTTGTATGGCAGTTGTGACATTTACCATATGTTGTTTATCAAAGTAATCACGCTCAGGTAAGTGTGATTGTTTCACAAAATAATGATGGAAAGTATCAAGATCAGGGACATTAACTTGCTTCTTCCCTACCGATTTCAACCTATTCCAGTATTTCCAACAATCTGCCTGGTTCTTCCCGACAAGATTTTCCATTTCATTTCTATTTGATTCTTGGAAATGTCTTTTTTTCCTTTGTATCAGTTGCTTATAACTTTTACGGAGTTTCTCATATTCTATTCTGTTATTAGCTACACTGAGGTCATTTAACTTAGAATAGTTGTTAACCACTTTCCTTTGATTTTTACAGTCATTGTCAAACCATTCGTTAGTTGGAAAAGTGTTTTTGGTGGATTTAGACTTCTTTTGTTTGAATGTGGGCCTTATCCTATCTGTTACATACTGGTACATTGTATTAACTACGTCATCAGTGTTACAGTCACATTCAATATCACAACTTAACTTGTACAAGATATTTTGTGCATTGTCGCAGTCAAAGTTAGAGAGATACTCAGTGGTTTTGTTTTTATCAAAGACATACCTAAATGATTTAGGTTTACAAATATCCTCATGGTCATTTGATGGTGTAGTTAACTGACTTTGGAAATCGAAAGAGAATTGCAGTGGTGTGTGATCTGACTCAGCAAGTTTTTCCTTAATTACAAAGTCTCTCATGTTATAAAATGCTGTTTCACTACACAGTAAATAGTCCACCACACTCTGTCCCATTGAGCTATAACAGGTAATTTGTTTTGTTTCCAACTCCGAAAAGAAGCCATTCATTATTCTGATATTACTGGCCTTACAAAGATTGATTAGTTCTTTTCCATATGCATTGACTGTTTTGTCACAAGATTGTCTATTTCTAGTCAACCAGATCCCTTTCATTTCAGAGTTTCGAACAGCATTATTCATGTCCGAAATTAAGGAAGAGTTTTTACCACTGACAATTTCTTCAACTTCACTAGTGGCACCAGTTCGACAATTCAGATCACCACAAAATGCCACATTAGGTGTTCTATACTATATAAGATCAGAAAACGGCATACAGTGCCCTCTGCAGTTAGTGATGTTTAGTCACAGGGTCAGTAGTAATCATCCTGAACCAAGGTGCTTGCAAGTGGAAGGAAGGATACCTGTTCAATGCAAGAAAACATTGGGGGTCATAAACGACAATGCTTGAGGAATGTATGATACAAGTGGCTGCACATTTTATTTACAAATTGTTGCATATGGGTCAAATCCTTTGATTATCAAATGTTGTATACATCTTTGCTGATGATACAAATTTACTGTACATGAGTCCAAATATAAACACACTAACCTCACACATAAATTCTTCCCTTAATGGTATATACAAATGGTTCCCAACTAACAAATTATCACTAAATGTTGAAAAAACTAACTTTGTGCTGTTCCATGGAACACGACAGACAATCCCGGATCATCCTTTTCCAATTAGAATAGATGGTAAACCAGTTAAAAGAGTACCTGTTGTGAAATTCTTGGGGACATTTCTCGATCAAAACATGAATTGGAAAGAACATATCAAAATTAAATCTAACCAAGTATATAGCGAAGGTTAATGGTGTGCTGTGCAGGCTGAAGCATCAACTACCCCTGAATATTTTAAGGTCTATATATACGATAGCCTGATACTACCGCATTTTAACTGTGGCATAATATCATGGGGGAACACAACCAGTAGGGAATTCAAATGATAAAAAAACCTTGCAAAAGAAATCAGTGAGAATAATTTCAAATTCAAAATACATTAGTCACACAGACCCGCTTTTCAAAAAGTTGAAACTATTAAAAATAGATGACATCTTCAAATATAGCTGCTGCAAAACCTATCATAAATTAAGCAATGGCTTGATGCCAATTTACTTTCAAAATGAACTTGAACTCAATAGTCACATCCATTCCCATAGAACCAGGCAACAGAATCTCATCCACACACGTAACATCAATAGTGAGCTCCTAAAGCAAAGTATCAATTTTAAGATTTCACATTGTTGGAATAACCTTCCCAGAGAAATAAAAGACAAGACACATTTATCAATTAATTCTTTATCAAATAGTATCAAGAAGTACCTCCTATCTCACTTACCAATATAGTTGTAATAAACCCGGCTGCTATGTATGCAGCAACTGACTACTACTATTTTAATTCTAATTTTATACTCATATAACTTACTACTTGTTTACATAATTTATATTGCTTTACTAATCACCTCCATCGCATAACTTGACTGCACTCATGCATATTTCCTCTTATATTAAGAATATATATCATAATGCACCATTTTTACTTCGTTATATTCATGCGTCACTCTTCATCCTTGTAGTAAATCCCATTCTCATAACTCTTTCATCAAAGGGGGTGTTCCAATAACAGTTATATTTAACTAGTGGAACACCTCCTTACCATACACATGAATTGTATTAATGATTTTACTTTACTGATGGAATGTGTGAATATGTGAAAGTGCATTGTTGTATATATGAGTGGTATCGGTATGTGTGGTAAAAACAAATAAACAAATCAATCAAATCAATCAATCAATCTTCATTCCACAGTAACTGAGTTTTTCGTGTCACTCAAGTTGCTTTCAGCAAAATCATAAAATCAGGATTTTCTTTCTAATCATATGCCTTTCCCCTTTTTTAAAGAAGTTATTTTCATTGTAAAATGGAAATTATCAGCAGGTGCGTATGCTGTGAAGTGTTAACAATATTTGAAATATACCAAAAAAGTGATGTCACAGAAAATTGTTCTTTCATTTACCTTACGTTTTCAACCATATCAAATCAATCTAAATATTTGTGGTGGGTATAAATCTCTAGACAACTATTCCACATACTTATATCCCAAGACCGACTGAATTTTTCCTCTCCTTTGTATACAGTGGAAACAAAATGACCTCGTCACCAGAAAATATGTCACTGGTGTTACTCATTAAATAAAGCATGGCTGTAAAAGGAACGCTCCCTTCTATTTGGTCAAATGTACTAGGGGCATCATCTGGGCATCCATGATAACTGTCGATTTTGGCATTTATACATTTTTAGCATGCAGGGTTGCTCGACAGTGTATTGCAATTAAGAGTATTCTTTTTTGTGTCACTGGTGTTACCCTAAAAAATGGTCAATTATTTTGAAAAACTGCCTCAGACATAGGATATGTCCTGTTTACAGAAAGCAAGTTGGCAACACCTTTTCAAATCAAAGCATAACTGTGGGAGGAATTGGTATTTCAGTGCAAATTGTCACTGGTGTTACCTTCACTGGTGTTACTCAAAAATTGTTAACACTGGAGTCCAATTGTAACACCAGTGATACATGGTGGTAGAAAATCCAATGCAATTCTTATTTTAATGGGAAATATTTGAAACAAATATGAATTTGGTCACGAGTTTAACTTTGAGTCTATGGTGTTTCTTTACTGATACTGTAACACCAGTGAAAGTTTTGTCTTAGTTATTGTGGAATGACCCTAAATGTTTTTATTATTCTGGTTTTGCGTTCGTTCGAAATGTTGTAACTGCACCTTGAATATGGCAAGAGTTGCTTGCAGGATGCCTACATTCCTACGGTATCAGTACTTAATCAGCAGGAGCTGGTCAATGTAGTAGGCCTATAAGATGTAAAGATAAGAACACTGATTGAACACATGCACCTGAAAAGTGGTACTGTTCTGGCGTGTTAATAAAGACGGAGTGGATACTTCAAAAGGTATCTTTGCATGCACTAATTCATGCCTGGGGCGACATGGGGCACATCTGAGTTAATTACCACAATTTCTTGATGAGTTGAACTTGAGCCTAATTTTTGCAAAAAGGCAGACGATGAAGCCCATGGTAGAACTTGGCTGCTAATGAAATCCTCATAGATCTATGAATATAGACTTTCAAGTTGAGTGATTAATAGCAGTATTCTACACTGTAAAACCTGCCGCGTTACTTTAAAGGCAGCTACCATAATGAATTTAAAAAGTTCCACTTTACGGCAGTTGTTTCTTAATTCGGCATGTACTGTTTTAACCGTAACTGTCGGCAACTGTGTTTACAGTTTAACCCAAGTTTTTACCGCTAAGCAGATCATGGTTCAAAGCTTGACAAAAGTTGACATCCTTCATGACAGGGTCTTCCACTCTTCTTTGTATCACTGTAACCCACATGGCCCATCATAAATGCTGTGTTCGAAGCGATTATTGAACAATTTCAAGAGTGGATGAATGGACCATGTTATTTGAAAGCTCTTTGGGCTCTAAACAATTTCTTTTAGGAAGCGTTTTCCATAAAGAAGCTGTTCATTCCGTACTTTTTATTTTTCTAAAACTCATTTTTCATGAACCAGAAGCCTGCAAGTGCACGGCTGGCACCCCATCTTTATGCAGAAGCAAATGGTTATTTATTGATTACAAGAAATGCAAAAGCAAGAAATGCCAACTCATTTTGATGGGATCAAATGCCTATGAGGCTCTGATCCATGCAACGCCAGACTCCCAGGGATCACTTATTCCATCATATCTAGATATGCACCAACCTAGTCACAACAAAATGTGGGTACTGCATGGTCTGCCATTAGACATCTATAGGCCAATATGCCCATGCATTTACATAGTTTGCACTGCAAGCCAGAATTTAGGTTGGATCTATTTGCCAGCACATGTAGCATTGAGAACTTTTGATTTGACTTTCATTCAAACTGCAATCTTGTTTGGCAATTTGGTAACTCGATGCGGTCATTAGATTCGACTATTTCTGGAGAAAGATGTTCTGGTTGTACACAACCAGGGCTCTATTGACACTTTTGGCCTCCTCTTCCCCACATTCCATATCTTACATCTCTAGAGGCCAATTTGGAAACCTTGAAGAACAATTTTTAACCTTTTCTGAATTACATTCCTTGGCTAGCTACAGGCACTGCAGATTAAATTAAAGTAACGTTGATTTACCACACTAACTGGAAGAGCATTCACTTCAACATTTCTGGTGGACCAGCTGCATGTTGTTGCTGAGGAAGCACGTGCTCTGTAGCCCTCTGGTGGTGGCTGGGCAACCAAGAGAACGTCAGGCGCTGCTCAGCACACAACTCTACGTAGAACATTTCCAGAACGCACAATTGCACGTCCCATGACGTTTAAAAACATGCAAAACATATCGTCTGCTTTCATGACAATTTTGTGGATTATGGATTAAAAAATTGCCATCACGACAAAAGAGAAAAACATCTGTAAACAACTTGTAAGGATTAATTTAAATCCAGAGAAAGACGAGTATGATAGGCTGGAAGTATCTTCAGGGCGTTGTTGTCACTTTGCTTTGCCTCATTGCAAAGATATTATCAGGTGAGTAAAGCAATTATCTCATTGATGGGATTTGTTAAGGTAGTTATGGTGGCTGCGGAAATCTATTGCAAAGTTTCAGATAGGTCTAGGCCTAGTCAGAAACTAACAATCTTCAAGAAAAGTACCAAGTTGAATCGAATCTCGCATGTTTCTTTCTGTGTCATTGGCTTATTGCAGAACTAACTTGAATATTCTTATTATGTACCTTTCCAAGCTTAATGGATTTTTTACTGAAAATTATAAAACAATCTTGTGCTTTTACCAAACACTGCACATTGGTGACATTGCCAAATTGTTTGTCTCTTGCATCAAGCTGTTTGCCAAACCTGCCTGATTGCCTGCAGGAGCGCCAAACAGCTGACCACCCAAGTCAAGCAGATTCATGCAAGAGTAATGTGCTGATATGCCATCCAATGCAAACAATTCGAGGACTAGATAGGCCTATAGGCCTTATATCTAGTTGAGGCCTATAGCCCTATACATATGAAAGGCCAGAAAGGGTGCTTAATAAACCAAGAAGGCTCGAATTTCACGTGGCCTGTATGTTAGAAACATAGGTTTAGACATTGTATGGAATTAACAAATGTATGCATAGGCCTAATTGCAGTTCTGGTAGTCTTGTTCGTTGATGTGCTGCTCTGGAAATTAATTGTGTTGTTGATTCAAGCCTGGTAATAAAGTGCAAATGCAGAAATCAAAACCAAGACCAATTTGGTTTAACAAGAAACTTGATGATAATTTATCGATTTCAGCCCACACATTGTGGCAGGGTTTCTGTGATGACAGATGAAGAAGTGCCAATTCTTGAAATTTATTTCAATTTGGCTAATTTAGGCCTAGGGTTTGTGTGTGCAAAAAAGCCTAAATAAAATTGAATTGGGACATGTATAACTATTTATTTGATTTGCTTATAAATGCTCTAATGATCTTTTTCTTGTTAAATTGTGGCATTAGAGGGGAAACATGCATATTAAAAGATGTCCCTACTTTTTGTCTCAGATATGGACTCCCAGTATAATTCTGGAATGAATTCTGGAATGTACCCTGGAATGAATTCTGGGCGCATAAACCCAATGAACCATGAAAGCAGACTTTTAAGGGATTTGATGGATGGCTACAACAGACATGCCAGGCCTACAGCAGATGTCCTCAAACCTGTTGAAGTTTACATTTCCTTCTATCTCACGAAGATCTTAGGCCTTGTAAGTACTATTTGTTATTCACAATGTCTCCTGTCTTTTTCTGTGTGTTTTATTGTATTTAGAGGACTCAATTAATTATTGATGTGGTATCGTTTTGTGTTTGTCCACCATATTGGTGACAAGCGCACTGATTTCTGGGATATAGTGATGTCATCCCCAGGATATTAGGCCTATATAACCTTAT
Source organism: Platynereis dumerilii (assembly GCA_026936325.1). Lineage (NCBI taxonomy): Eukaryota > Metazoa > Annelida > Polychaeta > Phyllodocida > Nereididae > Platynereis > Platynereis dumerilii. Next base: position 178,470,772 of record JAPTHN010000001.1, on the reverse strand, counting down.
AAATGCAGAAGAAGTGGAAACCAGTAGTTGTTTTGCACACGTTTGTCTTTCTTTTGGTGCTGTACGAACAGCTTTCAAAAAGATGTGAATGGTAATGTTGCAGTGGGTTGGGTATGATAGGTTGCTCCTAAGCACTTGGCTCTGGGGCCGGCCCTTTAGCTCAACTGGTTTGATAGCGGATCTTTAAGGGGACAGCGTTATAGTACAGAGGTTGTCCTCATGTTTTGCTTTCACATTTTTCACACCAAGAAGACCATAGGCCTAGTTGCATGTTTTCATTTCTTAAAAGAGGACATTTTAATAATCCATCAAAGGAAAATGGCACATCTGGCCTTGGGTAGTACTAATAGGCCTACAGGAATGGAAGATGAAGGGAATTAAGTTTAGGCCTACCGCCTACGTATCTCTTCTTGGTGAAAGAGGATTTGTAACTCCGGAAAATAAGCCTCTGATATAACCGTGAAATATTTACAGAAATGTTTTTTTATCTGGAAAATTCTAAGTCATCAGGTAATGAGGTTCCTATAGTCCAATCTCGTAATTGTATTAGCCATTTACGTATACGTAAGTCGTAGAGGCCTACTAAAGGTGCACAAAGTTTTGTAACACGCATGAAACATAAATCCATCAGAATTATAATACGTCTTTGACAACAGGAATTGAAAAAAAATACAAGAAAACTGTTTTATCAGTGATAAGAAAACAAAGCGAGACCAACTACTTTTATGGAGGTTCCTGTGTTATGCGATTCTTGTCATAAGACCAATTTTTCTTATGTGGCCCCTCCTCCTCTGCTAAGAAGTATTTTTAGTGGATTTTGCACCCGGTTGAGAGACAGCACCTTCACAAGAGAACACTTCATCAATGCAGAAGGGGCAGTCACATGACACAGGGACCACTGTAATACTTGTGCCTATATACCCTCTGAAGGGACATGGAATCCTCTATGGAGGTTGTGACAGCCTTTTTGTGAGACTCTTGGTGAGTTTGTCTAAATCCTTGAAGGACCAGATTTTCCAAGAAATCTATATTTTGGTGCAGAATGTACATTGAACAACTAAACGGTTAATCCCAGATTACTTTATGGCTAGGACTTCCCTAAAGAAGCTTCGCAGATTACAGTGTTCAGTGGATTTAAGGATTAGCTTTCAATGACATCCTGTAACAGTTGGCATCTTGTTGTTGCGAACATTCTCTATTCCTCAGCATTCCTATTATATTGTCAAAAGTCTACAGCTAGACCCGTATATGGCTAAATATTGATGGTTAGATTGAAGGCCATTTCACAGATTGAATTCAGCAAACAACAAAGTATATATATGGCCACAAACTTCTGATTGAATGACCTATTTTAAATGGGATATCCCGTTGCCTGAGTAAGGTAATCATATATAGGTCATTCAAACTACAAAGCACCTGATTATAGAAGTCTCATTACTATTATTATGAATGTAAAATACTAAATTTACAATTAATTTGGATGGAGCAATTGGAGCATGCACATGGTTGATCCTGCGAATCAAAGACAGACCCAAACAATTTGATTGAGTGAAATGACCTTAGAAGTACTTAGTAATAAGTACTAGCTCCAAATGGTATCGACTTACTCGCATTAGATCTGTGCATTGCATGCAGGTCCAAGTGTGTTGCAATAGAAACCATCATCTTGCAACTGTCTTGATTGTGTAGGACAGTACCTGAGTGGTAGATAATTTACTATACAACTATAAAATGCAGGTCTGCACAGGTAGTAGTTGGAAACAAAAAAAGTCATCCGGTTCATGGGATTCAATTACTTGCATCTTGGAGTGGAGTGAGAATTCCTGGATTACATTTCACTCGCAGTCAGGAGACAGTGGCGACTCTTCTGGAATAAAGTTTTTTTTTTCTCAAGAAATTAGGTCACACAAGCTGTGGATTGCATTTGGCTGTGTTAAAAAATTCCCAGAAAACGTATTAGAAACTGTAATGAATTGAATCAAATTTAATTGAATCAAATTTCAACCAATGCCACAAAGTTCTGTACTTCACTGCAGAACATTCTGTCCAGCAATGAATGGGTCAAAAGTTTGCAACAAAGATAAAAAATTAACTTTTTGATATATATTTTTTATCTACTAATACAATTATAATCTTATAGAAAATTAGAGTGGAAAAATGGGGAGCAGCAAAAACACTGCAGAAAAGCAGCTAGATGTCAATTTAACACAGGTAATGATGCTGGCTTCAGTTGCAGATGTTCTGAGGAGTTTGAGTATCACATTTTGATGAAAAAAACTCCAGAGCTTCTGATGTGCCATCTTAATTATAAACATTGGGTCACTGGAATTATAGGTTATAAATAGATGTAAAACATCCCAAAATTGACAGGTGATTTTCCCTTTAGTGTTCCTTTAGATTTCTGTTTTGTACTGGGATCTATTTGAAATACTTGAAAGACTGGGAAAAAATGAAATACACTCTTGCTCATAAATATGGAATATAGGCACATGTCAAAATGTGAGTAGAAATTGGGTAACACCATTTCATTATGGGAACTGCAAACAGACTTCCAACAAATTTTCTAGATAAATATGGGTCCATTCAACATCACAAAGTGGAAATTTTATGAATTTGGAGAAAATCTTGAAAACTGGGGTCAATAATGGAAATACTGAAAAAACAACAAATATACCAGATTTTTGAAGGGTTGATATCATATATAATATTGTTGATATATGAAAATAAATGACAGCGAAAGAATAATTTGGGTCAAAATTAGTTAGTAACATAGTCCATAATGGGGAAATACCCATTAGGGGTAATCTAGACTTCGACTTGAATGGGACACCTATTTTTTCGTGATTTGAGAATATTTTTCTCTCTAAAAGAGCTTTAGCTCTGAAATTTTAAGGGGTAGAAGGCAGACCATACATATGTTGGATGCTTGATTTGGACGCAGTCAGGAAATATCACAATCTGGGAATTTTGACAATTTCTTGAAATTTTGAAATTTTTGGAATGTATGATTATTAGAAACCACTTTTGATGCACTGAAAAGTGCACCAAAGAAGATATTCTCCAAATGGCACCATCGTTCTGGCTGGAAATTGATTACATTGTTCGCTATTACCTGTTTATCACAACACAACAATGTTTTGTTTGCCATGATAGCGGATCACACACCTAACATATACAAAGTCTCTTTTAGCCAGGCCTATGTGTGATATACTTGCAAGGATGACCTTTTGCAATATTTCTATGAATCCATTCAGTGATTTATAATTTTTTGGCTGCCATCAATTGGAGTACTAAATTGACACTATTGTGATGTGACAAACAGTCAATAGCGAGCAATAAAAATTTTTGTCAGTTGAAACCATGGTACCATTTGGAAGAACTCTTCATGGGTGTACTTTTCAGTAAATAAAAGTGGTTCTGGTGTTTACATAGTCCAAAAATTTTCAAATTTCAAGAAATTGTCAAAATTCTTGAAACATATTTTTTCCCGATTGCATCAAAATCGAGCATCATTGGCGCCAAAAGAATTTGTACATCCAATATATGCATCCTCTACGTTCTATCTCTCATAATTTCAGAACTTAAGTCGAATTAGAAAGAAAGAAATTCTCAAATAACGACAAAACGGGATGTGCCATTCAGATCATAGTCTGGATTACCCCTATAGGGTATTATTTCCAACATAAACTATGTTACTAACTCATTTTGACCCTAATTATTCTTTTGGTAACAATCATTTTCATGTGTCAACAATATTTCATGTAATTTCAACCCTTCAAAAATCTGGAATATTTGTCATTTTTTTCAGCATTTCTATTATTGACCCCTGTTTTCAAGATTTTCTCCAATTTCATAAATTTCCACTTTGTGATGTTGAATGGACCCATATATATCTAGAAAAATTGTTGCAAGTCTGTTTCCAGCTCCCATAACGAAATGGTGTTACCAAATTTCTACTCAGTTTTTGACATATGCCTATATTCCATATTTATGAGCAAGAGTGTAGATGTTACACTCTACAGAGGTCAACTTTATTTTCCATTAATGAAAAGAAGGTGAGCTAAATGGAACAATTGCATGTTCTTTTCACTAAGATATACACAGTAATCCCCACATTAGAAGATGACCCCTTCAACTGTCATGAAGTGGTGTCTGGTGGGGATGCAATCTCTGATTGGGCAGAAAATTGAGGAGTGTATAATTTCTTTCTGCAGTTCTGCAGTTCTGCAGAAAAAAACTGCAGAATTCTGCAGTTTCCAAACAAAGTGCAGAATTCTGCAGTTCTGCAAAAATCTGCAGAATTCTGCAGTTTCAAAGGAATTGCAGAATTCTGCAAAAAAATTGCAGAATTCTGCAGTTCTGCAAAAAAAGTGCAGAATTCTGCAGTTCTGCAAAAAAATTGCAGAATTCTGCAGTTCTGCAAAAAAGCAGTACATTTAAATTTCTTCCTCCACCTGCATATTCTGCAATAAATTCTGCAGTTTGGGAGTGAAATTGCAGAATTCTGCAATTCTGCAATAAATTCTGCAGTTTGGGAGTGAAATTGAAGAATTCTGCAATAAATTCTGCAGTTTGGGAGGAAACTGCAGAATTTTGCAATTCTGCAATAAATTCTGCAGTTTGGGAGGAAATTGCAGAATTCTGCAATTCTGCAATAAATTCTGCAGTTTGGGAGGAAATTGCAGAATTCTGCAATAAATTCTGCAGTTTTGGAGGAAATTGCAGAATTCTGCAATAAATTCTGCAGTTTGGCAGGAAACTGCAGAATTCTGCAATAAATTCTGCAGTTTTGCAGCTCCATGCAGTATTTTTTGTGAACGCCTGGTATTTAATCCAGCTTATCAATTGCAATGCATCTGCTAAGTTCTGACTTCTTCGACAAGGGTCTTGCCACTACCCAGTAAACGTTGGTTGGGGGGGGGGAGGAGTAGCTGTTCGGGGGTCGGGTGGGAGGTCTAGGGTTTTGATGCTTGTCTGTCCCTGCAGCCTCTCTGAAAAGTTTCTGCAGCAAAATCTGTAGTTCTGTAGGAATTCTGTAGCCTGGGAGGTTTTATGCACTTCTGCAGGTAGGAAGCTGCATATTCTGCAGTTTCAAATAAACCTGCAGAATTCTGCAATTCTGCAATAAATTCTACAGTTTGGCAGGAAACTGCAGAATTCTGCAATTCTGCAATAAATTCTGCAAAACAAATTTATTGCAGAATTCATGCAGTATTTGTGAACCTCTGGTACAAGGGACTTGTCATTACCCAGGAAACGTTGGTTGGGGGGGGGGGGTTAGCAGTTCTGGGGTCGAGTTGGGGGGGGGGGTTTGCTTCAAAATAAACCTCTATGCCTCTATGGACGTTTTGACACTCTGCTCGGCCAATTCTCAACCAAATTTCACTTTGAAAAAAGTGGTGGATACCCTGCAACCAGGTCTATTTACTACAGTTGTCAGTCTTTGTCCGTCGTTGTTTCTTTTTGCCGTACGGCACTTTTTTCGGCAATCGGTCAGCTCGCAAAATACATTTTTGCGAGCTGACCGATCGCTGAAAAACGTGGTCGTACGGAAGAAAGAAACAACAACAGACAAACACTGTCAAATTCAGTCGATAGACCTGGTTGCAGGGTACCCGCAACTTTTTTCAGAGTGAAATTTGATTGAGAATTGGCCGAGCAGAGTGGTAGAACGATGACTAATCCACAAGAAAACAAAACATGCAAGTGCTGCTCCCCACAAGAGTGGCGACCTGGGAGAATGGACACCAAAAGAAGAAGAAGAAGAAGAAGTCCATAGCAGTTCACTTTGAACTCCAGCTGTTGTTGTGTTGAAATTTTATTGCAGAATTGCAGAATTCTGCAGTTTCACTCCCAAACTGCAGAATTTATTGCAGAATTGCAGAATTCTGCAATTTCCTTCAAAACTGCAGAATTTATTGCAGAATTGCAGAATTCTGCAGTTTCCTCCAAAACTGCAGAATTTATTGCAGAATTGCAGAATTCTGCAGTTTCACTCCCAAACTGCAGAATTTATTGCAGAATTGCAGAATTGCAGGAAGAAATTTAAATGTACTGAGAAAATTGCTAAAGATACTAATTTATGCAGGAGGAGAGTGGTCTTATAATTCAGGGAATACTGTACTTTAAGGAACAGTATTAGTTATAATGTGACCCTGGTGAGGTTGTTCAATGTGCATATGATGAATCATGTGGGATTGAACTTGGTCATAGTGTCTTGCAATCTTGAAAGAATGGGTCAAAAGTGTGTAAGAATGGGTCACACGCTTACAAGGGTAGGTCAAGCCTCAGTAAGAAGAGTTTACATGTTATCGAATTGAGTGCGAAAGGCATCAAAGTTTATCTTGCCAGTCATTAATTATTCAATGATTTCAGAGGTACGGGACATGGGACATTCTGCGATGCAAAGTAGTGAAAAAATAAACTAAGTATTTTATTGCTTAGATTTGCCTTTTTTTATTACCCAGTATTTCAGATGGTCAAGTACTGTACTCAAGAAGACATTCATCTAAAAATAATGAAGTAGGGCCCATAAACTGTTATAGGGGTGGTTATATTTAATTAATCTTTTTGTGCATTTATTTTCTTCTTTTTTCCTTTCAGTTATTTTGTTTCCTGTAGATTTTAACCACTCTACCGAACATAGTCACATTTTTTGGAGTTTCATTTTAACTGTGGCCTACTGGCTGCAGAGGAGAAAAGGGGCTTTGAGACATTTTAGGGTGGGCAGAGGAAAGTTAATCCGATTGCATGTCTAAAGAAGAAGTATTATAAGCCTTTTCATAAATCATTGTCAAAGGTATCAGCAATTTTTCACTGCCTACACCCTGCAGGATGAGCAAGTTACCGGGAGAAAATTCACACGGAAACCTTTCCTCTTTGGATAATTTTGTAAATGCTTGTGCAGTTGCTTGACTGCTCCAGTTAGTATATTGGCCTATTTCTTATTTAAACACCTGTATGCAAAAAATGTTACTGTCATTTTAAGGTCAATATGTAGTAACTGAATTTTTTGAACTGATACCTGAATATTACCATGGTCTGTTACTGAACATTTCTATGGAAAGAGGCATGAATGGATTCCTCAAATAAAGGGCAATATTGTACGTCGGAACTTCAACGCCCAGCATTGATTAGTACTTGTCTATTTATTTTCACATTAAGACTAATTTGACAAGAAAACTGCTGACATGATGCAAATGTTGATGTGGAAAAACTGTTAAGTGGGAGAACTGGGAGCTTTTTCGGCCACAATTATTTTTTGCCAAGTTACTAGTGTAGAACCTCACTCATTTTTGAATACTGAAAAATTCTAATATGTGATTGCTTCATGGAATTACGACCGAATTCCTGATCAAAAATTATCAATACTAGTCCATGAGATTTCTTTGTGCTCTTCTTGATGTGGCAGAAGTGCTCACCTGATGTGGCTGCATAACTTTACCCTGAGAAATAAATGCAAAGGGAAAATGATCCCTTCTGTTTATAAATGTTTCATGTCAGCTACACTAATGTTTGGTAATCTCTACTCATTGTTATGCCATTTGTAAGGACTTACATGTGCCTTTGTTGGGTTTTAAAATTTGTGTTAGGTCTATCAAGATAGATATAATGCGTGAGGGCTTGTTTAGGGTTATACGTGTTTACAGCCAGAAAACAAACTCTGACGACTCAGCAAGGGGGGGGGGGTAGGAGGCAATATGTGTTTATCACAGCACGGGTGAAGTCCTCACTTGATAATTCACATATTGCCCAGGTGTATAGCTTATACTATTAAACATTATTGCAACACATTTCTTGATAACATTATAACATTGCTTTGAATTAATAGTAAGATTTTAGTTATAGTCGTTGAAGAGTCAAAGAAGCCAAGTAGAAATGCTGACACAAACAGGGAGGGTCTCATCAACTTTCTTTGTGGTCTCAAATGGCCTTTGCATTCCCATCATTTTATGTAAGAGGATTGTTACGTCTTTTGTTTCAAGGTAAAACACACAAGGTTGAACTTCATGGAGATACCGAGTAAGCACATACGTGTATTGTAAAATTATATGAATTGTATGTATTTCCACCGAATACCAAGATATAGATATATGTGATATCATGGTATAGACAAATATCAGGGAAAGCAAGAATTCACAATGTCTAATAAGGTAATCTGCCAAACTCAGAGGAACAAAAGTCTTATTGCCACTTTTAAAGTTGAATCCCACAGAATACAGCTGCTCCACCTATTGTACTCCACAGTTCAACAAAAATACCCCAGCTGGTGGCTCCCCCACTTGGTCAAATTGTTCATATGCACTGGAAAAGCCACAGATTTTTTAAAACAGGGGTAGACTCACTCAAAGGCTGCTGGCTCAGCCAGAAATAATGGCACTAAACTATAAATGCACACATTTTGGGTTGATATACAGGCCTATAATCCAATCCAACTTTCATAAAAATCGGAGAAGGAATCTTTGAGATATTCAAGTTTATTTTAAGGGGGACTTATTTTTGTTGAACTGTTTTTCATAATTTTCTCATATTGTACACCACGTAACTCTCAAAAAACATCGGTAACCCCCCTTCAAAGACTTGTTTTTCAATAAAGTGTATTTTCAGCAATATTCCTTTAATTTTTCATAAATATCTCATGGATATTGTTCGAGTGACGCTGCTTTTAGTTATAAATCCCACACTTTTTTAGTATTTTACAGTATGTTTTAATGTAATGACATAAGATTTTGAAAAGATCATAGTTCCAAAATTATGTTGGATAGCCCGCCTATTTTTTTTACATTGGAAAGCTTTCTTTTTGAAGAACTTTTCGGCAAAGTTTCATGAATATCTCATGGATTTTAGATTTCTTGCCAAGTGTGGGATTCAACTTTAAGCAATTTTATGTGAATATTTCAACATTAGGTATATATTTTTTAAATTAACATATAAACGTATACGTCTTATTTGTATTGTTTGTGAGTTCTGGTCTGCTTGTGTCAAATTTGCGGATTATTCAACTTTAGGCTCGCTCTGCAAGTAATTAACGAAACAATCAACAAACAATAATTTCACACTCCCTTTTCCAGAGTTGAAAAGTTTTTTGTCTGCTAAGGTAGGGGCATGAGGATAATTTCAGAATGGGCATGGATGAATATGTCTGGAAACAAAGTAAAACCAATTGTTTCTGGCAAACATAATTCATGTTACCAAAAAATCAATCCTGTTAGACTTACAGATGATTTCATATTTGTAGACATAAATCAAATAACAAAACATTTAGCAAAATTTTTGATCTGACATCAGAAAATCCTGCCAGGTGATTGGCCAAGCTGTACATAGCGTGTCACTTTTTTTCAGTTTGCTTCAAGCAAGTGACATTGGCTGGAAAAATTATGTCATGATTTCAACCAATAAACTGCTGCAAAGGCCAACTTGGTATTGTGGCAGTTGTTCACACATGTCAAACTGCAATCCTCGTGAACTGTTGTATTTCACGCTCCTGTGTTACAGTTGATTGCTTCAGTTGATAATAAATCAGTCTCAAGCCAACTCTAAATGGCTTCAAATCTCTGAAAGCTAAATTATCATACCTTGACCAAAAGCATTGTATGTGATAAAAAAAGGACTATTCAGAAAGTTTGCGATTGTATAATAATTGTGGTACTATAAATATTTGTGAAACCAAAGATGGGTATCACTTTTCACAGAAAGTTCCATCAAAACTCCCCAAATGGTCATAAATTCTGAATTATCCCTTAGAATAGGGCAATGATCCAGTGATGGTGCCAACATTCATTAGAAAATCATAATAGACCAAGGGAGCCAGGCTTCTTTCATATCCTGTATAATAAAGGGGGCTTAAAAACCTCTCTTGAGGATGGTTCTTACACAGAGGTTGTGACATCCCTTTTGTAAAATTCTTGCTGAGTCTGCCTAAATGCTTAGCGGACCAGATTTAGGGAGAAATCTATTTTAAGTACAGAAGGTACAATTGAACAACAGTTTATCCCAGATTACTTTATTTACGAGTGTATAAAGAGTATTTTCCATGACGTCAGGAAACTGATGTTTGCCAGATTAGCATGCCGCTGCAAGCCCTATCATAATATCAAAAGTCCAATTTTTGTTCAAGTCGAAATATTAGTCAATGACATAGACTCATAAGGCAAAATATAGATGGTTCTTTCCAGTGGAGGATGTGACAAACTTTTAATGGTGTTTTGCTGTTTGAATGACCTAATTAATGATGTCCAGCAGATCAAGTAATTCAAAGTAGTGGCAGCCGCGCAGGGGTTTCTGTAGTGTGGGCTGTTTGAGGTTTCTAAAGGCCATTAAACAATGAAGTGTCCGGATAAAGAGTGTGTCACTGTTATAATCGACTTACCGCAAGCAGTTTTATACCAGTTTAAAATTTTTGGGTTGAGCATAGCTGTTCTAAGAGATAAAGCATGCATGTGTATGATTGATCCAACCTGAATTAAAGACAGATTAAACAACTTGATTGAGTGAAATGAACTCAGAAAATTACTACTGAGTTGTACAACCTTCAAATGGTATCAACTTACATGCGTTTGATGTTTCCTTTGCGTGCAGATTCGAGTGTATTTGCAATAGACACCACCATCTTACCCCTGTCTTGATTGTGTATGCCTGCATGACAGACAATTACTTGCTGTAAAATGCAGGTCTGCGCAGGTAGCAGAGAGAAACAAAAAAGTCATCTGGTTCCCGGGATTCAATTACTTGCAACTTGGAGTGGAGTGAGAATTCCTGGATTACATTTCACTTTGCAGTCATGAGACTCTTGCGAAAGAACAGTTTTCTCCTTAAAAAGATTAGATCACACAAGTCGTAGGTTGCGTTGAGCTATACTGGTGACTGGTGTTCTTGAGAAGAAAAAAAGCTCTTGTAAAATTTAGGGAAAATGTACTTGAAATCGATGTTACAGACTTCAAACAAGACTGATGTCTCGCTAAGAGTTACTCCTGTCTAGCAATGAGTAGCAAAAATATGAAAAATCATTTCATCCACCACAGTAAATTCAAATGCCTTTCAAGAAAACCATAAGAATATAAAAAAAATCTGCTGTAAAATAACTTGCTGCTAATATTTAATACCGAAATCTTGATTTTGTTCAAGGAATTTAAGAAGAACAAGCATGATTATTGTGATGTGTACATAAATATAAATAGTTTTGATTTTAAAAAAAGTAGTAAATAATGGTCTCTAAGCAAAAGCACTGCAATGCTGTTGCGTTGAACACAGGTAACGATGTGAGCTTCAGTTGCAGATGTTCTGAAGAGTTGAAGTATCACATTTTAATGGAACAAGTCCAGAACATCTGATGTGCCATCTTAATTATAAACATTGTGTCACTGGAATTATTGGTTATAAATAGACATAAACATCCAAAAACTTACAAATGATATCGATTATTGCCTTTAATTTGGTTTAAGATTTTCTATTTTGTACTGGGTTCTATTTGAAACGCTTCAAAATGAGGAAAAAATGAAATAGGTGAGCTAAATGGAAGAGTTACATGTTCTTTTCACTGAAGTGTACAGTATAGTCCCTGCATTATGAGACCGCCCCTTCGGCAGTCATGAAGTTGCCTTTTGCACTGATGCAGTATCTCCCAGAAAAAGCACTGTTTCACTTAGGAAGGCAGGACCTGAAAGGTGGTCACTCAGTATGTGATCTTAAAAAGCACATTTTCACTTAGCAAGGCAGGACTTTACACTGCGTTCCCAATTATTATGCAACTATGCTTTTTTGCATTATCTCAAAAGGAAATAACACTATTTGAATATTCTTTTCACATAATGATAAGTGTACCAAGGAGCTAATTTCCTGCCAATTTTGTCCAATTCCAATTCCGTTTACTCAGTTAGGAGTTATGCCATATAATGATGTTTTGGGGTGTTCCCAATTATTATGCAAATTCTTGGAAAAGCATCAATGGCCACCCAAAATCAACAAAGTTGATTATGAATTGACATTAGAATATACCTCATACCACTAAATAAAAAATGGAACCATCATTTCAAACGTGGATGCCTTCATGACCAAGAAATCAAAATAATACAACTGCATTGAAAAACCATTGAAATTGCCTTTTTTCTCAATAAAGAAGCCTCCCATGTTCTTAAAAAATTTAATATCAATGAAATTCCAGCTTAGAAAATATCTATAGTACGCCACGGTCATACTGTGCAATGAAACACCAAATCTGGTATCTCTGCAAAATATGACACCAAATCAAAAACTCACACTTCTGTTTCCCATTGGAATAGCATTGGCAATTGGATGCGTTCAATTCATTTCAAGATATTTCTCAAATACAGTGGTGCAACTTAATTGCCATTGGTTTACAGGAGAGTTCTAAACCTAAGGAAAGTGGAAAATGACTTAGGTAATGTTTTTTCATTTTGTCTGGCTAACAGAGGCTTTTTATTGCAATAAAACTGTAATTCCAATGCTATTTCAATGCAGGCGAATAACATGAATTTCTCTGCTATGAATGCATCTATGTTTGAAATGATGGTTATACTTTTTCTTTTGTGTTATGGGGTATATGTTGATGGCATCTTCAGATTAGTTTAGGTCATTTTGAGTGGCCATGGATGCTTTTCCAAGAATTTGCTTAATAATTGGGAACACCCCAAAACATCATTATATGGCATAACTCCCAACTGAGTCAATGGAATTGGACAAAATTGGGAGGATATTAGCTCCATGGTACACTTATCATTATGTGAAAAGAATATTCAAATAGTGTTATTTCTTTTTGAGATAATGCAAAAAAGCATAGTTGCATAATAATTGGGAACGCGGTGTAAAGGTGGTCACTTAGTATTTGATCTTAAAAAGCACTGTTTCACTTAGGAAGGCAGGGCCTGAAAGGTGGTCACTCAGTATGTGATCTTAAAAAGCACTGTTTCGCTTAGGAAGGCAGGGCCTGAAAGGTGATCACTCAGTATGTGATCTTAAAAAGCACTGTTTCGCTTGGGAAGGCAGGGCCTGAAAGGTGGTCACTCAGTGTGTGATATTACAAGGCAGGGACCAATGTGTCTCCAAGAAACATCGTTAGTAAAGACCCTTGTGGGGTTATTCATTGTTCATACAGTGTATGAAGAAATATGTGTGTCACAGTGAGATTGAACTTTGTCATAGTGTCTTCCAATCTTGAAAGAAAAGGTCAAAAGTGTGTAAGAATGGGTCACACGCTTACAAGGGTAGGTCAAGCCTCAGTAAGAATAGGTTACATGTTATCAAATGGAGTGCAAAAGACATCAAAGGTTTATCTTACCAGTCATTAATTATTTAACGCATTCTGAAATACAGGATGTTCTGTGTTGTAAAGCAGTGAAAATGCACTCAGATTAACTTTCCCCTGCCCGCCGAAGACTTCTTTGCTTTGATTCGTTCTTGCATTACACTAGTTTTCAGATGGTTAAGTATTTTACGACAGGAGACATTCATGTAAAATTCACGAATCATCATACCCTTAATTCATGGATGCTTTACGCTACTCCTCCCAAACCACTCAATGCCCACAACTACAAATTTGCAAGCATCTTTATTTCACACCTTACAACAACCATAAGTGGGTGTGCTTTCTCAAAATGTTCATATTATGCGTATTACCAGTGCACTTTTCTGTCATTTATGCACCACTATCAATCTTCTGTCATCTTTTCTGATTGTTGTTCTGTTTTCCCTACACTCCAGTGGAGGGAGGCAGCCAGGGGGGGGGGGGCACTGTCTTCAAAGACTGGCCCTTATATTTTCACGGGTACTATACTAGTTATGATAATTAATGCTATAAAAAGTGGTTTGTATCACAGGACTATCATTAATTTATAATGTTTTATAGTTGTATTATATATATGATATTAATTTTTCTTCTGTATTATTTTGTTCTTCTTATATATTTTATCTTTTACTTATGATCAACGTTCTGGACATAAATTCATTTCCTTGGATTTCAGTTTTATTACTTGACCTTCAGGCTGTAGAGGAGAAAAATGACTTTTGAGACATTTTAGGGTGGGTGGGGGAAAGTTAATCTGAGTGCATCTCATAAAAAGAAGAGTTATAAGCCTTTTCATAAATCTTTGTCAAGATATCAGCAATTTTTCTCTGCCTACGCCCAACAGCACAGGGTGAGTAAGTTACTGGGAGAAAGATCAAATGGTGACTGCAACAAGAAATAGAAACCTCTTTGGACAATTTTGAAAATGTGTGAGCAGTTGCTTGACTAATGCTATTAGTTTTGTTTATATTAACATTTTGTCGCTGCAATTTTAATGTCAAGATGTAGTAAATGAAATTTTTGAACTGATACCTGAACATTCTCATATGGAACAATGGAACTTCAATGCTTGACATTGATTAATATTACTATTCATTTTTACATTCAGACTAATTTGACAAGAAAACTGCTGACATGATGAAGGTGGTGATGTGGAGAAACTGTTAAATGGGAGAACTTCCCTCTTTGCTGTCATCATTATTTCTCCCACTATAGAACCTTAATCAAGCCATCCATAATTGTTCAATGCAAATATTGTTTTGAACAGATTTTAATATCTAAAAGATAGCTGAAGTTGTTGAAAACTCAAAGAAGCCTAGTAAATACTGACAGTGACAAGGAGGGTTTCTTTCCTTACCTAATGGTCTTGAATAGCATTCCTTTTATCATCATTTTATGTAAGAGGATTGTTACGTCTTTTGTTTCAAGGTAAAATACACAAGGTTGAACTTCATGGAGATAACTGCATGAGAAGCACATCATTATTGTAATATGTGCATTGTATTTTTACTTAATGCCAAGATATCAATATATGTGATATCATTGTAAGACAAGCATCCGGGAAAGGAAGAATTCTCAATGTATAATAAGGTAATTTGCCAAATCCATAGAAAAGAAAGTCTTATTGTCGATATTTAACATTTAACATTTTATTTATTTTATAGTGCTTCAAATGAATCATCTCCATCTCAGGAGCACTTTACAAACATAAAATTCAGTCTTAAAAATAACTTAAAATCGATTCAGTTAAAAATCATGAAATGTCACTCATTGCTCATAGGCAACTTTAAAATAGTGAGTCTTTAAATTTTTCTTAAAATCAGATAAGTCGGACGACAATCGACAAATCTCGGGTAGGCTGTTCCATATTGTTGGGGCGGCGCTGGTAAAAGCTTGTGGGCCAAGCGTCCTGGTGTTGCTTCGTGGTACTTCTAGAAGATTACTGCCTCGTGACCTGAGCGACCTGTATTGGACTGTACGGCTTAAGCAGCTCAGCTAGGTACTGCGGAGCAAGGTTGTTGCGACACTTAAAAGTCATTAATGCGATCTTATACTCTATCCGCTGGGCTACTGGCAGCCAGTGTAGAGATTTCAGTACCTCTCGACATGGGTCAAATTTCTTGACTCCACAGATCACTCTCGCAGCGGCGTTTTGAAGGCGCTGTAACTTCTGTATTACATTCTTCGGAGCACCGTAAAGAAGTGCATTACAATAGTCTATGTTGCTGGTAATGAAGGAATGCACAATTTGTTCAGTTGCTTGGTTATCTAGGTAACTCCGAATTTTCCTGAGCTGGACATAGCCTTTTCTACAGATGTTATTAACATGTTCCGACATGTTCAGCTGCTGATCAAACAGTACTCCCAGGTTCCTTATGGATTTGATAAGTTAATGTTGGACTGACCCACTTTAACTGAATTAAACTTAATTTTTGCAATTTGTGCTTGTGTTCCTAGAATCATTATAACCTCTGTCTTTGAATCATTTATATTCAACCGATGCCTCAGCATCCATTGTCTCACATGAGAAATACAGTCCTGTAACTTTTTGATCATTTCAACCTCAAGATCTTTATCACCTGCATTGTAGGTCAGATAAAGCTGGTGATCGTCTGCGTAGCCTCCCACTCGGACGTTTGGGAGATGACTGTTGATGACATCGTAGAGGGAGCTGAGGTACCCCAAGAAGACAACCGGTCCTGCACAGCTTCCTTGTGGTACACCAAATTTGACACTACGTTCACTTGAGATAACACCATTCACACATACTTTCTGATTCCTATTTCTGAGATAGGTGTTAAACCAATTCACAACCGATCCACCCAATTCAAGTCTGTTCAGGAAAATATCATTTAAAATGTCAATATCCACCGTGTCGAAAGCAGCGCTTAAATCTAACATGACTAACAATGTCACTTTCTGCTGGTCCATATTATATTACATACAGTGAATTAGATAACTAAGGCCTATATTTGGCAGTTGCTTTTAAATTAACACATAAGTATTATTGTATTGTTCATGAGTTCTGGTCTGGTTTTATCAAATTTACAGGCTCTTAAACTGCTCTTTTTGCAGGTTATTGACTATGTAAACCACAATCATTGACAGACTGATTTGTGCGATTACTGGCACTTTGGCTTTCATGATACGTATTAGTAATGGTTAGCTTTTTACTGAGCACTTGTACCACACAACAAGTATAGGTTAGCTTGGATCAAAGGGGGGTGATATTAATGTGATAAAGTGGTCCAGGATTGTTTACTGAGCTTGGCCACTACCCGATTTGCAATGGACCCAGACCAATTGTTTGCACCCTTTTCCATTTGTCTCTGGGTGAAAAATAAATTTCCTATGTTCTCCGTTAGGTTTTGCTCTGAATTCTATTTTTTGGTGTGTTGATTCTGAAGAAGTTCAATCCTCGAGATTTAACGACAGAGTCAGAAATTTGGCTGAGTACCACATTCGCATCTTGGGTTAAAACGGTTTTTGTTTTGCTCAGTTGTCACCTGCTGTGTGTTATCATTATTATTATTTTGTTTATTATACACTTTTCGTACAAAGGTATATTTTATGTTGAGGTCGTACAAAAGAATCGCGTCAGATCGGGGCACTACAAAAAATTATGAAAAAGATTATGTCATTTACGTGAAGTTAGGCGACTTCTCAACCTATATATTATATAATCAAGGGGACAGTAAAATCTCATTTGCAAATTGTAAGGATGTCGGTCCTACAGATGTTGTGTCATGTATTGGTTTTCTAAAATTCTTGCTGAGTTGGTCTAAATCCTTAAAAGACCAGATTTTCCTAGAAATCTATTTTTGGTGCTTTTAAAAATAGTAACTTGTCAATCTCAGGCTACTGTATTTGGCAGCGGGTAAGTAAAAAATGGGGTAAGTTTTCGTTGACGTAATAGAGAGAATTTTTGTCTGAGACGTTTTGAGAAGTCCCCATGATCAAAATTCAGCATAAAGTTCTGGTCAAAAAAGTAGTCAATGACATTGAGCCGCACGGCCTGGAGTATACTCACTAAGAAAGAGTGTATAGAGACGCTACTCGATTGCATTTCACTTCGAGGATAGAAACTCTTCCAAAAGAAGTTTTCACCTAAAAAGGATTACGTCACATGCTCCATGGGTTGTGTTGACCTGTAATAGTGTTGTTTATAAAGCAATTATATACATTAAGATGAAGAAATTCATGGGAATTGTCATTTTAGACTGACATCTTATCTTGCCAAAACTGCAAATTGCTCCTATCAAGCAATGTAATCCTTTACAGTCAAACACTTTGATATAGAATTAGAGTGGACTGTGGCACTGTGAAAATGGCACTTCATGTGTCATCATGCCCACTTGTTGGTGACAGCCAAACGAAAGGATTATGCATATGATTTTCATTCTAAAATCCATTATGACAAGTGAAATGGCTTTCTCTGGCTCATGACTAATCAAACAGCCCCTATGTTCCCCGTGTTGAAAGTAGAGAAGATGACACTTCATTGGCTATCATGAGTCACGAAGTGCCATTTCCACAGTGCCACAGTCCACTCTAATTCTATATCAAAGTGTTTGGCTGTAAAACCAATGCAAACAATTAGGACATCTTATAAGTATCCAACATTATTATCATATTTTCGAGTTGGTTGCTAGTAATATTTCAATGTGACTTTTGAGATTTTTTCCCCTAGAATTTGCTGGAAAAAAAAAAGAAATTGGAAATGTTCTGAGCTGGAGTATCACATTTTAATAATAATAATAATAATATTAAGAACTTATATAGCGCCAATTCCAGTAAACTGCTCATTAGCGCTTGGTGAGATTAGCCAATATTTCTGTAGTATTTTTCGAAAAGATATGTTTTCAATCGCTTCTTGAAGTTATCCAGTGTTTTTGATTTGCGTACATTTTCCGGCAGGCCATTCCAAAGTGTTGGCGCTGAATAGGAGAAGGCTCTATCTTCAAACTTGTTTTGATTTTGTATAGCAGGTACCTCTCGGAGCAATTTGCCATTGCTGTGGAGGTTCACATTATTTTCAGGTGTGAGTCGAATAAGACTTTTGAGATATTGAGGTGCTTGATTATTCACAAATTTCCATGTGGATGTCATAAGTTTGAATTGGATCCTTGCAGGGATCGGAAGCCAGTGTATCTCTTTCCAATAATGACTGCATTGGTCTTGTCTTTTTAGCCCTCAATTAGAAGTACAGCAGAGTTTTGAGCCACCCGCATGGAGTTTATTCATCACTTGTTTGGATGAACCATAGAGCAACCTGTTGCCATTTTAATGGAAAAGAAGTCCTTTGTATCTTCTAAGGTGCTATCTTGTTCAGATACATGCTCTGTGTCTCTTAATAGACATAGAATTTCCCAAATGATATATCCCCCTTAAGATTTTTCTTGATTTGCTATTTTTTAATGAATGTGCATCAACAAAGTGTAGAACGAGAGGAATAGGTCTTTATCATAAGGAGGTCAAGTAGTTTTTTGCGTGCAATGATCTAGAATAAAGATGATATAAATGGAACAGTTGCATGTGTATTGTGAACAAGTATTGTAAATAGTGCGCATACAACCCGATTATTGTAGGTGATACAACTTCATAAACAATTTCATGTGGAACACTACAGGACGATAGACCAATTTTGACGATACTTCTGTTAATTCTGGTCCTTGTGTTATGAAACACAATGGCTGTAAATTTAATATGCAAAAAGAGTAGAATTTTGCACCGTGAAAATGGCAATTAGTGAGTCATCATGCTGATGACTAGTCACGATCACACTCAATACTTTCAAGTTGGTGACAGCCAAATGAAAGGATTATGCATCTGATTTTCACTCTAAGATCAGTTATGACCAATCAAATTGCTTTCTCTTTATCATGACTAATCAAACAGACTCTATGGTTCCCATGTTAAATGTATGATTTTGACACATCATTGGCTATCATGAGTCACAAAGTGCATTTTTCACAGTGAAATGGTCCTCTCTTTTTGCATAACAAATTTACAGACTGTAAGGAATAGGTCAGGACAGAATGGGTCACAAGCATACAAGAATAGGTATAGCCACATTGAGAATAGGTTACGTGTTATCAAAGCAAGCTCTAAAGGCATCAACGGCTTATCTGTCCGGCCATTAGTTATTTAAGGATTTCAGAGAACATTCAGGGATTTTGGGCAGTATATGCATGCTGCATTCTCTGTTGCAAAGCAGTGGATTTATGTCACTCATTGATATTCCGTTATCCAGCTTTTCAGTGCTGACCTGTAGGTGTCATTCATACATATCAAAGTCATGAAGTAAAGGTTGAAAGGTATGTCTAATATTATAAGCTATATTCAATTTTGTATAGGCCTATATAGTCTTCTTTTTTAAAAATGTTATTTTCTTTTAGATTTTATCTTTTTCTAGCCAGTATATGGAAGCATAATCCATTCCCGTAGAATGTCAATTCTGTTATTAGTTATTGAGCTATGGCCCTTTGGCTGCAGAGAAGATAAATGACTTTTCACACATTTTCTGGTGGGCGGGGGAGGGTGACAAGTTAATCTGAGCGCATGTCATAAGAAGAAGTATTATAAGCCTTGTCATAAGTCTTTGTCAAAAGTCTCAGCACATTTTTGCTACCCACAGTGTGAGCAAGTAACTGGGTCAAAGGTAATAAGTTCTCCAGTTGTATATCACCCACAATAGAAAGCAAACATCTTAATTTGTATATTAGTTTCAAATTAATCAGCAAATGGTTGACTAGCTATTGCAGGAAGCGTTTCTTTTTAATCATATTGGCCAATGCCCATTCAATTCAATTCGATACTTTTTTCTAGATCTATAAAAACATTGAAATGCCAACCATTAATTTTGTTTCACAAATGCTTAAAAAATATCTGCCTTTATAACACAACATGATTTCAACTCTTCGATGGAAAATCCAAACTCCCACAAGCAGTTTGGTTGACCTGATGACGAAATATCACCCATTTCACTTTTTTAAGCAGTATGCCTTAGGGCGTACCAAAAAACAACAATGTTCTTTGATTTATGCACCCGTCGGAGGAATTGTGCCTTTTGGTGAGTAAATCAGTTGGAAAAAAAAAATTTGAAAATAGATGAAATATTTCACCCAAAATGCTGTGCATACCCATCAGGCAAAGTTATGGCATCTATATAAAACAAACTTGACAATTTTGGTGATGAAATTTATCAAAATGGACATTTTTTAAGGCAAAAATGCCAAAAATCGCAATTTTCCTCTGATTTTTAGCATGTTTTTTCCTAAATGCAGTCCATTGCAGATACATTTCTTATCTGGCAAGTGTTTTTTGTTCATTGATGAAGCCTTTTTTCCCTAAAGGTATTATCATTGTCAACCCTTGTGCCCTAGATCATTGCAGATCTTAATTTTGTAACGCTGAATACCAAATAATATGAATAATATCAATCTTCTTTCGGCGTACCTTGCTTGTATTGAACTATGCCGATAAATTGCAATATGAATTTTTGTATGTCATGTAGATGACAATACAGTGTAACAACATTAGGAACCTAAAAGGAAATAGTATCTCAAAGTTCCTATATTGTGTAAAGACTGCAATTATACATGATAACAATATGTTAAACCTGCAATGTAACAATATATAGTATGATTTAATTCAAATGGCATCCATTCCAAAATATATCTGCTCACCAAGTGCTGATCACCATACTGACTGACAATCTTTTCAATCATTACAATGATAAGTTACTGATGACCTCTGGACATAGCCAGAGTAGGGTTGGAACTTAAAACATCCACTGCACACAGGGCAGATACACACAGACCACATTGCATGCCACTATGCGATTGGTACCACTGCCACACATGAATACCAAATATTAAATCCGCATTAATCTACACTATTTCTAAAAAAGTTAGGTCCAGAAAGAAGATACCACACTGTCTCCACAGAGAAAGAACCATAAGTTCCTATTGTGCATTTCTTAGATCAGTGATGTCATTTGTGAAAGTGAGCACTTTTACATCATCCCTGCCTTAGTGCTGTGGTACTGGGTAAGAAATTGGAAACAGGAAATTATATGCAGCAGGAATTTTGTCCACACTTAGAATGCCTACATGTGAGGGTTGAGCATGAGAATGCCAGTCAGTGTTGAGAATGACTGGTAAAAGGTTTTTAATATCACAAATAAACAAATATTTCAAGTTGTAAATTGTATTTATTTTTCTTATTTGATTTGAATTGTGATAGCCCTTTCTGCCTGTTATACTTTTACTGAATCAGTGTTGTGTTTGCATTGTGGGAATGATCAAACTCATTCAGAAATCATTGTTATCTAGGTAGTAACAAGTCTGCATAAAATTGACTTATCGTGAGGAGTCTAAAACCCAATCTGCATCTCAAGCTGGCATAGAGCCAGTATCAATTACTTTGCCAAGCTAAGGCAATGATAAGCAGAATTGTTTCTAATGACTGATGGTTGATAAAGATTTGCTGTGAGAGGTTGACCAGTAAAACAATTCATTAATTTTGTAGCATTGAGTATGTTGGGTTCCATCATAATGATTAGCAAAGTACACATAAATCAGTCTTTATAATCGATTTTCATTGTACGATCATTGCAATTGAGAATATAGGCCTCTCAACTGTAAACAAATATAGTAATTTATAATACTAGCCACAAAATAATAAATAAAACTAAAAAACCATTCATGATAGAATTGAAGCACGAACTGCAGTGAAAAACTGTACATTTCATAGGTACTTTAGTCATAAGTAACAAGAAAAACGACAAGATTAATAATTTCATAGCATTAACTTAAGTAAAAAAATTATTATTTGCTATAGATGGCTTATTTTTAAAGACTTCAGCGTTGACAAGGATGTCGCCAATGGAATAAAATTGCTTCATAAAAAAAACAAAACATATTCATCTGACAAGAAAAGCATCTGTAGTGGCACTGTATCTAAGAAAAACATGCTAAAACGAAGCGAAAAAATTGTGATTTTTTGCATTTTTGCTTTTAAAAAAGTGCAAAACAGATAAATTTCATTAACAAAATTGTCAAGTTTGTTTTATATAGATGCCATAACCTTGCCTGATGGGTATGCACAGCATTTTGGGTGAAATATTTCATCTGTGACTCTCTTTAGTGACAAAAACTGCATAAAAACTGCGATTTTTGGTGTTTTCGGACCCCTTATTATTCAAAGGAGTTGACCGATTTCAAAATTTTTTTTTTCCAACTGATTTACTCACCAAAAGGCACAATTCCTCCGACGGGTGCAAAAATCAAAGAACATTGTTGTTTTTTGGTATGCCCTAGTATGCCTGTATGGTACATGTACATTATACAACACACAATGCTGCCAATACATCAAAATAATGACTAAATGTTCACAATAATTTGATTGTGTCATTGATGAGTGACATAAAGTCCAATTAATAAATTATATCTTTGAATGAGGCATTTTACTATCCATAAAATGTCGATATAGTCCAAAATCTGATGCAACTGCAGGATTTTTACTTTGCGAAAGTAAAGTTGGAAGAAACCGATCCCTTGTGTTTATAAATGTTTCATACCAGTAGTGGCGTAACTGGGGTGTCACGAATGGGGGGGGGCACCTGGGGGGGCACGCGATTCTTTGGGGGGGCACCCATAATACTAATTGTATATTTTAGCCAAGGTTGAAAAGTTCATATGGGGGGCACCTGGGGGGCACCTGGGGGGCACAGGTCCAATATGGGGGGCACGTGCCCCCCGTGCCCCCCATAGGGACGCCACTGCATACCAGTTGCACTAATGTTTGGTAATCCCTACTCTTTGTTATGCCACTTGCAAAGAGTAGCCGGTGCTTGTTTTGGATTTCAGTTTTTTTATAGATTTATCAAGATCAATTATGCATGTGTACACATTTAGGGTTAATAATGTTCGCGATTCAGGCTTAATTTTTCCGGAATGTGGTTCTTAGTTGTTGTTTTTTTGAAGAGAGGTTGTGAACTTCTGGAATTGAGAAGAATTTTCACAACTTTTGTGTTAGTTGTTTTTGTCAGCAGTTCTCTCAATTACATGTAAGTATCGTGATATTCATCAAAATTTAGCTGAGCTATATATATTTTCGTGGTCTGCTTGGCCAGTGAAGGTTGGCTCCAATAAAACACTGATGGGTGCTGAAATGTGATAAACTACTCCTGGAGTTGTTTACTGAGCTAGGCCACAACCTGATTTACAAGGGACCAGGACCATATTATTGTTTGCACCCTTTTCCATCTGTCTCAGGGTGAAAAATGACACAACTGTTTGTCCTCGGGTTTTATTTGGCTCAATCTTTGGAAGTTAAGAACCAAAGTTAGAAATTTTGCTGTGTGCAACCATCACTTCTTGAGTTGGAAAGCTTTTGTGTGCTGAGGTGGGAACATGAGAATAACTTCATGTCCCAGCATGAGTGGAGATGGCTAGATGCGAATTAAAGGGATTGTTAATAGCGAATATGGACTATTTTTCCTTAGCAAATCATATTAGTCCTAATTACATTGTATGGAGTGCTATCCAAATATATGAAATATGTCTTTTTTAATTATATATTTTCAGTCAAGACTAGATTATTGCGGATGCTCATATGAATCACGTTACCACCACATTTCAGTTGTTCTCAAATTGAATTTTGATTCCTCCTCAAATACTTTATACAAAAATCAATGTAATGAAATTGGATTTATTTTTGCAAAAAAAGAATAGTAACCAAATGCCACCGTAGCTTCGTGGATCCTCAATGTTTCTTTTTATTCTTTCGATTTTACTGTGTAAGAATTCGTCTTGATAACGCAAATAGTTTGATAGTCCATATTACATTCCTGTAAGAGAATTTTATCATTTAACATAAAAAAAGAAGAAATATGTCATATAGAATACGAATGTGTTCTAATCTTTTTCCAGGTTTCTAACAATGAAATATTATAATAGTGTATCCTGTTTTATAAGTAGGCCTATATATTTCATGATCGCTTCTCATCGGAGAACACGCTGATCTTATACTGTATTTATATAGTAGGCTAATTATTTGGATGTGCGAAAGACAATTGGACATGTAAGGTGCCCATCCCTACATATTAAATAGTCATGTATTATTTTTTAAGTAAGGTGTTATTCTATCTTTTTCCTGTTCTGTTTATTTGTGAGACATATTCTGTACAAATTAATCATCCAATAAATTGTACATCTGTAGATAATAGTTCCGACAGCAAGTGCCCAAATATCAATCTGGCTTCAAAGTGACTATATTGATCTGTACCTGAAATGAATCAGTTACATCACTGATCCAATTGACTCTCTGATATTACAATATCAAAATTAACCTACACCAAAAGACGATAAAAGCAGCTGGAATATATCCAGATTAACCTTATTTAGTTCAATAGCTTTATGAACCATGCTTGCAGATATTGATTCTTATATATATAATATTGCATGATTTTTGCATTTTATTGTCATGGTGGATAAACTGTTTATTTTGCCATTTCGCAGAAAATGAAGGGGTATGCGATATGAATTTAAGATTTTTTTTTTTTTCGGCCACCCTAGTGGATATACATAGAACTTCATTAGGACAAATGATAATCCGATACATTTAGGCTTATAAGGTTACAACCCCTCCTCTTTTAAGTTTTTTCCCTGGAAATTATTACTAGTGACAATTAATTTTATAAAAGGGTGGTATCCAGTACTATTTGCAAATTTTAATACAGAAACATGATATTTGGGTCAAATAATATTAAAGTAATTTGAAATGATCCTCAAACATTAGTTCACAGTACCAAAAATGAATGGTTAATTTGTTGCCATGGAAAGCCAAAGTCATGAAATTTGTCCCAGGGCACTATTAGAGACATAGATTCATTATATCTTGTCAAAAAATTAATTTTTTTGCTAGAGATACAGGACAAAAAACCTATTAAAAATAATCCCTAACATTTCACAAATTCTTGTAATAATGAACTTGACACTGAATACATTTCCTCTAACCTTATATTCCTTGAGAAATCAATGCCTCATAGTTCTCATATTAAGACGCTGGTGGCGTTTCACAGACTTTTTGTTCTTTACGATGGGTTTTCCATAAGTTCTGTCCAACCTTTCATAACTTTTGCTAGATTTTATTCAGAAGAATGATATTTGTGTCAGTTGATATTGCGTTAATTTGCAAATGATCCCCAAAAGATCAGATCAAAGAGGTAAAAATAAATTTTTGATTTGTTGCTATGGAAACCAAAAGTCATGAGATGCGGCTGAGATCTTGTTGACAGATATGCACATACTTGATATATATCTAGACAAAATGTGTAATTATTACAAGAGAAATAGAACAGAATGTTCTCAAAACATTCATAGCCATTTCAAAGCAAAACTTCCTTTTACTGGGACCCAGTAAATACATTTTCTCATACTTTCTATCCATGTCTAAATAAGATATCCCAGTCTTCATGATGAGGTCAGTTTAAGCATTGTCAAGTCTTCTTTTCCTAGGCTTTCCAATGTGTATTCTTTTCATTCAGAAAAGTTGGTACAATCTTCATTTGGTTCTGCCGCTTATACTTTATTTCTTGCATGTATGATAAAAGGCTCTTGCTCTCTGCTACTTTTTATCAAATTAAAATTAAGAAATGTAACAGGTATAAATGATGTCATCCATATCCAGAAAAATTGCTCATCTCGCAAAAACTGAGAAACTGCATTAGTGATGGTAAAGTAACTGAGATGTGACAATAATACCAGTTTACATTGTTACAGTGCCGCCTGTAAATAAGTGAAACGCATGGTATTGTGCCATTGCATCAATGCTAAAAATCCTTAACCAAACTGCTTCTGCAAGCATGAATTCTCATCCGATGAGAGGAAAACATATTGGGTCATAAAGGCCGATATGTGAGGCATGTTAGATAACAATAGCAGCCAATTTTCTTTGCTGTTGTTGGAGTTAGGTATGGGTCAAAGTCTTTGATAAGTAAGTGAACCACCCTTCCCTATGTTTTAACATTGGGCATGTGTTTCACTTACTTTGACCCATACCTAACTGCGACTACAGCTAAGAAAATTGGCCTTTATGACCCACTATGTTTTCCTCTCATCCGATGAGAATTCGTGCCTCCACAAGCAATTTGGCTGATGATGTTTAGCATTGATGCAATGGCACAATGTCATGCATTTCACTTACTTACAGGCGGCACTGTATTAATGATTTTACAATTAACTGACTGTAATCCATGAAAAATATTATAAATACGATTTAATTCAATAAGTCAAGACACAGATAGTGCAAGCAGGTGTTCAATTCGTTTTAGTGAGCACTAGTACAAAGTCTGGACCAGATTTCATGACTTCTGGTTTCCATGGCAACTGATTAAGAATTTGTTTATATGATCTGATTTTTTGGGAGTTATTTCCAAATTACGTCAATAATATTTGATCCTAATATCATGTTTCTACATCAAATCTAGTGAAAGTTATGACCAGTTGGACATAACTTTGTAAAACCCCTCGTACACCCGCAGCGTTTGGTATGAAATATCTCTCTCAACTTGGGAACACACAAGCATGTCATCTACAGTATATTTCACGTTTTATATAAATTTTATTGTCAGCGGATGAAACCAGGTGGCTCAAGATCTTTACCTGGAAAGTCAAAGATAGATATTTCAGGCAAATTAACTGATGGGACTTAGTTTTCCCTTGACAATGACTGAATTATTCCACAACTGGCAGTCAGAGGAGGGCGCTAAATGCTAAAATTGTAAAATGCAGATGTCTGTAAGGGCAGTATTTCCGAGCTAAGCAGACATATGAGGAAACGGCAGACGTCTGCATGTCTGCTATCCTAAAAAGAAAATCTTTTTGAAAAAATATATATATGCTAGCTGTCGTGATTATGATTTCAAAATTTACAGTAAGAGTATGTTTTGCCAAAAGAATTTTAAAATATGGTATAAGAGAAACTACAGATGAACCCATGATATGGTATAAGAAGCTATGAGAGGAATTATAGATGAATCCATGATTTTTCTATCTATCTATCTGTCTATCTCTCACCCTCTCTATCTCTTCATCCCAAGGGGGGCATGCGATACTCCGGAGACACCAACTGTACTTTTTCTATATCTCTCACTAACTAGGTCTTGAACACACGCACATCATGGGTTCATCTATGAATCCTCTTATAGCTTCTTATACCTGCTCTGCTGATCTACACTAACTGGTGTATTGTATTGACTGTTATTTTTATTCCTATGACAGTTTAGCTGGAGTTGGCAAGTTCATATGGGGGAGCATAGGTTCAATATGACTCACTATTAATTAGTAAGTCACTATATATGACTGTCAATCCTTAACTGTTAATCAGGCATCCCTTACTGTTGTTCATCAGTTAGTCACTACCTGTTAGTCATTAAGTCCGTTGTTTTGGTAGTTACTATTTGTTAGCCACTAAATATGTTATTTAGTCACAAACTGTTAGTTAGTCAAAACTGTTAGTCATTCAAAAACTGTTAGTTAGTCAAAAACTGTTAGCTAGTAAAAAAGTTTTAGTTAGTGAAAAAGTGTGAGTTAGTACTGTTAGTCAGTCAAAAACTGTTAGTTAGTCAAAAACTGTTTGTAGTAAGTCAAAAACTGTTAGTTAGTCAAAAACTATTAGTTAGTCAAAACTATTTATAGTCAAAACTGTTAGTAGTCAAAAATGGTTAGTTAGTCAAAACTGTTAGTTAGTCAAAAACTGTTAGTTAGTGAAAAGGGGGAGTTAGTCAAAACTGTAAGTAGTCAAAACTGTTAATTTGTCAAAACTGTTAGTCAGTCAAAAACTGTTAGTTAGTCAAAAACTGTTTGTTGTTAAAAAAACTGTTATTCTGTCAAAAACTGTTAGTTAGTCAAAAACTGTCAGTTAGTCAAAAACTATTTGTAGTCAAAACTGTTAGTAGTCAAAAATGGTAAGTTAGTCAAAACTGTTAGTTAGTCAAAAACTGTTAGTTAGTCAAAAACTGTTAGTTAGTGAAAGGGGGAGTTAGTCAAAACTGTTAGTAGTCAAAACTGTTAGTCAGTCAAAACTGTTAATTTGTCAAAAACTGTTAGTCAGTCAAAAACTGTTAGTTAGTCAAAAACTGTTCGTAGTAAAAGACTGTTATTCAGTCAAAACTGTTAGTAGTCAAAACTGTTAGTCAGTCAAAACTGTTAGTAGTCAAAACTGTTAGTCAGTCAAAACTGGTAATTTGTCAAAAACTGTTATTCAGTCAAAAAATGTTAGTTAGTCAAAAACTGTTAGTAGTAAAATAAAAAACTGTCAGTTAGTCAAAAACTGTTAGTCAAAAACTGTTAGTCAAAAACTATTTGTAGTCAAACTGTTTGTAGTCAAAAACTGTAAGTCAAAAATGGTTAGTTAGTCAAAACTGTTGGTTGGTCAAAAACTGTCAGTTAGTGACAAACTGGTAATTAGTCACTAATTGTCACTAACTGTTAGTCAGTCACTAACTGTTAGTCAGTCACTAGCTCTTAGTCAGTCACTAACAGTTAGTTAGTCATGTAAGTCAGCTAGTCCTTAACTGTTAGAATACTGTTAGTTACTAACTCCTAGTCTCTGACTGTTAGTCATTTTGTCCCTAACTGTTGTTCATCAGTCGGTCACTACTGTTAGTAAGTCACTGTTGTTAGTCACTTACTGTTAGTCACTTACTGTTAGTAAGCACTAACTGTTGTTGATTCACTAACTGTTTGTTAGTCTTGAACTGCCAGTTAGTCACTAACTGTAAGTCACTAACAGTCTGTTAATCAACCCAAGGATGTGCCACCCAGAAATTGGACCTATAAATAGAACAAACTGCTCTCATTACTATTCACCCCCAATTGTTACAACTCACCCCCAATTATTTCAGGTCCTGCAACAATTGTATATGCACCAATTGGTCGATTAATGAGTGGCAGGTGTACTTTTACATCAATGCAACAATATTAAGTATTTGTGATCATAAGATATTTTGTAAAGCTCTAGCTGACATTACTAAATGGTGGGGACCAAACCAGTTGACACTTTTCCGTATGGGGCAACCAGTATAGTATGCTGGCTGCATAGCCAATACTGTACTATAACAAATCTTGTCCTAAAGTTCAAGAAGCCAGCATAAAAAAAGCCTTGTTTTTATATGTGAATGCCCCCCCCCCATGAAAGAAAGCCACTGTGCTTTAGGACATCAACTCAGTACTTGAAACATCATAACAAAAGACAATGCGTGCAAGTAATTCCTGTCTATAACACAATGCAGTATATTGTATAATCCCTGGGAAATTAATATCATCTGCACTGTATAGCGTATGTGGCAAAATTGAAAACCTTTTTATCTAACAAGAGTGATTCATGTTACTTTCTTTTTCTTATGTAAGGAAATTGTAAAACAATGTTTCAGATATTTAGTTCATCTTCCAAGAATAACTGTTCAGGCTCAAATTTGCCTCTACTCAACATGTCGACATATTCCCTTTGTTCATCATTGAAGTAATTCTTCCAGTCTCCCACTGTACCCTTTCTCATAAAAGCAGAGATTTTCTGGTTCAAACCTGGAGTATCTGAATAGTTAAGCATAGGATTATCCTTCATAGATTTGAACGATGTCCGTTCTACAATCTTCCGGATCAAGTCATCAGAAAGGTCTTTCTCTAGGAAGGCAGCAACTTGACGGACTACTTGCTCTGGGTCTTTCAACATGTCTTCGTACTTGAAAATCTTCACCCTTGGATCATCCCTGTAGGCCCACCAACTGAGCTGCATGTCAAAATAGCTCCCATAAGTAAGTTTGTTATTGCGAAATTTTTCAAAGAATTCTTCCCAGGATCCATCTGGATCGAAACTCAAATCAGTCATTCTGTAGAAATGGAAAAAGGAAACAAGCATGTCCTTTGGGTTACGGAAGACAATTATGAACTTTGTTTTCCTTTCGTCCATGGTTTTCTTGAAGAAACGGCTTGAGAGGTGCGTTTTAAGTAATCTTGGAGGAATGTCAGCTTCCAGCTTTTTCACACCGTGATCAGGAGATTCACCATTGAAGTCGATGAAATTGAATCTGTTTCTAATTGGTACCTTGTCAGATCCCTCAAAGTCTCCCTCAGTGTTGACCAGGTATATGATTTCTTGCATCCAAGTTGTGCCTGAAAATGAGAAGGCATAACTAGCATGATTCTTATAGAAACAAGAATAGTATAATATTATATAATGATTATATAGGTAGGATTGGGACAATTGCCAGTATCTGTACTCCACAGTGTCAAAGCAAATAAGTTATTAATCCTTCATGTTTATTTGATGTCATCATGCCCATTACTGCATAATGAATAGGTTTTTGATCTGATAGAGCTTTTATTGAAAGGCACTCTAATTTTTATTCAAAATTGCAAGTAAAAATATAATCAGTTGACAGTGGTAGTTTGATCATGAAAATAATGAATTATGCAACCAATATTTAGAATCATTTCCCAGGGCACTGAGAGAACACTTTGTGACCGGGGAGTTTAGGCTTTATTGTTCTGGTGGAGGGATGACCGGTCTATGTGTCTCGATCTCTACTGGAAATTACGCTATTATTATATGTATATCCTTCATGTATATAGAGTTACATGAGAAGAAATTTAAATAGTTTAAAAGTATAGTCCTTAATATCAAGAAATAGCAGTGACGAAGTCTTTGATATCATTCATACCAAAGTTTGAGTTTATTTATGCCGGAGGTCAGGTCTTTGATTCTAAGTACAATGATGCACATTTAACAGCGCCATTTGGTGCTTGGTTGAACCTGCCAAAGGAACCCTTGGAATGGGGCGGGCTGAAGTAAACAAGTAGCTTAATCTTGTCATTGTCAGAGACCATGGTTGCTCTACATGTATGGAATTCAGCAACCTGTGTCTGACTGTCTGTAAATCATGTGTTATTATTATTAACTAGGAAGGTTGCCTTGGCATGGGTGCTGCATATTTTTAGTATATAACTTCATGATAAGAATCATGTAATGATTTATATTACATTCCATAATGTATATTCAAAAATTATTATTTTGATACCTTAAAAGAAAAAATAAAATGTTAGTGATCGGCCCTGCATGGTCATTTCCTTTACCCCTAAAATAACCTCGACTGAAAACCATTTGGAATAATTTTGATAACTTACCGCATTTGGGATAGGTTGCAATCATGATGTCAGAATCATCAAGAAGTGTCTCCTTGATCTTGTCAAAAGCCCATGCGGGATTATGTTCCTTGGGCATCATCATACCTTCATATTCATATTCTGTAGCATCCATTGTACTTTTCAGTTTCTATTTTTAGTTAAAATATTTGATTTTTATCATAACATCCAGATAAATGTTCATTTGTAAGTTATTGTTGAGAAAATAATCTTATGCCAAAGTCATCTGCATCCAGTGGCAATAGCATAGCCAACTGCATGTTCACAGCTCAGAAAAAAACTGTTTGTGGTTGTCCTGGATAAAGCATTTTTATGCCCAACCTGTTGGCAGATCAAGATATGTCATTTAAACATTGACCTTCGAGTTGCTTGGTGAAGTTTCCGATCACATTCTAGTACAGTTCATATTTCAGTGGCGTTGATATAAAATATCTATCTATGTCAGAATCACTCGTGTTTTATATAATTTTATTGACAACAGGTGAGAGTGGTGTTGTACTAAATAGTTTTTCATTGGCTAAAGATTGTTACATAGCAAGCAGAAATCTTTAAATTCGAGGACATTGTTATTTTCTGAAGATAACTTATTTTCTCTTTATTAGGTCATCATAGATAATAGCGTCTCACAGCATTTTATTGATTTACAAAATTTGTAGCTTAGTGTTATTGCAGAATAAGCTTCAAATCTTTGATATCAGAAATCACCAATTTTGCTGTGGTTCATGATTGGAGAGCAGGAAGGTTAAATCTACATAATTGTATTAGCTAATTGTTCATTGACAATTCTGGTGAAAATCCTCAATCCAAAAAAAAAAAAATACACCCGAGTAAATGTGATATAAAGCAACATCAGTACTTTTCAGTACAAATACCACAAAAAATCATCAGTATTCATATTTTTATTTTGTATTACAAGTATTCTGGATTTTTAGTTACAGACCCCAGAAAATGTTTAGTCAAGTTGAGGATCTTTATTTTTTGAGTGACCATACATCACATTGGATTAACTCCCTGAGACAGCATAGGTTATTGCAAGAGACTATCTATAGGGTCCTTCTTGCTTAGATAACAAAAAGCAATGCAATAAATTAAAATATCTTAGTTAAGAGTAGGTTTATACATAGATCAACCATACCTGCAGAGTGTGCAGACACATTATCACATTGCTAAACCATTTATTTGGGTTACTTGATGGTCCATATATATTTTTTCAATCAATGTGAAATAAATTTTGAATTCCTCAATATTCAAGATATAATACAAAGTAGTTTCAGAGTTTAAGTTCATCTTCCAATAGTAACTGCTCAGGCTCAAATTTTCTTCCACTCAGCATTTTAACATATTCCCTTTGTTCATCATTGAAGTAATTCTTCCAGTCCCCCACTGTACCCTTTCTCATAAAAGCAGAGACTTTGTGGTTCACACCTGGAATTTTTGAATAGTTAACCGATGGATTATCTTTCATAGATTTGAATGATGTGCGCTGAGTAATCTTTTGGATCAAATCATCTGAAAGATCCTTTTCTAGGAAGGCAGCAACTTGGCGAACTGCTTGCTCTGGATCTTTCAACATATCTTCAAACTTGAAAATCTTCACTCTTGGATCATCCCTGTAGGCCCACCAACTGAGCTGCATGTCAAAGTAGTTCCCATAAACAAGTTTGTTATTCCTGAATCGTTCAAAGAATTCTTCCCAGGATCCATCTGGATCAAATCTTAAATCAGTTGCTCTGTAGAAATTGAAGTAGGAAGCAAGCATGTCCTTTGGGTTACGGAAAACAACAATGAACTTTGTTTTCCTGTTTTCCAAAGTTTTCTTCAAGAAATGGCTTGATAAGTGAGTTTTCAGCAACCTTGGTGGAGGGTCAGCTTCTAGTTTCTTGACACCTGTCTTAGCTTGTGGCAAATTAAAGTCAATGAAATTCCATCTATGTTGTAATGGAACCTTGTCAGACCCCTCAAAGTCTCCTTCAGTGTTGACTAGGTAGACAATTTCTTGCATCCAAGTTGTGCCTGTAAAAAAAGGACATAACTTATCATATGTGACTGTTGTCTGTGGGAACCTTTTTAATAATCTATTGTCTGCTTAGGGTTGGACAATTACCAGTATTTGCCATACTTCATGGTGTCAAAAAAAGATAGTCGTTATATTTTCTGGATAACAAAATGACACCATAACATTGGTTGTTTAATGACTGGAAATTGATTGTAATTAGCAATTTATCCTAACAGTAATGGTGTTTCATTGCTACTTTCCATTTCGTTTGCAATATCATACGTCATAACTCATAACTTGGGAAAGATTTAAGTGGTGCTTTTATGTGTGTTTAATTTGCAACAGTTTGCCTGAATTTTGCATTGGGAACACAAATTTTCTTACTATTGTGACAATGTGACAATGCCAGTTTTCAAAATATGACCTGGATTTCATATCATGATGTAGACATTCTCACATTGATCCAACGTAATATCAAAGACAGTACAAGCTAAGATATCATCACTGCAAAAGTGTTTTTTTTCGTTCTTAAATAATCTGTGCAGCAAACATTGATGTGTAGACAACTTACCACATTTGGGATATGTGGCAACCACGACGTCAGAGTCATCCAGAAGCGTCTCCTTGATCTTGTCCAAAGCCCATGCGGGACTATGTTCCTTGGGCATCACCATTCCCTCATAGTCATACTCTGTTACCTGAGAATTCATTGTCTGTTTCAGGTTCAGTTCAAATAATTTGTCTTGTTTGTTGTCTCCAGATAGATGTAGATATACAAGTGACTGACACAAAATTTAGCACGTTGGCTATCCTAATAGTATTCTGAGATACCAAAAGTGTTCTTATCAGATGGCCACTGGTTAGAAGCCCAAATACTTTCACAGTGACAGTGTAGGCGAAGATATTGCAAATCGTCCTTGAAAAAGGATTTATATACCCAATGCAATTTGCAGATCAAGATAGTGTTTTTTTAAATGGACCACTGGAACTCTTTGTGAAGTTCTGGTACATTTTCTTGTACACTGATATATATACTGTCGCATTTTCTCAGCTTAGTAGCTCACGTGTCTTCGTCATTGCATGTTATAGATTGGGGTTATTGACAGCAAGTGACATTACTGTTTTATCTTTTCGTCCTATCATTTAATCGAATGTGAAAATTTGAACTTCCTTACTCCTATATATATTATACAACATACCATTCCAGGCATTTAGTTCATCTTCCAAAAATAACTGTTCAGGCTCAAATTTGCTTTTACTCAGCATATCAACATATTCCCTTTGCTCCATATTGATGTAATTCTTCCAGTCTCCCACTGTACCCTTACGCATAAAAACAGAAACTTTGTCATTCGAGGTTTGAGTATCTGAATAGTTCAGCATATAATAGGGTTATTTTTCATGGATTTGAACGATGTTTGCTCTACAATCCTCTGGATTAGGTCATCCGGAAGATATTTCTCCAGGAAGGCAGCCATTTGGCTGACTGCTAGTTCTGGATCTTTCAACATGTCTTCGAACTGGAAAATCTTCACTCGTGGAAACTAGCATGTCTTTTGGGTTACGGAAAACAACAATGAACTTTTTTTTCCTGTTCTCCAAAGTTTTCTTGAAGAAATGACTTGAGAAATGAGTTTTAAGTAATCTTGGAGGAGTGTCAGCTTCCAGTTTCTTCACACCATGGTTGGGAGTTTCACCATTCATGTCAATGAAATTGAATCTGTTGCGTATTGGTACCTTGTCAAATCCCTCAAAGTCTCCCTCAGTGTTGACCAGGTATATGATTTCTTGCCTCCAAGTTGTGTCTGAAAGGAAAGAGCATGTTTAATTGTCCATAGGTATTAGCATAAATGCAGGATTGAGATACCATGTAATGCAAGTACAATGTATTTGTTGTATTCCACTCTGGTGATGATCATACCTCCTTGTAGAGTATAATATGTCATCATGCCCATCACAGCAAGAATTGTTGAAAAGGATTAATTCCATGACAGATATTGCAAATCAAACATCAAAGCACTGATGGAACTCTGTGTGCCCTGTAGGGTGTGTAAGACCTTGTTTAAGGCTTACCTTATGATTAAAATTATGTTAATAATTTATTTAACTTTCCCTACACTCTGAAAATAATATTTTATGGTTTTCCTATATCCTCTGAGTATCATGATTTATCCTCAGTCCAGTCTGAATCTTCGATTCTGATTGGTTGAGAGCTGAGGTGTATGAGACCGTACACCCCTTCTGTGCTCACCAGACAGGGTGTACAGGAAAAACAATGACGTCACAATGGTTGCTAGGGCCATGTGACGTCATTCCAGTTGAATGAAGTCGGGAAATGTCATGCACTTACTCCAGAGAGTTCCTCTAGAATATGTTCTGACACTGTGTTGCATTTTGCCTAACAGCTCCGTCAATAATTGTCTGATTCACGAAATTCTAGTTGCAGCATGTTGATCAGCTTTATGGCTGTTCATCTGTATGGTTTGAAAATGTTCGGCACTCATTCCTTTGCTACAACGCCGTTTTTATGGACAATTGTTCACCTCGCGACTTGACAAGAAAATTCCTGGAGTTGATAAAAGGGGGTTGACAGAGGATAAAACCGTTACACCCTGCTTGTTTTTGGAGGGTACGGGAATATACACCACTCAGGCCTCAATACACCACTCAGACTTCAGCTTCGTGGTGTATGGAGTCCTTCGTAGTGTATATACCCTAGGGCGGTCCACATTCCAATGGGAAAAATCAAATCTCCTAAAACCCCCAATTTGAAAGCGGAAATTGATGACCACATAAGTAAAACAAACACATGCAAAATTTCAACTAAATCAGTTAATATTTAGAGGTGGCACAAAGCTCTAGATAAGAAGTTTATAATGTAATTCCTCATCAGCGAAACTGAAAAATTTGTCAATTTCCCAGATCTTTCTCAGAAGTGACTATTTTTTCCTGATTTTTTAGTACATGATAGAATTGGCATGGAAAATAATATCTGGGGGTTGTGTTTCATTCATTATTCGTAGAAAGTGAAATATTTGCCTGTTTTTTATGAAAAAAGGCCTGATAATTAACCTATGTAAATCTATACTGACCTGCTACAAAGCTTTATAAGTCAGACAGAATATCAGGACAGCATTGGGCATCCTGTACATACTGAGAAAAAGGATACTTGATCAAAATAATACCCTGTTATAGCAAGATTTTCAAATACCAATGATTTTGAGGTCTGGCGATGGGCAATCCCATGTTAAACTTCAACGGCTTTGTGCCACCTCTAAATATCAATTGATTTTGCTGAAATTTTTACACAATACCTTTTGTTCATATAACATCAAAATTCAAGATTCAAATCGGAGAAATTCAGAAGAAAGTGTTTTTGGACCACCCTAATATACCCATACCCTCCAAACAAGCAGGGTGTAACTGATAGTACCTTTAAAACAAAGAAAACATCTAACTTTGTAGGTTAGATCCTGACATTTGGAAGTTCATTACGTATAATAGTGCAATCAACAATGGTCTATTTGACATATACCAACCACAGGATAGACTGGGATAATCTGAGGATACTATTAAGAGAGGACAATTTAATGAAGCAAAAAATCAAGGAGGCAATCAAAATCAAGTAACGCTAGCCATTGTCAAATTGGGACCAAGGCCTGGAACTCCCCCCGATTTATGGCACTCTCGCTCTCCTGTCACATGACCTCGACCTGACCTCGGTCATGTGACCTCTGAGCTATAGCACAAGGCTGAAGAAGTCCTTGAGAGAAGGACACAAGCTGCCGTGTGAGTGAAAGAAAAGAAATTTGCTGATTGGAATACTATACTTAAAGAAAATATAGTAATCACTGACTTTTTCCCTAAAATTACCTGTAGATTCTGCAAACATATAAATGATAAGTGTTAACTCACCACATTTAGGATAGGTGACAATCATGATGTCAGAGTCGTCTAGAAGCGTCTCCTTGATCTTGTAAATGGCCCGTGGGGGAGAACTTTTCTTTGGCATAATCATTCCACCATATTCGTACTCTGTTATTTGAGAATCCATTATTATAGTTTAGTCTAAATCATTGATATTGTTCATTGCATCTGGATCAGTGGCATATTTGGGGGGCTATTAGACCATGGCCCCCCCTCTCAGGCCAGAGATTAACATGGGAAAGAGAGGAAAAGCCGCAGAGCGCACCGTATTCACCCCATGTTATTACCCCCCACCTTAGGCCATTTCTAGATAAGCCCCTGATCTGGACTGATGTATAAGCAAAGTTGAGCAGCGTGTCTGTCCTGTGATGCCAAAGTCAACCTCAGTTTATTCACAGTTTAGACATAAGTGTTGTACGGGCCATTCTCAAATTTTGGGACAAAATGCCCTCGAAAATGTGGTAACGGAGTGGACTTTCGATGCAAAAAACCTGCTGTTCAAGCAATTTAAAAATAGAAAAAAAGGGAAAAAATTATGTAAGTCTTATTTTCAGAAGTACATAATCATGGATCAATCGTTTTTTAATTAAATATCGATTTTTTTGCTCATTTTGAGGTAGCCGAGTGGACAGGAACGGTTTGGTTTTCTCTTACAGGCAATTTCATTAGTATGCGATTCTAAGACTCTCTACACACTAAATACATAGCATTTTTGCTTCAACTGATTGGTTTAGAAACAACAGAACGTAACACAGCTAATATATCAAACATAGCAAGTATATACATTGCATTTCTTTGAAAAAGTATCATTGGTGAGCTCGGAAATGAAGCAGAGTAGACATTTTATTGGGACCAAAAAATGTTCCAATCAAAATGTTGCCTTAATTTGTTGAATACCTGTTTAATGAAATCTGCAAAGCTGCGGTAGTGTGGCGCATGTGCATTTTACGAAATTTAGTGAAAATAGCTCATTGAAAACAATTTATGAACAGAGCTATGGCAAGGAACAAAGTGGACAAAAAAATTAACTAGTGACACATGTTTTACATCAATTGATTCTATTCAATGAAACAGGAGAAAAGTTAAATATGATGTATATATTAATTCAAGTCTATATTCTCATGAATCGTGCAAAGAAACTTTGAAAATGATATTACTTTAGGAGGAAAATTAACACTTGATTTTGTCATCACAGGTCCAGTGACAGGGAAAAACCATTGATTTGGCACAGCTTACTGGACATAATGTACCGAAAAAAGGTCTAATAAATAACTTTTTGTTCCAAATGCGGTTGTTCTAAATAGAAAATGAATAACAGATGCAGAGTGATGCTTCAGATATTAATTACATTCAAATTAATATCAGGGAACTGGAGTGACGCAAATTGTCCCGAAATTTGAGAATGACCCTTACATGACCTGGCAAAATTCTATAAATATGCCAATCCTGTTGGCAGAATACTCTGAATGTGATACACAAACACTCACACTCACCATGGTTGGCTATATTCTAGAATATGTTCTAGTACTTTTTATATTGTTTATTTTGTTCAATGTCAAATATATCCCTTATCTTAGATAGATAAATACGTAACTTGCAAGGCGTGCGTGTTTTTTTTGCAGCAGGTAAACCTAGTCTTTGCAGTCGAAGTCATATTAACGTGGAATCTCAAGTTCTTTTCTATGCTGTTGAACTGTGATGTCAGAGATGACTCTATGCTAGCATTGCAATACATGTAAAGCTGGTGAATCTGACCCAGTTCAAAATTACATCACAGCTTGTATTTAATTTATATAATTTATATGAGTGCAGCTCTTGGCTGCCAAAGGCAGCCATGAGCGAAGCTCACCTAGCATAAGGACAGCTCATTCTGTTTGGTGCTTCTGTGGTCACAGCGCTCCTGAAGAAACATTGGGGTTAAAATAATGAGCCCGAAACAGGACCTATACCACATGAAACTACACGATCATACGAAAATTTTAAGACAAAAACGAAAAAAATCTGTTGGGAATTTTTTGAGAAATTCAAGTTTAAAAAAATATAGTTTATCCCACCACTAGAATGCATTTGTCATGGCATATAACAAATTTAACAGGCTTGAAAATGTGATGAAACCTGTTGGCTAAGCTCAGTAACACATTTCAAATAAGTTTTAATGATGAATTTAAAATATTTACTGACTTCATTGAAATAAATGTGACAAATTGTTTATCACACACTGTAAGAATGCAAAAATCCTAAAAGTAACCAATTTCCACAGATTTTCAGTGTTTGGTCATTGAAATCTGAACCATTATCCTTAGTATGGACATGTGAAGCTTTATAAAGCTTTCGAAAAGTTAAAACATGCCTGAAATGGATATAAATGTTACTAGTAAGCTGACACTCACAAGAAAGATCAATCATAAGTCAGCACTGATTCCTAATCAGCCTGTTTAGTTTATGGTACAATATCTACATGCAAGAATTCAAATAAAGAGCTAGGTGGCAGCACAGAATGATACATGTTAATATTTATGGTGACATATCAGGTCACTACAAGCAAACCACATGCAAACTTCATTGATTTGTGCTGGCAGCAACCATTTCCCTCATACATAATATACACTAAGACTTACATAAGCATTATATACGGTATAGCGTCTCACACCATTTTATTTATTTACAAAATTTGTAGCTTAGTGTTATTGCAGAATAAGCTTCAAATCTTTGATATCAGAAATCACCAATTTTGCTGTGGTTCATGATTGGAGAGCAGGAAGGTTAAATCTACATAATTGTATTAGCTAATTTTTCATTGACAATTCTGGTGAAAATCCTCAATCCGAAAACAAAAAAATACACCTGAGTAAATGTGATATAAAGCAACATCAGTACTTTTCAGTACAAATACCACAAAAAATCATCAGTATTTATATTTTTATTTTGTATTACAAGTATTCTGGATTTTTAGTTACAGACCCCAGAAAATGTTTAGTCAAGTTGAGGATCTTTATTTTTTGAGTGACCATACATCACATTGGATTAACTCCCTGAGACAGCATAGGTTATTGCAAGAGACTATCTATAGGGTCCTTCTTGCTTAGCAAAAAGCAATGCAATAAATTAAAATATCTTAGTTAAGAGTAGGTTTATACATAGATCAACCATACCTGCAGAGTGTGTAGACACATTATCACATTGCTAAACCATTTATTTGGGTTACTTGATGGTCCAATCAGGTCCATATATATTTTTTCAATCAATGTGAAATAAATTTTGAATTCCTCAATATTCAATATATAATACAAAGTAGTTTCAGAGTTTAAGTTCATCTTCCAATAGTAACTGCTCAGGCTCAAATTTTCTTTCACTCAGCATTTTAACATATTCCCTTTGTTCATCATTGAAGTAATTCTTCCAGTCCCCCACTGTACCCTTTCTCATAAAAGCAGAGACTTTGTGGTTCACAGTTGGAATTTTTGAATAGTTAAGCGATGGATTATCTTTCATAGATTTGAATGATGTGCGCTGAGTAATCTTTTGGATGACATCATCAGAAAGGTCCTTCTCCAGGAAGGCAGCAACTTGGCGGACAGCTTGCTCTGGGTCTTTCAACATGTCTTCGAACTTGAAAATCTTCACTCTTGGATCATCCCTGTAGGCCCACCAGCTGAGCTGCAAGTCGAAGTAGCTCCCATAAACAAGTTTGTTATTCCTGAATCGTTCAAAGAATTCTTCCCAGGATCCATCTGGATCAAATCTTAAATCAGTTGCTCTGTAGAAATTGAAGTAGGAAGCAAGCATGTCCTTTGGGTTACGGAAAACAACAATGAACTTTGTTTTCCTGTTTTCCAAGGTTTTCTTGAAGAAATGGCTTGATAAGTGAGTTTTCAGCAACCTTGGTGGAGGGTCAGCTTCTAGTTTCTTGACACCTGTCTTAGCTTGTGGCAAATTAAAGTCAATGAAATTCCATCTATGTTGTAATGGAACCTTGTCAGACCCCTCAAAGTCTCCTTCAGTGTTGACTAGGTAGACAATTTCTTGCATCCAAGTTGTGCCTGTAAAAAAAGGACATAACTTATCATATATGACTGTTGTCTGTGGGAACTGTTTAATAATCTATTGTCTGCTTAGGGTTGGACAATTACCAGTATTTGCCATACTTCATGGTGTCAAAAAAAGACAGTCGTTATATTTTCTGGATAACAACATGACACCATAACATTGGTTGTTTAATGACTGGAAATTGATTGTAATTAGCAACTTATCCTAACAGTAATGGTGTTTCATTGCTACTTTCCATTTCGTTTGCAATATCATACTTCATAACTCATAACTTGGAAAAGATTTAAGTGGTGCTTTTTTGTGTGTTTAATTTGCAACAGTTTGCCTGAATTTTGCATTGGGAACACAAATTTTCTTACTATTGTGACAATGCCAGTTTTCAAAATATGACGTGGATTTCATATCATGATGTAGACATTCTCACATCGATCCAACGTCATATCAAAGACAGTGCAAGCTAAGATATCATCACTGCAAAAGTGTTTTTTTTCGTTCTTAAATAATCTGTGCAGCAAACATTGATGTGTAGACAACTTACCACATTTGGGATATGTGGCAACCACGACGTCAGAGTCATCCAGAAGCGTCTCCTTGATCTTGTCCAAAGCCCATGCGGGACTATGTTCCTTGGGCATCACCATTCCCTCATAGTCATACTCTGTTACCTGCGAATTCATTGTCTGTTTCAGGTTCAGTTCAAATAATTTGCCTTGTTTGTTGTCTCCAGATAGATGTAGATATACAAGTGACTGACACAAAATTTAGCACGTTGGCTGTCCTAATAGTATTCTGTGATACCAAAAGTGTTCTTATCAGATGGCCACTGGTTAGAAGCCCGAATACTTCCACAGTGACAGTGTAGGCGAAGATATTGTGAATCTTCCTTGAAAAAGGATTTATATACCCAATGCAATTTGGCAGATCAAGATAGTGTTTTTTTAAATGGACCACTGGAACTCTTTGTGAAGTTCTGGTACATTTTCTTGTACACTGATATATATACTGTCGCATTTTCTCAGCTTAGTAGCTCACGTGTCTTCGTCATTGCATGTTATAGATTGGGGTTATTAACAGCAAGTGACATTACTGTTTTATCTTTTTGTCCTATCTTTTAATCGAATGTGAAAATTTGAACTTCCTTACTCCTATATATATTATACAACATACCATTCCAGGCATTTAGTTCATCTTCCAAAAATAACTGTTCAGGCTCAAATTTGCTTTTACTCAGCATATCAACATATTCCCTTTGCTCCTCATTGAAGTAATTCTTCCAGTCTCCCACTGTACCCTTACGCATAAAAACAGAAACTTTGTCATTCGAGGTTTGAGTATCTGAATAGTTCAGCATATAATAGGGTTATTTTTCATGGATTTGAACGATGTTTGCTATACAATCCTCTGGATTAGGTCATCCGGAAGATATTTCTCCAGGAAGGCAGCCATTTGGCTGACTGCTAGTTCTGGATCTTTCAACATGTCTTCGAACTGGAAAATCTTCACTCGTGGAAACTAGCATGTCTTTTGGGTTACGGAAAACAACAATGAACTTTGTTTTCCTGTTCTCCAAAGTTTTCTTGAAGAAATGACTTGAGAAATGAGTTTTAAGTAATCTTGGAGGAGCAACAGCATTGTGACGTCATCACCAGAGCTGTCACCTTGATGATGTCACAATGGCTAAAACAATGGCATTGTGACGTCATGACTATTGTTGCTATAAGGCTGACGTCATAACAATCCTATGGTTGCAATTGTGACATCATTGTTTATCTCATACACCCTGTCTGGTGACGACAGACAGGGTGTACGGTGTCATACACCGCGGCTCTTAGCCAATCAGAATCAAGGATTCACACTGGACTGAGGATAATATCAGTTACACCCTGCTCGTTTCGAGGGTACGGGAATATACACCACGAAGGACTCCATACACCACGAAGCCAAAGGCTGAGTGGTGTATGGAGGCCTGAATGGTGTATATTCCCGTACCCTCGAAAAAGCGCAGGGTGTAACGGTTTTATCCTCAGACTTCTTGTTTTATTGATGCCCATAGATTATCTTGCAAACTGAGTCTGAAATGTCTTTCATTAACAAAGCAAGAGCATTGTGACGTCATCACAAGAGCTGTCACTTTGATGATGTCACAATGGCTCAAACAATGGCATTGTGACGTCATGACTATTGTAGCTACAAGGATGACGTCATAACAATGCCATGGTTGCAATTGTGACATCATTGTTTATCTCATACACCCTGTCTGGTGGCGACAGACACGGTGTACGGTGTCATACACTGCGGCTCTCAGCCAATCAGAATCAAGGATTCACACTGGACTGAGGATAAATTCCCATACCCTCCAAACAAGCAGGGTGTAACTGATAGTACCTTTAAAACAAAGAAAACATCTAACTTTGTAGGTTAGATCCTGACATTTGGAAGTTCATTACGTATAATAGTGCAATCAACAATGGTCTATTTGACATATACCAACCACAGGATAGACTGGGATAATCTGAGGATACTATTAAGAGAGGACAATTTAATGAAGCAAAAAATCAAGGAGGCAATCAAAATCAAGTAACGCTAGCCATTGTCAAATTGGGACCAAGGCCTGGAACTCCCCCCGATTTATGGCACTCTCGCTCTCCTGTCGCATGACCTCGACGTGACCTCGGTCATGTGACCTCTGAGCTATAGCACAAGGCTGAAGGAGTCCTTGAGAGAAGGACACAAGCTGCCGTGTGAGTGAAAGAAAAGAAATTTGCTGATTGGAATACTATACTTAAAGAAAATAGTAATCACTGACTTTTTCCCTAAAATTACCTGTAGATTCTGCAAACATTTAACTCACCACATTTAGGATAGGTGACAATCATGATGTCAGAGTCGTCTAGAAGTGTCTGCTTGATCTTGTAAATGGCCCATGGGGGAGAACTTTTCTTTGGCATAATCATTCCACCATATTCGTACTCTGTTATTTGAGAATCCATTATTATAGTTTAGTCTAAATCATTGATATTGTTCATTGCATCTGGATCAGTGGCATATTTGGGGGGCTATTAGACCATGGCCCCCCCTCTCAGGCCAGAGATTAACATGGGAAAGATAGGAAAAGCCGCAGAGCGCACCGTATTCACCCCATGTTATTACCCCCCACCTTAGATCATTTCTAGATAAGCCCCTGATCTGGACTGATGTATAAGCAAAGTTGAGCAGCGTGTCTGTCCTGTGATGCCAAAGTCAACCTCAGTTTATTCACAGTTTAGACATAAGTGTTGTACGGGCCATTCTCAGATTTTGGGACAAAATGCCCTTGAAAATGTGGTAACGGAGTGGACTTTCGATGCAAAAAACCTGCTGTTCAAG
Source organism: Platynereis dumerilii (assembly GCA_026936325.1). Classification (NCBI taxonomy): domain Eukaryota; kingdom Metazoa; phylum Annelida; class Polychaeta; order Phyllodocida; family Nereididae; genus Platynereis; species Platynereis dumerilii. The sequence goes on along the minus strand of JAPTHN010000001.1, from coordinate 178,425,927 downwards.
CAATTTAAAAATAGAAAAAAAGGGAAAAAAATATGTAAGTCTTATTTTCAGAAGTACTTAATCATGGATCAATCGTTTTTTAATTAAATATTTTTTTTTTTGCTCATTTTGAGGTAGCCGAGTGGACAGGAACGGTTTGGTTTTCTCTTACAGGCAATTTCATTAGTATGCGATTCTAAGACTCTCTACACACTAAATACATAGCATTTTTGCTTCAACTGATTGGTTTAGAAACAACAGAACGTAACACAGCTAATATATCAAACGTAGCAAGTATATACATTGCATTTCTTTGAAAAAGTATCATTGGTGAGCTCGGAAATGAAGCAGAGTGGACATTTTATTGGGACCAAAAAATGTTCCAATCAAAATGTTTCCTTAATTTGCTGAATACCTGTTTAATGAAATCTGCAAAGCTGCGGTAGTGTGGCGCATGTGCATTTTACGAAATTTAGTGAAAATAGCTCATTGAAAACAATTTATGAACAGAGCTATGGCAAGGAACAAAGTGGACAAAAAAAATAAACTAGTGACACATGTTTTACATCAATTAATTCAATTAAATGAAACAAGAGAAAAGTTAAATATGATGTATATATTAATTCAAGTCTATATTCTCATGAATCGTGCAAAGAAACTTTGAAAATGATATTACTTTAGGAGGAAAATTAACACTTGATTTTGTCATCACAGGTCCAGTGACAGGGAAAAACCATTGATTTGGCACAGCTTACTGGACATAATGTACCGAAAAAAGGTCTAATAAATAACTTTTTGTTCCAAATGCGGTTGTTCTAAATAGAAAATGAATAACAGATGCAGAGTGATGCTTCAGATATTAATTGCATTCAAATTAATATCAGGGAACTGGAGTGACGCAAATTGTCCCGAAATTTGAGAATGACCCTTACATGACCTGGCAAAATTCTATAAATATGCCAATCCTGTTGGCAGAATACTCTGAATGTGATACACAAACACTCACCTTTGAAATGGTTGGCTATATTCTAGAATATGTTCTAGTACTTTTTATTTTGTTCAATGTCAAATATATCCCTTATCTTAGATAGATAAATACGTAACTTGCAAGGCGTGCGTGTTTTTTTTGCAGCAGGTAAACCTAGTCTTTGCAGTCGAAGTCATATTAACGTGGAATCTCAAGTTCTTTTCTATGCTGTTGAACTGTGATTTCAGAGATGACTCTATGATATCATTGCAATACACGTAAAGCTGGTGAATCTGACCCAGTTCAAAATTACATCACAGCTTGTATTTAATTTATATAATTTATATGAGCGCAGCTCTTGGCTGCCAAAGGCAGCCATGAGCGAAGCTCACCTAGCATAAGGACAGCTCATTCTGTTTGGTGCTTCTGTGGTCACAGCGCTCCTGAAGAAACATTGGGGTTAAAATAATGACCCGAAACAGGACCTATACCACCTGAAAATGCACGATCATACGAAAATTTTAAGACAAAAATGAAAAAAATCTGTTGGGAATTTTTTGAGAAATTCAAGTTTTAAAAAATATAGTTTATCATACCACTAAAATGCATTTGTCATGGCATATAACAAATTGAACAGGCTTGAAAATGTGATGAAACCTGTTGGCTGAGCTCAGTAACACATTTCAAATAAGTTTTAATGATGAATTTAAAATATTTACTGACTTCATTGAAATAAATGTGACAAATTGTTTATCACACACTGTAAGAATGCAAAAATCCTAAAAGTAACCAATTTCCACAGATTTTCAGTGTTTGGTTATTGAAATCTGAACCATTATCCTTAGTATGGATATGTGAAGCTTTATAAAGCTTTCGAAAAGTTAAAGCATGCCTAAAATGGATATAAATGTTACTAGTAAGCTGACACTCATAAGAAAGATCAATCATAAGTCAGCACTGATTCCTAATCAGCCTGTTTAGTTTATGGTACAATATCTACATGCAAGAATTCAAATAAAGAGCTAGGTGGCAGCACAGAATGATACATGTTAATATTTATGGTGACATATCAGGTCACTACAAGCAAACCACATGCAAACTTCATAGATTTGTGCAGGCAGCAACCATTTCCCTCATACATAATATACACTAAGACTTACATAAGCATTATATACGGTACAAATTAAGTACAATTCAAAAGTATGGCTGAATTTCTTCAAATCATCAGATGTTGGACAACCTGTCAAAGTAGGCATTCTGCGCAGTTGTCAACAACCTGTGTGGAAAATTGAGCAAGATGTTTGCTACACTTTTCCAGGTGTACCTTGTACCTGTCTTATTGAAATGAGTATTCAGGTTGTTTTTGAAATATTCTGTAGCATGAACAAATTTACTGGACATAAGAATTTCTTTGATTTAAAAGAATTAAGGGAGTTACGAAAGCTAGCGTGTATGGCATCCTGGAATGCAATAAAACAGCTGTAGTAAGGCTCCATAGCTTCTGTGCAACATACCATGTATATATTTTTCATTATTTGACATGTACACGAATTTGTGGAGGTGTAAAAACGAGCATGTACGAATTTGTGGACATGAAAAAACGAGCATAGGTGCTCGTGTATGTGTAATAACTAGCACTCGTGTATGTGCTTTATTATTCATTTGTGTACCTGCCATTACTAGCATTCGTGGAGGTGTTATATCTTTCAGTTTTAGGGTCAAAATTAGGTTTAGAGTTAGTTTTAGTCAAGTTTAAGGTTCCAATGTTCGTTTTTGCACCTACACAAATTCGTGAATTGCAATATTTGACACCTAAACGGATGCCAAATTTGTGTATGTGTTCGTTTTTGCAGGTATACAAATTCGTGTACATGTCAAATAGTGAAAAATATAAACCTCAACATACTGGACAGCATATTAAAGGATACTCAAAATCAGCGATTGGATAAATGAATTCTTCCCCGACGGTTTCACTCCAAATTTAGTCTTTCACAGTGTTAAACTATGCATGGGCCTATGTTTCGACCGGTCAATCAAATTCAAAAAGAGCTTCAACAGCTCAATAAACAATTCATTCATGACACTCACTTTTTTAAGAGAGAAGGAAAGGGATACAATTCTCTAAATGAGTTTAGTTAGTTGTGAATTTTGTATAGGAGAGATCACAATGCATGGTATGAGAGTTGATTGCTTGCCACTCTTTCCTGGCCTATGAAAATACATTTGAGACATTCTTTCAATTCAAAAGTCACAAGATGTTTCCCATATTATTGTTAAGGATAATCTTAAGTTCTTAGCAATCAAACACATGAAAATTCTCGAATTTAGGTCACTTCCAGCATTTTTGCATTTTTACAGTGTGTGATAAACAATTTGTCACACTTTTTTGACATAAGTTAGCAAGAATTTTTAATTCAACATCAAAACTTGTTTGTAATGCATTACAGTGCTTAGCCAACAGGTTTCATCACGTTTTCAAGCTTGTTAATTGTGTAATATGCCATTACACATGTATTCTAGTGGTGGGATAAACTATATTTTTTAAAACCGAAATTTCTCAAAAAATTCCCAACAGATTTTTTTCGTTATTTTTCTTAAAATGTTTGTATGATTGTGTAGTTTCATGTGGTTTAGGTCCTGTTTCGGGCTAATTTTTTTAACCCCAATGTTTCTTCAGGAGCGCTGTGTGGTGTTTCAGTGACTGCCTGAAGAGGAAGTGCCTGCAGTTGCCTGAACAGTAGAGCTAGTAGTTTAGTTACAGTTGAGTTTGGTAAATAATTAAAATACCTTAAATATCTTCCAAAATAGCTTTAAAATTTCAGTCTTGTCCCATAACAACCTCCAATGACATTTTTCAGGGATTTAAATAAACATGTGTATCAACATTGGAAATAATTATTTCCATACCCCCTAAGAAGTGACTGAAAATTAAATGTTAATACAAAAGTTAATGACTTAAGGTGGCTCGATACTCGTGAACTTTCCAAGATAAGATTTCTTAAAAACAGTTTAGAATGATCCAAAATACGGTTTATGGCAAGGATATGTATACAAAATTGGTTGTTACCAGACTTTAAAAAAAATATTTGGGGTTATGTACCAGTAAGTCAGTCCAAGCAAACCTGAAAAACTAATTTTTTTTCTTATTTTTCCTACTGTGAAGTTTGTTCTGCCATTCAGTGGTCATGCATCCCATATTATGCAATGAAGTGTTAAATTAAAGAAGACACTTTCATGGAAAAGGTGATTACAAATTTACGATTTCAAAGAGATATATTTAGTTTACAAGACTTTCTAAGGGGCTCGGAATATAAGTTTCAATTTTGACAATTTTAACTTTTTTTATAAACCATGACGCCAAAACAAATTGGCAAGTTAGGATTTTTCTTTGTCATTTATTTCATGATGATATAGACCAGCCTTCCTACCACACTTCAAATTGATATAAACATTTATTTATATCACAAGTCATTTTTGAGAAATTAGACCTGCTTGGCGATAATCGCCTTTAAAAATTGGCTGTTTTGAGTATCAAGTTGAATCTCCGGCTGTATATAGTACTCTTCATGGCGCATCTAATGTTCTAAACGAGAAGTCTCTATCTCAACAGCCTTCTATGTGACGCTATGTCAGACCTCAAAATGTAGACCGAGTTTGGCATTGATTGGAATCCTAGATTAAGAAAATTTGGTCCAGCCAGATTGATAAATTGATTGATCCATCTTATGTCAGAGTTTATATGGTGTGACCGTCTGTGAAGCATCACAAAGACATTGAGAACAAAACAATGAACAATTTTAGATTAAAATGCTTTTTACAGCTTTTGATCAGTGTTGAACTGTTGGGGTCTGGGTCTTGGACAGAAAATCTTTTTCATGGGAGGTTTTTTGCAGTAAAGTATTGGCATACTTAAAACTTGGAGCTGCTGACAGAAAACTGCCTTATTCTCAGTCAGAACTCATGTATGGCACTTAATGACAGATATTTGCATTTGAGCACGAGCTAAAAACAGAGCGATAAATAAACGGTCATAAGCAATTCAAATTTAAAGATGTAATAAGACAAGAATATTGGGTGTAAGTTAGATGCCTCGCTGTAAAAATCAGACTAGCATGGCAATTAAATATATTTAGGTTAATCTATATGTTAGAATATATTAGATAGCCTATGGCTAAAATCAATCTCTATGGCAGTTTTTGGCAGATTGTGATTACAAACACAGAGTGAACATTGAATTTTTTGGTGTCATTTACAATGGAACCAGACCACTGTTTGTACCCTTATTTACCTCTCAAATAAAAGTAAGCTCGCTGTCTTCATTTTCTCTTTGCAAATTGACTACAATACGTCGGTAAAATGGACAACAATATGTTTGGAAAATGTATCACCAGACTTGCCTGGGAGCTCACTACCTCCGAATTGAAACGGGAATGTGGTCAAGGACACCGCGGGAGCTCAGGGTGTGCCATTGTGGTGTCGTTCAAACAGAACTATATGCAGTTTGTCAGTGTAGGCTGACACAACATATCAGAGACAATTTCTCAAATATGAACTTTAGTTGTTTAAATTTCCCCATTTGTAATTTGGACTGTATGACGATGAGCAGATACTGCTATGATGTGATAAATTTCTTCAAGTCAAGTCAAGTCAAAGATCTTTTATTTTACAAGGGTTGCACAATCAGTTGATATTACGGTTTTACATTGCGACCCTTACAAAAAAAAGGGAAAAGGGTAAAAATAAATTTAGTAGAAAGGACTTAAGAATGAGATAGATATATAGATATATATAAAGTAAAAGTAAAAATAAAATACATGGTGCCTATGTAAAACTAAAACCGCAAGATATATTAGTTAGAAATAAATATTGCTGTGACCTGCAGGATAAACTACATGTATGTTTAATGAAAAATTTTTTAAAAACATGTAAATTGGTGAGGATCTTATTGATATTGGTAGGTTATTCCAGGCTCTATCACCAGTATAGTTCAGTGTTTTACTTTTGACTAGTTTAAGATTTGTTGCACCTCTGGTGTTGTATCCATGGGTCATATGCTCAAACTTCTGTATGATGTATGGCGGGAGCATGTCATGCTGGGACTTAAAAACAATCACGCATCTGTGTAGCAACAGTTTTTCTGGAAATGTTAGGCACTATAGTTTGCTTCTGACAGTTTTTGTAGGTGTGTCATATGGGACATCGAGAATAATTCTACGTCCCTTATACATCAGTCTTTCAAGTTTCAACTTTCATTTGTAGGCCCTTGGAGCATGTGCCATATACTGTATCACAGTAGTATACCAAGGGGAGTACAAGCACATTGTAGAGAATCAGAGCCTGTTTCCTTGTCCAGGTAATGTCTTATTTTGCAGACAGTCGCTGTGTGAGTTTACTGCAGGGTTTGTCTACATGGTGACTCCATGACAAGTTGCAGTGGAAGTGAAGGCCAAGATACGTGTATGTGCGTACACACTGAAAAAAAGGTTTGTGTGAAACAGACAAAACGAACGTTAGCTGGTGTCCGTCCAAAATTTTGTGTAAATTCAGACAAAGGGTATGTGTATTTTTGACATTTCATTGATCAAATCACACAAAAAATTGATCAAGATTGACAATGAAATGTCAAAAATACACATACTTTTTGTGTGAATTTACACAAAATTTTGGACGGACACCAGCTAACGTTCGTTTTGTCTGTTTCACACAGACGTTTTTTTCAGTGCATGTTCTAAGGGCTCTCCATTCATACTGATGTCTGCCCTTACGCTGTTTTGGAGCCTATTCTCGGTGCCAAACAAAGTCCATTTGCATTTAGAGATGTTGAAATGTAGCTTGTTCACTCTGAACCAGGCAGACACTGCTTCGAGGTCCAGAGTGCGATTTTCCTTGATGACATCAGTGGATTTAGCGACACAGAGTAAGATGGTGTCATTGGCATACAAAACTATTTTAGAATGATATACAACTGATGGCAAGTAATTTATATATAGCACAAATAAAGTAGGGCCAATGATGGACCCTTGAGGCACACCACATGTCTAACTGAGTTCTTTGGATACGCAATTGTTGTGTGCCACACACTGCTGTCTCTCGGTCATGTAATTCATGAACCATTGGTATTCAATGCCCTTTACACCAAGGCAAGAACCTATGGACACTAATTTGTGATTTCTTGTGAATATTTTTATATGTACCAGATGTTCGTGGAAGTAAATTTTATCTTGTGTACAGTAAGCAATAAATGTACTACTATGACTACTACTATCCAAGAGTTCTTAATTATCTAAAGGGGCCAATGTCAAAAGAGTCTCTGACCTCAAGTTGTCAGTCTAATTTCCTGTCTGAGTGTTGCACAAAGTGCATGCTCTTTTTTCAATCTTTTGTGGAGTAATGAAGGGTTATCATATTATGACATACCATTGGTAATATTAAAAGTAGAGACACCAGATATTTGGTTGCTTTAAATAATAGTATTCTCTGAGGTAAATCAAGTAAGCCAGTTGCTTCAATGATGCCAATGAATCCCATTAATGGCATTCCAGACACACAAGAAACAAACATGGATATTATCATACTTGTGCCTTGAGAAATTTGATCGGGTGTAGGAATTTGTCTTAGCAGCCTCATAAATATTTCATGGCTAAGTTGCACTAATGTTCGGTAATCTTGCCTCATCCGTTATGCTATTCACAAAGGTGCTTCTCTTTGGCTTTCAGGTTGGGTTGGGTAAAGTTAGTTGAGTCAATGGTGCGTATGGACTAGGGTGGTAAGATTTCTTTCATAGGTGCACATCTTAACCACCAAATGCTCACAAGAAGCCCTGACAGAAAAAGGTTGTTCTGACAACAACAGAAATGTATTTGCAAAGGGCGCTCAGGGAAGTGAAGCCACCCTGGTCAAAATGAGTGTTTGCAAAGGCTTTTTCAAGTCTCTGTGACTCAGTCAGGCATCATTTGTCAGAAGAAAACCAGTTACAGCCAAAATGAGGTAAAGGTTGGGAATCATTCTACTTATTGAGGAAATTAAGAAAATTAATCCGGTAAGAGAAATATTGTAATAAGACTGATGTCGATCTCTGGTGTTACCTTATGTCAGCTGTTTGGTAAATTTCAAACTCTTGTCACAAATGACAGTGATGTCCTCAAAAGATCATGTTATCATGATTTATGGACTGATGGATAGATGGATAGACAGACAGATAGAAGGAAAGATGTATATATAATATATAACTACAGAGAGTAGATATAGATCAACAAGAAGAATCTGTTCTTATTTACATACATGTACAGTGTATTTTTGAAAAAAAAATCTATAAATACTTTTCAAAATCAAATATCACACTGAAACTTCCAGTTTACTATTTGAAATGGATATTTATTACGGACCATTTGGTATCTTGTCACTGTTTTCATGCAGCTTTTTATGCTAACTTCTGTGTTTTCAATACATTGAATAATATAATCATCGCAGTCGGAAAAAATGAAAGATATCCGGTTACCAAGCATTGGGATGTAAAACAATTATGAAGCTGCAATGCACCGTAACTTCATCGCATGTCCAATTATAGACCCACTGCAGGCGGCGACGTCTGGTATGAGCTTAATAAAGACATTTGGTGGGAGGTATGTGTGTCTTATGTTGAAAAATATGTATTTGCACAGATGTTGTTATAGACCTATACTATTGCTGGGAGTGATACCTGAAACTTAATTTGGACAATTTGGTGCAAATTTATGTCTTATGTTGGAATCTACAACTGTTGTCATCCTTGGCATTTGAAAATTGTACGGGCCAAAACCCACATACTCAATGGTACATTGTTACAAGTCTTGGGAGTGCACACAATACAATGTACATGTACAATGCTTTTACATGCTCAAGTGTTTTAGATAACAAAAAGCAATGCAATGGATTAAAATATTCCTCAAATATCTTAGTTAAGAGTAGGTTTCTGCAATAGATCAACAATATCTGTAGACACATTAGCACATTGCTAATCCATTTATTTGGGTTACGTGATAGTCCATATAATTTGTTCACTCCAAAAAATCCCTCATTACTCAAGACATAATACAACATAGTTTCAGAGATTAAGTTCATCTTCCAAGAGTAACCGTTCAGGCTCAAATTTGCTTCTACTCAACATATCAACGTATTCCCTTTGTTCATCAGTGAAATAATTCTTCCAGTCTCCAACTGTACCCTTTCTCATAAAAGCAGAGACTTTATCATTTATGGCAGGGCTATTTGCATAGTTTAGTGTCGGGTTATCTTTCATAGATTTGAATGATGTTCTCTGAACAATCCTCTGGATCAAATCATCTGTAAGTTCTTTCTCCAGGAAGGCAGCAACTTGGCGGACTGCTTGCTCTGGATCTTTCATCATATCTTCGAACTTGAAAATCTTCACTCGTGGATCATCCCTGTAGGACCACCAGCTGAGCTGCATGTCGAAGTAGCTCCCATTGATAAGTTTGTTTTTGCGGAATCTTTCGAAGAATTCTTCCCAGGATCCATCTGGATCAAACCTTAGTTTTTTATTCATTCTGTAGAAATGGAAAAAGGAAACAAGCATGTCCTTTGGGTTGCGGAAAACAACAACAAACTTTGTCTTCCTGTTATCCAAGGTTTTCTTGAAGAAATGGCTTGATAAGTGAGTTTTAAGCAACCTTGGAGGAGCGTCAGCTTCTAGCTGCTTGACACCTGACTTAGACTTATTATCTGGTGTATTCATGTCGATGAAGTTGAATCTGTTCCGTAGCTGAACCTTGTCAGACCCCTCAAAGTCTCCTTCAGTGTTGACTTGGTAGACAATTTCTTGCATCCATGTTGTACCTGAAAAAAGGGGACAACTTATTTGACTGACCATAGAAACCAGCTTCATTTATTACATGTGTAAAGGTTGGGACTTTTACCTGTATTTACCATACTCCATGTTGTCAAAGTAAGGAACTTGTTATACTTTCAATCTTTCATGGATGACACAGTGTCAACACACTATTGCCAATGATGGTTTAATGCCTGGAAATTGAGTAAAATTACACCTAACAGCAAACGCTTCTTCACCACAATTTTCTATCCAGTTTGTTCTAGGCCTATACCTTAGATTTATGCGGTGCCTTTTTGTGTATTTAGCTTGCATCAGTCTTGATGAAAATTTATATTTTGCATAGGTATCATAGGTCTGTTACTATTGTGAAAGTACCAGTTATCACAATATGAGCTGGGTCTCAGTATTCTAACATCATGAGCAAGACATTCTCACATCGATGCAATATCATGTCAAAGACCATACAATCTAAGATATCATCATTGAAAAAGTGTTGTATTTTCCTTAATTGACCTGTGTAGCAAACAATGATGTGAAGATAACTCACCACATTTCGGATAAGTGGCAATCATGATGTCAGAGTCATCCAGAAGTGTCTCCTTGATCTTGTCCAAAGCCCATGCGGGATGCAGTTCCTTGGGCATCACCATTCCCTCGTATTCATACTCTGTTACCTGAAAATCCATTATTTTTTCAGTTTCAGTTTGAATAATTTGCCTTGTTTGTTGTCTCCAGATGGATGTAGATATACAAGTGACTGACACAAAATTTAGCACGTTGGCTGTCCTTATAGTATTCTGTGATACCAAAAGTGTTCTTATCAGATGGCCACTGGTTAGAAGCCCGAATACTTCCACAGTGACAGTGTAAGGCGAAGATATTGTGAATCGTCCTTGAAAAAGCATTTATATACCCAATGCAGTTGGCAGATCAAGATAGCGTTTCTTCAAAAATGGACCATTGAAACACTTTGCCAAGTTCTAGTACGCTTTCTTTTGCACTGATATTGTACTGTAGCTTTTTCTTAGCTAACAGTACTTCCGAGACTGCTGTATGGGTTAGAAGCAACAACCATCAGCCCAGCCCAGTTAGAGTCACTGTCACAGTATATCACAAGAAATTTCTCAGGCGACTGCAAGGCCTTCCAACAAGCACGGCAACGGAGGCTATCTACCTAATGGCAGGAGAACTTCCACTACAGGCTGAACTAGACATCAGAATTTTCAGCTTTTTGGGCGCCATCTTCAGAGCCTAGAATAACACCAGGCTAAGGCAGTTGGCAACAAGACAACTGGCAGTAGGACATAAGCACAGTTGGTTTCACCGTGTAATCCAGCTCAGCCACAAGTACAATATTGAACTAGAAGGGCATATGGAGGCTCCTTGGAGAAAGAAGACCTGGAAAGACTACATAGCAACAATTATCAACAACTACTGGCTCCAAAAGCTGCTGCAGGATGCCAAGGCCAAGTCCTCTCTAATGTATCTCAACACAGAGATCATCACTATCAACAAACCCCACCGCATTTGGACATCCTGCAAAAATTCTCCGAAACTGGTGACTGCAGCAACAACAAGAGTAAAGCTGCTTACAAGAACATACCCCCTAGAAGCTCGCGTCGCAAAATTTAAGAAACCCCCGGGCGATGGAATCTGCAAGTTATGCTCCAAAGAGAAGGAAGACACAGCCCACTTCCTATTCAGATGTCAAGCATCCGCTCACATCTACAAGGACAGACTCGAAGGCCTCAGTCGACAGGGCTTCCACCTCTCCAGCTACTCCACGGACCCAGTCAGCACGCTGCTGAATGGACCACCTGCCACCCTGGAAAAGGCCCTTCAGATCGACAACAATATATCACTGCTTTGTCACAGACTTCACAACTTTAGACTGGACAGACTGAATAGGCTCAAATAATTTAACCTGGCTTCCACAGGTGCGCTCCTACCAAAAGGAGGAAATTCCACTAAAGAAGAAGAAGAAGACTACCTGGCACAAATATCTGTGACATTGCAAGTTATATATATATATATGGGGGTGTTATTGACAACAAGTGGTATAAATGTTGAACCGACATTATAATGATTTATCACATCTCCACTGCGATCCGTGCGCTTCTGGTCAAAACCCAGTCACATGACATGTATTATTTGAACCAATACCCCATGAACTAAAGCCCAGGTATTAGTTCATGACGGGGGCATTAGTGCTGCAGTGCCCTCTTGTGTATTGTGCAAAATCGTGAAGTCACAGTAAATGACGGCATGGCGATGTTAATATTTACTCACTGCAACTTTGACAAAGCAGTTAAAAAATCTCAGGAAAAAGTCTAATTTTGCATCATTTTCGCTAATGAAGTTTTTCAGGATTAGGGAACTTAGCTGGCTACTGAGAACTTAGGATCCTTAGGCTTGGTGGAGGTTCCTTAGAGGGATCACAGAACTGTTTTACTCAGTTTTATATCATTTTATTGCAAAGTTTCTGATTGTCATAATATTGAGATTAATTTTTTAATATCCTAATGTGTGAAATAAACAAAGACCAGATTGTGTGCAAACATAGACTGTGCTTGAGCAAACCCGCAATGCAATATGATAAGATTGACATGCATTACAGCAAATATCTTCTGCAAAACTTTTAAATTACATATAAAATTACAATTAATCAATCCATACAAAGCCATAAAATATGCATTGTTAAACCAAGGCCTTCTTTTAACACCATAAATTTGGTGTCTGCATCCTCTTTTTCAAACATGTACATTGACATATTAAATATTGCAGAATGAACATTTCTGGCATTTGTCAGCGGGGCCTCGTACATGTGAATTTGTGTACCATTTCCATTGTACTTTGAAAAAAGTAGGGCACTCGGGTAATTTGTGTCATTTTTTGCCTTGGGCTGATTTGCTAAAAAACCATACTTGTGAAGCAATTAAACAATGGGACACAACAATTATGGAGATCATGGTAGACATTCACAAAGAGTTCCGGGTTGCACATCTGATCACTGTGTTGGTGTAAGGTTTATCACTGGATTAGTCAAATTGGTTAATCCATTTTTTTTTAAAAAAACATAGTATTTTACCTTTCTTTTTTCTTACATTTTAATTATTCATATAATATTTGCAGCATATAGCTGGTTTTTCACAGTATCTATTAATGACACAATTTATTGCCTATCCAAATTCATTATAACTCATTCCAAAATTGGTTCTGGGAAAATGTTGCCAAAATTACAACCTGTGTGTTACTCATATTTTTTGGATTAATTCTGATAACATATCAGTTACATACGTTGAATTATGAGTTACATGTGGCAGTGAAACATTCGTGTTGCTAATTCAACACTGGTCAGTTGTATGTCAAGTTTTATAAAAGAAAATTGTGTATAGAATCTTCACAATTGAAAATGACATTTTTGTCAGGTGCACCTGAGACTGAGCCAAGAGCCTGGCCTGCAGGCCATCAGAATATGGCCATCAGAATATGGCCATCAATGGAGGCAGGTCTCAAGATTTCCAACACTAGCTTCATGTATCAAATTAGAGAATCATCTGCCTGACTTAATTACAAATCAGCAATGGTTAATAAAAATTACCTTAAGCCCCTTTTGTTTATTCATGTTTTGTTACTGAAGGTAATGATTAATCAATTTTTCAGAAATTTACTTCATCTTCCAAAAATAACTGTTGAGGCTCGAATTTGGTTCTACTCAGCGCATCAACATATTCTCTCTGTTCATCATTGAAGTAATTCTTCCAATCTCCCGCCTTACCCTTCCTCATAAACTTGGAAAATCTGGGGTGCAGGTCTGGATTAGTTGAATAGTTAAGCGTTGCATTATCTTTCATAGATTTGAATGATGTACGCTGAACAATCCTCTGGATCAAATCATCTGGAAGATCTTTCTCCAGGAAGGCAGCAACTTGGCGAACTGCTTGCTCTGGGTCTTTCAACATGTCTTCGAACTTGAAAATCTTCACTCTTGGATCATCCCTGTAGGCCCACCAGCTGAGCTGCATGTCGAAGTAGTTCCCATAAACAAGTTTGTTATTCCTGAATCATTCAAAGAATTCTTCCCAGGATCCATCTGGATCAAAATTTAATTCAGTCATTTTGTAGAAGTGGTAGAAGGAAACAAGCATATCTTTTGGGTTGCGGAAAACGACAATGAACTTGGTTTTTGGCTGGAGAATTCTGGAGAATTCTCTAGCCTTTTTAATAATGGGTTTTGGGGGTGTGGTCGATATTTGGAGGTGTGGCGCATAATGACAGGTATGCATTTTTGGCCATCATGCGTTGAGTTTGTGTTTGTGGTAATTGCTGGTTAGAAGCAATCTTAGTTGGCTAATTTGACAGCATTAGGCAAGGTGTAATGGGTTGACAGTTGTTCGGTTGAAACTGTGGCAGTACTTGAAAATTTTTAATTTTTGGGGGTGTGGCCATTTAGAGCCAATGAGAATGAGGGACTTGGTGGGAGTGGCCATTTCAGCCAATAGGGAGACATGTAGAATGCAAGGCCTGGGGGGGGGGAGGACACATCCAGGGGGGTACTTGCAGAAATTATTTTTTTTGCTAGTTATACTTCTAGGCTGGGGGTCACGTCTGAGGGAGGTAATTTTAAAAATTTTAGATTTTAAAAGTCCCGAGGGGGTCACCTCGGGGGGGGTACTCACCAAAAAAAAATTTTCTGCCTGTTATATTGCCAGACTTGGGTCACCTCGGGGGAGGTATTAAATTTTATATACAAGGCCCCGGGGGGGGGTCACATCCGGGGGGGTACTCGCAGAAATCTTTTTTTTTTTGCTAGTGATATCTCTAGGCTTGGTCACCTCTGAGGGAGGTAATTTAAAAATTTTAGATTTTACAAGTCCCGAGGGGGGCACCTCGGGGGGGGGTACTCGCAGAAATTTTTTTTTTTTGCTAGTGATATCTCTAGGCTTGGGGTCCTCTGAGGGAGGTAATTTAAAAATTTTTAGATTTTACAAGTCCCGAGGGGGGTCACCTCAGGGGGTACTCGCAAAAAAAAAATTTTTTCTGCCTGTTAAATTGCCAGGCTGGGGTCACCTCGGGGGAGGTATTAAATTCTATATTCTGTGCAAGGCCCGAGGGGGGGGGAGGACATTTCCAGGGGGGTACTTGCAGAAATACTTTTTTTTGCTGGTTATATTTCTAGGCTAGGGGTCACCTCGGAGGGTGGTAATTAAAAAATTTTGGATTTTACCAGTCCCGAGGGGGGTCACCTCGGGGGGGGGGATACTTGCAAAAAAGATTTTTTTTTTTCTGCTAGATATATTGCTAGGCTGGGGTCACCTCGGGGGAGGTATTAAATTTTATATTCTATACAAGGCCCGGGGGGAGGGGTGTCATCCGGGGGGAGCTTGCAGAAATTTTTTTTTTTGCTAGTTATGTTTCTAGGTTGGTCACCTCGGAAGGAGGTAATTAAAAAATTTTGGATTTTACAAGTCCCGATGGGGTCACCTCGGGGGGGGGAGTACTCTCTCAAAAAAAAAAGTTTATTTCTGCTAGATAGGCTGGGGTCACCTCGGGAGGTATTAAATTTTATATTCTATACAAGGCCCGGGGGGAGTCACATCCGGGGGGGTACTTGCAGAAATTTTTATTTTTGCTAGTTATATTTCTAGGCTGGGGCTCTCCTCGAAAGGAGGTAATTTTAAAATTTTATATTTTACAAGTCCGGGGGAGGGTCACGTCGGGGGTTGTCCTCGCAAAAAAATTTTTTTTGCTAGTTTTGCTAGTTATATGCTAGGGGGTGAAAGCAGAAGAATGAGTAGCCTACCTGTCAAGACAACTGAGATAGCGGGTATTTTAGCAGCCATCTTTCTTCATTCCTGGACTGCCAAATGTGACCTTAATATTTCACTTAAGAGTTATAAAATTTGGTTCAGGTGTACACCTGTAGGTATTGATTGGGAACATGACGATAAATTCAAGATGTAGGCCTTTCTGGCAGCCATCTTTTGTCATTCTTGAACTGTCCATTTGTGACCTTAATATTCCGCTTATTTTAGAGTTATGAAATTTGGTACAAGTATTCCACATTATGAATTTGTCGGCCTATAGCTCTATATGGGCAGCGACTCTGTTAGACACTAGTGTCTGCTGTCACGCTCTACTCAAACACTTGCGCAATGCTCACTGCAGCAAGTTGCACCTATACTTCATTGCTATACCCTCACGTCAAGAGAATCTAGTTCACGCAGACATCACCCTACTATACCTCAACCTCCAGTTCCACTGTTCCTACACTCATATTTTTTGCCTCAGACGCTCTTGCATGCTGCAAATCACACCTTCTACTTTCCCATAGGATTAACCAGCCATTGTATCCGAGGATGCTCGTCTTGTTCTCCAACGTTTTCTTGAAGAAATGACTTGAGAAATGAGTTTTAAGCAACCGTGGAGGAGTGCTAGCTTCCAGTGCTTCCACGCCATGATCAGGAGACATGCCATTTAAATCGATGAAGTTGAAACTGTGTTGTATTGGTAACTTATCTGGTGCTGTAAAGTCTCCTCCAGTGTTGATTAAGTAAGTGATTTCTTGCATCCAAGTTGTGCCTGAAATAATAAACATAAAACTTATTTTTCCCACAAAGTAACTGGCATTGTATATTAGATATGTGGGGTTTGGGCAACTGACAATGCAGTGAGTGCAAAGTAGACTGCGGCGATTTTTTATTTCTTAACTGTTTGGAATATAATATTTGTTTCCTTTATGCACAGGAGAGAATTGGGTGAGAAAACCCTTCCATGTGAAATGCGGTCTATTAAGAGAATCTGGTGTTACAACTTT
Source organism: Platynereis dumerilii (assembly GCA_026936325.1). Classification (NCBI taxonomy): domain Eukaryota; kingdom Metazoa; phylum Annelida; class Polychaeta; order Phyllodocida; family Nereididae; genus Platynereis; species Platynereis dumerilii. Next base: position 178,409,334 of record JAPTHN010000001.1, on the reverse strand, counting down.
GGCATACTGAATACAGAATAATAACTTAACTCTCTTGAAACAACACTTAACTCTAACAATAAGTTCCCTTAGCATTGATACTGGCTAATTCAGCTGCTGTTTCATGATATAATACTGATTACTTACATTCTATGTTATGTTATACAGTTTTGTTTTATACACTATACAGCTTTAGCTGGCAAGATAGTATATCGCATTCCTTGTCATAGTACACTGATGATAAAAATATATTTTACTTCTAATCTTCAATATTATTCACAAGAGATATATGCGAGTACAGTACATGCCAAATACATAAATTTTTAAAAATTTATCAATAATCGCTGCATTTCATATTATTCAAATAATTGCGTGAATAGTTTTAGGTAACTTACCACATTTGGGATAGGTGACAATCATGATGTCAGAGTCATCAAGAGGCATCTCCTTGATCTTGTCCAAGGCCCATGCAGGATTATGTTCCTTGTTCATCACCATTCCATCATATTCATACTCTGTCAAATTAGGATTCATTATTACTGTTCAGCAATTGAAGTATGTTCACAAATTCAAAAGATGAAATGTTCAAACAGTCCTAGAAACTGCATTTAAATGCTCTGTAGTGTTGACAGAAAGCTCTTTAAAAAACACATTTTTATAAAGCTTCTCCATAAAAACAGTAGATTTAGTACTAATAGTGGGACTCATATGACACAAATATATGTCTGCATGATGATGCTTGATTGATATGAATGAAAACATAAGTAATTCCATAGACATGAGGGGTTGATCTTACAAAATTTTGGCTAATGTTTTATTCCAAGGATATCTCAATATTTTTTTGAACTCAGATAAAGAGGGTTTGATTCTGCCATTATCTACATAACAATAGCTCATTTCCCCTCTATACCTTTCACAATTTGAAGGTTGATTGATGTAATTCAAAACATTGGATGAAACTATCAATTGGACTTCAAAGTATGTAAGTGAAACAAACATTATCTAGTTTATTTACCCTTATCAATGTGGAAAATAAAGTTTCTTTGAGAGAATTCATTGTTGTAGAAGTCCATACTCTAGCGACGTCATTGAAAAGGCTTCTTTGGTCAGTGGCCTTGGTCTTGTTTTCGTCCTGTTGCAAGATTGGTCTGGCTTTGCAAAACTTGGTCCCTCAAATCCTGCTTAATTGAGTTGTTCAATGCTCTAGTATTTGGTATGAAGGCCTTTTGGAAAAGATGGCTAGTTCCCATTGTAAGATTCTGTCTCGAATTGAACAATGCGTGTAAATACAACTTCACATTCAATGTAGAGGTTGCACTACATTGTACATGCATATCAGGCAAATTTAATAAGTTCAATTTCTACTTCAATAGCTGATACCATGTAAAGTGGATGTCTTATCCACCTGTTTAATAGGGATGCATATCATGTGAGCTTCAGTTTACCATGTTGGACATTTTGGGTATACCATTATAAAGAAAGTTCACTGCCTTTGGCATAAACTTCTAAAAAAGCACTTCCCTTCATCTTAAAGCAATTCAGTAATAATGCTTCTTTGTTTGGAATGTTCTTTATGTTAATTTACTGATTGTCAGGAGGCAATTACTGTCTTTGCAACTAACTCTATCAGTTCTTCAAGAAATTGCAGAGGTTGTGAATAATTTATTGGAAAGTTCTAGGTGGTTTTTAGTGGCCTTGTTGACTCTTCAATTTTGTTTTGAAGTTTCAAGAATTGTGAAAGTCATTATTCCAAAGCGTGATAATAAGTCAGCACAGACCTTTTGTATTCACATAAGTTTTACAATCTAAACAATGTTTTCACTGATGCCAGGATGTTTCATGTTCAAGTCACTATACAGTATAAGGTCCTATATATCTGAAATAACTCAACAGCCTTCTATGTGACGCTATGTCAGACCTCAAAATGTAGACTGAGTTTGGCATTGATTGGAATCCTAGATTAAGAAAATTTGGTCCAGCCAGATTGATAAATTGATTGATCCATCTTTTGTCTGAGTTTATATTGTGTGACTGTCTGTGAAGCATCACAAAGACATTGAGAACAAAAAAATGAACAATTTTAGATTAACATGCTTTTTACAGCTTTTGATCAGTGTTGAACTGTTGGGGTCTGGGTCTTGGAGAGAAAATCTTTTTCATGGGTGGCTTTTTGCTGTAAAGTATTGGCATACTTAAAACTTGGAGCTGCTGACAGAAAACTGCCTTATTCTCAGTCAGAACTCATGTTAATGTAAATGGCACTTACTGACAGATATTTGCATTTGAACCCCAGCTAAAAACAGAGCAATAAATAAATGGTCATAAGCAATTCAAATTTAAAGATGTAATAAGACAAGAATATTGGGTGTAAGTCAGATGCCTGGCTGTAAAATTCAGACTAGCATGGCAATTAAATATATTTAGGTAAATCTATATGTTAGAATATATTAGATATGGCTCAAATCAATCTCTATGGCAGTTTTTGGCAGATTGCGTGACAAACACAGAGTGAACATTGAATTTTTTGGTATCATTTACAATGGAACCAGACCACTTTATTTACCTCTCATATAAAAGTTAGCTCACTGTCTTCATTTTCTCTTTGCAAATTGACTACAATATGTCGGGAAAATGGACAACAATAGGTTTGGAAAATGCATCACCAGACTTTGCCTGGGAGCTCACTACCTCCGAATTGAAACGGGAAGTTGGTCAAGGACACCGCGGGAGCTCAGGCTGTGCCAGTGTGGTGTCATTCAAACAGAACTACATGCACTCTGTCAGTGTAGGCTGACACAACATAACAGAGACACTTTCTCAAATTTGGACTTCAGTTGTTTAAATTTCCCCATTTGTAATTTTGACTGTAAGACGATGAGCAGATACTGCTATGATGTGATAAATTTCTTCAAGTCAAGTCAAGTCAAAGTTGTTTTATTTTACAAGGGTTGCACAATCAACTGATATTGCTGTTTTACATTGCGGTCCTTGCAAAAGAAAGGAAGAGGGTAAAAATAATTTTAGTAGAAAGAAGTTAAGAATGAGACAGATATATATCACAGCGCTCCTGAAGAAACATTGGGGTTAAAAAAATGAGCCCGAAACAGGACCTACACCACCTGAAACTACACGATCATATGAAAATTTTAAGACAAAAACGAAAAAAATCTGTTGGGAATTTTTTGAGAAATTCAAGTTTTAAAAAATATAGTTTATCCCACCACTAGATGGCATATAACAAATTTAACAAGCTTGAAAATGTGATGAAACCTGTTGGCTAAGCTCAGTAACACATTTCAAATAAGTTTTAATGATGAATTTAAAATATTTACTGACTTTATTGAAATAAATGTGACAAATTGTTTATCACACACTGTAAGAATGCAAAAATCCTAAAAGTAACCAATTTCCACAGATTTTCAGTGTTTGGTCATTGAAATCTGAACCATTATCCTTAGTATAGATATGTGAAGCTTTATAAAGCTTTCGAAAAGTTAAAGCATGCCTAAAATGGATATAAATGTTACTAGTAAGCTGACACTCATAAGAAAGATCAATCATAAGTCAGCACTGATTCCTAATCAGCCTGTTTAGTTTATGGTACAATATCTACATGCAAGAATTCAAATAAAGAGCTAGGTGGCAGCACAGAATGATACATGTTAATATTTATGGTGACATATCAGGTCACTACAAGCAAACCACATGCAAACTTCATAGATTTGTGCAGGCAGCAACCATTTCCCTCATACATAATATACACTAAGACTTACATAAGCATTATATACGGTACAAATTAAGTAAAATTCAAAAGTATGGCTGAATTTATTCAAATCATCAGCTGTTGGACAGCGTGTCAAAGTAGGCATTCTGCGCAGTTATCAACAACCTGTGTGGAAAATTGAGCAAGTTGTTTGCTACACTTTTCCAGGTATACCTTGTGCCTGTCTTATCGAAATGAGTACTCAGGTGGTTTTTGAAATATTCTGTAGCATGAACAAATTTACTGGACTTAAGAATTTCTTTGATTTAAAAGAATTAAGGGAGTTACAAAAGCTAGCGTGTATGGCATCCAGGTCAGGGGCGGATCTAGGATTCTTTAGGTGGGGGGGCGGACCTGGTGAGGCCCGAAGGGCCGAAATCACAACGGCAGGGGTCTGGGGGCCGCTCAAGGCCCCCAGAAGCTCAGGGTTTTTAGATTTTCTGAGACGCATTGTGAGCTCTCAAAGGGGGATATTTTTAAAGAATTTTGTTACACATTTTTACCTTTTTCAGGTACTACTTGGAGACAAATTAAATCAATCTTGACAAATTGATCGATATTCGATGATTTCACATGGAAACAGCGTCCCAATCAAAGTTTGGTTCAAATGATTTAAAATACATGGTTTCATCCATTTTTATCCATGTAATATATATCAAGCCATCAATTTTGCCTCACAGATTGCTTCATGCTGCAGTAACTCTGATTTTTAAAAAGTTTGACAGACAGCCGCTTTTACTCAGGATCAATGAATGTTAAAAGAGAGGCCCTGTAGTGACGTCAATGATGTCCTTGGACAAATTCATGTTATCACTCATTTTTCTTTGACTGCTACCTCTATTCATGAGGCTCTGGATGGCGGTTATTGGGGGACAGGGAATTCAAAAGTAAAATGGCCAAGAGACCAGGACACAAAACCCAACCCAGAGCTGAGGGACAGGGAATTTAAATTTCAATTAAAAAACTGCAAAGGGACAAGGAATTCAAAAAGGCCAAGGGACAGGGGGACGCAAAACCCAATCCAGAGCCTAATTCATAAGGAATAAAGTGGGGGACATTAGTTCAGTTATGGGGTTTTCAGCCAGAAATGTTCTTTTCTTCTCTTTGTTTCAATTTAATATTTATAAATGTAATATAATGTTTGGAGATTTTTAGGAAGCAGCTGCCCTCCCACAGCCAGACCCAGTGGCGTCCCTATGGGGGGGCACGGGGGGGCACGTGCCCCCCCCCATATTGGACCTGTGCCCCCCCAGGTGCCCCCCCATATGAACTTTCCAACTCTGGCTAAAATATACAATTAGTATAGTGGGTGCCCCCCCAGAGAATCGCGTGCCCCCCCAGGTGCCCCCCCATTCGAGACCGCCCAGTTACGCCACTGGCCAGACCGGTCTGTCAGAGTTAAAACTCTGATTTGGTTGGCAAGAACTTCAACTGACTAGTCAGCTAAGTTGTTCACTTGAGCTAAGTAAACCTCAGCTGAATTAATGTAATTTCATATGACTTTTCTGTTAAATAGTCTTCAACAGTACATTATAACTTCGGAAATTTCAGAATTTTTGTACACAGAATATTAGGTAGTATTCGAATGTGTCAGATATTACTGGGTTTTTATTTTGAATATATATATACTTTACACAAAAGTCCTATAAGTGTGTGAAATGCATTTTGTCATTTCTGTAAGGTAAAACATGGCTAAGTTATGCAACAAAGACTTGACTTTAGCTGACTCAAGTCTGACTTGACTGGAGGGAACATTGACTTTGGGGTATACCCCTGCCCCCTGCAGTCCCCTGCATTCCATGTCTATGCTGTACAGCAAAAATTGAGATAGAATGAAGAATAAACAGTAATTTGTAAGATAATTGACAAAAAGAACCAAGGTAATGATCTAAAGTTTGAACTACCAAAACAAAAGCTTAATCAACACTGCTGTGAGACAAACAAGAACAGCAGAGTTTGCTTTTACAGTAGGCCTACAACATCGAATATCTGGTCTGTCAAACCAAGCAAAATTAAATCTAACAGAAATCAGAATCAAACAATAATGACTAAAGAGGCCTAATGTAGAAAGTGCTGTTACAGTCTGTCTCATTTCTAGAATGGGCAGTTGTCGTCAAAAATCTGACAAAAACGGCACCAAAACGTCACAAAATCGGATGAAAAAATGACAGAATAGCTCATCTATCTACGAGTATGTGTCTTTCTACTGTTTGACCTTTAGATGCTGAGCAGTCAAGCCAAACACCGGTTCGCATGTTGTGAAACAAACTGTAGTATAGACACCCACATAATTTTTTTTTTTTCTACTAAAAAAAAAAAAAATAATAAAAATTTTTATTTATTTTTTTTATTTTATTTTTTTTGAGGGGGTGGGGGGGGCGGTTGCCCCTTTCGCCCCCCCCTAAATCCGCCCCTGATCCTGGAATGCAATAAAACAGCTGTAGTAAGGCTCCGTAGCTTCTGTGCAACATACTGGACAGCATATTAAGGGATACTCAAAATCAGCGATTGGATAAATTATTTCTTCCCCTTCAGTTTCACTCCAAATTTAGTCTTTCACAGTGTTAAACTATGCATGGGCCTATGTTTCAACCGGTCAATCAAATTCAAAAAGAGCTTCAACAGCTCAATAAACAATTCATTCATGACACCCACTTTTTTAAGAGAGAAGGAAAGGGATACAATTCTCTAAATGAGTTTAGTTAGTTGTGAATTTTGTATAGGAGAGATCACAATGCATGGTATGAGATAAAGTAAAAGTAAAAATATAATACATGGTACATACATAAAACTAAAACCATAAGATAAATTAGTTAGAAATAAATATTGCTGTGACCTGCAGGATAAAATATGTTTAATAACAAAATTTTTAAAAACATGTAAAGCTGGCGATCTTATTGACATTGGTAGGTTATTCCAGTCTCTAGCACCAGTATAGATCAGTTTTTTAAATTTGACTAGTTTAAGATTTGTTGCACCTCTGGCATTGTTTCCATGGGTCATATGCTCAAACTTCTGTATGATGTATTGCGGGAGCATGTCATGCTGGGACCTAAAAACGTTGTGTAGCAACAGTTTTTCTGGAAATGTTAGGCACTATAGTTTGCTTCTGACAGTTTTTGTAGGTGTGTCATATGGGACATCGAGAATAATTCTACCTCCCTAATACATCAGTCTTTCAATTTTAGTTTGTAGGCCCTTGGAGCAAGTGCCATATACTGTATCACAGCAGTCTACCAAGGGGAGTACAAGCGCATTGTAGAGAATCAGAGCCTGTTTCCTTGTCCAGGTAATTATTTTGCAGGGAGCACTCAGTCGCTGTATGAGTTTACTGCAGAGTTTGTCTACATGGTGACTCCATGACATGTTGCAGTCGAAGTGAAGGCCAAGATACTTGTATGTGCGTACATGTTCTAAGGGCTCTCCGTTCATACTGATGTCTGGCCTTATGCTGTTTTGGAGCCTATTCTCAGTGCCAAACAAAGTCCACTTGCATTAAGAGATGATGAGGTGTAGCTTGTTCACTCTGAACCAGGCAGACACTGCTTCGAGGTCCAGAGTGCGATTTTCCTTGATGACATCAGTGGATTTAGCGGCACAGAGTAAGATGGTGTCATTGGCATACAAAACTATTTTAGAATGATATACAACTGATGGCAAGTAATTTATATATAGCACAAATAAAGTAGGGCCAATGATGGACCCTTGAGGCGTCATGTAATTCATAAACCATTGGTATTCAATGCCCTTTACACCAAAGCAAGAACCTATGAACACTAATTTGTGATTTCTTGTGAATATTTTTATATGTACCAGATGTTCGTGGAAGTAAATTTTATCTTGTGTACAGTAAGCAATGAATGCACTTATTGCACTACTAATTGGCTCATTGTAGAAACAAGGCCTTTGGCCTTCAGACATTTTCCTATCAAGGAGCCCGTATGTGGAACATGCTGCCAAATAATTATAAAGAAACGGAAGAACTCAAAGACTTTAAAAACAAAATTATGAAATATGATGTTGAGACACTAAGGTCTCAAATATGAAGATAGCCTATTATTTTTAACTTCATTTACATTCTGTTTTAATAGTAAATTTTATAATTCTATGTACTTAATTTTATGTCCTATTTTAATTTATTTACCTGTTTCTGTCATTTTATTTTCTGTTATACTTTCGGTGATACTAGCTTCAAGCTAATGTTTATTTGTTATACAAACCGAAGTGAAATAAAACTTGTCTTATGTCTTATGTCTGATGTCTCCGTGGCCTAACAGTTAGAGTGCCCGCGCTTTAATCCAGTTAGGCTCTCAGGGCGTGGGTTCAACTCCCGCTCCCGGCACTTCACTAACTGAGATGTCCGAGCCCATGGGACGTTAAATAGAGGTGGGTTGTATCCAGTGTTCTATACTGGGGCAACTGAAAGACACTGCACATCCCTGAACTAATAGGGTATGTGGCAGACTCCCAGTCTTACCATCACTCATCCATCGTACGGCGGTCGCCATGCTTGTAGAGGGCACTGACCCTCTAGAGCATTAATAAGATCTGAGCATAGAGGACCTAAATAGAGGACCTGCGTTCAGTAAATACTTGATACTACATGTCTTACCACGACTGCTACTATCCAAGAGTTTTTAATTATCTGAAGGGGACAATGTCAAAAGAGTCTGTGACCTCAAGTTGTCATTTTAATTTCCTGTCAGAGTGTTGCACAAAGTACATGTTCTTTTTTCAGTCTTTTGTGGAGTAATGAAGGGTTATCATATTATGACATACTGTTGGTAATATTAAGGGCGGAGACACTGGATATTTGGTTGCTTTGAACAAGAGTATTCTCTGAGGTAAATCAAGTAAGCCAGTTGCTTCAATGATGCCAATGAATCCCATTAATGGCAAACATTCCAGACACACAAGAAACAAACATGGATATTATCATTACTTGTGCCTTGAGAAATTTGATCTGGTGTAGGAATTTGTCTTAGCAGCCTCATAAATGTTTCATGGCTAAGTTACACTAAAGTTCGGCAATCTTGCCTCATCTGTTATGCCATTCACAAAGGTGGGTCTCTTTGGTTTTCAGGTTGGGTTGGGTAAAGTTAGCTGAGTCAATGGTGCGTATGGATTAGGGTGGTAAGATTTCTTTCATAGGTGCACATCTTAACCACCAAACGCTCAGAAGAAGCCTGAAAGAAAAAAATTGTTCTGACAACAACAGAAATGTATTTGCAAAGGCACTCAGGGAAGTGAAGCAACCCAGGTCAAAATTAGTGTTTGCAAAGGCTTTTTCAAGCCTCTGTGACTCAGCAAGGCGTCATATTTGTCAGAAGAAAACCAGTTGCAGCAAAAGTGATGTAAAAGTAGGAAATCATTCTACTTATTGAGGAAATTAAGAAAATTGATCCGGTAAGAGAAATATTGTCATAAGACTGATGTCTCTGGTGTTACCTTATGTCATCCGCTTGGTAAATTTCAAATTCTTGTCACAAATGACAGTGATGTCATCGTTATCATGATTTATGAACTGATGGATAGATGGATAGGTAGACAGATAGATAGAAAGATGATCTCAAAAGTACGAAGTATTAAATTTTAGGTCTCAGAAATACACAGAACACGATGCATTTAAATAAATGATTGGTGCATGCCTTTTTCAAATAGGCTTTTACTTTCATCAGAGGCCAACAAGCCCTTTTTTTTTATACGTTAAACATTATATTTACTCAGGCACAAAAAGATGTTGATATAAAAATTACAGCCATTTTAGATTTTGATGGATCCTGTTAGTTTTTGTTGCCTTACAAAGTTTGTATTTTTTTAATTGTTAAATGACGACATCTATAGACCTACTTGGAAAAGCAGTGACTTCAATATCCCACTTCCTATATAATCAGTAAATGTTGCTACAAACCAAATGTTGTTTGATTGCTTCCACAAGGGATCTGAATGGTAGAGGCTTGTGCAGGACTGTAGGAGAATCATGTTAATGCAGGACTCAGCACATACTGTCAATGTGATAAACCAGTTCTTTACTGTTTACCGAGTTTGACCATTACACTGTAAAATTTGAATTTTGAGTCAGCTGAAATGACTGAGTGAGACAGTTGCAAAATTTCCTTGAGCTAATGCAGATTGTTGTTTTAAGTTATGACAACAGAAATGTTATCATAACTCAAAACAATAAGCTATGTCATCTCAAACAAATTGTGTGACTATATAAATTGTGCAAAGACCCCCAATTCACATCATTCTCCTGCAGGAGGAACCTGAATTAACTAGAGGGAGAAGAAGAAGAAGAAGATATCACTCAATCATTTGAGCTCACTCAAAATTTCAAATTTTACAGTGTACCTGATTTACAAATTACAAATGAAACAAGACCAATTGTTCAATTGTGACATTTTCCTTTTGTCTCCTGTCGAATAAGGAACCATGCACCACTAAGTCTTGTCCTAGGTTCAGTTGTTAAGAATATACAATATTTGAGAAGCCTAGCTTTTTTATTCAACCTGCATGTCAAAGTGGCTCCCATTGATGAGTTTGTTATTGGGGAATCTTTCGCAGAAATAACAACCTGTGCAGCAAATACCGATGTATAGATAACTGACCATATTTGGGATGTGAGGCCAGGGGTGTAGATTTTTCTTTGTTGGGGGGGGGGATGCTTTCGACGATCACAAACTTTGAGCGAGGCCCATGCAACAGGCTGAAAGTCGCATGACCAGAAACCAATATATTTGAGATTATCTAAGATATAATTTCTGAGACACAGGTCACAGATCTTTAGCTTGTCTTTCTCCACATAGCCTCCAACTTGTGTCATGGACGAAAACTACAATGTAATCATTTTCAACACCAAGTAGTCACATTTGACTAGGGTATCAATAAAACTAGAAGTCTGAGGATAAAACCGTTACACCCTGCTCGTTTTTCGATGGTACGGGAATATGCACCACTCAGGCCTCCATAGGCCACTCAGCCTTCGGCTTCGTGGTGTATGGAGTCCTTCGTGGTGTATATTACTAAGGGTATTACACAAAGTACAGGCTCCTAATTTTCAATCTTCCATGGAGTAATAGGGGATATGATATGACTCTGCAAAACCTGCTGCGTTACTACCCTTACTGGAATGATCAGTCCCAAAAAAACAATCCTGAGCTTGTGACGTCATAAGGGACAACAGCAGATTTTAGGGATATAAATGGCCCAACAGGCAGTAAGCTAGGGATGCACATAAATGTCCCTTTAGTCTGGTAAAGGTTAAGGGCAGCTACCATAATGAATTCAAAGAAGTGCCACTTTAAGGCAGAAAACTGTTGATTTTACGGCATGTACCGGTGCTTCCACGATAGCTGCCGGTAGCTGGGTTTACGCTGTACCATGGGTACTGCAATCAAGTAAGCCATTTGCTTCTATGTATGCCTATGAATTCCATGAAGGGCAAACATTTCAGACACACAACAAACAAACATGGATATTATTTTTGGTTGAGAAATTTGATCCGATGTGGGAATTTGTCTGAGCAGCCTCAATAATGTTTCATAGCTAAGTTGCACTAATATTTCGTTCTCTTAGCTCCTCTGTTTTGCCATTTGCAAAGGTGTATCCCTTTGGCTCTCAGGTTGTGTCGCATTAACTTGGCTGAATTTATGGTGCATATGGATTAGGGTGGTAAGATTTCTTTTTGTAGTGCATATTGTGTAACAACAGACATGTATTTGTAGAGTGCACTAAGGTATTTTTTAAGGAGAAAAGTAGGTGCAGAAGTGATGATGTAAAGCATGGAATTATGGTTTGAATTATTTCGCTACTTGTTGAGGGAAAGCAGACGATGCCGTTTTGATAAAATAGATCCAGCAAGGGAAATATCCGAGATGAATAACTCTGATCTTACTGAATGCTTGCATGCTTGGTTGTTGTTGTGCTGGTATACCCCGGATCAGCCGGGGCAGCTCAAACTCTATCTTTGTGAAGGGAGCTGCACTTTATATTTTGGTGACCACCATACGAAGATGAGATGAGCAGACAGGGAGTCTGGCACATGCCCTGTTAATTGAGGGTTTTTCAGGGTCTTTCAGTTGCCCCATCACAGAACCCTGGATACAACCGTCCTCCATTTAATGTCCCATGGGCTTGGACTAAATTGAGTTCCGGGGTGGGATTTGATGTCATCTGCTCGGTGGATACAGATGGACAGACAGATATATAGTCGGATACGCAGAGAGTTAGGCCCCTTTAATTACATTTCTTATCTACATTGTTGTTAAAAAATTCAAACATACTTTTTGAAATCAAATATCAAGATGAAACTTCCAATTTACCATTCGAAGCTGATATTTTATTATTTACCATCTGGTACCTTGCCTTTGTCTTCATGTACCTTTTTTGCCAACATCATCACAATCTTCAGTACATACATATTTATCAAAAGTTTCTGTTGTTTGACACATGAATATCCTAATGTCATTTTGAAATTGGACTGATGTATTTAAGTTTTTCATTTTATCTGACAACCAATTCCATATCTTGGGTCCCATAATTATACAAAATTAGATATGATCATCCCAATCACAAAGTATACATATCCTGGTACTAAGCATTGGGATGTGACACAATCATGAAAGTGATGGTGCACCATAACTTCATTACAAATATAGACCTATTGCTGGGAGTGATACCTGAAACTTAATTTGGACAATTTGGTGCAAATTTATGTCTTATGTTGGAATCTGCACAGTTGTCATCCTTGGCATGTGAAAATGGCACTGGCCAAAAACCACATACTCAATGTTACATTGTTACAAGTCTTGGGAGTGCACACAATACAATGTACATGTACAATGCTTTTACATACTCAAGTGTTTTAGATAACAAAAAGCAATGCAATGGATTAAAATATTCCTCAAATATCTTAGTTAAGAGTAGGTTTCTGCAATAGATCAACAATATCTGTAGACACATTAGCACATTGCTAATCCATTTATTTGGGTTACTTGATAGTCCATATAATTTGTTCACTCCAAAAAATCCCTCATTACTCAAGACATAATACAACATAGTTTCAGAGATTAAGTTCATCTTCCAAGAGTAACCGTTCAGGCTCAAATTTGCTTCTACTCAACATATCAACGTATTCCCTTTGTTCATCAGTGAAATAATTCTTCCAGTCTCCAACTGTACCCTTTCTCATAAAAGCAGAGACTTTATCATTTATAACAGGGCTATTTGCATAGTTTAGTGTCGGGTTATCTTTCATAGATTTGAATGATGTTCTCTGAACAATCCTCTGGATCAAATCATCTGTAAGTTCTTTCTCCAGGAAGGCAGCAACTTGGCGGACTGCTTGCTCTGGATCTTTCATCATGTCTTCGAACTTGAAAATCTTCACTCTCGGATCATCCCTGTAGGCCCACCAGCTGAGCTGCATGTCGAAGTAGCTCCCATTGATAAGTTTGTTATTGCGGAATCTTTCGAAGAATTCTTCCCAGGATCCATCTGGATCAAACCTTAGTTTTTTATTCATTCTGTAGAAATGGAAAAAGGAAACAAGCATGTCCTTTGGGTTGCGGAAAACAACAACAAACTTTGTCTTCCTGTTATCCAAGGTTTTCTTGAAGAAATGGCTTGATAAGTGAGTTTTAAGCAACCTTGGAGGAGCGTCAGCTTCTAGCTGCTTGACACCTGACTTAGACTTATTATCTGGTGTATTCATGTCGATGAAGTTGAATCTGTTCCGTAGCTGAACCTTGTCAGACCCCTCAAAGTCTCCTTCAGTGTTGACTTGGTAGACAATTTCTTGCATCCATGTTGTACCTGAAAAAAGGGGACAACTTATTTGACTGACCATAGAAACCAGCTTCATTTATTACATGTGTAAAGGTTGGGACTTTTACCTGTATTTACCATACTCCATGTTGTCAAAGTAAGGAAATTGTCATACTTTTAATGTTTAATGCCTGGAAATTGAGTAAAATTACACCTAACAGCGAACGCTTCTTCACCACAATTTTCCATCCAGTTTGTTCTAGGCCTATACCTTAGATTTATGCGGTGCCTTTTGTGTATTTAGTTTGCATCAGTCTGGATGAAAACTGCATTTTGCATAGGTATCATAGGTCTGTTACTATTGTGAAAGTACCAGTTATCACAATATGAGCTGGGTCTCAGTATTCTAACATCATGAGCAAGACATTCTCACATCGATGCAATATCATGTCAAAGACCATACAATCTAAGATATCATCATTGAAAAAGTGTTGTATTTTCCTTAATTGACCTGTGTAGCAAACAATGATGTGAAGATAACTCACCACATTTCGGATAAGTGGCGATCATGATGTCCGAGTCATCCAGAAGTGTCTCCTTGATCTTGTCCAAAGCCCATGCGGGATGCAGTTCCTTGGGCATCACCATTCCCTCGTATTCATACTCTGTTACCTGAAAATCCATTATTTTTCGGTTTCAGTTTGAATAATTTGCCTTGTTTGTTGTCTCCAGATAGATGTAGATATACAAGTGACTGACACAAAATTTAGCACGTTGGCTGTCCTAATAGTATTCTGAGATACCAAAAGTGTTCTTATCAGGTGGCCACTGGTTAGAAGCCCAAATACTTCCACAGTGACAGTGTAAGGTGAAGATATTGTGAATCGTCCTTGAAAAAGCATTTATATACCCAATGCAGTTGGCAGATCAAGATAGCGTTTCTTCAAAAATGGACCATTGAAACACTTTGCCAAGTTCTAGTACGCTTTCTTTTGCACTGATATTGTACTGTCACGTTTTCTTAGCTTAGTAGCACACATATTTGTGGCATTGCATGTTTAAAATGTATATATTGGTGTAATTGATCGCAAGTGGAATTAATGTTGAACCGACATTATAATGATTTATCATACCTCCACTGCGATCCCTGTGCTTCTGGTCAAAACCCAGTCACATAAAATTCATTATTTGAGCTAATACCCTGGTATAGAGAACTAAAGCCTGGGTATTAGTTCATGACAGGGGCATAAGTGCTGCAGTGCCCTCTTGTGCATTGTGCTAAATCATGATGTCACAGTAAATGATGTCATGGTGATGTTATCTACTCACTGCAACTTTGACAAGGCAGTTAAAAAACCACAACAAATAGTCTAATTTTGCATTTATTTCGCTAATACTAATGAAGCTTTTCGGGATAAGGGAACTAAGGTGTCTACTAAGAATGTCCCCTTAAATGCTTATGTTATGATTTCTGTAATGCATTACATAATAATCACACCTCAGGTTTGCTCAAGCGAAACATAATACGCAATTGTTGTGTGCCACACACTGCTGTCTCTCGCTCATGTAATTCATAAACCATTGGTATTCAATGCCCTTTACGCAAGAACCTATGGACACTAATTTGTGATTTCTGGTGAATATTTTTATATGTACCAGATGTTTGTGGAAGTAAATTTTATCTTGTGTACAGTAAGCAATAAATGTACTACTATGACTACTACTATCCAAGAGTTCTTAATTATCTAAAGGGGCCAATGTCAAAAGAGTCTCTGACCTCAAGTTGTCAGTCTAATTTCCTGTCTGAGTGTTGCACAAAGTGCATGCTCTTTTTTCAATCTTTTGTGGAGTAATGAATGGTTATCATATTATGACATACCATTGGTAATATTAAGAGCGGAGACACCAGATATTTGGTTGCTTTGAATAAGAGTATTCTCTGAGGTAAATCAAGTAAGCCAGTTGCTTCAATGATGCCAATGTATCACTAATGGCAAACATTCTAGACACACAACAAACAAACACGGTTATTATCATTACTTATGCCTTGAGAAATTTGATCTGGTGTAGGAATTTGGTCTTACCAGCCTCATAAATGTTTCGTGGCTAAGTTACGCTAAAGTTTGGCAATCTTGCCTCATCTGTTATATATGCCATTCACAAAGGTGCGTCTCTTTGGCTTTCAGGTTGGGTTGGGTAAAGTTAGCTGAGTCAATGGTGCGTATGGATTAGGGTGATAAGATTTCTTTCATAGGTGCACATCTTAACCTCCAAATGCTCAGAAGAAGTCCTGATAGAAAAAACGTTGTTCTGACAACAAGAAAAATGTATTTGCAAAGGGTGCTCAGGGAAATGAAGCAACCCTGGTCAAAATGGGTGTTTGCAAAGGCTTTTTCAAGTCTTTGTGACTCAGCCAGGCATCATATTTGTCAGAAGAAAACCAGTTGCAGCCAAAGTGAGGTAAAGGTAGCGAATCATTCTATTTATTGAGGAAATTAAGAAAATTAATCTGGTAAGAGAAATATTGTAATATGACTAATGTCTCTGGTGTTACCTTATGTCAGCTGTTTGGTAAATTTCAAACTCTTGTTACAAATGACAGTGATGTCCTCCAAAGATCATCGTTATCACCATTTATGGACTGATGGATAGATGGATAGACAGACAGATAGAAAGAAAGATGTATATATATAACTACAGAGAGTAGATATAGATCAACAAGAAGAATCTGTTCTTATTTACATACATGTACAGTGTATTTTTGAAAAAAAAATCTATAAATACTTTTCAAAATCAAATATCACACTGAAACTTCCAGTTTACTATTTGAAATGGATATTTATTACGGACCATTTGGTATCTTGTCACTGTTTTCATGCAGCTTTTTATGCTAACTTCTTGGTTCTTCAATACATTGAATAAAAAGATATCCGGTTACCAAGCATTGGGATGTAAAACAATTATGAAGCTGCAATGCACCGTAACTTCATCGCATGTCCAATTATAGACCCACTGCAGGCGGCGACGTCTGGTATGAGCTTAATAAAGACATTTGGTGGGAGGTATGTGTGTCTTATGTTGAAAAATATGTATTTGCACAGATGTTGTTATAGACCTATATACTATTGCTGGGAGTGATACCTGAAACTTAATTTGGACAATTTGGTGCAAATTTATGTCTTATGTTGGAATCTACAACTGTTGTCATCCTTGGCATTTGAAAATTGTACGGGCCAAAACCCACATACTCAATGGTACATTGCTACAAGTCTTGGGAGTACACGCAATACAATGTACATGTATAATGCTTTTAAATACTGGCATGTTTTAGATAACAATAAGCAATGCAACAGATTAAGATATTCCTCAAATATCTAAGTTAAGAGTAGGTTCCTGCAATAGATCAAAAATATTTGTAGACATATTAGCACATTGCTAATCCATTTATTTGGGTTGCTTGATGGTCCATATACATTTTTCAAAAAATCCCTTATTACTCAAGATATAAATTTATTATAATACAATATAGTCTCAGAGATTTACTTCATCTTCCAAGAGTAACCGTTCAGGCTCAAATTTGCTTCTACTCAACATATCAACATATTCTCTTTGCTCATCATTGAAATAATTCTTCCAGTCTCCCACTGTACCCTTCCTCATAAAAGAAGAGACTTTATCATTTATGGCAGGGCTATTTGCATAGTTTAGTGTCGGGTTATCTTTCATAGATTTGAATGATGTTCTCTGAACAATCCTCTGGATCAAATCATCTGGAAGATCTTTCTCCAGGAAGGCAGCAACTTGGCGGACAGCTTGCTCTGGGTCTTTCAACATATCTTCGAACTTGAAAATCTTCACTCTTGGATCATCCCTGTAGGCCCACCAGCTGAGCTGCATGTCGAAGTAGCTCCCATTGATAAGTTTGTTATTGCGGAATCTTTCGAAGAATTCTTCCCAGGACCCATTTGGATCAAACCTGAGATGAGTCGCTCTGTAGAAATGGAAGAAGGAAACAAGCATGTCCTTTGGGTTGCGGAAAACAACAATGAACTTCGTTTTCCTGTTTTCCAAGGTTTTCTTGAAGAAATGGCTTGATAAATGAGTTTTAAGCAACCTTGGAGGAGCGTCAGCTTCTAGCTGCTTGACACCTGACTTAGACTTATTATCTGGTGTATTCATGTCGATGAAGTTGAATCTGTTCCGTAGCTGAACCTTGTCAGACCCCTCAAAGTCTCCTTCAGTGTTGACTTGGTAGACAATTTCTTGCATCCATGTTGTACCTGAAAAAAAAAAAGGGACAACTTATTTGACTGACCATATGCACCTGCTTCATTTATTACATGTGTAAAGGTTGGGACTTTTACCTGTATTTACCATACTCCATGTTGTCAAAGTAAGGAAATTGTCATACTTTTAATGTTAGATGCCTGGAAATTGAGTAAAATTACACCTAACAGCGAACGCTTCTTCACCACAATTTTCCATCCAGTTTGTTCTAGGCCTATACCTTAGATTTATGCGGTGCCTTTTGTGTATTTAGTTTGCATTTTGCATAGGTATCATAAATCTGTTACTATTGTGAAAGTACCAGTTATCACAATATGAGCTGGGTCTCAGTATTCTAACATCATGAGCAAGACATTCTCACATCGATGCAATATCATGTCAAAGACCATACAATCTAAGATATCATCATTGAAAAAGTGTTGTATTTTCCTTAATTGACCTGTGTAGCAAACATTGATGTGAAAATAACTTACCACATTTCGGATAAGTGGCAATCATGATGTCAGAGTCATCCAGAAGTGTCTCCTTGATCTTGTCCAAAGCCCATGCGGGATGCAGTTCCTTGGGCATCACCATTCCCTCGTATTCATACTCTGTTACCTGAAAATCCATTATTTTTCAGTTTCAGTTATAATAATTAGCCTTGTTTGTTGTCTCCAGATAGCTGTAGATATACAAGTGACTGACACAAAATTTAGCACGTTGGCTGTCCTTATAGTATTCTGTGATACCAAAAGTGTTCTTATCAGATGGCCACTGGTTAGAAGCCCGAATACTTCCACAGTGACAGTGTAAGGTGAAGATATTGTGAATCGTCCTTGAAAAAGCATTTATATACCCAATGCAGTTGGCAGATCAAGATAGCGTTTCTTCAAAAATGGACCATTGAAACACTCCGGAAGTTCTAGTACGCTTCTTTTGCAGTGATATATTGTACTGTCACGTTTTCTTAGCTTAGTAGCACACATATTTGTGGCATTGCATGTTTAAAATGTATATCTTGGTGTAATTGATAGCAAGTGGAATTAATGTTGAACCAACATTATAATGATTTATCATACCTCCACTGCGATCCCTGTGCTTCTGGTCAAAAACCCAGTCACATGAAATTCATTATTTGAACTAATACCCTGGTATAGAGAACTAGTGCCTGGGTATTAGTTCATGATGGGGGCATAAATGCTACAGTGCCTTCTTGTGTATTGTGCAAAATCATGATGCCACAGTAAATGACGGCATGGTGATGTTATTTACTCACTGCAACTTTGACAAGGCAGTTAAAAAACCACAGCAAATAGTCTAATTTTGCATCCATTTCGCTAATAATAGTAGGTTGAAAAATTTAAACTTCTTGAAGCATTAACGAAGGCTCGGGAACTCATTAATATTGCTAAAATTGCTGCATCCTCAATCTGTATGCACGAAAACAGCGAGCGAGGAAACAACATTTAAAGTACCAAAATATTATAAATGGTGTGATAAATCAAATATGAACT
The DNA here is from genome assembly GCA_026936325.1 of Platynereis dumerilii. Lineage (NCBI taxonomy): Eukaryota > Metazoa > Annelida > Polychaeta > Phyllodocida > Nereididae > Platynereis > Platynereis dumerilii. Next base: position 178,390,044 of record JAPTHN010000001.1, on the reverse strand, counting down.
GATCCCTCGGGCATCAATGAAATCTAATTCCCAAAATCTCCCCCTTGTGTTTGTTTGTGACTTATTCCCTCGGCAGTTGGCATTGGGAATAAGTGACAAACACACCCTCGGGGTAATTAGATCTCACTAATGCCCTCATGATCAGTTAATATTTGTATAATAATATATATACCATACTCGCTGATAAATCCTTCAATATTTACCATGATATATATCGCCGTATATCATGTATATTTAGCGGTCACGTGACAAGTGGCGATGTCACAATGCAGAAACACTGAATCAGCCAATCAGAAGCCAGCATTTGAATCATGACGTCATGACAGATGCCATTGAGCCTCACTCTGGAGTTTACAGGAGCTTTTGTAGCTTGAACATAATTTAAGTTATTGACACTAGAATATTGATTTAAAAAATAAGTTGTTAATTTTGTTGAAAAAAGAAAAATTTTATGAACATTTTGCTATCTCTGGTAATAAAATAGAGACATTTTTAGTAAATCTTCATCTCCAAACACATGATAACAAAACAATCCTCTGAAACAGCGAATAATGGTATAAATCAGTTATACCAAAGGCATATTTGTGGTATACGGGATATATACAGCCTCGGTGGTAAATATAACCCTCGGGCTACGCCCTCGGGTTATATTTACCACCTCGGCTGTATATATCTCCGTATACCACATATGCCCATGGTATGACTACTATATATAATATAATATAATTAATAATATAAGTTATTTCTCTGCTCAATAAAGTATTTCCAGTAAACTGATTGGTCTTGAGTAATTTTATTCTCATATATATGTATTACAAGGACATAATATTATATACTCCTTAAATTGCACATAGTACAGGTTACTACTAGAGAAAATCCTGCTAAGACAATAAGAAACAAGGCCGCGTATATATTGCATATAAACAACAAATGTCTTAAGTTAAGAGTAGGTTGCAGGGATATATCAACCATATTTTTAGATTAAGCGGATATCCGAAACATTTATTAAGGTTGTTTGATTATCTACATTATTTTGTCTTCCTATCTTTTAATCCAATGTGGAAAAATTTCCTTACTCCTAAATATATTATACAACATGCCATTTCAGGCATTTAGTTCATCTTCCAAAAATAACTGTTCAGGCTCAAATTTTCTTTTACTCAGTATATCGACATATCCCCTTTGCTCCTCATTGAAGTAATTCTTCCAGTCTCCCACTGTACCCTTCCGCATAAAAGCAGAAATTTTGTCGTTCAAGTTTTGAATATCTGAATAGTTCAGCATAGGGTTATTTTTCATGGATTTGAATGATGTTCGCTCTACAATCCTCTGGATAAGGTCATCCGGAAGATCTTTCTCCAGGAAGACAGCCACTTGGCGGATTGCTCCTTCGGGGTCTTTCAACATGTCTTCGTACTTGAAAATCTTCACTCTTGGATCATCCCTGTAGGCCCACCAGCTGAGCTGCATGTCAAAGTAGTTCCCATAAACAAGTTTGTTATTCCTGAATCGTTCAAAGAATTCGTCCCAGGATCCATCTGGATCAAATCTTAAATCAGTCATTCTGTAGAAGTGAAAGAAGGAAACAAGCATGTCTTTTGGGTTTCGGAAAACAACAATGAACTTTGTTTTCCTGTTCTCCAAAGTTTTCTTGAAGAAATGACTTGAGAAATGAGTTTTAAGTAATCTTGGAGGAGTGTCAGCTTCAAGTTTCTTCACACCATGGTTGGGAGTTTCACCATTCATGTCAATGAAATTGAATCTGTTTCGTATTGGTACTTTGTCAGATCCCTCAAAGTCTCCCTCAGTGTTGACCAGGTATATGATTTCTTGCATCCAAGTTGTGCCTGAAAGGAAAGAGCATTTTTGATTGTTCATAGGTATTAGCACAATATATTTAGGCAGGATTGAGATAATACTAATACAATGTATTTGTTGTGTTTCACACTGGCAATTATCATACCTCCATTTAGATTATAATACGTCACCATGCCCATGACAGCAAGAATTGTTGAGAAGGATTAATTCCATGACAGATACCTCAAATTAGACCTCAGAGCAGTGAGAGAACTCTGTTTGTCCTGTACTGTGTATGGGACCTTTTTAAAGGTTTGCTTTATGATTAAAATTATGTTATAAAATTTATGTCACATTTCCTACATTCCGAAAATATACTTTTCCTATATTCTCAAAGTATTATTTTGTACCTTAAAGACAAAGGCAATATAAGTAATCACAGACTTTTCCCCTAAAATAAAACCCCTCCCCCGCAGGGGGATAGGGGTTCTCTCTGTGAGTAAGACTCACAGGACCTACACTGTGAAAAACAGTGTGTTTCACATTGCCAATACCTTTGTTTCTCAAACTAGGACTGAACTAATTCCTAACAAAAATCCCCTTAATCCTCACACCTTGAGGAGGGGGCTCTGTATATAAGGATGCCTGACCCAAGTATTCCTCACTTCCTTTATTTTGATTCAGCAAGAACGAGAAATGTCGGGGAGGCGGGTGGGAAAACTCTGGAGTGTAGGTCCTGTGAGTCTTACTCACAGAGAGAACCCCTATCCCCCTGCGGGGGAGGGGTTTTACTCTATTTCGTAAGACATCACAGGACCTACACTGTGAAAAACAGTGTGTTTCACATTGCCAGATTCCTAACCTGGAGGTGGGGAGGAACCGGACTGGCCTCAGAGCTCCCAAAAACTTCAGCTGACCGAGATCTGTCGCCCCGAGACGACAGGGGTCAAGCGAAAATTGCCATCAGGCTGCGGGTGGAGATGAGCCAGATAAAATCTGGTAAATGTAGAGGGACTAGCCCACCAACCCGCGAGCAAAATCTCCTCGAGAGAATGCCGGCCTGCCTGATAGGCCCATGAAGCAGCCATGCGACGAACTTCGTGAGCATGAGCATGGAGGGGCTCAGTGTCATGGGCCGTTTGGATGCACTGAGTGATCCACCGTGACACTTGAGTCCGCAGAGGGGGGTCCAGAGCCTCGGATCTTCTGGAAGAGGCGCTGGTCCGCCTGTAGTCCGCCTGTCAGCAGAATGTAACGTTGCAGGGAAATGACAGGACAGAGTCTTTCATCCCGCTCTGGAGATGCCATGTCTGGCACCAGTGCTGGGATGTAGAAAGGAGCAGGATCGTGGCCTGGGACGGCTGTCTTAGGCAAAAATCCGGTGACAGTACGGAGCCAGACCCCTGTATCCGTCAGTCGCAGATCCCGAGGGTCTCGGGAGATGGCCTGGATCTCTGATCGTCGCTTACCAGTGGCCAAAGCCAGCAGGAATGCCAACTTGCTTGTCATAAATGTGCGATCGACCCGAGTGGTGAGGGTCGTAGGATTGGGTGTGGTAGCGAGATATTCGAGGACCCTTGAGAGGTCCCACGCTGGTACCCGAGGCCGAGCCGCGGGTTGCAAAATCGCCATGCTTTTAAGCAAGCGAGATAACGTAGGGTGTTGCCCAAGTGGAACACCTTCCACAGGCCCCAACGTGCCTCCGAGGGATGACCGATAGGAAGCTACTGTGGTGGGGGCGAAGCCCTTCTCCTCATGTAAAAATACCAGAAAGTCTGCTATTGCAGCTATAGAGGGACGCAGGGAATCCACGTCGTTGGAGCCACACCAGTTACAGAAGGCCCGCCAGTGTGACTGGTAGAGGCGTGTGGAGCTGGGTCGAAGGTTGCCGGACGCAAGCTTCGCAGCTCGGACTGAAAGTCCTTCCGCTCGGAAGCGCTGCTGGATAGCGGCCAAGCGTGAAGGTTGAGCCACCCCGGGCGCTGATGGTAAAGCTGCCGGTGAGGTTGGCTCAACAGTCGACGATAATGAGGGAGCTGTATCGGTGGATTCATCAGAAGCCGCAGGGCTTCCGGGAACCACGCTTGAGCTGGCCACCAGGGGGCAATGAGAATGCACACCATGTTGGACCGAGCGACCTTCAACAGAACCTCTGAGATGAGGGCGATGGGGGAAATGCATAGGCCTGAAGGCCCTGCCACTCCATCGTCATGGCGTCTGAGTCCACGGCCTGAGGGTCGGGGAACGGTGACACAAATCTTGGAAGTCTGTTGTTGAGGCGTGTGGCAAACAGATCGATGTCCATGCTGGGATAGTGGGACTGCAGGCGAGCAAACACCTGCGGCTGGAGTGTCCATTCTGTTGCCAGGACCTGATGAGGCCGGGACTGCAAGTCCGCCAGAACATTCAGGTGGCCGGGGAGAAAGTGGGGTGTCACATGGACTCTCTGGTCCTGACACCACCAAAGGAGCTCCCGGGCTTCCTGGTACAGCAAGAGAGACTTGGTCCCACCTTCCCGCCGGATGTAAGCTGCTGCCACTACACTGTCGGTCATGATGCGAACTGACTGGCCTTTCACATGGGGTAGAAGAGTCTGAAGGGCTCGACGAACGGCCCGGAGCTCTAATACGGAGATATGGAGAGCTGCCTCCTGCCTGTTCCATCTGCCGGAGCAGAGATGGTCTCCCATGTGGGCTCCCCACCCCACCAAACTGGCGTCTGTCGCGATGGTGAGGGTTGGGGCTGGAGTGCGGAGGGGCACCCGTGTACTGAGCCAGGTGATGTCCATCCATGGCTGCAGGGCCAAGCGGAGCCCTGGCCGGACCGGAACAATGCGGTCCAGGTCTCGTCGGAGATTGAGGCCGAGACTTAATAGATAAAACTGCACGGGCCTGACCTGCAGGCGACCGAGCTTCACGTAGTCGGCTACGTGATTTAACACGCCAATCAGTCGCAGGAGGAGCCGGAGGCGGATGCGTGACTGAGCGTTGACACTGCGGACTAGGGTGACCAAAGCCTGGATCTTGTCTGCTGGTGGTGCCACGGTGCCGGTGCGAAGATTGAAGTGGATCCCGAGGAAGACAAAGGTGTCCTTGGGAACCAGATCGGATTTCTCGTACCGGACCAGTAGACCGAGCTTGGTGAACAGCTGTAGTACTTGCTCGGTGTGTTGCTTGGCCACCTGGACCGAAGGGGCCCGAATGAGCCAGTCGTCCAGGTAACGGTGGACCTTGATGCCTTGAGCCCGAAGGGCCGCTGCCACTGGCGTCAGCAGATAGGTAAATGACCGAGGGGCGATATTTAGGCTGAATGGCATGGCCTGAAATTGCCAGACTTGGTCTTCTACCGCGATCCGTAGGTAGGGTTGGAACTCGGGATGCACCGGTATATGGAGATATGCATCGGCCAGGTCTATAGACGTGGTCACCTCCCCCACCTGAATCTGCTTGCGGATACTCTGTGGAGTCTCCATGCGAAAGGTGGGGCAGGTTATAAACCGGTTGAGTGCTTTCAGATCGATGACAGGTCTGAAGCCCCCTGTGCGTTTTGGCACGACAAACAGGTGCGAGTAAAAGCCTGGGTTGGACGGAACAACTTTGACCAGAGCTTTTTTGGCAATTAATGAATTTATTTCTAACAACAAGACATTCTTTTGAGTATTGTCCGTCGGTAGACGGATTGGTACAGGAATTGATGTTAGAGGGGGTTTGCGACCCCAATGCCAAGTTAAACCTAGTGTTAGTAACCGGTGGTGCCATCCGGACAGTTGTAACTGAGAGTTCCAATGGTCGTAGAACAGAGTCAGCCGGGCTCCCACTGGAATGTCAGGTCCGCTGCTTGGCTTTCGCCGCGTTGGACTTGGAGCCACGGGATTGTCGCTGCTGCTGCCTAGGTTCCGAAGTCCGAACTTCAGTGGCAGCCGCTGTTGCTGTGTAGGTGGATGAGGCTCCCCTTCCACGTGAAGCGTTAGACCGAGCCTGACCTCGAGGTCGATCCTGCCTAGTTGCCCGGGGCTGGGGGCGTCGATTGTACCCACCCGCCGGGGTCTGTTTTGGCACAGGCTGTTGCCGCATGATTTCTGGTACACTTGCCGAGGCGGGCCCAAACATCCCGAGACTCGACTGAAGGCTGACAGGCTGTAACTGTAGCCAATTCCTTGTGTTTTGGGACAAGGAAGAGCCTAGACCATCCAGGATGGCCTTGCGTCTGGCCAAGGTCGATGATGCCAGGATTGCCCCACCAAAGTCGATGGACTGGTGTAGCTCCTTCACTGCAAAGTCCCGAAGAGCCTGGAGCTGAGTTGGACTCGCCTTGCCCACTGAGTCAAAGTACACCCCTAGAATCCATTCTAGGGCTGACAAACTGGAGAGCTGGGACCTCGACATGACATCAATGTCTGTGAGCCAAATATGGTCCACCGGTGGCTGGCGGGAACCGGCCCACTCCCTCTCTCGGGCAGACAGCTTGTTGGGTTTTAAATCAAACCCAGGACCCGTGTGGAATCGGGGTTTGAACCTTGGCACCAATTTCGACGGTCCAGGGTGCAGGGGAGCATTGGGTGGTGGAGGCTGGTGCTGCGCAGAGTTCGGCCATGCACCACCCCAACAAGATCTCATCGCCGCCTCCATACATGCACTGGTCAGTGGTGAAGGTGGCATGGCAGACCGTCGCTTCTTCGGGGGTGGCGGACCCGTTATGGCTGACTTGACTGGTTCGGGTGAGCCTGGCAGAGCGGTGAGGTTGACTAACCCAGATTGGTAGACAGTGTCGACGACCTGGTACCAAGAGATCGGGGCATCAGCTTCGGTCTCTGCTGTGGCTGAGCGGTCTGGGGAGCGGTCCGAAAACTGGTCCCAAGGGCCCTCAGTTGTCCGAGGGGAAGTCTCCAAGCCCTGTGGAGGTGGAGCCAGAGTGAGATCAAAATGGTTCCCCTGGGGTTCTTGAGAGGAGAATCCTGGAGTCCGAGGTATCTGCAGGATTTCCTGGGAGCGCGGGGGAGTCACTGGCGGGCGGGTTGATGAAGGTAAGTCCGCACCGGAGGCCTGAGTCAACCCGGGGTCAACTAGTTGCAGTGCCCCTCCAAAATTGCCCACTGGCACTACCAAAGATCTAATGGTAGGCCTGGCTGGAGGTGTGCCCGACAGTGCAGCCCCTGAAGCCCTCTTGTCAGCTGCTGGGGGTGACTTGTGTCTCCCGGGTGTCGACGAGACCGTCGATCCGCGGGGGGGTGTCGCCGAGTTGGTCCGGGGCCTGTCGGCGGCTCGGCGGCGTCTGGAGCCCTTCGGCGAGGCTTGCCTAGCTGTAGAGGAGCCCAAACGTCCCTCAGGAGACCTGGTATGCCTGTCCCGGTGGCGAGAAGCACGGGAATGGCGTGGGGACGAAGATTGTCGCCCAGTCCGCGACGAGCGGGAGGCGGATCTGGAGGCCCGGGAGGGCGGAGATCGGCGTGCAGCAGAGCCGGCACTCGTCCGAGACGAGGCCCTGGAGCGTCTGCCCCGGTCGGGGGAACGGTCATGGCTTGTAGAGCTGCTCCGGGACGCCCTGGGCCGCGAGCCCCTCCAGGGACGGCGCGGGGAACGTTCTCGTGTCCAGTCCAAAGCATTGCGAGAGAAATGCTGAAAGGAAAAAAGTGAGGAATACTTGGGTCAGGCATCCTTATATACAGAGCCCCCTCCTCAAGGTGTGAGGATTAAGGGGATTTTTGTTAGGAATTAGTTCAGTCCTAGTTTGAGAAACAAAGGTATTGGCAATGTGAAACACACTGTTTTTCACAGTGTAGGTCCTGTGATGTCTTACGAAATAGAGTAACCTATGAGAGGCATTCAGACAGTTCCCGGCTTTTTAAAAAATGGACACTTCTATTCAATATAGAGCTATGAATTTTTTTACAAGATACAATTCAGCAGTTTTGGAATGGATTTCCAAAATTTTGCACAATGTGGACATTTTAAAGTCATTCTGTGGTTGCCATGGAAACAGGAAGTTCAGCTAGGTGGGGCAGGTAATATTGAGACAAAAAAAGCCAATGAGTGGTGACTGGAAATGACATCTCTCCATCACTTATATTGGTGAGATTGACAATATTTGACGCAAGAAATATGATTTTACCTTCTAAATATACTTTCAAACACACTACAATGTAAATGTTTGTTTTCTTACTCGTGCATGCAAGATTTGACAAGAGAGATTCATGTGGCAGGATGTGGGTCTTTAATTACATCAGGACTTATTGGAAAACAATGGATTCACTGGTGTGAAGAGACCTAAAGGGACAGTATTATCAATCCCAGTTATTCCTGTGACATATAGCTTTCAGAAGTTCTGGTTTTCCCTTGCTTTATTCGCTAGGGGCTATAGTTTCAGGCACCGGAGGCAAAAAGGCTTTGGATGAACAAAATTCTTTCACAAAACTTTGTCTGGAGGGTCTCAAGGAACATTTTCTTCAATGGGTCAGGTGTATGAATTGAAGCTTTTGGGGAGTAAGCCTATATTTAAAAGATAATATGATATTTCCTGAGTCAATTATTATCAATCTCTTACTTATACAAGTGATAGAGCTCTCTCTCTCTCAGCCACAATTCATTGGCTTTCTTGATTTCCGTATTACCTGCGACACTGAGCTGAACTTTCTGTTTCCATGGCAACCACAGAATGACATGAAAATGTCAAAATTTTGGAAATCCATTTCAAAACTGCTGAATTTTATCCTGTTAAAAATTCATTGTTCTACATTGAATAGAAGAGTCCATATAAAAAAAAGCCATGAACTTTCTGAACACCCCTCATATTCTAAAAACTCTTGTAATGATTAGTTTTAACTCACCACATTTTGGATAGGTGACAATCATGATGTCGGAGTCATCCAGTAGCGTCTCCTTGATCTTGTCCAAGGCCCATGGGGGGGAACTTTTCTTTGGCATAATCATTCCATCATATTCATACTCTGTTATTTGAGAATCCATTATTATAATTTTAGTTCAAATCATTGATATTGCTGCATCCAGATAGATGTACAAGCAAACTTGTGCAGGGTGTCTGTCCTTTGATGCAAAAATCTGTCTATCCTATCATCATTGTCAACCTGAGTACAGTGCACGACCTGGAAAAATACTGTAAATATGCCACTCCAGACACACGCCTTTGAAATGGTTGGCTGAATTCTGGAACATATTCTAGAACAGTTTATATTGTTTATTTTGTTGAATATCAAATGTATCTCTTATCTTAGATCGACAAATCTGTAAGGCTTGCATGTTTTACATTGATTTTATTCACAGCAGGTGAGACCAGTGTTTAACAAACATTGTCTTAATTTTAATCTGTCAAGTAGAGGCTGAGATCTTTCAATTACAATACATTGAGTTGGACATTGCTGCATGTATAACTCATTCCCTCTCCATATGGTATTTCACGTTCTTGACTTCACAGGGTAATTTTAAAACAAAAGGAATAATATTACTGTATGTAATTGAAAATATAGTGTGCAAATCTTCAAGTTCAAAATTCACATTTTTGTGGTTTGTGGTTTATTATTTGAAGAAAACAAAACAACATAAATGATTTATATTTCCAAGATGGTTTAATTTAACAAAATTAACTTTCAATAACACAAATCTGTAAAAAAAAATGGAAGAGGTATATTTATTACATATGTATAAACATATTAGAAGTTAATATCACAAGTTAGTGCTTTGTTCACAGCTGCATTCCCTCTTGTCCTGGCCCATCAGCCCTGTACTACTAATTAGTTTTTACTATTCAATCTATGCCTCTTCTTTTCTCTACTCTTACCTCCATAATTAATTTCAAGTACACTGCCATCTACTGTGCCTTGATATAACACTTTCTCAACAATGGGACTCCTCAGCAGTGGCAATGTTTTTGCCACCGAGGGGTCCCTTTGCTCTTGCTTTATTGTGATATTGAAATGTATTTTTATTGTGCTACTTTCCGGGCAAAGAATAAAAGAGTTTGAGTCTGAGTCTAATATTAATTACGCCTGCATATAATTCTCATTCTTATCATTCAAATCTATTTTTAATGTATAAGTACTCTACTGTAACACATTATTACAGATCTCGTATTAGTGTGCCATGTTCTTTTCAACTGCCACAGTGCTCTTGTGACGTCAGTATCAGCATAATGATTTCACAGTTGGTATATTCGCAGTTTCAGTTGTGTCACTTGGAACCCATACTGATCACACCATTACAAATCCACAATAAGCCGTTAGATTGTTGCTCAACATTGATTATTCAGTTTGATGTTTTGAATAAATCCAAAAGTTACAATATCCAGCTATATATAATGCTTGGATTTTGTGTATAACTGCTATCAGTTTTAGCACTTTTACAACAAAACAAATTCATTCACTCTCACATTCATTTGTTGGTCTGAGAGGTTATGCTGCTCTGTCTTGGCAAAAAATAATATAATCAGGAACCATTCAGAATTTAAGACCTAAGGGGGGGGGGAGTTTTTGCTTGGGGGCATCCTTATCACTGATTTCCAATAATGTTTATTTGATGATCGAATTCTTAGCCACCTTGTCTGGCCTTTTCCCAAATTTTTGGGGAGCAACTAGCCGCCCCCCCCCCCCCATTTCTCGTCCTCTGGTATGCCCATGCAACACCGCCACGTTCACTTCCAAAAAATCCGACCATCATCCCCATTCCAGTCATCAATTCTGAAAAGTTTCTTTGGCCCAGATCTCACCTAAAAGGCTGAAAAGCCACAAGGTGCTGCCCTCGAGGAGAAATTTCACAACAGGACACCATGAATGTCCATGATGGATCAAGCAAGTGGCTCAAACATATCAGTTTCACCTGTTCCAACTGAATCAAACAACCATACCAATGAATGCAGATTAATCAATTGTTATTCACACTTAGTCAGCCCATAAGCCTGACTTGCTGGTAGCAGTTACAATCAACACTCAAGCTGGAAGTGCCAATAGTGATGTCAGTATGGCAATACTGACATCATCTGTGCATACATTCACATGGAACATGGCACACTTATACGAGATCTGTAATAAGCAACAGAACAAACAACTTCTCAAAAGGTATGCAGTCTTTCTATAAACCCACATACAGAGATTGTACAAAAATGTATCGGCAAGTAATTCTTATATGGATTAATAATAGGTATTGTAGCACAATTATGCATATTATATAAAAACCCTTTTGTTTATTCATGTTTTGTTACTGAAGGTAATGATTAATCAATTTTTCAGAAATTTACTTCATCTTCCAAAAATAACTGTTGAGGCTCGAATTTGGTTCTACTCAGCGCATCAACATATTCTCTCTGTTCATCATTGAAGTAATTCTTCCAATCTCCCGCCTTACCCTTCCTCATAAACTTGGAAAATCTGGGGTGCAGGTCTGGATTAGTTGAATAGTTAAGCGTTGCATTATCTTTCATAGATTTGAATGATGTACGCTGAACAATCCTCTGGATCAAATCATCTGGAAGATCTTTCTCCAGGAAGGCAGCAACTTGGCGAACTGCTTGCTCTGGATCTTTCAACATGTCTTCGAACTTGAAAATCTTCACTCTCGGATCATCCCTGTAGGCCCACCAGCTGAGCTGCATGTCGAAGTAGTTCCCATAAACAAGTTTGTTATTCCTGAATCATTCAAAGAATTCTTCCCAGGATCCATCTGGATCAAAATTTAATTCAGTCATTTTGTAGAAGTGGTAGAAGGAAACAAGCATATCTTTTGGGTTGCGGAAAACGACAATGAACTTCGTTTTCTTGTTCTCCAACGTTTTCTTGAAGAAATGACTTGAGAAATGAGTTTTAAGCAACCGTGGAGGAGTGCTAGCCTCCAGTGCTTCCACGCCATGATCAGGAGACATGCCATTTAAATCGATGAAGTTGAAACTGTGTTGTATTGGTAACTTATCTGATGCTGTAAAGTCTCCTCCAGTGTTGATTAAGTAAGTGATTTCTTGCATCCAAGTTGTGCCTGAAATAATAAACATAAAACTTATTTTTCCCACAAAGTAACTGGCATTGTATATTAGATATGTGGGGTTTGGGCAACTGACAATGCAGTGAGTGCAAAGTAGACTGCGGTGATTTTTTTATTTCTTAACTGTTTGGAATATAATATTTGTTTCCTTTATGCACAGGAGAGAATTGGGTGAGAAAACCCTTCCATGTGAAATGCGGTCTATTAAGAGAATCTGGTGTTACAACTTTGGCATACTGAATACAGAATAATAACTTAACTCTCTTGAAACAACACTTAACTCTAACAATAAGTTCCCTTAGCATTGATACTGGCTAATTCAGCTGCTGTTTCATGATATAATACTGATTACTTACATTCTATGTTATGCTATACAGTTTTGTTTTATACACTATACAGCTTTAGCTGGCAAGATAGTATATCGCATTCCTTGTCATAGTACACTGATGATAAAAATATATTTTACTTCTAATCTTCAATATTATTCACAAGAGATATATGCGAGTACAGTACATGCCAAATACATAAATTTTTTTAAATTTATCAATAATCGCTGCATTTCATATTATTCAAATAATTGCGTGAATAATTTTAGATAACTCACCACATTTTGGATAGGTGACAATCATGATGTCAGAGTCATCAAGAGGCATCTCCTTGATCTTGTCCAAGGCCCATGCAGGATTATGTTCCTTGTTCATCACCATTCCATCATATTCATACTCTGTCAAATTAGGATTCATTATTACTGTTCAGCAATTGAAGTATGTTCACAAATTCAAAAGATGAAATGTTCAAACAGTCCTAGAAACTGCATTTAAATGCTCTGTAGTGTTGACAGAAAGCTCTTTAAAAAACACATTTTTATAAAGCTTCTCCATAAAAACAGTAGATTTAGTACTAATAGTGGGACTCATATGACACAAATATATGTCTGCATGATGATGCTTGATTGATATGAATGAAAACATGACTAATTCCATAGACATGAGGGGTTGATCTTACAAAATTTTGGCTAATGTTTGATTCCAAGGATATCTCAATATTTTTGAACTCAGATAAAGAGGGTTTGATTCTGCCATTATCTACATAACAATAGCTCATTTCCCCTCTATACCTTTCACAATTTGAAGGTTGATTGATGTAATTCAAAACATTGGATGAAACTATCAATTGGACTTCAAAGTATGTTCTTAAGTGAAACAAACATTATCTAGTTTATTTACCCTTATCAATGTGGAAAATAAAGTTTCTTTGAGAGAATTCATTGTTGTAGAAGTCCATACTCTAGCGACGTCATTGAAAAGGCTTCTTTGGTCAGTGGCCTTGGTCTTGTTTTCGCCCTGTTGCAAGATTGGTCTGGCTTTGCAAAACTTGGTCCCTCAAATCCTGCTTAATTGAGTTGTTCAATGCTCTAGTATTTGGTATGAAGGCCTTTTGGAAAAGATGGCTAGTTCCCATTGTAAGATTCTGTCTCGAATTGAACAATGCGTGTAAATACAACTTCACATTCAATGTGGAGGTTGCACTACGTTGTACATGCATATCAGGCAAATTTAATAAGTTCAATTTCTACTTCAATAGCTGATACCATGTAAAGTGGATGTCTTATCCACCTGTTTAATAGGGATGCATATCATGTGAGCTTCAGTTTACCATGTTGGACATTTTGGGTATACCATTATAAAGAAAGTTCATTGTCTTTGGTACAAACTCATAAAAAAGCAATTCCCTTAATCTTAAAGAAGTTCAGTAATTATGCTTCTTTGTGTGGAATGTAGGCTATTTAATTTACTGAATTTCAGGAGGCAATTACTGACTTTTGCAACTTGCTAAATCAGCTCTCTCAGAAATTGCAGAGGTTGTGAATTGGAAAAATCTAGGTGGTTGTTATTTAAAGAGTATAGACTTGTTGACTGTTCAATTTTGTTTTGAAGTTTTGAAAATTGTGAAAGTCGTTTATTCCGAAGCCTGATGCTCAGTGTTGAATTCACAAAAATTTTACAATCTAAACAATGTTTGCTCCAATGCCAAGAGGTTTCATGAGCAAGTCGCTTATATGTAGTATGGTATCCTATATATCTAAAATAAGTCAACTGCCTTCCATGTGATGCTATCTATATCAAACCTCCAAATTTCGACCGAGTTTGGCATTGATTGGAGTCCTAGATTGAGATAATTTGGTCCGGCCAGATTGATTAATTGATTGATCGTTCTTATGTCTGAGTTTATAATATGTAACTGTCTGTGAAGCATCACAAAGACATTGAGAACAAAACAATGAACAATTTAGATTAAAATTCTTTTAACATATTTTGCTAAGTGTTGAACTGTTTAGGGATTCCACTGACAATCTTTTTTAACCGGTGGTTTTTTGCCATTACATATTGGCATGCTGAACAAAAAAACCCTTAATCCCAGTTAGAACTCATTTTGATTTAAAGCTTTGAATAAAATGGCGCTGTCTGACAGATTTGCATTTGAACACCAGCTATAAAAAGGGCTATACATAAATGGCCATAAACAATTCAAAGATGTAATAGGAAATGATATAATAAGACAAGAATATTAAGTCTAAGTTAGATGCAAAATTCAAAGAATTAAATATTTAGGTAAATCTGTTATTTAGAATATATTATATATTGCTCAATTCATCTCTATGGCAGTTTTTGGCAGATTACATGCTGGACACAGTTTTGTGACTTTCCTTTTGGCCAACCCTCATGAAGCTCTCAAATACAAGTAACTCGCTGTCTTCATTATGTCTTTGCAAATAGATGACCATGTTTCAAAGAAATGGATGAAAATATGTCTGGTAAATGTATCCAGGAGTTAGTAATTGTCTGAAGGCGGCCAAATGTCAAAAGAGTCTCAACCTCTGACCACATGTTATGTGTTTAATCTCCAGTCTTGGTGTTACAAAAAGTACATATTCTTTTTTTTTCAATCTTGTGTGGAGCCATAAAGGGTCATTATATTGCAACATACCCTTGGTAATATTAAGAACAGAGACACTAGATATTTGGTAGCTTTGGATAAGAGTGTTCTCTTTGGTATATCAAGTAAGCCAGTTGCTTCAATGATTCCAATAAATTCCATTGATGGCAAACATTCAAGACACATTTAACAAACAAACATGGATATTATACTTACTTGTGCCTTGAGATATTTGATCTGGTGTAGGAATTTGTCTTAGCAGCCTCATAAATATTTCATGGCTAAGTTGCACTAATGTTCGGTAATCTTGCCTCATCCGTTATGTTATTCACAAAGGTACGTCCCTTTGTTGGACTGAGTGTTTCTGTAGAAAGGCACTCTGCTTTGGTTCAAAATTGCATTGAAATTAGTTGAAATTGGTAGATTGAACTTGGAAATTTGTTGCCGTAAAGTTACGTAGTTTCTATTGAATTCTGTTAGAATCTAATTATGTGAATTAGGAAAGGTTTGACTATCTGTCCATCCACCAGATGGCATAAAAATAGCTTTCCCACAGTTTAGGCCACAGTGAGGCATTGCTTTTCACAAAATGCAATAACTGCCACCTTGTGGTCATTTTGCTAACAACTCAGTTTCAAAATCTTCTGGTATCATTGAACATCAGTCAGCCAAAGGGGTTGGAGCTCTCTTGAGTCCCCAGTGCTGTTTAACATGCAACACACTCCAGGTTAAAATGTATTCTGGAATGGATAAGGAACTTGTCCCTTTATCCGGGTTCTATGCTGGTTCAATACTTCAACTTAAACATCCAAACAGGGTGTTTTTCGTATGGTTTCCATATGGTATGGAACTGAATTGGGTTGGTTCTCCTGTGAACTTTCTTCGTGAAATAAATAATGGAACAAATGTGACGACTTTGGTTTCCTTTAACCCGTAATGAACCTATCAGTTGACAAATGGCGCAGTTCGACTTCAACTTTCGTGATCATCACTTCATCTTCAAGAAAATCGAGATCATCACTTCATCTTCAAGAAAATCGAGGCAAGTTATAGTGTATGACTCGTTTGGAGACTATTGTTAAGACAATTTTTTAAGACATTTGCTTCAAGTTAAGACAATTTTAAGAAAATTTTCTTAAAGATAAGACAAGTGACTTACAGACTTAACACCTACAGCTCAACACTAAGTGGATTAAGCATTCAGCATGCTAAGTGTGAAAACTTACAAGGACTTATTGGATTGATTAAGCCTTACAGTTTGCTAATCTGACTTATGACTTGACTTAAGTGCAACTTCAAGTTCAACTAGATTAAAACTTAAGTCTTTGTGAACTTTGTGAACTTTGTGAATTTTTAGAAATTCATTGTGAACTTTGTGAATTTTTTTATTCACAACATTAATGAACTTTGTGAATTCTAAATTACGACTTCATGAACTTTTAAGAATTCACTGTTTGATGTTCTGTTTTAAGTTAAATGTTTTGTTTGTGTTACAATTTGTTTGGTTGTGCCCTGTTTTTGAATTGTTCTTACATTAAGATAGCTTAACCACTTAAGAATTCCAATTTGGTATCACAATGGCATCAGTAGGGGACTTTATTAATGGGCTAGATGCCGCACAAAAGGCGGAAGCCCTTCGTTTGTTAAATCCTCCACCTGGAGAAGGGGGTGGTGGTGGAGGAGGTGGTGCAGGTCAGAATGGTGGTCAAGGTGGTCAAAATGACCAAGGTGCAGCACTGTCTAAGTTTGATGATGCCAAGGTGCCAAAATTGCCCTTGTTTTCTGGTATTGAAAAAGGTCCAGAGGTCCCGTATCAATTATGGAAATTTGAAGTCAGCTATCTTATGAGTAATCAGTATCCTGATAATGTTATTCAAAGGGCAATTCATAAGTCTGTTAGGGGAACAGCAGCCAAAATTTTGTGTAACATGGGGGAGAAAGCAACTCCAAGTGAAATTGTCAGCAAATTTGATACCATGTTTGGCAATGTTGCGGATGAGCAAAGTATCCTTGCTCAATTTCATTCAGCTGTCCAAGAGCCCAATGAAAGTGTTACTGCTTGGGGGTGTAGGCTGGAAGGATTATTGGCTGATAGCACAACTTTCACCCAAGTACAGAAGACTAACCAACTTCGCTCCAAATTTTGGGATGGGTTAAGAGACAGTGGCATTAAAAACGCCATTAGACATCGATATGATAACAATGAAGGTTTTGATGCATTGTTGGCTGCGGCCAGAAACTTAGAGAAACCTGCCAATGTGAAAGCAAGGTTAAATGAGGCAGTGGAAGCAAAATCTTCTAGTTTAAAAGATTTGGAGGGAAAAATCACTGAAATGTCAAAACTGTTAAATGATCTTAGTGCCAAGGTAAACAAACCTCCTCCAAGGAAACTAGGACCTTGTCATAAGTGTGGCAAGATGGGACACTTAAAATACAGTTGTCAGGAAAACTAGGTAGGGTCCCTGTGAGTGGGCGCATGGTGGATCCAAAAGAATCCTGCCCTGTTGTTAATCGTGATTCTCTTGTCGGAGAATCCACGATTGTTGAAATATGTGTCCGGGAATTAGGAGATTTCGCAGTGAAAACTCTGTTGGACACGGGTTCTCAGGTTTCAACTATTAGTAAGTCTTTGTATGATCAAGTGTCTGATAAGGTACAATTACAAGGTATTGAATCCCTAGAAATTATTGTGGGGAGTGGTCATACTTTGCCGTATCTTGGTGTTGTTACTTTGGACATTGTTTTACCATGTACAGTGGGTGATAAAACACTTACTGCATTGTTTCTTGTGGTTGAGGACTCAGCTGTCAATGTTGAAGTCCCAATGTTACTTGGAACAAACGTTCTCAGATATTGTTATGATGTATGTAAGGAACAAGGTAAGGAGTGGCGACAGCAACTTCCTGTTGGTTGGCATTGTACATTCCTGTGCTTAGAAATGTCAGGAATGCAGTCACCAGTGGATACAGTAGTTAAGTGTCAGTCCGCTATTGAAGTGCCACCAAGGGGAATGGCCGACTTTCATGTCTGGAGCATTAGGCCTCAGAAAGGTGAAAAATGGTTGGTTAGTGATGATGACTTAGCACTTCCTGGTGGGGTGGTGGTTACTCCAATTCTTGTTTCTGGAGATCAGACAGATCCAATTACTGTTACCATTAATAACATGTCTGATAAGTCTGTTGTGATTCCGCCGGGCACAGAGGTATGCCATGCTGAGGCAGTGCAGACAATGACTCAGGTGAGTAGTGAATGTTTGGACTCGCAAAAACAATTCTTTGAGTTATTTGATCTAAAACAAATGCATCAAAATTGTGATGATGTCCAGCTTCAGAAAGTGAAAGAATTGTTATGCGAGCACAAAAATACCTTTTCTCTTCACGATTTTGACATTGGTAAGGCCAAGGGCATTTACCATGAGATTAATCTAACAGATCAAAAGCCCTTCAGGGAACGTTACAGGAGGATTCCGCCTTCTATGCTGCAAGAGGTAAGAGATCACATTTCTATGATGCTGGACTGTGGAGTAATTAGACCCAGCCAGAGCCCATACGCTTCTCCAGTAGTACTAGTCAGGAAGAAGTCGGGCGCTCTTCGATTTTGTATTGATTTTCGCAAGCTTAATGCGTCAACTCTCCGTGATTCTTATGGTCTTCCAAGGGCTGAAGATTTGTTTGACAGACTTTCCGGTGCCTGTTGGTTCAGCACCCTAGATTTAAAGAGTGGGTACTGGCAAATTGAGATGGATCCAAGGCATAAACATCTCACTGCCTTTACTGTAGGCCCTCTCGGCTTTTTCGAGTTCGAAAGAATGCCATTCGGTCTCTCTAATTCCGGAAGTAGTTTTCAGCGTATGATTGAAAGATGCATGGGTAATGATTATTTAGAAATGTGTCTACTGTATTTGGACGACATTATTGTGTTCAGTAAGTCATTTGAGGAGCATTTGGAACATGTGCGTCACATTCTAGAACGGTTGCGTGACTTCGGACTCAAGGTGAATCCAAGTAAGTGTTCTTTCTTTTGTACTGAAGCTAAATTTCTTGGCCATGTAGTCTCTGCAGAGGGATTGCATGTGGACCCAGAAAAAGTGTCGGCAGTAGTAGATTGGGAGGTCCCCAGTAATCAGCAAGAACTGAGACGATTCTTAGGATTTTCTGGATATTATCGAAGATTTATCGAGAATTTCTCTTCGATCTCTGCTCCGCTGCATGCGTTGCTCAGAGGAGAATGCTTCAAAAAGAAAGGTAAGCGACGTGTTGATCTTCCTGAATTTTGTTGGACAGCTGTACATCAAAACTGTTTTGAAACGTTGAAAGCTGCAATTACTTCAGCTCCGGTTCTGGCATTCGCAGATTTCAGTAAACCTTTCGAGCTCCATGTAGATGCGAGCCTAAATGGACTCGGTGCCATATTGTATCAAGCTGACCAGCAAGGGAAGTTACGTCCCATTGCTTTTGGTAGTCGTGGTCTTAGACCATCAGAGGTGAATTATCCGGCTCACAAACTGGAGTTTTGTGCACTGAAATGGGCAGTGACAGAAAAGTTCAAGGACTATCTGTATCACTCAAGTGTGCGGATCGTGACGGATAATAATCCATTGACGTATTTGACCTCTAGTTTGAAGTTAGATGCCACAGGGCATAGGTGGGTCGCAGAATTGGCCAACTATAATTTTGATATTGTGTATAGGCCTGGTTCCAAGAACGCAGATGCAGATAGTTTGTCTCGTTGCCATGAAAGGTCTGGTGAAGCTATTCAAGCAGATACGGTAAGAGCTCTTCTTCAAGGTTCAAGTAGTCCTGATGTTGCTTCTTTGTGTAGTACCAATGTTCCGGATGATCTTGGAAATGTGACCGCTGTGATGACGAAGGCAGAGTGGAAGACTGCACAGCAAGAAGATCCAGTGGTCAGTACAGCAATCGACAAGCTTCTGGGTAAACAGGTTCCTAGAAAACAGCAGTGCGGAGACACCAGGATCCTGCTGAAGACGAAGGGCCTTATGCTTGAAGAGGGAGTGCTGTACAGGAAGAAATGTACCGACAAGGGTGACGTCAAGCAGTTGGTTTTGCCTGAAAAGTGGAAAGAAAAAGCTTTCCACAAGCTTCATGATGAAATGGGTCACCTGGGTAGGGACCGTGTCTATGAACTATTCAGTGGCAGATTTTTCTTCCCAAGAATGCAGAATCAAATTTCGTTGTGGTTGAAGAATTGTGAAGTGTGCTACAGGAGAAAAGCTTCAACAAAGCAGGTTGCTCCATTAGTCAACATTGAATCTTCGCAACCCATGCAAATTGTGTGCATTGATTATCTGTCTCTGGAAAGGTCAGTTGGTGGATATGAGAATGTGCTGGTAGTGACAGATCATTACACTCGCTACGCAAAAGCCATTCCAACTAGAAATCAGACAGCAACTACAACAGCTCGTCATTTATTTGATTTAATGATCAATGATTATGGGGTACCAGAGAAGCTGCACAGCGATCAAGGTCCCGCGTTCGAAAGCCGTGTGATCAAGGAACTCTGCAAGATGTTGGGTGTCCATAAAACTCATACAACCCCTTATCACCCAATGGGCAATGGGCAGGTAGAACGTTTTAATCAGTCACTCATTAATCTACTGTCCACCCTGCCTGAAGACAAGAAGTCCAGATGGCGTGAATACATTGGCCCTATGGTTCATGCGTACAATTGCACAGTCAATGATGCAACTGGGTATTCGCCATTCTATTTAATGTTCGGAAGAGAACCAAGACTTCCCATCGATGTTGAATTTGGCATTGAGTCTGATAAAGATCAGCGAAGTTACACCGAATATGTGAAGAAAATGCAAGAACGGCTGGAGCATGCATACAACTTGGCTTCCGACCATATTACGAAACATCAAGCTCAAGGTAAGCGTTTCTATGACAAAAAGGCAAGAGCAGCTACCGTCCGAGTTGGTGATCGAGTGTTGGTAAGGAAAGTGAGGTTTGAAGGTACACATAAATTGGTGGATAAATGGGAAAAAGATGTTCATGTTGTTTTAAGTCAACCTGACAAGAGTATCCCTGTGTTTGAAGTCCAACCAGAAATTGGAGTTGGCAAGGTTCGAAGGTTGCACCGCAACTTACTGCATCCTTTTGTCTTGAGTAAGAAGGACCAGGAAGCAGTTCTTGAGTTAGAATCTGACCTAGAGTCAGATGATGAGTCTGATAATGAGTATTTGCCTCCTTGCATCAATACCAATGTAAGGGAGCTAGTAGGCAATGGTCGTCAGGGGGAGGGTGTTCGGCAAGAGCCAGTTCAAATTCCTCATGTTCAAGTTCCTCAGGTAGCTGGCCCAGGGCCACAACCCCAAGCCCAAGCTAGTGGTATAGGACAGGATACTGATGCCTCTGCAGAAGTTGATTCTCCTTTAATTAAAGATCCTGTAAATGCTCCAAGAAGGTCTCAAAGAGAAAGAAAGGCTCCTGCCTGGATGACCTCAGGAGATTATGTTACAAATTTTCAGCAAACTAATGACACTGCTGGACCTGATCTTTCTTTAACTTGCAATCAGCAAATGTTGCTGATCAAAATGCTATTGAGTCATGTGATGCCAAATTAATTGTATTTGAAATGTGTGGTTATTGAATATATGAGGTGGTTTAATTTTGAATCTTGAGTTTTGATAAGAATTACTGTTCTATCAGTTGGTTTTCATTTAAGCTAACTTTTATTTTGTATGTTTATTGTTCTATTGATTGAAAATGTTTTATTATAAAATTTTGTATTAATTTTGTGTTCTCTAAGGTAATGACGAGGACGTCATTTATTAACAAGGGGGAGTGTGTTGCCGTAAAGTTACGTAGTTTCTATTGAATTCTGTTAGAATCTAATTATGTGAATTAGGAAAGGTTTGACTATCTGTCCATCCACCAGATGGCATAAAAATAGCTTTCCCACAGTTTAGGCCACAGTGAGGCATTGCTTTTCACAAAATGCAATAACTGCCACCTTGTGGTCATTTTGCTAACAACTCAGTTTCAAAATCTTCTGGTATCATTGAACATCAGTCAGCCAAAGGGGTTGGAGCTCTCTTGAGTCCCCAGTGCTGTTTAACATGCAACACACTCCAGGTTAAAATGTATTCTGGAATGGATAAGGAACTTGTCCCTTTATCCGGGTTCTATGCTGGTTCAATACTTCAACTTAAACATCCAAACAGGGTGTTTTTCGTATGGTTTCCATATGGTATGGAACTGAATTGGGTTGGTTCTCCTGTGAACTTTCTTCGTGAAATAAATAATGGAACAAATGTGACGACTTTGGTTTCCTTTAACCCGTAATGAACCTATCGGCAACAAATTCCCACCTGACACCATGCCATGTGCTGGAAGTAGTGCTTTTATGTGATAAAGTTCCCCAGCATGGGTGGTGAGGATTTCAAGGTTTGTTTCATGATTATTATTGTGCTAATAATTAATTTTGAACCACAGGCCAAAAGTTTAGAAACACTAAGTTGCTCATGATTTGATTAGTGTTGCACAAAAAAACTTCTAGGAGCTCGGATTCTTACTTGACCTTATCAGAATAGACCTATGTGAGTGTTGAGAAGAATATAAGAGGTAAACTTGTGAAAATTATGTTATATTTTTAGGGTTGCTCTCAAAAACAGGGATGTATCATAGTGAGTATGCTTTGGTCAGTGCCCGTCAATTAAGATTTTGCACCCACTCGTTTTTGACTCATCTGTGTTTTTAAAAACAAAAAAGTAAATTAAGGGTTCTTTTTAGAAACTACCTAAAAGATTGCTCTTCCTATGATGATACATGTTTTTCGGGTCAGATAAGAATCAATTTATCCACAAGGAGATATGAGGTACACTAATGCAATGGCGAGCAGCACACGGTTTCCAAACTTGTGGCCAGCACTGCAGTGTTCTTTCCCCTATATTCTGAGCAGTTTGATGTACCACAAAAAAAAAAAAAAAATTTCAATAATCACGGATTTCTGCCCGAAATCACTCATCTGCCAACTATTGTTGATGATACATGATAACTCACCACATTTTGGACAGGTGGAGACCACGACGTCAGAGTCATCCAGAAGTGTCTCTTTGATCTTGTCCAAGACCCATGCAGGGGAATTTTTCTTGTGCATCACCATTCCCTCATATTCATACTCTTCAGCTTGAGAATCGATTCTTATAGTTTCAGTTTAATATTAATTGATACTGTTCTTTGTATCCAGACAGATGTATAAAAAGGTTAAGCAAATGACTATCCTATGATGCCAAAATCACTACTGCTAATCTGGTTACATCACCGGCTCAGATATAAATGTTGCAAAGCACCTGGATGAATTCTACAAATATGCCAGTCCTGCTGGCAGAATGCTCAAAGTATTTTACCAAAACACAGACCTGAAACGGTTGACTGAATTCCAGATCATATTCTAGTGCAGTATGTTGTAAATTTTTTTTCACTCAGGGTGGTTCACATTTTTATGGGAAAATAAAAGCTTCCAAAACCTCAAATTTGAAAGTGGAAATTGATGACCACGTAAGTAAAACAACACATGCAAACTTTCAGCCAAAACATTTAGTATTTAGAGGTTGTGCTAAGCCTTTGAAGTTTATAAGTTTGTGTATTCAAAATTGGTCCTTTTCCAAGATCTTTCTCCATTTTTTCATTCTTTTGTAGTATATCATAAACTTGGCAGAGCAATATCTGGGGTTTATTTTTGATTGATTATTCATATTGAGTGAGATATGTGCCTGTTATTAGAAAAAATGTTGCGAATTGACCTAAGTAATAGTTATCTGGGCTGACATGCTATGAAACTTAGTAAAAAAAAATTAGGTATCATGACTAGTTTGGACATCCTCGACATACTAAAGAAAGGTTATTTGATCAAGACAATATTTTGATTATTTTGAGGTCTGCTGATGGGCTATCCCATGTTAACCATCAACAGTTTTGTGCCTCAAAATATCAATCGATTTTGCTCTATTCTTCTCTATGTTGACATTTTATTATTGCAGTAGCTATACAGTATGTTTTTGCAGAAAGAGAAATGTGTGCAGGTGTAAAAAGATATATAAAAATTACTGCTCTTTGAAAGTGACATGAATTTTCAATGCCATGGAAAAAGGTATTAGAAGTTCAAGAAGCGTGTAGTGGTGTTCTCATCATTTTCAGCACACACTATTTGGTCACGGACTGCTTGTTCTGGATATCTCAACATGTCTTCAGAGGGGAGAGCGGGCACAGTGAGATGGCAGGCACAGTGAGACAAAGCCCACGCTGTACAAACGGACAGACTCAACAGCAGGGATGTGACGATTATGGCAGTCAGCCTAATGTTTCCTTTAATAATTTGCTTTGAAAACTTAATATTTGATACTTGAATAATCTAGATTGTTTACCTGGTATCTGTTGATGATGCTGGGTGCATTACATCTTCACATTTCCATGAATTATCAAGTTATCAAAGAATAGAAACATCTGGGGAAATTTCCACACTGTGACACGATTTGTGGTTAATTATTTAATACCAAGACATTAGAAGTTATAGGAACATGTTTCTAATATTGTTGGTCGTTTTATGCACAGTGTTTCATAAATATTTCATCACTCAATAACATTTAAATTAACAAAAACTGAAGGCACCATTGAACTGTGCCAGTTCAGGCCTACCGCATTCAGCTGTCCTTTCAAGATTTGTGTGAAGAAGCAGATTTTAAAATACTAATCTAGTGTATTAATGAAGAATTTAGAAGCTTGCAAAGTATCTTATAAAATGCCTTATATTTTTAGCTGTGAACCTCTTTGTCGGTTTCTCCAAAATTTTAACAGGAAATAACTAAAAAGTGAGTTACAAAGACAAAAGTAAGACATCCGTCAGTAAATACACCCCAGCATGTCTGTGGTTATTTCTGATTGAATTTTTTTGTTAGGATAAATGTTCCTGACACCATTTCATTTATTTAGGACCATAATATTATTGCCAATATATGGACACTGTTATTGGGGTACAGTGAGACACTTGACAAGCATGGATGTAATTCAAAGTTTCTCCAAACCTGTAAAAGTTAGGAAGCTGAAACTATTGGACAATATACCCAACTTCATTGTCTTTAATGTGAAGTTATTTTACTGGTAACTGCCGACATTTTGGAACACTTTATTATAAAAAGGGTGTCTCGTTGTGCCCCACTCTCCCCTACTCGAAAATCTTCATTCTTTAATCATCCCTGTAAGCCATTAGAGGAGTTGCATGTCGAAGTAGTTCCCATAAATAAGTTTGTGGTTCCTAAATTTCTCAAAGAATTCTTCCCAGGGTCCATCTGGATCAAATATTATGTTTGTCATTCTGTAGAAATGGAAGAAGGAAGCAAGCATGTCCCTTAGATTACGGGAAACAACAATGAACTACATTTTCCGTTTTCCAAGGTTTTATTGAAGAAATGACTTGCCAAAGGAGTTTTAAGCAATCTCTGAGCAGTGTCAGCTTTCAGGTTTTTCTATTGGGGAGAGATTCCATTGATGTCAATGAAATTCCATCTGTGTTGAATAGGTGTCTTGACTGATCCAGGTAAATGATTTTTTCCATCCAGGTTGTGCCAAAAAATAAGTGTAACTTATTACGTATACCATGTTTTATGTGAATTTAAGATAGTTTTAATTATTATTATATTATGTCTCATTCATGAAAAAACTGTTGTAGCCATCATCCTTATTTTCAGAAAGACAGAAAAAGGAGAGGCAGAGATAAACCTAGAGCATCTCCCAAAGGCATTGAAACAAAATGTATCTACTTCCTTTGTTATTATCAATTTGGGAAACAAAGTTTGTGTGATACCGATAAAATTCATTTTTGTAGAACTCTGCACTTTGGAACCTAGCAATGTTGTTGAAAATGCTTCTTTGGTCAGTAGCCTTGGTCTTGTTTTCGTTCAGTTGCAAGATTGGTCCAGCTTAATTTGCAAAACTTGGTTCCTCAAATCCTGCTTAATTGAGTTGTTCACTCCTCTAGTATTTGGTATGAAGGTCTCATGAATGGCAAAGATAGCATATTCCCATTGTTAGATTCTGGCAAGTATTTGAAAACAATAAATACAACTTCACATTGAATGTAAAAAGTTGTGGTACATGGATGATAAGTAAATAAGAGCATTTCTACTTCGATAGTTATATTTTAAATACATTGTAAAGTGGGTGTCTTCTCAGTCTGTTCAACAATGATGCATATCATGTGAGGTTCAATATACCATGTTGGGCTTTTCTGCTTGGGTGTGACAATACAGGGGAAGTCCATTGTCTTTGACATAAACCCAATAAAACACTTTGCTACATCTTAAAGAAGTTTAGTAGTTACGTTTCTTTGTGTTGATTGTAATTAATTTACTGGTTTTAAGGAGACAATTACTGTCTTTGTAAGTAACTAGATCAGCTTTCTAGAAATTGCAGAGGTTGTAAATTAGAAAGGTGGTTTCCATTCAAAGAATAGACTAGGTCCCCTTGAAAACTGCTTATTCCAATAATGCTTGATTATGTAAAAATTTATTGTACAAATATTCAGGGACGGACTGGCGGCATTTCGGGCCCCGTGGCAAAATCAGTCAATGGGCCCCTATGTCCCTACCGTCGGCGTTATTTCCAATTAAAAATTAAAATACTATAGGCCTTATTTGGCAAATTGTTAATATTAGGTTGGGGGCCTCCACATGAGAGGGTTCTGTTCTTTTCAGTTAGTGTAGTTGAAACACATAATCATGAAGCTGACAGTGAAATTGTGCTCTTTTCTTAATTTTTTTTTTTGACATAGTTTTCCTTAAACACACATTTACGGTTTCTTTTTAAGATATCTTTTCAGTTAAATTTTCAATAGTTGTGAATGCTGCAAGGGAATCAAAATCACACTACAGTGATGTTTCAATTGGAATTATTACGTAGATTGTACTATTGTAGATGTATATCTCACATATGATGACTGATATTAATTTAATTTGTGAAAATTCATAAATTTACACATTTGGAGGTATCGGTGCCTGAGGATATAAATAAAATGTGAATGCATTGTGATGAGGACTTAGTTCCGGGTTTCCCATGCATAGATGTCAATGTAATCTATGTTATATAGTCTAGCTATTATCAGTTATCTAATATATATCTTTGATCAATGGTTATTGGAGATAGTTGCCATATTATCTTTTATTTGATTTCTATTTGAAGATACACAGACGTAATGGTTATTGGAGATAGTTGCCATATTATCTTTTATTTGATTTCTATTTGAAGATACACGTCAACATTTTAGAAAAGCCAGTACTTAAAAATATTTCCATTGTTGAAGAGAATGAAAATCGATAAACTAACAGTTCAATTGCCTGGATGGATAAGAGGTGATGGATAGATAATGGAGAAGTAGAGAGGGGACTGTGAAAATGAAACCCTCTAAGACTACAAACAATTCTTGGATTGTAAAAGAGAATACTTCGTTAGTGCTGTGCCAGTTGTTAAGGCTGTGATAAGTCCTCAAACAAAGACATATTTATCATGGGGATGTGTATATATATATGCTTGCACTCATCTTATTTATGCCAGCAGTTTGTTTACTTTGCTGTTCAATTCATGCCTGTACATGGTCTTCGGTATTTTTATTCTCGCACATAAGTAAATATTTTTTACACCTTTAAGCATTCTTGTTCTTAAAGTTCCAGAAGAAGTTGAATATGTCAAAGGTCTTTCCTTGCTGAGTGAGCAAAGATTATAATACATTAACTCCCTGAAGTGGCACAGGTTACTGCCAGAGACAATATTAGCATGCCCTTCCTGTAAAGGTAATATAAAGCAATGTAATGTACTTAAAAATATTTCCTCAAATATCTTAGTTGAGAGAAGGTTCCAAAGATATATCAATCATAAGTATATTTCAAGCAAATTGCCACTTCATTTATTTGGGTTAATTGATGGTCCATATAATTGTTATCCTATCTTTTCAAATATAAAAGGAACATAAATTTCATTTAGTTTTATTGATAGCATGTGACATTGATGTGAAACAAACAATGTCCAATATTATTTGTGTTTGTATATAACAGTATAATATATAGTAATGTTTTTTCTATAGCACTACAAATGTAATTACTTCCAACTGAAAGGTCTTCAGTATAATTTATTCGTGTATTACAAGTACATAATTACATCTTTTATACTCATTCTGGTGCTGAATGGTTAGTTCCAAGTCTCAGAAAAAATTCAATACGTCAAGGAGCTTTTTGTTCTGGGTGAGCAAAATTATAATAAATTAACTCCCTGAAATGGCATTGGTTGCTGCTGGAGACAATATCTGCAAGTCCCTCCTGTAAAGATAATAAAAAGCAATGCATTTGCAATGTATTAGATGTTCCCTCAAATATATATCTTAGTAAAGAGTACTTTCCAAATCTAACCATAGCTACAGCTTAAGAATACTTTAACTTCCTCACTACTTTTAAAACATATCATACAACATTTGTAGTTTCAGAGATGTAGTTAGTCTGCTAAGAATAACTGTTCAGCCTCAAATTTGTTTTTACTCAGCATATCAACATATTCCTTTTGTTTGTCATTGAAGTAATTCTTCCAGTCTCCCGTTGCACCCTTCCGCATAAAAGTAGATACATTGTGGCTCATATGTTGTTGACTTGAATGGTTGTGATTAGGGTTTTTTTTCATGGATTTGAATGATGTTTGCTGAACAATCTTATGGATGACATCATCAGAAAGGTCCTTCTCCAGGAAGGCAGCAACTTGGCGGACAGCTTGCTCTGGATCTTTCAACATTTCTTCGAACATGAAAATCTTCACTCTTGGATCATCCCTGTAGGCCCACCAGCTGAGCTGCGTGTCAAAATAGCTCCCATAGATAAGTTTGTCATTCTTGAATCGTTCAAAGAATTCTTCCCAGGATCCATCTGGATCAAACCTTAGATTTTTATTCATTTTGTAGAAATGGAAAAAGGAAACAAGCATGTCCTTTGGGTTTCGGAAAACAACAACAAACTTTGTCTTCCTGTTATCCAAGGTTTTCTTGAAGAAATTACTTGCTAAATGAGTTATAAGCAATCTCGGAGGAGGGTCAGCTTCCAGTCTGCTCACACCAAGATTAGGATTTCCACTATTGATGTCAATGAAATTGAATTTCTTGCGATACGGGAGCTTTTCTGATCCCTCAAAGTCCCCTTCAGTGTTGACCAGGTAGACGATTTCTTGCATCCAGGTTGTGCCTGAATGGGAAAGGCATAACTTATCTGATTGTCCATAGAAATGAGCATGAGAGAGAGAGATTCTTTATTAACCAATATCAATTAACATTAACATCGGAATTCATTTTATTCACAGAGCACAGTGCATAAAAATTATAAAGAATTGTTCAGTTTTACAGCAGGATGTATGAAGTTGCTAACAAAATGCTTGCTTTCATAATAAAATTTCATGCCTCTACCAGATCTAAAAAATTCAAAGAGTTTATGTGCCAGATGGTTTTCATTACGTAAGATAGCAGCAGTTGTTTTACAGGTACGTTTTTGAAGAGACAATTTTAAACAGTATTTGTGGTGCTCAATGCTAATTGCTATGATAAACAGTTATCATACCTTCATGTATAACTTATGAGACCATGCTCCTTGCTATACTGCAAGAGTCTGTAGAAAGGCACTCTGCTTTGGTTCAAAATTGCATTGAAATTAGTTGAAATTGGTAGATTGAACTTGGAAATATCCACCTGACACCATGCCATATGCTTGAAATAGTGCTTTTATGTGATAAAGTTCCCCAGCATTGGTGATGAGGATTTCAAGGTGTGTTTAGTGATTATCATTTTGCTAATAATTAATTTTGAACTACAGGCCAAATGTTTACAAACAGTAAGTTGCTCATGATTTGATCAGTGTTGCACAAAACAACTTCTGGGAGCTCAGATTCTTACTTGACCATATTAGAATAGATCCTTATGAGTGTGGAGAAGAATATTAGAGGTAAATTTGTGAGACTAATGTTATCTTTCTAAGGTTGCTCTCAAAAACAGGGATGTATCATAGTGAGTATGCTTTGGTCAGTGCCCTTCAATTAAGATTTGGCGCCCACTCGTTTTTGACTTATCTGTGTTTTTAAAAACAAAAAAGGATATTGAGGGTTCTTCGTAGAAACTACCTAAAAGATTGCTCTTCCTGTGATGATACATGTTTTTCGGGTCAGATAAGAATCCATTTATCCACAAGGAGATATGAGGTACACTAATTCAATGGCCAGCTCTGCAGTGTACATTCCCTATATTCTGAGCAGTTTGATGTACCACAAAAACGAAAAAACGAAAATATGAATAGTCACCAGTTTCTGCCCTGAAATCACTCATCTGCCAACTATTGTTGATGATACATGATAACTCACCACATTTTGGATAGGTGGAGACCACGACGTCAGAGTCATCCAGAAGTGTCTCCTTGATCTTGTCCAAGGCCCATGCAGGGGAATTGTTCTTGGACATAACCTTTCCCTCATATTCATACTCTTCAACTTGAGAATCCATTCTTATAGTTTCAGTTTAATATTGATACTGTTCTTTGTATCCAGACAGATATATAAAAAAGTTAAGCAAATGACTATCCTATGGTGCCAAAATCAGTACTGTTAATCTGGTTACATCAACAGTTCAGACATAGATGTTGCAAAGCACCTGGATTAATACTACAAATATGCCAGTCCTGCTAGCAAAATGCTCAAACTATTTATACCAAGACACACACCTATGAAACAGTTGATGAAAAAAGAAGATAAGATAAAACTTTGCGTCAAGTTGTTGGTGAATAAACCAAGTAACACAAGCGAATGCAAGCTTTTAATCGACAGATAAAATAACAGAACAAGATGAATTACATAAAATATTCTAGTGCAGTATACTGTTAACTGTTTTTTTTTTCACCATGACAGTTCAACAGGGCAATCCAAATTTTTTTTTGTGCAACCTCAAAATATTAATCGATTTTGCTGAAATTTTTCTCTATGTTAATATTTTATTATTGCAGTTGCTGTGCAGTATGTTTTGCAGACAGAGAAATGTGTGCAGGTGTAAAAAGATATAAAGAAATTACTGCTCTTTGAAAGTGACATGAATTTTCAATACCATGTCCTGGAAAATGTATTAGAAATTCAAGAAGCGTGTAGTGGTGTTCTCATCATTTTCAGCACCCTTGATGGCCACTTAATGAAACAGCAAAACGGATAACAGATAACAAATATCAGATGTTTATTTGTCATGAATACTGATAATTATATACTAACTTATCGCAAAGCAAGATATTTGAAAGTCATTTTTATTTAACATCAGGGATTCATGTCACTTTCTTTTTCTCATTTAAGATGAGAATTGATCATCAAATTTCAGAAATTTTCTTCTTCTTCTAAAAATAGCTGTTCAGGCTTGAATTTCTCTCTGCTCAACATATCAACTTAATTATTATCTTTGTTCATCATTGAAGTATTTTTCGTTCTCCTGCTTGACCCTTTCTCATGAATTGAGAAACTTTGTGCTTTAGGTTCGGAATATTTGAAAAGTTAAGCATGGCATTTTTCATAGATTTGAATGATGTTCTATCAACAATCCTCCTAATCAAATCATCTGAAAGATCTTTTTCCAGGAAGCTGGCTACTTGGCAGACTGCTTGTTCTGGACATCTCAACATGTCTTCGTACTTGAAAATCTTCACTCGTGGATCATCCTTGCTAACCCACCAGATGACCTGTATGTCCAAGTAGTTCTCATAAATAAGTTTGTTGTTCCTAAATTTCTCAAAACCTTCTTCCCAGGATCCATGTGGATCAAATCTTAAGTTTGTCATTCTGTAGAAATGTAAGAAGGAAGCAAGCATGTCCTTTGGATCAAGGAAACATTGATGAACTTTGTTTTCCTGCGACATGTTTTCCTTGGTTTTCTTGAAAAAAATGACTTGCTAAATAAAATGAGTTTTAAGCAATCTTGGAGCAGTGTCAGCTTGCAGTCTTTTCATACCAGAACGAACCTCATATTCAGGAGAGTTTCCTTTGCTGTTGATGAAATTCCTTTGAGTTGGTTTCTGTTTCTGATCCTTAAACTCGTTGTTGACCAGGTGAATGATTTCTTGCATCCAGGTTGTTCCTAAAAAAAAAAAACAAGAGTGTAACTAATTTCATATACCTTGTTTGATGTGAATTATTATTATTATGCTATATCTCATTCATGAAAAACAGTTTTTACCATATAGTTATTTTCAGCAAGACAGAAAAAATAGACAGAGTTAAACTGAGGGCAGCTCTCTGAGGCAAGTTATTGGAACAACAATTATATTTCATTTGCCATTATCAATTTGGGAAACTAAGTTTCTCTGATAGAATCCATTGTTGTAGAACTCTGCGCTCTGGAACCTAGCAACCTTGTTGAAAAGGCTTCTTTGGTCAGTGGCCTTGGTCTTGTTTTCGTCCAGTTGCAAGATTGGTCTGGCTTTGCAAAACTTGGTTCCTCAAATCCTGCTTAATTGAGTAGTTCATTCATCTAGTATTCGGCATGAAGACCTGGTGGCAAAGATGGCAAGTTCCCATTGTTAGATTCTGCCTTGCATTTTAAAATAGTAAATAGAACTTCACATTCAATATGGAGTTTGTGGTACGTACGTTGTAGGTAAATAAGAGCGATTTCTACTTCAATAGCTAATACATTGTAAAATGGGTGTCTTCTCAGTCTGTCCAGCAATGATACATACGAGGGTTCAATATCATGTATCATGTGAGGTTAAATATGCCATGTTTGGCTTTTCTGCTTTGGTGTGCGTGTGACATTACAAGGGAAGTCCTTTTGTATTTGAAATAAACCCAATAAAATGCTTCGCCACATCTTAAAGAAGTTTAGTGATTATGCTTCTTTGTCTGCATTGAAATTAATTTACTGGTTTTAAGGAGACAATTACTGTCTTTCATAACTAACGCAGCCAGCTTTCTAGAAATTGCAGATGTTTCAAATTACAAAGGTGGTTTCAAGGAATAGACTTGGTTCCCTTGTCAAGTTTGTTTTGAAGTTTTTTGAAAATAGCTAGTTCCAATAAAGCTTGATTATGTAAAGATTTATATATCTTATATTGGTGTGATAAGTTTGGATAAGTCTATACCGTATTTCCTCGATTACAAGCCCGGGCGTTTATTGTTTTACAAGGCCTAATTGACCCGGCGTTTATACGAGCCAGGCGTCTACTTGAGACCGGCGTTTAATGTTTTAAACAACATAGCAATCAAGTGACATCTGGGTATGCAAGGGTAGGCAGTGATACGTACGTAAGTAAGCCTTGCATGGAAACATGTGGAAAGCGTGCAAGGCAGTCAATTATAGTGGCTGACCCGGCGTGTAATTGAGCCAGGCTTCTATTATTTTAGCGTTGGCCCCTACCCCGGCCTCTAAACGAGACAGGCTTTTATTTGAGACCAGGCTTCTATTCGAGGAAATACGGTATATAGACTTCTTGAACTGACATAACTGAACGCCCTGGACAACATTTTCACCAATACCAAGAGGTTCATGGTCCAATTGTGTAAAGCGGGTTAATTCTGTATATCTGCAAAAATGAACAAAAAAAACTCTGCATTCCATGTGACACGCTATAATTAAAGCAAAGATGGCTGGTGAATAAGTGACAGTATCGTGATAACTCCAAATATAGACCAAGGTTGGCATTGATTGGAGTCCTAGATTAAGATAATTTGGTCCTGAACAGACCCGACTCATGTTGGAGTATGTAATAACACGTGACTGTTCAAGAAGTTCACAAAGACATTGATAACAAAACATAGAAAAAATTAGATTTAAATGCTCGCTCATGATTATGGCTTTTGTTTGGAAGTTTATAGCCTAGTTTTTTTAATGGGTGACATTTACCGGTACACTCCTGTCTCTGTTCGGGACTGTCAAGTGGCAGCAGAATGCTGACAGTCCCTGGAAAATCGAATTGGGTCAGCAATAATTTGATCTGTTTTGGACAGATCACCAGATCAGGTCGCACAACAGCTGTCCATATTACTACGCCAAACTACTTTCACAAAGCATAGTTACTGGCAAATATCCAGTCCACTGCTTTGAATGAAAATGTTTGGAAATCATGAGACAAAAAGAAAGTTTTGAAACTTTAGCATACACTTTGCCTGTGAAAGGGATGATTTTACTCATCAGAAGTTAGATGGTATTCAATCTACTTATGCCATTTAGTGCATGTTAAATTGTGGTCAAAAAAGGGTCCAAAAAGAATGCATTCTCACTTATTCACATGTCCATACAAAGATGATGTTTTTGCGTTGTGATATCAAAAAGGCTCAATTGTATTTATTCTATTACTTTATGGAGATTTATGAACTAGGACAACAATATAATTCACAATTTCATAAAAGCTGTGTTACACTCAGCAAAATGTCTTGTCCATGCCACAAGTGGCCCCCTCTATACTGGCAATATATGTGAACTACAATGTATACATCCTCCATGATAGAAAATAGTTCCAACTTATTCTGGTATTTACAAGCTGTTTGCTTATAATTGAAGCCAACCAAAGTCAGATTAGACACTTGCAGAGTTTTTGGAAATAAACTAGACCATCACTAAATTTAGGAACTGTCCTGGTTTCTTCCACACTGTCCTGGTTTCTTCCACTGATCGGAATTCTGTTGACCGCTCACAGGAGCTCGCGAATTTTGCACCCTAGGTGGCAGTAAATGGCGGTCAACTTGTAGACAGGGTATATATTGCCGTGGTAGGCCATGCTGAAACTTGCGTATGACCAGAAATGCAAAATATTCCCCAAACAACTGTCATGGAAAGAGATGTCATGTTCAGTTGATCTGGCATCATCATGGCAGAGACCAGTCACTATCTGGTTTACAAAGGAACCAGACCAACTGTTCGTGCCCTTATTACCCTCTCAAATAAAACTGATCTCACTGTCTTCATTTTCTCTTTGCGAATGGAGAACAATATGACAGAAAACTGGATGACAATATATCAGGAAAATGTATCCAAGAGTTTTTTTGATTATCTGAAGGAAGGGGCAATGTCAGAAGAATCTTCACCTCTGACTTCAACTTCAAGTTATGAGTTTAATTTCCCGTCAGGGTGTTATACAAAGTACATGCTTTTTTTCAATCTTGCATTAAGCAATAATAAAGGGATATGATATTATGACATATCATAGATAATATCAAGGGTGGAGACAACAGACATTTGGTTAAGAGTATCCTCTGATCAGCTAAGCTGGTTGTTTCAATCATGCCAACCAATTCCAGCCTATCAGCTTGATATGCAAACAAAGAGGGTTGGTTTATGTAGATTTTTTGAATTTTGTGTGATTCATGATAGCTGATAAAGTGTCATCTTTTCTACTTTTAACATGGGTAACGTAGAGGCTGTTTGATTAGTCATGATCAAGAGAAGGCCATTTGATTAGTCATAACTGATTTAAAAAGCAGATGCATAATCCTTTCGTTTGCCTGTCACAAACAAGCAGGATTAGTCTCCTTAAATCGAATTAACATTTAAAGTATTGGGTATGATCATAACAAATCATCAGTAAGATGACTCATGAAGTGTCATTTTCACATTGCAACAGTTCGCTCATATAAAATTTACAGACTGTAATGGCAAACATTCCAGACACACAACAAACAAACATAGATAAAATTCTTACTTGTGTCTAGAGAAATTTGAGTTGGTATAGGAATTTGTCTTAGCCTCATAAATGTTTCATGGCTAAGTTGCACTAATGTTCAGTAATCATGGCTCTTCCGTTATGCTATTCGCAAAGGTGGAACCCTTTTGCATCTTAGGTTGGGTTGGGTTAAGTTGGCTTAATTGATTGAGCGTATGGATTAGGGTGGTAAGATTCTTTCACAGACGCACATCTTAACCACCAAACCCTCAGAAGAAGCGCTGTAAGAGAAGAAAGTGTTTCTTATGACAACAGAAAGGTATTTGTAAAGGGCACAAGGCGGCCCACGTCAAAATTTGTGTTTACAAATGCTTTTTCAGCCTCTGTGACTCAGCCAGGCATCACATTTGTCAGAAGAAAAGCAGTTGCAGAAAAACTGATGTGAACAGGGAATAGTTGACAAAATAGTAATCTGCTTTTTGAGGAAATGAAGAAACTACAATTTTGATAAGATAGATCCAGTAAGTGAAATATTATAATAAAATTAATTTCTCTGATTTTATGTTTTGTCATCCCCTTGGTAATTCTCAATCTCTTTTTCACAAATGACAGTGATCTCCTCAAAAGATCATCATTATCATGATTCATGGACTGATGGAAAGATGGATGGACAGACAGAAAGATAGAAAAATGCATAGATAAGACAGACAGAGAGTAGATATTACATAATTTGCATCATTGTTACTAAAATCTAAAAATGTTTTTCAAAGTCAGCTACATGTATCACACTGCCTTTTTGCCAACATCTTCCTTCTTCAACACATAAAGTTATGCAATCATCACAATCGGATAAAATAAAAGATATCCTGTTGCCAAGCATCCGGACGTAACACAATTACGAAGTGACGATGCACTGTAACTTCATTTCACGTCCAAATATAGACCTACAGCTGGCGATGACATCTGACATGAGCTTAATAAGGACATTTGGTGGGAAGTATATGTCTTATGTTGCAATGTATGTATCTGCACAGTTGTCGTCCATTACATGTGACACATGGTAAAATATCAGATTTGGAACATGGATTTTATTTGTCAAAAATCACATACGCAATACTAAATTTTATATTTCAGAAGTACACATAATACAATGCATTTAAATGAATGATTGGTACATTTTTTTTTCAAATTGGCTTTATAAAAACTTTCATTGGAGCCCAACAAGGCCATGTTTTGTACACATGTGCAAAACATGTCATTTGGAGTGGTTATTAAGTAAGTTACTTTATCTATTTACTGAGGCACAAAAACATGTTAAAAATAAAAATTACAACTATAATTGATTTAAATGTATTAAAATACATATCAAATGATACAAAATCATTGGACCCTGTGAGTTGTTGTTGCCTTAAGCAAGTGTTTGTTTAAATTGATAAATCAAGACATCTATCGACCTACTTTGAAAAGCAGCGACTTGAGAGCTTAATTTCCCACTTCTTATATCATCAGTAAATATGGCTTCAAACCAAATGTTGTGTGATCGCTTCCAAGAGGATATGAATTGGGGAGGCTTGTGTATAGGACTGAATAGAACATAATAGAATAGAATATAGCTTTATTGAATCTCACCAGGGGTTATTTTGGTACATGCAACACAATGATTTTATATGCATATATATATATATAATGTAAAATCCAAAGAAAGAATGAATAAAAACATGTAAAATGTGGCAGTTAAAACTTAAATGGTAGAAACATAATTATCACAGGAGTTAGAAGCATATGATGTAAAGTTTATCTATTAAAATCACAGTTATGTCTCTTTATGGCACGAGGAAAGAATGAGGAAGGATGTCAGTTGGTTGCTGCATAGGGGAGCCTTATTTGCCCTGATCTGGGTATTATTTGACCCATGAAGATTTCATAAAGAGGATGATGCTGGTCTTCCATTGTTTTCTTCAATTTGATAGACAGTTCCTTGTTGTATACAGTGTCCACATTATGCAGCAACCAACAATCTTTCCAGCTTCTCTGACGACTCTGTCTGTTCTGGATTAATCACAGCTTCTTATATTGCCACCCCAACAGTTCAAACAGTTACACCACACACTGGCTATCACAGAATCATAAAACATGACTAGAATCTTAGAACTAACATTAAATTGATGGAGTTTACGCAAACAATACATCCTTGTGTTAAGTTTCTTAATTACCGTGTTTGTGTGGTCATGCCAGTTTAACTTATCACCAAGATATTCATATTTTTTTACACGAGTCACTTCAGCACCTTTAATATTGACTGGACAAGGATCATGTGAATTTGATCTAGAATCGATGATCATTTCTTTGGTTTTGGTCACATTCAGTTCAAGGAAGTTTAAGTCACAGCAATTTACAAAAGCATTCAATTCAAGCTCATATATATACCTCAGATTTATCTTTATGGATTAGTCCAATCATAGCAGTGTCATCTGCAGATTTAACAAGAGGACATGTTGGTGAGGTTGATCGGCAGTCTGACGTATACGACGTGAACAGGAAAGGGGCATGCAAGAACAGTTCCCTGGGGGGCTCCGGTGTTTGATATTGACACAGATGACAAGTTGCCAGACTCCGAGATCTTCACAAACTGAGTGCGATTTGTCAAATAGTCAAGAATCCATGCTGACAGTGAATCTGGTACCAATTTATAATCACAGAGTTTTTTGACATGTAAGTTAGGCTGTATACTGAGTGTATAGTGTTAAATGAGAAGTCAAAAAACATCACTCTGGCACTATTTCCTGTGCTTGATCTTTCTAAGTGTGAGTATAGGCTTTCCAGGACAGTCAAGATAGCATCACTGCAACTTCTACGACTCTGATAAGCAAACTGCAGGGGGTCTAACATTCCAGAGACATGCTGTAGCAAAGTCTTCTTAAACAGCCGCTCACACAATTTCATAGGAATTGATGTCAATGCCACTGGTCTCAGGTCGTTCATACTGCTGATCACTGGCTTCTTGGGCACCGGTATGATGCAAGAACATTTCCACTGGTATGATGCAAGAACATCTCCACTGTAGGAGGCAGGGCTCAGCATGTGCTGTCAATGTGATGAACCATTTTCTTGATTGTTTACTGAGTTGGACCACTAGACTGGAAATTTGAATTTTGGGTCAGCTGAAATGATTGAGTGAGACAGTTGCATAATTCCTTTGAGCTAACATAGCGTGTTGTTTTAAATTACGACAATTGAAAGATCATAACTCAAAACCACAAGCTATTGAGTAGGTCGGGGCAAGAAGCCCGGCTTAGGTGAGAAGCCCCCCCCCAGGGTTATATCTAAACTTACATTTTTGGTGCTTTTTCTTATTGATAGGATTGAAGCTAGAGGCTTTCTAGGTGATGTCACAAATTTTCAAGGCTAACGGCACCAAACCATAGCAGTTATTAAAGAAACAAAAAAAGGTGCATGGTTTTTGTAACTTTGATTAATTCTTTGAAAGTGGATGTCAGAAATAACTTTGGAAATTTCTTAAAGTATAATGGATATCTGCATTGCTTCACTTTATGACCATCACATAAATATGATTTGGATCATGTTTCTTAAATTTTAGCTCAAAATATAGAGGTCAAATTAAAATATGTGGGTTTGGGGAGAGAGGCCCCACATGGTATGGGGGAAGAGCCCCCTTCGCTGAGGCCTTGAAGCTGCTTCAGGAACCATTTAATAATGTGTACTTTACCTTAAATCTTGATAGAATAGCTGATTGAAATAGAAAGAATTTTGCTGAGATTGAAACAGGGTAAAAATTTTGAAAAATAAATATATGAACAAAAAAGTTCTGAAAAAGTGAATATAATGCCTTAAAAATGATAGAAGAACCAGAAGAAATCACTTTCAAGCTGAATGCGCTTGCACAAGAAATTGTCATAGGATTATAATAGGGGGGCTTCTTGCCCGATGGGTGGGGTAAGAAGGCCATTTTAATTTTTTTACAAAAAGCGCCGTAACTCCATTATTAAAATTGGTAGACATTTGTTTCACTAGTTATAAGTAGAGTCCAGTGATCCCTTCCTGACAGCATAAGGATTCAAATAATCGACCACAAAAAGTAGGTAAAATTGCACCTCGAAGTTAGGGGGGGGGGGGGCTGCATGCCCCGCGCTACTCTATGTAAGCTAAAACATATTGTGTGACCATAATTATCACTCAATCATTTGAACGGACTCAAAATTTCAAATTTTACACTGTAGCTGATTTTCAAATTACAATGAACCAAGACCAATCGTCTGCGACATTTTCCTTCTGTCTCCTGTTGAAAAAGGAACCATGCACCACTTGTCCTAGGTTCAATTGTTAAGAATTTACAATATTTGAGAAGTTGAGCTTTTTTATTCAATTTTTGGGAGTTAGAAACGAAGTCAGAAATATGACTGCAATTCGCATTCATGTCTTGAGTCATAAAGATTTTATGTGCTGAGATAAATATGAGAATAATTTCATGAGTAAAAATGGCTGGAAGTTAAAATCACTGTTTTTACTTTACACATATGATTTATTTTTCCTTGAAGCCAATCCTATAAGACTGGAGTGTCTTTCAATTGTGTGAAGAATATATATATGTTTTTAAGATATCTCTTCAGTTAAATTGTCAATAGTTGTGGATGCTGCAAAGAAATCAAAATCACTCTGCAGTTATGTTTCAATTGGAATTGTCACGCCCCCTGCATGTAAATTGTAGATATATATCTCATATATGATGGCTGATATTCATTTAATTTGTGATAATGCATTTTGACATTTGGAGGTCCCGATGCCTGAGGATATTAATAAAATATGAATGAAGTGTGATGACGATTTAGTTCAAGGTTTCTCAGAGACTACAATGAAATGTATGTTATATAGTCTATCTTCATAATTGTGCTTATTATAGTTTTGATCGATTAATTATCTTTTATTTCATTTCAATTTAAAATATCAAAAAGTCAATCAGAAAACTAGGAAATCAAAGATTTCCTTTGTTGAAAGGAGAAGACACTGTATGTCTGATGAATTATATAATATGTTTCTTAGTCACTTGCTAATGTATGCCCAGTAGCATCGCCTACATGTATAGAGATATCTTTAACAAAGAGTTATTTGGCCTTTTACTGTATTTAAATTTTGTTGAAAGTGCTATAAAGATTACCCGATCATAAAATATCCATATGAATAATAGTAGCTGTAGCATTTAAGCCAAATACCAGTCTGGCTTTCAAAGTGATCAAAATTGATCTTTAGCTATAATCAATTAGTTACATCACTGAACCAATTGACCCTGACATGTTATGATATTGAAATGAACTTACACAAAGCAACAACAACATAGAATCAGCTGGAGAGTCTCCAGGATGTTTAAATTCAGAGGATTTATTAGCTATGCCACAATAATTTTAAACTATGCTTGCAATCTATGTAATGTTGTTTCTCTCTTATACTCTTTGTATTCTTCTAAATCAGGAGTATATTCTAAGATATAATTCAAGGTTAGGCCTAGATATTTAAGGTTTCTGGGAGAATATTGAATTTGTTTGACGAAGAAAATCACTTCCCTAAAGTTACAGTCCTTGTCATACTTACGTGGAATCTCAAGTTTTTTTTCTATGCTGTTGAACTGTGATGTCAGA
This sequence comes from Platynereis dumerilii, assembly GCA_026936325.1. Classification (NCBI taxonomy): domain Eukaryota; kingdom Metazoa; phylum Annelida; class Polychaeta; order Phyllodocida; family Nereididae; genus Platynereis; species Platynereis dumerilii. The sequence continues at coordinate 178,349,020 of JAPTHN010000001.1, read as the reverse complement.
GATGACTCTATTCTAACATTGCAATATATGTAAATTAACTACCAGCTGTGATGTCATTTCAAACTGGGTCAGATTCCCAAGCTTCTATCCAATGTTGATCCTCCTGAACTGAGCGTCACAGTTTCAACACAGTGTCAGAGTAATAGGTTTATCAGGGATAGCCCCTACAACTACGTCATCACAGCTTGATAACCAATGGGCTGACAGCAAACTAAGCATCAGAGTTCAAGCATTGATGTATTGAAGGAAGCATTAAGTTGGTGATCCCAATGATTTATAACAGCAATCGCCAGTCTAATCCTTCCAAATGGCAGCTTTGTGAGCATTCACAGTAGACAACTGTTATAATCCCCACAGAGTTGTTTGATTAATCTACTAACTTGCTAACTTACAACAGAAGGCTTTGACAATTTGTTTGTAAACACATGGCTTATATTATGTATATTTGTTCTGGCAGCCCATTGGCTGAGAGGCTGTGATGTCAAACTTGCATGGGTTTTCCCAGACCCAATTTTCACTCTGACACTGAGTTGAAACTGTGATGCTCAGTTTGGTGGATTCGCATTGGTTAGAAGATGGGGAATCTGACCCAATTTGAAATGACATCACAGCTTGTAGTTAATTTACATATATTGCAATGCTAGAATAGAGCCATCTCTGACATCACAGTTCAACAGCATAGTAAAAAAACTTTAGATTCCACGAAAGTATGACAAGGACTGTAAATTAATCATAAGTCTCAGTTCTCTGAAAAATTCATTAATAATTTTGTGCTGTTGTGATATTTACTTTTTGTTCTTGGAAAATTCATGTTCTTGATTCTCTTGCGATGCACCGAGTTGGCTGAGTCTATAAAAGAGTGATAGTCAGACAGTTATATTTGCCAGTCATGTCAAAAGAAAGGTCACATGGCCAGATATTGAAATGTTGCCTTTGAAATCACCCAGAGCAGAGACATGGTTGAGATTTAGCCAATTCAGAGAAGTAGAATATACGTCTGATGATTTAATTTATTCTGAATTGTTGCTTGCCCCCAAACTCTCTAAGATATGGTAAAAGATATTGTCTAAGATATGGTTTAATGAATTGTGTACTACAGTGTACAGCAAAGTCAGTAATACAGAAATGCCCCACAATAGAAATATTAATGGGCTTTACGTCCTGTATTTATGAACTTGGTAGGCTAATTAGGATAGAAATATTAATAAACTGGCAGTTAAATTAATTGCATGATGGATAACGAAATTGTGGAATTAGGTTAATGGAGAACTAGAGAGGCTGAAATCAAGTGCATCCCTCTCAGACAACAAATAAGTCTCTTTTTGCTTTATAACCTTCAGAAAAAAAAAAAGAGGTGCACAAAATTCATTGTTGTTTAGAACTCGGTACCACTACAACTGGCAACTTCATTTGACAGGCTTCTTTTGGCCAGTGTCGTCGGTACTAGTTTTTGTCCAGTTGGCAGATTCGTCTGGCTCTACAATCTTGGTCCCTCAAATCCTTGTTAATTGAGTTTTTCAATCATCTGGTATCTATTAGGAAGGCCACGGGGCCAAAGGAAATGAGTTACCTTACTAAGATAGTAAGATACTGTCTGGCATTGGTATCAACAATAAATTTAAAATCTATTTTTATTTGGTGTTAATGCAAGCAAGTAATTTTGATAGTGTGGCCAGGGCAGTATGTGAGCCTGTTCAACAGTGATGTTTCTGAACTTTCTTCTTAATGATAAATCTTCGAAGCATTGTAGATTTGCAATAAAAGTATAAAACAGACACAATGATCATTAATTATTAAGTTATTTGAAATCACAGGACTCTTTTGGAACAAATGGCATAAATGGAAGATATTGAGAGGAATACCTTCACAGACACTGAGAAGTTTCATGTTCCATCTATAATGTAGTCATCTCATATTTATCTGAGATGGTGCAGCATACAAGATGATCTGATACTCCAATAAAAGCCTACGTATCTCATAACTACATCACATCTCCAAATATAGACCAGTGGCGAAAGTGATAGGATGCCGTGGTCTAGTGGATAAGGTGCTCGCCTGGTAACTCAGACGTTGCAGGTTCGAGTCCCGGCCATGGCATGGAGGAACTGAGCAGATCCTCCATAACTCTTTGCTTCACTCCACCCAGGTGTAAATGGGTACTTGGCTAGAGGCAGTGATGGCGATTGTAGAGTGACTTAGCATTGTGGCGCCTTATATGGCTGCCTGGCTGCATACTCCCCGGGGAGTTGAGAAAGGCTCATGCTTGAACAGGCCTGCCAAGGGTGTAATTGTACAGTCTGTTGAGATGGACTCTGTCTATGTAATGGACGTTAAAAAAATAAACATTTACATTTAATGCAGATAATTTGATGTGGAACATATCTGCCCTGCATCGGAATATATAAGTAACTGTAAAAGATCCTTTACAAAATTGATCATAAAATTTTTATTTATGAAGAAAATCTGATCTGAGAGGCCCTAGATATCTGTGATCAGGATTACCTGAACATGTGCCTACATTTGTATATAATTCTTATGTTATAGTCAGAAGGGTTGACATTTGTTTTGAACAAGAGCGTTCTCTTACAAGTAAATGAAGTTAGCCAGTTTATTTAATGATGCCAATTAATTCACTAATGAGAAGCATTCCAGACAGACAGCAAACAAACATGGAGATTATAAATCTACAGGAGAAACTTTGTACCTTGAGAAATTTGATCTGATATAGGAATTTGTCTCAGCCTCATAAATATTTCATGGCTTAGTTGCACTAATGTTTGGTAATCTTGGCTCCTCAGTTATGCTGTACACAAAGGTTCCCTGTTTTGCATCTTAGGTTGGGTTGGGTTAAGTTGGCAGAATCGATGGTGCATATGGATTAGGGTGGTCAGATTTCTCTGGTATACATCTTAATCACAAGAACATCAGAAGTGGTGGGGGAAGAAAATACAAATATGGTTCTGACAACATCACAAATGTGTTTGTAAAGGGCACTCAGGGAATTAACTCTGCCAAGGACGCATTCTTAGTTATTTCCAACAACATTTCTTGGTCTCTGTTAGTGATCAGGTGAACAACCTGAGCATCAAAATTTCATTACAGCTACGTTATACAGTAATAAATCATTGGACTAATCTTATGTATTGTGAGACCAATTTCAGAAATTCTGACTTGGAAAGCAGGGAATATTTACTCAATTTATTATTTGTAATGAAGAATTAAGCCACTTAGGAAAGGGAGACAATTGGATATTGATAATTAAGATCCAGAAAGAGAAATATCTAAAATGAAGGTCTTTCATGTCTTATTACCTTTGTAGTAATTCAGAAAATTATTTTTACAATTGGTTTACAGTAAAACCATTAGGCTACATTATAAAAAAAAAAACAACAAATTTCCAAGTGATCATAAAAATAAAGATCGATAATAGGTAGATAGATGTGTAGATCAATGGATGGATATATAGATCAGTGGATAGATATATGGATAGAGATAGACATTACTGAGCTACAGGCTTTGTATGTACACCTATAATTATGCTATCATACCACATTGCACAATTGTAATATATTCTATATATTTGCTTGCCTGAAGCCGATGTGTTTGTTCAATTAGCATTTGGGCAGGCAGGATGTTATTTTGACTCCCAGGGGATGGGCTAAAACCCCCTGACAAAGACTGATGGAGAATGTCATTTGCAGGAATCAACTGGCCACCCCACGTGGCACCCCATTTCCAGAAGTGTGTTTGTGAGTGCATAAAACAACCAATGGGAGAAAATAATTCATGGAATGAGAAAACTACATAGCATATAATATTATACTGTTGCATGAATCATAAATGATATCATAGTAAATCCACAATTAATATTTAGTTTGACATACATTCTACCTTCTTTACTTACGAAGGTGTGAAAGGAGAACAGTGCATTTTGGATTTAAACAGGACCTCCTCCCGCCATCCTTCTTGGTCATGAATGAACCTTTCTCTATATTTTTTGAGTGACTGATGTTGTGCCATGCACCTGGATAAAGAATATATTTATATAGACTGACTGAAAAGAATGTGTACCCGCCTAAGAAGGAGAAGAATCACATAAGCAGATATAAGCCTCGCAGCCGTAACTCCGGTTATGGCCTTCTTCGTAAATAAAGGGCCAACTCCACGTGGTTGTAATTTTCATCTTTGATGGATCATTTTGGCTTATAACCTTCTGAGGATGTCTTGTTATCTTGAAAGGATAGGTCAGAAAAATGTCAGAAGGAGTTAAGCCTTTTTAAGAATAGGTTACGTGTTTTACACAGCTTTTGTCAAAGGCCAATCGGCCATGTTGATGGTTATCATTTATGATTTTAAAATGGCTTCCATATGAAAAAAAGGAGGTCCTTAAAAATCCTGGTCAGATGTTGAATTAGAATTACTGCTTTTATGAATAAATTTCTCTTTGACATGTATCAGAGTAAAGGACTAAGAAAGCTAAGTATTGTGTGGCTGATTAATATGATAAAATGTATATAAAAACATACCCATCCAAAATGGGCCATCCATAGTTCCATACAGTTGCTCCAGAAGAAAGTAAATGTTAATGTACTGCATGGGTTTAATGTCTTCCATCTCTCTATGAGCTTGGCTGACATTTACGATTACATCCTTGGCAGGCCTAATCAAGCTTGAATCTTTCTCAGCTCCCTGGGGAGCATGTATACACCAGGGTGCAGAGAATTTCACGCCCACCTTAGTCAAGCATTCCACGGTTGCCATCACTGCCTTTTGCCAAGAACCCATTTGCACCTGGGTCGAGTGAAGCAATGGTTTAAGGGGGGGGGGAGCTCAACCATGTGCCAAACACCTATCCATAAGGCCACGACACCAAAGTCTATTCCAATGGCAGCGGGGGAATTATTTTTGCATCATTCAGCAAGATACACCATGATGCTGAATAATTAATTACGGATGAGCTTACTTCTTGTATATCTTGAACAATCAGAGTTGAGAATGTTGTCCTAGTCTGATGAATATTGCATGACATATTTGCACCAATGTCTTGTTTCTGGTCTGCTATTGGCAGGCTTGGTTTAGGAAAATCAAGGTACATCTGTGGATTAGGGTTGTTAAGCTTGCTATCACAAGGAGGCCGCCTTAACTGACAGAACATCAGAACAAGCCTTCAGAGAGAAAACTGGTTCTGACAACAACTAAAATGTGTTTGTGATGGCCACTCAGAGATGTGTACAAAGTGACCAGGGTCAACTCTGTCCTTGCAAAGGCCTTTCTGGCTGACAGTGCCTTTAGCTCTACAATGCTTCACATTTCATTTGTCTGAAGGACCACACTTCCATACAGTTTTAGAATATCTGTAATGCACAAGGTACAGTACTAACCAATATTTTTCCAAGCAGTTGTTCACACTTGCATGCCCCAACACTTCCATATATTTCCATAACTTTGCACTCCCCAGCTCCCCCTTGTCATTAAGATGATTAGGCCTACTGTTGGTTTCCATAGATAGCAACAATAACCTTTCAGTGTTTCGAATAGATTTATCATAATTATTTTATGTCATTTAAAGTCTTTTACTTTTACAAGTGAGGGCATGGAGACGTTATGGTAAGAACTGAAGGGTATGAAGAGCAAGCGTCCTCCTGAGCGCAAGTGATTTAGGAAAATATTTATGGGTTGTACTGTAGCAGTTGGTAACAGCAAAAAGGCGAAGATTGCTCTCAAATGTGAAAGTTGCTCTGGCATTGAAGTGCATCTGGTTTGGCATTACCTATTATACTCAAGGATGTTTAGTTGTCCGAAACCGTTTTAAATCAACAGATATTTATTATTCTACTGTTCCTGTTCTTGTGTCCTGTCGCCCAATTAGCCTAATAAGGAAATATTTGACACTCCTCCCACCTTTCCTTCTTGATCATTAACCTTTGTGTTGATCCTTCAAAGTGACTATTTATATCTCAAGTCAAGTGTGGGAGTCACAAAGGTAGCCCCACATCCTTTTGTCTCTGTCCAAATAGGTCCATTACTGGAAGCGACGGCTATTGTTGAAACGCATAATTATGGTCTTCAACATGAAAATAGACCATCAACATTTCTTACTCTAAGACTTGCTTTAAAACTGATACAGGTTCTGGATATGATACCAAAGCCTTTGCACCTTGAAATCGTGACAATCAAATTAATCGATTGATTGTTAAAATATTATTATTTGTTTTTTTACTTTAAAATTACATGAAAATTTTCGAGACATCACAATGAAAATAAGAACAAGAAAATTTTTTTCGGAAAAAAATATAGCCGATATTTGTAGTTATAATTTGTTTTGCTAGATATTGGGATTTTTAAAAGAGATTTGTTGAGGAGTTGATGATAATTCTATTCACAGCTTCAATTCAATGCTGCAAGTTCCTTCATGTCTGATCTCTTTCATAGCCTTTCTACCTATACCTGTCTACAGATCTTCTGTCTGTCTATTATATTTATTTAACCATCTGACAGATGATCTGTGCTATTGGCAGCTCTAAAAGATCTCCTCTGCTCCATGAAAAGAGCCACAATGTAGTTGTGGCCTTTTCTGGGAATCTCAGCTGCAGCAAGGTCACACTGACATTTCCCCAACATGTCTAAATTTAGCCCAGGGTTTCCCAAAAAGTGCACAAACTTTGATGATGTGTCTTCACACATGTTTCCTTATTTCCATTGACAAATCCACCTGGTGGACTCTTGGTGGTGAACATATATCCGCCTATGGCAAGTAAGTTACTTCACATATCTTGTATTGCTAAGGGCCTGGGCATCGGCTAAAAAATCTTGGCTGAATCCAATATCGGAAATCCAATAACAGATGAAGGATTGTAGAAAAAGGTCAATTGCACCATGACGGTGTTTAATTTTTTTAATTATATCCATTATCAATTTTGAAAATAATATATCTTTGTACCATTATTATGACAAAGACGTTGAATTTCTTTGAATTTTATGGTTGAATTCGTTTAATGAGTATTTAATGCCCAGAAAACGTGACACTTATTTCATACACTTCTGTGCAAATACTTTCTAAAATCTGTCTTAATGGGTATTTGAAATACAGTGTGTACATGACAGACTATCTCATTGAAGTAGACTTTTTTTTTACAGACCTAATAAACAGTTTACATGTATACATGGTAAAGTGTGCTACAACATTTTAGTTGCTAGTTCTTGAAACTGAGCTTCTTCCTCTCTTTGGTATGCAGCATACACCACCTGAGTATGGAACACCATGTATTGCAAACAGTATTCATAATCATGGAATTTTACAACATTCTGCCATCTGCAACAACAGACCCGGTTAACGGACTATATTTGGCTTGTCGAGTTCATCCAATTGTAATTTATTTAGGTTGCGGCTAAGAAATGATCAAACAAAATGACACAATGCTGCGGTTGTAATTCTCCTCTTTGATGGATCATGTTGGCTTAGTCCTATAACCTTCTCTTAATATCTTCTTATCTTGAGAGCATTGGCCAGAGGCATGTAGTCAGGGGTTAAGTCTTGTTAAGACCCAGGTTACGTGTTTATCAAATCAGGTTTAAGATGCTGTCAAAAGCCAGCTTATGTACTGTCATAGATATTGATTTGTCATTTTAGTTTGTCAGTGTTAGGCCTAATCCTTGCACCCTTGAAAACTTCAGTTTAGTCATCCGGCTCAGTTGGTTTAGATCTTTATACTGGAAAGATCAAAGTACCCACCTGTAAAGCTAAGGGTTTACCGATATAAAAGTCACATATTATGGTGGCCTTTTGATGATTTCAATGATGATAATCAATGGGCAAGAGTAAGCTTACCATCTTATTTCATGATTATTGTAACTCACTGAACCATCAATTTCTGTACACTTGCTTACACAAAGGATCTGACCAGTGGAGGCTCAGAGTAGGACTCCCTGTAGGAGGGTCCAGTTAATGCAAGACTAAGCACATGCTGTCAATGTGATAAACTAGTCCAGGATTGTTTGCTTGAGCTGGGTCACCACCTGATTTACAATGGATCCAGAACAATTGTTAGCACCCTTATTCATTTGTCTCTCAGTGGAAATGTTTGTCCTCGGTTTTCCCACGTAAACACAGGACATTAAAGCTGATGGTGTAATTGTCAGACATTAAAAGGTTGCAATGATCTCGAAAATCAACTAGAGGTAAGAAATATGTCAGAACCTTGTGAATGTTGCATTAAGCTGGTCTTCATTGATAGAATCTATGTATGCTAGAACTTTAGGTAAGGTGAAGGTTTGGCATCAGGAAACCTGATAGTGCACATGGATTAGGGTGGTAAGATTTCTTTCATAGGTGCACATCTTGACCGCAAAACCCTCAGAACAAGCTCTGAGAGAAGATTTTTTTCTTTTCTGACAACAACAGAAATGTATTTGTAATTGCACTCAGGGAAGTGAAGCAGCCTTGCATCAAATGCTTATTTGCAAAAGCCTTTTCTGGTGTCTGACACTGTCTGTGAGTGCAGCTGGCTTTATCATTTGTCAGATGGCCCACATTCTTACACGCAATCATGGAAGTAAACGCTGTACATATGAATGATAAAGCCATAGTCATTTATGCAGATGCGTATGCCAAAAAAATTGATTTAAATGTTTGAATGTGAATAAGTCTCAGAGTCGTACATCATAACGGGAATATATTTCTGATTGGTTAATTTTAACAGTAAAATTCAAGCTATTCAATTTTCTTTATGACCAGCAAGAGTAACATTTAAAAGCAAGTGTCTTAAAGAGACTAATATTGGTCTCCGGGCAATTGGGAAGATCCTTGTGACTAATATTTCATTATCAGAAAATTATCGCTACAATGCAGCAAGGACAAATATCAATGATATGATCAGAAACATTTTACATCCACCATAAATTGTTACTGTCATCATGTTTAGGTACATGAACTATTATAAACATAGAGAAAATGGAGCAAGGAAGAATAAATGGATGAAGACCTGAGACAAATATATGTAGTTTAGCAAAGGATCATAGGAGCTTTGGAAAGCAAAAGCTTTCGTTTTACATGTACCTTAAATTTGTGCGTCTACAGTCAAGATAAGAGATATATTTTGTTACACTCTTTCTGTTATTTTTATTGAATACAAGTTAGCAATTGGCTAAGGCTCCTGTGTGTGGTTGTTCAATTGACAAAGGAAATTTTTCACAGTTGGGCTAAAAAGTTGTCAAAGACTGATGGACAAAGTCATCTGCAGGAATCAACTGGTCAACCCATTGCACCGCATTTCCAGGACTGTACTCGAGAGAGCATCAAAATGGCAAAAGACTAGAAAAAATGGAAATAAAATAGATGTTTCCATAGATCTGCAATGTATTTGGTAGTGAAATTATTTAATCTTCTCATTCTGTTAAAATTGTTTCCCTTTCTCTTTTTTCCATAAAAAGAAACTATAAAAGATGTAAATACTAGTTCCTACCAGGGCATTTACTTCTATACAACACAGTTCTTCTTGCAAATACATTTCAAATAATATCCGGGAATACTGCCAGAATATTTCTGACTCTTCCTATACTTGTAGCTCTTATGAAACATCTTCTGTCATGATACTTTTTTGTTGTGACATAAGACTGATATGAATTTAATTACATTTTATAAGCCAAAGCCTTATTCATTAAGAAAAGATTAAAATGTAATAAGTTATATCCAACCGAGTATCTTCCTACTAAGATGACGATGTTGAATGTTTTCTCTGGTACCAAGAGGGAAAATTAACTTAGTCACTAGGAAAAGGAAATATTCAAGATTGTGAAAGTGCGTGGTAACTTTTGATTTAGATTTCAGTTCATTTGATCTGCGGTGGGGACTTAATGGTATCACTTTCTGTCATGTACCTGCTTTGTCAGATATAGTATTCAAATTGATCAATGAATTTTTCGGATTTGTAGAGGTGGCTGAATTAAGGTGTTCCATTGTAAGACAGACAAGAAATAGAGTGTAAGTCATGTTAAGAAAGAGAAAACAAGAAACAAAGACTTGACAGTTGATAAGCTATCATGCAGGTCTGGTATAAAATCAGTAGTCTTCACAAACTGAATCAGGATATTGATGAAATATTACATGTGGACACTTTGTCTCAATCAAAACTGTTTAAATCAGTAAAAATATCATGGATGCCTTTTTTTTTAGCTTTTCTAAGTAAATCGATCCCCTCAAGTTAAAAGATGAAAAGAATATTCATTTTTTATGTTATCCTGTGAGGAGTGGTTTTTACACATATTGGGTTTTAGGTTAATGGAAAACATACTCCCTATCACATATGCCTCAGAGCTCAGATTATTCAGCAAATTCCCTGAGGGTTCCGAGCAACACTAAGTAGCTCATCCATTCACCTTTTATAAGTTTTGCTAGCATATTTTTTCTTCATGGCAATGGCTTACATAACAATTAGGAAAATTTGTTTTGTTTGTCGAAGAGAATATAAAACACCAAGTACGAATCATCACAGGAATGACCTCAGTTAGCAAAAGACAACTCCATCCCCCTGCCTCTCCTGCTTTATGCTTTATATATAGGTGGAGGAAGCCACCTCTCACTGGCACACATCTGCCACTGTTTTAACCTAAAATGTATGTGCAGGGCGATTCAATTTCAAGCACACTTTATCTTTTCGGACTTTTGGGGCAAAAGCTCCATGCAGAGTAATGTACATGGCTCATAGATGTGTTTGTGCTATATCTATGATGAAAATGACAATGTAATGCTCTATTACAAGCTTCAAAATCATAACTTCACATAAACAAACTTCAAGTTGCAGCATTTTCCTGCTTTGCTGGACATGACATCTTTTACAAATTAGCATGTTGATAAGTAGTCTGAAGTATTTGCTCTTATGCATTCATTGAAAGGCCATTTATGTCAGCTCCAGGCATGGTTGACTCCAACTTATAATATCACCTTCAGTCATTTAAAAGCTGCGTAGTAAAGCATTCTTCGCATAACTTGTAGAGTAAGAATCTTTTGTGAAAGTATTATTTTCCCACAGAAAATTGAAAATGGCGGAAACACCAGGTAAATGTTGAAAATAGCAGTCCCTGCAAACTGATAAAGCTCATTGAGAGCTACATGTAAGATTACATGCCTAACAACAATGTCATCACACCCTGCCAAATACAGACCAACTTGCTAGTGAGATTGGCAATGGTGCTCTAAATGGCCAAAGGAAATTGTCCTTCAAATGATATTTTGAAGATTCAGTGAGTTTTTCATGTCAACAATTTTTGTTCTGAGTCATTTTGCATATTTATGCAGCAATGTTTTTCATGTGAACAATTTTTGTTCTTAGTCATTTTGCATATTTATGCAGCAATGTTTTTCATGTGAACAATTTTTCTTCTGAGTCATTTTATATATTTATGCAATGAAGGCTGGAATTTAATTATATGTTGTGGTTATTCTTCATTACATTTGCGATAGTGAAAATAAATTGGATTTGCTTTTACTTATTAAATATTTGCCAAAACTTTTATTTCTTCTTTGTGAAATTCATTATCAAAAATTGCTACATATGTCCAGTAATGTAATCAATCAGATCACTGTGAACCACATTGATGTAAATTATCAATATATTTTTGCAATTAATTTCGACACTGCATGCAGTGGGTGACACATTGGCACAACTTATACCATGGCACAGCCTATCTCTGAGTGCGTACAATGTAGGTCTCCAGATGTGAATCATACAGTTCCTTTCTGTTTCTTATAAAGCAAAAAGCTCTGCACAAAGTCGATACATGCACCTTGATGTCTGAATTATATCATGATGAAACGACCATATAATGCTTATTCCAAACATGAAAACATATCTACTCTCAAAAACAACTTAACCCACACAATTCCCCCTTTATCTTTATTTCACAAGGTAACATTATGAATTACTTATAAAGAAAACATTCTGAGAGAATAAAGTCAAGACAATCTTTCATCTTTGATCAGTTGCAGGTTTCAACCCATGCGATAGCTTAAAGGTATTATGTTAGCAGATATCACCAAACTGTAAAAACTTTCCTGTTGATATTTTATTTGGACCTCACATATTTTAATAAGAGAAGTTGAAGAAATATGGATCCAACCTGTGAGAGAGAATACAAAGTCTATGGAAGAATGTTTTGCATTGAAATAGAGGATGAGCCAGAAAAATGTGGAAAACCTGATACAGCTCATTAAGAGCTAAGATTACACGTAACTACATTACACCCTGCTAAATGCAGACCCACTTGCAAGTGAGATGGGCAATGATGCTCTAAATGGCCCCAGGAAATTGTGCTTCAAATGCGGCACGAAAGACATGCTGAACAGTGAACATGTGAGACAGTTGGTCTTCTCACCTTCTGCAATGTTTTATTAATTTATGGATGATTTATCTGAAGGAACTGAAACATAGGGATTAGTAATCTTTGTTAAGCCGAAAGTGGCATACACTGTACATCTTTGCTTGATCTCATTTCCCAAGCAGCTGGAGAAAACAGTTATGTGAAACATTGTCCTTAACACTGGGTGCTACATCACAATGTTGTTACCTATTGTTTTAGAAATAGGTCATGTTTATGTAAAGACATTGTGCTGCAGAACTTGACACAATTAGCAGATTGATTGGTGGTTGAAGGTGAGTTTTCTTTATTTATACCTAATTCCTCTCACTGAAGAAAATGTACAACAGGCCTAATGACTAGTAATATACCTATACAAAATATCTGCAATGTATTTTATCTGCAAAAAGATGTGTGTTGGGAGAAGATAGCATTATAAGTGGTGACCTCAATACAAGCTAACATGTGTGCATGGTTATCATGCTTGTAAATGCATTCTACTGTCTCCATAAAATAGCAATAGTCACCTAGATGCCTTCTAATTAACAAAATAGTAGTGCTCCTAAGATCTTACTTGCAGAAATGAAGAATTACTTTGTCCAGAGTCCAAAAAAGTATCTGTAGCAACATTGTGAGAACTGTGACAACATTGTGTCACAGTTTAAGCTGAGTTTCATTAAATAAGATCACTGAACTGAATGTCAATTTCCTAGGATATTTATGGCATTTTTGAGTGGTAAATCATTAAATAGTAGGGGAGAGCGGGGCACAGTGAGACACTTTTTTTATTTTCAAGTGTTCCAAAATGTTGGCAGTAACGAGTTAAATGAGATCAGGTCTACATTATAGGTAATGACGTTGGGTATATTGTCAAGTAGTTTCAGGTTCCTACCTTTTACAGGTTTGGAGATATTTTGAGTTTCGTCCATGCTCGTTAAGTGTCTCACTGTGCCCCGCGGGCGGGGCACAGTGAGACAGCAGGCGGGGCACAGTGAGACAGGGCATAAGCTGCCTTAACACCCGATCCTCGGGACCTGCAGAATTGTTCCATCAATTGTTGCTACAGAAACTACTCTACTCTTATAATAGCAGCTGGCTAGGTGATTTTTTAGGTCCGTTTTTGAGCATGTTTCGAAACTTCATCTCACAGGACACATGCACGACTTATTTAACCTGCCGCACCTGTTACATACTAATCAAAATTCATTCTGATGCTTCTCTTTGAATATGACTCACTAAAATCAGGAGTTTATTGCAGGCATTTTGTTTTCAATAGTGAATTGTAAGCTATGCCTTACATTCAGGTCGTTTCGAGTGAATTTTACCATGTCTCACTGTGCCCCGCCTCCAACTGTCTCACAGTGCCCCATGCAGCTCTCTTTAAAATTTTTGAATCCTGCAGACCAGATGCCTGTATTGTGGTTCATTATCTCACTAAACTAAGGCAAATAATCAAGGTTTGAATTCCTGGCAATTGATTTGCGTTATACCATTTTTCTCGGGAATTATAACAAAAAGTCGTTTAGCAAAATTATTTACTTTTATAGGCTAAAAACCTAAATATTGAAATTCCACTCTCGATATGCTGTGTAGGCATTCCGGATATAGGTCAGACTCTCACTTACTTACTTTTTGTACTATACAAAAGAGGGTTGATCTGTAAACAGTACCAGCTAGATGCTACGGGTTTTGTCTCACTGTGCCCGCCGTCTCACTGTGTCCCGCTCTCCCCTATATTTTTATGTTATAGATTTCCTAATGCAGGGAGGAATAAGCTGGGAAAGACTCCGCCAAATATTCTTGTATTTCGTGCTGATCAGTAAACTGATGAGTAAAGTATTTTTCCCTTTATTTGGAGTCCGCTAATTTAAAACAACAGAAATTTCTTCTTATTTTCCTCCAGCTACATCTACACACCACATCCATCAATGACATCATTTTGTGGGGTTTCTTGAACATTTTTGTTGATTTATTTGTATGGTTTTTTTTTACTTGCTTTAATATTGAAGATGCACACTGGTCACTTGTAGTCATCGATTGTCATTCTAAACACTCATATTATAGAGCTCAAAATATTGTCCTTTGAAGTTGCAGTCATGAATGATTTTGTTATTTTTTGTTGCATAAACTGGTGTCAATAAAAAATATTGCAATTAAAAACAAGTTGTTTTTTTTCTGCTTTAAATCTTAGTTGATTCTTGGAAATAGCACACCTTTACTGAGGTGTACGGAGCATTTTTGAAAACTCAGCCTTGTCATTCCCCTGAAAAACCCCGTCTGTCCTTGAAAGAAGTTGAAAAGTGCTTTGTGGGGGTGAGTGACCTTTGCCCATATTTTGTGATGTTTATTAACTTGATTTGATACATTTCAAATTCAAACACTGAGTGACTGTCGATTTTCTACAATACTTTATAATCATCTGCCCAACATGATTAGCGTTTTCTTGGTTGCATTATTAAGGTTACTCCAGCAGTCAAAGAGTGATTCCTGGCACAACATAAATCAAGAAGTACCATATTCTGTTTTCCATTGAATTCTATACAACAGTAAGCTGTACTTCTTGAATGAGATTCAATTTATAATAGTGAATAAATATGGCATATCCGAGTAAAATTAGAGGAGAAACCACTGATGGCTTCATTTGAGCCTTGTTTGTGTTGCATCCCCCTCCCACATTGAATTGATAGACACCTTTGCTGGGGTACATGACATTATGAAAGCCGTTAAAAAGTTAGAAGTGCAGTTTCACTCATAAAATAAAGGGAATATACATGTTTCCTGTCACTTTTTGAGGTCGGAAAAGATTGAGTCTGTTGGTAGATAAGGGGCTCTACGTCGCAATGTAATTTTTTTAAGAAGGCCTGTGTTGCAGCTGTTGCTGTGTTGATTTTTACCCATAAATCCCTACAGTGCCCCATCACTGTACGCCTCATCAGTCTTTCTTTCGTTAACTACATGCCTCAGTCTGTTGAACTTCCATCATACTGGGCCGAATCCTTTGAGGCTTCTTGAACTAGCAGGTCAGAAGTATCACACAATGTCTTGACAATGAGCACAATGTCGCTACAATAACTTGTTATGCATGTTGAGAACTTATTACATCATTGAATGATCTTTTTGTGTCAAGATGTCTTTTCTTTAGTCTATAGTCTGTAAAGAAGCAATAATTTGCATAGAAATGTACTTCAGCGATATTTTACAGCATATATAAATTTCCCGAGAGAAAATTCAGTGGCCTTGCACAAACTTATAGAGCTATCTCCTCCAAATATGCTGGTCAAATACTCAAAATTTAAATCATATTTATTACTTGAGGCTTTGTTTTAGTCATTGTCAACCTTTTATGTAAATACATGTACATTTGATTGAATTGTCACAAAAATGATTTTCCTACTTGACATACGATTTCTGGGTCAAATTCATAGTCACAATGTGTTGACATAAACATGACCTATTTCTAAAACAATAGGTAACAACATTGTGATGTAGCACCCGGTGTTAACCTCCTGGCAAAATTATTTTCCAAAAGGATCTATCCAAATAATTTGCTTTCAGAATATTTTCAAATATGAGAGACAAGTGGCGTTATTATGCTTCTGTCGTATTGCTTCTAATGCTTTTATTATCAACTAAGGTCTCAAATTATTGTTCATGCAAGTTTTTCTGCAAGGTAATAAGAAAATTAAAATTTTATCATCTCAAACAGATAAATTCTGAATAGGAATGTAAAAAAGATAATATAATTGTTTTAGATATCTCTATGAAGCTGCTACAAACTGAAAGTAGAAGGTCAAATAAGCCGTAACAACTACACTGTATGGCCTCTAATTCTATAGACCACTTTGTAAAGATGGCCATTTTACCATCTGCATGCTCTCAGGAAAGTAGCCATTCCAAAGCAGAAATCACTGATAAACAGTTTATTGGGGTTTTTTCCCCAGATTTTTTACTTTGTCCGTCGATTTGCTTGTATGGTTTTAGTAGCAATTCTTGTTCCAGGACAGAATGCCCTCTTACATAGCACATTATACTAGTCTCTGACGACATTATGACAGGGTTTGTGGGGTGAGACCCAGCACTGTGCATAATTGGGATTATGTCAATCATGAGCAGTATAGTGATGAATCCTGTTACAGGCTCAGTAGAGTTGTGTGATTGCACTATCATGATGATCAGTCTTCTTCCGAACATACTATAATGGCTACAACTTACAAGACTTGTATATAGTTGCTGTGTGCTCAATAGAAGCCAGTGAATCACCCTGTAGCACGACCATGGCCAGGAACCATAAATGGCAGTCTGTGACCCCTGCCAGTCTCCTGCTTCACACCTCTTATATGTCACATTTCTGTAGCAAAGTGGGATGAAGCAACACAGAAACCCTTGATGATTGGTAACTTCCTATATTTGCAGTGACCTAACACAACTTGGTATCTTTGCTGGAAAGAGAGACCACAGAATCAGCATTCCTGAATAAAGTTTTTGGTTATAAATATTAAAAATAGCAAACATGAAGATCAGGGAATATCAGATGGCTAAGATTTGGTATCTTGCCTGCTAGACTGATATCTTCCCTCCAAATTAACGAAGGGCCTGCATCTTATCTCCGTTTCAGGGAAGAGGGTTTGGGATCTTCCCCCCTCTAAAAATATCACCCAGGGAAAAGGGCATGTATGAGGAAAAAAAAACATGCTTTGTCAAGGGATAATATCTTGTATCAAGCTCAGTAGAATTGTTCGACGGAATTGTAAATATAACCAGGCTTTATAAAAGCATATTTGATACAAGGCTGTTATACACGAAGTTAGAGGATTCTAAAGTATAGGTGCCGTTTGATGACCCTGTTGCATCACCATGATCAGGAACCATAAAATGGCGGTCTGTGACCCTTGCCTATCTCTCTCCCTTCACACCTCCTTTTATGTGTCTGGTCACCTCACCACTGATGTATCATTTCATGCAGAAAAAAGTAATGAAGCAACACAGAGGCCCATGGTGATTGGAAACTTCGCAGTTACCTAACTAGTCTTTGTTGTACAGAGAGAAAAAATTCAGTGCCACAAATTATGATCTGTTTTTACACTTTTAATATTAGTGTGCCATGTCCAGTGTGAACATAATGCAGAGTTGATAGCAAACAATATTTTGATAATTGTCGAATTTTAGATCATGCTGCAATCAAATTTGAGATGAAAATTCTATAAAAGTAATAGAATTCTGTCCACAACAGAGGATTTCATTAGGTTAATTTTATTTTTGGACAAAAGCAAATGGAATTGCGAGCAAAAACCCATGGCACAGAATGCTGAAAGTCTTCTTGTGCACACATTTCTACAAGACTTGCATGTACTATAACTGGCTTACAAAGGTTCATCCAATTGTAGTTTGGATTGGCTTTGGAAATGAAATGATACAATGCAGTGGCTGTAATTCTCCTCTTTGATGTATTGTGTGTGCTTATAACCTTCTCTTGATATCTTCTTATCTTGGAACTTTGGCAAGAGGCATGTAAGAAAGGGTTAAGCCTTGTTAAGACCCAGGTAATTATGTGCTTATCAAGTGAGGTTTAAGATGTTGTCAAAGGCCAGCTAAGACCATGTCACAGATAATGATTTTTCTTTTAAGTGGCTACAATGTTTTGACTAATCCTTGTTTCCTTGAAAACTCCAGTTTAGTCATCCGGCTGATTTGCTTAAGATATTTATACTGGAAAGATCAAAATACCCTTAAAGCTAAGGATTTACCAATATAAAAGGTGATCCTTATGGCTGTTTGATGATTTAGGCTAAACCATCAATTGTTGTATGCTTGCTTACACAAAGGATCAGAATAGTGGAGGCTCAGTGTAGGAGGGTCCTGTTAATGCAAGACTAAGCACATGCTGCCAATGTGATAAACTAGTCCAGGATTGTTTACTGAGCTGGGTCACAACCTGATTTACAACAGATCCAGACCAATTGTTAGCACCTTTATCCATCTGTCTCTCGGTGAAAAATAATGCTCCTGCTTATCCCCAAGCTTCCTCAAAATTCCTTGTATTGGAGATCTGAATACTCTTCGTTTAATCTCCTGAAGTTAAAAACAGAAATGTGGCTGGACATGTTCACTTCTTGAGTCAAAATTCTTTTGCATGCAGAGGAACGAAGATGAGAATAATTTCATATGTCTTCTTAAAAAAGCTCGCCTTGACCTTGCATTTAAGTTGATGTGTAAAAGTCTAGTTGAATAGTCAGTATTTCTTTATTTTGGAAGTTGGTGGTTGTCTGCCCTGAGGTTGAAAGTACTATTTCTTGTCAGTGTGTTATCCAAAGCAAATTTTCAAGGCTTTGATTCTGCTGTAGAATCAGAAAAGCCAACGATATGGAAACTTTATCCTCTAATATGAAATTGTGAAGAAGCTTAAGTTTAGTTGTTAGCTTAAGTTAAGTGGCGCAAATTTCAGACCAACAAATAGACACAATGATGGTTGTTTTGATGTAAATCTAGAAAATCAAATGTGAAGTAAGAACTATGTCTGAGCCTGATGAATGTGGCAGTCTTGGGTGATCGCCAATATGTCAGAATTTTGCAAAAGTGTGTCTCTTTTTTGGCTCTTTTACATATGGTAAAGTTAAGCCAGGGAAACCTGATATTGCATATGGATTAAGGGGGTAAGATTCTTTTGTTGGTGCACACCTTGACCACCAAACCCTCAGAAGAAGCCCTGAGAGAAGAAAGTTGTTCTGACAACAGAAATGTATTTGCCAAGGGCACCCAGGGAAGTGAAGCACCTGCGGGTCAAATTCCTATTTGCAAAGGCTTTTTCTGGTGTCTTTGAGTGCAGCTGGGTTTAGCGTTTGTCAGATGGCCCACATTCTTACACGCAATCATGGAAGTAAACAATATGCAGATGATAAGAAAAGCTTGCCATAGTAATTTTATGCAGATGCATAAAACAATTTTGATCTCACTATTGTAGATGATAGGAACTATTAGTAAATTTAACATTTAAGCCATGCAGTTCCATTTTCCTTTATGACTGGAGCAAGAGAAACCTTTAAAGCTGATTCTCTTTAAATAGGAGTCTTATGTTACCCTGTGGGCAATTACGAAGATCCTTGTCACTAATATTTCATTATCAGACAATTATTGCTACATTGTATCAAGGACAAGTTTCATTGATATGACATCAGAAACATTTTACATCCACTATAAACTGCTCTTGTCTTTATGGTTATAAGTACCTACATAGAGAAACATAGGCGTATGGGATTGGCGTTTCACGGAGGGGGTTGTCGCTATTTCGCCCTGAAATTTTAACATGGCGCGGATGTGACCAGGGCAGTGGATCTGCCCTGATTGGTCAGGATTTGCCCTGATATATGCCATTTGCCCTGATGCAAGGGGGGCTGCACCCCCCTGACCCCCCGCGAAATACGCCTATGTAGGGAAATTGAGAGTGAGCAGTGAATAGTGTTGTGTGTTATAGGTAGGAAAAATGAATGGATTTAGGGCCGGGAAGATCATTTTATGTAGTTTAGCAGAAGAGCCCTGAAGAGCAAAAGCTTTTGTTTTACCTTGACCATGTGCTTTTACACTGCCTTCAAGCTAAGAGGTGTCTAGCGATGTATTCTTTTTGATATTTTTATGGAGTAAATGGTTGTTTAATTAACATTTGGGCAGACAGTGCGATTTTGACTGCAAGGGGATCAGCTAAAAACCCTGACAAAGATGCAGAATGTCATTGGCAGGAATCAACAGGTCACCCAGTGTCGACCCAATTTCTAGTACTGTACTTAAGTGTGCATTAGAAAATGGCAAGCAAAAAATGGAAATAGAAAATAGATCTTTCATATACCTGCAGCAGCAGTACATCTGGTTGTGAAATAATTTTGTCTTTGTATGCAACACAGTTCTTCTTGCAAATAATTTTTGAAGAAATAGCCTGAACTGCTAACGAAATATTTCTATTTTTCCTTCCTGTAGCTCTAATGAAACAACTTCTGTCATAATATTTTTTGTGCTGTGATATAAGACCGAAGTGTATTATATTTTATAAGCCAAGTATCTTCCCATTAAGATGACAATATTGAATGTCTTCCTGGTACTTAGAGGTCAAATTAACCTAGTCACTAAGGAAAGAAAATATTCAAGATTGCAAAAGTGCGTGGTAACTTCTGATCTAGATTTCAGACCATTTGATCTGAAGTGGGGACTTAATGGCATCACTTTCTTTCATGTACCTGTTTTGTCAGATGAAATATCAAAATCCGCCGTTCATCTTTCAGGATTCTCAGAAGTGACTAAATTAAGGATATTTCATTGTGAAAAAAGTATGAAATAAGGGGTCAACAAAGCGAACAAAATTAAAAATCCTTAGCAAAGTCTTTGCAAAGATTTAAAATCTCAGGTTTGATATTTCGGCTACCTTTTCAAATTTTGACATATATTCAATTGTAAATTTTTGGCCATGCCTGCTGCCCCAGTTGACAAGCTATCATGCAGGTCTGGTTTAAGATCAGCAGTTTTAACGAAGACTGGCTCAAACGTTGATGGAATATTACACGAGGACACTTTGTCTCAATCAAAACCCTGTTTACATCAGTAAAAGTATCATGGATGCTTTTTTGGTTAGCCTTTGAAAGTAAATTGACCCCCTCAAGTTAAAAGATGAAAAGATATTCATTATTTTATATGTATCCTTTGAGGAGTGGTTTTTAAACATATTTAGTTTTAGGTTAATGAAGACATACTCCCTACATATATGCATCAGAGGTCAGGTTATTCAGCAAATTCCCTGAGGGTCTTCAGAAACAAAAATTAACTAAATGCATTCACCTTTTAGAAGTTTAGCAATTAGCATGCATGATATTTATTCATATTTAAATGGTTTACATTATAATTATGTAAATGTATTTGCTTCTTGAAGAGAATGTAAAAGACCAAGCATTCTGCAACACTCTGAACACAGTCATTTGTTGTGCTTTTACATTACACGTACCTTTTTAAAATATAGGACCTATGCAAATACTTTTTCCTAAGATGTTTAACTGCTTAGAATCATATCTGAAGTTTTTTATTCAAGGTTTGGCCGGAGTTTATTAGTTGTGCTAATTATGAATAATCCAAGGAGTGAACTCATAGGTCATCAAAAAGCAACCAATTGGCACGTGTATGCTATTGTACAAACCTAAATTGTATGTGCAGATCCAACTAATGTCAAGCACACTTTACCTTTTTGGACTTTTAGGGAAAAAGCTCCATGCAAAGTCAATACATGGCTCCTTGATGTCTTTGTGCTATATCTATAATGGAAAATGATAATGTAATACTATATTACAATCTTCAAAAGACTGAACTTCACATAAACAAGTCGATGTACAATATTTTTCTAGAGCTTTGGCCGACATCTTTGACATATTTGCAAAGTAACATATTGAAAGTTGTGGGTGCATATTATAAATTATTATGCATTTGATTAAAAGGCCATTACGTCATTTTTCTGCAACCATTGCTGAAATTATGTTACAGTGTGGTTGTTCTCCGTGTTGCATCGGTGAGAGCTAAACTTGTACCCTAAATAAGTTTGGGTCTACTCGGTCCAAAATGAATTTTGTGGCCTAAAAAATTCAGCTGCGCTGGGGGCACTGACATTTCTGGTCCATGGTAGCAGAAAATTGATTTAAACAGTTCAAACGGGTATGATATTCTGGAAATAGACAGTGAAATACCTGAATTTGGTTCAGTGAAGATTTCATCCAGATGCTTTAAATAAAAAGGTCCATCAATTAAAAAAAAATGGTCAGAACTTACTGAATGCCCCTCGTATATTGCCCTCAGAATAGCTAATAGGTCAATTTATCAGTGGGAATGGTTTACAGTGCTGCCTGTAAGTATGTGAAACGCATGACATTGTGCCAATGCATCAATGCTAAACAACCTCAGCCTAACTGCTTGTGGAGGCATGAATTTTCATTGGATGAAAGGGAAACAAAGTGGGTCATAAAGGCCGATGTGTGAGGCAAGTGGGATAAAAATAGCAGCCCATTTTCTTTGCTGTAGTCGGAGTTAGGTATGGGTCAAAGTCTTTGATAAGTAAGTGAACCACCCTTCCCTATCTTTTAACATTGGGCCTGCGTTTCACTTACTTATCAAAGACTTTGACCCATACCTAACTCCAACTACAGCAAAGAAAATTGGCTGCTATTTTTATCCCGCATGCCTCACATATCGGCCTTTATGACCCAAAATGTTTTCCTCTCATCGGATGAGAATTCGTCCTTCCAGAAGCATTTTGATTAAGGATGTTTAACATTGATGCAATGGCACAATATCATGCGTTTCACTTACTTACAGGCGGCACTGTAAATATGATTGGAATCTCTCCACAGACAGTCTATTAGATGTGAAAAACAAATAGCTTTAATGAACTGATGTGATTTCCCACACATCTTTGCAGCAGAGATATTGTTCTAAACTTTGGGGGAAAATGCAAAGTCTGTTCTGGAGAATTGTTTTGCATGGAAATAAAGGATACGCCAGAAAAACGGTAAAAAGTGTGATCCTACACAAAAATTCGATACAGCTCATTAAGAGCTGAGATTACATGTAACTACATTACGCCCTGCTAAATACAGACCCACTTGCAAGTGAGATGGGCAATGATGCTCTAAATAGCCCCAGGAAATTGTGCTTCAAATGCGGCACGAAAGACATGCTGAACAGTGAACGTGTGAGACAGTTGGTCTTCTCACCTTCTGCAATGTTTTATGAATTTGTGGAAGATTTACCTTAATGAACTGAAAATGAGGAATAGTGATCTTTGTCTGGCCGACAGTGGGGTAAACATCTGCTTCATCTCATCTCCCAAGCAGTCTGAGAAAACAGTGGTGTGAAACATTGTCCTTAACCTCCTAGCAAAAATATTTTGCAAAAGAATCTATCCAAATAATTGGCTTTCACGATATCGTCAAATATGAGAGAAAAGAGGCGGTTATTATGCTTCTGTAGAATTGCTTCTAATGCTTTTATTATCAACCAGGTCACAAATTATTGTTCATTCATGTTTTTCTGCGAAGCAATTTGAAATAGAGTTTTTTCCAGCTCAGATAGATAAATTCTGAATAGGAAATAGGAAAATACAAAAGATAATGCAATTGTTTTCGATATCTCTATTAAGCTGCCACAAACTGAAAGTAGAATGTGGAAGATAGATCGACTGAGCAGTAAGAGCTACACCCTATGGCCCCTAATTCCATAGACATCTTCATTATCAAGATACCCCATTCAACCTACTGCATGTTCCCAATTCGTCTTTCCAGACATTTCACACAGTCAGATCTGACCTGATTCTCTTAAAAATGTTCACATCCATGGACTGGCTCATATCTGAATGACTTACCTGTATTATCAATGCTACCAGAGTATTGAAGAAAATGGAAGGGAAATGAATTTCTTTACAAGACAGTTGCAAAAATATTACAGTGTTTTCTTTGGAATCAATTGCATTAAGATCTGAGCAAAGAAACCCCAGCTTTTCACTTACTTCCAAAAATTGCATCTCATTCTACCATGCTTGACGTGAAATTACAGGAAAGTAACCATACTAGAACATATATAACTGAAAACCAATTAATTGGATTAACACAGATTGTTAATTTATTTTTAGATTTTGCTTGTGTAATTTTGGTAGGAGTCCTTGTTCTAGGACGAAATTCCTTCGTACATTGTTTATGCTATAGACTTGTGATGACACGACGATAAGGTTTGCAGGGTGAAACAGAGCATAGTGCATAATTGGGATTCTGTCATGAGCAGTATGGTGCTGTATCCTGTTACGGGCTCAGTAGAGTTGTGTAATTGCACTATCAAGATGATCAGACTTCTTCAGAACATACTATGGTGGCTACAAGGCGATTGTAAAGTTGCCATGTACTCCATAGGAGCCAGTGACCATGACCATGGTCAGGAACCATAAATGGTGGTCTGTGACGCCTGTCGATCTTCCACCTCACACCTCCTTTTAAGTGTCCAGCCACCCTCAAAAATTATATATCACATTTCTGACAGGAAAAATGACCAAAGCACAGAAGCCTTTGGTAATTGGTGACTTTCTACATGCACAGTAACCTGACACAATTTGGTATCTGTGCTACAAAGAGAGAGTATATAGCGAATGAAGTTTGTGGATAAAAATAAAAATATTATACAATTAACCTACACTGTTCTAGCCTTCTATATACGTACTGTATTATGCATCTGAAAGCCAAGCCTTAAAAAACTCCAATGGAACAGGAGTGTACACAAATTTTCAAGATTTGGACCCCTTTGATGTTTCACATCCCCTGAAACTCTTTCAAGGTCATGCTGGAAATTACTATTAGATGAAGCATTGTTTCAATGATTTATACAAGATTAATGTCATAATAGCGATTACTGTGACAGCTTTTCTACCGAAGAAATAAATTATGATAATTTATGTTATGTATGCTGAATCTCAATTCTGGAAATGCTGCATATTGCTTTTCTATGTATGTTAATTTAGTAGAAGTTCTGCAGAAATCTTTCAATGGATATATAGTCTGAAAGAAACTTCTCTCTAATCTTGCCCTTATTTTCAGACATATAGATTTTTTTTCCCGATCATCTCTATCCTCTTCATGTAAGCTAAAGACCAAAGTCCAAAGTCTTTTCCTAGACATAACACATTGTAAATTTCAGACTTTAAAGGCGTCCATTAAATAAATGGTGCTGAAATGTTTCCCTCATTTTCATATATTGTGTTCTTCCCTGCCATGATGCTGAGTTCACGGATGCATGTACTGTTTTCATTCTGATGGTCTCACTGGTGCAGACATAAATTTGGCTGTGAGAATAAGAGAATAAAAAAAGTTACATGAAACAATTCAAAAAGTGTTTAAGCTTCATATTGACTTCAGCTTTTGAGCATGACTTTCTCAACATCGATGGGACTGCAGATTACTGGCATTGTAATTTCTTTGCGCCGAGAGCCACTGCAAGTGTGGAGTCATTGTTTCAATAGTTTCTGAAGATACAAGAAATGGTATGTGTATCAGTAACTACTCTACATTTACAGACAATTAATACAATAATAAGTCCAATCTTAGGTTAGTTATAAATGTGCTGAGGAATGATTCCCGGAAAGTTTTAGTTTAAAAGTACTTCTCACGTCAAGGCTTACTTCGACAGTCAGGATTTTAAGTGTCAGTTAGACACCGATTTTGAGGGTGCAAACACAGGTCAGTATCAAACTTACAAAAATGCTTGTAGGAACCCGAAAATGAGGCATCTGACTTAGAACTTATGTGTTTCTTCAACTATAACTTTTAAGGTGGCTCGATACTCGTGAACTTTCCAAGATAGGATTTCTTAAAAACGGTTCAAAATGATCTAAAATATAGTTTATAGCACAAGGATATATAAACAAAAGTTGCCGCTACCAGCCTTTTTTTTCCAAATATTTGAGGTTATGTGAAAGAAAGTCAGTCACCGCAAACCTGAAGAACACACTTTTTTTCTTCATTTTTCACCGTGGAGTTTTCCCTGCCATTCAGCGAAAACTTCACAGTAAAAAAGTGAGTTTTTCAGGTTTGCGTTGCCTGACTTTCATGTACATAACGTCAAATATTTTGAAAAAAAGGCTGGTAGCGTCCACATTCTTTTACATATCATTGCCATAAACTAAATTTTGGATCATTTTAAACTTTAAAAAAAAAATCCTATCTCGAAAAGTTCACGAGTATCGAGCCACCTTAAGTCATAATGTTAGCTAAATAGTCTTTAGAAGCGTTTGTGTACTGCTAACCCTTAGTTGGACTTCATGTAAAGTTCTCAGTTAGATACATGCTTTTCCAATGGTAAATCTATCTTGATGACGTCTAAAAGAGCTGATACAATGATGTGCATTGTGCAATAGTATGTTAGTTCATATTCCAGCAGTTGTTCAGGAACATGCTCATACACATCACTGATAAAACAGTGTTAAATATTCTGAAATTTTAATAACTTGAATAAGCTTTCATGTTGCATTTATATGTTGACTGAATGTGTACGATAGGAACGGTTGGTTTTGAAGGGGAAACACTGACAATCTGTACTCTGTGCTACTCTTACATTTTATAGCTCAGGCAATAGGACACAATCAGTGGTCAGTGGTTTTCAAAAGTTTTGAGATGAGGCTGTCCTTGCCAGTTAACTCTCTGAAGATTGTTACATATCACTGCACTGACTGACATCTGAAGGAACTGCCTACGTTCCCAGAGTACCAGTATCATTTGATGGAATGGCTCGTATTATGTCAATACGACATGGTAGCATTCTGTGGGCAATAAAGTGTATTGCAATTGGAGCAAAGTAACCTGAGCATTTTAAGAAAACTAGAAACCTGTCTCCAGATCACTTACACAAATTGCCTCTCCTTCTATTCCTGAATAATATTACAATGGGTTTGGGGTCTGTCACGAGCATAGGCGTATGGGACGGCTGTCTCGCGGGGGGGCTGGGACTATTTTGCCCTGAAATTTTAATGTGGCGCGAATGTGACCAGAGCAGTGGATCTGCCCTGATTGGTCAGAATTTGGCCTGATGCATGCCATTTGCCCTGATGCCAGGGGGGGCTGCAGCCCCCCTTGACCCCCTGCGAAATTCGCCTATGGTCACGAGTGCAAATGGAGCGAGATAACTCGATTAAAAGAGAGTTTGAACCTCGTAATTCTATTACAGTAGTATTACAAGTAGTAAAGTCGTCCACTTAGTGAGCCACACTAGGGAAAGTGTCCATATACTTAAGTAGGTCACTGATGAGAATTACCATGCAGTTTCATTTGAAATCTGAGATGCAGATTATTTTCTTGATTTCAAATTCATTAGTAAGTTTGCTGCCCTAATATCAATAAACAGATGCTTGTTCTGTGTGCAGACTGACCACTCACTCAGACGTTAAAGGGCATGATATATTTTGTGGGTCGAAATCGACATAGTAGCATTGGGTATAATTGGGATTCTGTCACAAACAGTATAGTGCTGTATCTTGTTACACTGTTATAGGCTCAGTAGAGTTGTGTGATTGGCATGTCAAGATGACCAGACTTTTCAGGAGCACACTATAGTGGATACACGGCTGTTATACACAGAGTTAGAGGGCTCGATAGGAGCCAGTGGATCACCCTGTTGCATCACTATGGCCAGGAACCATTAAATGGCGGTCTGTGACCCCTGCCAATCTCTCTCTTTACACCTCCCTTTATGTGTCTAGCCACCTCACTACTTATATATCACATTTCGTACAGAAAAAGGAGTGAAGCAACACAGAAGCCTTTGGTGATTGGTAACTTTCTATATTGTCAGTGACCTAACACAACTTTGTATCTGTGCTGTAAAGAGAACCAAACAATAGTGTCAGTAATAATAATCTGACGAGAGTCGAGACAGGATTTTTTGCTGTGGTCTTGCAAGACTTCTTGGCAAAGTAAGTCATTCATGAGCTCAGTGTGTTGTCGTCACAAATCACCTGTCCTAAGTTTCACTCTACTCTGCAAAATGCCAGACTCTCTTTCATGGAGAATCTCTTTATTTGTCCTTTTGTGTAAATTGAAAATTACTAATTAATGTTATATAATTTCTGTGGTTTATTTGTTAATCTGCAGACTGGCGCTTTTACCAGTTAGCTGCATTGGCACTCTATGTTGAGTAAATTTTCCTATTTTCATGGACATCTGCCTTGAAGCACCTGATATATAAGTGTCTAGTATAGATATTTTAACACTCGACACAGCTGGCCTTGCAGAGATGACAAAGTAATTCAATTTCTAATGCTTTCAATATCATACTTTGAGCAAAATATAGCTGGGCCTTGAACTCAAATTATTTTCATGCAGAAATTTAGCTCAAATTCGATTTGAATTTTGCATGAATTTCCATTGCTTACACACAAGGACGCATCCTCCTGCCTTTGCTTCAGTTTATTCGGAAGAGAACTGGGGGAGGTCATTATTGTTTGGTTGGAAATGTGTGAGACTTTAGCTATTTTGACTAAAACGGTGTAATAAATCAGGGAGATATACATAATGTATATAGTTTAAAGATATGAATAATATGTGTAAATGTTTGAATTCCATTGCACGCATTGTTTTGACTGTTTTTTGCTTTTACAGGTGATTTCATTACCATGCGATTCTGGTCATTCACAGTTGCCTGGCAGTAATCAATGCTAAGCAGGGACTTACTACGTTTGATTTATCAATGCAGTGACGTTCTGTTGTTCCTGAACCAATCAGATTAAGCAAAAATGCTATGTATTTAGTGTGCAAAGAACCTTAGAATCGCATACTAATGAAATTGCCTGTAAAAGTCGGAGTAAAGTCCATATGGAGTACAATTAAAAGAAAGTTACTAATTAATGTTGCACTATATATATAGTAACTGACGAAAATGAATAATGGTAATAATCATGAATTATTTTGTCCTATAAACTTCCACCTCTGGCACATATGACAGGCATGCCAAAGATGTTGACAAACTTACGAAAGTCGAGAGATTCACTTGATTGCCAGGAAAAAGTTCTCAGATGTGATCTCTCACGATTGGAGAAGTGCTAGAAATCCTCTTACGTGGAGATTGCTATAACACAATTTCACATCTGCAACTCCCTGGTCAAGTCCCACAGCTTAATGCTTTTGCTAAAAAAAGTTTCCTTTTTCGCTGTTCTTGCGTATTCGAGCACTGAGCTTACAATTTTATGGTTTAACTTTACAAAGAAAACACTAAGCCTCAAGTGCAGAATAAGAGTTAGGCTTTACAACAATTTAGATATGCAAATGGTAGGGCTTGGTAAGAGGAAACCTAACACATTAGAAAGATCTCAAACTTGCAGAAATGTGCAATTAGAATTACAATGAAATGGAGATTCTTATCAGAAAGTTCAGCGACATTAAGATTGTATTCAGATTGTCTGTGACAATTGTTGCACACCAGTTCTTCCTACACCATAACAGATATATATTTAGATAGTTTCCTCTCATCTCCTGGCAGCGAGTGACAAAAATACTTTTAAAACGCAATATAAATGTCAGACACTTTAAAAGTAACCCATTTAATTAATGGTGCTTGTAAATAACTGGTATTGATGGGTTCCTTCGTAAGGAACAGAGTCAAAGAGTTTGATGAAAAGTTGAGTGAGGATGTCATAGGCAGTATAATACTGAATTATGTTGCAGGTTCAGCAGAGTTGTGTGATTTGCATGTTGAGATGA
Organism: Platynereis dumerilii; assembly: GCA_026936325.1. Lineage (NCBI taxonomy): Eukaryota > Metazoa > Annelida > Polychaeta > Phyllodocida > Nereididae > Platynereis > Platynereis dumerilii. Next base: position 178,319,420 of record JAPTHN010000001.1, on the reverse strand, counting down.
TCACATTGATCAGTCATAATTTTGAAATACCCTGGTGGATACAACGCTGGTATATGCAGAGTTTTTCTCCTAAATATAGGAGCCAGTGAATCACCCTGTTGCATCACCAAGGTCAGAAACCATAAATGGCGGTCTGTGACCCCTGCCTATCATTCTCTTCACAACTCCTTTAATGTCGAGCAACTTCACCATTTATATGTATCACATTTCTGATATGAAAAAGGATGAAACCACACAAAACACAAGGGCCTTTGAAGACACAAAAGGATATAGTGTTCTATTGTAGCTGTGACCTTACATACCTCATTATCCTATTTGTAAAGATCGAGTGTCCCTAATAACAATTAACTATGGGGTCCAGATGAGCACTTTTAAGTTCTTCTTTGAGGAAAGACTTTGATAATGTCAGCGCAAATATTGTGAAGACGAAGGACAGTATTAAATTTGAGGTCATTTTCAACATTTTGGAAAAGCTACCCAAGCACTTTTATCAGATGCGTACTTGTCACCATACTTCTTTATTGCTTACTAGAATTTATCTTCTTGAAAACTCTCATTTCAAGGCTCCTGGCTGCAAACTGTCAAATTATTTTCTTGACGCATTGTGGATGTCTCCATTTTACGTATGATTTACTCAAATATGTTTCTCAGCTACAATCTCTTACCAGTAAAGATATTTTGAAACATGACAAAATACGTCCTTGTAGAAAAGATAATGTGGTTTAATTTCTAGCAGATTTCCACATCATATACCGAGAAGAATATGGCGGGAGACAGGGAACCTTGAACTAGGATTTTTCAATTAAGGAGAGATATTTTTTCATTTAAATGCGATATCTGGCACAGTATCATAATCAGTAGCGTCATAAATTATTTTGAAAAGCACATTATACATCATGTATTATCAAATGAAAAATTAGGAATAGACACAACTCATTGAAAATATTCAAATGCAATTCTGATGCAATGCAACCTGACAATCCAGGAACAAAAACACAAACCTTCAGAAAAATAAACCATAAAAGAACCTTATGCATAAAGTTGGATAATTTATTCAGATGTTAAGATACCACTTATTTTCAGATAATTGTAAATACGTCTCTGAGTATATTTTTGCACAGTTTCTCATTAAACATGGGACCCCAGAGCTTTGACGCATTGGCCTGTTATACTTGCTTGAGATATTCTGCCTGCTACTCAGCTTCAAGGCTATCAAATCCTCAAGACAAGCGGAGATATGGGGTTTTTGTGGGTTCATTCAAGATAAAAACAATGCTTCCATCTGTGCACTTAGCATCTTGATATGAAGCTACAGATGATGTAAACATTTCAACATCATTAATCTAATGGACTTCTTGTATGTCTTCCTTTCGAAATGATATTTCTTGAATAGTATCTTTTATACTGTGCAATGTATAGTACACCATATAATATGTAAAGAATGTTTCTCTTTTACTCCCCCCAGCACCCAATGTATCTGCTGAACCATATTTCAGATCAAGGACAATGGCGAAATGTCACTAAAGTAGGCTTTTTTAAAGATGAGATACACGAAGATTGCTCAGGGAGAAGTTCTCGGATGTATTCTCCCACAGATTGGGGAAGTGCTAGAAATCCACTTACTCTGAGATTGCTAATATAGCTCAATTTCACATTTGCAACTCAAGTCCTAATGGTCTTGAAAATAAGTAGTGGTAGTTTAGGCAGTGCTGACTTTGCGATTTGTTTTTAAAAGCCAAGTATTAGCTAAATATACTCAAAATGACAGTAATTTGAATCCTGGTTTCTTGCATATTCTATGTTTTGTTGCAATTAACCATTGCAATGAAATAACTGCTCTGACGTGAATTCGAAATGCAATAAGACACTAAAGCTTAACAACAAAAATGTGCAAATTGAAAGCCTTGGAAAGAGTCATGCACATTAACAAGAGCTCGCACATTACGTGAAATTTATTTGACAATGAAACTGATATATTTTGTATAAGCAAATATAGCAAATATTGCAACAGATTTTCTATGGATTGCTGTGTATAATGACACATGGAACATTGTGCTTTATCCAAGACTATTTTATCGTAGGACAGAATGAATACATTTATCAAGCCTCCATAACAAACAAGTACTTCAAAAGTTGAGAACCCAAATTTTAAAAGGTTCATGGGCTGCTTCTAGTTGCCTTGCATTCAAGGCTGCCACATCACGTTTACCACCCCTTGGGGAAATCTGTCCTGACCGATTCTATGTACATGTATACATAACATAATCTTTTAAAAATGCTGGAATTCGTATTAACTGGGTGACTAATTTTATTCCAATATGTTACTGGAGAAATTTTATTGATTTTTCATATAGATGTGTTTGACTGACGTGTTTGTCTTGGACAATGTCAGAATTGCACAGAAACATGAGCCGCTGGATAAAATCATGTGAAAGTTTTAGGATTTTGAGATTCTTAAAAATTGGTTAGTGTGGGAAAGATAATTTTTATTCAGTAGATGATACGAATACAGATTTCATGTGAGGCAGAATGAGATGCATATATGAATTTTAGAGATGCCAACATTGACAACATGCTCTCTACATTTTCTTTGAATCCTATAGCTTCCATTATCATTTAAGCTACAGAAATGTTCGATGCATCATTAAGTCCCTCCCCAGACATATCACAATATAAATTTCAAACTTAAAAGAAGTCCATTAAATTAATGGTGCTGAAATCCATTCCTCATGTTCCTATGTCTTTCTTTTTCAGGATTCTGAGCGCACTGATGCATGTATTGTTTCCATTTTGGTTTTGCCTTTGTCTCATTTTGCAAAGTTTTAAATAAATCCATGAAAGTAGAGAGCTTCACTGTTGGATGGAAAGTAAAGCCAAATCAAGTTTTAAAAGTTAAAGCTTCGTTGTAGTATATAATTTGCAGCAAAAGCTGAAGACACCAAAAACGTTCTGGTTGAAATCATCTTCGTGTGGTTTCCTTATTAATTATACCTTGATATTCTCCTTCCTGTGCTCCAGGCAGACGAAGTCATTTTATATTGATGGTTTATTCAGAGTTTGGAACTGATGCAACAAATCAAACAATAAATATGCCTCCATCATTTGACTGTATCAAATATAATCACCAGTTATACAAGGTATACAGTCTGAGACCAGACTGCTTCCTCCCCCTGCCCCCTTGCTTGAACAAAAAGCTTCTCCACAGCCTGTGTTCAAAACCCTTCCTGCTATTTATGTGAAAGAATTATAAATACTGGACTTATATCAAATTGAACATTTTATGGTGATACACCATTTCTATCAGCTACTTTAGCTGTAAAAAATTATAGGACCTCTCTGATGTGGGATGAAAATTGAAAATTGCCGACACGTTAGTCAATATGACTGATTTGAGGAATCTATGTATTCTGCCAAGACAGTGTTCCAGCTGACCATGACATTTTCATGTGTTTGTCTTCTACTGCCTGATTTAGTCCTCATAGACAATTGTGTAGTAATTTTCCTCAGTGATATGTTGGACGATTTGCTTTTCAAAATCAGACTGTCCCTCCACTGTGTGGAGGCTTAATATGCAGAGGGACAGGTACAGTCTGCAAGGTATACGAGATCAGACTGTACCAAATATTTTTCAGTCAGACAACAATATACATGTGCTGTGAGTGTCCCATGCAATGTGCCCCGCCACCAGGGCACATTGGGACAGAGGCTTGGGATCACTGGAACTTGAACAAAAAACTGTTTTACGTTCCTTGTGAACTTGATATTAATAGAGAGGTTTCGCTGCACGTTCACGTGTGACGTATACGTGTACTAGTGCTATCTTATTACATTGTTGTCATGGCAACTCACACGTACACGTCACACGGAAACGTGAAGCAAAACCTCTCTATTGAATATCAGAAATACCCAAGACAATCTATTATGCAAAAACACATTGTTATGGCAAAAAAATGGAAAAAAACTCAGTTTTTTGTTAAAAATCTGTTGGAAAGATGAATCACTGTGTCTCGTACAGCTGTTTCTACAGGCCCATACAATTGGGTTTACTGGGACACTTAGGCCCGTTTTCACCAACATGGTATTAAGAGTTAAGCCTGGTGTTAACTCCTTTAAACCTGGTATAACTAAGTCCATTTCACCAAGAGTGTGCTAAGCATGTAAACCTGTCAAGGTTCAGTGAATCATACACATTGTCACCAAACTTAAGGATCAGCCATCTCAAACTGATTTGGTGTCAAAAAGTGATTAGGCCAATGAAAACAGAACATATCGATGGTGAAAGTGCAAAACCTCGTATGTCAAAAAAAGCCATTTTTCAGAAATTGGAAAAAAACTATCACCGATCTTTTTTTATGGTAATGTTTATCAATATGTGAGTTAGGCATAACTCGATTTATAGATAGTGTGACCCTGTTTTAGCATATTTTTTTGTCAGAGGTCGTTGACCCTAGTGTGGATGTCACCATCAGATATGATCGAAAATGTTGACTTACAAGGTTTTGCACTTTCACTTTCTTACAGTACAAAACCTTGTAACTCGACCATTTATCACATTTTAAAGCAACTTGCAGCATTGAATGTCCCTGTAATCTATAGGTAAACAGTAAAAAATATAATTTGACCACGATAAATGACAACAGCTAATTTTAATTAGTGGCTAAAATATCAAAAATGAGGAAAATGACACTTTTTTCAAATTTTTGTGCATGCTCTTTTTCAATGGGCTGTTGTATCACCACCATAAATATAGGGAGGTAAAACATTTTTAAAAAGGAAATTTCCTGTGAGCCATAAAAAACGTACCACAATCATAATTTTTCAAAAAAGGTTGAAATATCCTAAATATCTGATTCAAAGTTCTGATTTGAGTTACGAGGTTTTGCACTTTCACTTTTTGGAACAAATTGACATGCAAGATATTCAAAGGGATTCAACCATTACTTTAGTTTCATTGTGCAAAAATGCATGACCAGCTGATTTGTATTAATTTATTGTTTGAGGGGAGGGGGCTAAAGAAAAATGCATTTCTGTCACCAACACTGGACAGACAACTAATTCATTTTCTTTTTTATAAATTTCCAAGCCCACCCCTCTTTTTCTTTTACCTTGTCATGTGGCCATGTTTTGGAACTTCAGAGATTAATTGTGTTTGTTGCAGTTGAGTTGTTTAAATACTATGTGCAGACTTTCACTCAGCAAATGTTCCTTGATCCTGCTCCGCTTGAGTGATTGCTTAGCCAGACCAGGTCTTAGCTAAGACCTGGCATAACTCTTAATACCATGTTGGTGAAAACGGGCCCTAGATTATGCCATAAAATGCGATTCCCAAAGAACTCCTTGTTCAGGATTCCAATTAATTCCAAGGAGACTGTCACACCATAATGCTAATTTCTCAGTCACTGGTGTGTGTTTATCAGGATTGTAATTCACAATTATTCGTTATTTATGTATTGAAGTGATATGTTTATAAAGCTTGATTGTTCATGGTTTGTCAAAAGAATGATTCCGCTTGCAGCCCTTTGAATTTAGTGGACTAGGAAAACATAGGAAAACAATCTTTTTCTGAACCTCTGCATCTGGCGATAAAAAAAAATTGACCTTGTCAGAAAACAAAGACACACCCAGCCCCAATGTGCCCCTTGCTTCAATGTGCCCTCACTGCCCTGTGTTCCATTGTGCCCCTTTTCTGAAAGTGCCCCAGTTCCCCCTACTGTTATTTTACATTCATTGAACCCGATTTATATTTTCTCGATCATTTGAACCAAAATCTGTTCAATATTTTTCACATATTAAGATATAATTCATTTTTTCCATCTTCATGAGATGAAAAATTACCCAGTACTTTTCTATTGGAAATATGCAGGACATCAAGCAAAGATTCTTGTAGCTTTTTTAAAAATATAAATGGAAAGATCGTCAGCTTTTTAGTTCATTTTTCGTGTGGGCAAGTTTGCTATTAATTTTAAATTAGCCAAATGCATTGTGCTCTTACTCAGCAGGTAAAGTTTTTGCTATGATAGCAATTCAAGTAATTGGTCCAATTCCCTAAATGTCTTGCGATATCTTTTTGCATTACTCAGATTTCAATGCACTTGAGTCCTTTATCAGGAAAAAATAGGACCTTTTTTATAAACTTCTATGATAAATGAATCTGGCTTTTTCACTGCTGACGCTTATGGTAGGGTCTTTGTATTTGGTGGGGATAAGATAGGCTGTCCTCCGAAATCATAGTCATTCTGGACGACCATCAATATAACATTTAGATAATATTGTGAAACAAAAGCAGTGTACAAGCTATATTTTGTCACAGTGTGGTTCCAAAAACCCAATATACAACTCATATTAGTTTTCTCTCTCTGAAATTCTAAACAAAATAAATTTTCAAGTGAGTTAATTGTTGTGACAATCCAATCATGTCATCACCCTGCGTTAAGTTACACTAGTGCAAACTGTTAGCTCACCTTGGAAGGTCATTACGTTCTTTAGGAAATTAAATTTTAAACCCACACTGTCAGACTCATGCAAGTTATGCACCGACTGCATTCAATATACAAGCCGAATGTTGTTGCTGATCATTCACATTACCAAATCTATGGAATTTATAACATCTAGTGATTACTATTTAATGGACTGCTGTCTTGATGCATTTGCAGAAGAAGTAATTAGTGTCATTTTAGTGAAGTGTTATAATAAGCCATTGAAATCTAAAAGTAACCATTGTTAAAGTACAACGAGATAATGTCATGTAAACTTTTAGTATCATGCCCAGATCAACGAGGACACCATTGCAGTGCACATTTCCTGTCCCTTATTAATAATAAGCTTGCAAATTGAATTCTTAGGAATTATTTTATTCTCAGTATGTCTTCAGTTATGAGCATAATCCAAGTCCAAGTACCTTTTATTGCTATTACAGTTGACAAATGATGAGTACTTACATTCAGCAGTTCAGTTGGCAGAAATCATTGACCTCTCTTTACAAGCCCTGTCAAACATATTGAAATAAACTGTCAATTTGTCATTGGGTAGAAAGTAAACTCATTGATGAGTGGTATGACAGGTTAAATGACTTTTTCTGATAACATTGCAGGAGTAGGGATATGACCTCACAAGGAGCATTCCAGTGCTTTCTTGCAAGCACTTGTCATTCTGCTGTTACCTGTCTACTGTAACCTGTCTGATATCAACTCCTTATGAAATTGTGCTTTCATCAAGTGTGGTAAAACTTTCCATGCAATTTTCAATCATTCTTGACTTCAAGGTTTCTTTAAAAAAATCGTATTTTCAAAGCATATTCAGCACTGATCTCCAGCACTATTTGCCATGGCTTTAAACACAGACGACTCACGTATGTGGAGTCTGATATATTGGCCCAAAGAGGGGCTTTTGTGGTATGACAATACCACTGATGGCAAAGTTGGCAGAGGCGAGATCCAAGCACTGCAAAAGATTACCAGATGTTCGCTCTCAAGAAGTTGAAGAAGTGCAATAATATTATATTTAGGTTAGCAAGACATCTAGTTTTACATTTCATTTACATACAATTTCCAAAATAACAATTTGCAACAAATGAACTTTTTTCTGAAAGAAATATAAAGAGTACCGATTCTACTTCCAATGATGAGTGAATGGCATAGGCGGCCTGCGTGCACTTCTTCCTCGTGAGGTCAGTATCAGTCACAAAAATCCCTCCTGTCTAGAGAGGGTTCATTGCAATGGAGGAAAATATGAGGAAGACCCCAATAGGCATCCCTGGACCTTTGACAAATTTGTGCGAATGCCACTTAGTGAAATTGCTTTGACACTGTCTTCCATGCCATAACTTTGATAGGAAAAGTAAATGGAATGCGGTGGTCAGAACTAATCTGATGGGCCAAAACGGGTAAGTGTTGCCTGAATTAATGTATCTGAACAAGGGGAGTTTTGATAACAGTTACTGTTACTATCATTGCTACATATCTATCTTAGCATGAATTTATCATGAAAAGATTTGGATGTCAGTACCCGACCCCCAACTGAAGAAGCAGATTATTATGTTATTAGACTAAACCGTTGCATCTCGTCCACTTAATATCTTCATAATCGACTCCCATTTTGATTTTATGTCTTTCAAGAGCAAGTGCTTACTGTCATATTGTGACAAGTGTTGGGCCATGAAACAATTGCATTGACATGAGTCCGAAACTGTTTAAATCTTATAATATTCTCTGACAACTATAGGCATACAAAACACAGTCTTGTGGGTTTCTTCATTTTCTTTATCTAGAGTCCAAACAAAAAAAAGTAGAGGTTTGAGCAAATCACTTCCATGTATGTTACAATGATTTGATCGTCTTTCAGTGGCAAACAAACTTTTTTGGGGGGGGGGGGACCAAAGACCAGGACATGTTTTAAACACCTCATGTTTTGACAGAGTTAATTTCAGAATCACAGATAGCTGCACTGAAATAACATCTCATAAACTTACATTGTCTGCCTGGGCTGTTGTTATGCATGTTGCATTGTTGGTGCAGTCAGGTGTCCACTTGAGCCCAAGCAGTCTTGTCCACTCCGCGGTCAGTCCCAGAGGAGTGATGAAGTCAAATGGCTTGGAAATTGGAGGACTTGAAAGGTGGAGTAAAAACAGCAAAAAAAAACGTAGTCAATCTAAAAGTTCTGATGTTGAATATGTTGTATCTACGAGCTAAAGCAGCTGTCCATTCAGCATGAATGCACTTGATGTAGGTATATTAATGGGCTCATGCATTAAATCATCTGCATCAAGACAGACAGAGCCTCGTGCCTTAAAGGTTAGGCATAATAATACATTAGCTCTTAAATGACGACTGGACCAGCTGTTGGCTGGTTTCACTTTGCAATGTGCTGAATACATGTTATTTACTTGAGATCATTCTTCACAACATTCTAAGATTATCATCTTCCTTACATGATAGCTACTAGTTAGTCTTGCCCAGTGAAATATTTCAATTAAACACATCGTGATAAAAACTATGTGTGAAAGCTAAACTACAGACGGGAAGATTTTATGATTGATTTTGATTCATTATAGGCAGATGGTTGTTTTTGTGATGACTACTTTATCAGGCAGAGGTGTTTTGGAAGCCATTTATCAAACAGTTATGAAAACCTTTCAAAGGCTGACATTGACATTTCACTTGGTGAATTGGCCCAGGGACATTTGATAGATCTGTCACCTGCCAAAGGAAGCCGTAAAGTCACCACTCAGTTATTAATATAATTTTTGAAATCTAGAAAGCAGAACATTGAAATCTCAGAGTAAAGCAGTGTTAAAAGCACCATTGAACTTCAACACAAGCACTTTCAAATAGGTGTTTTTGAATTTAAAATAAGAAACTGACCGTTTAGAAAGCACAGTCCTACTAAGCTACACTCTTCGAGGAAGCGTAGTCATAAGAGCATTGGTGTTAGAGAGCTTGTTCAGTACAAGTGTCCCTCCTAGTATTACCAACATTGGGGCACTTGTTTCACAGATCTTTACCAAAATCTATTAATCTAAAAATCAATATGGCTTTGGGAGAATTATACAACCAGACAGACAAAACACACGCAAATCATTAGTATGCTGTTATTTTCACCAGGCCCCATTTGTTCTTCCTCACATTATTTTTGTAGGTTTTCCAGATCAACAAACCAAGAACTTCTGAAAACATTGAAGACATTCTACTGATTTTCCAGAATAGCCAAACTTATTATAGGACGACTGACATCATATTGAATTCATGGATGCATTTCCAAAACAGAAAAGTTTAGTGATGCAGACCGGACCACCTTTTAGAGGGTGGTCCGGTATTTGCAAAAGTGGTCCGGTCCTGGTCTGGTCCAGGGTGAGGTGGTCCGATTTTGTTACTGGACCGGTCCAGAGGCGGTCCAGAGGCATTTCGAAAATTATGATAAAAATCAGGGTTTAAACAATATATATGACATAAATTTCATTTTTAGATATGACAAAATTCATGCGATACTCTTTATGACATGAAAAAACACTGGACCGGTCCGGACTGGCACGTTACTAGTCCGGTCCAGCACTGGACCGGTTTTTTGTAGGTGGTCCTGTATTTTGGCGGTCCAGGGTTGGACCGCGGACCGGACCGGTCCACGGCGGTCCGGTCTGCGTCACTAGAAAAGTTATGGGGCACGACATACTTTTGACTCTATTGCCCATGCATTGGCAATTCACACTTTTTAATAGCAGAGTACTGGGAAAATATGAAATTTATACCATTCGACACCTCTGTCAGCCAATCACATTACATTATTTCAGGGGAATAATTCCCATATTCTTTGTTGACCAGTTATCCTCTCATGTTTGACTGTTTGAGTGTTTGTCTCATGGTATAAGCCGGTTATTCACCATGGGATCAGGAATATGTGTTTATCACACCTCGACCTAAAGGCCTCGGTTGATAAATCACATATTCTCTCTCCCGTGGTGAATAACCTTTACTTATTTAGTTGCTGGAATCATCATCTGAACATCAGGTGCAACTGCAACTCACGACAATGTAGAACATTTTTCATTTTTTAATAATAAAAGCATTTTATTCAGTCAAGGTGATTCACCTTACAATGGATATGTAGGATAAGAAACTACAATTCATGTGATGGACCTGTGATTTGAATGCAGTTGTTCCAGCTGTGACAGGGGACTAGAAACTGGACATCGTGCTTGACCAATATGTTGCATGGGTGAACAAGCCGCTCAGATTCCACCATCAAATGGCTAAGTATTGCTGGTGTTGCCACAGTTGACTATTTAGTGTTAATACTCACAGTCTAGGTTATCACCATCACTCTTTTCAGATATGCCACATACAAACTGTCATCTTCGGAGAATGGTTCTGACGAGTCTGCTCACATTATGTTTGCTGATACACAGAAATTGTTTGAAGACCTTGCAGATACTACTAGACTGGAAAATTGTTAACATAGAGCTCTAAGACACCAGCCAGGACACCCTTTTTTAAACCCAACTCAAGGGTAAATGACATTCTGTCTTAGTGTGACCAATGAGCGCATTTTATCAACAAGTAAACCTCACCTCTTGTGAACTCACTAGGGCACAGCATGTATTTGCTGCTTGTTAGCATCAAATGAGGCAAAAAGCAGTAGGTGTTTAGGGAACTAATGACTCTTAAGTGGAACCAAGGCTCACTGTCCAGTCAACAATGTTTATTGTGTCAGAGCTTCTGCTGAGTGAATGAAATGCCACCAAGGGCAGTAACATTCTTTTATTTGCTAGGAATGAACTAAATTCATCATAAAAGGAAAATTACATTGAATTCTGTTTTTTCAAGATTTCAATGTTTGAATAGCGCTAAAAGCTGCATGTATGCTAGTCTCTTAGCCATATGCCTTCCCAGTTCATGCAGCAAACCCTTTTGGGAGATATGAATATGATTTTAAAGACAACGGGATGCAAGATGAAATATTTGTAACAAAAGTCTAAAAAAAAATTATAATGAATTTGCATATTTTTATCACAGAATAAGAGGGCAGGCACTTTGGTGAAGCTAGTATTTGGCTATTATTTTGGTAAATTAAATGAATAATTATTGTTGGCAATCATCCTTTTAGGTAGATTGTATTTTGTAAAAGGGCACAGTATTCTCACAGTGGCTTTGTATTTTCTCACTGCTTGGTTCCGAACACCTTCTATTTTTCTGAGACACATTTTATACTGATTCCTGTCAAAGCTAATGTTCCGCAAATTTAATTATTGGATCGGCCTGTCATTATGTTTGGTGATCACTTTAAAAGTCTGTTCATTACTTTCTATTATGCTGGAGCATATTGCATCAAAAGCCAAACTCTCAAACCTGGTAACTTAGGTAGCCAAACAATGAAATAGCATTCAAGCCTGACTGGGTTGCAGATCATTACAGAAGCAAATCTAACACATTTTTAAAATACAGAAATGACAATTTATTTCGTGGAATTTGCTTAACAAAAGATCATCTGTATAGAAGACCCTTTTAGAGTAACCTTACAGTTTCCATATATATCTAACAGCAACCAAAGACTGTTTTGATTAATAGTTGATTATTTTACAATGAATCAAACAGGACTTCTGGAATAATATTATGTGGAGCACTTTAAATAAAGTGTTAACGAAGCTGCTTATAATAAAAGGATTTTTGTAAAGTCACATCGAACAAATGAAACATTTGGGTATCAAGTCAAAATCAATGAGAAAACCACAGAACATTTTATGTCACTAATTTCTCAAATGGAAGTCCTTGAGATGTGTTGGTTCTTGGTATGGCTTCAGTTATGGGAATAATTTAGCTCTGAATGCCTATTTAAATCTAAATAACTTTTATTCCTTTCAGCCAGTGTGTGTGACATGTCTTCTTCAGATGAATTATTGCTTTTCATAAAACAAGGACATTTTCTATCCATGTTATTTTGATTAATATGATTTCCGTTTAGAAAACCTTAGTCCTATTTAGCACTGATCTATTTGCTAGGGCAAATTTAAAATGCAGTGAAATCGCACTGAGTCTGATATTTTACCACATTTGTAGATTTAAAGCTGGCGTGGCATGACTCGACAATGGATGGCCAAGTTGGCAGTGGCAAGATCCATTGTATTGTCAAAGATTACCAGATGTTAGCTCTCGGGAATTGAAGTTGAAGAAGTGCCAGGTTCTAATAAGAACTTATCAATACTTCACTTTCACACCTGTTGCTTACTCATGGTTTACAACTATACCCAAAAGCAGGTCTATATTACTTCAGAGAATGAAACCTTATCTTGAATTTTTTCCAGCCGATTTTCTCTGTTGTCTCCTCCCTTTTGGCCTTTAGTATTATCATAGACACAATTTCTTAATTACTGTCATATTTTGACAAGAAAGTTGGCGTTTTATAATGGAACAATTTACCTGCAATTTTTGTTTCTGCCACAACCAGTATATTCTACTGGTGGCTCTTGAATGGCCTTGTTATTGGGCTATCAAGTCAATCAGATGTAGATTCAGAGATAAAATGAGTCCAGCGTCAATATCAGAGACAGCCATAATACCCTGTATAAACATAGAAGGCAGTGAATGACCCCTCAAATAAGCCTACTTCTGGCTAGACCAGCAGTCACAGAGTGGAACCTGCTGTATAGCAAGCACCCCTCCTTTGTATGTATCTTGCACTGCCATACTTTATAATGTGCTAATGAAAATGTGCTCTTGGTGGCTTGTTGTCCTCAAGTATATCTGGTCAAGCACTACCATTCCCATCTCTTCTAAAATATGCTGGATGGTCTCAAATATTAATCTGAAGATGGGTTCCAGTTAAGTTCCTTTGTAAGTTGAATTACCTTGTTTGTACAAAGAACACAAAAGTTTCCCATCTTGATTTTCTTCTTTTAAACACTTCATGAATAAAGTCTGCAAAGTTTTTATCCAGTTAATTCCAGAGTCATAGACAATTGTACTAAAATAACATCTTACAAGTGTACACATACATAGTCCACCTAGGCTGTTGTTGTGCATCTGGTTTTCGTCAGGTGTCCACTTGAGTTTACACAGTCTTGTCCACTCTGGGGTCAGTCCCTGAGGAGTGATGAAGTCAATGGCTTGGAAATTGGAGGACTAAAAAGGTGGAGTAAAAAAGCAACAAGGAAAGTAGCAATTCTAAACAGTTCTGACATTGGATAGCTAAGGAGACCACTAATTGAAGTAGGATGGATGGGCTCATTTAACCATGTGCATTTCCAAACAGTTTTAATTTGATGTTAGGCATATTGTAAAACATTGTGATTTTTTATTTAAAATAGATGGGAACATTTTGATTTTGATTCATTATAGGAGATTAGGATAAGGTTATTTATCATTTATGGCATAAATAAGCAGATGCATTTTGGAAGCCATCTATCAACAGTTATCAAAGACTGACATCTGCACATCAGTTGGTGAATTAGCCCAGGGACATTTGAGATATCTTTCACCTGCAAAAGGAGTCACCTTATTCAGTTACGATGATTCTGGAAATCTTGGGGGGGGGGGACATTGAAGATGAAGTGATGACATATTATTGGTACTTTTGATTTCAAAGAAACATACAAAATAAGCTAATGTTGTATTTTGAGCGCCAGGTAAAGGAGTTTAAGGGCATTTTTTCTACAACCATGGTTTTCGCAAGTTGTAGTGGTGCCACCAAAAACTTTTGTAAACAGAGATGGTATTGTGCCGATTATTATTGACATTATATTGAATTCATAGACAGTTTTACAGACAGTTATGGAGCAGGAGATACTTTTGATTCAATTGCCCATTGTCAGCAGGTTAAAGGGAGAATAGGGAAGTTTTTTATTTGCAGAATCATCAGCTGAACATCAGGTGCGCTTGCAGCTCACAAAAATGAAAAACAATTTTTGAAGAATAGAAGCAGTTTATTCATCTTGTAATGAATACATGGGATAACATGAAGAAGAAACTACAGCTCTCAGCTTACTATAACAGCTGGAGCAGTTGGCAAGTGATTATACCCAATTGCTCCAGCTGTAACATGAAGCTGAGATCTGGACATCATTATGCTTGAATAATCTATTATCTATTGCAAGGCAGATTAATTCAGTCAGAGTCAACCGTCAAATTGCTTAGTGGTTGTTGTTACGGTTGAATTTTCATACTCATGGTCTTGTTTTTGGTTGAGTATCTCAATCGCATGCAGGTCCAATGTCATAATTATTGTCCGATTCATCTGAGGAGTGAGGAGTCTGGTTTTTTGAATGTCTGCTCAACTTTGCTCCCACTCAATGTGTAGATTGACACAACAAATTGTTTTGTTCAAAGACCTTGCAGTGACAGTGACGCGTAATTTGTTGACAAGACTACAACAACTTGACACCATGTTTTTACCATATCATTGTCTGAGTGTGACCAATGAGAGCAGTTTATCTTCAAGTTAAACTTCACCTCTTATGCACTCATTAGGGCACACCATGTATTTACTGCTTGTTAGCATCAAATGAGGCAAAAAGCAGTAGGTGTTTAGGAAGCTAATGACTCTCAAGTGGAACCAGGGGTCACTGTTCTTTCAACGATGTTTATCATGTCGGAGCCTCTGCTGATTCAAAGAAGTAGCAGTAACTTTCTTTTAGTGTTAAGAATGAAATAAAAATCTATAACATTGAATGCGGGTTTTTCAAGATTTTCTAATTTGAATAATGTCTTTCCAGTTCAAATAGAAATGAATATGATTTTAAAGGCAAAGAGAAATCTTTGTTACAATACACATGTCTGAAAAAATCATTAGTGGTCAATAGGTATTACTTTTAAAGATAAGATGAATACCTATTATTGGCTGCCATAAATATTAATATAGATTTTATTTTGCAATAAGAATAGTAATCTCACAGAACTTTTTGTCACAGCCTGGTTCAAGACACCTTCTAGTTTGTCTTTCTTAGATACATCATAATCTGATTACGGTGAAAGTTAATTGTTTTGCCAATCTAATTATGTGATCAGCCTATCATTACGTTAGATTGGTGCACACAATTAGATCACTACGGAAGCATGTTCGTTACTTTCTTTCATCCTGGAACAAATTACATTACAAGAAAGCAGTCAAAGCCATGGAAATTCTGGCAGCCTAAAAGAGGATTTCATTCAAGCTTGACTCAGTTGCAGATCACTGCAAGAAGTCACTTAAGGTCACGACTGCTTAATACTCCATAAGAGGCGATAAAACCACCTTAAAGTTAAAACTAGGAGAAATCTAACAGCGGCAAACCAAAGCTAAAATTTGTCATGAACATTTCATTCTCTTTTAATAAATTGTTAATGAAGCTACTCATTACAAAGACTCTTTTCAATTGTCTCCAGCTCTATTATAGCATAATATTTCATGGCTAAATATGCATTGGACTCATGCAGAGTCTGATATTTTACCACCTTGCAAGATGAAAGGCTGGCGTGGCATGACTATACAAAGGATGGCAAAGTTGGCAGAGGCGAGATCTATTGCATTGCAAAAGATTACCAGATGTTTGCTCCCAGGAATTGAAGTTGAAGAAGTGCTAGATTCTAATAAGAACTTCAATGCTTCAATACTTTGTTTTCCACCTGTTTTATACTCCTGTTTTCCAACTACCTGCCAAAACCAGAGGAAGTGTTTTAGTTGTTTTGTGTTACATTGGGTTTGTCAAAAAGATGACAAAAGTTTCTGCTTCCGTTATTAAATCATAATAGTTAATGTCAGTCAGAAGTCTTAAAAATCCATGATAGAAGTAAAATGTTAGAAAGCCCAGGAAGCCATCCTTAGACTTTTGACAAATTCATGGAAATGTCACTCAGTGAAATAGCTTTGAAATAAACCTTATGTCTAATGGCTATGATTTTAAAGCAAGTCGAAATGGAACTGAGGGATACAAAACAAGTCAATAATACAAAAAGGCTTGGTGTTAGACAGTGAGTTATTGTGCAGAAGTGAAGAAATATTTTGCATTACATAAACTATTGCATAGTGATTGCATATAATTTTGCAACTGTTGTTTGTAAATAGATGTATATTACTTCAAAGAATCAACCTTATTAAATGAATGATTTGGAGGTAATGTTTTGAAGTCTTCCAATCCAAACTGGAGAAGCAGGTTATGAGTTTTTCAGCAAAAATTTGGCATCTTATCCATCCAGTTTTCATTTTGGCCTTTTCCCATTATCTTAAACACAATGTCATAAGTACTGTTGTATTTCGACAAGGTTGGCATTTGTTCATGGAATAATTTGCTTGATTCCACGGAGGGCTGCAACTATTTTTCTTCTGCAACTTGAATATTCTACTGGTGGCTCTTGAATGGCCTTGTTATTGGACTATCAAGACAATCAGATGTAGATTCAGAGATAAATTGAGTTCAGGGTCAACACCATACACAATCACAATGTCCTATGTGCATAGTAGGTAGTGAATGACCTTGCAATAAGCCTACTTGCGGCTAGACCAGCAGTCACAGAGTAGAACCTCCTACCATATAGCAAGCACCCCTCCTTAGTATGTATCTTGCACTGCTGAACTTCAAAATGCGCTAATGAAAATGTGCTCTTGGTGGCTTATTGTCCCTTAAGTAGTGTATCTGGTCGAAAACTACCAATCCCATCCCTTCAAAAGTATTCTGAATGGACACCTATGTCAATCCCCAGATGGGCTCTATTTAAGTATCTTTAAAAGTTTAATGACATCCTTTTTACAAACAGTTCACATGAATGGTGACAAAAGCAGCTTCAAGCAAGGATATAATAGAATTGTCAATATTTCAACATTGTTGTTGTATTTCATTATGAACTGCGTCTTGTAGGTAAAATGCATTGCCAGGCAAAATTGAAGAAATCAACTAGTTTCATATATTTTTTAAAAGCATTTTTTTTATTCAAAAGGTTTTCCATTTGTAAATCTAAATAATCCTATATTATTATGCATCACGGCTGCACATGGTTAGGCAGATTAAAGTGAACATTTTAAACCACAAGGACGTTTCTTCTGTGTACACTGGTTTTCCAATTTTCAGATTTAATCTCGCCTTTTAGAATACCTTATAAAGAAAGTCTGTCAAGTTTTTCTTCAGTTAATTCCAAAGTCATGGACAACTGTACTAAAATAGCATCTTACAAATGTACATAGTCCACCTGGGCTGTTGTTATGCATCTGGTTGCAGTCAGGAGGTGTCCACTTGAGCCTACACAGTCTTGTCCACTCCGGGTCAGTCCCAGAGGAGCGATGAAGTCAAATGGCTTGGAAATTGGAGGACTTGAAAGGTGGAGCAACAAAGCAACAAAGAAAGTAGCAGTTTTAAACAGTGCTGACATTGGATAGCTAACATAATAAGGCTGCTCTTCAGAGAAGTAACAGTATTGATAGCATGGGCGATAATTATGCATCAGACGCTTCAATTACAGTGCATGTGTACACAGTTGTGCTTCGTAATTAATGACATTGCTAATGGTCAGTTCCTACACATGATTTAAAAGGTATTCATTTCAAAGGAAGTTGGCTCAATTACTGCTTGAAGTGGCTCTCATATATCATGGACACCTTTTTCAAATATCCTCCTTTTTTGTCTCCATATAGTACCTAAGAGAATTGATGTGTGATCTGCAGGATGGAAGTTGCAAACTTGGGATGAAAGCCGAAATTTGATATTCTTGTTTTGTGACTTGTTATTTACCAGCCAAACTGATACATGGGTTTAAGGTTACCACAGATTTTGATGTTGTATGGAAGACTTTTGAGTAATATACCTTGGTCAATATAATAAAAAATTCAAGCAATGTGTACGAGTATGCTTGATAATCCATATTCACGAATATTTTAATTATTGAACCTTCACAGATGAGGTATGCCGAATGATGGTGTCGCAGAAGCTTGAATTGCACGCTCATGTGTTGCTGAGCCATGCCTATCACACCAATTTACACGAAACTATTTATTTTGACCAAATATATCTTGTTTGGCACTCATACGATGCCTTCTTTTTTTTCTGGACTAGGGGTGGTGCCACCTAATGACATTTTGGGAGTGAATCTGATACATTATGTAGAATTTCCTACACTAACTAGCTGAAAAGCTTTTTTGCAGATTTTTCCAGACTTGCCAGAACTATTCAATGATATCTTATGGAATTCCTGGTACATATGCAGAAAGTTATGGAGCAGGATATACAAAACTTTGGAACACAATAGCTCATTGTCAGTTGGCAATTCATACTTTTTATGGACAGGGGACTGGGAGGATATTGCAGTGTATTGAATTGAGAGAATCATCACCTGAGCATCTGGTGCAAATTAAGGTCATGACTATGTTGACCAATAATAAAAGCAGAACATTTTACGATCCTTGCAATTCATACAAAGAATAAGAAGATACTATGTATCCAGTGGGGAATGACACCGAGAGGTCAAATACTGTAATGACTGGTGATTGTGTAGTGATTGTGCAGTAACTGTTGATCCGGCTGTCACAGAAAGAGGAGAACATGACATCATGCTTGCCTGTCTGGCTTCAAATTCCAAACCATGAAGTTAAGGTAAGACCTATACTATATAATGATACAGACGAGGTCAGTTTACTAACTTCATTGCAATCAAACAACCTTCTGTAGACCTGTTCAAAAAAGACTTTCTATTTTATTTTAATGCAGGATGCAGTGATTCCCATTCTCCAAGCTACAGAATGACCAAATATGAAATTTTTTTCAATTTTGAACTTTCGGAATGCCTGCCTCATGAGCCATGAAGGTTTAATGTTTAATTTCATTAAAAACGCCCAAAAATATCAGAGGGGTTGTTATATTTCGCCTCATATCTTTATTAGAATTCATTGTAGAGCAACATGGATGGTGTTATATGAAAGCTTGTTAAAATATCTTTCAAATGAGACCAATAACATGGTATTTGAGACGCTTTCAGTTCTCTTCAAAGCAGAAATGTGTCAATTTTAGGGAAAATTTTGATGTCGATTAGTGTATTCTGCTTCATATGCCAATCCAAATTGATCATAGAGCAGCATGAGTGGTATCATTCAAATGCCTGTAAAGTTGTCTTTAAATGGACACCATTTTTAAAATTATTTAGATAGTTTTCATTGTGTCTGAAGCAAAAATGCCTGCATTTCAAGGAGCTCCCTGCCCGATCTAATTCATTGCAGCACTGCATTGACCAGAAAGTTTACAAAATCATTTGTCTTATTAAATAATTTCATTGATATTGTTTCCAAGTGATTGGGACATTTTAGAAATTCTTTTCCATGTCCTTAAAATGACTTTCTATTGAGGAAATACATTGTTGGATTTGTGCTGAATCGAAATTACCTTAGCACATTCTTGGAACAAATGTGCGACATATTTTAGTAAATGCAGTTAAACTTCACTCAACATTTTGAGCAGCAGCATGCCAAAGTTGTCAATTCTCATAATTATGCTATAAGTAACTTCTTGTACCCCTAAATTAATAATGACTTTAATTATGTTTGAGGTTTACAATTCAAAGATTAACACAATATTGACAATAACAGGTCTATGCAATAAAATGTAAATCACTCATGACTTAAAACTATCATACACTAATACTATGACATAGATGAGGGCCTAATATCACAAATATAAATTGAAATAGTAATTACAGTGTAACACAGTTCCACACATTGTGTCTATAATGACTTGTTAAAGGTAGCGGAAGGAAATTTAACACAACTTTTTAATGTGGATTTTTAAAACTGTCCACCTACATACAATTATATGCCCCAGCTATAAAATGAGTCACCAAACAAAACTGTTCTGGGATGTTGCTTCCTGGTAAATTCTTATTATTTTATGACTTATGTTGAGTAATATTGATTCATTGTTTAAGCAAAACTGTGTGTCAATTGACTTCCAGCCACTCTACCCCACATGTTGTTCTTGATCTTTCCAAGTTTCTGCTGGCTTAGGTATCCATCATAAACTTCAAGGTGCTTGAGCTCAGACAATGAGTATCATCACAATGCAATAAAATCCAATATTGTGTTAATCTTTGAATTTTCAACCTCAAACATGATTTTCATTATTCATTTAATGGCACAAGAAGGACACTTCTTTATAGCTAGCACAATTATTAGAATTGACAACTGTGGCATATTGTTGCTCAAAATGTTAAGTCAACTTTAACTGCATTTTCCAAATATGTAACACATTTGCTCCAAGAATATGTCTAGATAACACTGGCTGTTGAAAAATAACAATACTAAAGTCATCGATGATGTTTGTTTCGATTTAGCTCAAATCCAACAATGTATTTCCTCAATAGAAAGTCATTTTAAGGACATGGAAAAGATTTTCTAAAATGTCCCAATCACTTGGAAACAATATCAATGAAATTATTTAATAAGACAAATGATTTTGTAAACTTTCTGGTCAATGCAGTGCTGCAATGAATTAGATCGGGCAGGGAGCTCCTTGAAATGCAGGCATTTTTGCTTCAGACACAATGAAAACTATCTAAATAATTTTAAAAATGGTGTCCATTTAAAGACAACTTTACAGGCATTTGAATGATACCACTCATGCTGCTCTATGATCAATTTGGATTGGCATATGAAGCAGAATACACTAATCGACATCAAAATTTTCCCTAAAATTGACACATTTCTGCTTTGAGAACTGAAAGTGTCTCAAATACCATGTTATTGGTCTCATTTGAAAGATATTTTAACAAGCTTTCATATAACACCATCCATGTTGCTCTACAATGAATTCTGATAAAGATATGAGGAGAAATATAACAACCCCCTCTGATATTTTTGGCGTTTTTAATGAAATTAAACATTAAAACTTCATGGCTCATGAGGCAGGCATTCCCAAAGTTCAAAATTGAAAAAAATGTCATATTTGGTCATTCTGTAGCTTGGAGAATGGGAATCACTGCATCCTGCATTAAAATAAAATAGAAAGTCTTTTTTGAACAGGTCTAACCTTCTGGTATCTATTATCAATCAAACACCTTTCTTTTAGGTCCAACAATAATAATAAATGCGGTGAGAGATAATGTGATGGTAGTACATACAAGTCAAACCTCATCTCTTGTGAGCTAACTAGGGCGCACCATATGTATTTTCTCCTTGTTAGCATCAAATGAGGCAAAAAACAGTAGGAGGGAGCTAATGGCTCAGTAAGAGAAACAGGGGTCACTGTTCAGTCAAATTTTAAAACTGCATCAGAGCTTCATGAATTACAAGCATATGTACTTCTGCCCAGTTAAGAAGAAAAATATTCAAATCATACATGTATGACTGATGATATTGAATTTGCCTCACTAGATTTATGCCAGAACAGTCATTGTGCATAATGTGAATTGCAAAAATGAAAGAACTCATGCAGAACTAATAACCATGTTTACTATACACCTTCCTGGTTCATGTAGCGAGCTTTGTTCCCGCTTGATATTTTTAGCAGAAATTAGTAAGACAAAGTAAACAGCACTAGTCTTGAATGTGTTTGTTGCACAGTGTGATACTCTGCTGTGAAGACAAAACCACGTCTGAATATTCTCTAATCTAAATTCATTGGCTATGCATATGTGGGAGTTAAAGTTTCACAACTTCTGGCAGCGAGCTGCTAAAAATTAATTGTGACAAACAGTTCAATCAGTGAACTTGTCGAGTAAGGTGTGTCTTCAAACACTTTTGTAATCAACATGTTCAAACTTGCTGTCTCATTAACAAGAAGATCCACATGATCAGTTACCAGTTTGTAAACAGTTTTGTCCTGTTTACTTTGCACAGTTGCAGGACCTGGAAGAGCATTAGTACGTTAGCTTGTAATGCACTGTCACTGTTATAATTGAGTGAAACACCCAAAGATGTTTTTGTGCTGCCAACCTATTATGTGGAAGGAAAAATTATTTTTGCCACAAAATATGTGTACTGTGTGCCAGGGCAAAGTGCAAATTAAATTGTTTTTATTCCACTTAATAGGCCTACATGTACAATGAAATGAAACTGTTTTGATAAAATTTTTCGGTATACATTCCAAGAAGCCCGTTTGCCTGTATCATCATATAATTGTTGAAAACTCATTTATCTGGAGACTAGCAATATTCTGTGAGTGACGTCTGGTCTGGAGTCACTTGGTAGACAGTTTGTCAAACTTGACTTTATAATAATAATTATAATATCACAGAGTCACTCTTGTTAAAGCTGGTTTCCTGGCATTCTGACCTTCTTTTCTCATTTAGTGAACCTACAAGTGTTACATCCTAGATCCCTGAGGTACACCCCCATGGGCACATCGACATTGCAGCAACGTAGCAACAACGTCACACTTTTCGTCAAATGACGTAGAATTGTATGGTTGAAATTATATTGTCACAACGTTGTGAAGCAACGTCAAAGATATGACGTTAAAATGCAACGTTGTGGCGACATTTTACAACATTGTGAGGCAATGTCAGGAGTTCGACGTTAGCTTGCGACGTTGTGGCAATGTTGTAAAAAAACCCCGATGTCGTGTTCAAGTTGGGGCGACATAATCTCCACCATACATATCTACGTGACCAACAGACCAGCCCTCCGCCAATTAGCAACGTCGGGGTTTACGTCGTGTGCCCACTGGGACCTGAGGTTTCAATGACTTATATTGTAGCGGTAATGTCCTCTCACTTGGCTGAATAGATAGATAAATATTTGTATTGCTGGCACACAGGCGACTTTGGAGGAGCGATGAAGAGCCACCGATAGGTTAAAAAAGTGACGATCTTGGTCAAGAGGCTCAGAAGGCGGAAAATGTGCAATTTATGGAGCTTAGTTGGAGAGGAAGCTTAGCCAGATTGTGTCACCTCACCAGTGCCAAGTATTGCCTACTGCTGAGTCTGCAATTGATGGAAATTTGAAAACTATAATGATTTCTAAATATGGTGGTCCTTTTCGTTGCTCGATCTATTGCAATTATGATAAAACTACATTGCCTTTGTGTTACTGTGCTTTTAGGCTGACTTATATAGTTTCTCAAGACAAGCTGTCCAACACACAATCCAGTTGTTAAAACAGCATCCTACTTACCCTGTCCTTCAAACAATACAACAAAATTGTCTTCTTCAGATGCCTCCTTTAAAGAGCCCTCGGTCAAGAGCAGTTGGCATGCCTTCCTGTAATTTTCCATTGTAACCCGGACAGCTAAATTGACGTGCCAAGGCCATTCCTGTCAAAGAAATTCTTCATTGGTTGGAACATGAAGAAAATAAGCCAGACTTCAAGCAGTTCATCAGATGTCATGTCGGGTTAATTTTTAGATAAACGAGAGGAACTCATTTAGTAACCAGCTTGATATTAGAAGTTTCATATGAAAGTTTAGCATCAGATCCGATCTGTCCAAGTGTTGTTTGTATGTGATGGTAGGGAGAATAACTTTATTTTTGAAAAGGCGATTGGGGACCAATAATAAAATGCTGAACAAAAACCAGGGCTATACATTATAGCTATCAGGACACTTGACACCAGAGTAGTTCTGATGGCTTTGGAAATGCAATCCTTATGACTGGACCATCAAGACCATTGCTGCACTAGGCTACTCTCTTGCATAGATAGAGTGAATCTTGGGGCTATAGGTCAGCAGTCACAGTGTGACCCCTGCCAATTAAGCTAGTATCACCTCCTTTGTATGTATCTCTGGCTGCCATGCTTCATAACGGTCCTGCATAGATTGCTTGTGCAGAAAGGACCAGGAGCACTGAGAAGGTTTCGTGTGACACAGGAGGAAAACGATAGCCCTTTTTCGGAGCTTTCAGTAATCCTTTGTAGACCACAAGGTCACCTGCCAGCTTTTGTACGGCTTACTGATATTCAATTACTATGTTTTAGAAGAAAGGCCACTCCCATGGATAAAGTTAAAATTGGAGATGACCTGATTGAACAAGCATCAGAATACAAGTACCTGGGAACATTTATAGATGATAAGCTATATAAGCTGGAAAGCCAACACAGATGCCTTGTACAAAAAAGGTCAGAAGCGACTACATTTCCTAAGATGTCTCAGGAAATTGAAAATAGACAAAACCATCTTGACTTTATTTTATAAAACATTCATCCTGCCCATCATCAGTTTTAACTTTCTCACATGGTATGACAACCTCAGCATCCAAAGCAAAAATAAACTACAAAAGATTGTCTCATGTGTGGGAAAGATTATTGGTGAAAGGCTAAAAAGATTAGGTGACATCTGCAAACGCCAATCAATGAAAAAGGTTAATAAAATCTCAAGATCCAACCCATGACCTTCACAAGGAGTATGAGTTTCTGCCCTCGAACAGACGCCTGAGATCATCCTTTGGTAGAACCCGGAGAATGCAGCAATCATTTTTGCCATCGAGCATTAGACTTTTCAATACCCAATGACACTTGCATTTATGTATTTATCAATTTTGTAAAATATTTACTGTCATTTTTTTACTGTGTATTTTTGCCTGTGGGTTCAAAGCAAATTTCTGTTCTTTGGATATAAAGATTATCTATCTATCTATATAGTTCACTGAATCCATCAAAGATGTAGATGATGAGGCTTGATGACAAAATCGCTCTCATCGTTTTGAAAACAGCAGCCGTCTTTAATGTCAGCATTTTAAAAATGTATACTATACTAAGTAATAAGTTTACCAGCGTAGTTCTTGTTAAAGCTGAGCTGTGACGCTGACATTTTACTGGCTCGTAGAGTGGTCTGTTGTTATGCGTCTTAACGCGGTCCTGGTGTCCACTTACAGTCTCTTGTCTGCTTGGTAGCCAGTCCCAGCAGAGTGATAAACTCCAATTGCCAGGAAATTGGATGACTGAAAAGATGGAGTAAAAAATCTGGAGGAACAAAAAAGTTGTAAATCTAATCTGTAAGAACAGTGTTGACATTGTATAGCCCCTAGCAGTTAGGCGCTCATTTTTCAAAGAAGGCGGTTGATCGACTGATCTTCCAAATCATTACTGTCACTCATTAAATCTTGTCTAGTCAGCTTTTAGGGACTTATTTCATCCATCGAGCGTCAATATTACTGATGGAGCAGGTCAATATTTGCAGTCGGATTCTTTTTTCTTTCAAATAATATAATATTAGGTCATATGCTCTTTGTTCCAAATAGCTCTATTCATATACATGACATGACAATTTTGATCCATAAACCTGAATGTCCACCTATCTAGACAGCATTCGGGATAAGAAGTAAGCGAAGTTCTTGAGATATAGCGAGAACTGATATGTAGTTCACAGTCTGGATGGGAGTTGTAAACTTTAGATGAAAGAGGACATTCTAGACAAGATCTCCTCTCTTCTGCTAATTTTTGAAATTGATATCCTTGTAAGGTGATTTGGAGGGAAATATCTTCGCTGATGTATGGAGCTGGTGAGATACACTACGTAATAAATAATGTGTTATATCGAGTTGGATATAAGACATCTTCATGGTGCAAATTAATGACCTTCGAGAAGCTTCAAGAAGATAAACAGAAACTGACGTCATGAAAACGGTATTTGATTAGCATTGTTTTCAACAGGAAGGATACTTGGAAATAGGAGGCTCAATAAATATGTTAAATCGTAAGATTAGGAAACCAGGTAGATTAATAGTTGTTCTTTGAATGTCAGGGCTGAGTGCATCCTGCATAAATGAACAGATAAAAACTGGTTGTGAGTACAAAACAAAGCAGTGTAAGATGTATAACATCAATTAAGGCATGCAATGCCCTCGACCAACAGTGCAAAGTATCTATTACAAAGGTCACAGACAAAAAGACACCGTTGTCCGTCAAACTAAGTAAGAGACCCAAAAGTATCAAACAGTATCTTCTTGGATGCTTTGAAGTCTCAATGGCAAATACGTTATGTATAGGATAAATTTGTTAGGTAAATGTAAAAGCTAATACGTTCAATGGAAGGTGCACAAAGATGGATTTATTAATAATATTATGTTGTAAGGTGTCAATTTACCTTCATAATCTTGTAAATCATTTTCATTTGACAAATGATTCATTCTTTTGGCACCAATGCAGGCATATCAAATGACAAAATACCCACTTAATTAAATGAATTGCTGTGTCTTCTGAGGAAATTAAGAGAAAATTGTGCCATTAATGTAAATTACTATTCCAGTATTACTGAACCATTGTTTTTGTCTTGCTATTATTAATTTCTACATAACGATAAAACAACGACACATTTTATTAATCAGTCATACAATTGTAACTCATTTTGCTCAATTTTATATTTTATCAACTTTATATTGTGTAACAAAATGAAACGCATTTCCATCGTATTACTGGATGATATTGTTGATGTTTCTTCCATTCATTTTTCAATTTTTTCGAAATGCGCTGTGACTTGCAGAAACTAATTACTGTAATAATATGGAATTTCCAGATACCTACACCGTAAGTTATGAGCTTGAATGTACACAATTTGTAGCGCGAATGCCCTTTGTAAGCAGGACCTGCTTGCTTTTATGAGCAGGAAACTTTGGAATCAGCAAGGAAAAAAATTATCGCAAAACTTCCTTAGTACCGGGCCTGACTCAACTAACCCATATGCCGTAACAGAATGCATGAGTTGATTCTTACACCTACCCATTGGGACTTACCATAATAGACATATTCGTTCTCTGCGATAGATACACTGGATAAAGACTCATCAAGGGCTTGTCAATTGTCACAATATTTGTAACAAGCGTGTTGAGATTATATACAGGATGAAGACAACTTTGTGCGGAGTTTTTCATCCAAATTTGCTATATATACAGAAGCAGAAGAAAGCTATACCACATCAACATTTAGCTAATATCAGGGCAAACAGGTGGTTAACTGGAAAAATTCTTCTTGGATTTTTTTGTCTATGTATCAGGCAAGTTGTACCATAGAGAAATCTTCAACTGTTTTTAGCACTTTCTTCAATATAATATTATGTGATAAACTAAAATTTCAGGTGGACTATGTCTGATGCTGTTTACCATTGCAAGGGCCCTCAATGGCATTTTTGTAATCATCCATGCACTGTAGAGCTTCAAAGCATGTACAGGCACACTAAAGGATGATTTACTGCACGGTTAAATCTCATCTAGTCCCTTTTTGCAGCTGTTTACCCTGGCTGTTTAACTTTCTATACGATTAATGAAGAAGCAAGTGTCACAACTAGTGACACGTCCTGAGTCCCTGGGGTTCACCTAATGTTTAAAGAGACAGTGAAGCTTTCAGCACCAAAATAGCCTTAGTGTAATTATGTTTTCAAAACATTGTGTTGCTAGTAGACCTTCTCCAAAATTTAATGAAGGTCATGCAAGTTTCATACTGCAAGGACTATGTTCACCCTGAAAAAATATACAACGTCATGTTTCTAAACAATGTGTTAGTTCCTACTACTCATCATATTTTTCCGCATTGTGAATGTAAACGCACCATAGTCGATGATTTATAAAAGTATTAGGTGAGATTTATAATGCATAAAGAGGTCGTGACAACATTATTACTATCTCTCTAATTATAATCCCCCATGCTATGCTATGGGGGATTGCACTTTTAGTCTCCGTGTCATGGCATCCATCAAATATCTCAAACACCACACCATGCACAATGCTCATCCTTTCCCAACATTCAATGACCCCCCTAAACCAGTCAAATCTTACCATAAATCAATAGATATCATAACCTTTCCACATCCCAAATACTTTTTCAGCTGAGTTGCTGTGCTTTTGGCCTGCAGCCATGTTATTTTGAAAAGCGAACTCCACCCCCAGGTGTCTCCACATCCTTAGATATTTGTATGCACAAGAGTTAGAGTTATTTTATTTATGAATGCATAATGTAAATACAGTAACCTCCAGATAATTTCATACAATACACCCGATAGTTTTAAAACAAACAAATGCATCAAAGGGTAACAGCGGAGTTACAAGTAACTATAGGATTGCTGCCCCAACTTAATATGTAAAATTGATTATAAATCTTAAATAAATAGAACAATATTGATTAGATGAAAATGAGGATGATCATGGATATGGATTGTGATCTTATTGCAATGGGGAATGGAACGAAATAATCAGTTAATAAGAATTTATTATATGTAGACAGTACTGTTTTGTAAAAAGTTTCATCTTATTTCTTTCTTTCAATTGCTCAGTGACAGTGGGTATAGGTAGATGTGTAGAGCATGGGGGATATGGATGCAGTATACCTGCTCTTGTTGAATCTGGGAATCCCATGGGCCGAAATAATTAATTTCATTATCAGGTTCATCACCTAATGGTGAATGACTATTCACTGTGGTGGAAAGTTTCTCATAAAGTGTAGATGGCATGGTCTACGTTTCTGCTAATTAGAGACATAACTATTTATGAACATTAGTATTATGGGTCATGCACCATTACTGAAGGGGTTTTCAGTTGGGTTTGTTAAATTGTCATTTTAAAACAGCCAGATGACCAAAACAATCTTTTGGTAAGTTATTTTAAGTGTCAGGGTAGAAAATAATAAATTGAATGGGCCTGGCTTTTTATTTATGATGGCATAAAAAAGCAATATTCTTAATAGCTGTCCACCTGTATTATATTTTAGTGGTATTGAGGTTGTAGAATATGGCTTGATGATCATGTTAGTATTCCAGTCAGGAAAGCAGGTTTATAGGAATGATAAAGAGCCACTCATAGGTTCATAGATGCGATGATCCGAGTCAAGAGGCTCAGAAATAGGAAAATGTGCAGTGTATGGAGCTCAGCTGGGGAGGGATCCAGGCCAGATTGTGTCACCTCAAGGATGCCAGTTATCTATGAGCTGCTGTAGGGTCTGCAGGGAAGGACAGTATAGATAATAATTTCTGATGAGGCATTGGTAGAAGTCAGTCCTTTCATTAGGTGCTCATTGTTGTGAAACAATATGGCTAATTTGGACAGTTTTACTTTTTGCTTACCATGCTGTCAGAAATTTCAGTGGGATTAACACTTTTATTCCAGATAACTGTAAATGTATTACAAACATCCTGTATGAAACCTGTTGCTGAAGTGTTATTTGTCATTGAAATTTATTAATAACCAATGTTAACATTTCGCAATTACCGTGCATCATACAACTGCAGTGTATACAATGTTGAAATGCATGTCATGAGTTGAATTGCTTTAAAATCTTCAGGAATCCCTGGCATCTTGGCATCTTTTGATTGTTTAGTTCTGTAGCTTAGGCTCTGCTAGATATAATTCTTATTCTCGTCTGAAGGTTTAAAATTGTCCAAATGTTAAATTGTCTCAACTATCTGGTTATATTCTCCATTTTGAAATAAATGCTAAAATACGCAATGTAGACAGGGTCAGATTCAGATTCAGATTCAGACATTTTATTCACATAAAGCATGGTCAAAAACAATACAAATGGTACTAATCATTATTAATCAATATTGCAATATGTTGCTTTATGTTGGTTGACCCCTTTATGACACTGCCAGTATCGCTACCAAGGGGTCAACCAGACAGTTCTATAATTATTATACACTAAAAATAAGTAATTCCAACAGCCACCAAGAAGGTCATATCACAGTGGTAATCTTGTTTTTGTATTTCGTTTATTTTTTAATCTATCCAGATATTGAGTATGGAAGAAATAATTTCAAGCTTCTTCTTATATTTATAATATGCTGAGTACCGAAACAACTGGCACTAGGTAACCCACTCTATTGCAAATGTAACAATTTTCGATTTCACATTCAACATTATAAGATTTAAGGAAATTTTGCTTGATGTAATTTTTAAAACCATTCAAACAATGACTATATATTTTACTCCTAATATTCTCACTCATTTCATTAAAGATTTTTGGAAATTTATATGAAATGCTATTCCTTGCATATTCGTGACTCACAGCAGGCAGGCGATATTGTCGGTTTCTTGCACTTATATTGTGAATATGAGTATTTCTTTGTAACATTTCAGAGAGGAAATATTCAGGCAAGTTATTATTTTCATATTGGTAGCAAAATTTCAAGTCATGCAGTGCACATAGGTCATGTATTTTCAATATTCCAAGTTGTCCAAATAGCTTACTAGTATGAGCATTATATCTACTTTTCATTATTATCCGAATTGCCTTTTTTTGAAGTTTCAAAATTTTGTTGACTTTCCCACCCCAGATGATAATTCCATAATTTAGATGGGGCCCAATTAGCGCATGATAAATGTTAAGCAAAGCCCGTGAAGGTAAATAATTTTTAACTCTTGCCATAATTCCTATTGTTTTTGAAACTTTCTTTGTAATCAAATCAATGTGAGTGTTCCATTTTAAATTTTGATTTAAATGTATCCCTAAAAAATTGAAATTTTCTACAAATGCTATTTGAACATTGTCAATTGTTAGCAATGGGAATTCAACATTTCGATGCGAAGAATGAAACAGAATAGCTTTTGTCTTTGCTATATTTAATGAAAGTTTATTTAGCTTCATCCAGTTTGAAATTTCATCGAGTTCTTTGTTTAAATGTAAGCAATCATTTTGGTTCCATAAGTGATTCAGAGTAGCACATAAAGTTGTGTCATCCGCATACATAATAGGATGAAAGTATTTAGTTGCAGAAGTGATATCATTCACATAGATTAAAAACAGTAAAGGGCCTAAAATTGAGCCCTGTGGGACTCCACAATTGATTTCTAGACTATCTGAAAGAATATCGTTATACTCCACTTGTTGTGTCCTGCTATGAAGGTAATCTCTTAAGAAATTTAATGAACTATTGTTGAAACCATAATATCTCAATTTATAAATCAGTATACTGTGATCCAGTGTGTCAAAAGCCTTGGAGAGGTCGATTTATATGTTAAGAGGAAGTGCATTATTGTCCATAGAATAGGTTATGCGATCCACTAATTCCAGGGTAGCCAATTTAGTAGAATGAAATTGTCTGAAACCATACTGACTCCTATAAAAAACCTTAAGACGAGTGAAATAATCATACATTTGATTGAACATGATCCTCTCGAAGACTTTTGACACACTAGATAATAATGAAACAGGTCTGTAATTAGAGAAAAGGTAATCTTCTTTTTGTTTGTATAATGGGATAACCTTGGCTTGTTTCAGGAGATTTGGAAATATACCTTGTTGAATAGATTGATTAAATATACTTGTTAAGATTGGAGAAATTTCACTTTTTACATGTTTTAAAAGTTTATTTGATATTTTGTCTAAGCCAGTGCTAATTTTTGGTTTCATTCTATCAATGACTTTAACAACAGATTCAATATTAACAGGCTCAAACTGAAAGGATGGTGGTAATGGATCCTGTAAGTAATCAGAGAAAGATCTATTGTCAGGTGGTTTGGTGGCACGTGCATTCCTTGGTCCAATTTCGGTAAAGTATTTATTAAATTCATTGGCAATAATTCGTTCATTTGAAACATTTACACCATTAATTTCGAAGTACTCAGGAAAATCTTTTTTACTTTTGCCTCTGTTTATAACTTCATTTATTACCGACCAAGTTTTTTTCATGTCACATTTGAATTTATCAAAGCAATTGAAATAATATTTTTGCTTGGCTAATTTTATTGATTGTTTAAGAATTCTGGAATATGTACGGAAATTTATGGATCTACTTTCATATTCATTACTATCGACATGAGTTGCTTTTAATTTAACATAAAGTTTATCTTTGTATAAAATTGATTTAATGATTCCATTTGTAATCCATTTTGATTTATGGTGTTTATATTTATTAAATCGGACATTTTTATGTGGAAAATGGACATTTACCAGTCTTTGTAGAATTCCATTAAGGTTATCATAACTTTCATTTGAGTCATTGGCCAAGATTGCATTAAATTTGTCACCAGAAACCTCTTTCTGTAAATCGATTTTGAATTTTTCTAAATTAGAAAAATTGGATGACGACAACTTTATGTGCTTCTTACACGTTACAGAAAAATTAAAATAATCAAGAGTAATGAAATATGGCAAATGGTCGGATAAGCTGTTCAGAATAATACCAGATGTTGAATTGTTAAAATTATCAGTTATTTTGACAAATAAATTATCAATCAAAGTGCCCTTTCTTTGGGTTAAGCGTGTTGGAAAAGTTATTTTCGGAACATAGCTATTTGATATCATAAGGTCAAGAAATTCATTTATACTATTGTTTTGTTTATATGCTAGTAAGTCGAGATTAAAGTCTCCAGCAATGAGAACATTTTTGAAATTTCTCAGATTATTTAGCACTGGTTCAAGCTCATTTATAAATGTTAATATATTTTCAACTGTTGGTCTAGGTGGACGATATATATTACCTATAATTATCTTCTTCTTTGTATTACCATAATTAGTTGAAACTTTGATAAATATACCATCCCAGATATTTGAATTACTTTCAATGTCAATTATTTCATATTGAAAATTTTCGTGTAAATAAATTGCTACTCCGCCATGTGCACTGCATGACTTACCTCTATGTATTAAATTGTATCCATCAAGATGAAGTTGAGAAGTATCACTGTCTGCTGAGAGCCACGTTTCCTGCAAGCAAATAGCAGATAACTTATGTTTGTTAGCATTAAATAATTGAATGTAAGTTTTTAACAATTCAAATTTTGCATTTAATGATTGGCAATTTAGAGAGAATACAGAAAAAATATCATTCTTATCGGTTAATAAATTAATAAAATCTGAATTTTCAAAATATGGAGAATTTTGGAATAGGGTGGGTTCACCAGAGTCCAGTTCAGTACCAAAACCACGTTCATCAATGAGATCTACTAGTGAAACATCATTATCTAACATACTACGTTGAATGCTCATATCGTTATTGTGATATGTCATTTATACAAATTTACAGTAAAGTTTGGATTAAAATAACTTACAAATGTTCGATTAATTTTTACCACTGTGAGTGAATCCATTCTTGTTGACTGCAGGAATTCATGAATTTTAAGGAACTCAAAGCCTGAACTGAAAATTAAGAAACAAACAATTATACTAGTGTTCATTTTAAATAAACAAAGGTGAAAACAAAAAATTAAATTAACCGGAACTGATACTGCAAAATATTATTTTTAAAACCAAACTATACTTTTAGCTGAGGCAAAGTTTTGTAAACACCACTACCATTGTTACGCTTTAAATTAAACAGGAAAGTACATGAAAGCAAAATAAGAATCAATAAATTAGAGGATATCTAAACAGCATCAGATTGCAAGGAAATGATGAGTAAGTTAATAATATAAGTTATGATTGTTCAATCACTGCTGTACGCAATTGGGATTCTGCCACAACCAGCAGAGCTGGTATATTCTGTCTGCTGGTGGCTTTGTGACCTTGCAACAACACTATCAAGACCATCAGGCTACTTTCAGAGATACAGTGATTTTAGGCCCAAAGTACACAGCCACAATGCCCTATAGGAGGTAGTGAATGACCCTGCAATAAGCCTGCTTGTAGCCGGACTGTGGTCAACTGTCACAGGATAGCAAAGTGGGACCACTGCCAATATAGCAAGTACACCTCCTTTGTATGGATCTATGGCTGCCATGCTTCATTCATGGTGGCAAAACATGCTCAAGAAC
This sequence comes from Platynereis dumerilii, assembly GCA_026936325.1. Lineage (NCBI taxonomy): Eukaryota > Metazoa > Annelida > Polychaeta > Phyllodocida > Nereididae > Platynereis > Platynereis dumerilii. Next base: position 178,285,380 of record JAPTHN010000001.1, on the reverse strand, counting down.
AGCATATAGGATAATTTGGAGCTGACACATGATTATTTCTAAGCAAGGTATGAAAAAGACTGCTGGTATTCCCATGCCCGACAATATTCTTCATTTAATGAGTGACAGAAATATTACAAATTTACAGAAGCTACTCTGAGTCTTGGACTTCTTGTAGAATAAATTTGTCCTAGGGTTGAGTACATACCTATACATAGAGAAAATCGCAGTTTCTTAACTGCACTAAGAGTACTATGCAATGCAGTTCAAGACCCGTATATGACATCAATTAGGACACGCTATGTCCTCAACAAACAGTACAAAGTGTCTTTTACAAAGGTCCGAGACAAAAAGACACCATCCAGTTTGATGCCGAGATAATATTGTATCTTCTCGGATAAACGTAAAAGATGTCTGACCTATATGTCTAGGGGTTTCTTCCATTAAGTTGGTTAGCCCGCCAACTTTCCCAGAAATGCCAACTTTACCCCATTCTACAGTAAGTAGCCTAAGTAAGAAAGAAAAACTATAACTCTTTCCTAGATTGTTGCTGATTTGTAAACGAAAATCACTTATAGATCTATGTATTGTCATTCTTGTACTTTTGCATAATATCTGACAGTGCCAACAGATGGATGAGAATGGCATATTTTGTGTTTCCAGTCACTATACACAGCGATTCTATGAACTGTGGTTTTTTTGTCCGTCTTGCTAAAACTAATAACTGTTATAGAATGGAATTCCCAGATACCAAAACAGAGAGTTGTGGACCCGAATGTACAGCATTTGTTGCATCACTGGGTTCTTGTAGGCAGGAAATTTGTGCTTTTTATGAGCAAGAGAATAGGAGGAGGTTACAGTTCATTGCAAGAATCATTTCCGAACTGTCAGTTGTGCACAGGCCATGACAAAAGGGAACACGTTTCACGTGATGATAGCAGACCTTTTCATTACAGCTTGTCCAGGTATAGAAAGCATAAAAACTAGACTTCTCTATATCACATGACTTGTATAATATTAGAACTATTTCAGTGACATCATAAAATATCAACATGCAAGAAAGGTGTCATTGTTTTCAATGGACATTGCGAGCCTTTTTAGCCCGGAGTTGAGACGTTGTAGTTCACAAAATGTAAACCCATCCTTCCCACGCAAGCCCTGCTAAAATGGACAGGGCTTTCTGCTATTTCCAACCTCTTCTGTGATTGGCTGCTTATTTAGGTCATAAGCATTTTGCAGGCAGATTTAGTCCGATTATGGACACTTAGAGGATTACTGGCAATTAAGAAAAACAGTGTAAAACAAGCAAACTTTCAAACAGTTTCATTTCAGAACTGTGAAAATACATAATTCAATGGAATTTTCGGAACTGTGATAGCACCTTTCAACAATATACAATTTCTCATTTTGTAACTGTGTGAAACAGAAGCAACAATTTCAAACTGTAATGTAGCAGTCCCTGATTGGCTGAGCCAAAACCGGGTCAGTTAATTAAGTATTCGTGAATTAGCAAAGTTTATGGGCCATTTTGTCATGGTATGACTTGGGATGATGTGTAAACCTGTAGACCGCAATGAGACCAATGTTGACAGCTGCATGAGACACGTTAGGATATCTCACAGTTCAAATGAACCACAATGCATGAGAAGATAATTCTTACTCAGCTCTACCGGGTGCATAATATGTCACAATTTGGCAACTGTTATGTTTGCGTTGCTATTATATCATCAGTCCCTGCAGTCAACCCAGGACTCAAAACAATCATGCAAATATTTGTGTGAATGCTGTTGATATCATGGAGGAACGCAGCAGGTGAATGCTAAACAATTTTGAAATATTTACATGTAACTTGGTTTCTCATATTTGCTTGAGAAACTTGAGACATGTAAATTGTTTACAATTCCAACTGTGATTTATGCCACAGGTCTTCAGTCTCAACACCTTCTGTTTTCAGATTCCACTGAATACTAACTGGCTGTAACCTTATGATTTGTTTCCTTCTGAAAATGTTTTGGAGTTGCCTTGGACAATTTTATGCCAGTAATTTTTGCATCCCTCAGCAGATTAATTTCTAAGCAATCCTTCCTTTTAAATTTAAGTATTCAATAATTATTTAAGTGTTCAAATTGTTTAGTTCTTCAACTGTTGTCATAAATTTTTGTTTTAACAAATTGAGAAGAATTTGTGAGATACCACAATTACATTTGGAAAACAAGAATTACATTCACACACCCATCCAAGTGATATATGTTCATGTATTATGTACGTATATTATTACAATTATACAGTAGGCAACTAGTGACTCAGTAAATGAGATTGTAATAATAGACTTTTATATATATTTTTTAGCTAAGTGCCAGTGTAAGGACTGAGACAAACAAATAAAACAAAAAAGGTACAATGTAGGAATAGCCACTCTTAAGTACAAAAAGGTCAGACACATGTAGGATAGAGATATGTTACTCTCATTTCTGCTCTTGTCCTATATTGTGCACCTGGTAGGTATTGTGCTTCATCATAAAATCTCATTGAGCCACTCTTGTTGCAGCTGGTTTCTCTGACATTCTGACCTTACTGAACAAGCAAGTGTCACATACAAAATCCTAGGAGTACACCTAATGCTGTTATATGAGACCGTGAAGTTTCCAGGACTTCCGAAATAGGGCTCCACTGATTTGCTACTCCTCCAGGAATAAATTTCTTCATACAAATATGTTGACTGAACCCCTGCAATGGCCTGCATGTTTTGTGTTGTCTATGGAAGGAGCAATATGCGGAATGTCAACGATCTGTGAATTACTACTACACTGTACCATACACACATTTCTATGTCATAAAAGGCAACCACACTGTAGTTTATGACATCAGAAATGATTAGGAGAGATTTACCATACATAAAGAGAGCATATGGCCAAACCATGATGACATATCATGTTAATTGAATCTGGAAATCCCTTGCGTTGGCGTCATTACTTCTTTTATCAGGTTCATCACCTTGGAGGTAGTGATTATCATCAGTTACACTGCTGTACTAGAAAGTACAGCATTGGTGATTAAGTATTGCTGATGCCTATATGTCAAATGTATATATTTTGAATTCGCATGCGGTGTAACAAGGCCTAACCATCAATATCTAAAATACACAATTTTTTATGGCCTAATGGTTACAGCAGTTGATTTTGAATCCACTGGCCTGAGAGGACACGGGTTCGAATCCCGGTCCTGGAACTAAATTGGAGTGAGTTGGAGACAGTTGTGGCCGGGGAAGATGGCCACTGTGTAGGCAGAGGTCCATCCTCCTGTCTGGTGTATGTATGCAACAATGTCCCAACCAGACTCCACCTGAATGACGAGCAGTGGCCCATGATGAGCATTAAGAAAAACATGGAATGAGGACATCTGGACAGAAGTCTACATGGACAGTCATCTCTGCTTCAATTGTACATACATTTACATTGTAAAGTGCACCTGAATGCCTGAGTGATGGCAAATGGTAGCACTATAAATATGACTAATAATAATAATAATAATAACAATTTAGCAGAAAATCTGAGGTACCTCAGGAACCGGAATGTCGCACTTGCTTGTGCAGTACTGTTATAGTAGTAGAAGATCAGCAAGTCGCACGCAGCATCTGCAACAAGACTTATTATATGAACTTTTCTGGTGTGATAAACTGCGATTACATGGAATAAATGACAAAGCCAGAAGTAGAAGATTAAAGTTATCTTTACTGTTATTATTATATTAGCTGAAAAGAGCACAACGGCTATTTTTTAATGTGTGTGATGCTCATGACGAAGCTTGAAGAAGAGGGCGGTCAATTAAAATACCAGTTTTGTCCCCAAATTTTTAGAGTGAAGTTGTATTACTTCAAAACCAAAATCCACATGGGGTACTTTTTGGTCTAAGAAATTGTAATTACTTTAAAAAGGATTGAAATGTCCTTTTCTGTGAAAGAAAGACACTGTTTAAGTTGATGAGGTGTCGTCAGTGCAAAAATACTTTAGTGCAATATAATGTTATTACTACGTAAAAACTGTTCTGTGCAATTCTGACGAGCTCATTTTTAAGCCTGCCCCTGTTTTTCCTCTTAATTGAAAAACTGAATTGACCCAATGTTTAGTCCAACTCTGCAGTTAATTAATGGAGACAACAATTGTTTCATTTAACAATACAAATTCAGAAAAACAGACAATTACTTGTGGAGTACCACAAGGTTCCATTTTAGGACCCCTTTTATTTTTGATATACATTAATGATATTGCCAATGTTTCAGATACCTTATTGCCAATAATTTTTGCTGATGATACTAACATATTTTTAAGAGGTAAATCGGTGGATGAAACTATCACAGGTATGAATAGAGAAATTGCCAAAATTTCAGATTGGCTCCAAGCTAATGAACTTTCATTAAACGTAGAAAAAACACATTTCATGGTATTTAGTTCTCAGAGAAGGACTCTTACCAGGACCAAAGATGTCGAAATAAATTCCAAAACAATTGAATGCTATGAACAGACAAAATTTATTGGTGTTATTCTTGATTCGTAACTGAAATGGGATAAGCATATTACAATGTTAAAGACTAAAATAGCAAGGGGAGTAGGAATTCTTACTAAAGCTCGAAAACTCTTACACAACCATTATTGGTAACATTATATTACAGTTTCATATATCCACATTATACATATTGTATAGAAGTGTGGGGTAAAGCTGCAGAAACACATTTGCAATCTCTAACAAAACTACAAAAACGCATAGTAAGGGTAATAACATCCAGCGCATTTAGAGCTGAAACAGCTCCTCTGTTCAAATAGCTGATCTTGAGCATACCCAGTATATACAGTTTAAAAGTTAGTCTGTTTATGTTTAAATTTATGAAAGGCCTGCTTCCTGGTATATTCAATAACATGTTCCAACACAATCTCACAACCTCAATGAGAAATACCAGACAGAAATTTAAATTGAGAACTCCTAGATGTAGGTTGACTATAAAATTTCAAGGCGTGAAAGAATGGAATGACTTAGATGATGTTGTGGACCACAACTGTAGTGTCCACACGTTCTAAAGAAGGTCGAAACTTCATTTTCTCAATAAGCAGTGATGCAAAATATATTTGCAGGTTTTGCCGGGCCTTGGGTAACCCCAGTTCTCCTGTATGCTGTGAGGGGGACAAAGTTATCCTTGGTCTGGCACAATGCTGCACTACGTTTCAGATATCAGGCTTTATGATAATAACATATACTACGCTAGATCTTTTCATAATATTGTTAAGATAGAGTACTTTGATTGGTCTTTCGCATGCCAGTTGTTCAATAATGATTCTGAGGATATTCTCCTGTCTGTATTAAATTAATTAAGGGAATATAACACTTGGAGTTTAAGCGCCATCACTCATCCACTCTCTTTTATTGTCAAGATGAAATATTTAAGTTATATAATGTTTCATTCTCTCTATCTCTAGTTTTTTTCTAATTTTTTAAAGATAAAGTTAAATTGTTGTAATTATAATGTTGAAATTTATTGTATCAAATCGAAGGTTAAAAGGCAAATACACCTTTTAGGTGTCAGCCTGCCATTTGTTCTTTTTGGTCCAATAAACTTGAAACTTGAAACTTGAAAGCTAGAATCTCTGTGCTTAACATGGCAAAGTTGCTTTTCCTTTTAATTGGATAATTTGTCGCAATTTACTTTTATCACCTGATTGTCAGGGGATGTGCAACTTCATCAGCCGAGGTGTGAGGCTTTGCATTTAGTCCCATTTCTCACACCTTACAGCTTTACATGTACTGAAGTCCTGAGCTGGTTTAAAAGAGCTTTGTATATTTGCAACTCATAAATCCTTTTAGTTGGACCCTTTTCCTAAATAACATGAACTCTTGTTATATTCCATTCATGAAATTTGCCTTTTCTAGTTGTATTGTTCACTCTCCAAAATACTTGTCCAGCCAACTGGTAGGCCTAATCTTACATAATTCTGGACAATAATTTTCAGAAATGTATTACACTCCAATTACTTGAAAAAAGATAATTTTGCATCATGTCACATGTTTGCGGAATGGTTGCAATATAGATATTTTTAGCATGAACTATTGGAGATCTGTTTCTCCCATCTGCTTGGTTGTCACAACTCAATATTTATATTATAATTTGATCAATTTGATCTGATAATCTCTTTCGGGCAAACCATGAGCTAAAACAAATGACAAACAACAACATGAAGCTTCTTTTGTTCTTACACATGTACAAAGCAAGATGAAAACAATGGAGAATTGGAGTGTTATTTTCAATTTGTTTCATTTTTTAGATTAAAACAATAAAGAAGTGATTCAAACTTTGTTTTTGATTGTTATAATCACATTTAAAGCTTTCTTGACCGTCACATTAAAAACCTTTGTGACCTTACAATTGATGCTTTTATGTCAAGTTTTTGCTGTGTCATTTACTGCCTTTATAGTTTTGTTGGTTTAAAAATGCTGACTCTTTTTGGTCAATTGTCGTGATTTTACTAAGGATTCATAAATAGCGCTTTGTCAATTTTAAGAATGCAAGAAAATTGGAACTGCAATTTCAATTAAACTATGAGATTATTATCGCTTCAAGAATTTGTACTCTGTTGGAATGTCTTCTAATTAGCAAGAAACATTGATCTGAAGAGCCAAACAGATCTTTCCAAATTGATGTGCATTAGCATTTGTAGAAAAATGATATTTGCTGCCAGCTTGTATCAAGTGACATCTTTGCAGCTGCAGCTCAAGAAAGACAAGACTTCCTGGCAACTTTTGGAATCCATTGTTGCGTAAAAAACTAATCCGATTATCTGCTTCGATTTCTGCAGTATTTCTAATTGCATTGTGAATTGTCATTTTGTGTCTAAAACTCCATCCTCCCGTTTTATATGCCATCAATTCTGGAGGAAACTATTCTGTGACATGAGAGTATAGTATGCTATTACATTGCAAATTAAAAGTCTAATTCTTCTAGAGATGTTGCTGACATGGCTCAGTCATTTCAAGGTGTTGTTTATTTGCTAGGTTAATGATTGTCAAAATTTAGCTCAGACAAAATTGCCTGAATAGCCCGAAATACATGTATATTGTCAATACACACAAATCACACAAGTAAAACCACTGTGAATTGTTTCATTACTTTCAAAAATTGCTACTTCTTTGTAGGTTCATTTCAATTACTGTCACTACACAAAATTAACTTTGAGATTATTTCAGTTGGCTTAGGATAATTGTGGTAATCTTACCGAACAATACCCACTTAATGATAATCCAGAAATGCTGACTCTACCACCAACACCCCCAAATAAGAAAAATTATCATCTATAGTTTCCATCAGCAGCCAGTAATTGCAGGCATCCATGAGGTGACACAATCCGACAGAGATCCTTTCCAGCTGAGCTCCATAAATTGCACATTTTGTCCTATTTCTGAGCCTCTTGACCAAGATCATTGCATCCTTAAACCTATTGCTGATTCTTTATCATTCTTGCAAACCGTCATCAGTTGCAGATGATGACAAGGAATACCTTTTGCACGACACTACATCATTGTCATGATTTTTCACTGATGTTCAGATTTAGAAAGCACATAAGCTGCTATATATTATGTCACTTGTACATGACTATTCTCTCAATCTGACCAGGTGCAGTCTATTAAGTTGTTGGTGTGTCATCTTCAATCTCAGCAGTTGACCTTTGATTCAACACAATCATGTAAATATTAGTGTTGATGTTGTTTATATTATGGATGCAGGGGCTTCATTTACATGTAATTTCAACCCTCATAATTTCTGAGGTAACCCATCAAGGAAAAATTGTTTACTATTTCTGCTGTGACTTGTATAATTGGTATTTAGTAAGAAAATCTTCTATTGACAGGTTCCACAAAATACTGATAAATGTTTAGCTTATGATTTCCTTGTTGATTTATCTTGGATTGTTATGATTCAATAATACAGGGTTTTTAACACTTAGACCAAAATAATAAGTGAGCAACTATCATATTTTTATATTCCAACAATTTGTTTTGACTATCAAACTGCTGGGACCAAGTATATTAATTTTGCAGATTTGAAAGTTTGCCAACTTCCAAGGTTGAACCTCTTTGTTAGCAAACTCATTACAGTATTGCATATAGTTGTGTTGGCTTCAGATGATCAGGCTTACATGCAAGCGATGACTCAGGAAGTGAGATCATAGTAATAGACATTTATTATTTTTTTGCTGAGTATAACAGGCAAAACAAAATAAGTGGAAGTAGCCACTCTCTAAGAACAAACAGTTCACACACTTTCAAGTAAAACACAATCAAGTAAAACACAGGATAGAGAGATATGTTACTCTCTTTCTGGTCTTGTCCTACATTTTACTCTCTGCAGGTATTTTACCTCATCATAAAATCTCATTGAGCCACTCTAGCGGCAGCTGGTTACCCTGACATTCTGAACTTCTGGTCTTATTACTGAACTAGCAAGTGTCACATACGAAGTCCCAGGAGTACACCTAATGCTGCTATATGAGACTGTGAAGTTTCCAGTACCACCAAAATAACGTATGCTTTACTATGCTACCAGAAATGTATTTTCATGCAGGTATACTCACCACTCAGCAAACTTTTGTTTTATATTTTATGCTCTCAGTAGAACAAGACAAGCCAAATGCAGAATGGCAAAGATCTATACTAGTAACTACTCTCTTCTGACTCTACTGCACCATACACATATTTCTTTGTCATAAAAGGCAACCACATCATAGTTTATGATTTCTGGAATGTTCATACCAGATTTAGCTTACATAAAGAGAGCATATGGCCAAGCCGTGATGACATATCTTGTTAATTGAATCTGGAAATCCCCTGTGTTGGCATTATCACTTTTATTATCATGTTCATCACTTTGCGTGTCATGAATATCAACTGTGCTGGTAAGCTTCTTGTACATTGCATATTATTTGTTGAAAATGTTCCTGATGTCCGAATCCAGACAACAAAGCGTATGCAAAACTTCACTCAATGATCATGCAATGACATACTTCGTGAAAAAAAGCAGCATTTACAATGACTCAATTAGCTTCAATCACAACAGGGATAAAAATAAAGATAGCTTTAAAAATCTTTTGTTTTATTTTTGATTCAAGAATGGCTTCAAGTTCAAGTTTACCGGTTGCCTTGAAGAGAATTGAAGCTTTTCAGTTTGCTTTGTTTAGGAATTTTACACAATCATGCCATTTGAAATTGTTAAAGAATCATATTGCAATCATCTTCTCAAATTTAACAAGTGTAAAACGATCCTGGTCATATCTTATCTGCTTGTATAATTATTACAATATTAAGGAATTTCCCTGATGACAAGATTTACATGAGGTAGGTCTGACAAATCTAATCTATTTGTCACTGTGCTCATTTCATGTGCTATAGCCTATAAATCTAAACATTTCAAAGTTGCTATTCTCTTAGTCAGTTGTGGGATTAAAGAATTCAGTGCGATCCTTTTCAAGTTACAAATATTGTTGATATATGATAATACATAAGAGGATGCTTATAAAGTTTTCCACATGTCACATAATGACAAACTGGGGTACCTCAGCGACCTGGAAGTGTCACTTGCTTGTGAAGTTATAGTAGAAGATGATCAGCAAGTCATGTGCAGCTTTGCTGGTTTAAAAGAGCTTCGTATATTTGCAATTCATGAATCTTCTTCCAAAATTACATAAATTCTGGTTAAATCAAGTGATGGTATTTCCTTTTTCTTGTGCAATGTCATGTATATGTTTTGTTCGCCCTCTTTAAATTTCATACAGCCAATTGGTAGGCCCTATCTTACACAACTCTGGCAAATCATTTTATCATGTTGTACAAAACTGAGATAAATTGACTTGCTTGTCAAAAAGCCTCTCAATGTAAGAAAATTAATTTTGATAATGGAATTGGTGGAATCAAATTTTCAGAAATGTATTACATTCTCGTTACTTGAAAAAAGATAATTTTGAATCATGTAACATGTTTGCGGGCCGGATGTTTAAAATACAGATAAGTTTAGCCTTAAAAATTGGAAATCAGCGTCTGCCATCTGCTTTGGTCGTCATCACTCACGATGTGCTTATTACTATTTGTTTTGTTCAATTTTAACTGATGATCAGGAATGCTTCGGGCATGCCATGGGTTTACAAGAATGACAAACAACTCATTGATGCTTCCTTTTTTTTCTTGCATGCATGGAAATCAAGAAAACAATGCATCCGTTATAGGAAAATTTTCAAGTGAACTCAACAAAGAAGAGCTTGAAACTTTGTTTTTGATTGTTATAAAATACATTTGACACTGGTGTGACTTGACAATTGATGCTTTCATGTCAGTTGCTGCCTTTTCAGTATTGGAACATTGAAAATGCTACCTCTTTTTTGTTAATTTTCGTAATTTTACTCTGGATTCATAAATAGCACTTTTATTTAGTGCAAGAATGATAAACTATCTAGAGATTTTGATTTTCACTGTGAGATTATTATCACGTCAAGAATTTGTACTCTGTAGGAATGTTCTAATTAGCAAGAAACATTGATCTAAAGGGCTAAATGGATCTTTCCAAATTGACATGCATTTGCAGAAAAAATAAGTTCATTGCCAGCTTGTATCAAGTGACATGTTTGCTGTTGCAGCTCAAGAGGAATAAGGCTTCCTGGAAACTTTTGGAATGCATTGTTGCGGATTAAAGTAAAATGATAAAATATCTACTTCAATTTATACATTATTTCTAATTGTATTGTGAATTTTGGTTTGCAAATTCCCTCCTCCCTTTTTATTTGGCATCAATTCTGGTGGAAAACTGTTTGGAGATGTGGGAGTATGAGAAATTATACTGCAAATTAAAAGCCTAATCCGTCTAAAGGCGTTCTTGACATGGCTCAGTCGTTTCAAGGTGTTGTTTATTTGCTTGGTTGGTGATTGTCTGTCGTCATGAAGGCGTAATAGTCAAAATTGAGCTCAGAGAAAATTGCCTGGAATAGGCAGATGTCAACGGTCAATTCTCTGTGTGATTATTTATACATATTAGAAAGTGAATATCAGTAAAACCTATGTGAATTGTTTCATAACTATCAACAACTGCTCCCTCTTTGCATGTTCCTTAAAATTGCTGTCACTTCACAAAGTAAACTCATAATTGTTTCAGTTGGCTGAGGTTGGCTGAGGTTATTTGTGGTAAATTTACTGAACAATACCCACTTAACGATAATCCAGAAATGCTGACTCTCCCACAAACACTCCCAATGAGAAATTATCATCTATAGTTTCCATCCATTGCAGACTCAGCAGCTGGTAATTGCAGGCATCCGTGAGGTGACACAATCCGACAGAGATCCTTTCCAGCTGAGCTCCATAAATTGCACACTTTGTCCTATTTCTGAGCCTCTTGACCAAGATCATCTCATCTATTAACCTATTACTGGTTCTTTATCATCCTTGCAAAACAGGTTACATGTCAGGAATACAAAATATGGTATCATCTATTTCTGATTGATGTGAGTAATATCTGTGAATCGGGATATTATCAACAGAAAGTTTATGCTAATACTTCGATATTTTTTGGCCCTGTTAGTACTATATAATGTTAGTTTGTGCACATGTTTTTTGTTTTCATTTGACAGCAACTAAACCAGTTTTTGATGAAATAATTTGGCCACAATCCTCTTTATTGATCGAGACACCTCCAGTAAACTGTATTTTTATTTGTTATACTCTTACGTCCATGAGGAAATATCCCGGGCTTCAGGCATCTCCAATATCAGTGTCCTCAATTGTCATGTTGTTCAAGACCCGTTATTTCGATGCTGCTGTTTTTTGTAATTTTTTAATAAATGTATTAATCTCAGTTTATCGTTTATCATTTCTGAGTTCTCATAGCATGAGCTGCTGATACTCTTGGGCATTGCATCCATTACAGCATAATTTGCACCTCAATGCGAAATTATGATGGTCACATACTGTCATTGCCAGGCATCATTGACAAAGTGAATCTCTAGGACTGCAGGATTAGCCGAATATGAATATGATACAAATCGCTAACCTGAATAATAATTCTGTTTTTGTTAGCCAATAAATGTTCCATATCGGACTGACCTTTACAGGCCACATAAACAAAATAGCCCGAAGGACAAGAGCAGGTGCATGCTCCAAAAGGAGAAATCAATATTAGTTTGTATACAGTAACCCTTCACCTTAATTACTGCTTCTTTATTACACCATTGATGGGCAGTTTGCTCAATGTATTTCCTCTCCAGCTTTTCCATATACAAAACTTGTATGTAATTCACAGATTCGTTTGAAAAGAAGGAGAAACGCCATTCTATGCTTGCTTGGTCTATTTGTGTTTTTTTTTATTGAGCATCAATAATTTTATTCAGTAGGAAAATTGCCCAGAGATGTGGGAGTGTGAAACAAAATTGCAAATTGCATGGGTCTCAAACCAAGCATCAAACTGCTGGCAGAAGATTAGAATGACAGCAAATGAGGAAAGAAGAATTCTGTCGCAGATCTTGCAGCAATGTGGCTACGTGCATGGCTTGGTCATAAGCTGGTATTTACGACATGATATTCTGATTGAATAACACTTCCTGATATGAACTTAGGCCTACCGGATGTCTCAAATACAGCTGTTTCTTGAAATACCAATTCCCCTCTTTGATTATTCATAATGAATATTCATTTTATATCCTGCATTACTACCATATTGACAGAAACATATCAAGGCAACTGTTACTACTCATTCCAGAAAAGCCAGATTTTTCTATCAGGAAGGATGTGTCAACCAAGAAATATTGCCTTTGGATTTGTGGTTATATATAACAGGAAATTAAAAATGATGATATATTGTTGGTCATTGTCGAATCTGTATGTTGCCTATGTAGGTTTGTTGATGTAACTTTTACATTAGGGTATCATATTTCATGTCAGTAAATCTGATCTCATGATCAATACAGGATCTTGTGGACCTCAAAATCAAAATGCAAAGTTCTTTGTGTGTGAAAAGTGGGATGACAGCCAATATTTAGTCGTAGTAGTTCTATTTTTGTGTGTTTATGTAAGAAAAAAGCGTTCATTTCTTGTCAATAATATAATAATTACATTTTGACATTTTGCCAACTAAGTCCTAGAAGGTTACAGTCCTTGTCATACTTACGTGGAATCTCAAGTTTTTTTTCTGTGCTGTTGAACTGTGATGTCAGAGATGACTCTATTCTAGCATTGCAATATATGTAAATTAACTACAAGCTGTGATGTCATTTCAAACTGGGTCAGATTTCCCAGCTTCTAGCCAATGCTGATCCTCCTGAACTGAGCGTCACAGTTTCAACACAGTGTCAGAGTAAGAGTTTTATCTGGGATAGCCCCTACAACTACGTCATCACAGCTTGATAGCCAATGGGCTGACAGTAAACTACGCATCACAGTTTAAACATTGATATATTGAAGGAAGCATTAAATTTGTGATCCCAATGATTTATCACGGCAATCACCAGTCTGATCCTACCAAAGGGCAGCTTTGTGAGCATTCACAGTAGACAACTGTTGTTTGATTAATCTACAAACTTGCTAACTTACAACTTTAAACTTTGATGGAAGTTGGTATAAACAGAAGGCTTTGACAATTAGTTTGTAAACACATGGCTTATGTTATGTATATTTGTTCTGGCAGCCCATTGGCTGAGAGGCTGTGATGTCAAACTTGCATGGGTTTTCCCAGACCCAGATAAAACTCTGACACTGAGTTGAAACTGTGATGCTCAGTTTGGTGGATTCACATTGGTTAGATGCTGGGGAATCTGACCCAGTTTAAAATGACATCACAGCTTGTATTTAATTTACATATATTGCAATGCTAGAATAGAGTCATCTCTGACATCACAGTTCAACAGCATAGAAAAGAACTTGCGATTCCACGTAAATATGACAAGGACTATAAATGTGTCTTGCCTGTTTTTTTTTCGCAAAATGTACATGTATTTGATGACTGACCCATACTGCAAGCACATGCAATGAAAATTTTCCCCAATTAAACAACCAAAACACACACAAAACAGTCCAAAGTTGCAAACTAGGCATCAATTGTTGTTTGTAGCATTGAAGACATTTCTGTTACTGTTATGCAGGCTCACAGCTTTGCCTTTCACTACAAGAGACCTGAGACCTCACCTGCTAGTCTGTTCAGACGTTAAAATGCAAATGGCAAGTGTTGCTTGTGTTAATTGTTGGCACCACACACACATTGATGGTCTCTTCTTGGTCCTTTACTTTAGAACAATGAGGGAATACTTTAGAAGTTATTCTGAGCTTTTGCTGTTATTTTCTTATGTAAAATAAGCCTTTTAGAGAACGATAATTGACTGCTGTGTCAAGTTACATACAATAGAAAAGAATGATTTCCAATAGTAGGTATATTTGCGATATACATGTAACAGCAAAGTAAACAGTCTTCTCTAAGAAGTTATTTTTGATTTATAACAAGCCATGGAAAAATTATGCATGAACAAGATATGCACCAATGAGGCTGTATGACATGAGACACATTATATGACCCTGTTCGTTTAAATTGTTAGGCTATTTCAGAAAAAATATTTCATCATCTGGAATGTTGAATTATTAATGAAAGGTTGTCATTCAAACATTTTACGATATATGATTTTTTCAAGCATTTTACGATCAAATTTGTAATTTTACTGTAACATATTTAGTGTTTTTTTCACAAAAACTCAAACTGAAAGAACATCTATAGGCATTTTTGCCTTTGTACTAGTATTCATCTTCCAATGGAAATGTGTACAGACATATTGGGCATCATGTTTGACATTAAAAAAAATATAGTTTCTTTAGGTATGTGCTTTACATTTTAATAATGTGCTTATAATCTTTATTTGCCATAAATTCACCCAAGCATTCTGCCAATTGTTCATACTGGCATTCGGTAGATTTAGTAATTACAGCAGAAGAAAGAACAAAACATGACTGGATTGTGTGTGCGTGACTCTTTGTATTAGTATAATTGGTATTGTGAGAGACAACTGTATACATTTTTTTTGGCATGTACATTTTGTGTCCTGTTATATATGCTATTGTAATATAGGCCCTATAACAGCAGAACCAAAGTAACACCAGAAAAATATTTCATTAGGTAATGGAGTGGGTGGAATTTAATTATCAATGATGTATAAAATGATACTGCATTACAATTTTCGTTAATAAAATGATTTTTCAAGTGTATGACGGATTTGTGTAGCTTTAGAAATGGGCTATGGTTCATTTACTTTGGTCTCTGATCATCAGTCAAAATTGTTCATTTGATCTTCATATTAATTTCATTGTAATGGTATATGGCGATCTCTATATTATGATATTATTAATAGCAATGTCTCAGTAAACAGCTGACTCAACCACAAAAAGAAACAGAAGCCTTTCTGTGAAAGAAATCTGATGCTTTCACAGATTATTACAATATCGTTTATGTTATATTTTGGGGTTTAGAGTGGTGGCAAGTGCTCAGAAGAGGGCTGGGATAATTGTACATTGCTGTATCTGTATGTTTTGCCACTATAAACAGTAAAATATATACATATGCATATATAAAGTATCTCTGTATATCATGCCATTACACATATTGGTAGCTTCTTATGAATTGGTTGAAAAGAATAAACATGGGTACACCACGAAAAATGTTCAACAGAATCTGATGTTGTCTGTGTATGGATATCTTTCCAAGCATTGCCATTTTTTGGCATCATTGAAGGCCTTCATATATATCTGAAAGGCTTATCTATATGAATTATGAAGATGCTTTCAAAAAATTTCAGTAGCTGAAAAATAATGTAATTTAGATTGAATAGCAAGAATGATAATGCTTTAGAAATTTTACCCTGAAGGAAAGTTTTCTAATTAGCACAAAACTTTAAACTAATTAGCTAAACGGATCTTCCAAAATTGGCGTGCATCTGCATTTGGAGAAAAATAATCCTAGCTGCCAGCCTGTATCAAATGACGTGCTTGCAGCCATTTGCTCTTGTTCAATGTGGATAAGACTTCGTGTAA
Organism: Platynereis dumerilii; assembly: GCA_026936325.1. Classification (NCBI taxonomy): domain Eukaryota; kingdom Metazoa; phylum Annelida; class Polychaeta; order Phyllodocida; family Nereididae; genus Platynereis; species Platynereis dumerilii. Next base: position 178,269,315 of record JAPTHN010000001.1, on the reverse strand, counting down.
CTTTGGATTTGGGCCATTATTCATAAAATTGTTGGTCTATGTTTCAGTTTGTGCAATATTTTTGGTAGTAGGGAAATTGTCATTTTATGCTTGCTCAGTCTCTTTGTGTTTTTTTTTTTATTGAGCATCAATAATTTTATTCTGCCGGAAAATTGCCCAGAGATGTGGGAGTGTGAAACAAAATTGCAAATTGCATGGGTCTCAAGCCGAGCATTAAACTGCTTGCAGAAGAAGAGAATGACAGCGAATGGGGAAAAAATCCAAATGGTGCAGCAATGTCACTAATGTCCATCATGGCTCAGTCATAAGCTGGTATTTATGACTCGGAAATGATGGTTGACCGTCATCATCCAAAAATGTCAATAGAAGTTCACTATTCTGGGAGAATCACATTTCCTGATATGAGCTCACAGGACTTACCAAATGCAGCTGTTTCTTGAAATGTCAATGATACTATTCTCCGTCTTAGATAATTCATAAGGGATATTCACTTTATATCCGGCATGAATTATAATATATGTCTATGCATGGCAATTGCTACTCAATCCATGCAGATATTCAGAATTTTCTTTGCAGGAGGGATATGTCTGCCAAAAAGTATTCCTTTGGGATTTGTATATAAAAGGAAATTTAAAATGATGATGTATCGTTGGCCATAGATGCACAGATAGTTTTCGTGTGCAACATTGCTTACTCCACTAAGTGGTATTTTACTTAAAAAAAGAAGAAGAAAAACTACATAGCAATGAAAGTGCAACTGTGAATTGATGATGCCATGACTAAGAACATTAAGAACAAACCACAATTTATTATTCCAATTGAGTGATTTTATTCCTTCAGGGTTTTAAAAATGTCTCAGTTGTTGCATCGGAGTTCATGTGCAAAGCCTGCCACAGTTATTCAGTCTCACAGTCACGGCTGTGTTTTTCAATACAAGAGACGTGAGGCTTCACCTGCCAATCAGTTTGGTAGAATGCAAATAGTTGGAGCTGCTTGTGTTAATTGTTGGCTCAGCACACACAGTGATGGTCTCTTGGATCTTTAACTTGAGAACTATATGGATAGAATTCATGTTATTTTGAGCTTCTGCTCATTTGGCCAATTTCTTCATGTAAAATAAACCATTCTGAAATATGATAATATACCCCCACTGCATTATACAGAAAATGAAATAGGTGTTCTCAAGTTACATGTTCGATAGAAAAGAAAGATATCTAATATTCTACCTGCATGGGCCTAATTCATATTGAATTACATTGTGCATTTTGGAAATTGTCTTTTAAATTAGATTACTTCATTCAGGGATGACGTAAGTTATATTTACGACAGTATAACAGCATGCAAATCATGTGTTTTCTTCAAAGAGTTATGTAATTTATCAAATTATCCATTTTCTTTTGGTTGTGAAAAAAGGTTTCATGTATTAGAAATTATGATGGCGCAAAATATGGAGAGGAAATTTGTAACTATGTAGAAAGTGTGTATCAGAAACACAAATACATTTTTCAAAAATAAGCTGGGACGAAAGTTATGCACAAACAAGAATTCACAGATAAGGCAGACAGTATGACATGACAAAATTGACAGAGATGACAATGCAATCAACTCTTTTACTACCAAATTTTGGGGCTTTTTACTGAAAACATAGGATCATTGAACTATCGGTAGTTATCGCTTTGTACAGGGTGGTCACAAAAAAACTTTACAGTTGATATGTCATTTTCCAGGCTGCCATGATTGAGTCAGTGCCTGGGTACTTCTTTTGTAAACAAACCAAGTATGTTAGATCTTTGGAAAAATGGTTAATGATTAAAATGGGTCATTACTTTTTTTATAGCAGACAAAATGGAAGCCGGGAATGCTCCTGCGTTTTTACTACTCTGGGTTGATCATGGCCCATCAGCAATTTTGAAGCAACTGAGCTTCACAAGACAAAATAAATACAACATAGCATGAAATTGAGAAGACAGAGGCACAATTCAGCACAAGCCAGAAGGTGCTAGAGCAAGTTCAGCCTGCACTATGGCCATTATAAGATTTAAAAACAAAGCCATCTGAAGGTTGATGATCAGGGTGTTGAAATCACAGGAAAAACACATATTAACTACTTAAAAGATCGTCTGAAGCCCTGGATAGATAAGACATACAGTGCTACTGATAGTTTGATCTTCAAACAAGACGGGGCATCAGCCACACTCCCTTGGAAAGCCCAGAACTGGATCAAGGTTCGTTCTGTCAAGTTTCTTGGCGGGACAGTTTGGCCCCTATTATCACAAGATCTCAATCGATGTGATTATTCTTGGTGGACAAACTTAGAGGCAGATCCCTGCCAGACACCACAGACCTTAATTGCCCAATAAAGGCATCCAATAAGTTTGTATGGGAAAAATGGACACAAAGTTAAATTTTTGACACCTCTGTATCATTTAGGCCCACTGCAGAAAAGTCATCAGTCCAAAAGGACCTCCGAATGAATAAATTATATCTAGAAGAGTTATTCTTTGCCATACAAGTTGTTTTTGCATTGAAAAATAAGTAATTGTTACAATGAGCGTTATCCAAAAAATAATTTATAAGTGTACTTTTTTTTTTTGACAACCCTGTGCATTGTAAGTTGTAACATCAATATTCCAACCATTACGTATGTGTTTTTGTCACAACTCAAAATGACTGAGCAGAGGCATTTTATGCTTTTTCCTTTGTGCCAGTATTGACTCAATCTAACTTGGAATGTGACATACTCACTGGACATTTTATTTTGACAAAAAAAACCTTGTTTCTTTAGGTATGTCCTTTGCGATATTTGTTTTTTCATTCAGTGTTTCGTGACAGATTTGTTCTTGGCTGATCCATAAATTCACCCAAGCATTCTGGCCATTGTTCTGGCATTCTGCAGTAATTACAGACTTCAGAAGTAGGAACAAGACGTGACTCGATTGTCATCAAGTGCGTGACTCAATACATTAGTATAATTTGGTATGCGAGAGACAGATATTCATACATGTACATTTTGTGTCCGGTTATATCACTGTGCACTAACGACAGGGGTACCCTCGCCATCAGGGCAGCCATTGAAAATCTCGATTCAATGTAATTTTTTCTCATCCTGAGCTTATTTCATCAAAGCCAAAGCTGATTTTTGTCAAGCATGCAGATCAGATGTTAAGCTAACCCCAGGGCACATCTTCTACGTGTAATTAGTAACAGAACTACCAGATTTTGCCCTTGAAATATATCGTAGGGGTGAGGGTAACCACAAAAGCTTCTCGAGGGTAACACCATTTCCAAATATTGTCATGGCGAGGGTACCACCTAAAATTACTGTTTTTGAAATGTTTCTTTTTTTGCAGTTCAGTGATCATAACAGTGTGATATAAACAGCAATGCAGATGTGGTAGATTTATTAGATACATTAGACATTCGTCAACCAAAATGGATCTCACAGGTCCAAAGGATCTATGATCAAGATCAATGTACGTATGATTTTAAAAGAAGAAGATATGATTTTTTAAATAAGCAAGCATCAGCCACCCACAATGTTAGAATTGCCCCCAAGGATTTAGTATGCCTATCTTGAAAAGTAAAATATACTACTCTTTGTAGATGCAATGCAGTTGACGTGCAATCCTTGCAACAAGCTCTGATTGTGCGCTGACTACTTATTAAGTCTAATTAAAAAATAACGTGCAAGCACTTTAAGAGATGCTTGTAGATACTCTCCCTATGTACCCTTTTGCCTGTTTGAGACATTGGAAAGCAAGATTGGAATAAGAGAGTTGTACGGAGAGGGGCTCGTTACAATTAAGCCACTGGTTATGTCATGGTTTTCAACAAACAGGCATATGATAGACTAGAAATACCATGATTAGGGAAATCTAGACTGTAATTGGGAAATCAAGGAAAGTGGAGAATGGGTGATTGTGAATGCAACATCAACATGTATGTCTGTCTATCTTGTAGGCCTATATGAATGGTAGTTGATGAATATGGTTGAAATATGAAAACAAATAAACAACTACTGATGAATGGAGGAGTGCATGGGAAGTGTTGATGTTACTACGCATGCACCAATGAATGATCACTTGACATTAAGCCTGAATAAATACTACTTTGACAACTAAATGTGCGTAACAGAGAAGAAATGAAAGACGATTGACATTGAGCTTGTATGTGAATGGCAGTTAATTAAGATAGCTATACATGAATTGATACTTAGGCAAATATGTGGGATTTATCTGTTTTTTTATAAACAATAGTATAAACATTAAATGTAGTGGCATGACTTGTGAGAGTGGTGATGGCAAGAGTTTGCAGCCGCACATTGTATACATGTGTGTCTATGTAGAGGCATGCAATTGCGTGGAATTGAGTTCACATAACTTGGATGATTTTTAACAGACATCAATTTGTACAGTTGAGTAATTGAAGATATGAAAGTTTAATTTAGATACACGAATGTGAAAAGAAATAGCAATCTAGTTACTATAGGGCCTAATAGTGATTAATTGGTCTTTGGGGTGTCAAACTGAATTGGTGTTGGAGGTGTGAAACTGAAGTGCACTTGAAAAGGGAAATAGGAATATGAAGTTGAAAAAGGAGTATAGGGGCTTTGACAGCAATTAACAGGCCTGATTGGGATATTATGAAAGCAAATTCATTGAATACACATAGAATTGCTGGCTGAAAGTGGCGGGAAATTCTGGATCGTCGTGGATCAAAACAAAGCGGACGAAACGGAATTAACCACGAGCCAAAGTAGGTCAGCATGACCCAGTTGACTGCATTGTTGATCTTTGACCTGAAAAATGTCAGCCCATTTGTTTTCTTTATTATTTCTTTCATCTCAGAAAGGCACCAAAAGTTTTTCAACGCAAGTAAAAATTCTCATGAGGCTGTATGTAAACTTTTAATGACAGAGGTGAAACAGCACGAAATTGGCAGTTGTCATAAGTTTAGGGAGCCTGCCTCCCACAATAGAGATGCGCTTGCAAAAGCAAGCAAGCATCTCTAAAAAGGGGCAACATCTCACTTGATATCTATCAGATATTGACTTTATATAATTGCAGTTTAGTAGTATTTAGTTCTTGCAATGTATAAGCTTAATCAGCTGGTTGGCCCTATGTATTTATAACACTTGCACGCACGGTGTCATAAATAGCTTGCTTTTGATAAATATATTATATACAGACTGAGTGCTCAACTCTGACATCCCAATGATTGTTCTGAAGGATTGTGTCTCTTCTTATGTTATTAGTTGGTATTATCACTTGTAAATAACGCAAAATTACAAAAATTCTGAAACGAAATGTTGCATGCATTTCCCCTGTGAAACAAAACACGCCAAAAAAGGTAAGGACAGTGGGCCTAGGCCTACAAGTTCTACCATTTCCTAGCTTCAGTACTGTAGCTTCGAGAAGTTCAAAATTTGGTTGATGAGATGCCAGATTAAGGTCTGAAAAAGACCCAGGGGCTGTAAATCAGTCCCCACAGTCACTCAGCAGTCATTTTCAGCGATGTATGTATTGTATACATTGTATAAACCTGTTGCTTCTGGGGGACTAAAGCGGCCCCAGACCACATTAGCACATGCAGAATCTGAAGTGGTTGAAAACATCATTACATCACAACTTAATGAAAGTGTACGCTTCAAGACAGAAAATGTCTTTGAAAAAGTCCATAGTTAGTGATATTTTGGGAATAGTATTTATAACAAGCATGTAATTGTTCACAGAAAGTTTCACTATGGATGGTACTACTATTCAATATTCATGGTTCAGACAAAATGTTTCAGATTGGTGATCAAGTTTGAGCCAGTACAAGTAAAGGTATGAATAACTATTTGATGACAGCACATGAATGATGCAGAGACCTGGGAGTGATTAAATTGAAAACATGATAAAAGCATATGACTGACTGGCGAGAGCACCCATGTCTAGTGATAAATAAATTGAGCGCATTTATTTACAACTTTACTATGAATGTTTCCGAATTAAGTTATGTTTCTTTAAATTCACTTTCAACCTTAGAATATTTCATACTAACAGGAAAAAAATTCCATAAGGGTGTACAACAATGCATCCTTGAGAAGTTAGGCAGATAGATATATAATGGATTGATTGATAGGCAGAATTGATGTGTGCGACTGCATGTGGCATTTTGTGGCCACTGTGGAAGTCTGCAAATTCTGGCTTTTACTAAATTTTACTAAATTCGACCAAAATAAGTGCTATATTATTGTAAAACTAATTTACTGTGTGTAAAAAAAAAATAGAAATCTAAAATTTGAACCAGTTTTAAACCTCTTCAACTGTAACATCTGACTGGTATTCATCTAACTGAGAGTCTAACATTTTTTTTGTAATCTTTCAATCGTAATAAGTGTACAATGTACATAGTGTACAAGGTGGTCAAAAAAAAACTTTACACTTATGAATAATTTTTTGGATGACGCTCATTGTAACAAATGCTTATTTTTCAATGCAAAAACAACTTGTATAGCAAAGAATAACTCTTCTAGAGACAATTTATTCATTCGGAGGTCCTTTTGGACTGATGACTTTTCTGCAGTGGGCCTAAATGATGCAGAGGTGTCAAAAATGTAACTTTGTGTCCGTTATTCACATACAAACGTAATGGAAGCCTTTATTGGGCAACTAAGGTCTGTGGTGTCTTGCAGGGATCTGCCTCTAAGTTTGCCCGTCCAGAATAATCACATTGATTGAAATCTTGTGATAACAGGGGCCATATTGTCCCGCTGAGAAACTTGACAGAGCGAACCTTGATCCAGTTCTGGGCTTTCCAAGGGAGTATGGCTGATGCCCCGTCTTGTTTGAAGATCAAATTATCTGTGGCACTGTATGTCTTATCTATCCAGGGCTTTAGATGCTCTTTCAAGATGTTAATATGTACTTTTCATGTGATTTCAACATCCTGATCATCCACCTTCAGACCGCTTTGTTTTAAAATCTTATAATGGCCATAGTGAAGTCTGAATTTGCTCTAGCACCTTCTGGTTTGTGCTGAATTGTGCCTCTGTCTTCTCAATTTCATTTTATGTTGTATTCATTTTGTCCTGTGAAGCTCAGTAGCTTCAAAATTGCTGATGGGCCATGAACAACCCAGAGTAGTAAAAACGCAGGAGCACTCCCGGCTTCCATTTTGTCTGCTATCAAAAAAGTAATGAACCGTTTTGATTATTAACCGATTTTCCAAATATCTAACATACTTGGCTTGTATACAAAATAAGTACCCTGGCACTGACTCAATCATGGCAGCCTGGAAAATAAAATATCAACTGTAAAGTTTTTTTTTGACCACCCTGTAGTGCAGAGTATGCCTGGGCAATTGTTACCTAGATGGTAGTCAATTAATTTTAAGATTTTCCTCTATTGATAGGGTTAATTGTAATTATGTTCTTGATTGGAATTTCCAGTTGCTAACATCAGAAGTCCAGTCAAGTGTCAGTTCAAGTTGTTATCTATTGCAACAAAGAGCAAATTGAATATTAAGCTGATGCATTGCCCCTTCTACCTAGACCATCTGCTGGGATTGCTGAGGAATGTATCTTACATTACCCTCGCCATTTGCTTTGGAGGTTACCCTCGCCAACCGGAAGTGACCCTCGCCCAAAACTTGCAGTACCCTCGCCACTTCCGGGTTGGTACCCTCGCCAATTCTGTTGGTACCCTCGCCAAAAAGTGCTGGTACCCTCGCCAAAATGCTGGTACCCTCGCCAAAAAGTGCTGGTACCCTCGCCAAAATGCTGGTACCCTCGCCCTGCCATTTTTCGTTTTTTGTGGTACCCTCACCTCGAGTGATTTCTAATTTCTTGGATGTCTTACTTCATGTTGCTTGCTTGACTATGGTATTTGGCAATGATTCATTCCACAAGCCCTTTAACCTATCTCAACATTTTGAAGACCTCTCTCACTCTACATTTTTTGCAATTTCACTTTGAAATCACGAATGGAGAGTTGTAATGGCTACCCTGATGGCGAGGGTACCCCCCTCGTTAGTGCACAGTGTATATGTGTGGTTATAATATACACCTGCAGAGTCTGAAGAACCACTACAAAAATATTTTTAACCAAAAAGGAACGTAACTTTGAAATTTGCTGTAGATGATAATTACATTGTAAAATCAATATTCCAACCATTATGTGCAATTTTAAAAGTACATGTATGTGTTTTTTGTCACAACTCAAAATGACTGAGCAGAGGCATTTTATGTTTTTTCTACATTAAATGAGTGGATACTATCACCATTTATCCACCAATATTGTTGACGTGCGTAGTAGCTCAGTCATAAGCTGGCATTTACAACTGAGTAATTATCAATGAGCACTACACGGAATCCATGCTGTTATTAGAAGCAGCTATTCGCAGAGAATAAAATTGCCAGAAATAGGCCCACAGGACATATCAATTGCAGCTGTTCATAGCTATGCCAATTCCGTCTTTTATGATTCGGAGAGATGGAATAGAAAGGATGTGTCTTGCATACTGTGTTGGGATCAGCCGAGGATTTCTCGAGATCAAAAACAGGAAATTAAAAATGATGATATATAATATTTGGCTAGAGGCTGAAGTGTTTGCACCAATAGGTTAACATACTTGGAAGTGGGATTGATGAAATCAATTTATGAATAATCAAATGCATCCAGAGTGCTAAGCAAAAATTACGCACCAATGAGAAAGCGCCGAGGAGACCACAACCTATGACACTTTGGTTTACTCGATAATTGTGACACATCACCCTTTACGCAGACTGCAGAGCAATAAGTAAATTTCATGTCTGTTTTGTATTCACACAGACACTAAAGCTTCCAGGTTGTATAATTGCTTCATCACATACATCAAAGGCCAATCACCCCAGGTCAAAGTGTACTTGTGTAATTGGAGCAAGCTATGAATTTGTTCATGCATCCATGGTACAATTAAAGTTACTGAAGAATGGCTATTGATATTTCAATGGTAAAAGCCAGAGCAGCCAATCACGAGGGTTGATGATATCATGGAGAGAGTGGGATTTCTCGACATGTTACACATTTACTGCATGTGAGGGGTCTCAAGATCATTCACCTGGTATGGCCAGCGATGTGATTGAAAAGATATTTTGACTCATTTTGACATCGGGTAGACAGCAATTACATCACAGAAGTCATCCTGACATTAGGCTATTGTCAAATGCATATTGTACATGTATACCATGCACCTCTTGTGTTTATGTTATTTAATTTTTGTATAATATGGACATTAATTTGATACCTGATTAATGGTAATTTCTGAACATCCTCTCACAAAGGACCAAATTCATGACGTTGGAAATAAGACTTGTTTTGTGTGCCATCCTGGTAACATGGTGGCATATCAAACCAAGTCAATCAAATGCCCTCTGAAAATTTGCAGTCAATGTCTAACGTCTGATCTCAAAGAAATCCAGGTGCGACTTTCTTCGAGAAGGTCCATGCAAATTTTTGAATTTACACCTTTAGACATTCAGCCGAGCATGCCTGCACTGTTAAAAAATAATTGTCAATTTACAGACATTTCGGGAAATTTTTTTCCAGAACACTCTGTAAGTTCACAGAAAACATATTTGTGTGCACACTGGATTTTCAGTAATCATACAGGCATTTTGACAGTAATGATTGAGACTTTTTCAGTAAGCTCACAGAATAACCAGTTATATATAATGACTTGTGAAAGGTGTCACAAATACAGAAACTGAGATTGTTAGTTTTATTTATTTTTTGGTCAGTTAATGAAAACGAATATTAATCTGTTCATAGAATGAGATTTAGTTATTCTGAGCTTTTACTGCTATTTTTGTAAGTAAAATAAGCCTTTTAGAGAATGATAATTGACTGCTGTGTCAAGTTACATACAATAGAAAAGAATGATTTCCAATAGTAGGTATATTTGCGATATACATGTAACAGAAAAGTAAACAGTCTTCTTTAAGAATTATTTTTTGATTTATAACAAGCCATGGAAAAATTATGCATGAACAAGATATGCACCAATGAGGCTGTATGACATGAGACACATTATATGACCCTGTTCGTTTAGTACCAAATTGTTAGGCTATTTCAGAAAATTATTGCATCATCTGGAATGTTGAATTATTAATGAAAGGTTGTCATTCAAACATTTTACGATATATGATTTTTTCAAGCATTTTACGATCAAATTTGTAATTTTACTGTAACATATTTAGTGTTTTTTTTTTCACAAAAACTCAAACTGAAAGAACATCTATAGGCATTTGAAGTTTTCTAATTAGCACAAAACTTTAAACTAATTAGCTAAACGGATCTTCCAAAATTGGCGTGCATCTGCATTTGGAGAAAAATAATCCTAGCTGCCAGCCTGTATCAAATGACGTGCTTGCAGCCATTTGCTCTTGTTCAATGTGGATAAGACTTCCTGTAACTTTGGATTTGGGCCATTATTCATAAAATTGTTGGTCTATGTTTCAGTTTGTGCAATATTTTTGGTAGTAGGGAAATTGTCATTTTATGCTTGCTCAGTCTCTTTGTGTTTGTTTTTTATTGAGCATCAACTATTTTATTCTGCCGGAAAATTGCCCAGAGATGTGGGAGTGTGAAACAAAATTGCAAATTGCATGGGTCTCAAGCCGAGCATTAAACTGCTTGCAGAAGAAGAGAATGACAGCGAATGGGGAAAAAATCCAAATGGTGCAGCAATGTCACTAATGTCCATCATGGCTCAGTCATAAGCTGGTATTTATGACTCGGAAATGATGGTTGACCGTCATCATCCAAAAATGTCAATAGAAGTTCACTATTCTGGGAGAATCACATTTCCTGATATGAGCTCACAGGACTTACCAAATGCAGCTGTTTCTTGAAATGTCAATGATACTATTCTCCGTCTTAGATAATTCATAAGGGATATTCACTTTATATCCGGCATGAATTATAATATATGTCTATGCATGGCAATTGCTACTCAATCCATACAGATATTCAGCATTTTCTTTGCAGGAGGGATATGTCTGCCAAAAAGTATTCCTTTGGAATTTGTATATAAAAGGAAATTTAAAATGATGATGTATCGTTGCATAGATGTGCAGATATTATGTGTGTGCAACATTGCTTACTCCACTAAGTGGTATTTTACTTAAAAAAAAGAAGAAGAAAAACTACATAGCAATGAAAGTGCAACTGTGAATTGATGATGCCATGACTAAGAACATTAAGAACAAACCACAATTTATTATTCCAATTGAGTGATTTTATTCCTTCAGGGTTTTAAAAATGTCTCAGTTGTTGCATCGGAGTTCATGTGCAAAGCCTGTAACAGTTATTCAGTCTCACATTCACGGCTGTGTTTTTCAATACAAGAGACGTGAGGCTTCACCTGCCAATCAGTTTGGTAGAATGCAAATAGTTGGAGCTGCTTGTGTTAATTGTTGGCTCAGCACACACAGTGATGGTCTCTTGGATCTTTAACTTGAGAACTATATGGATAGAATTCATGTTATTTTGAGCTTCTGCTCATTTGGCCAATTTCTTCATGTAAAATAAACCATTCTGAAATATGATAATATACCCCCACTGCATTATACAGAAAATGAAATAGGTGTTCTCAAGTTACATGTTCGATAGAAAAGAAAGATATCTAATATTCTACCTGCATGGGCCTAATTGAATTACATTGTGCATTTTGGAAATTGCCTTTTAAATTAGATTACTTCATTCAGGGATGACGTAAGTTATATTTACGACAGTATAACAGCATGCAAACCATGTGTGTTCTTCAAGAAGTTATGTACAAATATAATTTATCAAATTATCCATTTTCTTTTGGTTGTGAAAAAAGGTTTCATGTATTAGAAATTATGATGGCACAAAATATGGAGAGGAAATTTGTAACTATGTAGAAAGTGTGTATCAGAAACACAAATACATTTTTCAAAAATAAGCTGGGACGCAAGTTATGCACAAACAAAAATTCACAGATAAGGCAGACAGTATGACATGACAAAATTGACAGAGATGACAATGCAATCAACTCTTTTACTACCAAATTTTGGGGCTTTTTACTGAAAACATAGAATCATTGAACTATCGGTAGTTATCGCTTTGTACAGGGTGGTCACAAACAAAACTTTACTGTTGATATGTCATTTTCCAGGCTGCCATGATTGAGTCAGTGCCTGGGTACTTCTTTTGTAAACAAACCAAGTATGTTAGATCTTTGGAAAAATGGTTAATGATTAAAATGGGTCATTACTTTTTTTATAGCAGACAAAATGGAAGCCGGGAATGCTCCTGCATTTTTACTACTCTGGGTTGATCATGGCCCATCAGCAATTTTGAAGCAACTGAGCTTCACAGGACAAAATAAATACAACATAACATGAAATTGAGAAGACAGAGGCACAATTCAGCACAAGCCAGAAGGTGCTAGAGCAAGTTCAGCCTGCACTACGGCCATTATAAGATTTAAAAACAAAGCCATCTGAAGGTTGATGATCAGGGTGTTGAAATCACAAGAAACACACATATAAACATCTTAAAAGATCGTCTGAAGCCCTGGATAGATAGGACATACAGTGCTACAGACAGTTTGAACTTCAAACAAGACGGGGCATCAGCCACACTCCCTTGGAAAGCCCAGAACTAGATCAAGGTTCGTTCTGTCAAGTTTCTTGGCGGGACAGTTTGGCCCCTATTATCACAAGATATCAACCGATGTGATTATTCTGGGTGGACAAACTTAGAGGCAGATCCCTGCAAGACACCACAGACCTTAATTGCCCAATAAAGGCATCCAATAAGTTTGTATGGGAAAAATGGACACAGAGTTAAATTTTTACACCTCTGTATCATTTAGGCCCACTGCAGAAAAGTCATCAGTCCAAAAGGACCTCCGAATGAATAAATTATCTCTAGAAGAGTTATTCTTTGCTATACAAGTTGTTTTTGCATTGAAAAATAAGTAATTGTTACAATGAGCGTTATCCAAAAAATTATTTATAAGTGTAAATTTTTTTTGACAACCCTGTGCATTGTAAGTTGTAACATCAATATTCCAACCATTACGTATGTGTTTTTGTCACAACTCAAAATGACTGAGCAGAGGCATTTTATGCTTTTTCCTTTGTACCAGTATTGACTCAATCTAACTTGGAATGTGACATACTGGACATTTTATTTTGAAAAAAAAACCATGTTTCTTTAGGTATGTCCTTTGCGATATTTGTTTTTTCATTCAGTGTTTCGTGACAGATTTGCTCTTGGCTGATCCATAAATTCACCCAAGCATTCTGCCCATTGTTCTGGCATTCTGCAGTAATTACAGCCTTCAGAAGTAGGAACAAGACGTGACTCGATTGTCATCAAGTGCGTGACTCAATACATTAGTATAATTTGGTATGCGAGAGACAGATATTCATACATGTACATTTTGTGTCCGGTTATATGTGTGGTTATAATATACACCTGCAGAGTCGGAAGAACACTATAAAAATATTTTTAACCAAGATGGAACGTAACTTTGAAATTTACTGTGGATGATAATTAGATTGTAAAATCAATATTCCAACCATTATGTGCAACTTTAAGAGTACATGTATGTGTTTTTTGTCACAACTCAAAATGACTGAGCAGAGGCATTAAAATTATGTTTTTTCTACATTAAATGAGTGGATACTATCACCATTTATCCACCAATATTGTTGACGTGCGTAGTAGCTCAGTCCTAAGCTGGCATTTACAACTGAGTAATTATCAATGAGCACTACACGGAATCCATGCTGTTATTAGAAGCAGCTATTCGCAGTAAATAAAATTGCCAGAAATAGGCCCACAGGACATATCAATTGCAGCTGTTCATAGCTATGCCAATTCCGTCTTTTATGATTCGGAGAGATGGAATAGAAAGGATGTGTCTTGCATACTGTGTTGGGATCAGCCGAGGATTTCTCGAGATCAAAAACAGGAAATTAAAAATGATGATATATAATATTTGGCTAGAGGCTGAAGTGTTTGCACCAATAGGTTAACATACTTGGAAGTGGGATTGATGAAATCAATTTATGAATAATCAAATGCATCCAGAGTGCTAAGCAAAAATTACGCACCAATGAGAAAGCGCCGAGGAGACCACAACCTATGACACTTTGGTTTACTCGATAATTGTGACACATCACCCTTTACGCAGACTGCAGAGCAATAAGTAAATTTCATGTCTGTTTTGTATTCACACAGACACTAAAGCTTCCAGGTTGTATAATTGCTTCATCACATACATCAAAGGCCAATCACCCCAGGTCAAAGTGTACTTGTGTAATTGGAGCAAGCTATGAATTTGTTCATGCATCCATGGTACAACTAAGTTACTGAAGAATGGCTATTGATATTTCAATGGTAAAAGCCAGAGCAGCCAATCACGAGGGTTGATGATATCATGGAGAGAGTGGGATTTCTCGACATGTTACACATTTACTGCATGTGAGGGGTCTCAAGATCATTCACCTGGTATGGCCAGCGATGTGATTGAAAAGATATTTTGACTCATTTTGACATCGGGTAGACAGCAATTACATCACAGAAGTCATCCTGACATTAGGCTATTGTCAAATGCATATTGTACATGTATACCATGCACCTCTTGTGTTTATGTTATTTAATTTTTGTATAATATGGACATTAATTTGATACCTGATTAATGGTAATTTCTGAACATCCTCTCACAAAGGACCAAATTCATGACGTGGGAAATAAGACTTGTTTTGTGTGCCATCCTGGTAACATGGTGGCATATCAAACCAAGTCAATCAAATGCCCTCTGAAAATTTGCAGTCAATGTCTAACGTCTGATCTCAAAGAAATCCAGGTGCGACTTTCTTCGAGAAGGTCCATGCAAATTTTTGAATTTACACCTTTAGACATTCAGCCGAGCATGCCTGAGTGACAATAACTCAGTTGCCTAGCTGCTCGGTAAAAAGTATGATTTATGAAAAACCCTATCTAAAATAATTTCCTGAAACACAATTTAACACAAAAAGGTACTATTAAATCCAAAAAAGTTCCTTTTTGCCTAATTGTTAGGTTTACACTTATAAAACCTGCGATGATATTCACTATATCAAATGTAAAATGTTTATGATTTATTTGACAGTAAACCGAGACTGCCTTATGATATATTTGCCTTGTTTCTTTTCAATTCTGTTTTTGTTATGTGGCCATTTACTTCATATATCTTTATTATATTGTTAATAATCCTGCTATACTGTTTCACAAAAGCAAGCCTTGCATTGGGGTGAAATACATTATACACTAACGCCAGAAGTGACATCTTTCTTCTTAATGAAACATATGGATAGTCACATACAACAAAAATTCTATGAAGCAAGATTTCACCTAATTTGTGCAAAGTGGTTTGGCTTAACAACAGTTTTGATAAGAGAAAAATTGGCATCTCTCGAGTGTCTGGGTTACTCCGGCAATGACGGTGACCTTAAATGGCGATATTCAAAGCATAAATTTATGATCATTGGCCGTTAGATATGAAACATGATTCAACAGACTCAGAAAATTATGTTCAATAATGTAAGGAGAAATTCAATGGTGACATTCTGTCTTCAATGCAAGAGATGGTGCTATCATGGGGTCCTTCATAGAAATATGTTTTTAGTAACATAGATAGCTGAAGACCAACATGTACAGTGCTGATGGAGAGTAAGTTCAATGGATGATGTTTTGCTAACTATTGGATCAATGCCAAACATCCTCAACCGAAATGCTTGCGGGAGCATGGATTCTTAACCAATGAGATAAAAATGTATCATAGCCTGAAGGCGGATATTTTAGGCTGCCAATTTTCTTTGTTACAAACGGGTCAAAGTCTCAGATAGACAAGTTTCCCTACTTTCAAAAAGCACTGTCATGTATTCCTACATTGTAATTTCATGGATACCAGTTGACAAAACTGTTGCGACGATGATCAAAATCAGAAAATAGTTTCAAAACTATTTTAAATTGTTAAAACATTTACAGAATGCCACATTTTCAGAATATGATTTGTAGATGGATTTCTCGTGGGCAATCTGGAAGATTAATCCATCAGCACAAACAACCATGGACATAACCACAGCTAGTTTTGAATGCAAAATAATTATTGTGTATGCCAATGGAAAGAATGGGCATCATGTGGGTTTGGCACATTACTTCCTGTGATATGCAACAGAGGCAGGATGTCAAAAATGAGTTTGCTAATCAAGGGCACCTCATGACAGTGTGTTATAACAATGCCCATATCAGTGTAAGGTCTTAGTCGCACATCTTTTGTGACACTTAGATTAATTATTTTATGCAACTGGGTAAAAATATCTGTTATGCTGTCAGCTAGCTTGCCAGCCAGCCCAAGCGTCATTCAGCACCTCCCAGCCAGCTGATATGAATAATCTTTTTTCCCAACCAGCCCCTCAACTGCTTTCTCATTACCTGACTGCAAATTTCATTGGTTGAACCCAAAAAATTGACTCCCAGCGGACAACTTTGCCAGCTGGGAAATCCTAGGCTCCTAGCTGACAGTCTGCCTGCCAGCCGGGCACCTGCTTCATAACAGATATTTGGTATAACAGATCATGGGGTGCCCCTGCTAATTAGAGCTAATTAGCTGTTGCCAATTTTCCAGGCACATGTACCACTGTATATAACGTGACAAATTCATTTTTGAAAATCATGTCATTCAGGCAGAAGAAGAATGCAAAAAACAAATTTTGCCAAACATTCTGTCAAAAAAGATTCTTGTGTCACTAAAAAAGTGCTCTTTTTATTGTATTTTAATACAATGAAAATTATATGTAGTTGCCCTGGATTTTATCTTATTAGTAATTGCCTGCACGCACATTCTGACCAAATTCATATGTACTAATGAGAATGCACTGATGAGGCCATAACCTAAAGCTCGTGACCTTGTCGCTGTTATGACAAATCCTGCCACATCACGGTCTTGCAAGGAAATCAGTTCTCTTTTGGTATTCACGAATGCTAGCAAGATACACATTTACTTTTTCATAGACAGACAGATAGACAGACAGACAGACAGAAATGTTTATTTGACATGAATCCACATACAGTTACAATGAATACAAAACATGGTTTTATTATTTCAATGTCAGGAGACATTCATTTTGCCACGAATATGGCGCTAGCATGAATGCCACCTATTAGAAAAGAAAATATCAAATTAAATTTTAATTACCACAAATTTTCACATTATGTCAAATAAATTGAAAATCACAATTTTCTTAAAAAATAAATGATGATAGGTGAAATGATAAATGAAAGGTGAAGGGGGATAAATGAAAATGAGATGAGGGTCAATGGGATGAAATGAAATGAAATGGTCAGCAAAATAAAAGGGATGAAACAATATTACCTATAGTTCGAGGAACATATAAAGCAATTTTGTATGGAACATTGTTCCTGATACCGGTGGATCAATGAATTTTTAATATACAAGGAGAAGCCAAACTCGCTATGAGTTGTGGCCTTTCCCAGAATGGAATTTGAAGTACTATTTAAAACTTGGGTAACATGTATCTGACACTATTTTCGGAATAGGCATGATATAGGCGACAGAGGGGGCTTATCATTATAACCGAAAACTCTGTGCCAATATACTGAATATTGCTTCATAGTAGTCATTTCATAGAATGGGTTTCAATCATTTACTGACCGTTCCGACATTATTGTCATGTACATAGTGAAAAAAAAAGTGATCTAGAGTTCTCGATGTTGTAAGCAGCAGGATGACGTCACTTTTGTATTGCCTAATTTGGCGAATAGACGGCTTGATAACTATGATATTAGCCTAATATCATTAGATGGACATTTGACAATAAACTCAAAATTCAGTGTTTTATCAGTATCAGAAAATATCGGAAGCCCAATACTGACTAGGGACAATTTCCCAGGATGGACATATATGTCTGATTCTATAGCTTGCTGTGTACATAGAATTTTTCCTCATATAGTTGGTTCTGTTTACTGCTCTTCATCGAAGATTTATTCTTTCACAGAGTTATATGATTTAGGCCTATGTGTATAAAATTGTTTCAAAATTTCTGTCAATTGAACAAGAACATGCATGTTGTCATATAGGCCGATGTAAGGTCAATATTTCTGTATCTGACACTTAAACTGCATAGATTTCATTGTGCCAAAATAGGTATTATTCAAATGTTTATTACACTGTCTATATAAACTGACAGGTGCAATTTAAATTTATGGACCTGAGAGTTTCGAGGTCAAACTGAAAAACACAGTCTCTGCATCTCTTCACTGCATCACAGAGATTGCACGCGCTTGGGGCATTTCCGATCTTGACCTCTTTCGGAGGACAGTTATTGGAATGTCAACAGCCCTTTTACATTCTCCACTCCCGAGAGACTCCCCAAGCATCTGGAAATGGCGAAGGCCAAATCCTTAATGGCTGCTTGGGTGGCTCTTTCACCAAAACTGAGGGGGTCTGTGATGCCCTACTTTTTTATTGTTAATAAAGAAATTCAGCAGCTAGCCTTTTGACGGATTAAATGTCTTCATCAATTCTCAACAACCGAAAGTTTTAACAGGAAAATGTAAAATAGCAAAGCGTAATAATCCAGACGAATGGTGCGATTACAAAGTTATCATTGTAAAAATGGTGTTCATCCATTAATTGAGAAGGTTTCATCAGTTTTCCCTGGTTGGTTTCCATGCTGGCTGGCACAGCTGTGGTCTTAATCTAAAAAGACAGCAAAATGGATGTTTCCTATTATCCAAGATCATGTTATCAAATTCAATTTCTAATGTCGTTTTGTGAATTTCATCAATTTTAATTCTAATTTCATGTTACTTGAATAAACAAATGCTATCTAGGTGAAATAAAACTTAATGTTTGGATGATTTCACACTAAAGATATTTCTTAATTTGTCCATGATCGAGATTTTGAAAGAAAATGAAATTTTGCAGTTTTGAATGAAATTCATATCATTGGAATGAAAATTTATGCAAACTATAACCAGAGAGGATACAAACAGTGAGGCAAATGATATGGTGGAAGTACCTTTAAAACTCTCCTCCAGTATATAGGTCCCAAGGCTGCAATCAAGCCTGAGACCGCACGGTTACTTTTAAACACCAGCGGATGACGATCGTCACTCATCCACATATATTTCTATGTAGGTACAGTTACTGTCTTAAACTGAACAATCTTATTTCTCTTTTTCAGGATGAGAAAAATCAAGTGCTAACCACATTTGGATGGCTCGAAGTCGTATGTATATTTTTGTGTCTCTAATTTCTTCTTAGCCTAAAATAGATTAAGTATCATATGGAAGAATTTTGCCTTTATATGCACATGAAATGAAATGTCAAAGACATGCTTTATTGAAACAGATGTCATTCGATACGACGATATCTGGAACAGAACTAGATGTGTGCACAATAAATGTAATAAGAAATTTTAAAATTGTCATGCCAGAGTATATGATTACCTTAATTATCCCCCCTAATGCCAGGAGGGCCAAATATTGTATTTTAAATTTGATGTTGAATTTTTTTTAACTTGCCTATAGAGAAATGGATCAACAACACTAGTTTTTCTTAGGTACATGTTGATGACAAACTTGAGTGAATTCTGCTGGGTAGGTAGTATGTAAAGAGACTGTTTGTGACGCTGCTTAAAGGGGCAGTCTGAAATATTTTTTGTCCATTCTGATACCAAACCTTTTAAAATATGTACAAGACCGGCATTAAAAGTTGAGATATTAGGATTCTCAGTCATGAGTTTGGTTCATCAATCTTGGCCGTGCGCCCTTGGCATGTGACATGGCGGAGATAAAACCCTTCAGCTCCTGTTACAGCAGCTTGTCAATCGGACAGAAAGCTTTCATTAATCACATTTATGGTGCACGGCTTCCAGTGCAGGGCTTGTCAAAAGTGATCCCGTCTCCATCTCATGTGACTTGATAGCTGGAGATTAGTGAAGGGAGTATGCCCAGGGGGTTCACTGCCACCCACAATCCCACACAACATGACTATTCAGGATTTCAACTTAATTTCTGTGTTCTGAAATCTCCCAGTAAAAAGTGGGACATGCATGGTAGTTTGTTTACATGAAGTCAGACATGATATTTATTTTCATCAGTACATTTTATTGTTGGCATGCAAACCAGAGATGAAAAACCTAATCTAGATAATGAATATCCCCAACAATGGTTGGAAGGGTAAACTGCCAAAACAACACAAAATTTAGACAAGCCAGTCTACATCAGCATCCCTCTTGATAACGCTTGTTGTGATTTATTTAAAAATAATTAGGATTTATGGATTCCAAAATAAATGGAACAACTCAAGAATATCTCACCAAACCAGATGACGTAGATAGATAGATAAATATTTTATTTATGTCTCACCCTGTATACAATAAAACTAAAAACAAGTGACATTATAAAAAAACAGGCCTCTCTGAAAAGAGATATGGGAGACAGTACAATTTTAAAATACAAACATATCACAGATACTAAATAAAAAATAAAAAAAATATCACAGTTAAAAACTTGCAGTTAAAATCATATCACAGTTAAAAACATGGCAGTTAAAATCATATCACAGTTAAAAACATGGCAGTTAAAATCCTATCATAGTTAAAAACAAGCAGTTATGACAGTATTTGAATTATTACTAATTAAAACCATAGAGGATTGACCTTCTCAATGATAGTA
Source organism: Platynereis dumerilii (assembly GCA_026936325.1). Taxonomy (NCBI): domain Eukaryota; kingdom Metazoa; phylum Annelida; class Polychaeta; order Phyllodocida; family Nereididae; genus Platynereis; species Platynereis dumerilii. The sequence continues at coordinate 178,248,568 of JAPTHN010000001.1, read as the reverse complement.
TATTAAAGCAGGCTTTGGCACTAACAAAACACATCTTCTCATTATTTAAGAAAAAACAAAGTTTTTCAGTATCACTCAGGGAAACAAACTCGTTATCTACTGACATGGCATGAGTTACAATATCTCTTCTGATATCATCATATGTACTACAACGTATAAGAACATGTTCCTCCGTCTCAACCTCACTATTACATGTTGGACAAATTCTGTCATCAATAGCCAAATGTTCATATCTGCCTGTTTCAAGCCTTAAGGGCGCAACACCACATCTGAACTTAGACAAAGCACTTCGATAATTCTTATTATAAATTATTTTTAAATATGGTGATGTCTTACAATCATTTTTAAATAATTTATATGTTCTTAATTTTGCTGACTGAGTCATCTTAGAGTACCATTGAATTTCATAAAATTCTTCTAACACCTCTTTTATGTCATACATAGTATTTTTAAAGTCATACATGGGGTTATTCATATGTTGCATTTGAATATCTAAATAGAATTTACTAACTCTGAAGCACCAATTCTTCTTATTGTGACGAACATAATTCAAAGACCACAGAAAAATGACGTATGTACTGAAAATAAGAGAAAGATGGCAGCCCTCAGACAGGTGCAATGGAATGGAAGTCAAAGAATGGTTTCTAAATCAAGAGCTTTTGACTTTTCCTTTGGCTCTTTTAACTACAACATGCAAATGGTGTGTCAAAAGCTTTCAAACAGATGAGATTCAAAAGGGCATGGGGGAAAGAGGCTGCTACATTGATTTACAGAAAGAAGCAACATTTCAAAGAGCACGGGTCTGCCTTCAGACATGACACAACAAGGCATCCCTCTCCATGGAAAGCCATGGAGGGAAGCTCCTGGAGAGGAATAAATGGCATCAGAACAAATCAAACAAGCCTTTACTGGGATTTTAAGCCCAGATCAAAGCACATTCTCAGCACGATTGCCTGTAATCAAAGGATTCAAGCAAGGAGGTGTTGTCTGCCTTTGGTTTATCTTGTGCGGATTCATTCTAAAATTATAATGAGCTTGGAAAGTTTTCGAGCTACATTTGAATATCAGGTGTTTGCAGGTGAATCCTAAAATTGAGAAAATAGGAATTTCTGAAGTTATATTTACTGCAGCAATAATCCAAGAAGAAGTGTTCTTAACTTTAAAAGTTACAATTACAAATGTAATTGAACGCTTTAAAAATCAAATGTTGTACGATGCGCACATTAATTCCTCAATCGAACGTCTCCAGACAAAAACATATTCATAAACCTATCATATTTCTGTGATATTTTAAATGTTTGCCTCACAAATGTCAGATTCTTTTTATTTCCCTCAGAAAATGTATCAATTGCTTCATTTCAGCATTGGAAAGATGAATTCATGAAGTGGAATGCCAGCGAGTACGGCGGTCTGTCCAGGGTCATAGTTCCCCCTCAGCTAATATGGCTGCCAGACTTTGGCCTGGAGAACAGGTTAGTGACGTCATCACTTTGTGTTGTGGTGGTTTCCTTACGTCATACTTGCATGCTACCCCCTGTGTTTGTCCAAATGCTTTTTGCAGCGGCATCCTTGGCCGTTTCCCCTGCATCTGCAGCAAAAGGAAGGATGGCATATTTGTTTCTTGGCTTTCCTCTTTGCCCTTCTTTTACTTCCCCTGTCTTTCTCCTCTTCCTCCTCAAAAACGACCGTCCGACCGGATCACCTTACATGGCTCGTGCCCTGCTCCCTGGATATTAGTTCCTGAAAACTCAGTTAAATAATTTTTATCCCCACAACAGAAAAGATGTAAAGCCAATCTGTTGTCACTCCAATTTATAAATAAAAAACACAATCTAGTCACATTGACAAGATTCTCAAGAACCTGCTCAAAAGTTGAAAATGTGAACAGAGTTGTACGTCCAACTTCTTTTCCTTTTTGGTCACACATTTTCACAAGAATCTGTGAAATTTTAAAATCTGTTTCACTATCCGTTGACTTTTCTCAGTTTAAACACCTTTGGTCTGAATGTATGTACGTTGACCTATAGTCATGTGGAAACCACAGTGTTTTGTTATTTTATTCAAACATTTTCATTGGATTTTGAACTTTTAAGACAAATTTTGTTGATTCCGTTTGATTTTCACCACTGGGTGACATAACGCACAGGGCCTGGCCTTTTCTGCTTAACTTCAGGGCTTATAACCAAAATGTAAGAAAGGTCAAGAATTTCCTACGTGATGTCAAAGTCACAGAATACACCTCTCAGTAAGTGATTGCTATGGCGTCATTCTTGATTCCACCATCCACCTGTCCGCTGTTACCCTCACCTGCTCTGCACTAAAACTCTCGCTTCCTTCCATTTACTTATTCATTCTGGTCTGCACTGCAAACTCAATGTCATTTCCATCCTAGAATTAGCTCCATTTGACAGACTACTAATGTTGTATAAGTGGTGTCTACTAATGTTGTATAAGTGGTGTCTACTAATGTTGTATAAGTGGTGTGTTTTACCAGATCGTGACTCATACATATGGCTTACGTCTGCATTTGCCCATTGTGCGTCTGTGATGAATGAAATTGCTTCTCCATTTCCTGTCCATATTATGTGTTTTTTCAGATATCAAGTGATAACAATCGAATTTCACTTCTTATATGCTCAGGTGCACTTCTGCCTGCGGAAATCTAATTGAATTCTATTGTGTTACAGTGCGGAGGCAATCTACGATGATCAGGCCGACAAGAAGTTCCGTGCAGGTGTGGACCATGACGGGGAAATCCAGTGGGTGCCCGGAGGAAAGTTCATTACGTCATGTCAGTTGGACATTACCCTGTATCCCTTTGACAGCCAGCACTGTGAGATGGACTTCGTTGACTGGACGTATGATGGCAGATTTGTCAATTTGCGGAATGGAAGTTCGAGCATCGGTCTTGACGTATACAAAAAACACGGGGAATGGGACATCATCAAGACGGAATGCATGAAGCTGGACCAGTTTTTTGACTCAGATCCTGGAATTCCTTTTCCGACCGTTAAATTCATCCTACACCTGAAGCGGAAGCCGCGCTTTTATATGATCAATGTGGTGGCTCCCTGCATCCTGATGAGCGTGCTTGCCCTCCTTGTGTTCTATCTGCCGCCTGATTCCGGAGAAAAAGTCTCTCTCGGAATAACAGTCCTCCTCTCCTTCTCTGTCTTCCTCCTTCTAATTGCTGAAAATGTCCCAAAAACCTCAGATTATGTTCCTCTCATTGGTAAGTTATGCTTTCTGATAGCCGATTATGACACCCTGTTAGATAATCAAATCGTAGACCGCATGTATACGCAAGGAAATTATAACTGCCTATAAAAAAATTCAAATTGAATGAATGATTCTTTTGATCTTGCACAAATGATGATCAATACAAATTTCCTATCAATTAAAGTAGAATTACGTACAAATGCAAAATCAAGTTACCTCTGTCATATTTTGTCTTGGATTCTTATGGAGACTCAGCCTGACAGGCGCTTTTTCTTATCAGTTTGTGTAAGAAAATTTGATCCTGCAGCCTTTCTGTTTGCATAGGATGTCAGTTTTGTGGACAGGCTTATTTTGACATGAACAAATTTTCCTTCCTTCAGTTCATGACAGGCAGTTAATTCGCAATTAATCGGTTGCAAATCAATCTTCCAGAAAGTGTGCTTTTCTTTGATGATCTTGTAATTCTTTATTCGAATAAACATTAACGGTTTGTGTAAACATTTCCAATTAACACTTGTTTTCTTATATGATTGGCATTATAATTAGATAACAGTAAAAAATACTGAAACACTACTGTCGAATAAGGTCTTCAATCTTCTATTTGACAAGAGGTCCCAAATTAGCAAGTGAGAAAGTTGCTGAGTTTACAAAACACATTTGAAAAATAAGCCGCTTTAAAAGAGGATGAACCCTATTTTTGGGAGTGAATATAAATCAAAGATTTCTTCACCCTCTAATCACCAGCTAACAGCCTTCTCCTTCGGGACTATTTCTTGTGTAGGTCGTCTGTCTGAAAAGACAAATAATGAATCTTTCAGTTTGCAGGGGAAACACATAAAATAAGCAGTGCATTTGAGAAGTTTGGTAGCTATATAATTACTGCATTAGTTATTTGTGTAATGATAAAAGTATGGTCTTAAGATTAATTGAATTTTTGTTTTATTCCAGGTATATACCTTACCATGGTCATGGTGATGACTGCATTTTCCATTGTCATCAGTGTCATAGTACTAGATCTTCATCATCACGAACCAAATGAGCCGCCACCGCGATGGTTGCGCTACCTGGTGTTTAATATCATGGCAAGAGTGACTTGCCAGAAGACGCCTTATTCGAGTGAATCATCGAGCTTTTTTCAGATCTCAAACGGACGGCTGCGACGTAACCAAAACAACCGCAGCCAAACTTCCAACCACCAGAACAACATAACGGTGGAGGAGGATGAGGAGGAGAGGATCATGGACGAGAACCATGTGCCCAATCTACACGTCATGATGAAGGGCCTCTATGATGATCTGGAGGCTGTCATGGCCCCCAAGAGAAAGAAACCAATATTTGACGAAATCCTACAACACCTTCGCGACATCACGTCCAAGATGAAGCGAAATATGAAACGCGAGCAAATTAAGGAGGAGTGGAAGTTGGTTGCTAAGGTCATGGATCGATTCCTCCTCGTTGTCTTCTTGATTGCCATTGTTGGTCTCACTCTTTCCATTTTGTACATTTACCCCAAAATTGCTGTCATCGCCAACCCAGAGAGAGGTGGCATGGCGGATGCGTGAGTGTGATATTGTTAGATATTTCTACAATGAATTGGCATCATTAACTGCTGAGTTTGGATGCGAAAGTTGTCATTCCTCCTTGCCCCCTAGGATTATATCAATACAAGGATGACCGTTAAATGAGATTGAATGGATAATTTGAAACTCTGCCGTTGTTTCTTGAGATGTTAGTGAATGCTGCGTATGTGTGCCCTTTGACCTTCATATTAATGGATTCCCATGATTTTGATGTTCTTGTTAGTTTTAAGGCATGTGATGAATCATTACCTGTTTGGATATAATTTATAAAATTTAATGTATAGCTTACGAGACAACTGCTATAATCACCTCAATGTGTACTGTGGTGTAAATAACCATGTTTGTTTACACTTACAACATTAGGCTGAGTCTCCTGCAAGTGTACCTAACAATCACATGACGCATGAGAACATGTGACTCGTCATGTGACACAGTGGGATTAAAATGGCGTCCTTTTCAAAATGGCTGCTTTGATAGTGCTGCGGTAAACTCAAAATGACATATCCAAGTATTGCATTATTAAAGCAGCCACACAACAATACATGATTACAGTGGATAATACCCATTGTTTCCATATGGAATCTGAGCAATCAAGCAAATTTGATACATGATATCATAATGATGTCCTGAGGCTTTGATGATTTTACTGACAATCAAGGTCTTCAATGAACAATTTTAGAATAGTCTCAAGTATCATGGTTTTCTAATGATTATGTATAATGCCATTCCATGAATCTTGTTTGGTTATTGCCATACATTGTATTCTGTTATCATACCCGTCTTGATCTTGTTTTTGTTTTAATGACTGTTATTTGGTCTTTCCATTTCCTTCCTCTTGATACTCTATATAATTCATCATGCATATTATATGATGCATGTTATTGCCAACTGGCTGTACAGGTTTGTATATTTACAATATTGACATATGATGCTGAATTACTATGAAAATGACTCAGTTGTAGATATATCTTGATGACTGTGACATCATCACTTGTTTACAAATATCATACGAAACCTAGTCATATATATAGATTAATTTGTTGATTCAATTTGTCAGTTAATAAAATTTTAATATGAGCTTCTGTCGTTTATTTCATAAGTTGTTAAATACTCCAGAAGCAATATGAGTCATAGATGTTGAACTTTTAATTTGATCATATTTTGTCTCATGACGTTTATTTAGTGTACACTTATTCATTTGTCATACAGTATATTTGACCTGATATTTTCTTAAGGTACTAAGCTGTAGCAAACATAAACTTAGATGTAACTTCAGATGGTATGCCCTTAGTTTTGCAGGTATTTTTTTTTAGTAAGTCAGTGTAATTCAGTTTACTCTGAAGAAATGAAGACAATATTATAACAAAAATTACGATCACACGATTCTTTGAAGGCAGAACGGACTATACTGGACCTTACAAGTTGGGGGCTGACCATGTTTATTCAACCTTCTTGTGATCCTCTGGATTCTGTGAGGCTTGTAGAGGCCAAAGGGCTTTTCCTCTCTTTTTTTCTTGAACAAATGTTTCTTCAGCTGTTTAATGATGGGAGACGAGCATCTAGATAATCCAGAGAAATGACTAACTTGCCAAAACTTTGTACTTCTGTATGTATACGTATTTTGGCCCATAGCAATTTGCCTCGGCAAACAGAGGCTGACAAAGGGAGAGATTTTTTGGAGAATGATTCGTCGCTCCTCTGTCCTGGTCCTTTCAGAATCATTTATGCTCCAAAAGCACATTTCGTGTGGGCCAAGTTTGCCACAAACAGAATTTCAGCTCTAAAATTGAGACATTTCTCTGTGAAATAACTGCTTTGATATTAGCTCTAATTTAAAGCCCTTCACCTGTCAAAACAATCCCTCTTTGGGAACGGAAAAAGTCTGTCACATCAAACGCACCTTGTGAAAACATGGAATTGAACAATATTAGTTGTTGCCTGTGAGTCAAACCTGGGTGGAATAGGGGGAAAGTTATTATTATCTACTGTTTAAATTAGACTTAACTGAAATAGAATCCCTCAAGTGGTTAAAAACTGTTTGCAACTTTTAAGACTTTGAAATTCAGAGGCGTTTATGCTTGCAATTATTAATGTTCATTTCCATCGACGATTAAAATTGTATTGGTTTAAACGCGCTCACATTTCCTTGCATGCTACCTATGAAATGGCTATGCATAAATTAATGAATATTACTGAGCTTTGGTTTATTCAAAGCAGGAGTGAGCATGTCTAAACAATGAGATTCTTCTTTGACATCTTCCAGGCAGTGCACCAAGACAAAGAAGCTCTTTTGCACTTTGAAAGAAGAAACCACAAACACAACAATTACCTTTTCGAACAATACACCTTGTTTTTCTGTAGTACAAACTGTAGGAGGCCAACCAAGTGTACAATGTATACTGTATAGCACTATGCAAACTGGTCATTATACAATCCTTGGAGCAAGGCCACTGGTGTATGAAGAACAGGTCTTCTGACAAATTGGAGGTGCAGAAGAACGGACAGGCAAACAAGACAGACAATGCTCACAGAAGACACAATATACAGGACACAATAGGGGAATGACAAGGACAGCTGTCTCGCAAAGGATCTTCTTATCAACCGGAGATGCTGAGTACCGTCTGGTCATACATTTGTGCCAAACTGTTTCTACATAACGTGGGTGATTAGTATTGATGCTACTGTGAAAATATTTACCTAACACAGATATTCTGGTTGCGGATTAGGCCTAGCAAGAGGAAGTGTGCATCAAACAAAATGAATAAGTAAAATTTGCTCTTCAGACATTTGCTTCACATGTGCAATTTGGTCAGGTCTTTAATATTAGAATCAAATGGTATTGCTTTATATTGGCAAGTACCTGTGGAAGTATGAATCCTTCGTCTTAAATCTCGTACACAACTGGCCATCCGTGTTTGATGTTATTTATGTCTTGGAATTTGGGATGAAGTTAGACCGACAAATTTGAATGCAGATGACCTATTATATACAGCCATTGAAATTCTCCATGACCTAAGAAAGCATATAATAAAGATTTGAGCATCATAAAATGTATTTTCATCAAAACTGATGTTGAATGACAATTGGATATAAGAATTATAGTTGAGCAGAATATGACACACAACAACCTTAACCTTATAGCCACTCAGTATGTGGAGTCTCAGTCAGATCAGGTGACATCCAAAAAGGAATATGAAGACCTTCCCAATTGCATTACTGATAGAACTTGGTCAGCCACCTGAAGAGATACCCAAATGTCATTATCCTGCCTTCAAAATGTATTGCAGGGCCCTGAGATATTGCCTGATAGGCTCTGTATGTAAATATGTGTTAAACTTGTTAGTCTATCTCTCTGGGCAGTCACATTTTGCACAACCTCCTTACCCTCCTATATCATGTTACCAGAATCATATTAACGATAGGTGGCCTTACCGATCAATTTGAAAAGAAGCAACAGTATTCCTGCAAAATGATCATAATTAAATCTGTCATGATACTGGAGGAGAGGTTGAATAGGTTTTTGCCATATTCACAGTGTCATGAAAATGTAGTCCTCATGATGTCATTCAACTACAATATTTGCAGAAAGAAAGAAATTATGAGCTTGATGTGAAACAAGACATTGCCAGGTCATGTTGCTCTATGCCAGGTCACGACAAGTATCTGAACTGTTGTGGCTTAAAACAGAACTTACAACATTTGTACAAGTCATTTGCATTCAAACTCAACTTATCATGGAAGGATTAAAAACATTGCATTCTATAGTCATTGGAGATTAATGCAAAGTGTATACCAAATGAGAATTGCCAATTCAGCAAGCCACCTACCCACTACAATGAGTTATTGATTGAAACAGGAATTCATTTGTCCGTGTAATCACATGCATGGGAATAGATTAGCTAGGTTTATCCAAAGGCTTAGACACATTCATCAACACACATTTCAAAAAAGTTACCCACCGATGTTTACACTTTCGACATCCCTTAATCAAGTCTAATAAATCTTGAAAGTTTTGGTTGGGTTTTCTACTCTAATGCCTTGATAATTATCTATCAATATCAGTCTAAGGTTACAACATGTTACATGCAATATTGTAAATAAGCGAAGCAATGACAGACGGAATGGAATTTCATAGTACATAATAACATTGCTCATTTGCATGATGTATGTAGGTAAGGAAATGACATTTCCAGTAATGCGTCAAGTGAGTAGAACTGTGAACAAATCTTTGTACAGTTGTTTTTTCTTTCACTTGGCGTTGTTATGTTACGTCGTCAGGTGTGGGTTCAATAGCATTTTAGACAAGGAAGTCAGTTATGTTTTTCAGTGGTAAAACATAAACTGTTAATAACAAAGCAACTGCATCCAAAACTGTGCCCAATCAAACAAAAGCAAAGAATGACAAACATCAGCAAGGCAGACATTGTCATTGTCACAGTTGGTGTGTCACTCAACTCATCATTCCCCATGTGCTCAAACTGCCGCAGAGTTCGGTTGAAAGACGGAATAGGGGACGTAAGTCGTAAGACAAGTAAATCTTTCATTTTTCATTTTATTGGTTTCGCTAGTAAGATCTCAAAGTCAACATCACCCACCAACCAATACAACTTATAAGGGAAGGTAAAGAAAATTTCACTGCGCAAGAAGAACTGGGCTATTTCACAAGCTCCAAACATTTTCGATGCTGCTTGCCTGCCTGCAAGCATCACTTTTGCTATGATATGACGTAACATATTTGGGGAGCAATATTTTGGTAAAATTGTGCACAGAAGAAAATTATTCAGGATTCTCTATGCAAGCTACACTCATCTTTTCGTCCAATTGTCATTATTACATATATCTACCATGATTCTACCTACCCTTGAATCGAAATCCTGTTTCACAAATCCAAGTAAGGTCTTATTATCGTTTTCATAGCTACGTGTTTTTTGAAAACTTCGTTTTGCAGTTAAACCGTGAAATCATCAGGGTATCTGTGAATGTGATTGGTCTAATCTTCAATCTGTGACATATCAGTTCTGAGTTCGACATCACAGTTTATGGCAAAGGAAATTAAAACTGCCAGGCATTGTTACTCTTTTTGTACAACCACAACAAACAACTTCTCCTGTCCTAATCCTACCAAGTGCATAAATACAGGATGTAAAGCCCCAATCATCCATCAACCATCCATCCCAGTTTTTCAGAGCAACCTTTGAAATTTAATGCTATTTTTACAAATTTATTTCTAATAATCCACTATTTTGGCTTGATCAAGTATAAGAATCCGAACAACCAGATACCGTTTTTAACACTAATTGGGCAGCTTATTGTTTTTTCCAAACTTTTGGCCAGCAGTGTAACTCTCCTTTGAGGATAAGGGGTCTGTTTGGTTCAGTTTCATTTCATTGAAACATCTATCAACCTATGTAGGTATTAAAGCTAAACAAGTTAAACATGCATAATCCATGTGTGAATGCATTTGGTCAGTTTCTTGAAATATGTGCTTGTAATATACAAAGTTATGCAACTAGATCTGTGACATCACAGTTTTGAGATAAAGCAAAGTCCAAACAAGAAAAACACATATCTATGAAAACGATAATAACAAGTTTTTACAAAACGTCGTTTCCCACAGCACAAGGCGCAGATCTCCCTCCCCATTTGTTCGGTTCAAGTCCAATATAAGGACCAAATAGTTCCGTGGTGTAACAATAAGGGTGTTATTTGGTTGTGACGTCATCATAACAAATGTTTCGGCCAATGAGCGGGGGTGTGGGGGCGGCAGCCCCCATGTGACGCCATGACAACGGTTATGACGCAATGATTTTAAAGAGTAAAGAGTCTCACTGGAACTACTTAACCGTATATTGGACTTGAGCCATTTGTTCCAGGTGGAAATAAATATCATTGACAGTGCATGTGCCCCAAGAAGCATTTCTCTAGTTATATATCAAATCGGTTGATTGCATGAGACAGCAGGGGCCACGCACTTCAATTGCAAATTAACTGAAAAATATAAACAGAGACAAAACATATTCAGGTCATCCGCAAGATTCACTGACACCTGATATTCGCCAAACCTACAAATCCGATCATCTATTATTAAGGGTGAGTTTTGCGACAAGCCCCAAGACGTCGTGATGCTGTTAATATCATGACGCTGAAGACCAAATTAGTTCAATGACCTGCTTTTTGGATTTTGTTCTAAAAACACTGACACTCAACTGGTCTACTTCTTGCATACAATGGTAATGCACCGCAAGCTAGGCAACTACATATTTCTACAACAATTTGCTTTTAGTTGGGAGAGCAGGCCCTTTATACACATGATTTTAGTTATGTAGAATCTTCATCTCCAAAGGACACTTATATAAAAACACTTATTTTGGCACAAACAATACCCCTAAGAGTGAAGAAACCTCCATAGTATTTTATGGGACCAACTCTCCACACCAATCATCCTCCTTACTCAAAGAAGATTTCAGCCTCAGGGTTTTGCCTGCAGCTCGCATGTGTCATTAATAACGACTGAGTGAGCTTTCTTATAAGAAAATGAGTCCAACCTCATAAAAGACAGAAGGTTGCAAAATCTGGCTGACAAAAAGTTTTTAGAGAAGTGTGCTATGAAGCCTCAGTTCATCCCTCACATGCATTAGGATTTTTTCCTCCAGAATAAATTTTGGATGTCCCCGAACAGGTTGTAAGAAAGACGTTATGTTTTCAAACATATGTCAGCTTATTCTGTGTTCAGTTTGTTTAGCAGCTATAGGCCTAATACCCAAATGGAAACATCAAGAGCTACTTTTTTTACATGGAATGTGATAAAATAAAAGGAATGCACTTCAATTCAGAAAATATATTTTGGTTTACACTGCCAGGAACAAGACCTTTCGAGAGAAATCTTCACAACAGTTCAGAGCTCATGGAAATCTGCAGCATCGTTCCCTCAGTAATGACCAGGCCACCTGTTTAAGGTTACAATAACAGGGAAACCCTGCGGCAAACCTTGTCCTGACAAACGCTATGATCATTTCCTGAGGGCTCAGTGATTCCCCGAAGATTGCCAAATAAACTTGCTGGAAAACAATTAGTGTTTGTTCTCATTTCAAGATAAAGCAATAGCAACACCGCAGATGCCTTCACTTATTGTGATTGAATGAATTGGTTGTCGCGACAATAAAAATGGTTGTTTTAACCACATGTTGCCCAAATCAATCTGTCCTGATGAAGCAAAGTTGTTGTGTTGTGTTCTTTTGAGTGTTTCCTATAAAGGAAATCTGCTGAATTACCTCTACACATATACTAACAAATTGCATCAAAGCTTGTTAGTTAAGTCTGCAAAGGCACATCATAATTATTTCGTTGCTTCTTCTGAGCTGATCAATATTCTTGTGAGTCCAAAAACTAGTAGTATATTCTATCCAGACTGTAGCAATACAATTACAGAGTGGTAATGACTTGCATTAATGATATTACAGCCTTATGTGGAATGCTGTCAAGCTATCGGGTCTTAAACACTAGGTGTCGCTGAAGGCTGAAGGAAGTGGCCTCGCTGGCAGATGTCGGAATGCTGCTGCTGAATCTATGGAATGTGCTTGGCTTCTGTCAACAGAGGAAAATAAATCTGTTATATCATTCAGTACACGTGTATCGATGTTTTTTAATAATTTAAAAGGAAAAAATGTTTGTAAGGAGGAAGAAACATATAATGTAGTGGTATTATTACTTGCAAATCAGATTCACTCCACCCTCTAGGGAGGAGAGGTATAATAAATGGTAGGCTAGGTTCCTGGCTGTTCCTATGCAAATTTACAATCATCTTGTGAATTGAGCCAACATGGGCGATAATGGAAGCAGTGGCTGGAGCTAAAGTGGTCTAGATATGGCCTAGATAAGCTGGAAACACACTTTTCTCTATCTGAATGCGATCTTCCCCCAGGGAAATGGTCTCCTCAACTTCTACCATACATTTGGGGACTCTGTATGTTTTCCATATATATGTCATTTTTATCATCACAGTTGATGAAGTTGTGTGATGTGTCCCTTTGGAGAGCAAGTAGTTTGTTGATCTCATTTGCATGGCAAATACACAAAAATATATATCGGGGTGAGGTGCCTTCGGAAGCAAACAGGGAGTTCCATGACGACGCTGTCAATAAAAAATGGTCATGAAAATAACGGCAAGAACGATTTTAAAGAAACCCATGGCGCCAAGAGCCTAAACGTTTCCTGATGGTCCTTGTGTACACATACACATTTATATTGCAGATCGAGTTGAGTATGCCATACTTTGATTTAAGTCAATATTTCATATCAGACATCATCTATAATGAAGTCAATCAACGTAGCCTTTTCTGCGATTTGTTTTTGTGCTATATATACTTATCGATATTGATAGGCGGTCAGGGTGCTATACATGATAAATGCTAGTGATTCCATATGAAATGCTTCACGCAGTCATACATATAACTGCCCCTGGCAGTTGTTCACATCATGGTATGTTTCTGTTTTGACTGCAAAAAGAGCCATATTGATGAACAAGAAAATATCAAAGAGATGCCATCAATAAATGATCTGAGGGAATTCAGGATTGCATCAGATCGAATTGACCTGAAATTTGCATGGGTTTTTTCTGAATGGGAAGCTTTTCTGCCAAATGCAAACTTGCCTTGGTCTGTTGTGCAAAGTAAAATGTTGATATATATCTATTATACACATATGTACAATAAAATAAATAAGAATTCAAGTGTATACACATGTACGTATGATTTATTAATGATGATGTCTTAAGTAGGACAGCAAAATGTGACCGCAGGAGTGAGACTGAACAGGAAACCATGGGACATTGGCTGAAGTATAGGCTCGCCCCATCTCTTCTGCCCTTACCTATAAAATTTGAATTTTAAGTCAGCTTAAATGATTGAGTGAGATGGTTACAAAATTCCTTTGGGCTGACATAGCTTGTTGTTTAAAGTTATGACAATGGAAAGATTATCATATATAACAACAAGCTATGTTAGCTGAAAAAAATATGCCTGATAGAAAACTGAGATTTACAAAGATCTGGAGAAAAAATGGAAGAATCATCCAAAAGGTCAAGAGTGGACTACAGGCCTCTTGCTACGTGTTCCTAGATGGACCACTCATGCAGGAGTCAGGAGACACAGGCTTGTAACTGCATGATGAACAATATAGATTCCTTGGGCATCTCTACTGATAGACCTACAATTCAACCAATAATGCAAACAAGAAGCTTGTGTATAGTCCTGCAGATATGTTTCTTATTTGTTGATTTCCTAATTGATGTAATCTTGTATTCATAATCAATTGTCCAGTTCACTGATCCAGCGTTAAGGTCAAAGTAATATATTTAGACCAATTTGGTATTTGGGCAGCGAATAATCACATATATATAGTATGAAACCTGTGATTTGATACTGCGTGAAAATGTATTGCTGATTTTGGAATCAAGTTCCTAAATATAAAGGACAATGTGTAGTGCCAACATAAAACAGAGAAGACTTCTCACAACTTGGAATCAGCACTTCCCTAAATGTTGTTTATATTTCTTAATCCTGTCTTACATCTTCAAAATTCTTTCAGGGCATGTGGACAAATAAAGTGATTGTGCATTCCTCATTCTTTTGAAATAACAATTTTGGTGAATGAAAAAGAGATCACTTAGACTGCTTGAGCTCGCAGCCCGGACTTAGACCTCATAGACGTCATCGTAATCATGAATAGTGAAACGCAGATTTGTCCTTACAATGTTTGAGAACCCTTCCGGTTTGACACCAAAGCTCAATTTGTTCCTCTTCCACGTTTTGTAGCATTCCTGTTGTAGGGTCAGTGAAGCACTGGGAAGTTGTAACCACAGCTCTTGTGTCATATAATCTACTTCCTCTCTCTTCCTGAAGCACACTATAATAGAGCGGTAAGTGAGAGCAGAAGTTGCGATCGCTTAGCGATCCTTCCCACACTATTCATGTACTGTACGTACTGAAAATGCATGGTTATTGATGCCTACAAGCAAAACGGCTGATTCAAAATGGCGTCAATGGTCGCCGCCATTATTCAGTACGCATGCGCCGCTTAAAAAACATGACACCGCATGTGTCTTCTTGAAAATATTCTACAGAGGGCGCTCACAGTCGACGTCTTGACAGTGGCGCCCCTGGCAGCCGAATTTAAAATCGGCAAAAACATCGCAAAAAATATGCGAAACTTTACAAGAAGGCCATGATATTTCAACAGTGTTGTTAGTCTGTCACTTCTTAATTGCTTACCACTCTCTCCTACTTTGGCAGATTAGATATTAAACAATCCTTCAAGGCTAAAATGGCCTTTGGTAACAGTCATATTTCTAAACTTTTCCATCTTCTATATATAAAGGAATTTCTATCAATTTGCAAAAAAGGGTTTCCAGACACTCGAACAGTGTAGGTTTTCATCAACTACCCATTATAACATGAAGCAATATCTGAGGCAAGAAGTGCCTTCATGCATAGCTTAATCCTCTTCTTCCCAAGGGATCGAGGCCCCTTCTTATTCTTCAGGGTTCAGCTAAGTAGTTTCAGGCATGACAGTTTTAATTCCAACTTTCCCAAACCCTTGATAGGTGTATTGTATGCATCACTACATCCCCAGACTACATCCCCAGACTGATGAGCACCATGAGTTAATATCCAACAACTTCTCACTTTAGGTCATTTGTTAATCTTTGGTTTGGTCGGCTGGAGTCCTCAGGAGGAACTACAAATTTATAAAACAGTATGATAATTGTTGAGAACCACACAATGGCAGCAGGTGTTGATGAAATGTGTACAAGTTAGTCTTGCATTACTTGGCCTTGGGAAGCAGCTGTGCACCAGCAGACACTTTTGTAATAAGACATCAGGGAAAAAATTGCCATAAGACTAGTTCCGCTGTGGCATTATACCCGAATAAGAGTAAACTTCAGAAATGTAACTGAAATGGCATCAAATAACCTGGTAGGTTTCAAAAACACTTCGTAAAGGTAAAGGTAAAGGTACTTTTAACTTTTATTTAACGTGGGTAGCCAAGCTAAGTCAGTGACTTGTTTCCAGTTGGGCCCATGGCGCCTCCAATTTACGTCTGATGCGAACGACGATGTCGTGGCTTGACATGATGGCCAGCAGGGGGATTGGACATCTTACATACTCTGATTGTATCTGCAGGAAATTACAAAGATTTTACTGATGATACAACCAGGCCAAGTAAGAAAGGTACTGGATGCAACCATTAGGAGAAAGAAAATAGCCAATTGGATGCTTTAAATCTAGAGGTTGTCTTTGCTGAAATCATAGCAAGTTGATCTTGTTCAAAATCTTTCATGAATACAAAACGAAAATGTTACCCTCCCTCATTTAAAAAAGACGCACTGAAGTGGGTTTCCTATCCAGGGATCTATTTTAATAACACAAACATTAATGCTGTGTAACTGTCGAAGCCCACAACAAAACCTGATAAAGGTTAGGTTTCATGATGAAAGCCGGAATGCAAATTCTTACTGACAACATTTGAGTTCTGTTCCGGTGTGGCACAATGCACAATTCGAACTCATTTCCTTTTTCTGATTTTGTTATTGCACCTCTGTTGCAGTGCAGTTTTTAACATAGTAACTGGGAGACCAAGTGGTCTCCCAGTGGACAGATTTGGACTCCCAGTCTTTGCTGAATTGGTGTCACTTAGAGACCAACCTTTTTCCAGGGACCTTCATTAATTGCAGACTTGGTTGTCTGACTTCTCTCAATTTAGAAGTTTTGTGTAATTTTATACATAAGAAATATTCTTCATAGTATTTTCAGGAATTGTGTTCAGATTATGTCATCTTTCTGATGAATTACAATTTTTTCTAAAATTTGTGAAGCTGATTATGGCGGAAATCAGCTAACCTCTAAATTAGCAATCACCTCAAAAATTCAAATCTTTTTTCTTCTGCTGATCTGTAAATGTGGCACGTTACGGCACTACGAATAATGTCGTTACATAGGTCCGTTGGTCTCCCTTAAAAAAATTCTCTCTGTTGTCGAAGGCATCTAAGTCCTACAGGACACCAGAAGACTTCAAATACCTGTTGAATGATGCGTGATCCTGCAAGCCATGTCTTTGGTTTTGGTCCCTCCTCTTTTTGTCTCAAATGCACTCCCGAAAACCTTTCATAGAAAGAATCACTTGCCACATGTGTGAAGTGATTATTTAGATTAGCCACGCCTGAATGACATAGTTAATTAATTTGTAAGAACTTTGTACGTCAGCAGTATCAATGACTTCCCATTGTGCCTAACAAGCAAACGCGATATTTAATTTTGTTATTGGGATGTACCAGTAGCCCTGCACAATGTGTGTTTATTTCCATGGTACGCGTATATCATCGGCTTTCACTTTTGCCTTTTTTTTAAAGGTATTTTTAAAGGGCTAACATAGTACCAGTGATAATGGGTATAACGAGAGTATGAATGGCAGAGAGAGGGTGAATATTAGGCGTAGGCCTATCCTTGTGTCCAGTGGGATGTGACTATGCCATCTGCAGGGAAAAAATGTTAACTCCACAACAGAGGGAAGAGAGTGAGGGGCGGGATATGATGGAAAGGGTCGAGTGGAAATGGAAGAGATGATTGAGAGGAGACATAGATATGGTTGTTGTAGATCAGCTTGATAAGTTGTGTGAAAGTTTTTGAGAGATTCGCTTGTATAGTTATGGAGGAGTAGCTTAAAGCATCCAAGAATTTATAGTATGATGATTATTGAAAACTATAATTGGCTTCTTCACTATCAACATGAGAGGCATTTCAAAGTAAACTAAGGTCGTAGAGTAAGTTAGGAGTGCATCAGTTATCCCCCTTTAAATGTCTGTTTGACTTTCTGAAATGTATTTGCAAATCCCTTCAACCAGGGTCAAGAAAAATGTATTGGTTGCACTTCAGGACGATTCTGCCAGCTCTTGCAATGACATTTTTGAAGGCCTTGGCATTTCCTCAGAATCACACCTGACCTATACACTCAAGGGCACTAAAAGCATTGCCGGAGAGGTAAGTGTTAAGGGCACTTGATCTTCAAAGCCGACTTTCCGTTAATACTGGTTACATATTTTGGTTCAGATATGGAACAACATCAAATGGGCTATAGGGGATGCATTAGGTGTCTGCTTTTACTGAGGGGACCAAGAAGGTATATTGCCTCTTGACCTTTTGGTAAAGGAACTTTTTTCACAAACGTTTTTAAGATGTCTGGTCTAAGCCTATGTAGCTACAAATAAGGGAAGTTCGGCACGACTATGATCTTGACAAACAGATATTCATATTGACCCTGCACCACATTTTCAGTGCTGTGTGTTTTTCATGACTGCTGAATCTGCTCCAAAATCATTACAATTGATCTATCAAATACTAAAATTTAAAATTCTATATATGATGCCATGTGAAAACTTTGACTAATTAATTTTAACTGATTGTTCGCTACATGTATGGGATTAAGCAATAAATCTACATTGGTAGTATAAGAAAACCCAAAATACATGTATTATGATTATATTGGTTACAGGAATTCGCGTTGAAGTTAACTTGTTGGCTTTCATTGAGGAGTGTTCCAGCGAAAATTGAATTTTAAATATTAGGTTAAAACTATAAATATAAATCTCAAAATTTTAGCCCTTGTAAGAGGGCATATTACTTAAGAAACAATACCCACTAATCATGGAGTCCGGAAATACAGAATAATTGAGTAATTGTATTTTTAAAAATACATTACATGACGTATGGAAGCCTACATGACGTGTGGTAGCAACACAGTCCATTCCAATGATTAATCTCAACTGCTGTACACAGATATCAACATACTGTATTTAGCTGCAAATCAAACTGACAAACCAAGTGGGGAAGACACGTCACAACTGTGAAATAAAGTAATTTTGTATCGTGCAGTCAACAATTTAGTATTCTATTGCACTAAAATGTTGATTGGCTGACAGGTTACATGGGATTATGAGCTTGACTGACACCTGCAAAGTGTATCCATATTTGAACATCTCAGACCGCATTTTTATGAGCTTCTGAGAAAGTCATTTCAGTTGATTCATAGCCAGATGGTCAGATATCATTGGAGGTTTAAATAGAAAGATTAAGAGAAAGACAAAGAAAGAAAGAATAAAATAACAATAGATGGGTAGATAGATAGATAGATAGATAGATAGATAGATAGATAGATAGATAGATAGATTGATTGATTGATTGATTGATTGATTGATTGATGGATAACTGATGGATTGAAAGAGAGAGATTGACTGGCAGAGAGATTGATTGATAATAGTGATTGATTGATTGATTGATTGATTGATTGATTAACAGATTTATTTATTTATTTATTTATTGATTGATTCGTTTGTTGATTGACAGAGAGATAGATAGATAGATAGATAGATAGATAGATAGATAGATAGAATATGTAAATGCAAATTATTGAATAGCCAATCATAAAATTTTTGTACCTTCAATACAGAGGTCATTCTTTTAAAAACATTTACAAACTGCGGTCTGGGATTGTCAAATGTGGTCCCAAGTCAAAGACTACACACAGGAGGCATGATTTGGTGACCGATCAGAATGTCACAGCTGTTGATTAAGGGGGATTACGAAAGGGACTCTTGCCGAACTTGTGATATGTAATAGATAACGCCCTCGTTTGTGACAATATGCAATATATCCGAGGGCTTTAGCCCGAGGATTATTGCATATTGTCACAAACAAGGGTGTTATCTAACTTATACCACTAAGTACAAAACAAATTAATTTAAATCCCTTTGTTTGCCTTCAATCCTTCTTGTTTGACAACATTTCATTGGTATTTGTTGCACATTCATGTTCCTCAGTTCATTTGAAGGTTGGCAGCCCTGAAGGCAACAGGTCAGAAATCTTTGTTCTCAGGAAATAATACATTAATTTTGTAGATAGAAAGATAGATAGAAAGATCGATAGATAGATGGAAATAACACAATACAGCAATTTCATTGATTAATTTTATAGATAGATATGGATAGACAGATAGATTGATAGACGGATAGATAGATAGATATATAGATAGATAGGTAGGTCGATAGTGCAGCCATCTCAGCCAAGGTCCCTTTGGGGAGGTTGATTATTACAGTCGCTTAGCAAATGTTATTTTTAAATTATGAAAGACATTTGAACAATAACAGAAAGCAAGGAGCAGGGGTTCGGGGGCGGCAGCCCCAGAAATAAGAAGAAGCAGGGGTTCGGGGGCGGCAGCCCCCGAATTAAGAAGAAAAAATAATTCTTTGAGCTTGCCAAAGGGGGCCAAAATTGTTGGTCTGCTGCTCCGCTATTTTTTTTGCAGCTTACATATCCCAAATGTACTATTTTATCAAGTGACCTTAAATTTGATCATTATTTCAGATAATGGTATTTATAAAAAAGAGTGAATATAGCCTTTTTATTGAGACCAGTTACACTTGATGTATCTTCCTCCTTGTTTACTGACTGTGTTGTTCAGTTTTAATCCTTTGTTCGTCAGTTTTGTTTCAGTGTTTCCTTCAATTTTGTCAACTTGTAGTCAGCCAAGCATGCAATATCATGGTCAGGTGTATGAGCTGTGATATGCATTATATCAGAGCGAAATTCTGCCTTCTGATTGGCCAGAAAAAGCAAACAGTGGTATAAACAAAATTTCACAATTTCAGTTTGTGTGAGGTTGCAGTTTTTCAGAAATAAACAGGATTATCTGATGTTAGAAGATTTGACTTCACAGATTCTTTACACACATGAAAATGAATGAATATTGGTAACAGATGAGTAAGTTTCTACCATACGTCATGTAGAGCCAAATTGCTTGATCTGATTGCCTGTGAAGTCTACTGCTACGCGAATTCCTGTAACAAGTTGTGTTGCTGTAGCACCGAATCCTTCATCGTGAACAAATTTGGAGAACTGCACATGGCAATAGATGCAGAAGAAGTGCAGATTATTCTTATTCAACAACTAAACTCTGGTTATGTGACAGTATTGTTGCTTGAGCTAATGAAAAGCAAACATTCTGTGTCCTCTATGGTTCGTTGGACTTCAGCACATTAACGATAATTGGTTATTTCATTTAATTTGACTGAAATATTTGCCACAAAAGAAAAACAGCTGACTGAAGAGGATTTTGTGTTCTGAACAAGCCATGACTACTTATTTAAAAAAAAACCCCATTTATAAACTTTTATTTTTATTTTCATGAAATTATTAAGTTAAGTTAAAATCAGCACAATCGTTTAGGCCTTGATCAATTAGTATTATATTGTAGCTTAATGCGTCATTCTATTCCATGCACGTCTGTAGCCGATGGAAAAATAAGGCTTTGTTCCCTATTTTTCTGGCATCTGTTGTGTTCTAAAGACCCAAACACTCAGCATGGCAGTGGCTGTTATCTCCAGATGCATAGCAAATGTACAAATATAGAATCCATATAAATGCCCATTTCCACCTGGGAAGAGTAATAGATGATAATTTTATGAGATATTCCTACTTAATCACCCATAAAAGTGCGACACATTGATCACACTACATATCTATATGAGAGAGCATGGTGGGGTGTATCCTGAAATCCACATGTTTGACACACCAAGCAAAGTATCTGTGCTCGTAAAACAGTCAATGCTAAAAAAGGCAAAGTCAAAAACTTCATAAATTTACACTGATAGAATCATCACAGCGTTTAAACAGAAACAGTGCACTTGATATTAGAAGTTAAACCAATGCTTTTTGCATCATGATGAAGAATCATTATTTGTAACAGTGCAACAGTCCTCTGTTTTCACATAATACATTTAACGGCCGTAAGGCTATGCTACCTTAATGAGTATGTAAAGTGACCCCCCTTTAAGAAAGGGCCTTTACAGCATCAAGTAAAATGATAAATTGTAATAGTTGTGTCAATAAATCTGGGCTAGCAGCATCTCTGTATCTCTACACTCTACAGGTCTTTCACTGGGTTTGAGTGGTTTTTAAAAAATATGAAAATGTCTATGTTCAGTGTCGTTCACAAAAAGGAGTGAATTCACATATTATCCATTCACTCAGTCTTGCTTGTCCAGACATTGGTAAGGTTTCAATGATTTTATTGGTGGGCGACCTTGATAGGTTTCCTTGATTTATCCTTCCTGTAAGAAATAACAGATGCAAAACAAAAAGGTTCCTCATTTTTGTAATTTCTGAGTTTCCTTCAGGAAATTAATTTTTTTTTAAAGGAAATCAGTCCAGATCAAGCTTCTAACAGCACTCAAGGTAGTGGCTTCAGGAATTTTGTACTTTGTTTTCTTCTTTTATTTCTTGCTATAAAGTAAGAAGAATCATAGTATGCATTACCACGCTAGAATAATTATCCTGCATTATAATTCCCCTTGCAATAAGGCAGACCACCTTTTTTAAACACTAAAATTTTGTCATTTTGCGCCAGAGGAAACACCGAACCCCCAGTGAGGAACTACCGCAGACCAAGGCTCGCTAAGAACACATTTTCACTGATAGAATGAACACCCTTGGCTCAGTTCATTGGGAGAATATCTTAATTCCAAAATTTAGCAGCTCGTCTGACACTGACCTCAATGACCCACAGGTCAAGGACACAGTGACAGCCTATTTCAGGATGTTGACACCCATTGACGCAGTCTTGGACAGTTGTACAAACATGACTGACATCCACTCATATCATACAGCGTGACAAGGCAATGTCACTGCCCCTGATTCCCTCTCTGCTTATATTTTGCGTTTGTCATTTTCATTTGTGAATACAAATAGGCCAACCAACTCATTCAGTTTGTTCTTTGGGCTAAGTGGCAGATATTTATAGTCTTCCACAACAACAATTAACGTTTATCTCGATGACAAAGTACCAAATATGTAAGAGAAAAATCATAGTGAGGCACGAGACAGAATCTGGACAGATCTTCACCTTGTTGTTCTATTATAGTTAGGGAATTCATCTTGCTTTGCATAGGTCTTGTCAGCGGAAAAGAACTCAATTATTTCCTTGGGCTTTATCTTGATGAGGAAGATCATGACGCACCATCTTGATAAGGAAATTAACAAATTCAAAGCTAACATTATACTAAATTGTAATTTTCTTTGTATTTTACCACAACATTGATGATGAGAATTCATAAAGCATTTAACATCTAAAACACAAGCTACTTCATGTTTTAGCAGCTAAACTGTTCTAAACTGATGGTCCCGCTGTTCTAGGTCTTCAATTCTCAACAAGAAGAAGATTTTGACTAATGTCATCTGTCTACGCATAAACCATCGCATTGACAAATCCTTCATGGAGATGTGTAAATTTGCTTGCTAAATATGTCACTTCATGCTTAGCTTTGAAGTCCTTTGATCGGACATTTCTTTGTAGTGCAGAATAAATTGGCACAACCGAATTTGAACAGACCGATCTTTGAGCTACTATTGATATCTTGATGTCAATCTCAATCTTTAGCTCATCTGCTATCTTACCCATGCATTCTCATGAGCACCAATCAATATGTATGTATAATGACACATTGAAATTCCTACATGCTGTCCATCTAATCTATTTGTTACTGGACGTCTCCATGTTTTGTCAAAAGTTGACATAAGAATGCATACTCGAACTGCTGATGGACCGTGTTGGTGCCCGCCTGTCATGGGCGGCCATACTAATCATTGAGAGACAAATGGTATCAGGGCATGCAAATGGCTTCAGTCCACCTGTATACTGGCATATATGACAAATCAAAGAAATGCCCAAGACATGCGTGTTTTGATATATATGTATTCCATCCAATTTACAGTTGATTATGAAAAACATTTTCTCAAAATTCACAGTTATTGTTGGGTGTTGTTGGTTCTATAAGTTGTAGATTCTTGTCTACTTCTATCTTATTTCTAACTGATAAAAGCACAAATAGTAACAAACAATGTATAACAGTTTGTGATCACCTCTGTTGATGTTTGTTAATTAGATTTGTCATGTGATTTTGGAATATGCTCCCACTATTTATGTATTTCTTCAAAATATACAAATACTACATGTATAAAGGAAAAAATGATTTGCATGCCACAACATTATCAAAATAAATGAGATGTACAAGGTCAACTATTGCATTTGCACCATATCTGTATGTTATTTGCAAAAAGACCCTGCTTCTGCAATCTCCAAATTCGAATTGCATACGCTTGTATTGTCTTATAGGGTATTGCCCCCTGGACTCTTCTTGAGAATCTTTTTAAGTACTTATCCAATGTTATACTAGTGCAGCTACTGGATGCTGTCACTTGGTCAAAGGAACTTCAGAATATGTGTATAGGACATGTTCGACATGAGCTAGATAAGCATCTTCAGCCTGATGAGCATCATTAAATAAAATCTAACTTTTTAGTCACTTTTTTAGCCCTTAATCATTCGTCTGGCTGGCTGGAGACCCAGGATGAACTACACATGTATGATGTTTGTTGGAAACCACACAATGGCAGGTGCTGGGGAATGGTTAATCTTGCATTATTTTGCTTTTTGCCACTAGAGTACGACAGTAGACTATTGTTTTACGTCGTTTAAAATGTCTGTTTGTTTTCAGTACTATATTTGCGAGTCCCTCTTATACCGGATCAACCAAAATCTGTCGGCTGTCGGGAAGATTTTGCATCTTCTTACACTGTAGTATTCTGTAAATGTAAAACATCTTAGCATTTCCACAGACACCTGACTAATACAGTGTGCAAGGGCACAAAAAGCATACACATTGTTATACTCAACCAACTCTTCATTGATCCTGGATACACTTTTTGGTCCAGAAAAAGAACTACAGTGATACCTGCATAGTTAGACCCATGTTGTAAGACCAACTTGCCTGATGTGAGTACGTTCCTCCTGCACTTAGTAGTATTGTTAGTACATTTTGCACCCCAGCAAGAGACCGCACCAAAATGAGAGACTGCTTCATGACCATAGAAGGGATGGTCTTATAATGCAGGGACACTTTACAATAAGTATGTACGTCAATGAACTAGGAGATGCATAAGGTGTGTCTGCTTTAACTAGGGGACTAAGAGTGGCTCTATGCCACTTGAACTTTTGGAACTTTTTCATGAGTGTTTTAAGATTTCTAGTCACATACACATGTGAGTGGTTTGGCGGAATTTGATAAGGACTACCAAATATTCATATTTATCCTGCGTCACATTATCAGTGCTGTGTGTTTTCCATTACTACTGGATCTGCTCTAAAATCCACAATACATTTCTGAACCCCTAAGTTATTTCTAAAGTAAACTAATCACGATTGATCTGTAAAATACCAACTATTTGAAGCCAGGAGTCACAGCTCTGACACGCACTATTCATTACTAAGGATAAACTGAAAAGTTGGTGCAATGGAAGCAGGTGCCAAAGAAGGGTGCAAGATAACATTGTATTATTTGGCTTGGTGCAACAGATGCCTGCAAGCTGACACTATATTATGGTGGGCTCAGAAGGTTCCTGTTACATAATAACTAATGCTAGCACTGCACCCTTGGTGTAGCTAATGAAAAAAAAGTACCTATATTATATTGGTAGTGAACACTCGTGCTGGCCCAAAAATGCATGGAAACTAACCAATAATGACTGAACTATTATAAGATTGAAAAAATAAAACAGTTGTATTTATATATTTATTCTGACATCAATAACAATTTAGGATACATTAAATTTTGTATGATATATCAGAGCCCACAGATACAGAATGAATATTTCATATACTGCATCAGTTATTGTTGTCAGGAGGGGAGTCACTCTCCTCCATACACATTTGAAGCTAAGGAGAATCGGTGCTATCTCCCATATTTTTTATAATATTTGTAATTTCGTTATATTCATTATGTAAATCAACTTCATTGTCTGTCTGTCTGTCTGTCTAGCTGTCTGTCTGTCATATTTTCATGACACCTGTTGTGTCTCATAGGCCTATACCAAAAAACACTGAGTATGACAGTTGCTGTGATCTCCAGATGCATAAAAGTGTGACACACTGTTCATGCAACATACTTATATGTGAGAAGTATCTGCACTTGCTAAACTGCAGTGCTAATGCCTATAAAGGACAATAAAATGTGCTGTTATATGATGGCTGTGATATTCCATTATACCAAATGAATTAAATAAATCTGTACTAGTTGTGTCATTGCATCAGTTATTGCTGTCAGGAGGGGAGTTTGAAACTCTGGGAAGTTGTGATTGCTCACCCCTACTGACCAAGGAATGCCTTGTAAGCCAATGAATGTTTGTTTGCACAATCATTTAGGCCTAATCAATCAGTTTAATATTGTGGTTTAATGTGTCACTCTTCTCCATGGTCCATACACATTTGAAGCTGAGGAGAATGGGGGCTCCCATATTTTCATGGCACCTGTTGTGTCTCACATACCAGAACACTCGGCATGGCAGTGGCTGTGATCTCCAGATGCATGACAAATATACAAATATAGAATCCATAAAAAAGCCCATTTCCACCTGAGAGGAGTAATGGACTCTCATTTTATGAGATATTCCTACTTAATCACCCATAAAAGTGTGACACACTAATCAATGATCATGCAACATACTTACCTGTGAGAGCATGGTGGGGTGGATCCTGAAATCTGTATGTTTGACATATTCAGCAAACAAGTGAGTATCCACACTTGCTAAACTGCTCACAAAGGACTATAAAGGTGCTGTTATATGATGGCTGTGATACTCCACTATACCAAATGAATTACACAAATTTGTACCAGTTGCGTCAATACATCGTGACTATAATTTTTTGGCACTCAAACATAATAAACTGTTAACTGTTAAACTGGTAAACTGTTAAACATCTGGATCAGAAGCATCTATGTGTCTTAATAGGTTTTTCCTTGGCTTGCGCGCTTTAAGTGAAAATATCTCTGTACTTGTAAATGAGTGACAACACTTTTATATGACTGCCATCTCTGTTTATAATGTACTCGGTTTCACCTGTCCAAACATTGGAAAGGTTTCTGTTATTTTATCGATAAGTATCCACTGACAATTTAGATCTGTAAGAAATAATGGATCAAAGTAATTTAGCTGCATTTTTGTGATTCCTGATTAACCTCTAGGAAATCAATTTTTAGTTCAAGAAAGGAGTTTAGATCAAGTATGTTGAAGTGCTCTTGGGTTCGGGAGTTATTCCATGTCCAAGATGTAAAAGTTTGTCAGAGATGGTGTATCAATGGGTAATAAGAATCATTAGATGCAGGCGTAATTGTCTCGCATACAAAATTCTTGTTATATGAGTGACTTGACTGCTTTCCTCTCACACTAATTCTTTAGGCCGACATTATTCTTAGCCAAAAACACATTTTCACTTACTCAATGAATGTCCTTGGCTCATTTCATCAGGAGAATATCTTTATTCCAATTATTCAGTAGCTTTCCTGGCACTGACCTGAACGACCCACAGGTCAAGGACACAGTGACAGCCTATTTAAGGATGCTGACACCCGTTGACACAGTCTTGGACAGTTGTGCAAACATGACTGAAATCCACTCATCATACGATACAGTGTGTCAAGGCAATGTCACTGCCCCTGGTTTCCTCTCTGCTCATATTTGTGTGACATTTTCATTTCACGAATACAAATAGGCCGACCAGTCGACTCAATAGGTTATATTGGCTGAATAGTAGATATTATACCTGTAGTCTCCCACAACAATGATTGATAATTATTTTGTCTCTTATGACAAAGTACCAAATATATAAGGGGAAAAACATGGTGAGGCACCAGACAGAATCAGGGCAGATCTATACCTTGTCTGTTCAACTAGTCACGGAATTCATCTTGCTGCCTATAGATTTTGCCAGAGGAGAAAAACACAATTATTTCTTGTGACTAAAAATGATGAAGTACAGTACCATTATCTCAACAATATTTCCAGCTTTCTCACTGAGTTAACAGTTGCGAATACATGCCTCCTTGGCCCAGACAGCAAGATTTCCTCAAATAGTTTTTTTTATTTTTCCGCCCAAAAAAACAAATCAAATGGAATAATTTGGAAGGTATTCTCACATATTGAATATATGTGCACAAAGTTTGCTAGTTGTTTGTACTCAACCAACTAATTTCATATTTCACTTTTATAGAGGCCATAAAGAAATAATATCTAAAACAAGAAGCATTTATTTACTAAAAAAAAAAAAGAAATTGATTTGGTCCAATTACTAATTATAAATACTAATAATTGGAAGGCCAGTACAGCTGTTTGCAGATTGGCGGTTCAGTTCCAAAATGACCATTCAACCCCATGTCATTGGCAATTACTTTTATTATTTCATTCAGCATGTGTCATATGGGCAATATTGCAGTATATAAAAAGTAGCATCACATCCCTGGTGCCAGGATAGTGCCCTGTTTTAGGTTGTTGCTCTTTTAGATTCTATGCAAAGGCCTTCTTGTTGTCGGTTGGTCAAAGGTAAGTGTGGGATTTAGAGACCATGACATACGGTTGCAAAGGCCCCAGTGGATGAGCATCATTATCTTAAAAGCCATCACTGCCTGAAATATGTAAAGTTGTTGACTCCCGAGACTCAAAAGGCAACCTCATGTCAAGTTACGAGCATAAAAAGGAACATCCCTTTGTTCTTTGGGCTTCCATCTTTCTGTGTGTTCAAATCATTTGCCTACAAAGTAAGGCGTTATAAAGGCCTATAAGGAGGAATATTAGAACTCGATGAAAAAGAAAAAACCTAGACGGCTCCAGACAGTCTGCTGTATCAAAGAAGTATGTTGCTAAGGTACACTTTTCACTGAGCATTCACTAAAACATCATTTAGAATAATATGAAGGGTACTTAAAACAGTTGTTATTCTGGTTATGAGAAAGAAAAGTGTATTTCAATAACAATGACAAATTGACTATATATCATACATATATAGGTTATTATTACTTCTGTATGTCGCCATGCAACCAATGACAGACAATTACAGCCTTCCTCTGAATCTGTGAACTGACTTTTCAGTTACTTTTGAATGAGGTTGTCATTGAACATTAGATTGTTTTTCATTTCATAACTGAACAACATCAGAAATTTTAGTCTGCATGGCGAAGATCAGAGATTTGGGTGTGGTTGGAATGCTGTCTAATCAGTCACATATCATGATTTCAACTTATTTATTTGAGACATCCTTTAAAATTTCATGGAATGTATCACAAAGAGAAGACCACAAAATAATCTGAATCTTAATGCCCTTAAATTCCTCTCTGAGATTGTGAGAATCATGTTCAAAGAGTATGTACAGCAATTAAGTTGGAAAGTCGAAGGACTCCATCTATTCTTTATGCTCACTGAGGTATGATGGCTTGGTTTATTATGGCCAAGAGTCCCATAAAATTGGATTTGGCAGCAAATGACAAAACATGTCTGATTCACATTATTCGTTTCTATTGTAGTGCCAGTGGGTTACTTTTAAGCAAAATTGTGTTATTACCTGCAGTAACCCAGGCTGCTGAGCTGGTGCTCAATGTACAATTTATTATTTTCTGAATAATAGATATAACAACAACAGTAAATTATCAAGGCAACACTGAAATTTTGAATTATACACCCTGTATTTAATTCCTCCTATCCGTGTTCAGCAAAGTGAATATGATAATTTGTGTGGGATCAGGAATGGCTGAAGGTGTTTTTAAGATGAGGCTTCACTCAACGATTTCCTCTACCAGTTGCAATGACACTGTGGTTCTCTGTCATTATCAAATTCTTGTAGAAGAAACTGGAAGACAGGAATCAGGTTCAGATACTTTATCTTGAATCATTACTTTAATAATTTCTTTCCCACAGACAATTAAGATCGAAACTGAATCCATCACTGAAGTAAAAATGTGCTCAATCAGTAAAATGTATAATGTAACGCATGTATAGCAAAAATTGCTTTTTATATTTTTTTCATGCTGAGTAATGAGAGAAGCCCCCCATGGCCAACTACTGATAGAATCATATATACTTCTTGATCATCTGAGTAGATGGATTTGAATTTTTCAGAGTCATATTTGAAGTTTAGAGTACTGGTTTCAGAAACTTTTGCTTCCCTTTGTATAGAATACTGACTCAAGACTCGAGACTATAGATATATCAGGTTAGACAGATGTAGGGGAACGAGGGGCAAAATGGAAGGGCGGAGCAAAACGGTATTTTAAGTTTTCTCAGAACGTATTGACCTGCTTTCTAATTTTTCGGTTGGAAAATAGAATAGGATACATGACTAACTTTTCCTAAAAGTTTCGTGGATGAGAAAGTTACATGTATGCAGCTATATTAATTTGAAGTTTTTGATTGATTTTTCTTAGAAAAATCATAATTTTTGGAAATGGTGTAGTACCTCCAATGACATTCAAAGCCAAATAATCATAGTCAGTGTTATAAGAGGACTACTAAGCTTGCTTAATAAGCAAAAAAATGTAGTCTGGTGCTTAGTCATGTCTGAGTAGGTCATTATTAATCTACCCTGCATGGTTGGGGCAAGATGGAGTCCTCCTGAGGGGGCAAAATGGGAAGCACAAAAAAGCAATCCCAGCCTAGAAAAGGTTGAAGCTTGATATTGGGTCAATTCAACCATAACATTTGAGACATTTGATACATTTTCTGGCCATATAACAGACAAAAAATCACAAGAGATTTGTGGATCTAATCCATGTCATCAATAATACCTTGAGGATTTAGACTTTGTGGTAAAACCCTGTATTGTAGAAACTGAAACGAATGTAAATACCTTTCAAAAAGCATAGTCAAATCCAATACCAGTTTAAATTGTTAAATTATTAATAAAACTCGGAAATCAGAGTTATGTGAATATTCATAAAAATGTCACATTTCCACAAAATTTAACTAATTTTGTTTCTTTTGTAACCTAATGTTTACGGTTAATGATTTGTCAAATAATTACATGGAATGTAGAATTACTAGCATCACTCCCAAACTATAATTGCATCCTGTATTGAGATGTTGATTTCATAATTTATTACTATATTTACTCTTAGTATTCTGCAATATTCTTACATTGCAATGACACGAATCAATGCATTTTTGTTTGTCAACATGCTTTTTTAGTTAGGCTGTTATAAAAACAGCTGATTTATTGCAGAACTTTTGCAACTTTATTTCCTCCCATTTTGCCCCATATGAAATTCCATTTTGCCCCCAGCATGGGGTAAAACGGGATAAAGTTGCATTTTTGAAAATAAGGAAAAATCTGAATTGGAACTATTAAAAAAGCACTTTTCTGCTTTTGACCAAGTGGTATTGGTACTTCTTCATGGATCACATCTTATTTGGCATTCGCATGACATACCACCTTCGTGCAGTGAGCCTTCGAAGTTAGACGGCCCGTTTTGCCCCTCGTTCCCCTACAATATCATAATAAATTATTAATAGGTGGGAGATCACCCCAGGAAAAAAATATTGTCGCTGACCGGTGACTACCCTGAGTGGAATGGATCACTGAGAAAACCATGCATACCATTACACTGCCTTTATAGATTCAAGCCAATACTGGTTTGATATTATCATTTAGAAATGTTTGGAGTGCAATGTCATATAGAATAGCTTGGGGCAATTTCCTCCAGTTTTGTGAAATGTTTCCGTTTCCTAGTGTAAAATTAATGATTTATTTTCATAGTGCTTTTTTCCTGTGGATAGGATGGAAACTTGAGGCATTTTAAAAGGTGACATCACACAAACAACAAATCCCAAAAATAAATGCACACTTCTGGTAAGTGAAGAAATGCTGAGCTTTGAATAATTCTGTAACTTCAAATACACTGTATTTTAAAAAAATTGTCTTTGGACTTTGGAGTGTGCGGGATTTCATAAGATTTTTGTGCACCATAGTCATGCATCTGAATTTTTATGACATGGATAACAATTAAGCGCACGATTCTCAGACATATCATTGGTTCTCTCATTCCAGGGCCTCCTCTTTCAAATGTTGATCCACAAACGATGTGATGTTGCATTTAATTCACATGGACGGAGTGCAGAAAGGGCATGTTTGTACAGTATCATCTTCTTGGTGTGCAGCCACCATGATTCTGCAATATGAGATGTCTCTCTGATGTTCTATTGATGGTGTATTGAGATGCTCTGTATCATCAATAAGTCTCATACTGTACTAACAAGACTGAAGATATGTAATAAAGCTATCAACGGCACTCCATATTGACAATGATCTTATTTGTCGAGAAGTAAGTAGTATGGTAGCTACTTTGGCAGCAATAATTTGAGATAATGACCAACTGAAGAGCATCCGACGTGACCAAGTTGATCAAAAATGTCTTGTATTTATTCAAGCAAGTACTATATTGATAAATGAGATTGCCAGACTCAGTCTCAGACTCAGACTCTATTTATTAATGGCTTGCCTTCTTCACAATTGTTTCTTTATTTTTAATATAATTCATTTCAGGAAGTAACCCTTTAAGGCTGGTATAGTGCTTAACATGCTATAAACAGAAAAAAAAATCAAAAGTTATTTGAAAATATAATGTTTCATAGCCTGCTATATTTTTTCTATTTCCATGGTAAGGCACAAAAGAGTAACTTTCTGTTAAGGCTTCAGACTTTCCGGACCCTGCATGACACATTGTCTGCTTGCATGAATTTATTGCCTGTGGCCAAATAATGCAAGATTAACTTGCACCCTTCTATTGCACCTGCTGCCGTTGTCCTGTTCTCTAACTTTGTTCACAAAGGATTTAGTGAGACAGCAATAAGTTGTTGACGAATAAAATCACACTTTCCTAGAATTCAAGAGTGCCGTAAAAAATGGTCGCTTGCAAAAACACAATTCAATAGATATGACTTGTAGTCTTTTATGTTGTAATTATTACTTTAGAAAATGAGCTGGGAACTCAAAAAAATGAGACATCACTTTACCTATATTTTCCGAAAAAATTCCAAATAGTTAATTATAATCATACAAGTGAAGTGACATTCTGAAATGCATTTAGTTTAAATGCCTTTTGTGCAGCAAAAAGCAGCATTGATGATAGAGAATTCATATCAAGAGCTTGTTCTCAAAATTTGCGCTTTTTGTTTGCTATATTCAGTATGCTGAAATTAACTTATGTGAGGATGTATACATCATCAACAAAAAAGGTTAAGTGGTAATATATTCCACTCATGGTAAACACAGACTATGCGTAAGCTGGGGAATTGAATGTCCTTTTTTTTAAAAACAAATACTACAGTGCCGCCTGTAAGTAAGTGAAACGCATGACATTGTGCCATTGCATCAATGCTAAACATCCTCAGCCAAACTGCTTGTGGAGGCATGAATTCTCATCGGATGAAAGGGAAACAAAGTGGGTCATAAAGGCCAATGTGTGAGGGAAGTGGGATTAAAATAGCAGCCCATTTTCTTTGCTGTAGTCGGAGTTAGGTATGGGTCAAGTCTTTGATAAGTAAGTGAACCACCCATCCCAATGTTTTAACATTGGGCCTGCGTTTCACTTACTTATCAAAGACTTTGACCCATACCTAACTCCAACTACAGCAAAGAAAATTGGCTGCTATTTTTATCCCACATGCCTCACATATCGGCCTTTATGACCCAAAATGTTTTTTTCTCTTCGGATGAGAATTCGTCCTTCCAGAAGCATTTTGGTTAAGGATGTTTAACATTGATGCAATGGCACAATATCATGCGTTTCACTTACTTACAGGCGGCACTGTAGTTCTATGCTCATTTTCAGCTTAATGAACAATATTTTTTACAAAAAAGGGTATTTGGTGAGGTGACACAGTGCAATTGTGGCCTAAAAAGTGTTATTTGGGTGGGGAATGAGAAGAGGCAAGTTATGTAATCGTAACACCCTGCCTACACCTCTTGAGGTACTGATTGATGGACTGGTTTCTGCACTGTCGACATCGCTTTGTAGCCATCATTCTCATGATCATTCAAAACAAAGATGCAAACAAAAGTTCTTGACATACAGGCTGGTTTCTTCTCACAAATGGTGATTTGAGCTTTAAGATAAAGTGTTGCAAGTCCTCCCAGGTTTCTTTGACCAAGTAACAGCTTCCCATAGTTTACTGCGCTGGCATGCCTTTAGTGAGTTCTGGCATTTTTAAGAACTTAGAACAGAGTGTTATTTCTGAGTCAGCAGATTATAGCACTATTAGTCCAGGAGCATTAGATTTAACCTGGAACAAATTAGTAACAAGCTGAAATTTTCAGGAAACGTTAAAAAAATTGTCTAGAATAACATACTAAAAGTCCTCGAAAATCCTCCTATTGGCACCTTGGGAATTCAAGATGGCCTCCAAGATGGCTGACTTGAGCGTTTTTGTTGCTTCTTTGGCTCAAAATATGATACAAATTTTATCAAAGTGTTGGAAATTAATATTCAAAGCTAGAGAATTGTCTAGAAGAATGTATTACGCAATTTGGAATTCAAGAACGTATCCAAGATGGCGGAATTTATGTAGTCAGGCAGCCAAACTTGATTTTTTACCTGAACCCTGCACCGACAGATAAGGTTTTTTTCTCAATGGATTTGTAGTCCTCAGACCCTCCATAAAACATAAATGGCTGGTAACGAGAGCGTATCCTTGAGTATTTTGAGAAAATGGTCCGAATTCAAAATGGCGCCAAAACGAGCTTCGGTCAGCCTAACTTTCTTAATTTTGCGTCTATAAAGATGTACAATACATCTATTTCAGGTAAAATAGACACGGGGAACTCATTTTTCAGGTTTTTAGATACATTTGTAGTTAAAATCAATATATTGGATATTATGTGGAAAAATATAATTTTATCCCTCAAATTTACAATCATTTTCAGTGTAAGTCATAGTTTTATAAATTATTAGGTTTATTAATGTAAATGCGTTAAAATTGTTTTTGGACACTTGTACATTTCTTTAACATAGGTATATGGGCAGGTGTTATTCTGGATACCGACTATGCATTTAAGGTTATAATGACAAACATGTGATTTAAGATTGAATTGGCGTACAGACATTGTCACAATAATTGCTGACACAATTTACATTCTTTGACTTGCAAATGACTGTTTCAATTCAAACAAACTTCAATCTGTCAAGGCAAAAGGTCCAATTGAATCATTAACATAAAAACATGGCAATGCTCTGCATTAAGAAGTATAAAATTAATAAAATTGAAATAATGGTTCTTCATACCAGATCAGGTACCACCAATTCGCATTCCTAATTTAGTCATCAAGAAAAGAACTGCTGGGATGAAGAAATCAGATTTTTCTCCTGCACCTAATGTCAATGTGTACAAGTGTTTTTGCTTTTGCCAAATCTGCCAATCCGTTGCATCTTCGTTCATTGCAAACCAGAATATTTGATCCACAAAACTGAGAAACAAAGTAGAAGTTGGAAATGGCCTTGCAACAAATCGAGGAAAATGCAATGAAAGGAATGACAATTATAGGCTGGAGGAGTCTGGAGGAGTGCAAGATACTGGACATAATAACAGTCCATCTCCAAGTAACCAATTTGTTGTACCACAAACTATGTTATTCGGATTCTTCTGTAATAGCGCAGATTGAGAGAGTTAATGAGAGAGTATCTGCTCCATTATTTTGTTAACAGAAAGCTCTAACGTTACCCTAAATATAAACAATGAATATTAAGAGGAGAGTCTGGAGACTACAACAACAGATTTTGCTGTCAGACAGATGAGAAGGGAGCTCTTATGGCTTGAAAACAATAATTTGTATGAAGAAGTCCCAGATGATGTTGAATATCTTCTGAAGAACCGATTCTCCTGTCCGAACAATCTCTACATACCTGCCAATGGGAAGAGGCATCACTATTTTTGTGACAAGATTTTAGGTGTGAAGAAATGCAGTTCAAACAGCGGTAACCAATGGCTGCAACAGCTGATGAAATTGTTTGTAAATCGAAGTATCATAGTCCTCAACCAAACTTCTTGGCATTGATATTTCATCTTTTTATATTCTTTGGGAGTCTGTGCCATGGAACTGCTTCTGCTGGTCAGATGGACAACTGCAGTGACTCAGTAACAGCCATAACATGATGGAAAACGGTTCCACAGCAGGTTGGATCTGCGCCAAAATTGTACACTATGAATTAAATAATGTCAAGTGTTTGTTAAAATTTTGCTCTGAATGCCATCATCATTATGTGGAACTTTTCGTCCAACATGAACCAGGAACATCCTTTGACATCGTTGTGTGATCCCAATAATGGTTGCTTTCTGGCCACCAATTCCTCAGATGCCATAAAAAAGCAATTATAGTATTTATGATCGCCATGGCCTCTCCTAGACCTGTGTCCTCCTCCTTTCAAAAATTGAGTCCTTCTGTGAAGAAAATAATGGAGCAACAGGTGGTGCTAGAAAAATATCCAAATGCTGGAGTCACAAAGCTAATTTAAAAAGTTTAGGAAGATGACCATCTCATTCCTCTACCTCTAAGTTCAAAGTACCATTCTATCAACTGGATGAAGTCCCATTTCTTGTGCTATCACACTTGCTTGTTCTCATTGAGGATCTCATGCCTTTCTTAACACTTCTCTCAGATTCATCAACATTCTGCATCCGAATCTCTGTATTTGCCAAATCACTGAAGAATCTGGAATAATACCATTTGTGGTACAGTACCATAAATGATGTGTTGCATGGAGACTTGCTGTCTGGACTATTAACATGCGCTCCTCCAGCTTGTTGCAAACCCATTTCCAACTTTAACTTCCTTTTTCAGTTTCGTTGATCAAATATGCGGGTTTGCAATGACCAAAGATGCAATGGATCGGCAGATTTGGCAAAAACAAAAACCCTTTCATTGACTTAAACATTAAGTCAAAGGGAGGAGCAACACAAAGGATAGTCACACCCTCCCGGTAATATACTGGGGGCTCCTTATGTCACGTGACACCTCATCATGTGACAACAACAACACCTTGTTATGTTACAATTACAAAACCTCATCATGTGACAACAACATCCACACTTAGAACTGAGGAAGGAGACTGGATGGTCTCTGAAAGCTCTTCGAGTCAAATTACATTGTGAGTAAATTTATAGTTCCACTACAAAGATAGTCCTGTTTTAAGTACAGGAGAAAAATCTCATCTCAGCAGTTCTTTTCTTGATGAAATAATTGAAAATGCGAATTTGTGGTATCTTATCTGGTATGAAGAACCAATATTTCAATTTAATTTATGTCAAGTAGTTCCTTATGCAGAGCATACCCATGCGTTTTTTGTTTTTGATTACATTGGGCCTTTTTCCTTGACAGATTGAAGTCTGTATAAACTGAAACAGCCATTTGCAATTCAAAGACTGCAAATTGTGTCAGCGATTATTGTGACAATGTCTATACGCCAATTAAATCATAAATCACATGTTAGTCAATGTTATAACCTTAAATGTATCAGCATTATCCAGAATAACACCATTTGATAATCCACTGAAAATATATCTTGCAGAAATATATAAGTGTCAAAAACAATTTGACATGCACTTGCATTAAAAACCTAATAATTTATAAAACTACAACTTACACGGAAATGATTGTAAATTTGAGAGATAAAAATTATATTTTCCAAATAATATCCAATAGGTTGATCTTAACCACCTAAAAACCTGACAAATGAGTTCTCCATGTCTATTTTACCTGAAATAGAGGTATTTCACATCTTTCTAGACCCAAAATTAAGAAAGTTAGATTGACCGATGCACGTTTTGGCGACCATTTTGAATTCGGCCATTTTCCCAAAACGCTCAAGGATACGCTGTCATTTCCCGCCATTTATGTTTTACGGAGGATCTGAGGACCCTAAATCCATTGAGAAAAAAGCTTTATCCGTCGGTGCAGGGTATAACCCTCTGGCTACCTGACTATAACAGAAACATAAAGTCGGCCATCTTGGATACCATGTTGAATTTCTGATTACATAATAACGTCTTCTAGTTCATTCTATGGTCTTGAGAATCAAATCCATGACACTTTGATTGCATTTGTAGAGTATTTTGAGCCAAAAAATGGTATAATCGCTCAAGTCAGCCATCTTGGACACCATCTTGAATTCCCAAGGTGCCAATAGGAGGATTTTCGAGGACTTTTAGTATGTTATTCTAGACAATTTTCTGAACGTTTCCTGAAAATTTCAGCTTGTTACTAATTTGTTCCGGGTACAGGCCAATATGGAGCTAATGCTACTGGACTATATAGGCCTATATGTCGCTGTATAGAAATGGTGTACGTCCACAAGCGATTCTTCGAGCATGTGCAAAGCCTTAACCGTCGCAATGAGGGTGAATTCTGTTTTGTTTAGATGTAAGAGTCTATATGAGGGACATCAATTACTTTGTACATCATCAAAGTTGATACAACATCCATTTGTACAAATCACTGCGAAAGTAGTGAATCACTGCATAAAGATATTTTATTTTGTTCAAAGAAGTGTAGGCTTTATGGGATCATTTCAGTGGCTGCTTGCTTTGCTTGCTTTGCTTTTGCTGAGATGCCCTGCAATTATGGACAATAATTGGTTTGTGAAGTGAAAGTTTCCAAGTTCAGCTCAACCAAAAAGGGATTCTATACTCCACCACAAATGTGCTTTTAATTCCCCACATCTTTATACTCCACATCAGATGGATCATAGCTGTTTCTGATGGTAAGACTGGGAAAACTGACAGGTGTGGCATTACAGATGTCCATATTTAGTTCCTGATTCAAAAGTTTTGAAGTTTGAAGTTTGAAGTTTTTTATTTTTTCTTGATAACATCTGAATTCAATTTACAAAAGTTTATAAAGATAATAAAATATAATGTTCCATTCAGTTAACAAGAAGGAAACAAACAGAGTTAAAATTAACTATTTTAAGTTGTTCCCTTTAAATAAATAAAATACAGAATTTAAAAGGAAAAATTAATAATACAAATGAACAAGACATACACATATATATTGGAGCAATGTATCATAGCAACTTCATTTAATATAAATCAGTTTTCAGCTTAACAAAAGCTTTGCTGAATGTCTTTA
Source organism: Platynereis dumerilii (assembly GCA_026936325.1). Taxonomy (NCBI): domain Eukaryota; kingdom Metazoa; phylum Annelida; class Polychaeta; order Phyllodocida; family Nereididae; genus Platynereis; species Platynereis dumerilii. The sequence goes on along the minus strand of JAPTHN010000001.1, from coordinate 178,209,728 downwards.
AAGTATTTCTATTCTTAACTGAATCAGCGAGATGTAACCACAAATGTGGGGCTCGACCCAAGTAACTCTTGTTGTATAAATCAATAGTATGGTGAGGTACTCTAGGGTAATTTCGATTTCGTGTATAGTATTCATGGGTACCTATGTTGAATAAAGTTGAAATACGCCGCGGCAGAGTTTCGTTCATATATCTAAATGAAATATTAAGTAAAGATAATTCAATGAGGTTTTCAATCCTTAAAACATTTGCTTTTCTATATAAGCCTGATAATCTTGTTCTTCTACTTGCATTAAAAATAAGCCGCATCGGTCTGTTCTGCTGTTTTTTTATCTGCTTTAAGTCAGCTAAGAATTCAGATGAACACTCGATTTTTCTCTGATATTGGAAAAGAAAGCATGCATCATATGAATGAGTGTCTTACCTTTAAAAATATTTGTTATCAATACTTAAAATTTTATGAAAAACTGAGAACATTTAAATTTGAATTATTCACATATTCAGAACCTTGGTACCTCTACGTGCCTTAAACATAAGGAATCAATAAGAGACATGATTAACAGTAGCCTCATTAGGCCTATAGCACTTCTATGATATGCGAATTTTCACACTCTAAATTTTAAGATCCATAAAAAATTCTTGGCATTTCCACTCTGTGCCCATGACCTGCATTTCACTCTAAAAACATCTCTGTCGATTCTCTAGGGTGTTGAGTGCACTTGGTCTTTCAAAGCCAATTTTTTTCATTGAGACTTCTTTGGCTTATTTCAGATACCAAATTACATCAATGGACTGGGGCACTAGGTGTCTGATTTTATCGAAAAGCACCAGGAGTAGAGTAGGTCGGGGCATGCGGCCCCCCTTAACTTCGAGGTGCGATTTGACCTACTTTTTATGGGAGATTATTTGAATGCTTATGCTGTCATGAGGAAGGGATCACTTGACTCTACTAATAACAAGTGAAACAAATGTCTACCAATTTTAATGAAGGAGTTACGGCAATTTTTGTAAAATATTTAAAATGGCCTTCTTACCCCACCCACCGGGCAAGAAGCCCCCCTATCATAATCCTATGGTAATTTTTCTTTGCGAGTGCATTCAGCCTAAAAATGATTTCTTAGGGTTCTTCTATCATTTTTAAGGCATTCTATTCACTTTTTCTGAATTTCTGAATTTTTCTATTCATACTTTAATTTTTTTAATATTTTTTGCACTGTTTCAATTTCGGGCCAGATTTTTCTATTTTAATTCGCTATTCTACCCTGATTTAAGGTAAAGTACACATTATTAAATGGTTCCTGAAGCTGCTTCGACTCCCAAGTGAAGGGGGCCTCATGCCCCTTATCAAGTGGGGCCTCTCGCCCCAAACCCACATATTTTAATTTGACCTCTTTATTTTGAGCTAAAATGCAAAAAAAACATGATCCAAATCATATTTATGTGATGGTCATAAAGTGAAGCAATGCAGATATCCATTATACTTTAAAAAATTTCCAAAGTTATTTCTGACTACTCCTTTCCAAGAATTAGTCAAAGTTACAAAAACCATGCACATTTTTTTGTTTCTTTAATTTCTACTATGGTTTGGTGCTGTTTGCCCTGAAAATTTGTGACATCACCTAAAACGCCTCTAGCTTCAATCCTATCAATAGATAAACGCACCAAAAATATAAGTTTGGATATAAGCCTGGGGGGGCCTCTCACCTAACCCAGGCTTCTTGCCCCGTCCTACTCTAGGCTGAACAATTTGGCCACTTGACCGTATAAATCTGAAGCAGCATTTTATCAGAGGTGGAAGTGCTGATTGATGTTCAACAGATTTTGGGAAGTTCTGTTAAAATTTGGGATACATTTTACGTTTTTGTATCTGTGTTTTTGTAAATTATAGTAATCATTTTTAGTGAGTAAGGAGTCACATATTTAATTTTAGACTCAAGCTCCACTTGAAAATCTCCTACTCTGACTCCACCCAAAAAGCTACGACTCCACGACTCAGACTCCTGACTCCAACTCCTTACTCCGACTCCAAAGCCCTTTGAAAAACATGAGACAAGTTCCTACAACACTGATGCAAGCACTTGGAACAATTCTTAAGAAAGAAACATAATAAATTCACCATGTGACAATGTTTCATTTTTATATTCACAAATTTGCTGACAGTTCTAAAACCAACCAAGCCAAGAAAACATCAATGCTAGTTTCTCGTGCACCATTAAAACCAAATTTTATGAGACTCTTGGTAAAAATAAACCAAGCCATAAATATTTCAATGGTGATCAGAAAGCTCGCCTCAGTGAACACAATGATTGGAAGGTGTCCTGCTCTAACCTCCCTGAAAGCTCTACACTAAATTCTCAGAAATTAAATCAAATCAAGAAAACATGTTTACAAAACATTATTTATCCATCCTAATACAATCATTGAGCTTTACAAAACATTATTTATCCATCCTAATACAATCATTGAGCTTTATAATAAATAATTAATGACGACAAATATGCAAGGACTGGGGGGGGATTATTTAATACAAAAGAGTACTCTACAAACCAGACAAAAAACAAGGACTGAATCTATAGATCTAGTCTTTGCAAGTAGTCACACAGCAAAACTGGCTTTCTTTTGATTTTTTCACTTGAGTGGAACACAACTAGTTGTTCCTCTCACTCAAAATGTGATGAATAACAGTACCAATTTCTAAACCAAAGTTCTGCTTTTACAATTGGGCCAGATGCAAATAAAGTATGTTCGTCTGAAGACGGCATAATTTTATAAATGTTTTCTCCGAATAATAAAAGCAATGAAATTGCATCAATGATAGGAAAATTTGTCATAACAAGACAATTCTACATATTTTATGAGCCTGCAGAGAAAAATTAAAGCAGGCAATCAATGCTAGAACACTGTAGAGAAATTGTTTCACTGAGCTCAAAAGATCTTTTCTAACACTACTGATTTTATTTTTCTCTTTAAAGCTGAACATCTTCAGCAAATAACAATTCATAACACACATGAATGTGTTTTACAAAGGAAGGTCCAATGCAACCATTTGTGATGACGTACTGTCCAGTGTCCACAAATGAAGCTAAAAACAGTCATAGTCATATGATTTCAGTTAAAATAGTAGTAGACTAGGTTATTTCTTCTTGGATTGTATTTTACTGGTGTTTGTCAACATAATGTTACATTGATGAATCAGACAAAAAATTGAAAATTAGAATAGATCTTTAAATTTCATTAATTGATAAAATATGTTTGAAAGTGCCATATTTCATGGCTGGTAGCATACCTTTCTTTCTTGTGGCCTAAAAACTGAGATATGTTCAAATATGTTATTCTGAATTGGGAGCCAGTATAATGCGTGGAGTGTGATATGCTCATCAACGTTTAATGCTAGTTCAGAAATCTGTGAATGAGTCCAAACTCATTCCAGATTAAAAAATAACATTCCTCGTCTCAAAATCAAAGGAGACCAAAGCAACCCCAATTCCGGGGTAAAATTTGCCGACCCTTTAATTATGTAATAAAACCCAGAACTATAATAGATTTTGGAAAGCTTTTCCACAAATGAAAACCTCTATGACATTGCATTAGCTGTGTCATGGCAAAAAATCCTTGATATTCAATAGTTTTACGCAGAACACAAAATTGGTGCTCCGAAACAGCCAAAATAACCCTGTTTTACGGCAGTGCGAAGTTACATTCGATTCTGATGAGGAAGACTTTTTATACACAACACGTAATTTAGATTCAAGAGGAAGGGCCACTTCTAACCAGTTAAATGTGAAAATGTCACCATTTATAAAAAAAGGATAACTTTCATCTCAGCAGTGACAGATCCTAGACGTAAATTTCACCCCAATTGTGTTGGACTAGATATTACGAAAGGCCCATTATTCAATTGGCAGTTTGCCTGAAAGACTGTATCTGGTGATCATGCTTCAACAAAGGCTGTACAGGTTCCACAGATTGTGCCAATTAGTCACTTGTATTCACAGTAAACACACAGACTTCACAGCTTCAGTCTGACATCGTACAAACAGAGATATATGGAAAAATGTATTATTAAATCAAACTAAGTAAATATTTCCAGCAGAATATGACAACTGATGCTTAGCTTTGAAGTCCTTTGATCCAATATTCCTTTGTAGTGATGGATGAATTGGCAAAAAGGAATTAACAGCTTGGCCTTTGTGCCATCTACTGACATCTTCATGTTCAACGTGATCATCAGCTTATCCTAATATCTCAATTATTCTTATAAATACTAACCAATATGTATGCAGGCCTATGTTATATGATACTCATACACGGAAAATCCTCTATATTGCAATCCGGTCTATAAATAGGTCTGTTTCTGCTTGTCTCCCTTTGTTGGCAAGAGTTTAACACACAACTGTATCCGTAAATTATTCACACTTAATTTTCAAAGCTCAGGTAATAATTGTGAACTCGCCATCCACGCGGTTTGATATTACTTACAAGTCTAGACATTTTTGCCTTTTTTAAATATCCCATTTCAGGAGGTTGCCTGGTGCTAATATTAGAAGAATGAAATTTTGGAAGTCATTTCCTGAACAAATCTTCCAAAGGCAGGTTGCCGTGATTCCATTTTTGTGCCAGATTATTTTCATGTCAGAGCGGTCTGTGGTTGCATTGAGTACAAACATTTTCTGGTTGTTTATGATGCATGAAGCTTCATCCGGTTATTTCAGCTACTTAAACAATGGCTTGTTTTCCAAACCTGCGACTCCTTAGAAGAGAAGTTTTAGCTACCATTTGAACAGCCAATGCTACCTGTCTTTCAGATGCCACAGTCTTGATGCATGTCATTCGAAGAAGTTGAAGATTCAATTGACTTGCTAGGGCACGAAGGTAATTACTTTTAGGCCCAATCCTATGTGCCGACCAAGCAACACATTTGTCTCTGCCTGTTGGGCTTGCATTATTTGGTTGTGAACAGCAAGCAGACTATGTCTAACAAAATACAGTAGGTTAACTGTAGTGTAACTTGATGTTAATCGATGCATGTGCAGCCAGTGGTCAATATTATGTTTAGTATTATACAAGTTAAATAATGTAAATCAATTTCAGATTATAGATTCAAGAGGTTTTAAATGATATGTACCCGCTCAAAATTAATGCTCAAGCTTTCCTTGTGCGGTTCATGTGCAAGACAGTGGTGATTAATTGAATATTATAGAAAACTAGGTCTTGAAAGCAATTGGAATATAGAAATGCTCCAAAAGCCATGAACAATGTCTGTTCTCTCAACCGCAACAAGAAAAAAGTTTACAAGAATGAGGAGGAGGAGATTTGCTTATATCTTGCCTATACCTTTCAATGATTTCATTTTAATCTTGAGTACTGGCATTAATACAATCCAAAAAAAATATTTGACTGCATGTAAACAGGAAAACATGCCATGTTCTTAGTATCTCAAAAACAAACATGGACACATGGTGCAGAAAATGTGTATTTCCATTTCTGCTCTAATTTCCTAAAGGCCAAATACTGTTTATCCTTAAATTGTGCCATGTTGTAGGTTGTTGTTCTTTTAGATTCTATTCAAAGGCCTTTTGGCTGTCAGATGGTCGAAAGCAAATTTGGGATTTAGAGACCATGACATGCGGTTGCAAAGGCCCCAGTGGATGAGCATCATTAGCTTAAAAGCCATCACTGCCTGAAATATGGAAAGTTGTTGACTCCCGAGACTCAAAAGGCAACCTTATGTCAAGTTACGAGCCTAAAAAGGAACATCCCTTTGTTCTTTTGGCTTCCATCTTTCTGTGTGTTCAAATAATTTGCCTACAAAGTAAGGCTTTATAGAAGCCTATATATAATGAGGAATATCAAAAATTCATTGAAAAAGAAAGAAAGTAAACGCCTCCGGTATGAAAGAAGTTGGCAGGAAAGGAAAGCTTTTTACTAATTATTCAGTGAAACATCATTTTGAGGGTGCTTAACCTTGTTGTTGTTCTGGTGAAAGTTCTCCCCAATTATGAGAAAGAAAAATAATTTATTTCAATATCAATGACATTATATCATATTGTGTCTTGTTGCCAACCATTTAAAGACAATTTGTGAGCTGACTACTCAGTTATTATTGAATGAGGTGAGACCAAAAATGACACTGTTTTTCACTTTAGGAGGGGTTTTCCAGCAGTTCTGTCTATTTTGTCATAACATTTTATATATTTTAACCAGGCGCATGAAATGTGGGTTAGTTAATATTGAGATAATATGAAAGTAATACAGAGAGTATACCAAAAATGTCCTGTAACGGAGGGGACAATGTGGTAACGGAGTGGAATTTTGATGTAAAAAACCAACTGTAGGAACAACAACAAAAGAAATTTTGATTGAAAAAACCTACTGTTGGAACAACAAAAAAAGGGAAAACCATAAAAGATTGATGTAACTATTATTTTCAGAAGTACTTCATCTCATATCAGTAGATTTTTTGGTCCAATTGTCGATTTCTTGCTTATGATCTGGTAACGGAGTGGACGGTAATGTAGTGGAATGATTTTTTGCTTTTCGCTCAATACTGCTTTTTATTTTGGAGATTAGATAAAATACTTGCAGACTATTAAAAGCTGTCTTGATTTTGTCATGTCAGGTCCAGTGACAAGGAAAAACCATTGATTTTGCACGGATTACTGGACATAATGCACTCAAAAAAGGTCTAATGAATGACTTTTTGTTCCAAATGCAGCGGTTCTAAATAGAAATATGAATAACAGATGTAGAGTAACGCTTCACATATTAATCGCATTCAAATTAATATTAGGGAGCTAGAGTGACACAAATTGTCCCGAAATTTGAGAATGACCCAATTACGTGCAGTAACCCAGGCTGCTGAGCCTCTGCTCCATGTTACATTTGTTACTTACTGAATTATATATGTACCACATAAAAATAACTAAAAACTAGAAATGAGTAACTGCAAGCAGTAACAAAACTTCACCTAGAAATATTGGTCGAAATGAAAAAACGAAATGACAGAAGTAATTTGAAAAGTACAAAGTAATTTGAAAAGTAATTCGAAACGTAATTTGAAAAGTACTTGGAAAAGTAATTTGACAAGTACTTGGAAAAGTAATTTCAATAGGAATTTCAATGCAAAAGTAACATGTCAAGTAACATGACAAGTAAATTGACAAGTAAATTGACAAGTACATTGACAAGTACATTGAGAAGTACTTTGACAAGTACATTGACAAGTACATTGACAAGTAAATTGACAAGTAAATTGACAAGTACATTGACAAGTACATTGACAAGTACTTGAATATTGTACATGTACCTGACCAATACCCGCAGACCATAACCTGTACCAAGCCTGTACATAATTTCATAACTCTAGGTGAGATACTGAGGTAAAAGTGAGCAATTCCAAAATGGCCGCCATTTTGTGTCAAACATTTTGAATTTCTCCACACGTGCGTGAACAATACCCACAAGCCAATACCTGTACCAAATTTCATAACTGTATTTGAAATACTAAGGTCACAGTAGGCAATCAAAAAATGACAGCCGTTTTGATTTAACTTGAAATATCAATTCTTCGTATAAAAAACATCTGAATGAGTACTTGAATCAGTCACAAACAAAATAACTGTATGAAAATTGCATGGCGTTCAAGGTCATCGATAAAATAGCACATTTTTGCACTGAAATTCTCCAATTGACCTTGAAAAATTAGGTCAAGGTCAAATGTGAAGGTCAATTTGGGGTGAATGGCAAAAAAGAATAGCAGTTTACTATAGCATGTTATCAGCCAAAATCGATATTTCATGGAGAAATGACGAAGGTCACCAATTTTGATGACTTACCAATGTTTAAAATTACGTAACTCATAATCCGGCCAAAGAAATGCAACCATAATACACCCACAGATGTCCCGTTAGTCAAGCAACATTTTGCCACAATTTGGGCCACTTTGCATGAAAAACGTGCAATTGCATAAGAAAAAACCATAAAACACCAAAAGTGGTCATACGGGACATTGACCTTGACCTACATTCACGAAATTAGGTCAAATTATGTAAAAAGTGTTTTTAACAAACTTCCTAAAAGTGCAATGAAATCCAGCAATAAACGAAAAAGTTATTGCCATGTGAAATTTTTTGAAGTCGAACTTTGAAGTGACCTCTGACCTTGAAAAATGGTCCGGTGTCAAAAAAACTCGGGGAATGTAATGAGGGCATATGAGGCTCCGTTCATGAATTTTTTGAGGGTAGGTTAGGGTGAAAGAATAATAATAACTAGAAACTAGAAATGAGTAACTGCAAGCAGTAACAAAACTTCACCTAGAAATATTGGTCGAAATGAAAAAATGAAATGACAGAAGTAATTTGAAAAGTTCCAAAGTAATTTGAAAAGTAATTCGAAACGTAATTTGAAAAGTACTTGGAAAAGTAATTTGACAAGTACTTGGAAAAGTAATTTCAATAGGAATTTCAATGCAAAAGTAACATGTCAAGTAACATGACAAGTATATTGACAAGTAAATTGACAAGTACATTGACAAGTACATTGAGAAGTACTTTGACAAGTACATTGACAAGTACATTGACAAGTAAATTGACAAGTAAATTGACAAGTACATTGACAAGTACATTGACAAGTACTTGAATATTGTACATGTACCTGACCAATACCCGCAGACCATAACCTGTACCAAGCCTGTACATAATTTCATAACTCTAGGTGAGATACTGAGGTAAAAGTGAGCAATTCCAAAATGGCCGCCATTTTGTGTCAAACATTTTGAATTTCTCCACACGTGCGTGAACAATACCCACAAGCCAATACCTGTACCAAATTTCATAACTGTATTTGAAATACTAAGGTCACAGTAGGCAATCAAAAAATGACAGCCGTTTTGATTTAACTTGAAATATCAATTCTTCGTATAAAAAACATCTGAATGAGTACTTGAATCAGTCACAAACAAAATAACTGTATGAAAATTGCATGGCGTTCAAGGTCATCGATAAAATAGCACATTTTTGCACTGAAATTCTCCAATTGACCTTGAAAAATTAGGTCAAGGTCAAATGTGAAGGTCAATTTGGGGTGAATGGCAAAAAAGAATAGCAGTTTACTATAGCATGTTATCAGCCAAAATCGATATTTCATGGAGAAATGACGAAGGTCACAAATTTTGATGACTTACCAATGTTTAAAATTACGTAACTCATAATCCGGCCAAAGAAATGCAACCATAATACACCCACAGATGTCCCGTTAGTCAAGCAACATTTTGCCACAATTTGGGCCACTTTGCATGAAAAACGTGCAATTGCATAAGAAAAAACCATAAAACACCAAAAGTGGTCATACGGGACATTGACCTTGACCTACATTCACGAAATTAGGTCAAATTATGTAAAAAGTGTTTTTAACAAACTTCCTAAAAGTACAATGAAATCCAGCAATAAACGAAAAAGTTATTGCCATGTGAAATTTTTTGAAGTCGAACTTTGAAGTGACCTGTGACCTTGAAAAATGGTCCGGTGTCAAAAAAACTCGGGGAATGTAATGAGGGCATATGAGGCTCCGTTCATGAATTTTTTGAGGGTAGGTTAGGGTGAAAGAATAATAATAAATAATAATAATAAATAATTACGAAAACAAGAAACTTCACCTATGGTAATAGGTGAAGTTTAATGAGTAACTGCAAGCAGTAACAAAACTTCACCTAGAAATATTGGTAGAAAACGAAAAAACGAAATAACAGAAGTAATTTGAAAAGTTCCAAAGTAATTAGAAAAGTAATTTGAAAAGTAATTAAAAAGGTAATTTGAAAAGTACTTTCAAGGTAATTCGAAAAGTACTTGGAAAAGTAATTTCAGTAGTAATTTCAAAAGCAATTGCAAAAGTAACATGTCAAGTAACATGACAAGTAAATTGACAAGTACTTTGACAAGTACATTGACAAGTACATTGACAAGTACATTGACAAGTACATTGACAAGTACATTGGCAAGTACATTGACAAGTACATTGACAAGTACTTGAATAATGTACAAGTACCTGACCAATACCCGCAGGCCATAACCTGTACCAAGCCTGTACATAATTTCATAACTCTAGGTGAAATACTGAGGTAACAGTGGGCAATTCCAAAATGGCCGCCATTTTGTGTCAGTCATTTTGAATTTCTCCACACTTGTGTGAACAATACCGACAAGCCAATACGTGTACCAAATTTCATAACTGTATGTGAAATACTAAGGTCACAGTAGGCAATCAAAAAATGACAGCCATTTTGACTTAACTGGAAATATGAATTCTTCGTATAAAAAAAACATCTAAATGAGTACTTGAATCAGTCACAAACAAAATAACTATATGAAAAATTGCATGGTGTTCAAGGTCATTGAAAATAGCACATTTTTGCACTGAAATTCGCCAATTGACCTTGAAAAATTGGGTCAAGGTCAAATGTGAAGGTCAATTTGGGGTGAATGGCAAAAAAGAGGAGTAGTTTACTATAGCATGTTATCAGCCAAAATCAATATTTCATGGTGAAATGACGAAGGTCACCAATTTTGATGACATACCAATGTTTAAAATTACATAACTCAGAGTCCGCCCAAAGAAATGCAACCACAATACACCCACAGATGTCCCGTTAGTCAAGCAACATTTTGCCACAATTTGGGCCACTTTGCATGAAAAACGTGCAATTGCATAAGAAAAAACCATAAAACACTAAAAGTGGTCATATGGGACATTTACCTTGACCTACATTCACGAAATTAGGTCACATTATGTAAAAATGGTTTTAAACTAACTTCCTAAAAGAACAATGAAATTCAGCAATAAACGAAAAAGTTATTGCCATTTGAAATATTTTGAAGTCAAACTTTGAAGTGACCTCTGACCTTGAAAAATGGTCCGGTGTCAAAAAAACTTGGGGAATGTAATGAGGGCATATGAGGCTCCATTCATGAATTTTTTGAGGGTAGGTTAGGGTGAAAGAATAATAATAAATAATAACTAGAGAACACGGTAATTGTCAAAACGACAATTACTAAGAATTTACCTTTACCTATAACTAATGTTTGCCTGTAAGCAGACAGACAAATTGATGGATGGACAGCTAGACGAAACAGACAGACACAGACATACTAATCATCATATGCATCTGTCCTTTGAACCATGTGTCAACACAAGTATGAAAGTTTTAACTGCAAATCCTCCACTATGTCTGTGACTCCACGACAAAAAGGCAGCTGGTCTATGCCCTCTACAGAGTGCTAGCACCTTGTGTAGAAATGACGTGACTCCACTGCATGGATCAGCCGGAGTAGCTGAAGGTGAGAAGAATGGGAGTGTAGCACATGCCGTATTGATTGAGGGATGTGCAGGGTTTTTCAGTTGCACCAGCATAGAGTAGTTGATACAACCCGGCTCCATTTAATGTGTTATGGTTGAGATCACGGGTTGAGATTTGCGTGAGTGGATAAGTGGGGGAACATAAGTAAAACGCAATGTTCTCCCATGAACAATTTCTCAGAAAAGTGAACTTTCAATCTTTGTGACAAATTGGAATTTATTTTGAATCTGAATATTTTTCAATAGCAATACGCATATCCTTTGTATTATTATAAAAGAAATGGCACAAAATGAGAAGTTAGATCATCTGAACAAGAAGTGAATGGGACAAATAGAGAAGAAAGCACAAACATAAATGACATTTACATTATCATTACGAGGAATGCCATTATAGTATACTACCATGATTTTGATATAATTCTGTACACAGGTCAATGCATGTATGACAATAGTTATACATGTATTAATTACTGCATGGGTAATAAATGGTTTTCAGCATATCAATTCTTTTCAGAAACTGATTTTGTCATTAAATACACAGTGATCTTGAATACAAAAACATTTGGAGGCCTAATTAGTGGGTTCAGCTATTACATAACGAAGAAACATAATGGAAATGTGATTTTCTTTATTTCAGATCATATTCAGCACATATATAAACATGATACCACAATACTGGATAGAGACTGCATTTGCATGAATGTGGATTTATGACAATGTTGATGATGATCAATATCATAAGTAATAGGTTTAACTGTGCCGCTCTTGTATGTCATCGATGCTGCTATATCAAGGATGCCAATTGTGTGTCTTTCAAGTAGATAAATGTAAAATGGCCTACTGATGTGATGCCAGTGTACACATGTTCGACACGAGATGAACCTGGAAGACAGAGAAGACCAATTTAAGGTCTTTTGCGTTATTCAAGAATGCATTTTACATGAATTCTTTTCAGAATAGTACCATGTCACATGAAAAGGCTCTGATAGTAAAACATTGCTTTCGCTGGAAATTGGGACACTGCAGCACTGTTACATTATTTCAAATTTTCAGACTTACTTTTCTATTGCCAGAGATAGTAGGCGAGTGGTGAAAATGATCTCAGGACAATCGAAAATTGCTTGGAATATATAGTTGTATCTGAAAGTGAGAGGGAAAAGTGTTTGTGACTGTTGAGTAGTGGTCCTAAACTGAAGCAGAAAATATCATTTATTTCACAAAGCTAGTCATGAAAATATATTTTTTTTAAAGTCCATCTGTGGGAGATGTAATGGTTGGCCCCTGATGTGTTATAGCAGGCTTACACAATGTAAATGTGCCGTAATATGAATATTTCAGTACAAAATATATTATCATGGAGGTTGAAAGTAATTGATGTGTGCTTATTACTGAGAACACACTCCTAAGTGTTCCATTAGAGGTCTGCATTACACTTCACATTTTAAATGAAATTAGACTGGTTGCAGTATCTAAATATTTCACAAGAGACAGCTTTATTTTTCACCTCCTAGATACTTACATAGTAAATTTTAGAATTGAACAGGTCACGCTTGTATCATATATGGTTTATGGAGGCGAAGGTGATTGGTATGCATCTTTGGATGGCATTGATATAATGGTGTTCTTGTGCAATGGCTGCATCGGGTGGCCTCAATCATTGAAGAAGGTTGGCCTAGTGGTCTTGAGGGATTGTAGTAAAATTGCACCTGTAATTGAAAAGGAAAAAAATTACAGGACATGTTTCTTATTCTGGTGTGTATAGCCATACATATCATTTATATAGCAGGGGTGACGGAAGGAAATGCTAGGGGCAGGAGCGGTGGGATGAAAAAGGGCAAATCATATTCGCGCCAATTTTGCGTGAAAAAATTCAAATAGAGAATCAATCATAGTTTTGATTATATAATTACTAATTGGTGCCTAAAATTACTAAAATAAGTTAGAATAATAAGAGGCAGCATATTTTGATGGCAATGATGACAATCTGGCATGACATTGATTTTTCCACTTACCTTGTGTGACCTTAGGTCGTTGCCAGCAAACAGCAAAAGTGTAGTGTTGCACACTCAGAAGCTTGTGCGGTGTAAGGGACCCCTGGCAACCATTATAGATATATATATTCCAGCAGGCGGGTCGACGGGTTAGGACTACTCCAAATTGGGAAATTATTGACTTACCCTTCAAAATAGTTGTGTGTGCCTTGTTGACTTTTGTCCCTACACAGCACACATCCGAAGTTTCCCAACAGGAAGAAATAAGACCCTTGAGAATTTATGACTAGAGGGTGGTGGTTTTGAATTGATAGGCATCAGGGTTTTATGCCGATGTTTAATACTCCCTTAAGTTCCATGAGGACTTTTAGTATCCATCTAAGTGCATACATGTTTCATGACATTTTACTTTAGTTACAACTTCATGGCCCGCCCCTTTAAAAATGTTGTGAAAAGTGAGTGGCCCACTTGGAAATACATGCGAAAAATTAGTACCCCATGCGGCATAATGACGACCCCCCCTTTGTGACCCCCTAGTCATAAATTCTCTATAGGTCCGTGAAACATCTGACCAAGACTGGTAGCACTGTGTACTGGCTATGGTCGGCCAGTTACAGTTGCTACAGGGGGTATCCCATTGGATACCTATGGTGATTTCACAAGCAGGTATGCTTAGGGGCGGAGCAGATGATAGTTGGGTGGCTATGGATTTGACCCCTCGGAGAAATTTTTTTTTTCGTTTGTGAAGAATGTACAAAGAATTTTTTTCGCAATTTCAACATTACTGTACTCAAGGTACAGGTTGGTGGACAGGAACATTTTTGAAATTTTCTTGCGCTAAATAAACTTTTTTTCAGTGTAAAGTGAGAAACATACTTTTCTTCCACCAAAAATCATGACCCCCCAACCCCCCAAAGATGATTATGACAGGCAAAAGCCATAAGGGTGTAAGTGCGTCAGAAATACTGTTCAAATACACCCTTTTGAATTTTACCATGCAATAATTTATTTGGGGAATTGTCGAAGGAAATATAATGCTGAAATTGCGGTGGAAATATAATGCTGAAATTGCCTGGAATGGCTGAATTTTCGATGAAATCTTTTCTGGAAAGTTGCCAAATGTGGCTTTTGCCATGAATTTTCCTTGGGGGGTGGGGGAATAAAGCCAACCCGACCCTGCTGCCTGCTACGTCTATATTCTTGGTTGTGACTGTTGGGTACATAATGTTATGATTGGCGTATTGCTGTACCAGTTGGACAAATTGCTTGAGATCCATTAAGAAAAGTATGAGTAAAAGTAATGATCATTCGGGATGTGATGATTTTTTGTATAATAAAATGTACGCATATGTTGACTCTTGCGGGATGTTGCAAAATTTCACAGTGTTGTCATCACATTCAATCCATCTGTTGGACTCCTCGTCACAGATATTTGCTGTGTAATGGCCATCGCGGGATGTAGCTCCAAGATGATTGATGACCCCAATGAGTCTGTATTGTGTATTGTTCTTCAGGTTAAAGTACAATTTTTGCGACAAATTCACACTTCTGTTGTCTTTCCTCCTTCGCGCAAATCTCATCAGCAAAATAAAAAGATATGGTGGACAATGTGTCATCTCTGTCGTGCAAGTCATGTTTGTTGAGTGGCAATTTGGACATTCTCGATCTGCTTCAGAGTCAGAAGGTTCCACCTGAAATGTGTCTCTTCGCAAAAAGGCATTGACACATCGGAAATGATCGTTATTTGAGAATGAGTGTTGGCAACTTCTACAGAGATATTTCATTGTGAATTGGCTTGCTGTCAAATCTGTGATAGTAGTTGGGTGTGCTGAGCGGTATTCAAGCCAGGAAATGGTGTCTGATTGAGTCAGGGCAGGTATATCATCTGATTCAATATGTGCTTGTGGCAAGATGTTTTCCAACTGTTCAGTGTGCAATGTCTGTAATAATGACAAGAGGAACTCATGTGCATCACATTGTTCACCTTTTGGGAAATCTTTCAATTGGTCCAATGCAAACAGAGAATGTGGTTCTATGGGGGTATCATGCAAGAGGTATATGCGAGCTTTCAGTTCAAGCAGGTGATTAGACACAGGTTGATTCAGTGCAAATATGGGTTCCAGTTCATTGACAGAAAACAGCAGCTGGAGTACACTGTTAGCATAACATGTGTTGCCAATATTTCGAACACCAGAAGGCAAGTTAATTTCTTGTGTGGAGGCTGCAATGTCATGTGTTTGTTGACCGTTTGGCATGGAGTGCATGTGACTTGTGGATGTTGATGGAAGAGGATCACTCAGTATTATTGGCTGAACAGTAGTGGCACTTGTGTTTTCTGGCTCACAGTCATATGTGTGTGTAAAGGTAGAGGTTGCTGGGACTGTTGGCGTGACATGTTCGGTAGCATGTTCTATTTCACTGGTGAAAACAGTAATTTTGATGGCATCATGGTCAGAGAAGTATGTTGGCAAAGGTGTACATATAATCCTGTTGGTCACATTTGAATCTGAATACACATGATCAAGTAACGAGCCATATCTTGTAGTGGGCCAGGTGACATGTTGTTTGTAGGATAAACCATGAAAGAAAGTTGCTGCAGGATGAGGCTTGTTCTGTAGCAAGTTGTCATTGAAATCCCCAGCGAAAATGATATTTTTGGGCAAAACATTCGTGATTTCATGCACCACTTTGGTAAGGAGTGATGTGAAGGCAGACATATTTTGCATTGGGATCTTGTACAAAGTTACAAGAAGAAACTCTTCATTGCTGCTTGACAAAATCTTGACGGCCACATGTTCAATGCCTGGAATGATTGATGGCAATTTTTCAGATGTGATTGAGCTTTTGACATATATGGCAACGCCTCCTCTACCTGTATCTCCTGATCTGTCTTGTCGATACATATGATATCCTTGTAGACTGACAAGGGAATCAGACATTGTGGACTTCAACCAAGTTTCATTGACCATGATGACATCAGTAAGCATTTCTGGGTAATTTTGAATATCTCCTATCTTTGACAAAAGCCCTTGAACATTGTGTTGGACAATAGTGAGTGCTTCTTCGTGTGTTTTCAATGGTGCATGGCTCTGAAGTAACTGCATGGGCAACATGTTCTGCAAATTTTTGTGAGCATCCTCTGGCCTCCAAATTTTGGTGACATCTAGGTTTTTGATAAATAGACCATCAATCTTCGTGACCCTGCTCAGTGCAACATATGACATGCCTGGGGCAAACACGCCATTCATGTCAAAAACACACTTGTCAGTCGTGAGCCCCTGCGTCTTGTGTATCGTGACACCCCATGCTAGTTTGAGAGGAATCTGCCGTCTGGTAATTTGATCTCTTCTATTTGCCATCACTTCTTCAAGTACAGGAATGAGAATTGCAGTGGAAGGAGCATGTGGAGAATTGTGAGATTTTTGATTTTTGCCAACTCTGGAATTGTCAAAGTTTACGAAGACTTGTGTAGTTTTGTCATCATGGATAATGTGAACAATTGTCCCAAAAGAACCATTCACAAGTCCATCACCAGTATCAAGGTTCCTAGTCAACATGACACGTGCATTTATAGCGAGGTGCACAACATCTGGTAGGTCATCATTTGTACCCTTTGTGATTTTGCGAGACTTTGTCATTTGACCTGAAAGGGGATCTTTCACGAAATCAACTGCCTGAATTTTTACCAGATCGTTACATAATTTTGTGAGCATTTTTTCGTTGTGTGCAGAGGCATCTTTGTTCTTTGCAAATACGTGCAAAACATCTTCAGGGATGTCAGGCAAATTATTCCTGGATTGCAACATTGCCATTTCTTGTTCGTTCAGGTCATCAGTCTTTGCTTTTTTCCTTAATGTATTAAGCAGTTGTGCAAATGGAACATCGTCTTTCTGGCGCATTATTTCTGTCAACTCCACTTTGCGAAAGAGATCAAACCAAAGATCAATACCCATGCTTGCATCTGGCTTCAAAAGAGAACAGGACTTCACTGGTGGCAATTGGTAGAAGTCACCCACTGCAAGAATTGAAACATTCCCAAACCATGCGGTCGAATCAGTTGATCGAATCCGTTTTATCTGTTTCAGCCTTCCGTGAATGTATCCTAGCATCCTGCGGTTGACCATTGAAATTTCGTCTATGATGAGCAATTTTAAACCACCCAGATTCCCTGACAGACTGTTCAGTGTCTCCTCCGACAGAGGTTCATAACGCTCGTACAACTTGTTTGGTATTTTCAAAGCAGAATGTAAAGTGAAACCTGATATTTGGAAAGCTGATGTGCCAGTAGGACTAGTCAGAAGAACGGTGGTTTCAGAGGGGTTTTCGCCATTGCGTAGCAGTTTACTTGCTTCATTGTAAAGGCATTTAATGAAGAAACTTTTGCCGACACCGCCTGGCCCTGCCATGTAAGTGAAAAAGCGGTCGGGTTTCTCACCTCTTGCTTCCCTGATACACCAGTCTCTTATAGTGTAAAAAATACTTCGCTGTTTGTCATTCATTCTCCTCAACATAGGTCGCAGTGGTTCGCCAATCAATTCAAAGGAACACAAAGAGGCTGCCTGAGAGTTGTGACTACCTTGTAAGTCAGGAACAGATTCAGTTTGTCCATCATACAAGTCATTTCCGTCATCATGCTCCCGGGGCTGAAGGCGCTCTTGTTCACTACTCGGTAAAAGCTCCGCCCACGCATCTTGTATGTTTCCATTTTGCTGTATTGTTTCCCAAGCATCTTGTAATTCCTCATCGATCTTTTCATACAATGCTCTGTTTCTGTCCACAATTGCTCGAACTGGAGTAATGTCAGATGTTGGAGAAATCTTAATTGCAGCTGTGTTGTAGAAAGCCTCATATGTAGTGTATGCAAGAGGTTTCAGAGAAGCATCATTTCTGTGGGGCAAGTATAGTTTCAACAAATTCATGTAATATCGTTCCGAATCGTTTGAAGATGAGAACTTCGGGAATCTGACAATTGCTGGTGGAGCACGCGTTCTCTTCATAATATAACCAAGATCATGTAGCAGTTGATGTGCATTTGGATTTCCATTCTCAATAGCTTTTTCACCTTCAGTTTTGGTCAGATTCCTGTACTTCGAAGCAAATGTAGCTTGGCACATTGTCTCAAAGTCTTCAGTCAGTGGCCTTGCTTTATAGCGATCATTCAGACTTGTCATCCAGATGTCATCACTCTCTTGATTTGTTTCTGCTTCTTTCTTAATCTGAGATAATGGCTTTGACAACTTTGTTGGATGCGCATCTGTGGCAATGAAAACTGTATTTCTGGAGCATTGCTTCAGTGGGAGGCCAGTTGCACGGACAACACTTTCTTGGACAGAAACCTCTCTTGAATCCAGGTATACAGAGCCCAGTTGTTTCATCTGTTGTCGTAAATCAGAGTTGCTTTGTTCTTGCTGTATCTGAGTTTTTGCCTCTTTCAGAAGATCACTCAATTCCCGTTCTCCCTTGGAAATATAAGAAAGCAAATAGAGGATCAAAGTCTCTGGATCAAGTACATACTGAATGTCCACATTTCCATTCCATGCTCGCAATACATTTGGACAATAGTTGTTCACCCAAATGTCTGTTTCATCTCTCTTCATAACAATGCTAGGCTTTTTAGCAACACAGGACAGAGCATTGAGGAAATCCTTGTAACCTGAGAATCCAGCCTTACACCATATTTCATCAACTGAGAGCTGCTCAATGTCATCATTTTGCAGGAAGTCAGCTAAACCTTCAAGTGCTGCTTGTGCCATGCCCTTTGACCAATTAATTGTAGGTTGATTTGCTTGGTTTGCATCTGTGTCACCTCTGTCTGTAGAAGATTGAACATGGTCAGGCTCACCATTGTCACTTTCAATAGGTCTAACTATAGTTGTGTATTGTGCTATGGGTCTTGGGAAATTGAATCGACAGTCTTTCTTTCCTGTTCTGCATGACCTTGTGTGTGATCTCGAATGTGACTGACAGTCCAACACTATCTGATAGAGTTCTGGATCTGTAGCAGCATCAGGTAATTGGCAAGAGATGTGATCATCAATGAATTTGCATACAACCTCATCTGTCTGCACATTATATTTTGGAGCATTTTCAATCCAGAACAATGCATGAACATGAGGTGCGCCTCGTTGTTGAAATTCAATTCTGTAAAAGTGGTCTGTAACTTTCCCCATTGGTGCTGCAGGACTTTGCAAAAATCTCATGAAATGATTAAGTCTTGAGTACCACATTCGAATTGTAGTGACATAATTGCTGCGAATGATTTCAGCCTTTTCATTAAAAGAGAGGGATTCAAAATCCACAACTTTTCCATTTTGTCTTGCAATTGATTCCACAACCTCAGGCCATCTGGACAACTCAGCAGCAGTCAGAGTGACAAAAAATGTTGGAATATCGATCTGGCGTACCATTGCGAATAAATCATTCATGGTCTTCTTCCAGTATTCTGGGGAACCTCTCAATGTTTGCATGTGTGTAAATGCCAGATTGGATTTGCATAACTCATACACTTGTTCGTAATCTGTTAACATGGATGCTGTTATATTGCCTGCTTTAGAGCCTTTTCTTGTCTGGATGCTTATACCTGACAGAAGATTAGCTAGTTCTACAACAGCTTGACAATAAAATATGTAGCCAGAATGTTTGGCGAATCTTAGATCTGCACTGAAAAGCCGGGCATTCACATAAGATCCTCTAGTGATACGAGTTTCTCGATGGTCATCAAAATTGTTTTCACCAAAAGGGAAAAGTGTTGGAAATGCTTTGGCTTCATCATGGCTGGTCGATAGTAAACTGTGGGGTTTCTGGCCTTCGGCAGGAGCAACAGAAAACACATGGTTTTCAAGTTCATGTAGAACATCAGCTGTCATGTCCAAAGGTTGAAGTAGACTGTCGTATCCAGAATATTCATTGTACTTGGTTTCTGAGTCTTTAGTGGCTGTCTGTTCAACAATGTCATCAGTAGTTGTTGCTGAAGAGGAGGCACTTTGCTCTATTTGGTCAGTGTCATTCTGGTTAGGGGTTTTGTCGGTATTGTCATCTGTTTGTTTGAGTTCCTCTAGTTCACTATTGATTTGCTCTTCCCAACTTAGGTGCAGCTTCACATCTTTGTAATGTGGATTTATTTCTCGGAGCTTGATAAATGCTCTCTGCACCTTTGCTGTGTCAACCATTTCATAAGACGCATACCCACGGTATTCCAAACGCCTTTTCAGTTTAAGTCCAATTATCTGTGAATGGCCAAGAGGTCTTGGGAGAGTTTTCGTGGAAACTTCTGGTAATGACCGAACTGATATCACAGGACCCTCTAACTTTGCTTGTTTTCCCTTGGGTGCTTGCACTATTTTCATGAAGGGAATACTTAAACTCACAAGTTGTTGTTCCAGCATATTGAGCTCATCTAATTCACCTGGTATTTTTTCTATTGCCATTTTATTTACAGCAGCCTGAGGTGGCATTTTCCCTGAATTCAAATGCTTGTGACAAGTCGGGCAAATCCATAAGTCATGCTTCGGGCAATTGCCAGGACAATCATCCAAACAGGCATGGTGAAATCTATGAGTGATACATTCTGAAGCAAGAGAGTCATGTTTGTCATATGAACTTGGGATGCATGAATGAACCTGATTGCGAAATAACAATCTTTGACAGACACAACAGATATATTCTGCAACCTCTTTGCAAGCGTCGCGAAATTCTTGAATGACATACTCCACACTGCTACGATCTTTTTTGGAATTCTCATATTTCTCCTTGCTAGCTTTCTTGACTTCTTCTTGAAATGCCATATTTGTTGCATATTTCTGCTTGCTTGATGCTTTGACCTGTTTTTGAAAGTCCATGTCAGTAGCATATCTCTGCTTACTAGTTGCCTTGAGTTGTTCTCGCAGATCTTCATTTGTCGCATACTTGTGTCTGCTTGACTCTTTCAGGTGTTCTTGAAAATCTTTATTTGTAGCATACTTGTATCTGCTTGATTTCTTCTTTTCTTTCTGGTATTCCGTATCTGTGGCATACTTTTTTCTGCTAGCTTCCTTCAGCTGTTCTTGAAAATCTTCATTTGTAGCATATTTGTATCTGCTCGATTTCTTCTTTTCTTTCTGGTATTCCGTATCTGTGGCATACTTGTTTCTGCTTGCTTCCTTCAGCTGTTCTTGAAAATCTTCATTTATAGCATATTTGTATCTGCTCGATTTCTTCTTTTCGTTCTGGTATTCCGTATCTGTGGCATACTTCTTTCTGCTTGCTTCCTTCAGCTGTTCTTGAAAATCTTCATTTGTAGCATATTTGTATCTGCTCGATTTCTTCTTTTCTTGCTGATATTCCGTATCTGTGGCATACTTCTTTCTGCTCGTTTCCTTCAGCTGTTCTTGAAAATCTTCATTTGTGGCATATTTGTGTCTACTTGATGCCTTCACATGTTCTTGAAAATCTTCATTAGTAGCATATTTGTGTTTGCTAGAGGTCTTCTTTCGTTGCTGGAAATCCATATCTGTGACATATTTCTGCCTGCCTGACTGTTTCAGCTGCGCTTGTAAATCTGCATGGGTAGCATATCTACGTTTGCTTTTTGCCTGTTGTTCTTGCTGATAAGCTTCATCATAATCATATCGCCTTTTCTTTAGAGAGTGGACTTTTTCTTCATTGACATCTGGGATGAAATATTCATCATGGTGAGCTTCATCCGATTCACAATTGGAGTTCTTTTTCTCTCCATCATTATCAGTGTTTTTAACAGTACTGTCCACATCAATATTGGGACAGTTGAAATCAACTGTAGATCGAGGGCGTTTAGCAGAAGAGCAATCTGTCAAAGGTTGAGCTGGTTGCTGTTTCCTCTTTTCTCTTCTAGTCCTTGCAGATTGTTTCTTGACCTTAGGCATCGTTGTAAGTGACTGTTGTTAATAGTAGTTGCCTGATAGGGCAGAGGGATATATTCAGATGTCACTTGAAAGAGATTTTACACAAATGTGATCACCAAGTGAACAGTGTTATAAATGTTGTCAATATGAAATCACTGTGTTCTACCTGGGAAGTTCGATTCAGATATGATTAACCTGATCCGTTGAAAATGTGGAATGTGATCAATCCTAACCTAATCGAATAACAATCAACAGTTTTATCTCTTCCAATTGGTAATGAGTTTCACTTTCAACGAGCTGCACTTTCAATGAGTATCACTTCAGGTTTCACTTTCACTTTTCTCTTTCACTTTTCTTCACTTTCAGTTTTTAACGAGTTTTCAACAAGCTCAGTCAATGAGTGTGACTTTAGTGAGTTTCACTGTCAATGAGCTCACTTTCAAAGAGTTTCACCTTCAACGAGATTCACTTCCAATCACGTTCACTTTCAATAGGTTAACTTTCAATGAGTTTCACTTCAATAAGATGCACTTTCAATCAGATTCAGTTTCAAAAAGTTTCACTTTCAAAAATATTCACTTTCAATGAGATTTGCTTTCAATGAGCCCTACTTGAATGAGTTGTACTTTCAATGAGTTTCACTTTCAATGAGCTCACTGTCAAAGAGTGTGACTTCAGTGAGTTTCACTGTCAATGAGCTCACTTTCCGTGAGTTTCACCTTCAATGAGATTCACTTCCAATCACGTTCACTTTTAATGAGTTCACTTTCAATGGGTGTCACTTCAATAAGATGGACTTTGAATCAGATTCAGTTTTAAAGAGTTTCACTTTCAATAAGATTCACTTTCAATGAGATTCGCTTTCAATGACTTGCACTTTAATGAGTTTCACTTCAATGAGTGGCACTTTCAATGATTTTCACTTTCAATGAGTTTCAATTCAGGTTTCACTTTCACTTTTCTCTTTCACTTTTCTTCACTTTCAGTTTTTGACGAGTTTTCAACAAGCTCAGTCAATGAGTGTGACTTTAGTGAGTTTCACTGTCAATGAGCTCACTTTCAAAGAGTTTCACCTTCAACGAGATTCACTTCCAATCACGTTCACTTTCAATAGGTTAACTTTCAAAGAGTTTCACTTCAATAAGATGCACTTTCAATCAGATTCAGTTTCAAAGAGTTTCACTTTCAATGAGATTTGCTTTGAATGAGCCCCACTTGAATGAGTTGTACTTTGAATGAGTTTCACTTTCAATGAGCTCACTGTCAAAGAGTGTGACTTCAGTGAGTTTCACTGTCAATGAGCTCACTTTTCGTGAGTTTCACCTTCAATGAGATTCACTTCCAATCACGTTCACTTTTAATGAGTTCACTTTCAATGGGTGTCACTTCAATAAGATGGACTTTGAATCAGATTCAGTTTTAAAGAGTTTCACTTTCAATAAGATTCACTTTCAATGAGATTCGCTTTCAATTACTTGCACTTCAATGAGTTTCACTTCAATGAGTGGCACTTTCAATGAGTTTCACTTTCAATGACTTTCACTTTCAATCAGATTTACTTTCAATGAGATTTTCTTTCAATGAGTCTCACTTGAATGAGTTGTACTTTGAATGAGTTTCCCTTTCAATGTGCTCACTGTCAATGAGTGTGACTTCAGTGAGTTTCACTGTCGATGAGCTCACTTTCCGTGAGTTTCACCTTCAATGAGATTCACTTCCAATCACGTTCACTTTCAATGAGTTCACTTTAAATGAGTTTCACTTCAATAAGATGCACTTTGAATCAGATTCAGTTTTAAAGAGTTTCACTTTCAATCAGATTCACTTTCAATGAGATGCGCTTTCAATGACTTGCACTTCAAGGAGTTTCACTTCAGTGAGTGGCACTTTCAATGATTTGCACTTTCAATGAGTTTCACTTTCAATCAGATTTACTTTCAATGAGATTTGCTGTCAATGATTCTCACTTGAATGAGTTGTACTTTGAATGAGTTTCACTTTCAATGTGCTCACTGTCAATGAGTGTGACTTCAGTGAGTTTCACTGTCAATGAGCTCACTTTCAATGAGTCTCACCTTCAATGAGATTCACTTCCAATCACGTTCACTTTCAATGAGTTCAATGACAATCACTTTCAGTGAGTTTGGCTTTCAATGACTTTAGCTTTCAATGAGTTTCAATTCAGGTTGCACTTTCAGTTTTCTCTCTCAGATTTCACATTCAGTTTTCTCTCTCAGATTTCACTTTCAGTTTGCTCTCTCGGATTTCACTTTCTGTCTCAGGGTCAGAGTCACTCTTTTTGTCGGCTTTAGTCAGTTGAATGAGGTTGAACCAAAGGAATCAGATATAACGAGTCAATGAATTTAGTTGGTCCAATCAATTCAAAGTGTTAATCAATGTGTTTCAGGGCCTCACTTACTGAATCAGTTAAATTGGCAGAATCTGGTCAATTTTTGGAATCGTGGTTTAGTCACGTCAATCAGTTCAAATGGTTCAATCAAGTTAATGTGTTCGGGTTCAAGGTGGGCAATAATTTTCGAAATGAATTAAATTGGTTCAATGAAGTCAAGGTGTTCAAGTGATGTGGTCAAAGGTTCAAATCAATAAAAGTCGTTCAATTGAGTCAATGTGTTAGATTTAAAAGTGGTCAATCTTTTCAATTAGTAAAACACATTTAATCAGATCAATATATTTAATTGGAGCAATCAGTATAATCAGCTTCAATCACGTCAATCAGGTCAAAGTTGTTAAATTCTTCAGGTCTGTCAGTTTCTATCACTCGCAACAACTGCACCTGCAAAAAAAAGGAGAATGACGTCAATATAATAGAGTACAATATGCAATATTGAAGACTAACATATTAATAGGCGTTTATGGACAATCAAAAAACATATGCCATGAATTTTCAAAGATCAATGATATCAAAGTATTTCTGAAGTGACATGATGTCATGGTATTGTTTTTATTGCTTGTCACATAAAGCCGCTGTTGGTACTAGCAAATGACATTTTTTTTAGTTGCCCACTGCCACAAGGGGCAGCACTATGTAGGTGAAGGCCTGGCCCTCTGGTGGAGATTGAGGGAACAATGTTATACAGATTCATTGGGGCAGGTATTGTTAAAAGGCAGGAAGAATCCTTTGAAAGGCTTTTCTATTAGGTAATTATAGATGTAAGCATTGACTGGATTGGTGAGTTACTTGATTGGCATTATAACTTATGAAGAGCTGGCGAAGGGAGTGTTCTGCATTGGAAATATTCTAAGGAATTGCAATGTTAAAATTTGTAATTTCAACGTTGAAAGGTCCAGCTTAAAGATGTGTAAATATTTTGTTATTTCTAAAACAGAAATGACGTTGATTAACTGTACCATGAGCACTAATTCACTGCAGTCAGGGCCGGAGCACAGTGAATCATTTATTTTGGTTATCTTTGGCAACCTATATCTTGGAAATCCCAAATTGTGTCATAATTTTCCTGGCATGCATATAAAGTAGACACTATTACGTTTCTCTAAAGACGTTGAAAAAGAAAAATATGTGCTTAAATCCCTGGGATGTCGCGAAAATAAACTTGGCTGATTCAGTGTGCCCTCGTTTCCCCTATTAATTTTTTTTTTTGGTGGAATGAAAATATTACAGTGTACAGTTTCGAGTAACAAGAAGGAATGAATGAACTATGGCCTAAGATGTTATCAATCACAAGTAGAAACAATCTCTTCCTTTTTTTCATTATAGTCTACATCTGTACTTACCACAGATTACATGGATATAGACTTCTGTCTGGATTTCGAAATGACTATTTGTTGCGTTGACCCAGCACACAGAAAACCAGTATAAAATAAGAACGAAGATTCAATTTTCTTAGAAGGTGGCGTGTTAGCAGCAACCTGAAAAAGAAAAGAGGTACATATGTCAGAGAATTCACATTTGGATACACATGTAAGCCATTGTAATTAACAGTTACATTTGTATTTCCATGCCAGCAAAAAAGATATTGAAATTGAGGAAGTCTTATCAAAAGAGCTGTCTTTCTTCTTTGGAACACCTGCAGATGCCTTTAAACAGCAAATGACATCTACTCAATACAAGCAAGGCTTTCAGCGAAGCCGTACATTGCAACTTTTCAAAACAACATATCTACTGAAAAGAGGAAGTGAGATACGTGTGCTTTGTTCACTTGACCAACAGATCTAAATTTGGAAGTGTATCAAAAAGTCAAGGTATCTGACTTAAACAGATGCGGGTCTTACTTAGCTGAATAATATTTCCTATGAGACCTTTCAAAATGCACAACTAAAGCATGTAGGTCATAATGTCTACCAAATTATATCCATGTACATGCAATAGCGACTGGGTCTTCGCTCGAAAACAAAAAGATACATATTTGTACTTTTTTTCTCATTTGTCCCAAAAGTATAGAATATTGGAAAAAATAAATTTTGGGAAAACAAAAAAAATTGGACAAAGAAAATTTGGGGGAAAAAAATGTTTTAAAAAAAGGTCCGTTGGAAGTGAATGTTCTGCCTCCGGGAGCATAGACCCATTTCACTGAGTGGCCTATTAAAAGTTTTGGCTCTCATCACTTTTATGTCATTCAATGATTATTCATTTAGTTTCTGCACATGTTGTATGCCCTTTAAATAAAGAAAAGCTACTTTGAAAATGTAATTCAAAAGAATGAGCCACAATAGTCATTGAACTGAGAATTAGGCACAAGTAGTTAGCTCCATCTCTTTGGTCCTCTCCCTAGAAACTCCTTGGTAACCTCGGTCATGGTAAAGAGGTTGATGTTTGGCACTTTTTTGTAATATTTGCACAGCAACATTTTAAAATCATGTATTTCCGCAGAATTGATTGTTGTTTGAAAAAGAAACGAAATATATTGCATATTTTGCATAATTGATTCTTATTTCTACAGTCAAGCCATTTTTTTATGCAGAAATCGAATCAGTTATTGCAAAATATGCAAACTAAGAATCAATTAAGCAAAAAATCCTAAATAAGAATCAACTTTTATCTTCTATTCATTTATTTTTTTGTATTTTGTATATATATAGGACACCTTATAAACTTGCACTTGGCTGGACCCTTCAGAAGCAAGGGCAGGAAATCTATTGGCCAATGGTGTTTAAGTATTCTGAAACCAAGCACCACTTGCTAGTGTTAGGTGTGAGAAGCTTCCACGAAATGATTCTATTTTGCACATGTCATCATTACATCTGGCTACTGGGCACAAAAACTCTGTTGTACCAGGCTACAGTAGCCTGCTTTAGTTGCGAGTGTCAGCGAGCAGGCTACAACATTTCAGAATTGGTGTTCTATTTCACGTCCTTGCGTACATGCATTTTTGACAACTCCAGTGCAGTTCTGCTGTGTTCCGCTGATCGCGGACCTGATTGGCAGCAGCGAGGTCTTTAGGGGGAGCAGTCTCAGTGACCCACATGCCAATTTGATACCCAATTTGACTTTAATTTTTTCAGCCTGCAGCCTCGCTTGCTCACCTGCTTCAACAGCAGACTGTTCAGTCAGTTGTTGTACTTGATAATATCAATGGGGCAATATAGGGAGGAAAAAACAAATAGGAAAATATGGCATGTTATAGGAAATATAGGGTCACCAGGAGCCTCATATCAGGGAATTTCTGAAATAATTATCTTGCACACACTTAATGCTGTTTCGAGAACTTCGTTCACGCAATCAACATTGACGCATCAATGTATTTTCGAGGATATTTTGCAGTGATAAGCAGGGTTCCACGACCATTTTGTGGAGTTTTCAAAGCTCTTTTCTACAACTTTCCAGGATCAATTATTTTGGCGCCTTCTAATAATTTCCAACAAAGAAAATAATTGCCATTGACAGACATCATGGTGTTTTTAATTTTACATACCATATACTATGCGGTTATTGCTAGAAGTCAATCTGAAGGTCAATTGTGATATATTGACGTCACGACAAAATGTATACACAGTCCAGCAAAGACAATCATCCAGTTGGGATAGTCAAAAGAGAAAGAGCAGGATCCAAAGTCAAGATACACTGATGACAAGAAATCAAGACACTCTGAAATGAAGAAGAACAAAATTATAACATTTCATTAACTGCGTGCCTCGAAAGTATACTTTGTTCATGGGAATCCTGGGATGTGAGTATAAAACCAAGACCAGGAATGACGGGATATGCCCACTAAGAGTGGATGCAGAATCTGTTTTACAATAATGTGAAAAAATGCATAGTTTTGTCGTTGAGAATAATATAATTGTTGGCACTGTTCAGCGTAAGCTCCTATAATCTAAACAGAGGCTGCGTAGCAGCAAACCTTCAGCAAAAAAACACCATTAAATGACACAATTACAGCATAAAAGTAATTTGAACCAAATTGAATGTAATTATTTGCAATAGTAGCCCCATCTTATACATTATATGCCCTGCATATGCCTGCCTGCCTGTCAGGTTATATTGAACCATGGAAAGGCCTTACTAGACCAATTGACATATATATTATGGACCAGTTTCATGCACAAACAAGGACTAGGTTGTCAGCTAAAGGTCTGAAACCAAAAAATATATTCATTTGTACTTTCCTAAGTTTTCCTTAATATTTTAAAAAGCATTAAAAACTAGAGGTGAACAGGATAGGGACATAGGAAAAGTGTACGTAACACTAATGGGTATGGGATACACTGCAGCAATCTAGGTGCAGTGCTACTTCTACAAACTGCTTGTAGTGTGTGATTCACTGACCCATTTTACATGCCTTTTTTGGACGTATCCATGAAGTATTGCCACTTTTTGTCATTCAACCACCTGGTAGTAAGGGTGGCTTAATAAGATATGAATATTGGCTGTCAATAGACCAACTAGAATGGAGTGCATGAGATGCACAAACATAGCTCTGCTACCAGTTGACCAGTGCATGACATCACATAAGAACTCGGGGGGGGGGGGGGGGAGCTAGAAACGGGTGGATGGAAATGGATGGATAGAAAGAAATAGAAATGGGTGGATAAAAGTGGATAGAAGCAAGTGAATAGAATTGGTTGGTCGAAATGGGAGACAGAAATGGATGCATAGAAGGGAATACATATCATAGATAGAACTGGATGTTGTCAGTGGCGACGCTATAAGGGGGGAGAGGAGGCATGTGCCACCCACTTTACCCCCCTCCCCCGCACAAATACCAGGTGGCCCATTCTTGAGACCCCCCCCCCCACCAATTCTATTCACCCACTTCTATCTCTTTTGTACATCAATTTCTGGCCATTTGTATCCATCCATTTCTATCCAATCATTCTCTTGTCTATCCACCCATTCTATTTGCTGTACCTTTCTGGCAGTGGATTTCTATGGCCATTTCTATCTACCCCATTTTAGCCATTTCTATCCTCTAATTAAGTCTCATTTCTACCCATCCATTTCTATCCATGCATTCATCCTTTTATTTGTATATTTTTCTATCCAGCCACTTCTATCCACCCTTTTCTATCCATTAATTTCTATCCACAAAATTCTATCTACTCATTTCTATCCCTTTTCCAGTCACCAATTTCTATCTGCCCAATTCTATGCATCCCTTCCAAGCCATTCCTATCCATGTAACTCCATCCACTCACTTGCACTTCTGTCTTTCCAATTCTTTCCACTGATTGCCTTTCTACCCATCCATGAACAAGTCAATCAATCCATTTCTATTCATCCATTTCTTCACATAATTGTTTATCCACCCATTTCCATCATGCCTATCTATCTATTTATCTATCTATTTATCTATCTATTTATCTATCTGTTTATCTATCTATTTATCTATCTATCTATCTATCTATCTATCTATCTATCTATCTATCTATCTATCTATCTATCTATCTATCTATCTATGACCTGTTAATTTTCTGTCCAGAGGAAGTGTGCAGGCCCAGCTTGAGCATGGTACCTTTGAATATATTAGTGACAAGTACACTCTAGTCTCTAGATTAGGCTTGGACCTGTGATTGGCTGTACATTAAAACTTGCATGTGAATATATAAAAACATAGTTGTTCCCTTGTTTGACTTTAGTGTAGCTATTCAGACTTTGACAACAGGGAACTAAGCAGTAAACATGCCAAGCTCTGAGGCTTGTGTTGGGAAAGCCATCAATGACAGAATAGCAATGAAAGAATAGCAATGAAAGAATAGCAATCAAGGAATAGCAATCAAAGAATAGCAATCAAAGAATAGCAATCAAAGAATAGTAATGAAAGAATAGCAATCAAAGAACAGCAATCAAGGAATAGCAATCAAGGAATAGCAATCCAAGAATAGCAATCAAGGAATAGCAATCAAAGAATAGCAATCAAGATTGCAAACAAGAATGGCAATCGAGAATGACAATAAGTCCAGGACCTGAAGGCATAGTTGAGACAGGACAAACAATACCAAAAAGATATTTCAAGACTTGCAATAGAAACAATATCCCTAAAACTGTGACGGCGCGAAATGGACCACAGCGCCGCTAGCGGCGACTTTTGCACTAGTCCTAAGTGCTTGGAGACACGGGACACGCATCTGGGGCAGCCAGGATCAACAAAAGCTATGCTACTCTCGTAGCAGAGCTAATTACACAGATGGTTCACTCAGCTAAGAGACCACACAGACTGTTGGTTGCCAGTATGCCCTATAAGACGAGACCTGTTAGCCAGCTCGTGAGCCTATACATGTAACTTCAGCTGAAAATTGGCTTGCTGCATGAAGGCCATCGGCTGGTTGCAGCTGAGCCATCATCATTAGTAACTGAGGCTGGCTGAAAGCATATATGGTTTATTGAAAAAAAAAAAATTAATATTATTTTCATACCTTTTTTTTTCTAAAGCAATGGCAGCTAATGGCATATTTTTAGGAGCATTCTGACTCATGAGAATGCAAAACTGACAGCTTGTACAGTCTGTGTTCAGATCATGTTGGAAAGCCATACATGCATCAATGCATGCAAAGCATGTCTTGCAAGTGTGAACCTGAAGTGTAAATCTGGAATGCCATGCGATTGAAGGTGTCTTTATAAAGCTTGTGGAGTTCAATTAGATCTCGAACAAGTGCTATGAAGAAACTGAGCTTCAGGCTGGGGCTCCAGTTAATAAAAATAGGTGATTTGTCAATTAGAGTCAAGTATGGCAAATCCGTCCAGGAGGGTAAATCAGTCCACCCCCTAATATTGGCCTACAATTCTATTTCTTGCAGTTGTGGACGTATTAAAAGCAAGAGAAACTCGTTGTTTACCTAATTTTGCCGTTTTTATTGTTTTGAGAGCAATTTTAATCATTATTCTGGTCCGTTTAAAACAGAGGATAAAATACAATGAAATTCTGTGACGTCATCACAACCATTTTCTGAATTGCTTGCAGTTGATGGAAGTAAGCTTATAAGCCTATTTCCTATGACAAAAAATGTATTGAATGCAAAAAATTGTTGAATGACATGTAGAATTATATTATTATTTTTTAAATCACTTAAATGAAAGACCTGGAAAGGAGATATAGTGGAAATAAAAGTGGACGGAATTACCATCATTATTTTAAAACTGGCTTGATTTGGTGTGGGTATATCCATCCACCCACTTGAAATGGTTTTAAAAATTACTTTTGTTACTTTGAATACTTATAAGTGGCATATTAATGATCACATAAATTAGATTTCAGCAATTAAAGAAAATTTATTGGTTAAAAGGCTTCTTCAATTATGATTAAAGCAGTCAATTGAAATTATTAAGAGTTAACTTAATCCCTGCTATGCGATTGTTCTATTATAAGTGTAATCAATAGCCCATTATTCTGAAATCGGCAAAAAATCCTTTGTCAAAGTTAATGATTTGCAAAACTTCAAAAAATTGCAAGATATGATAAGTGTGTGCTGAATTATGCCCTGTGGATGGATTTACCATCCTTGCTGGACGGATTTACCAGCAAGGTGGACGGTTTTACCTGCAAGGTGGACGGATTTAGGTGCCTAAACCTTCAATTTTTGTTGTCATGGTTTCAGCAAAAATAATTTGAATATTTGACTTTTTTGGCTGTTGATGATAGTACGGAATAAGCCCCTTCCAATGGACTAATTTTTATTTATGTATCTATTCCCATTTTCCTTGAAATCCAGTTTTAGCCAAAAGTGGACGGATTTACCCTCCTTGACTCTAAACTCCCTCAGTCATATGAAAAAATCCATGACAATCAAGATATTGGTCTTGAATGAATGTGTGAACCTCCCCCCCCCCACCCGTCTAATTTAATGGCCAAGAGACCTTTAGATTTGTAATGTAAAACAATGGTATCAAGCCTAGTGTGAAAACACTGATTATGTCCTATCTCAATTGGAATAACCAAAGTGTGCATTTATGGAAAAAAAAACCAAAAAAAACTGTGAGATCCAAATAAATTGATCCTTAATTCAAAAACCCTACTTGGACAAGAGCAAGTTCCTCATTAGCAAAAAAATAACGTGCAAACAGTGCCTGTACTATTTCTCACTGATGGAATGGAAATATCATCTTTATCATCTCTCTCTATCTATCTATCTATCTATCTATCTATCTATCTATCTATCTATCTATCTATCTATCTATCTATCAATGCATTTTCTTGTAATCACTTGCTTTTTCCTATAAATTCTCTGACCTTTAAAACAGCTGATTTGTTTTGAATTTTGCCTGAGAAATTGAGCTGCTCTGGGTGCATTGACTTCTCATAACCATGGTGACAGAAAAGTAACTTAAACACTTCTTGCAGTTTTGCTTTTTTCAGAATAGATGGCCAAGTACCTGAAATTTATTCTGTTAAAATGTCATTTAGCTATCTCAAACAGAAAGATCAGGCAAAAAAATTGGTCAGAACTTTTGGGACACCCCTCGTATTTCATACGCCATTTAAATGTTGTACGTGTAGGCTGCTGTGTACATATCATTTGGCATGAAAGGCCAGATAAGCTCGGGCTTTGCCTGGAGCCCATTAATAAATTTACAAACATATCTTAAAGGAGTCCCAAAGCTCATTAGTTAATTTCATTTCTCTAAAAATTGAATGTAAATACAAACTAATGGGTAAATAAATGATTGTCATTGAATTTAAAATTTTTTCCTATTTACAATTGATCTTACCAGTGTTGATATCCAAGCTTCATCCAAGTCAAAAGGCCACAGGCAGAAGACAACAGGTTACACCAGAGAACCACTGCCACACAATAAACACAGACCGCAGGCAAGTGCAGCAAAACAGGAACGTCAGACCTGAAAATCCAATTTGAGGCAATTATTATAGTTTTTCCTGTAAAAGAAACAATAGCACTTTTTTTTCAAAATAGATGACATCCTTTTAAATTGCAAGAGTCGATCATGATTATCATCAATACGATCTTTCCTCATTATTCAATATAAGGAGACAAAATATTGCACCCCTGTCAAAGAATCCTCATCCAGTTGACTCCCGCATGACAGATACAGTCTATATTCCTATAAATGCAACTACAATTTAAAATATGTATTGATACAAAAAAAGAGGGATTATTCCCTTATGAATGGCTTATTTGACTTTGGTGAAATTCATCATGCAACAAATAACCCAGTTGTCTCTCACAATATAGAGAAAGTCATTCAAATAGATATTTTCTCCATCGCATATGTCATGTAGCCTCTATATTTAATCCTGTGGATGTCATGGTTTGGTGTTATTTGTCCCAAGTGCAACTTAAAAATTATGACAATTTTCAAGAATAAACAATAATCTTACCAAAGCAAAAGATTTTCAATCCTTAGTAAAAACAGTGGACAACAGGAGACCACTTCGAAGGCAACAATGCAAAAACACAGCTGAAGAAGGCAATGACTCACAGAAAATGCACCTGAAAGAAACAAGAAAAATAACATATTTTTATAATTTTTATAATGACTACATGACGGCCAGGCTGGGACTCCATATACTTTGGAAATATGTCTGTTTAAAGTATTTTGCTAAATATTGCAACCAGTATAAAAGTTACCCTGAATGATAGGTCAGGTTTCTTGCAATACAAATTCTAATTTTTACAGTCACGCAGACTGCTCATGCTTGAAAAGAGTGGAAAATCCTGCAATTTGGTTTTGCCAGTCTATTACACCTTTCTGGAAAAAAGATACTATTATGCGTTCCTGATTGGGAAAAGCACAACCAAACAGTTTTCTTGGGGCTAGTAGGCATGGGAACCCTTCTCAGAAATTGTGGTATATATACACTGCCATTTGTAATAATTGCAAGGCAAGTGTAAAAAGACCTGTGCGAGAAGGAGATTGTATGATTAGTATGTGTATACTCTGTCAGCGTGACACAACAGATTACGGCCTATCATATAACCAGGTATAGTTAACTTGTGAATTTTAATAATCAACAAAATTGCAAAGCCTGTAGACATACGGGCACTTCACTCAGGTTTTGGTGGAGATGCACTGCTAAGCCACGAAAGTCACAAGAGAAATATGAAAATCGGTACATCCCTATTAAATTTGGCAGAAGACTCAAATATATATAACTATTGAATGATACAAATTGTTTCAATGCAACTTTTCGCTATGACTTGTGCTGTTCGGTAATAAATTTGTGTTACAATACAAAATTTTCGTGAGATTTTTCATCCGTAACGGTCCAGTTTTCATGAATTATTTGAGCATATTGGTGAAATAGGGATGAACCAAACTTCCTTTGGCAGGCCTCCCAGTGGCCGCGAAAAAAAATACAGGGATTTCATAGGAAGTTATAAATGAAATTTATAGTTTTATATGGCTTTGACAGTGAAAATATAGGAGAAAATAAAGCGCTTTTCGGCTTCAAAAGTATCGTAAAATAATACTATAAAATGCACTGGGTGAGTGCTCAATCGGCGATTCTATATATTGAAATAATGCACTAAATCGGACTTGACAAGTGTTCAGACCAGATACTTCGGCACGTTCACTAAGGAATGACCTGAAATTTCGGTATTCTCCCAGGCTACATGTAACGCTAAACAGACTACAATGAGTACACTCATTTTAATGGCACACGAAATGATGGAAATTACAGATTGAATGCCATCATGCATGGAAATATGGGGATTTATAGGGTTTTCCGGCAAATATAGGGAGTAGCACTGAGTATGAAAAGCTGAATATCGATACAATACATATCGTGATAGGTCCTATATGATACAAGATATTATCGTTATATAGATTTATCAAAATTTTACTGAGAACTCAACACTTTTCGCAGAATTTCTGGCCGTCATGCCGCATTTTACAACATGAGGTCACAAAACGGCTGAAAGTTGAACTGATTTTACGGGGATTTGAAAAATAACCGGTAAGATGTCATATGATATATCGGAGCACATATCGACGTAAAAAGCCGGTTCATTTCGATACGGTGTATCATGGTACTCAGCAGTACCCTATGTAGAATGTGGCTAACGTGGGGGGGTCTAGGCCTATCAGTATCAATCTGAACTTGTGTGAAGTGATGTATCTGAATATATAAGATATACTACACAGAGTTTGTGTGTCAGATTGGCAGCATCACAAATGTCAACATTCTGGGAAATTGTACTGCCATTTCCATAAATTGGCAAATATCGGACAAAAATGGCACCAAATCATCACAAAAATGTGATATTCATATTACAACAGAGCTAAGCTATACATAGGTATGTATATTTCTTCTGTGGGGCTAGCGGTTGCTGAGATTTCGATTAGCAGTCAAAACGCCTACAGACAAAAACGCCTACTGTGATTTCTGACAATGCAAGAACGGCAACGCAAAAACGCCTACTAATAGATGTCAAAAACGCATACAAGTCTATACCAAAATGGCTATACCACTTTACAAAAACGCCTACTGTTTATAAAGGAACAACTGTGTTGTCAATTACCATCTTGTGAGATTTACCGGCATGAATATACCAAAACATTAGTAGATGTGAATGAAAAACCAATTAGCTTCAGCATCAGGCAGCCTTTGAAGAAATAAATAGCAATTTATAGTGTAGGCGTTTTTGTAGAGTGCAGTTGCCGTTTTTGCAATGGCCAATAGCCGTTCTAACACTGTCATGCAAAAAGAAAATTAACTGTAGGCGTTTTTGATAATGCAAAAAATACTGTAGGCGTTTTTGTCAGTAGGCGTTTTTGTTTGTAGGCGTTTTGACTGATCACCGAGATTTCTGGCCAAATGTCTGTCCTCTGCTTGACGTGACAAACTGTAAATACAGTGTCGCTGGAATAACTATCAATGTAACTAAAAATTCCGTTGACACGAAGTTGTGTCGCTTGATTAAAAAAGTGTGTACACCAAATTTGACGCATCTACATTTAGTTACAACAAAGAAATCAAGCAATTACGCACAATTGTTACTGTCAACAAGCTGTCATATTTCCTGAGTTTACAGGAGTTGTTGAATATATTTCTTGTTTACAAAAGCAGGGCTGCAGGTAACCACTAACCATGCAAAAAACTGTCTATAGATATTATACTTTAAAGTTCAATTGTCCTACCTCCTAACTGGAACAGATGAATTCGTGAAATCAAGCAATTTAGTGGTGCAATAATCATAACAAAGTCAGTCTTACTCACCAAAGCCATGTGTGTAGCGAAAAATGTGAGCCGCCAAAAAACTTTGTCATACTTCTTCTTCTTCTTGTATGGGTATCCGTCCCTTGTGGAACCACCTTCATATGAAGTAATGTAATCAGCCTGTATCCTTATTACTCCTTCCTCTTCTTTTGTATGTACCATCTATTCAGGCGAACCGCAATGTAGCATAGGGCATTTTATCCATAGAAATGGTCAAATATCCATAAAATGTCCATATAAAAAAATCATATAAACTGTTAAAACCTTTACTGTCCTGATCAGTCCAAAAACAAAACAATTCTGTGCTTGTGACGTCATCAGGGACAACGGCATATTTTAGGGACATAAATGGCCCAACAGGCGGTAAGCTGGGGATACACATAAATGTCCCTTTAATCCAGTAAGGGTTAAGGGAAATAAATGGGCGTACAGGCAGTAAGCTGGCACATAAATGCCAGGGGGGGGAGGGGTACTCATACTACTCACTATGAAAGGGTGTATATAGAGGGTCCTCTGGATGGTTTAGGTTTTTTGGCCTTCTAGGATTAATTTTTTTTATGAATTAAGATTAATTTGGTTGCCCTTTTTGCACCCCCAAAATGTTGGGTACCGTTAGAATCGGCTTGAAAAGACCGTTACAATGGTATGAAAATAATAACGATTAAACTGGTTTTGGATATTTTTACTAATAGATTAAAATGGTTTGTGGTTTTGGCGATGGTTTCAGCTTAAAATGGTTTTGGTTCTCAGAATCGCCGTGGCGCATCCCTATGCAAAAGTCCGCGAAGTACCCCCCGGGCATAAATGTCCCTTTAGTCCGGTAAGGGTTAATTAATTAGGAAGTTGCCCCCTGGCCACTTCCTTTAATGACTCGCAGAAATATCCGGGGAAAATATTACCTTTACTATTATCATTATTAACTAAACTTTGCCTGTGAACGGACAGATAAATGGACAGACGGACATAACAGAGAGACACATGCTAAAGACTCCGGCCTCAGACTCATGACTGCAGACTCCTAAAGCTCATTGTGCCACAAGAGTCCAGACTCCTAGCATGAACCCTTGACTCTGACTCTCTCATGACTCCTGAATCTGGCTCCTTACTGAGACTCTTCACTCCAAGTTGTAATGAGGATTCCAACCTACGATGCCTGTGTCTGATCAGCTCTGACTCTAACTGTGAATCTTGACTCGGATGAACGACTCGTGACTCCTGACACCGGCTCCCATCACCTACTTCTGACACTGGTTCCTGACTTAGACTCATGAATGAGACACCTGAATAAGACTGCAACTCCTACCTTTGATTCCTGACTCTGGCCTTGACTCCAATTATTTAATACAATTTCTGACACCAAATCTGCCTCTAAATTCTTACCTCGACTTCAATGCAGATTCATGACTTCAACTCTCTCTGTATCCTCATCATGCCTGACACTATGCTTAATGCTACCTTAATGCTAACTTTAACTAGAAATCCTGACCAGGCCTCATGACTCCCGACTCCTCACCCTGCCTGATATCTCTCACTCATACCTTTGGCTTTGAATCAGAGTGCGGCTCATATCTCTGACTCCTGACTCTGAAAGTTGACCATGACTCCTGACTCAGGCCTGACTCTTTGCTCCTACTCTGACCTCAAAGTCTTAACTCCAACTCCATACACTAGATCCGACTCCTAATTCCACTCTCCGTCTTTGCCTTCTCAGCCAGGCCAGCACACCAACTCAGAATGTGACTCAGAGTTCATAATACTGGCACAGAATAGTTGGAGTACTGGCTCAGACACCTGGGCTTGGTGACTCTGACTACTCACTATGACTGCGACTCCGACTTCGACTCTGAATCCTGGTGAGCTTCCTGATCACATCTCCAATTCAGATTACTGACTCTCAGTCCTGACGCTGACTCTTTTCTCTGATGCCGGACTCAGACTCCCGGCTCAGAGTCGTGACTCCAACTGCTAATGCCAAATCCCTCATCAGACTCAACATGGACTCAGAGTCCTGACTCAGAGACCTGACTCCGAGTCCTGACTCAGAGGCCTGACTCAGAGGCCTGACTCCGACTCCTGCCTCAGAATCCTGACTCAGAGGCCTGACACCGAGGCCCGCCTCACAGCCCTGCCTCAGATTCCTGACTCAGAGTCCTGCCTCCAAGTCCTGATGCCGAGGCACGACCTGACTCGGAGGCCTGACACAGAGTCGTGACTCACAGTCCTGACTCAGAGTGCGACCTCAGAGTCCTGACTCAGAGTCCTGACTGAGATTCCTGACACAGAGGCCTGACTCAGATCCCTGACTCAGAGCCCTGCCTCCCGAGTCCTGAGGCCGAGGCCTGACTATGCGTCCTGACTCATAGTCGGGACTCATAGTCGAGACTCATAGTCGAGACTCATAGTCGAGACTCAGAGGCCTGACTCAGAGTCCTGACTCACAGTCCTGACCTAGGGTCCTGACCTAGGTCCTGGCTCAGCCACCTGCCTCAGAGACCTGACTCACAGACCTGTCTCAGAGACCTGACTCACAGACCTGTCTCAGAGACCTGACTCACAGACCTGACTCAGAGTCCTGCCTCAGAATCCTGACTCAGAGGCCTGACGCCGAGGCCTGCCTCACAGCCCTGCCTCAGATTCCTGACTCAGAGTCCTGGCTCCAAGTCCTGCTGCCGAGGCGCGACCTGACTCGGAGGCCTGACACAGAGTCATGACTCACAGTCCTTACTCAGAGTGCGACCTCAGAGTCCTCACTCAGAGGCCTGACTCAGATTCCTGACTCAGAGTCCTAACTCCGAGTCCTGACTCAGAGCCCTGACTCAGAGCCCTGACTCAGAGCCCTGACTCTGAGTCCTGAGGCCGAGTCCTGAATCCGAGGCCTGCCTCAGAGTGCCGCCTCCGAGTCTTGACTCAGAGGCCTGACTCACAGTCCTGACTCAGATCCCTCACTTTGAGTCCTGACTCCAAGTCCTGAATCCGAGGGCTGACTCTGGGGCCTGACTCCGAGGCCTGACTCCAAGACCTGACTCTGAGACCTGACTCCGTGTCCTGACTCACAGTCCTGACTCCGAGGCCTGACTATGAGTCCGGACTCATAGTCGAGACTCATAGTCGAGACTCATAGCGAGACTCAGAGGCCTGACTCAGAGTCCAGACCTAGGGTCCTGACTCAGGCACCTGCCTCAGAAACCTGACTCAGAGACCTGACTCACAGATCTGTCTCAGAGACCTGACTCACAGACCTGACTCAGAGTCCTGACCTAGGATCCTGACTCAGACACCTGACTCAGGGTCCTGGCTCAGGGTCCTGACCACAACTCCTGTCCCCAACTCCACTCAGTCATTTGAGACTGTAATATGTATATAAACATTAGTCAGTACTGCACTGGCCCCGTCACCTGAAACGGCCAGAACAGCTTTCCATATATGGTTAATGTATGGTAATATATGCGGCCAGCCTGCTTTGGAGTGTGAAATGGTGTCACCTGCATCATGTGAAAATGAATTTTTTGCTTACCATTTCTCAATTTTTCTGACCTTTTGACCTTTATTGCTTAAAGCTGACTGCAGCTAGAGACTTGCCATTTGTCACAATTTGCTGCAAGTATTTGGTCGACGTTGTCACTTAAAATCAAGAAAATTGAAACGTTCCTTCCCAGTTAAAAAAAATTATCAGTGAAAATAACCTGTTTTCATTCCCTCTTTGACCTCAAATTTGACCTTGATAAAAAGGTCAAAGGTCAAAAGTAATGCGCTCATGTGATCCCAGTATGTGATATAGGGGCGTCATTTAATTTAAAGAAAGCTGTAGGACTAATATTTCCCACTCAAATAAAATCATTTATGGTAAATGTCAGGAGTGTCGAGGAGTACCATTTTACACATTTTTTTACAAATTTAGTTGAAGACATAAAATATTCTTCATTGGGGGCTTTTGATAACCATATTATTGACCTGTAGACACCAGACTTTTGAGAGGAGTGGTGGAAAATAACATAATTTTCAGAATTTTTGCAAAATTCAACTTTTTAAACTTTAATGACTCAAATCACCTTCAAATATAACCTTTTGGTCCACTTTTTTGGTCAATATAGTCTTTTTGGGTAAAGTTAAGGGTAGTTCACTATACATTTTGATCACCTCAGACTACTCCTTCATTGAGATTTTACAATTCCACCTGAATTTTGAACCCTCGATTTTGAAAAATTGCCATATTTCACAAAGTATTGCACCAATCCAAACCATTTGTTGAATCAGCACTGGTCCCAGACACAGGCCAACTTTTGCCACAATCACCATATTCCTATCTATTATGTAACTGGAGAAAACGGTGACAGACCAAAAACTGCTCATACCACCATAACCCTTTACCCGTTGGACCAACTGTCATATCACTTGTACCAATACGTAGACAACACCTGTTTATCACACGATTTTGACTCTTGCCTCATTATCTCAAATAGTTTTTGACTGATAAGCCTTTGAAGTTTACTAATTTTTGACTTTGAACGCCTCTGTGAAAAAGACAACTGTGAAAATGACATCAAATGACCCAATTACGTAATACCCAGGCAGGAACCTGACTCAGAGACCTGACTCACAGATCTGTCTCAGAGACCTGACTCACAGACCTGACTCAGAGTCCTGACCTAGGATCCTGACTCAGACACCTGACTCAGGGTCCTGGCTCAGGGTCCTGACCACAACTCCTGTCCCCAACTCCACTCAGTCATTTGAGACTGTAATATGTATATAAACATTAGTCAGTACTGCACTGGCCCCGTCACCTGAAACGGCCAGAACAGCTTTCCATATATGGTTAATGTATGCTAATATATGCGGCCAGCCTGCTTTGGAGTGTGAAATGGTGTCACCTGCATCATGTGAAAATGAATTTTTTGCTTACCATTTCTCAATTTTTCTGACCTTTTGACCTTTATTGCTTAAAGCTGACTGCAGCTAGAGACTTGCCATTTGTCACAATTTGCTGCAAGTATTTGGTCCACGTTGTCACTTAAAATCAAGAAAATTGAAACGTTCCTTCCCAGTTAAAAAAAATTATCAGTGAAAATAACCTGTTTTCATTCCCTCTTTGACCTCAAATTTGACCTTGATAAAAAGGTCAAAGGTCAAAAGTAATGCGCTCATGTGATCCCAGTATGTGATATAGGGGCGTCATTTAATTTAAAGAAAGCTGTAGGACTAATATTTCCCACTCAAATAAAATCATTTATGGTAAATGTCAGGAGTGTCGAGGAGTACCATTTTACACATTTTTTTACAAATTTAGTTGAAGACATAAAATATTCTTCATTGGGGGCTTTTGATAACCATATTATTGACCTGTAGACACCAGACTTTTGAGAGGAGTGGTGGAAAATAACATAATTTTCAGAATTTTTGCAAAATTCAACTTTTTAAACTTTAATGACTCAAATCACCTTCAAATATAACCTTTTGGTCCACTTTTTTGGTCAATATAGTCTTTTTGGGTAAAGTTAAGGGTAGTTCACTATACATTTTGATCACCTCAGACTACTCCTTCATTGAGATTTTACAATTCCACCTGAATTTTGAACCCTCGATTTTGAAAAATTGCCATATTTCACAAAGTATTGCACCAATCCAAACCATTTGTTGAATCAGCACTGGTCCCAGACACAGGCCAACTTTTGCCACAATCACCATATTCCTATCTATTATGTAACTGGAGAAAACGGTGACAGACCAAAAACTGCTCATACCACCATAACCCTTTACCCGTTGGACCAACTGTCATATCACTTGTACCAATACGTAGACAACACCTGTTTATCACACGATTTTGACTCTTGCCTCATTATCTCAAATAGTTTTTGACTGATAAGCCTTTGAAATTTACTAATTTTTGACTTTGAACGCCTCTGTGAAAAAGACAACTGTGAAAATGACATCAAATGACCCAATTACGTAATACCCAACTACTGACTTACCTTTTGACAATCTTTTGTGAACCTAAAACCATTTTGAGAGAATAAGAATAATAAGAATAAGAATAAGAATAAGAATAAGAATAATAATATTAACAAAAACAAATAGAATTTACCATAGGTAAATTCTTAATAATAATAATAAATAATTACGAAAACAAGAAACTTCACCTATGGTAATAGGTGAAGTTTAATAAACTAGAAATGAGTAACTGCAAGCAGTAACAAAACTTCACCTAGAAATATTGGTCGAAACGAAAAAACGAAATGACAGAAGTAATTTGAAAAGTTCAACAGTAATTTGAAAAGTAATTTGAAACGTAATTTGAAAAGTAATTTCAAAGTGATT
Source organism: Platynereis dumerilii (assembly GCA_026936325.1). Lineage (NCBI taxonomy): Eukaryota > Metazoa > Annelida > Polychaeta > Phyllodocida > Nereididae > Platynereis > Platynereis dumerilii. Next base: position 178,166,623 of record JAPTHN010000001.1, on the reverse strand, counting down.
TGAAAAGTACTTGGAAAGTAATTTCAATAGTAATTTCAATGCAAAAGTAACATGTCAAGTAACATGACAAGTAAATAGACAAGTAAATTGACAAGTGCATTGACAAGTACATTGACAAGTACATTGACAAGTACATTGACAAGTACATTGACAAGTACATTGACAAGTACATTGACAAGTACATTGACAAGTACTTGAATATTGTACATGTACCTGACCAATACCCGTAGACCATAAAATTGAAAATAGCACATTTTTGCACTGAAATTTGCCAATTGACCTTGAAAAATTAGGTCAAGGTCAAATGTGAAGGTCAATTTGGAGTGAATGGCAAAAAAAAATAGCAGTTTACTATAGCATGTTATCAGCCAAAATCGATATTTCATGGTGAAATGACGAAGGTCACCAATTTTGATGACTTATCAATGTTTAAATTACGTAACTCATAATCTGGCCACGGAAATGCAACCACAATACACCCACAGATGTCCCGTTAGTCAAGCAACATTTTGCCACAATTTGGGCCACTTTGAATGAAAAACGTGCAATTGCATAAGAAAAAACCATAAAACACCAAAAGTGGTCATAGGGGACATTGACCTTGACCTACATTCGCGAATTTGAGTCAAATTATGTAAAAAGGGTTTTAAACAAACTTCCTAAAAGAACAATGAAATCCAGCAATAAACGAAAAAGTTATTGCCATTTGAAATTTTTTGAAGTCAAACTTTGAAGTGACCTCTGACCTTGAAAAATGGTCCGGGGTCAAAAAAACTCAGGGAATGTAATGAGGGCATATGAGGCTACGTTCATGAATTTTTTGAGGGTAGGTTAGGGTGAAAGAATAATAATAAATAATAACTAGAAATGAGTAACTGCAAGCAGTAACAAAACTTCACCTAGAAATATTGGTCGAAACGAAAAAACGAAATGACAGAAGTAATTTGAAAAGTTCCAAAGTAATTCGAAACGTAATTCGAAACGTAATTTGAAACGTAATTTGAAACGTAATTTGAAAAGTAATTTCAAAGTAATTTGAAAAGTACTTGGGAAAGTAATGTCAATAGTAATTTCAGTGCAAAAGTAACATGTCTAGTAACATGACAAGTAAATTGACAAGTAAATTGACAAGTGCAGTGACAAGTACATTGACAAGTACTTTGACAAGTACTTTGACAAGTACATTGACAAGTACTTTGACAAGTACATTGACAAGTACTTGAATATTGTACATGTACCTGACCAATACCCGCAGACCATAACCTGTACCAAGCCTGTACATAATTTCATAACTCTAGGTGAAACACTGAGGTAACAGTGACCAATTCCAAAATGGCCGCCATTTTGTGTCAGACTTTTTTAATTTCTCCACACGTGTGTGAACAATACCCACAAGCCAATACCTGTCCCAAATTTCATAACTGTATTTGAAATACTAAGGTCACAGTAGGCAATCAAAAAATGACAGCCATTTTGATTTAACTTGAAATATGAATTCTTCGTATAAAAAACATCTAAATGAGTACTTGAATCAGTCACAAACAAAATAACTATATGAAAATTGCATGGTGTTCAAGGTCATTGAAAATAGCACATTTTTGCACTGAAATTTGCCAAGTGACCTTGAAAAATTAGGTCAAGGTCAAATGTGAAGGTCAATTTGGGGTGAATGGCAAAAAAGAATAGCAGTTTACTATAGCATGTTATCAGCCAAAATCGATATTTCATGGTGAAATGACGAAGGTCACCAATTTTGATGACTTATCAATGTTTAAAATTACGTAACTCATAATCCGGCCATAGAAATGCAACCACAATACACATGCAGATGTCCCGTTAGTCAAGCAACATTTTGCCACAATTTGGGCCACTTTGCATGAAAAACGTGCAATTGCATAAGAAAAAACCATAAAACACCAAAAGTGGTCATACGGGACATTGACCTTGACCTACATTCACGAAATTGGGTCACATTATGTAAAAAGGCCTTTTAACAAACTTCCTAAAAGGACAATGAAATCCAGCAATAAACGAAAAAGTTATTGCCATTTGAAATTTTTTGAAGTCCAACTTTGAAGTGACCTCTGACCTTGAAAAATGGTCCGGGGTCAAAAAAACTCGGGGAATGTAATGAGGGCATATGAGGCTCCTTTCATGAATTTTTTGAGGGTAGGTTAGGGTGAAAGAATAATAATAACTAGAAATGAGTAACTGCAAGCAGTAACAAAACTTCACCTAGAAATATTGGTCGAAACGAAAAAACGAAATGACAGAAGTAATTTGAAAAGTTCCAAAGTAATTTGAAAAGTAATTTGAAACGTAATTCGAAAAGTAATTTCAAAGTAATTTGAAAAGTACTTGTAGAAAGTAATTTCAATGCAAAAGTAACATGTCAAGTAACATGATGAGTAAATTGACAAGTAAATTGACAAATGCATTGACAAGTACATTGACAAGTTCTTTGACAAGTACATTGACAAGTACATTGACAAGTACATTGACAAGTACATTGACAAGTACATTGACAAGTACTTGAATATTGTACATGTACCTGACCAATACCCGCAGACCATAACCTGTACCAAGCCTGTACATAATTTCATAACTCTAGGTGAAATACTGAGGTAACAGTGAGCAATTCCAAAATGGCCGCCATTCTGTGTCAAACATTTTGAATTTCTCCACACATGCGTGAACAATACCCACAAGCCAATACCTGTACCAAATTTCATAACTGTATTTGAAATACTAAGGTCACAGTAGGCAATCAAAAAAATGACAGCCATTTTGATTTAACTTGAAATATGAATTCTTCGTATAAAAAACATCTGAATGAGTACTTGAATCAGTCACAAACAAAATAACTATATGAAAATTGCATGGTGTTCAAGGTCATTGAAAAAAACACATTTTTGCACTGAAATTCGCCAATTGACCTTGAAAAATTAGGTCAAGGTCAAATGTGAAGGTCAATGGCAAAAAAGAATAGCAGTTTACTATAGCATGTTATCAGCCAAAATCGATATTTCATGGTGAAATGACGAAGGTCACCAATTTTGACGACTTACCAATGTTTAAAATTACGTAACTCATAATCCGGCCAAAGAAATGCAAACACAATACACATGCAGATGTCCCGTTAGTCAAGCAACATTTTGCCACAATTTGGGCCACTTTGCATGAAAAACGTGCAATTGCATAAGAAAAAACCATAAAACACTAAAAGTGGTCATACGGGACATTGACCTTGACCTACATTCACGAAATTAGGTCAAATTATGTAAAAAGGCTTTTTAACAAACTTCCTAAAAGGACAATGAAATCCAGCAATAAACGAAAAAGTTATTACCATTTGAAATTTTTTGAAGTCCAACTTTGAAGTGACCTCTGACCTTGAAAAATGGTCCGGGGTCAAAAAAACTCGGGGAATGTAATGAGGGCATATGAGGCTCCGTTCATGAATTTTTTGAGGGTAGGTTAGGGTGAAAGAATAATAATAAATAATAATAATAATAATAATAATAATAATAATAAATAATTACGAAAACAAGAAACTTCACCTAGTAATAGGTGAAGTTTAATAAATAAATACGAAAACAAGAAACTTCACCTAGTAATAGGTGAAGTTTAACTAGAAATGAGTAACTGCAAGCAGTAACAAAACTTCACCTAGAAATATTGGTCGAAATGAAAAAACGAAATGACAGAAGTAATTTGAAAAGTTCCAAAGTAATGTGAAAAGTAATTTGAAACGAAATTTGATAAGTAATTTCAAAGTAATTTGAAAAGTACTTGGAAAAGTAATTTCAATATTAATTTCAATGCAAAAGTAACATGTCAAGTAACGTGACAAGTAAATTGACAAGTGCATAGACAAGTACATTGATAAGTACTTTGACAAGTACACTGACAAGTACATTGACAAGTACATTGACAAGTACATTGACAAGTACATTGACAAGTACATTGACAAGTACATTGACAAGTACATTGACAAGTACTTTAATATATTATGCAAGTACCTGACCAATACCCGCAGACCATAACCTGTACCAAGCCTGTACATAATTTCATAACTCTAGGTGAAATACTGAGGTAACAGTGAGCAATTCCAAAATGGCCGCCATTTTGTGTCAGACATTTTGCATTTCTCCACACGTACGTGAACAATACCGACAAGCCAATACCTGTACCAAATTTCAAAACTGTATTTGAAATACTAAGGTCACAGTAGGCAATCAAAAAGTGACAGCCATTTTGATTTAACTTGAAATATGAATTCTTCGTATAAAAAAATCTGAATGAGTACTTGAATCAGTCACAAACAAAATAACTATATGAAAATTGCATGGTGTTCAAGGTCATTGAAAATTGCACATTTTTGCACTGAAATTCGCCAATTGACCTTGAAAAATTAGGTCAAGGTCAAATGTGAAGGTCAATTTGGGGTGAATGGCAAAAAAGAATAGAAGTTTACTATAGCATGTTATCAGCCAAAATTGATATTTCATGGTGAAATGACGAAGGTCACCAATTTTGATGACTTACCAATGTTTAAAATTACGTAACTCATAATCCGGCCACAGAAATGCAACTACAATACACCCACAGATGTCCCGTTAGTCAAGCAACATTTTGCTACAATTTGGGGCACTTTGCATGAAAAACGTGCAATTGCATAAGAAAAAACCTTAAAACACTAAAAGTGGTCATACGGGACATTGACCTTGACCTACATTCACGAAATTGGGTCAAATTATGTAGAAAAGGTTTTGAACAAACTTCCCAAAAGAAAAATGAAAGTACTTTGACAAGTACATTGACAAGTACATTGACAAGTACATTGACAATTACATTGACAAGTACATTGACAATTACTTGAATATTGTACATGTACCTGACCAATACCCGCAGACCATAACCTGTACCAAGCCTGTACATAATTTCATAACTCTAGGTGAAATACTGAGGTAACAGTGAGCAATTCCAAAATGGCCGCCATTTTGTGTCAGACATTTTGAATTTCTCCACACGTGAGTGAACAATACTCACAAGCCAATACCTGTACCAAATTTCATAACTGTATTTGAAATACTAAGGTCGCAGTAGGCAATCAAAAAATGACAGCCATTTTGATTTAAGTTGAAATATGAATTCTTCGTATAAAAAACATCTGAATGAGTACTTGAATCAGTCACAAACAAAATAACTATATGAAAATTGCATGGTGTTCAAGGTCACTGAAATAGCACATTTTTGCACTGAAATTCGCCAATTGACCTTGAAAAATTGGGTCAAGGTCAAATGTGAAGGTCAATTTGGGGTGAATGGCAAAATAGAATAGAAGTTTACTATAGCATGTTATCAGCCAAAATTGATATTTCATGGTGAAATGACGAAGGTCACCAATTTTGATGACTTACCAATGTTTAAAATTACGTAACTCATAATCCGGCCATAGAAATGCAATCACAATACACATGCAGATGTCCCGTTAGTCAAGCAACATTTTACCACAATTTGGGCCACTTTCAGTAAAAAATGTACAATTGTATTCACTCCAACCATAAAACACTAAAAGTGACCATTGGGAACCTTGACCTTGACCTACATTCACAAAATTGGGTCACATTATGTAAAAGGGGTTAGAAACAAAGTACCTAAAAGGAAAATGAAATCCATCAATAATTGAAAAAGTTATTCACATTTGAAATTTTTCAAAGTCGAACTTTGAAGTGACCTCTGACCTTGAAAAATGGTCCGGTGTCAAAAAAACTCGGGGAATGTAATGAGGGCATATGAGGCTCCCTTCATGAATTTTTTGAGGGTAGGTTAGGGTGAAAGAATAATAATAAATAATAAATAATAAATAATAACTAGTAGACGGCCACCGCAGAGCGGTGACAAAACTTCACCTACTGTGATACCAGTAACTCGAAATAGACACATGTAGATGAGCAAGTAAAAGGTATGTGGAAATGATACAGGAATCCTACTGTAATACATTGCAATACATGCAAGTGTGCAAACAACATAGACCAGTACGTAAACCAATACATGAGCCAGTAGGCGAGATGCACCATTGGACATGCACCAGTACATGCACCAGTACAATGTACCCATGCAATGGACCAGTACATGCCCCACTGAGTACATGCACCAGTAGTCCAGTACAATGTATCATACAGTGGACCAGTACTTGGACTGGTACATTGACCAGTATATGAACCCAGTACATGCTCCAGTACATGAACCAGTACTTGCACCAGTAGTCCAGTACAATGTACCAGTGTAATGTACCAGTACAATGTACCAGTGAAAAGGTTATTAGGGTTGGGGTTAGGGTTAGGGTTAGGGCTAGGGTTAGGGTTAGGGTTAGGGTTAGGGTTAGGGCTAGGGTTAGGGTTAGAGCTAGGGTTAGGGTTAGGGCTAGGGTTAGGGTTAGGGCTAGGGTTAGGGTTAGGGTTAGGGTTACCAGTGCAATGGACCAGTGCAATAGACCAGTGCAATGGACCAGTGCAATGGACCAATGCAATGGACCAATGCAGTGGACCAATGCAATGGACCATTACATGGACCATTACATGGACCATTACATGGACCAGTACATGGACCAGTACATGGACCAGTACATGGACCAGTACATGGACCAGTACATGGACCAGTACATGGACCAGTACATGGACCAGTACATGGACCAGTACATGGACCAGTACATGGACCAGTACAGATATGATCGATTGAAATTATGGTACAATTCATTAATATAGACTTCAGAAATTCCTGGAAAATGTGGTTTTTAACTTAAAATCGGTCTGGAATCAAAACGATTCAATGAAAACATATATAACTTTTAAGGACTATGTTAACAGAAGTTATAGATAGGTATAGAGAGGTTCATTGCAATAGGATGATTCCTACCTTGTCAAAATATTGGTGTATTGTCAAAATTTGACAAAAAACATGAAATTTTCAGGGTCCGGCGATCTTTTATACCGTCATAGCTACGACAAAATGTTCAAAAAGGAAAACTAAGGGAGAATTTGGTCTTTCTAAATGTGTTTTCAGATTCTCCTTAACCTAGTTAGAACCGGAGTGACGGTAGATTGAAATTATGGTACAATTCAGAAATACGAACCTAAGAAGTCACTGAAAAAGTGGAGTTTTTAACTTAAAATCTCTCTGGAACAGAAACGGTTCAATAGAAATATATATAACTTGGCAGGATTATGTAAACAGATGTTAGAAATATGTCCAGACAGGTTCATTAGAAAAGAACGATTCCTTCCTTGTCAAAATATTGATTTATAGTGAAAATTTGACAAAAAACATGAAATTTTCAGGGTCCGGCGATCTTTTTAACCGTCGGAGTTACGACAAAATGGTCAGAAAACGAAAACTAGAGGAGAATTTGGCCTTTCTAAATCTGTTTTCAGATTCTCTGTAACTTAATTAGGACCGGAGCTACGGCCAATTGAAATAACGCTTTCTTTGAGAAATTTGAAAAAATATCTTAAATTTTTTGCTCGTTTTTCAACCTTGTAACCTTTACAGTGCAATGTAGGTGAATCTGAGGACCTTGAAAATTTACAGGGAGCCTCTAGACTATTGTAACAAGTATGTCTGCCATTTTTGTAACAATATCTTGATTCCTTCTATGTGTAAAAAAATCAAATGTCAAAGAAGTACAATTTTTTTTAATGTTTGACCTTGAGTTTGACCTTGAAAAACATTATCTAGGTCAAAATCAATATGCTATTCAGAATGGCAATGTGTAACATAGGGGGGGTCAGTCATGCATTGTAACCCTGTAGAATGAATATTTCCCTGTCAAAAACGTGGAAATGCGTAATTTTTTAACATTTGTCGGTTAGCAATATTTGAAAAATTTTCATAAATCCGGTGAAGGGGGTAGACAAAATATGATTAGATATTATGAATAAGCAGGCCAATGTTCATCTGTCACCAGTAAATCACGATGATATCTTGAAAAGAACATGGTGAAAAAAATTGCTGAAAATGGCACCTTTTCCAACTTTTTCGGGTCAAATGACCTTGAAAAATGAGGTCAAGGTCAAATTTAAAGGTGTGAATGGGCTTAGTAGGTGTATGTTTGGGGGGGTTTACTATGACATGTTAACAGATTAAATCGATATTTCAAGGTCAAATTCTCAAGGTCACCAATTTTGGTGACGCGGTATGACTTTAAAATTACATAACTCAAGAACCGGTACTGCCAATGAAAAATAAAGACTCCCGCAGGTGTCCCGTGCGTTAGGGCACGTAATGGCACTAACGGTATGTCTCTACGACTTACGGATTCGGCGGCACAGGGGTCAACCTCAAACCATGAAAATGGACTTTGTACAATGTGACCTTGACCTACTTTCATGAAAATGGGTCACACTGTGTAGAAAGTGTCTGGGACCTTTCCATGTACAGGAAAGTGAAAACCGGTAATAACCGGATGAGGTAGACGTATTTGAAATATTGCGAAATCCGACTTTGAGAGGCTCTGTGACCTTGAAAAATAGGTCAAGGTCAAAAATCTAGAAATTGTATTCTTAGATTTTTGTAGGCTAGGTACACAAATTTTTTGAAAATTTTCCGAAGAGGTTTCACGGGAATAATAATAATAATAACTAGTAGACATAACCGCGAGCGGTTACAAAACTTCACCTACTGCAGTTCCAGTAATTCGAAATTGACACAGACAGATGAGCAAGTAAAGAGTACATGGATAAGGATACAGGAATCCTACTGTAACACATTGCAGTACATGCAAGTATGCAAAAAAACACATAAACCGAGTGCATGAACCAATACATGACCTAGTATATGGACTATTGTACATGCACCGGTACATGCACCAGTACATGCACCGGTACATGCACCACTTGGACTTGTATATATATATATGGACCAGCACATTAACCTGTAAATTGATCAATACGTTAACCTGTACATTGACCAGTACATTGACGACTGCCTCAGTCAGTACATCGATCAGTACTTTCACCATCACATCTACCAGTGATCTAACAAGTCTTCTTTGAAGAATAAAACCAAGAAAAATTTTTTTGTTATAAAAATTTTAATACTATTTTGCATACAGAGACAATGTATAAATATATTAGTATCAGTGAATTAGGTCAACCATGGTGAATCTGAAGTGAAGAGAAAATACATTAACGATTATCTACAGTGTATGTGAGATTCTTTTTACTGATCAGTGCTATATATATAGAAAACATGAACATTTTGCATACCATCGTGTAGTATTGCCTATTGTTGGATATTGTTGTTTGTTGATAAACTTCCTTAAAATGTCACTCGAGTGTGCCTGAAATGAAGTAAAGAGAGATTTGTACAAAATTATGTACCAATGAATAATAAATTATTTGTAAAGAAAGTACTAGAGAAACTTACAAGTGTGTTTTTTTTTACAGGATAAGTACATTTAGTGTTACCATCTTGACGTTGTCAGGTGGGACATCACATGACATGCTCTTCTTGCATTAAATCATCATCAGAGGATGGCGTTGTTGGCAGGGAAATTAAAGGTGAAAGCTTTGATGTGGCAAATGATGTACAAGTTTTAGGATGATGTGGAGCATTCAATGAGCAATCTTTGAGGTCATTCCACTCCTGTCGGCCTGCAATGAATAAAGGAAGACTTAGTGAATGTGTATAATTAAATATCATGAAAAAAAAAAAACGAAGAGAGACACTTACCAGCGTTGTATCTTGCAAGCGGTAAAACCGTAAGGTCTTACCATTTCTATGAGTTCAGTGGCAGAAAAAGGGAGTAGGTATGACCACATGAGAAAGCCTCCTTTTGGTAATTTAATGTCCCACATTGATGGGAGGATGGCCTTGTTGAAGCTGCATACCACAGTATCCTTTCAAGTTTCGAGACGATGCTGATTGTTGATGGACTAAATGTATGGGATCATCACATTGCTGTTGCCCTGCAATGGTTGCCTGCATGAAAAATTGAAAGACATGGGCCTGGCAAATAATATCATGTAGCATGTTAGAATATCATTAGTTCTGGAAAATCTAAAAGAGACACTACTTACCAGTATTGTGTCCAATACCAAATCGGTCTTACAAGTTGGGATTTATTCAATTCTTACAGTAAATGGAAAGGTATATACTTCGATGTCACCACTGATGTACAAGTTTAGGAAGATGTAGAGCATTCATGGAGCAATCTTTGAGGTCATTCCACACCTGTCGGTCTTCAACGAATAAACGAAGACTTAATGAAAGTGTAACATTTGACAACATTATCACTTTGGAAAAAAACAACAAGAAACAGTGACACTAACCAGTGTTGTGTATTTTGCACATGGCAAAACCGTTAAGGTCTTACCAGTTAGAACTATGAGTTCAGTGGTCAGAAAAGGGGAGCCGGGATAACCACACAAAAAAGCCTTCTTTCCAGTAACTTAATCTTGAATTGTTGATGGGAGGATGGCCTTGTTGAAGCTGCATACCACATTATCCTTACAAGTTTTGGGATGGAGCCGATAGTTGATGGAGGTAATGTTTGAGATTATCACACTGCTGTTGGCCTGCAATGTCGTCCTGCAATGAAAAATAGAAAGACATAGGCCTAGTAAACAACATCATGTGAAATGTTATAACCTCATTAGTTCTGGAAAATTTAAAATAAGACACTTACTGGTATTACAAGTTGGATTTACTCAATTCTCACAAGTAAACCGAAAGGTGAATACTTTCATGTGGTAACTGATGTACAAGTTTTAGGATGATGTGGAGCCAGGGGTGCTGGAAGGAATCGCGGGCAGCAGGAGGGTCAAACGAAAAATTGCAAATCTCAATTTAAATAGAGAGTCAATAATAATTTTGGATATATACCGACTAATTTTGCCTGCGATTTGTAAAATAATTCCTAATAATGTTTTTTTCCTTAAGTTCTAACGTGCACCCTTACCCCCCCCCCCCCCGCTGGACAAGGGCAGGAGGGGCAATTGCCCCCCCTGCCCCCCCCTCTTCCGGCACCTCTGTGTGGAGCATTCATGGAGCAATCTTTGAGTTCATTCCACTCCTGTTGGTCTGCAATGAATAAACAAAGACTTAGTGAATGTGTAACATTTGATAACATTATCACTTTTGAAAAAAAAACAACAAGAAAGAGAGACATTTACCGATGTTGTGTATCTTCTCCTTTCTCGTAGCTTAATCTTCAATTGTTGATGGGAGGATGGCCTTGTTGAACCTGCATACCACAGTATCCTTTCAAGTTTCAAGACGATGCTTATTGTTGATGGAATTAATGTTTCGGATCACCACATTGCTGTTGCCCTGCAATGTTGTCTTGCAATGAAAAATAGAAAGGTGTAAATAATATCATTTAACATGTTTGAACATCATCAGTTCTGGAAAATATAAGAGACATTTACCAGTATTTTCTCCGGGACAACAAGTCTTACAAGCTGGACTTACCTCAAATGTCACAAATGTCACAAGTAAACGAAAAGGTTTGAATACTTTTAGAATCTCCTTTTACAAAGTATGCTAATCCATTCCTGACATTTTTCATGAGTACAATAATCATATCTTAAAGATCTCACAGGCTTCTCCAGCTAAATAAACCCATAATATTTTCTTACTTCACAGTTTCATGACTGAAATCAGGGGGACCAATTCCATGGTTTCCAATTTTAATGGAAGGAAACTGTACATACATCATCAGGATTGCGAGTGCGAGGGGCGTTTTGCACTGGGGACACATGCTGTGACTGTATATCCTGATTTTGATCTTGACAAAAATTAAAGGCACTCCTAGGTGGTTATTAAAAGTCAAATTCACCAGTCTTTCATAGGTTATTAAAAAATTACATATCTACAGATTTTGCCAATTCTCACAAATAAACGAGGCATGCACCTATGACTGCATATACTGATTTTCACCGTGACGAAAATTAAAGACATTCCTAGGGGTTAATCCAAGCCCAATTTTCCAGTCTATAAAAAGCAAATGCTTACATTGCAGAAAAATGTTACAAACATATAAATTCACTGACAGTTTCTCGCAGTGTAATAATATCCTTCATCTGGTTAAAGTAGGACATCATGTCATCAGAGCAGCAATGTCTGTTGCCATAATTACTCATAAGCAGATGAATATATTTTACATAATTTGAATGTGACATTTTCAATATTGATGGAGGAAAAAGGTACATAAATCATCAGGATTGCGAGTGCAAGAGGAGTTTTGCACTGGGGACACAAGTTGTGACAGCCTATCCTGATATTTACCTCGAGCCATATAGAATTCCACATTCCTTGGTGGTTAATCCAAGTCCAATTCCCCAGTGTTTCATAATTCAAATACATGTACATAACTACAGATTGTGCCAATTCTCACAAGTAAACAATAAGATTTAATCACCTTAGTTTAAGAAACAAGGAAGGTCTAAATACATCACAGTTATGCTACATTTCAAATTTCAGTGGGCTAGGTTTGGCGATATTTAGCATTGAACCGGTTTAGAATAGTTCATAATGCCATAATATACATGGCAGAAAGCTCGTTAAGGAAACTCTAAGAAAAATTAAATGTTTAAGAAAAATTAAATGTTTATGAAAAAAAAAAAATTACCCACATATTAATTGACTGAGAGTTTCTTGCAGTGTGATCTGGTTAAAGTAAGACATCTCATGATAAGAACAGGAATGTCTTTTAACGATATGGCACACAAGCAGACGAATATATTTTACAAAATTTACTTCACTGTGACATACACATAAAAGGATATGTTATTTACAAAAAGCATGACTAAAACATAGATTAACATATATACAAGGAATATATTTACGGAAAATATATTGCAAGCAAAACATTGTTACCAAAGAACTATATCAAGTCGACTCAGCAGTTTCAGTCAGTTTTATAGTGACACAATTCCACTATTCCACTCCTGTGCAATTAAATCGATTCTATTACACGGTCAGGTGGTTTATTCTGACATGATGATCTCGTTGTACTGTTCACGGGGACAGTGAGTTTCATGACTTTGGATCAACTTCATAATTTCCGATCTTGATCGAGGAAAAAGGTACATAGATCATCAGGGTTGCGAGTGCGAGGGGGGTTTTGCACTGGGGACACGTGTTGTGACTGCATATCCTGATTTTGACCCTGATGCAAATTAAAGACATTCCTTGGTGGTTAATCCAAGTCCGATTCACCAGTCTTTCATAGGTAATTCAAAAATTACATATCTACATGTTTTGCGAATTTATATAAATTGACAGAGTTTGTGGCAGTGTAATTTGGTCAAACTAAGACATCACGTCATCAGAACAGGAATATGTATAACGATAATTGTACACAAGCAGATGAACATTTATAAAAAATTTATTCACTGCAACATACACATAGATGGTTACGGTATTTACAAAAAGGGTGAGTATAACAGGTTAACACATAGATACAAGGAAAACATTTACAGACAACATATTGCTGAACCACATGCTGAAAAAAAGTGTTTGCCATCCTAAGGTTGGGGCTTGATTAATTTACCAATGAACCATATCAAGTACATCAGCAATTTCAGCCAATTCAGCTAATTTACTTTGACAACACATCAATCACCAATCATGAGTATCAAATCAATTGTCTATAAACAGTGAAAACACAATCATGAGTCCACAAAGTATTTCCAAATTCAACATCACTTATTTCACAAATCAAAATTCCTCTCATGCAAAACTAGATTGATTCAATTACATGGTCAAGTTTTTTTTTACTGTAACATGATGATCTCCTTGGACTGTTCAAGGGGACAGTGACAGTTTCATGACTAACATTGGGGGCAACAATTTCATGGTTTCTGGTATTGATGGAGGGAAAAGGTTCAAATATCATCAGGATTGCAAGTGCAAGGTAGTTTTGCACTGGGGACACATGTTGTGACTGCATATCCTGATTTTTATCTGACACAAATTAAAGACATTCCTTGGTGGTTAATCAAGGCCAGTACTCCAGTCTTTCATAGGTAATTCAAAATTACATATCTACAGATTTTGCCGATTCTCACAAGAAACGATGCATGCACCTGTGACGGCATACACTGATTTTTACAATGACGTCCAATTCACCAGTCTAGAAAAAAGAAATGCTTACATTACGAACATATAAATTCACAGAAGAGTGTCTCACAGTGTAATTGTATCCTTTATCTGGTTAAAGTAGGATATCATGTTATCAGAACAGGAATGTCTATTGCCATAACTACACACAAGCAGATGAATAATATTACAACATTGACTTCACTATGACATACACATAGATGATTATGTTATTTACAAAGGCATGACTATAACTTGGATTAACATAACAATACATACAAGGAATACATTTACAGACAATATATAGCAAGCAAACCAAATGCAAAAACAATATGTTAGCCATCAAATTTGTGGCTTGATTAAGTTACCAATGAACTGCATCAAGTTGACTTAACAATATTAGACAGTTCAGCAAATTTACTTGTCAGCATATCATTCACCAAACACGAGTATCAAATCAGAAGGCCAAACACATTCAAAAGTCCACAAACTATTTCCAAATTCAACGTCACTAATTTCAATATTCTTCTCCTGAGAAAATAAACTGATTCAATAAGATGGTCGGTGGTTTACTCTTGACATGATGATCACAGGGACAGTGACAGCTTTATGACTTACATCAGGGGGAACAATTTCATGGTTTCTGATATTGATGGAGGGAAAAGGTACATACATCATCAGGGTTGCGGGTGCAAGGGGGTTTTGCACTGGGGACACGTGTTGTGACTGCATATCCTGATTTTGACCCTGATGCAAATTAAAGACCTTCCTTGGTGGTTAATCCAAGTCCAATTCACCAGTCTTTCATAAGTAATTCAAAAATTACATATCTACAAATTTTGTCAATTAATATAAATTGACTGAGAGTTTCTCTCAATGTAATATGGTCATAGTAGGACATCACTACATCAGAACAGGAATGTCTAAAACGATAATTGCACACAAGCGTATGAATACAGTATTTTACAGAATTTACTTTACTGTGACATACACATAGATGGTTACGTTATTTACAAAAAGCATGACTATAACGTACATTTACATATATTCATAGAATACGTTTACAGACAACATATTGCAAGCAAACCACATGTAAAAACAATTTGTTAGGCATCCTAAGGTTGTGGCTTAAGTTTAATTGATTCGTTTATCAATGAACCATATCAAGTACATCCAGCTATTTCAGTCTGTTCAGCAAATTTGCTTAGAAACATATCAACACAATCATGAGTATCAAATGAACAGTCCATAAATAAAATCACAAAATATTTCAAAATTCAACATCACTTATTTCAAAATGTCACAATTCCACTATTTCTCTCTCTCAGTTTAATGACTTACATAAGGGGAAAAATTTCATGGTCTCCAATTTTGATGGAGGGAAACTGTACATACATCACCAGGATTGCGAGTGCGAGGGGGGTTTTTGCACTGGGGACCCTATGTTGTGACTGCATATCCTGACCCCGAGGCATATCAAATTCAACATTCCCTGGTTAATCCAAGTCCAATTCACCAGTGTTTCATAATTCAAATGTACGTAACTACAGATTGTGCCAATTCTTACAAGGTAACAATGAGATCCGATCACCTTCGCAACTATTTCTTTCACAAAGCGTTCTAATCCATTCTTGACATTCCTAATTAATTCAATAATTATTTTATGAAAACCTCACAGCCTTCATCACTGAAATGTCTTGATTTGTAATTTGTTTCTTTTGAAACTGAAAGAGATTGCCACATAACCTTTGAGAAACAAGGAAGGTCTAAATACATCACAGCTATGATACATTACAAATTTCAGTTGGCTAGGTTTGGGCATATTTAGAATAATAGTACACAATGCCATAATATACATGGCAGACAGCTCGTGAAGGAATCCTAAGAAAAATAGAAATGTTTATGCAACAGAAAAAAATACCCACATATAACGTACTGAGAGTTTCTTGTAGTGTAATCTGGTCAAAGTAGCACATCTCATGATAAGAACAGGAATGTCTTTCAACGGTATTGCACACAAGCAGATGAATATATTTTACAAAATTTACTTCACTGTCACATATACAGATGGATACATTATTTACAAAAAGCAGGACTATAACATATATTAAGATTTATATAAGGAACATTTACAGACAAGATGTTGCAAGCAAACAAAATGCAAAAACAAGGTTACCAACAAACTATATCAAGTCCACTCTGCAATTTCAGTGAGTTACGAAAATTTACTTTGTCTACATATCGATCACTAATCAATAAACACAATCATAAGTCCACAAACTAATTTCAAATTCAACATGACACAATTACACTATTCCTCTTGGAAATTAAATCAATTTAATCAGATGGTCAGGTGATTTACTTTGACATGATGATATCTTGTACTGTTCACGGGGACAGTGACAGTTTCATGACTTTGGAACAACTTCATAATTTCCTATTTTGATCGAGGAAAAAGGTACAAACATCATCAGGATTGCGAGTGCGAGGGGCGTTTTGCACTGGGGACACATGTTGTGACTGCATATCCTGATTTTGACTTGATGCAAATTCAAGACATTCCTTGGTGGTTAATTCAAGTCCAATTTACCAGTCTTTCATAGGTAATTCAAAAATTATAGATAGACAGATTTTGCCAATTCACATAAATTGACTCTTGAGTTTCTCGCAGTGTAATCTGGTTAAAGTAGGACCTCACGTCAGAATAGGAATATGTATAACGATAATTGCACACAAGCAGATGAATTTGTACAGAATTTACTTCACTGCAACATACACATAGGTTGTTATGGTATTTACAAAAAGGGTGACTATACATAGATTAAAATAATTATATACAAGTAATACATTTACAGACAACATATTGCCAAACCACATGCAGAAACAAAGTGTTGGCCAACCTTAAGGTTCTGGCTTGATTAATTTACCAATGAACCATATCAAGTACATTCAGGAATTTTAGTCCAGGAAATTTACTTTGACAACATATCAATCACCAATCATGAGTATCAAATCAATAGTCCATAAACACAATCATGGGCCACAGCTTTTCAAAATTCAACATCACTTATTTCACAAATCACAATTCCACTATTCCTCTCCTGTAAAATTAGATTGATCCAATTAGATGGCCAGGTGGCTTAATCTGACAAGATGATCTCCTTGGACTGTTCACAGGGACAATGACAGCTTCATGACTTTTGAACAATTTCATAGTTTCCTATTTTGATGGAGGAAAAGGATACATACATCATCAGGATTGCAAGTGCGAGAGGGGTTTTGCACTGGGGACACATGTTGTGACCGCATATCATGATTTTGATGCATAGGCAAGTTAAAGACAATCCAAGGTGATTAATACAAGCGTAATCCATCAGCCTTTCATGGGCAATTAAAAACTTACATATCCACAGATCATGCCAATTCTCACAAGTAAACAATAAGGGCTGACCACTTTAGTAATAGGTCCTCTTACAAAGCATTTTAATCCATTCGCGATATTCTTAATGCGTACAAAAATCATTACATGTTGTGGCTTGATTAAGTAATCCTGATCTACATTAAGTGCTATTATCAGTTTTAATGAGAACTTTTAAGAATATCCCTAATGCAAAGTTTATTTCAGACATTTATTTCCCAGTATCTGAAAAAATTGAGGTCAACAACTTATAACTGAGTACTTCTGTATCACTTTGGCAGCCTTGTCAAGTAATTCTGCTCTACCATTTTCCAGAAATTACAAATCATAAGACAATTTTTATTCACCACAGTTGTGAGGCAAATCTTTTGCGTAATCATTCATCAGTGGGTAATGATGACGATTTGTGTCTTCTGAGCTTTATCTTTCAACAGTTAAATTCAATTTCCCGCATAAGTCTGTTCTGGTTTTGATGTTCTTAGTTTTGGATTTATCACTATAATGGATTTCATGATATTGACCAGTTAATGTTGTTGCCTTGATAGTAGTAGCATGAATTTGACTTGAGAACATTTTTGAAATATATGGCCACACAATATTGCTTCATTATAATAGATTTATGACATTGTCAAAGTCTCTTCAAAAGGAATGATGTTGTCTACAGCACCTTTCTGTACGCAAGAATGTATGCTACTGCGGATGTATTAGGTAGTCTTGTCTCAGTTACAACGTCATCATTACATTTATACCATCCTACAGCGGGAGGTATTCTGATGCAAGCTGTGTAATGTCCTCGGTCTGTTCTTTCACCATGATGATTGATAACAGCAGTCAAATCATATTCAGTGTCATTGACAGTTGTCAGATGTCTTTTCAGTTTCATACACTTGCTATTCTTCTCGCCACCAATAAATCTCATCAGAAGTACTATCAAAACAGGAGGGCAATGTGACAGAAGAGTCTCAGCTTTTGTGTGCTGTGCTCCACAAGCTCTGCAAGGAATGTCAGTCTGTGGTGTGGATTCCTCAAAGATCAGTTCAGAACTATTAAGGTACACTGTGACAAATCGGTTGAAGTCATGGCGAGTTGCAACATGATGACATTGTTCACAGATTTGTTTTGTTACAATATGACTGTCAAGTAGTTCTG
Organism: Platynereis dumerilii; assembly: GCA_026936325.1. Classification (NCBI taxonomy): domain Eukaryota; kingdom Metazoa; phylum Annelida; class Polychaeta; order Phyllodocida; family Nereididae; genus Platynereis; species Platynereis dumerilii. The sequence goes on along the minus strand of JAPTHN010000001.1, from coordinate 178,147,950 downwards.
TGACTGGTGACGCATTCAAATTTCGGTATTCCTCCCAAGTGCTAGGATTATTTTGACCTTGTAGAGCATTAACTTGATGTCCAAATATGTGCTGCAAGTGGATTTGTGTAAGGAGCCATGTGAGATATTCATGTGCATCTTGCTGTCGACCTATTTTGAGCCATTTTTTCGATTCAAGATGGGACTTAAGATCAAAGAGTGAATGAGGAGTTACAGCATCAGGATGACCTGAGTACAGTTGTCGCTTCAGTTGAGCAAGTGTCCTGGTTATTGGTTGATCTATATCAAACAATGGTTGAAGTTCCGGCACTGCGAATAACATTTGCAAGACACTGTTCACATAGCAGGTATATTGAAAGTTGTGTAACCCAGTTGGAATATTTCGGAGCTGTGTGTTTGGAACAGAAGTTGTTTGAGCCGATGTTTTTTTCGAGGTGGATGGCATACAGTTTGTTTCTGATTGGGGCAAATTTTGCTTTTCTTTCTTGGAAGATTTCTTTTCATTGGCTGGTGGAAATTTGTTTGATGAAGCCATTTTCCGAGCTCTTTTACCTTCGCGGGTGACATTCTTTGCAATGTTCGGCTTTTGAACAGTTGACTTCTCAGTGTTCTGACGAGCTTTTGCATCTGGTGTTTCAGAGGTTTCATTGTCATTTCCAGAACAAATTTCAATTTTCACAGAGTCATGATCCGAGTAATAAGTAGGTATGACATTTGCCAGAACCTGCTTTGCAGTCTTTGTGTACACAGCATCAAGCAGCGATTCTTGTCTTGTAGGTGCTAGAACATGTTGTGTGTACCCATATTCACATGTGAAGATATCATGAATACTATGTGGAAGTTGACTGAACAAGTTCTCATTGAAATCTCCTGCAATTACAACATTGTCAAAAGCAGTAGTAGACACAAAGTCAAGGAGATTCTGCAGCAATGCTCGGAACTTTGGAATCGAAATCTGCTGTGATCTGTAAACACTGATGAGCAAATATTCATCCCAACTGGTTGTTTTTACTGCTAATGCCACATGCTCAATTCCATTGACATTCGTTTCAATCCTTTCTGCTGAAAGTGTATTGTGCACATACATAATGACACCACCCTTTTCTTTATGTGAACGATCCTGTCTGTACGAAATGTATCCTTCAAGCTGTATGCAGTCATCCGAATATTGCTTGTTGAGCCAGGTCTCATTTAACATCAGTACATCTGAATGAAGTTCAGTGTGATTTTTGATGTTTGCAAGTTTAGAATGCAACCCTTGTACATTGTGATGGAGTACTGTCAGTAGTACATCTTTACGAACAGGTTGTTCTTTCAACTCTTGTGGGATACTCATAGTTTGCAAATGCTCATGGACATCTTCAGAACGGAAAATTCTGGTCGCATCATAATTGCGGATATAAAGTCCTTCCATACTTGTCACTCTACTCAATGCAACATAAGCTTGTCCTGCAGCAAATATTCCAGCCATATCAACAACACACTTTTCAACAGTCATTCCTTGGGTCTTGTGTATCGTACAAGAGTATGCCAGTTTGAGTGGAAATTGACGGCGTGTTATGGTCTTGCTGTTTGACATGGCTTCTTCATGCAAATGCATGTTGTGTACTTGACCATTTCTATCAAATTTCACAGCAACATATTTGGTACTGTCCTCAGAAGACACATGCAGGTCAATCACAATTCCAAAAGCTCCATTGACAAGACCTTTTGACACATCCATATTCCTTGTTAGCATCACTCGAGCTCCTTTTGCCAATTGCAAGACATCGGGTAGATCATCATTTGCTCCCTTTGCATGGTTTTCTAGCCTCTTGATTTTTCCAGTGCCAGGTTCTTTCTCATAATCTGAGGCATGCACATCAACAATGTCTTGGCATGTTTTCTTGATCATGGCTGTATTGTGTTTCAGAACTTTACTGTTCGTTGAAAATACATGAAGGGCATCTTCAGGTACGTCTTCTCGATCACATCTGCTTAGCAAGGCTTCCTCATGTTCTTGTGACAAGGGCTCATTCTTTGGGTGGATTCTGATCGAATTCAGAAGTTCAGCGAAAAATTGGTCATCTTTCTGACGCATAATTTCTCTTAGTTCAACCATGGAGAATAGATCATGCCATATGTCGAGTCCTTGACTCCTGTCAGGTTTCATTAGGGTCTTTGCTTTGACAGGTGGTAATTGATAAAAGTCACCAACTGCTATTACACTGACATTTCCAAACCAAGCCTCTTTTTCAGCTGACCTCACTTGCTTTACTTGTCTCAGTCGTCCGTGAACATAAGAAAGAACTCTGCGGTCCACCATTGAAATTTCATCAATTATGAGCAGCTTCAGGTTACCTAGTGTAGCTGTTAAAGTGTTTACAGTGTCATCTGTAAGAGGTTCATATCGGGGTGACAGTTTTCTTGGTATTTTGAAGGCCGAATGCAAAGTGTGAGCTCCTCCCAAATTACAAGCCGCAGTTCCAGTTGGCGCAGTTAGCAAAACTGTGGTGTCAAGTGGACTTTCCCCATTTCTCAGTATTTTACTTGCTTCATAATAGATGCATTTGATCAAGTGAGATTTACCGACACCGGCTCCACCATTGGTAAACAAATGGATTGGCTGTGGGTTTGCACCTTTAGCTACTTCGATACACCATTGTCGAACATAGTAGAATACTTCTCTCTGTTTCGTATTCATCGTTGGTAATAAGTCACGGGTAGAATCTCCCAGCAATTCGAAGGAACAAAGCGAATTTGCCCTGGTATTCTCTTCGTTGTTACCTAAATCAGGCATATCAAGTGACCCAATTTCAACATCATCTGGAACATCATTATCATTTTCAAGGCGTTCTTGCTCTGACTGGGGTCCAATCTGTGCCCAAGCATCCTCAATTCGTCCATTTTGCTGCAGATGTTGCCAGACTTCATGCAAATGTTCACTGATTTGATCAAATTGAGCTCTATTTGCATCGATAACAGAAATGACAGAATCAAGTGGTTGCGATGGTAGCAATCTGACATAACCAGTTTCGTAAAACTCTTGATACGTTGAAAAACCATTCGGTTTCAGTGCTTCCTCTAGCCTGTGTGGCAAGTACAGTTTTAGCAGTGACAGGTGGTGTTTTTCTGGTTCCTTCGTAGGAGAATGCTTCGGGAATCGAATTATCGCAGGTGGTGCTCTTGTTCGTTTGATAATGTAACCCAAGTTATTTTGCAAAGCATGCGCATTTGGATTTTTCTTAGCAACTGCAGCTTCTCCTTCTGATTTCGATGCAAATCTATAATGTGATGCAAACTCTGCTTGACACATCTTGTCAAATTCAGGTGTCACTGGTCTGGCTTTGTACTTGTCATAGAGGCATGTCACCCAAATGTCATCACTCTCACCATCATTTTTCGCTTCTTTTGCAATCTGAATAAGTGGCTTTGAAAGGCGAACTTGGTTCTCATCAGTTGGTACAAAAATGGTATTGCGAGAACACTGTTTCAAAGGCAGACCTCCAATTGTTCGTACTACAGCTTCTTGTACTGAAACTTCACGATTTTCAAAATACACAAAGCCAAGCTTCTTCATTTGTGTTCTCAGATCGTCACTGGGTGATTCACTTGCCAGTTCAAGTTTTGCTTCTCTCAGAAGTTCACCTAATTCATGCTCAGATTTTGAAATGTAGCTGAGAATGTACATCACACAAGAGTAAGGATCAGTAATGAATTGTATATCGCAATTTGCGTTGTAAGGAGCCAGGATTGATTTCGGGTAATTGTTTATCCAAACATCATTCACACTTCTTCGCAAGTAAATGGTAGTTTTCTTTGTGAGAGATGTCAAAGCATTTACCAAGTCTGCATGGTCGGCAAATCCTGCTTTGTTCAGTATTTGTTGTGTTGTGAACCCTGAAATATCTTCTCCGAGTATCTTAGACAACTCTTTCAGATGTGCTTCAGCCAGTGACTTATTCCATGATGTGCCAATTTCATTTTGGGTCTGCTGATTACTGGGTTCATTTTCTTGCTCATGATTGCTATTGGTCTCTTTCGGTCTGACAATAGTTGTGGTTTCCATTATTGGCCTCGGAAAGTTGTACCTGCATTCTTTAGCTCCCTTTTTGCATGACTTGGTATGTGATTTACTGTGGGTTTGTACAGCTTTAATAATTTCATGCAATTCATTTGTTTCATCTACATTTGTACTGCCAATATACTTGTCAATAAATGATATGACTTCTGAATCAGGATTAACATCAATTTGTGGCGCATCTTTGATCCAAAATAAACAATGAATGTGCGGGGCACCTCTCTGTTGAAATTCAACTCGGTAGAAATAATCAGTAATTTCTCCAATGGGATGTGAAGGACTTTTCAGGAGACGCATCAGAAGATTTATTCTGTGATAAAACATTCGAACAGCAGTAACAGGATTGCTGCGAAGTATTTCACATCTCTCTTTAAAGTCAAGCGTTTCGAAATCTACTTCTTGCCCATTTTGCCGTGCAATAACTTCAACAAATTCTGGCCATCGTGACAACTCGGCAGCACTGAATGTACAAAACCATGTCGGAATACCTAATTGACGAATCATTGCAAAGAGATCGTTCATTGTTTTTTTCCAGTATTGTGGACTGCCTCTCATTGATTCCATGTAGCTGAAGGCATGATCAGAATTCATAAGTTTTATGAGTTGGTCCGTGTCTGAGAGCATTGATGCTGTTATCTTATCTCCATGTAAGGTTTTTGTGCCTTTCCTTGCTTGAATTGATATGCCTGACAAAAGTTTCTCTAATTCTACTTGGGCTTGAGCATAGAATATATAATTAGAATTCTTTGCAAATCTCAAGTCATTTCCGAGTAACCTTGCTGCGAAGTACTTTGCTCTGGACAATTTGACTTCTCTTTCTTCATCTAAACCATTTTCACCATGTGGAAATAATGTAGGAAATGCCTTCATTTCATCATTTGGTGTGTAAAGTAAGGAGTGCGGTTTGTTGCCTTCAGCAGGGGCAATAGACAGAATACGATTTTGCAACTCATGCATTACTTCAGCTCGTATGTCAAGAGGTTCAAGGCAAGTATCATGTCCTAGACCACCAAGTTCATCAGACGCATCATTTTCAATTGTTTCATTAGTCTCATTTTCATCATTTTCATTGCCTTCATCTGCAGTTAGGTCTATAGCACGCTCATCTAGAATATTATCTAGGTCTGTGTCTGTTTCATCTGCCCAAGTGGGGTCAAGTTCAATGTCAGCATAGAGAGGGTTTATCTCCTTCAATTTTCGGAAAGCATCTTCAATTTTCTTCAGGTGCACCATTTTGAACTGAGCATGGCCACGGTATTCCAGTTTTCGTTTTAACTTGATTGCCAAGATTTCTGAACCAGATAATGGTCTGGGCAAGGATTTTGTTGTATGCTTTGGATCACATCTCACACAAATAACAGGTCCTTTGATTCCTGGTTGTTGTCCTTTTGGTAGAGGTACAATTTTCATGAATGGAATTGACAAAGAAATTAATTGCTCTTCTAGTGTATTGAGATCAACAAATTCCTCAGGGATAGCACACATTTGTAGTTTATTAGCTGCACACTGTGGAGGCATGTTTCCTTCTTTCAAGTGTCGATTACATGTGGAGCAAATTACATAATCACCACTTGGCATGTCTTTTTTGTCACATGGTTGGGAACAGCTATCCGAACATTTGTGCAGATTAGAAATTGTTATACATGTGTCTGCCAATGCTTGGTCATAGTTTTCTGGAAAACACTTGGTCACCTGACATGAGAACTCAAGTCTCTGACATGAACAACATACATTTTCTGGTCCTTCTTGGCAGCCAGTGAGGAACTCTTCAATGACATTGTCAGGATTATTTCGTTCAATCTTCTTCTTTTTGTATTGGGTAGCTGAATATTCTCTGGCTTGGGCTTGAAAATCCTCATCAAATTGGTATTTATCTCTGCAAGATTGTTGAACATTGGCTCTGTGAACTGGATCTGTAGCGTACTGTTCTTTTAAACGCTGCTTAACTTCGGTTCTGAACTCCTCATTTAAGTGATATTTATTTCTTGATCGCTCTTTAGATTCAGCATTGAATTCTGCGTCAAAGTGATATTTATTTCTTGATCGCTCTTTAGATTCAGCATTGAATTCTGCGTCAAAGTGATATTTATTTCTTGATCGCTCTTTAGCTTCAGCATTGAATTCTGCGTCAAAGTGATATTTATTTCTTGATCGCTCTTTTACTGCTTCTCTATGCGGTAGATCATTCGAATACTTGTCAACTGAATGTTTTATTTGATCATTCTTGTACTTGTAGTCTGTTTCGTACTTGGAATGTTGAGCCTCTTTTTTTTTGCGTTTTCTGTCTGTGCTATTCCTGTAGTTATATTCACAAGAGGGTAATTCATAGTTACCATCACTATCATTCATTTTGGCCTTTTTTCTTGGTGGTGCTGACACTGTGTCATCTTCAGAAAGTACTTCATCAATATCAGGCATATCATGGTCAGAATTACCTTGGCTTTCTTTTGCTTTGGCTTTTTTAATGCGTCTTAATGTTGCTGCTGACTTTTTACGTGGCATGTTTGGTTTAGTAAGTACTGGTAGAAATATGTTTTTGATCAACAATGAATTGAAGTGAGAATAGTCTTAACTGATCAGATTATACAGAATGTATGTTGCAACTCAAAATGCAGTAATTTGGTGTAGCTTCATTTAATTGATATCTTTCAAAATGTATTCAGGGTACAGAATTTCAAAGAAAATTCAAGAAGTTGCAATTTTTAAAAAAGCTCTGTTTTTAGTCTACCTTCATATTGCTGAATGACAAATTATTCAAACGAAGATGTTATAGAAAATAAAAGCATTTGACAAATAATCCAGCTTGATTCTGCAATTACAGCATATATTGTGCTTGACAGAGTTAATTTGTTACATGGACATACAAGCGATATGTTTTTGAATTGGGTGGAGACACCAGATGACACTTAACAGAATATCCTCACATGAACCTTTTTCTGGCAAACACAAAACCTAATGTTGATGTCACACAAACTCAAACTTACACAATGTACGCAAAAACAAAGATCACAAAGAGATGTTTATTCAAAGGTTTTTATGATTCACAAGTTAGATGTACAAGATTATTTGACACAATGTAATTTTTCGGCAGAGATGCACAAAATGTCCTGACAAAAATTATTAACAGGTACAGAGTCAAAATTTCTCTTACAATGAAGAATATACAAGTTGGCAACAGATGTCCAATATCAGAAATGGTTCAATTAAAAGCAACAATCTTTAAATTGTTAAAAAGCCTGTATAAAAATCAGGTAATTGTATAATTTCAAATGCAATATTTCGAATCACCGGTTTTGTATCAGTTCAGTTTTCGTCCAATATTGCGTATTATATTGCGTATTATATTGCGTATTATATTGCATATTATATCCCGTATTATATTGCGTATTATATTGCGTATTATATTGCGTATTATATTGCGTATTATATTGCGTATTATATCCTGTATTATATTCTGTATTATATTCTGTATTATATCCTGTACTGGTGGTCTAGCCCGAAACTAAACCGGTATTATATCCTGTACTGATGGTCTAGCCCGAAACTAAACCGGTATTATATCATGCACTGGTGGTCTAGCCCGAAACTAGACCTGTATTGTTATGCTGGGTGGTCTAGCCCGAAACTAGACCGGTATTGTTATGCTTGGGTGGTCTAGCCCGATACTAGACTGGTATTGTTATGCAGGGATGGTCTAGCCTGAAACTAGACCGGTATTGTTATGCTGGGGTGGTCTAGCCCGAAACAAGACCGGTATTGTTATGCAGGGATGGTCTAGCACGAAACTAGACCGGTATTGTTATGCAGGGGTGGTCTAGCCCGAAACTAGACCGGTATTGTTATGCTTGGGTGGTCTAGCCCGAAACTAGACCGGTATTGTTATCCAGGGGTGGTCTAGCCCGAAACTAGACCGGTATTGTTATCCAGGGGTGGTCTAGCCCGAAACTAGACCGGTACAGTTTTGTACGTTACGTATTTGTACAAATCAGCGAAGGACACGTATCAGTCCTGTCAACTGATTATTTGTAGATCGATACTGAAATCCAGTGCTGTGGTACGTTACGTATTTGTACCAATCAACTAGACCGGTACAGTTTTGCTGAGTACGGTTTCACTCGGCTGGTCTAGCTCGTTGTTAGTTGTGTCCAAAACACGGGTGACCAGCAGGAAATGATTCTCTGAAAAGAAAAAAGAGACAAAGTTAGTAAACGTAAATAATGCTATTTATGAGAATACATAGGCGCTATATAAACTGTTAACACTAAAAAACGCACATCTCTTAAAAGGGACAGATATAATACAGAAACTACTTAAGTTTGGGTCCTCCCCTATCGGGATAGGAATAATCTCTATGAGCTCATGGCCCACAGACTTAATGTCACTCATCCAAGAGAGTGACAACGCTTACTTGTGCATATTTCATCTCAAACAAGCGTTTTGCTTGTTTTCGGCTGAGAAAAATTAAATTTAGTCCCAGCATCCCTTGCGTAGACCGCTATTCATCGAAGCCATAGCGCACAGACAAGAAGCGCGGAGGGGAGGCGGGTGGGAAGCTCAAGTAATAAGTCTGTGGGCCTATCCTGATAGGGGAGGACCCAAACTCTATTGTCGCTCATGGCCCACAGACTTATCGTCACTCATCTAAGAGAGTGGCAATGCTTACTTGTGCAGATTCACCTAGAGGCGTTGGGCACGGCACCCGCATGCCAAAGAAAGAGTCATTGACACCCATAAAGGAGCAGTGAACGCTGACAAGGGCGGCCTAAGTGTGGTCTGGCTGAAGATACAGAAGTACCAAGGTAGCTTCCCATGTAGAGCGACACCATGTTGGAGCTGAGAGGGAGGGAGCCCTAGAAGTGTCGTCCGCCCAAGAGTCAGGGCGGTGGTGGTGAAACAACAAAACAGGAACCGGAATCCGCAGGTGTAGGGGTGACCTGAGAAGATTAACGGGGGTGGCTCCAAGGAGGCACCACCAGACCTGCTATAAAGCCTTGGAACGGCGTCAAGGCAGGAGTAACAAGAGTAAAATAGCCAAGAGGTGTATGGCTGACTGAAGACTGCTGTCTGGGTGAGGCAAGGGAGCACCCATGAGCCCAAGTCAATGTAACAGAGAGGTGTACAGACGAGGGCCGCAGAACAAGGCAGAAGAAAAGCCCCCACCCAAAAGCCGTTGGCAGGCCTGAGGGGGGCAAGAAGGGTTCCCTTAGCCCAAAGGCACACTGCAGATCGGAGAGAACCTGTGTGCACGATGAGGGAGCACCACCGGTTCCCCCCCCCCCAAACGCTAGAGAGAGGCGTGTGAGAGTCAGAAACCATGATCAGCGAAGCCAGGAAGCGTACGGACGACAGGAGAAAAGGATGTGATGAGGGAGCACCACAGGACCCACCCCGGAGCCCGTGGAGGGCGTCTGAGCACGAGAAACAAGTAGCTGTAGCCCAGTGGCGTACGGGAGACTGCAATGACAGCAAGAGGAGACAGCTGTACAACAGGGAGCACCCGCGTCCGCCCCAAAAGCCCAGGGAAGGCATCAGGGGGCGAAAGCAAAGGTCAAGGCAACCAAGAGGCGTACAGAAGACCATAGAAGACAACCAGGACGCTTCCAAGGAAGCACCACCAGGAGCCCGTTCACATGCTGGAGGCAGGAGATACAGGCCAGAGCCAAAATCGACCAAACCCGGAGTGCTAGGCGTCTAGGCGAACCGGAGAAAGCCGCCGGGAACCTCTGCCGTAGGAAAGAGGACCACTACGAGCTGACATCAAGCGAGGAGAAGGCCCAAGGCACAGGCAACAGAACCTGGAGGTGTAGGGGGCCTGGAGAAATCTGCCGGGGCAAGCAGCCGCCGAAGAGACAAGGCCATATCCAGCTACTGGAAGCCAGAGCAGGAGACTGATCCAGAGTAGACAGCCAGGTGCAGCGAGACACAGCACCAGCCCACAGATGCTGGAGCCATAAGAGTGTGTGTGTGTGTATTTGAGTTTTACGTCTCATCAGCAACTGAGTGGGCTATTTAGAGACATACTCAAACTTGAAGAAGTTTCACGGTCACAGGTACATTAGCGATCTTTTTCAATTCGAATAATTTTCTGGCGTGCATGGGGTCAATGACTTGTACCAATAGGCTACCATTATGTTGTCGTCTAACTGACTTTGGTTTGGCAAACATGTCCATAATTGTCTTGTAGATGACATAGGATGACATACCTTTCAGGCTACCATCCCTCGAAATGATGACAAGTTTGTGAAGTGAGGATTGTTCTCTTGTGCTGGCCGTCTTGCTCTAGTCCTTGGGAGGTAACAAGTGGTCTGTTGAGGATTGTTAGTCTTGCTGGATTGGGTGCTTTCTCGGCAAATGATCAGTGGTAGAAATCTATTTCAGTGGCTCTGGAGCCACATGTGGCTCCGGGTTGTGAAGGCTCAGGAGCCATTTATTGTATTCCTGGAGCCATGATTAAAAACAAAATTATTAAATAGGAAAGTTTTACTAATTACTTGTATCCATGAATCTTCAAAGTATTAAAAGTTTACTGCTGAAAATTGCTATTAACAATTACACCTTGAGTAACTGACCAGTTGCTGGTAGATGTGTGAAGTCAAATTGCAATTAACTGAAGCATGGCTCCTGTATTCTAATTACAATCAAGGTTCTCAACCCCTTAGATTCAAATGGATTGCATTACACCTATTCAATTGACTGATAACTGTCAGAGCTTCTGGAGCCATATGTGGCTCCATAGGAGCCTAGCCTCTGGAGCCATTTAGCACTTCTCAGGCTCAAAAGCGCCGGAGCGCCGGGAAATTTTTACCACTGCAAATGATAGAGCGTCTTTTTTCTGGCATTTGGTTGAAGTCCTTGTCTGTGAATTATCAGAAGATTGACTTCGTTGGAACTTTAGTGGTGAGGTGTGCACAACTGGTCCAGGGCAATTCTTAGTTTCTTCAGTTTTAGGTTGAGGCGGTGAAGTTGTTTTCATTAAGACATCTGTGAAGAGGTTCCTGTCCTGATGAATCTTTCTTGAAGACTGCATTCTCAGCTAAAGGCAGGATGGTTCCATGAACAATTTACACAATGTGAGAGTTTAGAGCAAGGTTTTTTCGTGTACACGTCTGAGTATGATTACGGTCGCCACAATTGGCACAAATTGTTGACCTGATGCACGTACGACTAAAATGGCCGTACATTCGGCAGTTGAAACGTTTTGGATGGGGAAAGGACGGAGAAACTCTGCACCATTCAAAGGCTACAGGTACTTTCTTTGGAACTCTTTCGTCTTTAAATGTTAGCAACAGTAACTCATAACAATTCTTGTGAGCAAGACATTTTTGATTTATGCGATGCCGTGTTTGTGAAACCAATTTGTAAGTTCATTGTCAGATCATGTCTTGCTCTCTTTTGAGAAGATAATGCCCTTGCCTGATCTGTTAAAAGGTACAATGGAGACTTGGGCATCGGCCATCAGGTTTAAAAATCACATGACACTGATTTTTTTATAACTTAAATTTACTCTATAATCCCCTTGAAAAACAAATTGACAATTTTCATGCACTAAAGGTCAATAGCATGGCTACAAATAGGCAAAACATTCCACCCCAGCCCATTGACCCACTTCTGGGTCAGCCTAACTGGGTCACTAAGCTGTGACGTGTGTGTGCCCTGACCCAGCAGCAGGATGCTGCACTCAGTGGTGTTTACCCCATTGGAAGCTAGTTTGTGTCACTTTCTTGTTTGTGTATTGTTGCATTTTTCAATGGCACAATGGTTTATTGCAAAGCCTATGGCTGCAACTATGATGGGAAGGAAGCAGGGGTGCATAGGCACAAGTTTCCAAGCAACCCAGCAACATTAAAAGCATGGATTTCCAGGATAAACAGGAAAGACTTCACACTGAAAGATGTGAAGAAAAGCTCCATGCTGTGTAGCAAGCACTTCATAGATTCAGACTATGAGGTTAGCCCTAGGCTTCTTCAGAGTCTGAATTTTAAGAAAAAGGCTATTTTGAAGGAAGGGGCAATTCCTTCAGTTTTTCCCCATAAGCAGCCAGTTATCCAGAGAAATTCGAATGTCCTTGGAAAACGCAATCACAGAGAGGTATGCCATATTTTGTTTATTTTATACATCTAGATTATCAAAATATTACCCTAAGAAGTGTTTTGAGGCAGTAAGTTGGAAAGACTATCATACTGTAGTTATCCAATAACTATTATGCCATATATATTCAACACTTGAACAAAAATGAATGTAAAGTGCATATTGATATGTCTATTATAATTACATTATCACCTATTAATATTTCTGCATGGTGTTTACAAGTTGCATACATGTATGAATCTGTCTAATTCAGTGTGAATGTATGATATTTTTTAGATTCTTGAAACATCTCTTCAAGAGAAATATGCCCGACCTGAGAGTGAGGGGGAAGACAAGGTGCCAAGTTTGGATCCTCAGCTGGATCCGAGCACTTCTCAAGACTGTGCTGCTGATGGATCACTTGCAGTTGGAACACAAACAATGATTGAGGTTTTTAGACATTTTGATTATAATTTTAGGCTCATTTTGGTGAGATAGTGAATTAAATCAAAGAGTTAACATAGTGTTTATATCTTATATTGTTCAATTGCAGGTGAAGAACCAGGAGATAATGCATCGATCCAGTATGTATACGAAAATGTGCCAAACTCGACCAAGTATCCGGGACAAGGAGGTGCAAACCTTTTTACAACTGAAAGATGCATCCATTCAGTGTGAGCTGCTTACACCTGCTCCTGAACACCATGATGCTGACATGCAAGAAGAAAGTCACCATGAACATGATGATCACAACCAGGACCCTGACTGGCTGCCTGGAGAAAACCCCACTTTTGACGACACAGACTTGGAAGAAACCGAAATAGAAATGTAAGCCACAGAATATTACAAATAACTTTTTTTTGGTCAAAAATCTATGAGAAGTGGTTGTATTGAATTGGATTGAATTGATATCTCAAGTAAAATTAAAAGAAATGTTCCTATATTTTCCACATTTTATGGATCTTTGCTTTTTTATTTTTTTTGAAGTGATGATCTTTTGTGTGAAGACCCGCCACCAACAAAGGAGCGAAAATTTGTTGTCTACGAGAGCTGCTTGTACACACTGCTGTCAATCTGCATGTTATGCATGCTGCCATGCAAGGTAATGCTGAAATATGCTAGAGGCAGCTGGATCCAGATTCAAGCCATATGTGAGAATGGACACTCCAGAGTTTGGCAAAATCAGCCTATGTTTGGATCACTACCAAGAGGAAACCTTGACATGGCAGCAGCTATCCTGTTTTCCGGGTCACCTGCAGCAAAAGCCATCAACTTTATGAAACACCTCAATTTGTTCACCATCACTACCAGAACTTTCTTGCGGATTCAGAAATATTATCTCATTCCAGCTGTTCTGAAGGTAAATGAAAACTCAAAATTTGAATTCTTTAAAGTTGTTCTTTATAAAATGTATAAATACAAAAATACACACGTGTTAAAAAATTTGAAGACATTGTAAAAACATGTATGATGTTACAATACAAGCGAATAAGTCATACTAAGTACACTACAATTGCAAAATGTAATCATGGACAATGTAGTAAAATGGTCTTTATATATCTCACAAATGTCTTTGCAGCACTGGAAGAGCAAGCAGGACGCATTACTAAGAGAAACCCGCAAGGAAAAGAGAGCAATGCTGGCAGGCGATGGACGATATGATTCAAGTGGTCATTTAGCAAAGTATATGTCTTATTCTTTGATGGATGTACGAACCGGAGTAATAATCATGGTCAAGTTATTGCAGGTAAGTCTCAATTACTTTTCAACTGGGTTAAAAAAACCAAATCATTAACTGGGGATATGATTTAACATTGTGCACAATTTCATTATTTCAGAAAAATGAATGCTCAAGCACAAATGCAATGGAGCTGGAAGGGTTCAAGAGATCATTTACAGAATTGAAAAGACGGCGTGTGCCTGTTCAGTCTATTGTCACTGACCGACATATGAGTATACGGAAATATCTGAAGGATGAGCAACCACACATAGACCACTGGTTTGACATCTGGCATGTATCAAAAAGTAAGCTTGAATAAAATTGACATTAAACAATTTCAGTTTACTTTATGTCAGTTTTACAAATGAGTCTCATGGAACCAGTATTCTATTTCCAAACTTTTTTTTTCATTAAACAGGTGTGAGAAAAAAACTTATGAAAGCTGCGAAGAGGAGGAATTGTGAGATAATATTCAAGTGGGTTAACGGCATATGTAATCACTTATACTTCTGTGCAACAACAAGTGATGGTGATGGCCTACTAGCGGAAGCTAAGTGGCAATCAATTCTTAATCATGTCATCGATAAGCATACTGACCATGGCCCGCTCTACCCAGACTGTCAACATGGGGATCTTACAGAAGAACCAAGAATGTGGATTCCACCTCGTAAGTTACACAAAGAGAACCTAAATATTACATTAGGCTTAAAATGTATTAAAAGATTTGCTAATGAACATTATTTCTTACAAAAAGTTCTTGTTTTTAGGATCAAAGGCGTTGAAGGAATTGGAACTTGTGGTGGCAAACAACAGGTTATGCAAGGATGTCCAGCAACTGTCACCATACGACCAAACAGCTTATATTGAAAGCTACCACCGTGTAGTGTGCTTCTTTGCTCCAAAGCACCTTCATTTCTTCTACTCAGCAATGAAAGCAAGGTATGGTAAATTAGGATTATTAATAGTCATAAGGATATTACCTAATTTCAGCCTCAATATGGGAAGAGTAATAACAATACATAAAATATTTTCCAGAATTTTACTTGCTGTACTTCACTTCAATGAAAACACTTGTCGGGAGCAAAGGGTGAGCAAAGATGGGACTCCACAATTTGTTGTTTCCTACCAGAAGTTTGCAAGTGACAGGGGTGTCGTCAAACAAGTCAAAGTTCCATGTACTTATGGTAAGTAGTAAGTACAGTAGGTCTATATAAAAAGTAAGATGAACAGATTCACTGATGAATATCATCATTTAAGTAAATATAATTTGTGCAACCTCAAGTCATTTTAAAAATACTTCTTTCTTGCAGGTTATGTATCTGATCTCATGAAAGTCGTTTATGAATTGAGAGAGAAATATCCGACATACAAGGAAGCCGAGGCCTTGGTTCAGCAGTACGCCAAAGATGATCCTGGGACACTGACTACTGGCCTGCCGCTGCAGGACAAGGATCAGTTGATTTCTCAGCATGTTAGTCGATTTGCTCAGAAACAGTCATGAGTTACAACAAAAGACATAAATGTACATTCACACAATAAAGAATTTCAATAAAAATATCTCTGTGCATATATACTATATTCATTTTTTGGCTTGGTAGTTTTCTTAAGCCTCAGGATACTTAAAACCAGTATAACTCTCAGCTGGAAATGTCTGTCTTATCCTCAGAACAGCACATGATGGTATCACTTTTCTCCGGCCTCGCCCAAGGATCCGCCAGATGAAGCGACAGAACTGCCTGTACGCCAGATATCGGTAGGCTCTGGAAGTAAAAGGAGTCTCAGTTAATTAGGTTTTATACAGGTTGTGCTAACTGATCCATGAGTCAATGGTGACATAATATCACCTGTGATCAAAGTTATACTTACTCATGAATCATTTCATCATCTCCTAGTGGGCCCTCTTCATTTATGTAGGAGACAAACAAGACCTCCAAGACATACATGCTAAGACAGCAGTCTATGAAGCCTGGGTGTTGCGTTATGCATTTTGGGCTTCCTGGTGCTGCTTCTACCTTGGTCCGAAGCCGCTCACTGTCTTTCTTGGAATCATCTGCCATATGACAGCATCGGTTCTCCACATTTGAAGGCATATGCCTGCAGTTACCGCATGAACACCTGAAAAATAAATATATATTGATGAAAAAAAAACATGATAAATGGACTTTTCTTCACATCCATTTTTAACATTCTAGCAGCTATAGGCCTGCATGTATCATTTAAATTGTAAAATCATTGAATTGTTAATTAATTTATTAATATGTGCGCATATATAGATCATTAACTGCTAATTTTCAATGTCTGACCACCTCCACCCCTTTCCCAGATTCCTGGATCTGCCCATGAAATCCAGTCAATAATAGTGTTATTATGATCAACATGCTCATAATTATAGTCAATTGGCTGCACACAAGGCTCACTAAGTAGAGTCATTACTTATCATATAGTTTACCCTGACATAAAATGGACTATCTACAAGGAAATGATCAGGAATATAGCTGTCACACTTACCACTTAGGCACATTGTTGTTATTGCTGGGGTCTGGATATCCCATGTTGTCAGTGCTCTGAAATGGGGTTTGTAAGGGCTCCTCACTTTCCCCAGTGCTGTCAGTGTCACTGAAATCGCTCTCCTCAGAGTCACTGTCATGTTGTTGTTGCGTTGTGGCCCTCAATGGCTCAAGCATGTAGCCACTATGAACCACAGGTTCTACTAAAGTACTCTCAAGACTCTCACTCAACACATGTTCAGCCATGTTGCTGCTGCAGCTGAACTCTGCCCCAGGGGGCACACCCACGTCACAGGACAGTGTGAGACACCTAGCGAGGGAAGTGTGCGTAACTTTTGGGAGAGGATCAGCTCAGCAACTTTGATCCTCTGTAGAATCATAACAAATGGAGATATTTTAATTTTTTCTTCAGAAACCTTTTAAGTTTACCTGAAAGTTATACTACAGGCACTAATATAAAGTATTGACATTTTGCTGTCATGTGATTTTTAAAGAGGAATGTGCCATTTGATTGGCCCCTTATACTGTCTGCTACTTCCTTGTCGGATAGGTCGGCAATGGTTTCGTAAAGAGTAACAGATGATAGGTCTTCCAGTGTTTTTTTAACACATTTTATGACAAGCAAATTGTCAAGACTTTGACAGTTGTGGGGGGCGGTCAGGGCTTGAGTGGCCAGGGCCACCCGCAAGGAGAGGCCAGAATCCAAGGAAAGGCACACAAAAGAATATGCCCAGAGGCGAGCCACCCAAACCAGGATGTCTGAGGAGGGTGGAAGCAATGCGGCGACCAGCAGGAGGAGAGTGGCCACAGGCAGATGACTGCAGGAGACGGGACCGAAGATCACGGCCCTCGGTTCAGAGGGACAGTCCTGGAAAGCAGGGGAAAACCGCGGCAGGGCCCAAGCTACAAGCCCCTGCAAGAAGCGAGGGGAGATAAGAGCAGCCGTCCCAAGAGATCCAAAGCCCACAAGCAGTCAAGCAAGAGGCAAGGCCAGACGAAGGCTGAGGTCAGAGCAGTCCAAGCCAGACAGACGAGAGCCATCCAAAGCGACTCAATGAGAGCGCAGACGCCCAATCCCTGAAGGTGTCCCGGTCAGGAAGAGCCAGATCTAGGGAACCAGGACCAGCCGTAACGATACCCCCCTCCCCGGAGGAAGCAGCAGAGGTGCTAATGAACCAACGAATCCAGGCAAACAAGCTGCATGACAGGTGACAGCCAAGGCCAAGTCATTCCAGGAGTGCGAAGAGAGCCCACCATGCAAGGGCACAGAGAAGGCATGGAAGCTGGAGAAAAGAACGTCCCGAAGGCAAGGGCCCGCAGTGGGCAACGCCCGACAGACGAGACCCGAGCCCAGAAGAGGAAGCCCGGTCGCATCAAGGGCAGGACAATGAGGCTTGCGAAACCATAGCAGACGCTGGGCAACGACCGCGAAGTAGTACAGCATAGAGGAAGAGAAACAGGCCAAGGAAGACCAGAGGGCATCGGTCTCCAGAGTAGAAGCCACCATCAAGATTCCTGTCCTGAGCCGAGATGTAGGGGCCAGGAGTACCTAAACCCAAGGGCGAAGGAGGCGTGCCAGAGTCCGGCTGGGCAAGAGATAACCACAGTGCAACTGATCCGATCCAAAACCCGTGGAGCGAAAGTCGCACAGACAGGGAAGAGGAAATTCAAGCGGTGGTAGGGGGCAGCCCAGGAAACCACAACTGGCCCAAAAAGGCGCAGTGTGATAAGGAATATCATGTTGTTAGGGAAGAATGTAATATATTTATATTAAGCTTATCTGATAATGTCACAAGATTTGTAGATGATTTGTAGATTTGTAAATGGTATAGGTCTAACCATGGAAGGTTGTGACCTCTCTGGAAATACTCCGATTTAGCAGACTCATGCTCTGAAACTGAATGATACTGAGGGTGTTTTGTTATTTATAACTAGTCCTAGATCTGTGCATTATTTAGTACACCAACAATAAATTAAGACATTTGACCAGCATAGAATGTATTTGAAATAGCTCTATCCTAGGCAAGTCGCACCAGATATTGCACTAATTTACTGTCTGATATTCAAACAATCAATTGATAGTAAATGCGCACTTAGATAAATAAATATAAATAATACATAATATAAATAAATAAATAAATTGAATTTCCTGGACATTGTAAATATCCCAGAGTAACTAGAAAGACAGTATTTGAGCTTCTGAATAGTGACTATTATTAGGAGGGTCTGGACCGACCAGTACCTTAGCCCATTTTCAGCAACCAGTCACTTTCAGACTTCACACCCGATTGTAACAAAGAAAACATTTTTTTAAATATTTTTTTAAACAAGTGCTAATATATACAGTGCAAAGATGGCCACATGGTTTCACGACACTGTATGCTATAGCAACTGCATTACGCAACAGTTAGTATTAAACTAACTTCCAACAAGACAGTTGTATGTTTTACCTAAACACAAAAACAATTGGCGACGAGGATAGTTCACAACCCGTTAAATTGTACCTGAATAATGAAAATGATGTCTTCATTTGGTTCACTTGGCGAATTCCATGAAGGAGAAGATTGGGACGATTATGTTGATTACTTCGACCAGTTTTGCATAGCAAATGATGTAAAAGACACAGAAAAAGTCCAAAAGAAGAGGGCTCTGCTGCTTAGTATCGTTGGAAGCCATATGTACAGCATTTTGAAGGCCCTGTTAGCACCAGTGAAACCGTCAGCAAAGTCCTATACTGAATTATGCAGTATAATAAGGGAGCATGTGTCTCCGAAGCCGGTGATTATTGCTGAGAGACTTCCATTTTATAACAGAAAGCAGCAATCAGGAGAAACAGCAACAGACTTTCTAACAGGACTGAGAACGTTATCAGAATCCTGAAATTTCTTATATGCAGAGGAAGTAACTTGGTGAGTCAAATTTAGCTCTCAAGTCTGCATATGAAATTGCAGTTTTGGGCTTGCCAGTCTTCATATGGATACTATGCATGGACATGAGTCAGTAAGGAATATGCAACATAAAGAACATAAAGCTTGCTTTCGACGGGGAAAGACGAATCACCATCATTAGGATTGCATTTTACGAAACGCCAGATGTTTTTCTTGTGGTGGTAAAGGCCATATTTCGTCAATATGTCCAAAGAGCAAGAATGTCAGGGAGGAACCAAACAACAGAAATGTCCGTATCCGGTAAAAATAAGCCTCATCATTATGGCAAGAAATCCTACGACAAGAAATCGTCATCAAAAGTAAAAAAAGTAGGGAAGACCAGGGCCAGTTGTCACAATTTTTTTTACTTCAAGTTTGACTCTACCTGAGAGGTCTCTAGGTTCAGGTTGTCTGGAAACTTCCAGTCCTGTAACATTTTTGTAAGTCTTGAGAAAGTTTTTATTCAGCTTTCGTCCTGATTTATCAACAATGTGTTTCCCTGTAGGTCATGTTGTAACTCGAAGTCATTTTTGTGAAAATGTGACAACTTGCCCCAAGCCTGGGGCAAGTTGTCACACTCAAATGGCCTATCTAACATCTCTGGCCAGATTTTCTATAATCCAAGCTTGTAATACATCGGATTCCTTTTGAAAAACAAAAATGCACATCTTGCGAAGACTTTGGATGAATGCCATCATAAATCAGGTCTTATTTCTACCAGATAATTGCTTCTCAAATTGGAGGACAATGAAAGGATTGAAAAATTTCTGTTGAAAAAGTCATTTTTAAGAAGTCCACATATCACATGACGGACTATACTTTCTTTCAACCACATCATACAAAAAACTTAGCAAACAAACAGATCTTGAAATTTATTTAATAACAACAGAACTGCTGCCACCTATAGCCAAGTTATAAGCATTGTGGCAACTTGCCCCTGTGACAACTAGCCCCGGCCTATCCTCGTCACGATCATGTGGTCAATCCGATATATCAGTAATCAAAAGAGAATATATTCTGTTTCCACTTAGAAAACACAGATAGATTGTTCACAGAGACTATGGATTAATGCCATCATGAATCAACGCCTTAATCTCCCGAAAATTGTCTCAAATTGGAAGACAATGAAAAATTTGAAAATGGTGAAAAAATTGAGTTTGAACTGTCATTTTCAGACATCTTCACATAGCACATGACAGACTACACATTTTTGTGATATCATCACAAAAATATTCCCCATGTCAAAAAATATCAAAATTGATTTAATTGCAATGCAGCTGCTACTACCCATAGCTGAGTAATAAGCATTGTGACAACTTGCCCCTGTGACAACTAGCCCCGGCCTCCCCTACTGTCCAAGTCAGAACAACTCGGATCAGATGATTCGGAAGTATCCAATGACAGTGAAACAGACATTGAAGAGTATGAGTTGCAACATATCTTTCATGTTAAGAGCAAGCAAACCTCAAGTTGAATGGAAAATCAACGACCATGGAAGTCGACACAGGGGCGTCGATCACCCTCATTCCCAATACTCCTGCCTGGAGTCTGTGTCAAGCCTTCTGGAATTACAATGAAGACATTGACAGCAGAAAAGTAAGGTTGATGTAGAGCATGGTCATCAGTCCGTAAACAGGCTACCTTTGTATATTGTCGACACAAAGGGTTCATGTTTGTTTGGAAGAGAATGGATGAGTCACATTCAATTAAACTGGAAGAAATTATGTGCGTGTTTGGCAAGAAGGAAACACACTCAATTAGAAATCAAGGAAGGATAGGTCATGTAGAAGTTAAGCAAAATTCAAGGAAAAGGCTGACACGTCCATGGCATAGGACTCATATTGATTCTATGAAAGGTCATCTACAGCCTCCAGAAGAAGAAAGCCACAAAAATCTAGCTATTAAAGCAAGAAGGAAATTATCAAGGTTCATACAAGCACCAAAAAATATCTGTTTTACGGCATTCATTACTAAAACAAGAACCCAGGGTTTGCAAAACTGAATGATGCCGACATGTGGTGTCACAAGCCAAGCCATCCAAGTGTACTCAGGTTTTGACACCCATTTTCACATACTCAGAAAATCATGGTCCTCTGAATTTCAAATTTTTATTTAAAAAAGATCTAATGCAGCTAGAAGCAGCTCTTTTTTGTTGTTGTATATGGTAACGTCTATACTCAACTCCTTTAAAGTTACAGCTCCCCAGCCTTAATGATGTATGGACATATTTCAGAATCCATCTTCGTTCTCTTTAGTTAAAGTTTGAAAACTTCCAAAATTGATACATGCTAAATCTGAAATATTAATTGTGCAGTGGTTCTCTGCAGTTTTACATGAAGCATACCCTATTAATTCAGGGATGTCCAGAGTCTTTCATTTGCCCCAGCATAGAACACTGGATACAACCCGTCTCCATTTAACCTCCCGTGGGCTCAGACAAAGTCAGGGGCTACTTATGCATAGAGGCTCATAGAGAGGCTGACCCTGCCTGGGTTCGACCATGCAGGCACAGCACTTCCCCATAGAAACCCGACGTTCTACCAACTGAGCTATCCCCCTCCTCTTAGAAGCTTAGTCTAGTCCATGCAACAGTTAGTACTTATTGCAACTACAGTTCTTAGTGGCTCCATATATAATCCAAGGTTGGTACTACCAGTGACCCAATGGAATAGTGAACTACCTGGCTATTGTAAGGATCCAAGAAACCTAAAGACTTCATTTCACTGACTGTAAAATGTACATTTAAGAAATATTTCAATTGCAATGATTTTAGACTATTTAAGCAAATTCAAGACTCTGAAATGCTGAGTCAAATATGCAGACTGAACAGTTTTTAACAAGCAATGAAATTGATTCTATCTTATTCTATTTATCAGTTTATGCTGTGATTTACCTTTTACATTTTTAATTATGTATTTTTTAACATTTACAGACATACATGTACAAACCATGCTTTTTAGAAAATGTATTAATATAAACTGATATAATAGTATACATAACTCCACATGAGTACTAGATAGTATTTATTCTAATGTCATATTTTGTTTACAAAAAATATCAGATGAATGCTGTCCTTCACTCCTAAAAACATTTTCATATTCTCAAAATATCCATGATGGAAGAAATTTATATATATGTATAGGCCTAGACTAGAAATATATGGTAAAAGTGATGGTAATCAATACAGACTTGATGGCATTTTATTTATTTGAAACCTCTGTCTTTGACAGCTTGGCAATGAAAATATTTGCTATTAGTTCTAAAATGATTGGCAATTCCTTCAACAGACATCAATTGGATCATACTCGCCCTAGCGGAGAGCCAGTTCGTTAGAACTGGCACTCGCATTTGACGCTTCACTTTGATAGGGTGCAAGGATATGGCCTTATTATGCTTGTAAACAGTGTGTTTACACACAGCAAGTACCGCAGGCACCACTGACGATCTCTTGCATGGACAGAATCGTTTGTGCTGCTGTTTGACTCAAATCATTCAGGTTAATCCTGCCGACAAAATCAGCATGCAGAGTGAGTGTTGACAATGCCCAGGTAATAAGCAGCAGTTTGCAAGCATGGTTAACTTGTTTACAACGTTTTCTAATGGCGGCCGTTGCAACGGATGGGGGCCAATGAGAAAATTACCCACAATCCTAGGCATATACGAGTGACGGATTCCCTCCGAGAATCCGAGAAAGTGCGAGTTTGCAATTGGATTGCCTCAAAGCATGAGCTAGTTTGCATCTCTGCCTACAGGTGGCCTGGTGGCTTGTTTGCAACTCTGCCAACAGGTGGCTGATCACTGAAGCATGGGTTGCATTAGGGTTGCATTCCTGGCAAAGTCCCAATATTTACATATGGAGGGTTGCCAGTTCTTGGCTGGCTAGTGGAGAGGCAAGTCAGTGCTGGAATGCATCAGGATAAATATCATCAAAAACACCATCAAATGCACTCCAATCTAATTTTTGCTCCCAAATTTGTTTGCACATTCACTCCATACATCAAACTAGCAACTAAGAAGCCCAAACTCCTTGCCTATCTTGAGATTTTGCGTATAATTTGCCACTGGTAAGAACCAGCCAAGAGTAACCATAATAACTGAATGTTAAAAAACAAATAATCAAATTCCATTTCAAATATTCCATATTTCATATTATGTATTTCTATATCATTTGAAAATTTTGAAATTGTTCCATTTACATACTCTATTTTGTGGGGGGGGGGGGGAATATCATGTTGTTCGGGAAGAATGTAATATAATAAAACCCCATGACAGTGTAGTTCACAGCTATGAACATCATGAGTGTCAGGTCTGCTCTGAATTAACACGAGTCCGAAGGACGAGTGTTATTCAGAAGGCAGACCTGACACAAATGATGTTCATAGCTGTGAACTACACTGTTATGGGGTTTTATTTATATCCCGCAATGACTTTATTAGTGGTTTTTACTAAATTTTAGTCTGATTACTTCAAATTCTCCCAAGTTAGGAGCAGCAGTTTGTTGTGACGTCACCAGCTGCCCATTGTGACGTCATGACATAAACAATCGCTGCCCATTGTTCTCATAACAACGTCAGATAATTTATTTCATTGAGTTCACTAGGATGAACTCAATGGTGTGAACTCAATGATTTTTCCATGGTGTTCATTCGCAATTGCGGGATATTATATTTCTATTATGCCTCATTCTGATAATGTCACAAGATGGCGTCACATGGTTTCAAGATACTGTATCCTATAGCGACTGCATTACGTAACAGTTAGCATTAAAATAGCTTCCAACAGGACGGTTGTATGTTTTAGCTAAACACATCAGTAGAGGGCAGCCCAGGAAACCACAACGGGCCCAAAAAGGCGCAGTGTGAGAAGAGTTTCAGGAACGGCCAGGGGTCCGAGTTCCAGGGCAACAAAGACCGGGGTAGTGCAGCGCAAAGCGTGACACCCCAGGAACCAAGAACAATGCAGGAGCTGACGAGCCGTTGCCCAGGGAGCAATAGCTAAGCAGCGGAGAACTCAACTCTCCAGAGAGCACAGGAGAGGGCCCTTGGGGGAACGCGTCCATCCAGAGCACAGAAGATGCAAAAAGTAGTCCAGAAGAGGCAGCAAGTAGTCTAGAAGAGGCAGAGAGTACTACCGAGTAGGCCAGAAAAGGCCCGAGCAGTTCAGCGCAGAACTGGGGATCACAGAAGGAGGCCACCAGCCCCAGGCCAGCCAAAAACATGGCCACCTAACACAATAATGCCACAATAATGACCTCATCTATTCATTCAGAACCAAGCAGAAAATAATACTGTATAAAGCACTGAATATGTACCTAGACATCCTAACAAACTCATATGTCTGCACAGCAACTTCCATAATTGCAAAGCATGCAACAAGTGGCGCCATCTATACCATACATTAACATGACCTTTTTTCAAATCCATTTCACTAAATAAACCAGAACCGCAAGCGGTTTCAACACTTGTTTGTTAATGTGAAATCTATCGACATGTGCCTGATTACCACCTACAGGCCAATACCTGTAGCTAATTTCATACCCTTAACTCTTAGTGACATATTAAGGTTACAACGGGCAGTTCAAGAACGAAGAAACCTTTGATTTCTCAACATTTTCCTGAGCCATGCACACAGGCCAGTAAGTGTACCTAATTGCATAACTCTAAGCGAAATATTGAGGTCACAATGGGCAGTTCAAGGATGGTGGCCATTTAAGTGGCCATTTTGGTTGCCA
The DNA here is from genome assembly GCA_026936325.1 of Platynereis dumerilii. NCBI lineage: Eukaryota > Metazoa > Annelida > Polychaeta > Phyllodocida > Nereididae > Platynereis > Platynereis dumerilii. The sequence continues at coordinate 178,122,938 of JAPTHN010000001.1, read as the reverse complement.
TCTTGGATTTCTCAACATGTACCCCATTCATACCCACAGGCCAATACCTGTACCAAATTGCATAACTCTAAGCGAAATATTGAGGTCACAATGGGCAGTTCAAGAAAGAAGAAAGATGGCTGCCAAAAAGGTCGGCACAAAATGGCCACCATCTTGGATTTCTCGTCATACTACCGATCAATACCTACACACCCATATCTGCACCATATTTCAGAATTTTAAGTGAAATATTAAGGTCACAATGGGCAGTTCAAGAATGAAGAAAGATGGCTGCCAAAATGGCCGCCATCTTGGATTTCTCAACATGTTCCTGATCCATATCCACAGGCCAAAACCTGTTCCAAATTTCATAACTGTAAGTGATATAAAAGGTCACAATAGGCAGTTCAAGAATCAAGAAAGATGGATGCCAAAATGGCCGCCACAAAATGGCTGCCATTTTATATTTCTCGAAATGTTCCCGATCCACTACCACAGGCCCATTACCTGTACCAAATTTCATAACTCTAGGCGAAATATTAAGGTCAAAGTGGGCAGTTCAAGAAAGGTGGGCAGTTCAAGAAAGGCGGCCATTTTGTTGTGGCCATTTTGGTTGCAATCTTGGATTTCTCTACATGTTCCCAATCCATACCCACAGGCAAATATCTGCACCAAATTTCATAATTTTAAGTGAAATTAAGGTCACAATGGGCAGTTCAAGAATGAAGAAAGATGGCTGCCAAAATGGCTGCCATCTTGGATTTCTCAACATGTTGCTGATCCATACCCATAAGCCAATACCTGTCCCAAATTTCATAACTGCAAGTGAAATATTAAGGTTACAATGGGCAGTTCAAGAATGAAGAAAGATGGATGCCAAAATGGCTGCCGCAAAATGGCTGCCATCTTATATTTCTCGACATGTTCCCGATCCATACCCACAGGCCTATACCTGTACCTAATTTCATAACTCTAAGCGAAATATTTTAAGGTCACAGTGGGCAGTTCAAGAATGGCAGTCATTTTGTTGCGGCCTTTTTGGCACCCATCTTGGATTTCTCGACATGTTCCTGATCCATACCCATAGCTCCATACCTGTACCAAATTTCATAACTCTAAGTGGAAAACTAAGGTCACAATGGACACTTACACAAACCTTAACCGGGACAACAACGACGACGACGCCGACGATCAAGTGACGACAATGGCTCTTCGTTTTCAAAGAAGACAGACGAGCTAAAAAATGCAATAACTGCACCTATTGGATACCATATTAAATTGCTCAGTAGGAAACACAACCTCTGATAGATTAGGCAATGGTTTATTGAATCCTTGTTACTTGAAACTGCCGCTCAAAGTGCGTCCTTGCCGCTCAAAAAATAACAAGAACCCAGGGGTTCAAAATGGAGGTGGTGTAGGGTCCTAAGTAGGGCTTGGCAATATTGAGAAAGGTTGCGATATGCGATACTGCGAAAAATAGTTGCAATAATTTGTTGCGATATCGGTATTAAATGAGATATCAATAATTATGGCTACATCAATATTGACTGACAACCCATCTTCAGCAACACAAAATCTGCTCAAGCCATCAAGGGCATAATTTCCTTTAAATTTGGGACACGCCTACTCACTGAAGGACAAAGTACCTGGAGAGAATATAATTTTCTTTATTTTCAAGAACATATAAAGGTGTATTTTATTTATGTTAAACATTGCATGCGATATATTGCCGAGCCCTATATAGTTGTAAGTTAATATCCCCTGAAAAAGACTTTTTCCCTGAGTGCCCAGAACCAGCTGTTGCGAGAATCCAAAATGTGAGAAAAATATCAGAAATCCTCATTTTTTCCAGTTTTCTGGTTTTTACGAAAATTTCGTAACATAAGCCCTCCAACTGAGTTCAGTCATTTAAATAGGCATAATGTAGACATGGAAATACAAAACTTGAGAGGTCTTACTCAAAAATTTACAGAGTCATGGAGCATTGTAAAAATAAATTTTTTTCACATTTTTTCTGAATTTGCTGTTATTAATTTTTGTAAGAGCATTTAGACCCCCAAAAGGACATTTAGGGTATTTAACGCATATTATGGTAGATCTTCATTCCCACAGGTATAACCGTTTTCGAGTTCTGCTCCGGAAACGAAAACTTTTTTTTTTTAATTTTCAATATTTTACAAAGACAGTAGCGATTGCTTTAATATGAACACCACAAGGCAACATATATGCTGTAAGATCCAGTCATGTGCCAAATATATATGCAAGTGCAATAGTTTAGGCACAGTGGCCAAAACACAATGTGTGATGCCACGCGCAATGGATCCAAGCAAGATGAAAAAAGGAAGTCACGTCCTAATTACAACATGCCTGCTATTCATTCCAGTGCCATATGCATGCTCTATAACCAAGTTAGCCTCGCTTCTTTTACTCCAAACATCTCCAAACAAAATGGCCAATTCAGGGCCAAAAAGACATACTGAAAATACTCAATTTTCCCCCCAAAACATTCCATTCTGTCACTGTGACTACATAAATGGAGATGTGTACACTCCTCCATTAAAAATCCACATCTACTTATCTATCTATCTATCTATCTATATCTATCTATCTATCTATATACATATCTATATATATATCTACCTATCTATGCAGCAATTTACCCATCCATATATCTGACTGAAATAGTTGGGAGATTTATATAATTATTGAAATCCCATCTTTTGTGACCTAGTATTATGACGACATAAATTTCCAGATCAGAAAACTGACCAATACACATCCAAGTGCCACCATGACATAGTTCCAGCTCTAATCATTTGCATATACACAAAGCACAATACACATAATTTTCAAAATGGTGGACTGTAACACCAAAAACAAAACAACTCCAAACTATCAAACCATTAACGGACTACTTAGAATTATTTTAGGTCAATACAAGTAGGCTGCAATAATAGCCCTACATCTCTGGTTGCGTGCAATTTTAAAATTAGGAGATATTTTGAAACGTGCAAAGAGCAATTTCTGATTTTCTTCTAAAATTTTGAATTTCCCGCCTAAAGTTTACACTCTCTCACTCACTCTCTCACTCACTCTTTCACCCGCTTTTTCACGGACTACATAAATGGCGATGTGTAAACACCTCCATTAAAAATAAATTGTCTTATTACATTTTATTTATTAGCCTACCGCCGCCATAACTTCCTAGCTATTAAACTTTGACCAATGCCCCAACTGTCATTCACAGAAGCATGTCAAACCCTTCAGAAGCTCTTGAAGTGCTCTGTCTGGCAATCAAACCCTAACTAATAGCAATGTGGCAATGGAAGGCAAAGCCACATACCCTGATACCCCAGTGTTAGGCTTAATTGCCATTCATGCAGCTTGCCAAATTGCCATCATGCTTGGATTACCCTGACACAGGCTGCATTAAAGGCAGGTGTTGAACTTTGTTACTTTGATACCAATTAACAAGAACATATTTAAAAGAATGTGTTTTTAATTTGTAGGTTTTCATAATACAGCAGATTGATCACTGCTACTGCTAGGCCTATACACAGCATGAAGTGAAATAATCAGACCAGGAATGTTTACCATTATCATTGTCAGACTTCAGATTTGGTTGCATGAATTCTTGTACTTCAAACTACTTTTTACTGACTTTTATATATAGAACAACTATACATGTTGTACTGTTTTACTGGTACTTCCCTTTCTTAGTCACTTCAGCCTGGGGTTCTTATGATGAATTGAGACATTGATTATCAAAGTGAACTGTAGGCTCTAAATTGAGTTCAAGACTTATAATATGTGTGAAGAGAAATGCAAGAAATAGGAGTAGATAGATAGATATAGATATATTAGCAAATATAAAGCCAGCTCTTGACTCTTACAAATGTGAAATTACACAATATTACAGCCATAGAAAGACAAGTGATTAAATTTGTCGGTTTAAGGACATCAAGTATGTTGCCACACATCACATAAAATGAGTAGTGATTTCAGCATTGGGAGACATGTGACACCACTGGTCATTGATAATATGACTCATCCAATGACTTAGGCCAATAACATTGCTTGTACATAGGATATAACCTCGATTACAGGATATGAGTCATGAAATTATTACTGGGCAGGAGACCTCAAATAAAACACAGCATGTATAGAGATATATATGATCTCACAAAGAGTGCTTTTGGTGATCAATACTTTTTCTACGGTAGTCAACTTTTTAAAGAAAAATGTTATTTTTTTTAGTCCGACCGACTGCTCTCCTATGAAAATGCGGAAATAAAATAATTGGCGCCCTGAAACATTTTTTTTTATTTACCGACCGACTGGTCCCTATGCTTTCGAGAAAGTTCTAAGTAACAAGGAATCAAACCAGAACCGCAAGCGGTTTCAACGCTTGTCTGTTAATGTGAAATCTACTAATGTGTGCCAGATTATAACCCACAGGCCAATACCTAATTTCACGTATAACCCTAATCGATATTTCAAGGTTACAATGGGCAGTTCAAGAAGAAGAAAGATGGCTGCCAAAATTACCACAATCTTGGATTTCTCGACATGTCGCCAATCCATATCCACTGTACCATACCTGTACCAAATTTCATATCTCTAGGTTGAAAACTAAGGTCACAGTGGGCAGTTCAAGAATGGCGGCCATTTTGTGGCGGCCATTTTGGCAGCCATCTTGGATTTCTCGACATGTCGCCGATCCATACCCACAGTACCATACATGTACCAAATTGCATAACTCTGAGTGAAAAACTAAGGTCACAGTGGGCAGTTCAAGAATGGCGGCCATTTTGTGGTTGCCATTTTGGCAGCCATCTTGGATTTGTCAACATGTCCCCAATCCATACCCACAGTACTATACCTGTACCAAATTTCATAACTCTAAATTGAAAACTAATGTCATAGTGGGCAGTTCAAGAACGGCGGCCATTTTGTGGCGGTCATTTTGGCAGCCATCTTGGATTTCACGACATGTTCCCCAGGCCTGTAGCCAGGAATTTTTGTGGGGGGGTGCTTTTACGGATAAAGTGGACTTTTCTTCGCGAGCACCGAAGGTGCGAAGCCAAGCTAGGGGGGTCTGGGGGCATGCTCCCCCAGGAAAATTTTGGAGAAAGTAATGACAAAGGTGCATTCTGAGCCTTTCTAATCATGGAAAGGTTGATCGATTTTATCCTTGGGCCAAACTTCATTTGCACTAATTCACACAAGAAATCCCTCAATGGGACTTATTATTTTCGAGCCACAAAATGAGGTCTACTGTTATGCATGTATTCAGAAATAATCAAATAAAATGTGCAGAATCATTAAAATATGTCCTAACCTTATGAAGGCCGTAACTAATAAGTTATTGGGAAGGAGTCTTGGGACACCCAAATGCACATGTAGCAAGTCAATGGCATCCAGATGGTTGGAGAAGAATCCTTAACAATGTGGAGTACTAATGCCACCATAAAATGCAAGACATGATCCGGGACCAACATATAGCATGTTCTGTCTCTGTAGCTCCTTCTCTCCAGCTTCTGCCTCCTCTACATGTTCTAGGTGCCATGTCACCTCTTCCCTCTCTGCACTAGCTTATCAGCGTTTTCTGCCATGCTCCAGCTCTTGTATCTTTCCGACAATGTATAGTTATTTGCTCCTTGGTTTGCTCTAACCTGCTAAACCTCTTCTGCCTTATAAATCTGCCTCTTTCCACTATGCTTCCTCTATCTCTACCTCCTCCCTCTCTGCTTTCTCCCATTCTCTGGCTCCTCCCCCAGCTTGTGTCTCTTTTTTGCAGTGTAGCTATTATATTGGCTTCTTGGATTGCGCTTATCTTCTCAATCCTCTCTCCTCGCACTGCCTCTTCACTTTATGGCTTCCCCCTTCTGCCTCCTCCTTCTCTGCCTAGTCCATCTCTGAGTCTCTGCCACCTACTTCTCTACTTAGTCCATCTCGGTCTCCTCCCTCTATTTTTATCTCCAATTCTGACTCCTCCCCAATTCTCTTCTCCTTTCTAAGGTGTATACATATCTCTTTTTGGATTGCTCTTGTCTCCTCTCTCTGCCTCTTCTCTCTATGCTTTCTCCCTCTCCTCTTTCCTCTCTGATATATCACCCATTCTGACTGCTCCCCAGCTCTTGTCTCCTTCCTTCCTACAGTGTGGTTCTTGGCTTCTTGGGTTGCTCATGCCTTCCCTGTGGTCTTTCTGCCTCTTTTCTCTATGCTTTCTCCCTCTCTGCCTCATCTGTCCCTGCTTTCTCCCATTCTTTGCAGCTCTTGTCTCCTTACTAAAACATGTATAATGTTACTCGTGCCTCCTTTACAGTCTGTCACTTTGATATAGAAAAAATTAGGACCAGTTCACTGTGAAAAATGCACTTTGTGACTCATGATAGCCGATGAAGTGTCATCTTCTCTACTTTCACCATGGGAAACATAGAGGCTGCTTGATTAGTCATGATCAAGAGAAGGCCATTTGACTTGTCAAAACTGATTTTAGAGTGAAAATCAAATGCATAATCCTTTCATTTGGCTGTCATCAACAAGCGGGATTAGTCTCCTTAAATCAAATTAACATTGAAAGTATTGGGTATGATCATGACCAATCATCAACATGATGACTCATGAAGTGCCATTTTCACAGTGCAACAGTTCACTCTTTTCTATATCAAAGTGACAGACTGTAATTGCTCTTGCCTCCCTCTCTGAGTTTAAGTCCAATATACATGCAAGTGCCGAATAGTTCCAGAGTGTAACAAGCACTTTCTTTGGTCAGTGATTTAATCCCAAGCCAACAAACAGGCGTCTGGGAGCGGTATAAATCCTACATACAGGTGACATTGTGACAATTTTAAAGACATTGGAACTACATATCTTTACATTGGACTTGAATCCCTCTATGCTTTCACTCTCTGCCTCTGCCCTCTTGTGTGAAAGTTGTGTCAACCTCCTCTCTACCTTCTCCCTCTCTACCAGTTCCCCTGTGGCCTAATGGTCAAGAATGCTTGTCCACTGGCTTTTAGGGCGTGGGTTCAAATCTCATCCTGGGAACTTACTTTAGTCCGAGCTCATGGGACATTAAATGGAGGTGGGTTGTATTCAGTATTCTATGCTGGGGCAACTGAAGGACCCTGGGCATCCCTGAATTGATAGGGTATGTTCAAAAGAATATGGTTGAGCTGCCCCGGCAGTCAGTCAAATTCCATGTGCCTTAAATTGGACCAGTGGTCAAAAATTAATTTTTTGCATTTTGTGCAAAATATAAGAATTTTTTTTTTTTTAACCTCAACCTGGCCTCATGCTGAGACCGTGGCCTGCCCCATGTACATGATGTATTAGTCAAATAATCCACCTCTCAGGTATTACCCTGTATGAGAAATAGGGCCAACATGTGTATAGGCCTACACTCCACTTGTATAGCCCTACACAACTCTGGCAAGATTTCACCTGCAAATCTATTGAAAGTAATCATAGCAAACAATGACCATGCTTATCAATTGTAATTTAGTTAAACACAATACCCTGCATTGACCAAAAGGGATAAATTGCAATTAGGAGTGGGGGAATTCATCCATTGATGTGAATTGCAATTCAGAAAGGCTGTGAAGTCTATGACCAACTGGGCAAATCAAACACACTGAATTGCAATTGGGATTACTTGACATGAAGTCAGGTATATCCTCCTGATTCTGGGACCATTTTGGACCCAAATAGTGGACCTTTTGGGACCATTTTCGGCCGTGGGGGGGTGCGTTCGCACCCGTCGCACCCCCCCTGGCTACGGGCCTGTTCCCGATCCATACCCACTGTACCATACCTGTACCAAATTTCATTACTCTCAGTGGAAAACTAAGGTCACACTTGGCAATTCAAGAATAGCGGCCATTTTGTGGTGGCCATTTTGGCAGCCATCTTGGATTTCTCAACATCTCCCCGATCCATACCAACAGTACCATACCTGTACAAAATTTCATAACTCTAAGTGGAAAACTAAGGTCACAATGAAGACTTACACAAACCTTAACCGGGACAACGACGCCGACGACGATCGAGTGACATCAATAGCTCTTCGTTTTCAATGAAAACAGACGAGCTAAAAACCGTAGCTTCAGATGAGGATTTCAAAAATGTTGGGGCACTTCAAGTGAAGGACAATTGGGCAGTAATATGACCAAAATGACTGTAGCGTAAATCTCTTATATCACAGCTTGGGCTCAACAGTGATTAGTGCTTGTTTATTGCCAAAGCGAACAAATGTTGGCAACACTGAGCCTAATGTTGTGCGCCCACCTTCGATTTCTGCCAATAAGCAAACAATTAAAGAAGAATTAGATCAGATTCGGTCCGGAATCGGATTCGCCCGAATCTGATATCTAGGCTCGGAATTGGATTCAGTTCGGCCAAAAGTGGGTTCGGTATACCCTTTTCTTTGAGGCGACAAAAACAGGGTAAAAAATACTTACCTGGAGCCGACAAACCCAGATACCATAGAAAACTATCCATAAAACGTTTTACCAATGAAAACAACTATTGTCAATGCCTCATTCAACCAAAAACAAGCAGCCGGGTCAAGCATGTCTGAGCGCCGGCACGCCTGAGATGAAAAGAGGTCGACGCAAGGGATGCTGGGAGCAGGTCACCAAAGGTCACGTGGTCTGGCCTGGCACTAAATTTAATTTTTCTCAGCCAAAAACAAGCAAAACGCTTGTTTGAGATGAAATATGCACATGTAAGCGTTGTCACTCTCTTAGATGATTGACAACAAGTCTGTGGGCCATGAGCGACAATAGAGGGAATTCTTTTTAACCTTTACAGTCTGGTTATTAACTGATTGACAATAGATCTTGAAGGTTTGAAAAAAATCTGTATGTTTTTCAAAGAGCCAGACACAATTTTGTAAGGTTGTTTCAAATTTGGGATTAGCAAAGTGGAATGAGTCTGTAATGCAAAGAATATGCACCCCATCCATATTTTAATGATTTCAAATTGTCAAGAAAAGAGTCCGACAAGATTGCAAAACAAAACATAGGCTGCGCAGCAGCAAACCTTCAGCGAACAACACATTCAGAAGATTACAATTACACCATAAGATTGATGTTTTTACCAAATTCAAATTGGTAAGCAATAGTGGTCAAGTCATGGCCTTCAAGAATGTGAATTTGCCTATCTGCTTGCCAGAGTTTGTAAAACGAGGAAGAGGTCTTAATTATTAGGCTAATTTATGCATACGGTACAGTTTCATGCACATACAAAGTATAGGTTATGGGATGTCAGTTGGAAACCAAAAAATAAAGCTGTTATAGTCTTCTCAATTTTTTCCAATGATTCAAAAAGTATTACATACGGGTCAAAAGGCTCTGCTACATTGTATAGGTGATATTTATAGAACAATTTCGGTGCTGTATATGCAATAGTGAGGAAGTTTTGGCTCCCATGCAAAAAAATAGTATTTTAAATATTGTTTCTCAATATTGCACAAAAAGTACAGACTATCTATCAGTCAGACCATGAAAAGGCACACCTAGACCATGTAAGCCATATGTGTACCAAACTTAATCCATTTACAATTTTACATGCAATTGTGACTGACTCCTGGGCTAGAAACAAAGAATAGTTGTTTTGGCTTTCAATATTTCAAAAAGTATATATTTTCCATCAGACCTTTCAAAAGGCACTACTTGACCATATAAGGCATATATATACCAAACTTTATCCATGTACATGCAATAGTGACCGAGTCTTAGCCCGAAAACAAAAAAAAAAGTATTTTTATATTTTTTGTAATTTTTTCAAAACGTATACAATGTCTATCAATGAGACCATCAAAAGGCACAACTAGACCATATAGGCCACATCTGTACCAAATTTCATACATGCACAAGCAATAGTGACTGAGCCTTGGCCCGGAAACGAACAAAAATAATTTTTATGTTTTTTTTTATTATTTCAAAAAGTATGGAATATCTATCCATCAGACCATCAAAAGGCACAACTAGACCATACAGGCTATATGTGTACCAAATTTCATCAATGTACATTGAATAGGGGCCGAGTACTGGCCCGGAAACTATCTATCCGCCCTCCGCCCGCCCGGCGGACGGACAACATTTTGCCCATGTGATAAAATACCTTCTGCGAACTTGTTCGCAGAAGGTAAAAATTGTCACATTGGCTTAACTGTCCAAGCTTGTGACAAAAAGTTCTTGGAAGAGAATCAGAATGTGACATACAAAACGTGAAAAAACCAAATTGGGCTAAAATCCCAACCCAAAAACAGCAAAATGCAATGAAGATGCATGAAGGGGTCAATGGAACCACCACTTTCACTATCCATGAACTCCAAAAATTTGGTTCTGATGGACTTAATGCAAAATTGTTTTCTGACTCGATTTGCATTGGTTGTGATTTGGTTTTTGAAGTCTCACTAAAGGTGAACAGATGCAGCCGATTCTTCATGTTTTTCGATGAAACTTTTCAGGTGATAGGACTGGATATACAGCCACATTAGTGCGTAATTTCATTACCATAACTCAATTAGAAGTTAATTTTTAAGCTGTTTTCAAAGGCGTGCGTTTTTTAAGTGTGAGCAGTGCATTAGAAACATGATTAACAAAAGCTTGAAAATCTCCAGCTGTGTGAGGAGTACTAAAATGTAACCCGTAGCAGCAAATATCTTCAGCCTGTGACGCTGCCTGTCACAAATCAGATTTACATGCTTAAGGTTCGGCGTAAAAGTTACCAATGATAATCGTATCGACAAGAAATCCTTATCGATGACATTCCTAATTACAGTATATGGACAGAGACCTCATCTACCTTGTACTAAGAAAACGGGTTTCTTAATTCTCCATTAAAGTACATTATGTATTTGTATTATTATCTATTCTTTCAGTACTATATGTGCTACTGAACAAATTAATACATTAAAGGAAACACCCGAACAGTGTCAGGCTCATGTTAAGCTACTGCGAGCAAAGCGCGAAATTTCACATATAATAAATCTATTTACATGAAATCTGACTGCGTACACTTAAACTTAGGAAATCCAAATAGTGTCAATTTTAATCCATATGGAGCAGCAACAGATCCTCCAGGGAAATCTCCACTTGCAGGAGTGTCAGGATGCCAAGCAATTGGACTTTTCTGAACCTTTTATAACATTTCTGCCATTTTAGATTATACCACCTGTTGGGTCAACTTCTTAGGGTCAGATTTGAATCAGGTACTATATTGATATTCCTAATAGTTACTTGACAACAAGTTCCCCCAGTTTGCAGGATTGACTGAATTTTCATTGTGTTGGTAATTTTCCATGTATTTGCTCAGTTCAGAACACATTCAAGGACAAATGGGAGCTACATGAAGACTTATTCTACAATATTTAGTCTTACATCACTTTTAGAATTTACTCAGCTCTTGTCAAAATCATATTTCATAGCAAAATAATAAGAACCAAATTGTCTCCAGTGAATTGAAATTAATCCTACAAGAGAAGGTCAGAGTTCTCAAACTATCCAATAGAGGAAAATAACAGTATCCTTCATGGGCAAGTGCGTCAGAGTCAATTTGTATAGGTGACTGAAAATAGACCGATAAACTGATATAGTCAGGGAGCCAACCCCTCAAAATTGGGATTTCTGTTCGCAGCGATCCACACCTCCTCAAATTTGGTACTATCGGAAAGGAAATTTTCTGAATTTTTTGATGGTGGCCATGGTTTTATCAATTTCTTGGACCGGAGGTGTTCTATTTTGGTTTCCATGGCAACAAGTCTGCTTTTGTCAAAATAAATTTTATAAAACTTGTCATGATGTATCACAGTTGCTGTGGAAGCAAGGCTTTCATTGATGAGCAATATGGTGCATTTTACTGGTCTCACTACTTTATGGGTGAAATTGTGATTTTCCATCTCTTTCTTGTTACCATGGCAACACTTTAGGAGACTTTTTCTCAGATTTTGTTAGTTTTTGTTCTTATTTTCTTTTAGAGAGCCACAATTTAACAGTATAACTTAAAAAATTATAAATATCTGAATTCTGGTGGGGCAACTCTTTCAACCAGTGGGTGTTACAAAATCAGATTTTGTTTGAGTGTGTTGCTATAGCAACCAATTTAAAATTATGGAACCAGAACTCCCATGAGGTCCTAGTTTTCAAATGGCTCTCTCTCAAAAGGCAAGCAACATAGCCAGCTGATATTTTAGGGGAAGCTCAACCATACTTTCAAAATTTTGAAAACATTCCATTGACTAATTTTGGTTGCCATGGTAACCACCAGAAATGGCAAACATGCATTTCCAAGTGATTTTCACCGAATGTGTAGAATACCAAGTTAATTCAAAGCAAAAAGATTGAAATATGGGCAAAATCTAAATTAAACACTTGTTCAAAAAGAAGCAAAGTATTATATATGAATTATGATGCCATAGCAACCGGAATAAACATGTTTCAGATGCTAGCACAATAGATATACAATTTGTTGCGTATCTCTGGACTTATTTAAGGTAGAGTCTTTTATGATACATCAATCTTGATGGTTCTGAGGCCAAGAAATCTAATTTTGATATCAAAAGTAAGCTAATTTGCATATTTGCTCATAAAAAGAAGCAAAATCAGTGCCTTTACGGATTTATTGAGCATTATTCCTCTCTCTGACCGCAAAAAATCTTGTTAAACTGCAACATATTTATATTCTAAGGTTCATTAGCTTATTCCCCAAAATAATCGGAAATCTAGTGGATAACTCTTTCAGTCAGTTGGTATCGCAGTATCAGATTTTGATTCAGTGTGTTGCTATGGCAACTATATTGAAATAACAAAGCCATCAATTTCATGAATTCCTCTTTTTCAAATGGCCGTTTCTCGCTAACCATGAACGGTTGCCCTATGACATTTTAGGAATAGATCACATTCACTTTCATAATTATGAAACAATTCTAGTAGAATTTTTGTTACTATGGAAACCACCAGCAATGGTAAATTTTCTCTCCAAAGTGATTTCCATTGAATGTTTAGAATACAATTCTCATCTCATACAAAAAAAGTGAATTACGGACAAAATGTATTCAAAACTAACTTGAAAACTGATGGAAAGTATTATATTCGAAATATGTTGCCATAGCAACCAGAATCTTCCGAAAACTAGCATGATAGATATATACAATTTATTGTGTATCTAAGGACCTATCGCAGGTGCAACCTTATACGATATATCAATTCTGATGTTTGCGAGGCCAAGGAGTCAAATTGTAGTATCAAAAGAAAGCTAATTTGCATATCTTCATAATTATGCGTACAAAATTATTGTTTACAGTATTATTGGGGGATTTTTAGTACATGAAACTGATGTTATAAATTTTAGTAGAGCAGCTGAAGGCCAGTTTCCAGGTTTCGGACGGCAGTCCCCGCTTGGAGATACAATAACATGTTTCATTAGCCAAAATTTATGGTAAATTCCCTCATTTCTGATTAATATTCCCAGACCAAATGTAAACTTCCAAGTTGCGATATTTAAAAAATAGGCTGCTTTCTGAAGGTTCAGTCCTTTGCAGAAGCTCAGACGCCTAATACAGACTTCCAGATTTATACAGTGCATATCCCACATATTCTAGTTTTACAGTGTGGTTCAAAATATCTTTTGCAGAATGTAGGCCTATAGACATTTTTCTTTTTAGGTCTATTGTCGTTTGGCTATGGTGGCCTACAATGTGTCACCATGGCAACCACACTGAAAATAAGGCTGAAACCTCACTATAGCTGACATTTGTGGCCTCGTCAATATCAGAATTGATCTGTAACTTAACATTGCACCTTATACAGGTCCAGAAATGCACAACAAATGTATTTACCTTGCATGCTAGTGCCTGAGACATGTTGATTCTGGTTGCTATGAACAGAGATTTCATATACACTGCTTCATTAAATTTTTTATGGGTCTATTTATTTTGTGCATATGTCACTCTTTTTGTTTGTGATTAGCATTATATTCATCACTTAAAACAAGAATCATTTAGAGGGAAAATTTACCTTTTCTGGCGGTTTCCATGGCAACCAAGAGTGATCAATAGAATTATTCGTAATTATGAAAGAAAGGTTGATACCCCTTAAATGTCTTGAGGCAACCTTTCTCAGTTAGTGAGAAACAGCTCTTTGAAAAACGGGACTTCCTGAAATTGGTGGCTTTGTAATTTCAGAATGGTTGCTACAGCAACACACTAAAACACAAAATGATATTTTGATACCAACTGCCTGAAAGAGTTCTCCCATCAGATCTCCTTTACTTCCGGTGCTGCCGACCAGCTCGGAGGTGGTGTTTTGGAGCTCTGTGAATTTGCGTAAGTTTATCCATTTTAGTATACTCTTCTCAACCAAACTTCCAGTTATTACTATACTCTTGTTGTGTTTTACGTATTAAACCTGTTGTTTACCTATTTTTACTCCAAAAACTTCGTTTTTTGACGTTTTTCTTCCTCTCTGTCATCTCCTCACCTCGCCATTTTTTCACCTGTCATTTTCGTGTGTGAAACCCTACATTATCGCCCATTTACAACGTGTTTTAACTTCAATTTTAACCTCAATTCTCCGTCCCTATTCCTCTTTATAATATTATAACATATACCCCCATCTCTCTTCTAGTTGGAGTGCTTTATTTAACCACATTTCACAATTTTATTTTTATCTACTCAACAGGCTCTCAGTCTTCATTTTCTGCTGACAAACCAGACCGCCATTACCACGTTCCCTGACGAGTGGAAAATTACCGGCCTGCATTTGACAACCTTCCAATTCCTAAGCCTTGGGGCATTCTTTCTCATGGTAATCTATTTCTATCTTATGGAAATCTATCTCAGATAATAATTCTAATATTTTGACATTACTCAAAAAAAAATAATAATAATAAATAAAATAAAAAAAATAAAAAAATAAAAAATAATAATAATAAAATAAAAGTAATAAAATTTTGGTGAATTTCTTTCTCAAATCGTAATTTATAGATACCTGCTATTTTAACCATTTATTTAAAAAAAAAATTTTTTTTTTTTTAACCAACCCATTTGGAAAAGCCGCCTATTCGTAACTATCACATTGCCTATATTAATCCTAGATCTTAAACCACTGAGTTGCCTACTCGTGACTCATTCTGTGTTGGGAGTTGCCTATTCGTAACTTTCACCTTGCCTATATCGATCAAAGATTCTGAATCCACTGAGTTGCCCATTCGTGACTCATTCTGTGTTGGGAGTTGCCTATTCGTAACTTTCACCTTGCCTATATCAATCCAAGATTCTGAATCCACAGAGTTGCCCATTCGTGACTCATTCTGTGTTGGGAGTTGCCTATTCGCAACTTTCACCTTGCCTATATCAATCCAAGATTCTAGATCCACAGAGTTGCCCATTCGTGACTCATTCTGTGTTGGGAGTTGCCTGTTCGTAACTTTCACCTTGCCTATATCAATCCAAGATTCTGAATCCACTGAGTTGCCCATTCGTGACTCATTCTGTGTTGGGAGTTGCCTATTCGTAACTTTCACCTTGCCTATATCAATCCAAGATTCTAGATCCACAGAGTTGCCCACTCGTGACTCATTCTGTGTTGGGAGTTGCCTGTTCGTAACTTTCACCTTGCCTATATCAATCCAAGATTCTGAATCCACAGAGTTGCCCATTCGTGACTCATTCTGTGTTGGGAGTTGCCTATTCGTAACTTCTGTGATTCTGATCCAAAGCTGTGCATCTGTAACTTCTGCGGAAAGTTGCCCATTCGTAACATCTGTAACTCACTGAAAAGTTGCCCATTTGCAATAATCTGTAACTCAACTATAAGAACAATATATATATCTATAACCATCTGCAAGACTGCTTAGCTTTGATACTTATTCTCTGTATCTGTGTCTATTCTAGATGACTGAGAACTGGGCTCAGATGGCTGATGTGAACCAAGTTGATGTTGACGATGAGACTGCGACCGAGGCTGCAAATGAGAACCAGGACCCGCAAACTCAGAATGTATTCGACAACGATGATGACATCACAGACACGAAACCTAAGAAACGTGGGCGCCCCCGCAAGAACACTGCTACGAAAGATGATGCCGATACCAATCGTACAGAACAACAACTACGCTTGGAAATTGATCAGCTGCGGAAAGAAAACGCCAGTCTAACACAGAAGCTGATAAAGACTGAACGAGATCTTGACAACAAGGAATCTTTGCTGGCTGAACGTGAGGAAGATTACAACCAGTTGTTGTGCGAAGTTACTGGTGATAGTGCAAATGTTAGTAGCAGCTCAGTTTCTCTGCCTGTAGGTCTGTTTATATTTGATGAGATTTCGAGTGTAATTGCAAACAAAATAGCAAAACCAGGTATCAGATGGGAAAGAGTGAAGTCCGACCTCACTGATCTAGTCTGCGAGTCGTACGATGAATATGACATTGTATTAGTGGCAACTGGCGCCTCAGATATCGCCAATGGCAAATCAGCCAGCACCTTATTCGGACACCTTAGGAATGTTTTATTAGGCACCTCTGAAACAACGAAAGTTTACAGCATGTCTCTGCCTCAAAACAGTGAGAACTCCATGCAGATCAACTTGTTTAATTTGAGACTGGCACAATTTCAGAGAGATAATTATGCTTTCCTGAAAGTTACATGTAATGCGTTACGTAGTGATCAAGTGGAAGAAGATGGGATCACTCCTTCAGCCCTATGCATAGATGCATACATTTCAGCACTAAAGGAAATTAACACACCCGACAGTCCCAAGCCGAAAACATCTTCCTCAAGCACATCAGCTGCTTCATTTCATGTCAGTGCCGTAATGCCAGTGAAGAGTGACTTGATGGGAAAAGTGATTGGAAAAGGTGGAAATGTTATCAAAAAGATTTCCGATGTGAATGATGTCAGAATGACCGTTGGCAAGTGGTGCGAAAAAGATCGTGAGAAGAAAACCGAGATCAACGTCCTATTTGATGGTGTTCTCATCAAGGGTGACTCTATGGATGTTAAGAAGGCCATGGACATGGTCAACGACATTTTGTCTGATTTTTCTAGGGATGAACCGTATGAAAAGAAAAAGAAGTTCTGACTAAAATTTAATAATGTGAATTCCCATGACAAGTTTGATACAATGTCCAATGTTTGTATGATGCCGACCAATGTTTGTAATTTGATACAGAGTCCGTCCATGTGTAACTCTATTGCAGATAAAAATTCCAGAGCATACTCATTGTCTTATTCTCTGTCTTGCAATAATGTGGTTCCCAGAGAGAGTTGCATAATGGTCAATGACAACTCCTGGATAGTTTCGGGTCCTTCAAAATTGACTGTAAATAGACTGCGTCTTATGACAAAAAGTGGTAAATCATCAGTGTCTGGTATCTCGAATGGTGAATCGAAATCTGATTGGGTTTTCCCTCGCAAGGTTGCCAAATCAACGGTGAATGTTGGTAAGCCACACATTAGGGCATCGACTCAGAACAGATTTTCTTGTTTAGCTCTAGAAACCTCCGATTCTGCTGTTGACAAAAAAATATCTTGTCAGTCTGGTCAAAATGAAACTCTGAAGATGGCACTGTGGAATGCCCAGAGTCTGAAGAACAAAACCTTCCTAGTCAATGACTTTATCTCTGAAAATGACATTGACTTGATGTGCATAACAGAAAGCTGGCTTAAATGGGATGATACTGTTGAGATTGGAGAAGTGGAAAGCAACAATAGTAAACGCTTACTGATGAAACCTAGAATGAACAGGCCCGGTGGTGGCGTCGCCAGTCTCTCTCGCAACGGTTTGCGTGTTGAACAAATCAAATCTGATGATTTCAAGTCTTTTGAGCATATGGTTATAAGACTGAGGGTAAGATCAAAGGTGGTAACTCTAATAATAATATACCGACCCGAGCCCACAAGCATGAATAGATACAGTATGAATGACTTCTTTGATGAGTTCACCAAGTTGATTTCATGCTATCATAACAAAGGTGACGAGTTTGTGATTGTTGGAGACTTCAATATTCATATGAACAAGTCCACTGATCCGAGAGTTACTAAACTCAATGAAATTCTTGCGATGTTTGATTTAAATCAACATGTCAAAGGCCCGACCCACAGGGAGGGCAATACGCTGGATCTTATTATCACCAGAAGTGACTCTTCACTTTACGATTGTGAGACCAGCGACCTCAACTCCGATCATAACTGCATTCTCTTTAATTTCAATTTACAAAATGAGCCAGCCCCGACAAAAAAACTGACATACCGTAAAACCAAATCTATAGATTTAGGAAAAATTAAATCTGACTTTAAGAATGCTTTCTTACAAATAGGATCAAATATAACGACAATCAAGGACCTGGATATCGCGATCGAGTCCTACAACTACACCTGCCTCAAAATTCTAGAGAAACATGCTCCCCTCAAAACTGGGGTGATCCGTCTTAGGGGTAATACTCCTTGGAATAACTCAGACATCAAACCCTACAAAATTGAGAAAAGAAGGGCCGAGGCACGATGGAGGCGTACTCGGAGTCCAGTAGATTACGATGTATTCAAACAAAAACGAAATAACTTAAACTTGAAACTACAAGAGCTGAAATCGGCTGATCTCAGACAGAAAATTGACAGCAACAAGGGAAACTCTAAGGCATTGTTCAAAATTGTCAATTCATGCCTTAACCGCAAACAGGACTTGCCTCTACCAAATTATACCAATGAACTGGATATGGCAAATGAATTTAGTACCTACTTCGACGACAAAATAAAAACTATCAGGAACAGATTAGGTAACCAGACTAATGCCAAAAACTATGTTCAGTCACGTACCGACTTCTCCGGCACAAAACTGTCTGACTTCACTAGTCTATCAGAAAGGGAGACTTTCACGCTCATCAAAAAAATGGCAGTTAAACATTGTGTCTTAGATCCACTACCTACTTGGATCATACTGGAGTGTATAGATGAATTTGTTCCCATTCTCACTAAAATAATCAATGCATCGCTATCACTTGGTCATGTACCTAAAATATTAAAACATGCTATCATCAAACCCCTACTGAAAAAACCGGGACTGGATACCATACCAAAGAATTACAGACCAGTTTCTAATCTGACTTTCCTTGGCAAACTGATTGAAGGCGCAGTGATCTCCCAATACACAAAACATCTAGAAGCTAACAACCTGCAAGATGACAGACAATCTGCGTACAAAGAGCATCACAGCACTGAAACCATCCTGACAAAAGTCCACAATGACATAATGCACAGCATGAGCAAGGGTGATATGGTAATGCTGGTTTTGCTTGATTTGTCTGCCGCATTCGATACCATTGACCATGATATCCTACAAAGCCGCCTTGCCAATAGATATGGTATTCAAGGAAAAGCTTTAGCATGGTTCCGCTCTTATCTGTCACACAGGTCACAGTCAGTAATCATTGGGAACTCGGAATCTAAAGCAGTGCCTCTTTCCTATGGAGTTCCGCAGGGCTCCAAACTAGGACCCGTTCTGTTTAATTCTTACATTGCCCCGATCAGTGAAATTGCACGCCAAAACTTGGTACATAACGAGAAATATGCTGATGATGAACAATTAATTCTTGCCTTTAAACCTAAATCTCCAACCGGGCAAACAGATGCTTTCAAAAGAATGGAAAAATGTATTGACGAGATAAGAGCTTTCCTTAATGACAATAAACTCTGCAACAACAGTGAAAAAACTGAATTTCTCATCATGGGTTCTAGGAAACAGTTAAACAGCTTGAAAGACAGTTCAATCACTGTCGACAACTCTTCGATAGACAGTGTACCCTGTGTGCGCAACCTTGGTGTCATGTTTGATGCAAATATGTCGATGGAAAAACAAGTTAACAAAATGTGCCGTAGTGCTTATTTCAACATTAGGAACATTGCAAAGATCCGCAAATGCTTGCCGACTGGGGATCTAAAGACTGTTGTGAATGCCTTAGTCACACCACACCTAGACTATGGCAATAGCCTACTTTTTGGAGTCAATAAAGCCTTAGAGAACAAACTGCAAATAGCCCAGAACAGTGCAGTCCGGTTGATAAATAAACTAGGTAAATACGACAGCGTCTCTAAACACAGGCGCGACCTCCATTGGCTTCCAATCCCTGCACGTATCGAACACAAGATCCTTACTCTAACCTGGAAAGTGCTGAATGGGCAAGCTCCGAAGTACCTTGAAGAACTGCTTACTCTTAGACAAAATGGTCATAATCTCCGCAACTGCTTGATCTTATCCATTCCAGATGTTAAAAACCACAACACCCTGGTTGACAGAGCATTTTTTAGATCGGCTCCAAAACTCTGGAATAGCCTCCCGGATGATATGAGGAAACATGAAAAACTGGAAAACTTTAAGCGACATCTGAAGACTCATTTATTCAGAAAATACTATAAATAATCTTTTGGATACAGCGCTGGAGAGCAATATAATTGAATCTAGCGCTATACAAATAAACTACTATTATTATTATTATTATTATCTCACATGTTTATTATTTCGGGGCATTTATAACAAATGAATCTCAGGATGTAACTATATTACAGTTTGACAAGATTTCATATGGTCAAAGAGAGGAATAATGTCATTTTGAAATGATGCCTAATAATGCTGTAAAGGCACTATTTAAATTTATTAGTAAATATGCAAATTAGCTAACTTCTGACATCGAAATTCAATTCCTTGGTATCACAAACATCAAAATTTATGTATAGTATAAGGTTGCACCTGCGATAGGTCCTTAGATACTCAACAAATTGTATATCTATTATGATAGTTTCTTTGAGACATGTTTATTCAGGTTGCTATGGCAACATATTTAAAATATAATGCTTTCTGTCCGTGTTTAAGTTAGTTTGGAATATATATATATTTTTTACATATTTCACTCTTTTGTATGTGATGAGAATTGTATTCTACACATTCAATGAAAATCACTTTGGAGAGAAAGTTCACCTTTTCTGGTGGTTTCCATAGCAACAAAAACTCTACTAGAATTGTTTCATTGTAATGAAATTGAATTTAATCTATTCCTTAAATATCATAAGTCAACCTTTTATGGCTAGCGAGAAACAGCCATTTGAAAAAGAGGACTTTGTGAAATTGATAGCTTTGTTATTTGAATATAGTTGCCATAGCAACACACCGAATCAAAATCTGATACTGCGATACCAACTGACTGAAAGAGTTATCCACTAGATTTCCGATTAATTTGGGGAATAAGCTAATGAACCTTAAAATATAAATATGTTGCAGTTTAACAAGATTTTTTGCGGTCAGAGAGAGGAATAATGCTCAATAAATCCGTAAAGGCACCGATTTTGCTTTTTTTATGAGCAAATATGCAAATTAGCTTACTTTTGATATCAAAATTAGATTTCTTGGCCTCAGAACCATCAAGATTGATGTATCATAAAAGACTCTACCTTAAATAAGTCCAGAGATACGCAACAAATTGTATATCTATTGTGCTAGCATCTGAAACATGTTTATTCCGGTTGCTATGGCATCATAATTCATATATAATACTTTGCTTCTTTTTGAACAAGTGTTTAATTTAGATTTTGCCCATATTTCAATCTTTTTGCTTTGAATTAACTTGGTATTCTACACATTCGGTGAAAATCACTTGGAAATGCATGTTTGCCATTTCTGGTGGTTACCATGGCAACCAAAATTAGTCAATGGAATGTTTTCAAAATTTTGAAAGTATGGTTGAGCTTCCCCTAAAATATCAGCTGGCTATGTTGCTTGCCTTTTGAGAGAGAGCCATTTGAAAACTAGGACCTCATGGGAGTTCTGGTTCCATAATTTTAAATTGGTTGCTATAGCAACACACTCAAACAAAATCTGATTTTGTAACACCCACTGGTTGAAAGAGTTGCCCCACCAGAATTCAGATATTTATAATTTTTTAAGTTATACTGTTAAATTGTGGCTCTCTAAAAGAAAATAAGAACACAAACTAACAAAATCTGAGAAATAGTCTCCTAAAGTATTGCCATGGTAACAAGAAAGAGATGGAAAATCACAATTTCACCCATAAAGTAGGGAGACCAGTAAAAGTCACCACATTACTCATCAATGAAAGCCTTGCTTCCACAGCAACTGTGATACACCATGATAAGTTTTATAAAATTTGTCTTGACAAAAGCAGACTTGTTGCCATGGAAACCAAAATAAAACACCTCCGGTCCAAGAAATTGATAAAACCATGGCCACCATCAAAAAATTCAGAAAATTTCCTTTCCGACAGTACCAAATTTGAGGAGGTGTGGATCGCTGCGAACAAAGTACCCTTTTTATTCACATTTTTGGCCCTTGGCTCCCTGACTAATAATTTTATATACATGAAAAAATATCAGTTTGGCAGTCAACTCCTGACCAGGCCACTTGTATTTTAAAGCTTGTAATTGCCTGCCCGGAAGCAGCACACACGTTTCAGGTGCTCTGATAGGATATTTTACATGATTTTCTGAACTATTCAAAAACAAAAACTGATAGGATTGTTTTACTTGATGCTCACAGCAAATTAGCTGTTATTTGAATTTTGAAGGTCCAGAACAGTTTTCAGTTGGCCGACAAAATTACTGAATACATTGTCAGTTACCTTGACCCTAAGGATTTTCAGGAAGTAACATTTACTATAAATAAATGCTGCATTTTAGCCATGAACACAACACTTGTAACCATTTTTGCTCCTTTCACTTGCCCAATTGGGGGAGTCTGAGCTCACCTAAACTACTGCACACACCAGTCTGACCGCTTGTGTATAGGTTAATAACAACATGCTTCAGCAGGTGAACATGTTTACACAGCTTTGTTTTGTGGATTTAAAAACACATAGGATTATTTCTCTCGGGAGCCCACCAAATTGGTCCATAGGATTGTTTTTCCCTTTGGAGGATCATTATTTGCCCCATGAGGATTAAAATCGCTCCAGAGGATCCCATTCGCATCTATGGGGTGACATAGATGTATCAAATAACCTTGCATATCAACTAACCTGCTTTTCCCCCAAGGATAAGGGCTTTACACCCGCAGCAGTATTTATTATGTTTATTTAGTTAAGCAGATTCAACAGAATTCTGACTTGCAATTAGTCTTACCAATGCAAAACCGGTTGAACACAGACAACAGGACAAGAAGCCACTTCAGGGCAACAGATGCAAGTCGAGGTAGATGGACACCACTTCAGGGCAATAGACGACAGTCAAGGCAGAAGGACACGATACCTGAAACAGAAAGTAAACTTATGTTTAACATATTCGGTTAGGCAACAAAGTCAGGTATTTAAAGGAATACAGATTGTTAGATGGATAGATAGATCGATAGATAGGTAGGTAGTCTATCTACAAGCAGCTGTTAAAGTGCTTGCACGTTATTTTTTTTCTAACATAGTATTTTTATTGATCTTTTTGATAGTACATGCCTACGGTACTGCAGCCTACCTGAGTTCAAAACCACAACATCCAGGCAAAACGAATGTCCTAATTTGTTAGTAATTAGCCTTTAAACATAAGTAGGCTGCGGTCAAGTTATTTTAAATTACATGTTTTTTGGGATTCAAGGTGATATGACCAAGTCCATAGTTAAGGGAATGCCCTAAAATTTTGAAAACTTCCATCCTGAAAATATCTGCTTGTGGTTTCCTGGGGGAATGTATGACTAGAAGTTATTTCTGGGATTCCCAGGGAAGCAACAGTCCATCGTGTTATAATCAGTGGTTTGTTAGGATTTTCTAACCAAAAAAATGCTACAACTTTTGAATACCATGCCAAATTAGTAAAAAAAACAAGTAGTATCATTTCACGTCAACACTTGATAAAAATGGCAAATCCAATCTTATTGTCAATCAAATATCAGAATTCGAAAATCACTTTTCAATTCCTTGTGAAATCAATTTTAAAGTACTATTATTTCTTTTCTAAGTGGCACAGTATTTATCATGTGAGATTCAACAGAATTTGTACTTACTAATGCAAAAACGGTTGACAGCAGACAGCAGGGCACACAAAACAGTAAACCACTTCAAGGCTGTAGACACAGATTCAAGGCAACGAAAGAGACAATATCTGAAACAGAAAGCAAAAATAACATACAGGGCATTGCAGGCAGTTTAAGAGGTGCTTTTAGAGATAGCATGTCCATCTGTAAATATACATGGACCAATTTGTTACAGAGACAATCAGTAATCAGGTCTGCAGCAATTAGGGCTGGATATCTTTACGTTCTTAACAATACGATACTATCGCGATATTTTTGAAACGATACCGATACAGTATCGCGATACACTTTCTTCAATCGTGACTGACATAAAGCTGCTATATCGCAGAAAATCAAAGTTTATATTTCAATAATAAAATGAACAAATAGAAAGAGTCATAATTAATCTTTAAATTAAAAACTAGTTAATGTGCACTGAATTGTTTTCTTTGTTAAAATGCCACTTGCCCACTGGCCAGTGATCATCAGAGATTTGGTTGACCAACTTTTGAAGAGGCAACAGGTCAATTCAATTAAAATATTAATATCAGCTGGTTCAAGTCAGTAAGGTATATTTGTGTATACCTTGCAGCAATACATTTAACAATCTGGTATGAGAGGTGGTCTAATTCTGTGCTGGATAAATCAACATAATTCAATTAATTCTGTATTTCAAGTATTTACACTGTGGGCATTCAAATATGTGAGCCTACACAGGCAATAAACTGGTTTGACTCTCAATGAGCTTTGGATATCCTGGCACTGGTATAGTGTGCTTGGTATCAAAATCACTTTATTTTGCATCATTTGAACTACTTTAATGCTTATTTGTAAGTAATTCTAAGCCTAAAGTATTTTAGAACGCTGAACACTTTTAAAATTGGTAAACAACCAGCAGCAACTGGCCTGTCATGGTTGACTGCACACATAGCCCAGAGGCTGCACGGCCAATTAAGACATGAAACGATACAGTCTTTTTGACATTTGGGAGCCGGTTCAATTGCCCTTGCTCTGAGCCGGTTTATCACGGTATACCAGTTTATCGATCCAGCCCTAGCAGCAATATTGAATATTGAATAACCACCAGATGTTTGGAAGTGAAAATTGGTTCATAGATTGCCATTTTGAGGCTGTTGTATCAGAAATCTGAAAAGCTCTGAAGTTAAGTGCGCTTCATTGATGCTGCTTTAGTTGAACAAATAGGCCTGATTACAGAAAACGTGTCAAGTTAATTTTACTGATAAAACGTTCATGAATGTTCAGTAGGCCTAATTAAGAAATTTAGAACACCCTCCTTGAGATCAAAGCACAGAAATAGTTGTTCATATTTCTGTGGATCAAAGCAGATCACAAAAGTGAAGGCCTAGGCCTAATCATGCATTTGTAGAAAATTTGTAGTTGATGAACTATCTCAGTATCTGTGTGCTAACAATGTAACATTTTCAGGGATCAAACACGTTCAAGTAACGTGTCACAGTCAGACATCAACATTCTTGATAACAGATAAAAATTAACAACAATCATTGCAGAATTTAGTTTATAACTAATACAAGCCAAAATAATAGGGCTGCCAAATGGACCAAGGCAATTTGCCGAACGGACGTTTCACCGCTGGAAGTGATGCAGGGTACCCACTGAAATTTGACAAGCAAATTCCCTTTTTTTTTCTCTGATTCACCGGATGTTTTCTCTGACGTTATTCGGCATCATCGGCGTGTCATCGCCACTAATCGGAAACCAATAACTGTAAATTTTACAACATTTTCTTAAAATAGAGGGTTTTTTTCACGCATTAATCCTTGTTAAACCAAATTCCCTGTGTTTTCCCAGAATCTGAGGCCAAATATCAAATTTCCCGATTTTTCCCTGCAGAGAATTTTTTTTGACCATTTTCCCTGTTTTCCCTATTTTCCCTGTCCGGTGGGGACCCTGCGGTGGGACGTTTCACCGCAGCACTTTTCCTGTTGTAAATCTGTAGGCCAATACAGAAGTCATGATTCATGCTGTTTGCTCAGATTCCCGGCTCAGATTGCTTTACACTTTAGGCCGCTAGCAGGACGTTTCACCGCTAGCAGTGGTGGGACGTTTCACCGCCGGTTCCTGTTGAAAACATCAAGGCCTGATACTCATTTATCTGCTCAGATTTCTGCTACCATCTAGGCTTGTCATGTGTGGTTGATTGCACTTGTCTTAGTTGGACTGTTGGAGTCACAAGCTTTCTCTAATCACTTGATTAACGTAATTGAAAAACCCAGCTAATTACCATTAAAGAGAATTAATTGCTGCTGTGTTGGGGTGTGCAGAATGTCAGAGACGATTACAATCTGCAGCAACATCAACCTTCAAGTGCTATCTGTGGTTGATACTTAATATCTGCATGTTCTGGGCTTCACAAAGATTGCACAAGGCAATGATGACTTCATTAATATTGTTTAAGAGCTTTTAAGATCGGCGGTGAAACGTCCCACTGCTGGCGGCAGGGAAACGTCCCAGCGGTGAGACGTCCTATAATCTTTAGGCCTACTCTTTAGTTAGAACTTGGATTGACAGGATTTCTGTAATTTAAGTTATTTAACCATGGAAACAATACTTTTGCACTTGCCAAATAAGGTCATTTTCACGGCCCGCTATAGTGAATTTTTTCCGCCAAGTTCGAGCCCTGTTAATTAATTAATTAAAGCACAATCGCCGTTTAGTCGATTAGCAGTCAAAACGCCTACAGACAAGAACGCCTACTGTGATTTCAGACAATGCAAAAACGGCAACACAAAAACGCCTAATAGATGTCAAAAACGGCTACAGGTCTTTACAAAAACGCCTACTGTTTATACAAGAACAAGTGTCAAAAATACCATGCAAAGCATGTAAAGCCTCAGCTAGAGAAATAAACATTGCTTAAAATTTGAATAATATATGGTGTGTAAAATAAGATGTTACGAGTATCACTACTGAAAAGTAATACATTTACTAATGTATAGATTTATCTAGGTAGTTATCAAATTTAAGTTAATTAACTCCAATGGAAAAAAGTAATACATTTACTAACGTATAGATTTATCTAGGTAGTTATCAAATTTAAGTTAATTAGCTCCAATGGAAGAGGATATAAGTAACTTAGATCCACATAGCTTTGGCTTCTGATCAGTGTTCAATGACAATCAAATCTACACAATATGTGACAATACACTGTGCACTGATTTCCATTGACTATTGACATTGATTGCCATTGACAGGTCTAATTGATTGTCACTGATCATTGATTGCCAGGTCAATTCAGTTTTATCTGCCTGGAGCCCTAGTGTGAAGGTACTGAACTACAGCACTTGCCTACCAGTGCTGCCACCTCCTGGAATCTCTGACACTTGATGGTGACGTCATGGGTGATTGTGACGTCATGGCAACAAAATTAGCCAAGTGTCATCAGAAGTTGAGGAGTGGTGGACGGAGAAAGTCATTCATTGCCAGCACTCTGTGAAAATGGCCTGTATTAGCAAATTTAGGCACTCAAAACGGTCCGAATACAACCCTGTCTCGTGTGTACGGGTAAATAAAGGTACAGTAGGAGTTTGGTAGGTTCATTTGTCAGATTAACAGAGAAATCATTGGTGATAGGTTGTCAGACCAGAAACTGCCTGCCGGCATGGAAACACAGGATTGTAATAAGCCAGAAGCTATGTAATAGCTTCGGCTTAAAAATTAGGCAGTTCATTATTAGGTGTGCGTGAAAAACCAATTAGCTTCAACGTCAGATGGCCTTTGAAGGGCTAAATAGCAATTATCATTTTTAATCAGATTTTGAACCACTGTAGAGTGCAATTGCCGTTGTTGTAAAGGCCAATTGCCGTTTTTGCACTGTTATGCAAAAGGAAAATAGGGGTCAGTGTAAAGTGCGGACCATGCGGACCATGCAGACCATGCGGACCAGACATTAGACCAACACAGGAGGGGTGAGGAGGAGCATTGCTTGTTTAATCAGGCTAATTATACAAAACCAATCAAGCGGAAAATGCGGACCAAAGTGCAGACCAAGATACAAACCATGTCATGCCTTCTGATTTAACAAAAATTAATTACTTATTTTAACAATAATATTTTTTTTATTTCATTATTTGTATTGATCAATTAAAAAGTGGCTAGAAAGCTGTCCTTTTATCTTGAGCACAGAAGTCTGAACTTGATAGAAATTATAATGCAGACTATAGAGTGCAGACCAAATGCAGACCAGATTGCAGACCAAGGAAGCAGACCGGAATGCAGACCAAGGATGCAGACCAGAGTGCCAGAGTGCCAGAGTGCAGACCAAATGCAGACCACATGCAGACCAGAATGCAGGCCAAGGATGCAGACCAGAACACAGACCAAAGTGCAAACCAGAATGCAGACCAAATTCAGTCCAGAATCAGCATTAATTAAATCATGAAAATCATTATCCTAGCTTGTTGTTATCCAATTGGTCTGCATGCTATAAATTCTGCATTTGGTCTGCATGATAGAAATTTTGGTCTGCATGTAAGTTGCAACTGTCAAACACTAACAGTTACAATTGACAAAAACATAACTTTGATAAATGTAAAACAAATTAAATAAATATCAATATTCACCAACCTGACAAGAAGGGAATTGGTGTAAATCCAATTCTTTAAACTGCCATTTAAAAGAGCAATTAAATTTAAATGTCTTAAATGTGTTAATTGGCAATTGTGAGGCAGCCCGGTCTTGTAATCCACTGCGGATTACAGAGAGTGGAAATTATTCATGGTGGCTTAAATGCAATTAATAGATATTGCCTCTATTGGATGACATTCTACATCACAGCATTTTTATAAAAAAAAATTTAAAAAGTTCTTTTTTTAATAAATCATTATATTTATTCAAATCATATATATGTCCATGTTGTTATCCAGTTGGTCCGCTCTGCCTGGTCCGCATGATTAACTTCAAGACTGGCCAGTGTTTGTTCAAGACTTGAGCCAACAGACTGGCTGCCAGTATGTCTGGTCCGCATGGTCCGCATTTTACACTGACCCGGAAAATAAGCTGTAGCCGTTTTTGATAGTTTGTCTGTTGCCGTTTTTGTTTGTAGGCGTTTTGACTGATTAAGCCCCTTTCACACATTCCCTTTTTTAGCCGTGACAGCACTGCCAACAGCAAGATATCCAGGATCCACCGCCGTCCGCCAATAATCCGCTACTGGCCGCCGACAAGTCCTCCGTGTTTTACGACTTACCGTCAACTCGGGGGAATGAGGGCGATGTCCGGGGCCAAATCAAACATGTTTGATTTCTCCCCAGGCAGCCACGGCAAAGAATCAGCCGCAGATATACGGACGTATTTACGCCGTATTGTCCTGAGAGAAACGTCTAACCGTCAGTACAGTCCTTAATGTCGTCGGATTTCCTTCATTTCCAAGTTTGAAACTGTCAAACCGCCGACATTACGGCGTGTCTCCGTTCATTACTGCGACATTACTGCGTGTCTCCGTCCACGAAAACTTCGTGAACAGCTAGATTCCTACGAAAATTTTCGAAAAAAACGTGGGATTTCTGTAGGATTTCCACCGTTTTTCCGAGGATAAACCTTGACACACTCAAGGAAAACCGCCGTAATACACTGTCAGGCCATCCACGGCAACAGTACGGCAAAACCGGCAATGTGTGAAAGGGGTTTTACCGTTTAGTCAACCATCAGAAGTGTACAGTCTGTCTCATCCAGCATGCGAACTGAAATATAGCACTGGTTTGACAGCCTACACAAAACCAATCCATGGGCTTGGGGGGTTGTCACTGGCACCAAGTTGTCAGAAACTAATCCAGGAGTGGCACTGTAGTGCATTTTTGTGACGTCACGCAATTGTGACTGTCAAACAGGTTGCATCATGAATGCCAAACAACTGTGAATGGATTGCCGTCAACAAAAAGTGACGATAATCGGCAAAAAACGGCACCAAAACATCGCTAAAATGTGATCAACAAATTACAAAATAGCTAATCTACCCGTGAGTACGTATATTTCTGCTGTGAGACTTGTAGATGCTGTGAAAACGGGCCAAACACCAGTTCGCATGTTGATGAGACAAACTTGTAGGCACGTGCGCCATGTTCCTGGGGCTATGAGCAGTGCTCCAACTTAAAAATAGCAAAACGAAAACCGACAACAGTGGAACTTCTCGCCAAAACACAGTCCAAAATGCTTGGCCAGTACATTCTAAACAAACAAAACCGAAATACCAGCTATTCCAGGCTTCTTTCACGTTCTGAAACGACTATACTACAGTGAATAAACAAAACACAGCACTCACCCAGAAAGCAGCTGCAAGAACATGAGGAAGGAGATCCCTGTCGCGAAGAATAGTTGCCCCTCGAAAAAAGTTTCAATTCGTAATCATATAATCATACTAGTTTTAGACAATGAATGTCTCGTTTGCAATTTTGAAATATATTATCATGATTAGGAAACGAATCAAGTGGATTTATTCCATATTATTCAGTCAAAAAGCAAATCATGAATATGTAGGTGGCAGCAGTGTCTGGTACTGACATAGAAGCTGCTGCCACCTTCTTCTTCTTCTTCTTCTTCTTCTTCAGTTTAGTTTAGTTTTTAGTTTAGTAGCCTTACTGGACTCAGGTCCTTAGACCTCTATATCCAGATCTTACAGAAAATATACAGCTTAAAATGCAAATGACAAAATTGTTTGAAGCATTAAATCCCGCCTATGCAATAACAGGCGAACCTCAATTAAATGAGTATCAGGCTTCTAATTTCTTCTAGTCTTCTACATAACAAGCTACTACCCTGGTTTGCCCTACTTATTCTCCTGGGATCTTCTAGACGAATCACTCTTGGGGATGCTTCTGTGGTTCTAAATTTATCTCCATTCAATATTGCAGAACACAGTTCCTCTGGAGAGGCAGGAGCCTGCTTATCTTCCTCTAGGTAGAGTCCTTGGATCCAGTCTGTGCTGTGTGTATTCTCTGGGGGGGGCAAGTGATTGAGTATAAGGGGAATTGAACCAGGAGAGAACTAGCCAACCCAACAAGTCACCAGTTGACTTCTCGAGGGCCGGGGGCGGGTGGGATGAGGTTGGATTTTACGACGGGAGATTATTTATTTCACACAATAGCAGCAGCAGTATATATTCATCCCCAAATCAAGCAAATATCAAGAATACCCCTGGCACAAATTTTATTTCAAGGCTGCCAAAAAAGAATTGATGTTCATCAAAAACTGAGCAAATAGTTAATAACTTTAATAAAATTGTCAATAGAACAATAGACCAATTTCACGGATGGTTCTCCCAGTTAACACTAGGGGAAAAGTGGTGAATACCTAAATCCCATTGGCTGATAGCTTTCCCGCCCTTGCCTCTGATTGGCCCAGCCAAGGTGACTCCAAGAGTATTTTTAGTTCATTTTAATGTAACTTCAAGGTTTTATAACTAAGTCATTATTTCAGTTTAAATTTTGAAAGTTGTGTTTCTGGATTTAGAGTGTATAAATCTGCTGTGCGTGAAAAGCAAATTATGAATTGTTGAATTGCAAAAAAGTTATCTGGGGTCCATGTTCAGGCCATTCAGTGAAATAGGCTATTGTCTACAAGTGTAGGCCTATATTTTTCTAAATTGAGTGCATGCGTAATCCAAGCATGCAATTTACGTTTTATAACTTTTATTTGCTTTACTTAGGGGAGAGTGGGGCCAGTTGAACCGGCAGGCTAGTTGAACCAACCTTGAATTTTAACTGGGAGGATCAGGCATGGGAGCATACACACAACCTTGTGTTAGGCCTTATCAGGCTAGTCTTTTCCATGTAGGGGAGAGCGGGGCATGATGGGCCCCCGGGGCATGATGGGTTTGGGCTTTAACTCCAAAGTTTAACACTGGAGGAAGCTGATGTTTATTGTTTAGAATACCTTTTGCTAACCTTTATTGAAGAAAAAATTGCATGGTTCAGATACCAATACTTTAGCAGATATTGCCCTTTCTAGGATTTTGAAGCCCTAACAACTTTTTTTCCTGATTTTCCGAGTGCGTTGTGGTTATGCGTAAGTGATATTTTAACAGCTGTCTTGTTTTACTTCCACAAAGAGATATATTCTTGGAAACTGGTGTCTAAGGGCATTTATGAAAAATGAAGTTTTGGGCATGATGGGTCTCTTGATTGGGGCATGATGGGCCCAGGTGAACTAAGCATATGTATTTCTTGCAATATAATAGTTGAAGATTGGCGACAATGGACAATACTGCCTATTTCAATATCTATTGGTATTATCTTATTTACTACATCAGATATAGAATTAAGAACATAATTTGTGTGCCAAATCACCTTTTATGATGTTAAATTTACGTTTTTGGATTGTTACCTGCATTTTTTAGATGAAAAAGTGATTATGATTTGCTGAGTTGGTTCAATAACTACCATTTATCATGTAATGCAAGTTTTTTTATTAAGAATATTGGAATTATTTCAGTTTTACAACTATAATGCCGTAAGTATTGACCAAAATTTGAAGCTGCCCATCATGCCCCAACAAGGTGCCCATCATGCCCCAACCTTGCGGGGCATGATGGGCACCTGCCAAAAAATTAAAAGTGCTTATAACTCAAACACTATTTCATTGAGCATAACACGATTTTTTATGCTTAAACTAGAACCTAATGCAAAACCAGTCAGCAACAAATAGTAATTTTTGTTGGCATAGTGATGACATGGTGGACCTTCAAAGTTAAGGTGCCCATCATGCCCCGCTCTCCCCTAGATGTTTTGGCTCTGAGACACACGATAAATAAACTATCACATTTTTTTCGTTTTTCGCATGTAAATTGTAGTTTGTGACACTGAGATTGGAGCTTTCATAGCATTTAAATTACTTGGTCTGCAGGGATGTCATATCATCATAAAATAATGGGTTGTGTCGATGGAAACCCACCTCCTTAAAATGTTGTCTCACAACAAGGGTACGGCCAGGCTATATATAGATACATGGACACAGTGGGGCCAGTTGAACCAGGGGAGTTTATGGCTGTTTATTAATAATTTTTTTTCAATCACATTTTGAAAAAAATACATTTACAATGAGAGGTACTATTCAGTTAAACCGTTTTTCTTATAGGCCCATCACAATGGATTAAAATAAATAAAACAATTTATTATTAAAGTTTAACTGTCGACTGGTTTAAGTAGGCCCAGGCTATTCCTTGAACTGAAAGAAATGTGTGAGACATGTCAAATTTAGCCTAAACATGCTATGGTCCCAGCTGAACTTTTTAGCAAAAGTAAAAGACTGGAGCCCCACACTTCACCCTTCATCCTTCCAATGGTTAAACTGGCCCCAATGGATGGTTCAACTGGCACTGAGGGTGGGGCCAGTTGAACCAATTTTTTAAATTTTTTTGGAGGCTCATATGCCGGCTGTGGTAAGATATACGCAAAAACCTAAAGTTGGGCTGTTTAGACAACTTTTCAAACTACCCTTTCCATCTTCGTTCTCCTTGAAAGCTATAAAGGTATGCACACAGGAGAGCAAATTCTAAAATTTGGTTCAACTGGCCCGCTCTTCCCTAAACTAGACTATTAATTAACCATGTCTATAGGACGTCAGCAATTAAGTGGGGGAATTTGCCAAAAATAGCTGGAACACCAACATAATTGTACTCTTAAAAATCCAACTGCAAGAGCAACAAATAAATGCCACAAGGCAATAAAACTTTAACTGGATTCTGAAAATTGTGATATTTCTATTATTAATTTAGCAAATATCTTGACTCGTATAACAGTTTAGTTTTCTGTATTAAATAATCTATCTACACATACATGTACAGTCAGACCAAGAATTATTCAGACACTTGCTGTTATGTTATTATCTTTAGGAATTACCACGTACCAATGAAACATGCAATCGAAAACATCCTTGGCATTACATATAACCTGCACAAAACTAATTTATTGCAAATTGGCAAGAAATGGGGTGAAAAAAGCTGCTTTTGTTAACTCAATGCACCAAAAATTATTCAGACACTTTAACAATGTTGTAGAAAGTGAACTATTCACTATTATTTGCTAGTATTTATATCAGAATAACGTACATAAACTACAAAACAAAAACATGTCCATGTGGCACCAAAATCTAACAAATTTTTGGAAAGCAAGATTCATTATCTATTTCAAGCTATATTCCATGCATGGTCCGAACAGCAACTCAATGGGGCACTTTGAACTTCTTTTGGGAAGGGGGCAAAAATGTGGTTCTTCTGCCTCAATGCTTTTCCAATGCTATTCCAATGGAGATTGTTCCATGAAAGCACACTATAGTTTTAGTATGGCATATCATTTGTGAACAACTGGTGCAAATGGGCTATCCTGTATATGCAATAGAGTGAACAACCTTAGGAAGGCCAAGCAACTTTATTTTAAGTGATTTGATGGATTGCAGTGGCTCAGTGGACAAGGATTCAGAAAGCTGTTGGAGCCAAAAACAAAAGGAAAATACCAGAATGCATTACATTTTTCAAGTAAGCATGTATTTCAATTTTATTTTGATAGAACAGTAACAATTGTCATTTTATGATATTCTGAAAAATTTCCGATTAATATCTAACAGATTTCAGCCATAATTAGTCAAGAAAATGTGATAAATTGAATCAGATGTTTATCTCACATATTCATAAACATTTTCTCAACTGATGATCACACCTGCTAGCGGGGCAGGTAGGGCTATGTAAAAAAATAGTGCATTTATACATAGAAGCATGAAACTTGGCGGACACTTAAAAAACATCTATACAAACATATTTGGATAGGGAGCCACTTCAGATTTAGCTTAAGTGGCTACTGGCAGCCATTTTCCAAAATGGCGGTCAATTCTTCCATTTTGCTGCCTTCTGTGTAGTTCCTACAAATAGAATACATGTAAATATTGCTTTTTATTGCTTCTCTATTTATTCAGTACATTACTATAACATTTTTTGGCAGCCTTGGTCTATTTTCAGGCTTGTTGGAATCCTTTTTGTTAGAAATATTGATTCAAACACTGGATTTCGCGGTTACGGATGGTTACACCAATTCTCTATAAATCTCAAAATAAGTAACATTTTTGAATTCCTTGTAAGAAGAGCTTTCAAATGAGTATCCGCATCAATGGGTTTCGTAAACTTGGTACGAAAATGGAAAAAATGAAAATAAAATTATTTTTGAAGATTTTGTTTTTTCTTTAATTTTGAGAAAGAATTCACGGAAACTATTGATGCGGCCATTCATTTGAAAGCAAATATGTAATCAGTTTTGAAATCAATTGAGATTCTACGAAACTATGGGAAACCGCGAAAATGATACATTTTCTTCAATATTTCTAACAAAAAGGACCCTGACTACCCTAAAATTCGTCATTTCAATCCAGAAATCAATTGATAATGATTTTTAGATCTGTAGAAGGAATAATGAGCACTGTTTTCATACTTTCAAACTATAGGCACTTCACAGAAAGCAGGAAAATGCGATAATTTGCCAAGGGTCAACCAGGTCAAATCTGAAGTGGCTCCCTATCTAAATATTTTCTCTAAGACGTTTTTGAAATGTGTGCCAAGTTTCATGCTTCTATGTATAAATGCACTATTACTTCCCTATTCATGACAAATCTGCCCCGCTATGCCATCCAATGTGGCCACAATGATCACATGGTAGTTTATTGGCAATATTTGAGATAAATATTAGTAAATAGTTAACTTTCTACATTTTTGTAGAAGTGTCTGAATAATTTCTGGTTCCTGATATAGACAAAAGTAACTATTTTCATCCGATTTTGTGACAGTTTGCAATAAATTTGTATTGGACAGGTTTCACTTAATACCAAAGATGATTTTGACTGCATGTTTCATTGCTTACTTTGCAATTCCTTCAAAATAATAACAAAACGGCAAGCGTCTGAATAATTCTTGGTCTGACTGTATATAAAATTCATGCCAGCAAGTTGATTTATGACTTGAAAAATTGGGAGAAAGTGAGAGAATTGGAGAGATGTTCACTGTTGGGGGTCAGAATGTCAGATTCAGACTGCCATCTTGCTGGCTCCGTCTCCTTTTACAGTCGCAGTTGGGTCTTTAAATTGTTGAGTCAATATATGTCAATATGCTTGTTGGGGTTGCAAAAACCGGACCCAAATTAATCCGAATTGACAAAAACGAAATGTTATTTATTTCAGCTTAGGGAAATAGATGGAAGATCATGGAACACTACAATTATACAGTGGTAGAAATAGGCCATGTTATTTGGAGGGTTCTCTGAGTAGCGCAGCCCATAGGGACGAAGCTTTTGAGACCTTGGGTCTGGTGGCGACCAATGTGCCCCGTGTTTATTGTCCCAATGAGCCCTGATACGACTTTTACACCAAAATTCTAATTTCCCATGCACCAATGAAATTGTTCATCAGAATAGCAATTCAAAGCTGTTGGTTACGATGTATCAAATTCATACAAGTATCATTGTTCACGGTTTGTCGAGAGAATGGTTTAAATTGAACCCCTCCAAGTTAACTTTAGTAGGCTAGAAGGAAAACAAACTTTTCCTCACCATAATTCTGCATGTGGATGTAATTTATCAATAAAATAATAGAAAGATCAGGATGTGAAATTACAAGATGGGTCAAAATTAGATAAATCTGAAACTCTTGTCTCCAGCATTTAACAATAATTCATGAGGGCAGGAAGGCACATGGAGGACTTCTAGTTGTCATTTGTCATAGACAAGGATATTAGCAAAAATTATAACACAAAAAATATGTGGCAGAATATTTTTATCCCATCCAAAAATAGTATTGAAGTGGCCAACCCCACTGAAAATGGCCTGTCTCCACCAACATTTTCTTTGAAAGATCACATCACAAAAACTTGTACAGGATCCTAATTCAATTAAACTCTTCCATACATGGAAACTTGACAGCCAGTCTTCTAAAATCTAGCATTCTGTACAAGAGAAGGAGGTTGTTTTGTCAGTGTCTCCAATATAGTTGCTAGCAACTATCAGGGAATTGAGAGAAACTTTTGGGACCAGAGTCAATGTAGCTACTATCGTCCCGGCTAGTCTCAAACAGTATTATAAATTCCATCTCGAGTCGGAAGACCCCTATCAGGAATACACACTTAAATCCCTGAAGGACCAACAAAAAGCCCTCATCGACGACATTCAAGGAGTAAATGATCAAATTACCAAGGACCATAGGCGTATCGGAGGGGGGGGCAGGGGGGGCGATCGCCCCCCCAAAAGTTTGGGAAACAGTAAGATTCGGGCAAAAAGGCTAAATAATTCGGGCAGATGATTACATAAAAACGACTAAAAATTTATGATTTCTGGCAATTTAATTTGAAATGTTTATAAATTTAGATCGTGAAATTCGGGCAAATGTTGCTCGCCCCCCCAAAAATTGCGCGCGCCGTACGCCTATGCCAAGGACAACATTGAACTGGGATTACGCACCATAGATTTACACAGACAACTCCAAGGTCAGTCTATCAAGAAAAGAAAAAGGGGAAAGCCCCAGAAGGTCAAGATCTTCAAAGATTACTTGCTTAAAGACGGAGTCCACCCAAACGAGCGTCTGGAAATCATATTACATCAAAGGACATGCGATAGTCTAGCTCGTGACTTAGGCTTCCAACTTCCAAACGAAGAAAACGAATCTGATGAACAAACCTCTAGTGAAGAAGAGAATTACTGGGACTTCAAACGTCTACAATCAAGCTCCAACAAGCTCTAACTAACTTCCCACAATTACTCAATCTCTGACCAAGAAGTAGCCATGGCACAACCAGAAAACTGCAGCACATGCTCAAATAAACTTAGAGACAGAGACCAAATACTAAAATGTTCCATTTGCTCAAGAGGCTTTCATGCGCATTGCCACGACATCTCGTCGACAGAATATGGAGTTATTCTAAAGAGAATTGATCAGTTCCACTGGCATTGCCCAAATTGCAAACATGGTGCCGTCAAGCTCCACCTTGAGGTGGTAGCCCTACATAGCAAACTTGTCAATCTCGAATCCAAAATGGTTGCCCTGCAGACGAAAGTTGACGACACCGAAAAAAACATTGACCACAAGGTTGACAAAGCCGTACGAAGTGGATACGAAGGAATGAAGAAGCAACTAGAAGATAATGTGGCGACGCAAATTGATACAGCCTTGGTTAATGCTCACAAAACAGAAACCATTCAAGCCAATATCCAATCTGCCACAGAAAAGAGCATTAGCACTAAGCTACAGGACCCTAAAACAGTTGGAACCATTGCATCAGAAATTTCAGACCGGGAACGACGCCAAAACAACATCATCATTCACAGGCTACCTGAGTCAGTCAAAGCCACCCCGGAAGAGAAGACTGCAGATGATAAAAACAAGTGCTTCGAAATTTTCTCCTTCCTAAATACCAATTTCGATCAGAATTCGGTCAGCAAAGTAACCAGGCTAGGTAAAACAACCGTAGGAAAATCAAGACCGATCCTGATTGAGATGAGTAATCTGGACCACAAAGAAAACATCATGAAGGAATCCAAGAAGATCAAAGACAGCCCTCACTCGATGATTAGCCTGGGACATGACCTTACCAAGACTCAAAGACTAGAATATCAACAATTAACTACAGAGGCCAAAGGGAAATCCACAGACACCAAGACCTACAAAGTATTTGGAAGACCGGGTTTTTGGAAAATAAGGGAAAAGACAGCAAAATAACAACAGCCAGTCAGCACCCCTCTGGAGGGCAGCATGAAGTAGCCCATGCCAGGGGGTTGCGGCCTGAGCCTAGAAATCCGAGAATGAACCCCAGACACCGCACCAACATTCCAACGTCTCCTGGTGGGCAGCCT
Source organism: Platynereis dumerilii (assembly GCA_026936325.1). Taxonomy (NCBI): domain Eukaryota; kingdom Metazoa; phylum Annelida; class Polychaeta; order Phyllodocida; family Nereididae; genus Platynereis; species Platynereis dumerilii. Next base: position 178,084,100 of record JAPTHN010000001.1, on the reverse strand, counting down.
GAAGCAGCCCAGGCCAGGAGATCTGGATCAAACTTCTCCGGTAATGATCTTCTAGTATGGCAAACCAATGCTGACAGCCTACATTCCAAACTTCCTGAGCTAAAAGCAAGAATGGCAGCCAGTCCTCGCCAGGTCGACATTGTAATACTGAATGAAATATGGCCAAAAAATAACAGGTTTAATCTCACGGAAGCAGAACTTCATATCCCGGGTTACTCCACCCACATCACCCAGCTAACTAATGGAAGAGGTGTAGGCATCTACATCAGAAATGGCATAGGCAACTCTGAAGCTAACATCATATCCAACTTCAACGAATTTTTGGCAGTTGAAATAAATCTATCTAGAGGAGATAGACTACTACTATGCACCATCTACAGAAGCCCAAATTCAGCTGCTGAAAACAACGACAACTTAAATGACCTCCTTTCTGCAATCCATGAATATCCGGCTACTCACAAGCTTATAGGTGGTGATTTTAATTTCCCCAATATTAATTGGAACTCATGGACAGCTACGGATGGCCCCGCATCAAAGTTCCTGGATACTATAATGTCCACATACTGGACCCAGCACGTGACCCTTGCTACTCGCCAAAGAGGAAATGATGAACCTTCACTACTAGACTTAGTACTTTCAAATGAAGAGAATATGATTGACACCATTGACTACGAAAGCCCCCTGGGGAAAAGTGATCACAGCGTCCTCTGCTACAAATTTCAATGTCGGCCAATACAACACAAAGGTAAATTCCTTAAATATTACTTCAACCGGGGCAACTACGCCAACCTCACCAAAGATCTATCTAAGGACTGGGATAGCTTACTTGGAACACATTCCACAGACATCGAAATACAATGGGGAAAATTCTCAGAAATCTACATGGAAGCACAAAATAACAACATTCCGCACAAAGAGATCTCACCATCCATAAAACAGTGGCCAATCCCGATCGACGAAGAACTCGCAAGGAAAATCAAGTCTAAACACACCACCTGGCGTCGCTACATGGAGACAAGATCAGAGGCCAAGCTCCAAGAATACCGCAAGCTCCGCAACCAGATCAAGAATGAGATACGGAAGACCAAGACACACTATGAATTAGACATCGCTCAAGCTGTCAAAGACAACCCCAAGAAATTTTGGCAATATGTTAATAGCCGCACAAAAGTGAGGTCAACCATCCCAGACTTAAATACAGACTCCGGAAAGGCTAAGACAGATATCGAGAAAGCTGAAGCCCTCAATAACTTTTTCTCATCGGTTTTCGTCGATGAACCACCAGGACCACTTCCTGAATTTAACCAACGCTCTACTAGTCAACTATGCTCAATTGAAGTCACACCAGCCAAAATAATAAAGAAACTTGAAGAACTACGAACAGGCTCCTCTCCCGGCCCGGACCAAATTCATTCACGATTACTTAAAGAAGCCAAGGAAACATTGTCAGTGCCACTGTGCAAGATATTCGAAACATCGCTAAGACAGGGCAAACTTCCAGACGACTGGAAAAGAGCAGAAGTATGTGCAATTCACAAAAAAGGATCCAAGAGCAGCCCTAATAACTACAGACCCGTCAGCCTTACTAGCATCGTCTGCAAAACTCTGGAAAGGATAATTAGAGATGACATCATGACCCATTTGACAAGAAACAACCTTCTATCAAAAAAACAGTTTGGATTCATGTCCGGCAGATCCACCACACTCCAGCTGCTACAAGTATTAGACGAATGGACAGAAGCAATCGACCAGGGCAACGGAATCGAGGCGGTGTATATGGACTTCCAAAAAGCCTTCGACAGTGTTCCTCATCGCAGGCTGATTCACAAACTAACACAATATGGTATAGGAGGCCAACTACTAGCATGGCTCACTGATTTCCTCAACAATCGCTCTCAGAAGGTTAGAATAAATAACAATCTATCATCGGTCTCCAATGTAAAGAGTGGAATTCCTCAGGGCTCGGTATTAGGGCCAGTCCTCTTCATTATTTATATCAATGACCTACCGGACAACATCATCTCCCAGATATTCCTATTTGCCGATGACACGAAGATATACAAAATTTCAAACCCACTCAACCAATCAGAAGAAATAGACTACATCCAGCAGGATCTCAACAATCTTCAAAAATGGTCCGATAAATGGCTCCTCAAATTTCACCCGGATAAATGCAAAAGGCTTTTCGTATCTCGACACGCACCAGACCCTAGGATGACCCCTTTGACCCTAACTCCCCAGGGAGGAAACCAGACCAGAATCAACGACTCACTCGAAGAGAAAGATCTCGGTATTACTATAGACCACAAAATTAAATTTGACCTCCACATCACCAATATAACCAAGAAAGCATCCAGAAACATGGGAATCATTCGGCGATCATTCCAGTGCCTTAACCCTTCAGTATTCAACCCTCTCTACAAGTCCTTGGTACGGTCAACCCTAGAATACGGCCAGAGTATTTGGAGCCCCTACCTTATCAGCGATATTCGAAGATTGGAGAACGTCCAGAGACATGCTACAAGACAGGTAAACAACTTTAAGGGACTAACATACCAAGAGCGACTCCGAAAATTAAACCTTCCAACCTTGAGATTTCGCAGGCTTAGAGGAGACATGATAGAGCTATACAAAATCAACAGTGGGCTTTACGATCCACCAGTAACTCCAAGTTTCACCAAGGCCACCAGAGTCTCCCGAGGCCACTCTCAGAAACTCTTCCAAGAAAGAGGAAGATTAGACATCAGAAAATACAGTTTCAGAAACCGGTCAGTAGCACCCTGGAACTGTCTACCGGAGAAGGTTGTTTCAGCACCAAGCCTAAACAGTTTCAAGAATCGACTTGATAATCACTGGAAAGATCACCCCATGAAATTTGATCCACTCATCGAGTAAGAGTCAGGAACAAAGAGACGATGGCAGTATGAGCAGCCAATGTCTCTCCTTTACTCTTCTCAATCATCGCCAATAAATCCAGCCTAGTCATAACTGTTATTTACCCAATTTAAATCACTGGATTATTATTATTATTCAAAGAGACTCAGGATCCCTCGAGACAACATTAGTGGACCGAGGCAGTATGAGCAGCCATGGCCACTCACGACTACAGTACAAATGGATAAACTGCATTTCTTCTTACCTATTTTTTGCTAATTCCACCTCTACGTCACTGGAAATATTACCATAGGGGAGCTGTGCAAATCCTTGCTTTAAACATTCCGTCCAGACCTTCAGAGTGCCGAGGCAGAATGATCAGCCATGGCTACCGAGGACCAAGTTTCTTATTTTGTAATATTACCATTCGGATGAACATGACGCATCAAATCGCCACTTACATCATCATTGGATTATACCATGACTCATCAAATCGCCACTTACATTGGATTAAACTATGATGCATCAAATCGCAATTACATCATAATTGGTTTAAACAGTATTAATCTCAGGCTATGAAACCTGAATCCGTCCAGAACTATTGAGCAGAGGCAGTATGAGCAGCCTCAGCCACGGCACTGTACATATTGTATATAATGTATATAGTTATATTAACATTTTCCGTCCATTTGCGCACCTACTATTAACTTTCCGTCCATTTGCGCACGTTCTATTAACTATTTACATGCTTCGATCTGAACATAGAGGTCCACGGACCTGCGTTCAGTTAATTTCTTAACATTTCTTAACAATATTGCGTCATTAGCATCACGCCGGATTTGTTTCTTAATAAAAAATAAAGGGACACACATTCTGTGAGAAAACCTTGTGTCTGATGTTGTCTGAGAACCCAAGAAAATAACTGAACTATCTGTAGCCCTGTATCATTTATGTAAACCAAAGAATTAGAGTATTTCTGTTGGCATGTCAGTTGTCCTATCTAAATTTGTCATTAGCAAACGCCTTGCTATTTTATTTTGACATCATATTTCTGGACCAAAATCACTGAACATGTGTCTGGTGTTCATAAGGTCATTGCATGCACACATTGCCAGACTGCCAGTTTTGCACTGGTCTCTACAAAGATTTTTACCTTAATTATCATTAGCATCATGCTGTCATTAGCATCATGTCAAAAATGGCTTATTGCCTTTATCTCACTAAAATTGTGTTACAGGTGACTGGAGTGGAAATCAGTTGAACATATATTAATAGTAAATGTTTCAACAGAATATTACATAACATTTTTGCATTTTCCTTCCATCTAACATGCTTAGTATGAAGTTTGATTCTTCTCTGAAACTACTAATCAAATAAGGTCGCCGCTAACATTTTATCATTGTCTAGCATCTGAAATATGGTTTGGCAAAGACATTGGGCGTTGGAGGGAGTAGTGGAGATCATCTTTATTATTACATGCACCTGTACATGCACCAAGCACAGGTGCCAGTACACGCACCAGTACAATGTACCAGTACAACATACCAGTACATGGACCAGTAGTACATGGACCAGTACATGGAACAGTAGATGGACAATTGCATGGACCAGTGCATGGACCATTGCATGGAACACTGCATGGACCAATGCATGACCAGTACATCGACTAGTACATCAACCATTACATCAACCAGTACGTCAACCAGTACATCAACCAGTATATCAACAGTATATTGATTAAAGTTATGGCTGATTGAAACTGTGGCCGAGGTACTTCTAGTCCTGAAAACATTTGGAAATGACTGCAACTTCTGAAAACATATTTTTTTCACACTCTAAAAAATTTAGGACAAGAGTGGTTTTTTTAAATATCAAGCGGTTTTATGAGACAACCATGGTGGTTTTTGCATTGAAATTTGGTTTATCAGGTCATTTTTGGTTTTTGTCTTTGGAATTGGTCTCCTCAGGTAAAATGGTTTTTCAAAAAACCAAGACCACTTGTAGGAATGAGTTTACCCTGGTATTAGAGTTTTTTCATGCCATTATAAATATTGGTCCATGTGTCAATGTGACAACATTTGTGGATGATCAACCAGATTACCATGCACAAATAATTTGCTTAGGGACAATGGCTTTTAATTTATCTTGTGATATTTAATAACCTAGTACTAGTTTCAATGTATAAGGAACTTTATGGACCTCATAGACAACTTTGATACTGTGCTTGCTGAGACAGGTCAGCTCCCCAGAGAACAAAGCCTCCTTCTGTACCACACGTAACGCCATCTATACTGGTATGCATTTGGCAAACAGAAGTTCAAATATTGAACAAGGAACAAGTGATTAATAAAAAACACAGCATGGAATCATTTGAGCCTGTCAACACTGAATAACTGAGCTGTAACAAACAAACGGTGCATTATCTCAAAATGTGTTTTTTGTCCCAGCTTACAGTCATCACAGTTGACTTTGAAAGTAGATTGAGTCTCATGTTTGTCAAATAATCATGAATGAGCAATGGTGAGCCGAGTGGTGCCATCTATAACTATGGTATTCAAATTTAGTTTGTAACTTTGTAATAATAAAAGACCATGTTTGATGCACAGGCATAGTGATTAGATGATTGCGTTACAAAATTGTAGAGACATCATTTGCAAGAAATCATTAATGAACATCTTTTAACATGTGGATGATTAAGTAGGCTAAACATTTCGTAGAAGTATCACCACACCCAACAACTCCAACATGAGAATGATTTAAGACCAAACTACAGTCAATCACCAGCATCTGTTCTGGGAATATCCCATTGGTAATATAGCTTTGCAGTGGCATTTCTATGTGAGGTGCACATTTTGTTGTCTTGGTAGTCCGTAAATGGACTGTAGACTGCTTGGTAAAACAGAAGAAAAGTCTACTTATTTTTTAGACCTATATCCCGTGCTTGCTGGGTGGGTAGCTTGACTCTCTCTGCCCTGTGGTTTTTATTGAACTCTATAACTGTTCTGTTTTCACTGTTGCAATTTGTCTTTTCTCTTTGCAGATATAAACAAAAATCAAAGCACCTCCCTCCCGCCGCAGATATCCTCCCCCCCCCCCACAGATATAAATCCCCCCCCCCCCCCGGGTAGGAGGAATCAATGATTTTGCATCCTGTATTTCCGCACTACACACGGCCTGTATTGGACCGCTGTTTCGATTATGAATCGCTGATTTCTGTGTCCTCCTGTCCTGATTAGCCTACCAAGTACATAAATACTTCATGTAAAGCCTCAATCATCCATCCATGCATCCGCACTTGATAGGCTAATCAGGCCAGCCATCAGCACTGGACCAATTATGTATGAGATAACATACTACCACTACTGATATTTCAGATATCCAAACAGCCCCCTATCTGTTTGGTTTATGAAGAAACCAGTTTTAGTTGGTTTTTGTTAAAACCAAACAATTTGGTATTTCCACAAACCCTAGCTGGTTTAATATGCGGGACAAGCTCAAAAACCAAACGGGGTTTTTTGGAGGCTATTTTTTTTTAGAGTGCAGGGTCTGGCGATCTTTTTAACTGTCAGAGATAAAAGAAAATGTTCAAATATATAGACTAGACGAGAATGTGGGCTTTCCGAATCTGTTGTCAGATTCTCCGTAACTTATATATGACCGCAGATAAAGCAGATTGAAATGATGGTACAATTCAGAAATATGGACTTCAAGAAATTTGTCAAAATATGCAATTTTTGCAGTTTTTAACTTAAAATCACTCTAGAACCAAAACGGTTTGATAGAAATATATATAACTTGGCAGGATTATGTAAATAGAAGTTAAAAATGTGTCCAGACAGGTTCATCAAAATAGGATGATTTCTTCCTTGTCAAAATATCGATATATTGGGAAGATTTGACAAAAAACATGAAATTTTCAGGGTCCGGCGATCTTTTAAACCATCAGAGCTACGACAAAATGTTCAGATAATGAAAACTAGAGGAGACTTTGGCCTTTCCAAATCTGTTTTCAGATTCTCGGTATCTTAATTAGAACCGGAGCTACAGCCGTTTGAAGTTACGCTATCTTTGAGAAATGTGAAAAAACATCATAAATTTTTCGCTCATTTTTTGACCTTGTGACCTTTACAGTGCAACGTAGGTCAATCCGAGGACCTTGAAAAGTTACAGGAAGCCTTTAGAGTATTGTAGCAAGTACGCCTGCCATTTTTGTAACAATATCCTGATTGCTTCTATGTTTAAAAAAATCAAATGTCAAAAAAGTACAATTTTTTGTCATGTTTGACCTTGAGTTTGACCTTGAAAAACATTTTCTAGGTCAAAATCAATATGATATTCTGAATTGCAGTACATGGACCAGTACTTGGACCAGTACATGGACCACTACAGGGACCACTACAGGGACCAGTACATGGACCAGTACATGGACCAGTCATCATCTATGTACCAACTTAACCATGCACTGGTACAGGCAAATGGAAAATGTGGCTGGATAGCCTATTTAGATCTGCCTACAACTATTTGTAAGCAAAAATAAGTTATATAATGAGGCATGGTGGCCTCCAGGCCCCATACATGTAGGGACTTATTTGAGCAATGACCTGACCAAAGTTTGAGACAAATTCAGTGGACCAGTACATGAACTAGTACATGGACCAGTGCATGCACAAAGTACATGCTCCAGTACATGAACCAGCACCAGTAGTGCAGTACAATGTACAAGTGTAATGTACCAGTACAATGTACCAGTGAAAAGGTTAAGTTTGGGTTAGGGTACGTGGACCAGTACGTGGACCAGTACGTGGACCAGTACGTGGACCAGTACGTGGACCAGTACGTGGACCAGTACGTGGACCAGTACGTGGACCAGTACGTGGACCAGTACGTGGACCAGTACAGATATGATCGATTGAAATGATGGTACAATTCAGAAATATGGACTTCAGAAATACCTGGAAAAATGTGGTTTTTAGCTTAAAATCGGTCTAGAATCAAAACGATTCAATGAAAACATATATAACTTTCCAGGACTATGTTAACAGAAGATATGGATAGGTGTAGAGAGGTTCATTGCAATAGGATGATTCCTTCCTTGTCAAAATATTGGTATATTGTCAACATTTGACAAAAAACATGAAATTTTCAGGGTCCGGCGATCTTTTATACCGTCCTAGCTACGACAAAATGTTCAAAAAGGAAAACTAAGGGAGAATTTGGTCTTTCCAAATCTGTTTTCAGATTCTCCGTAACCTACCTAGAACCGGAGTGACGGTAGATTGAAATTATGGTACAATTCAGAAATACGAACCTTAGAAGTCACTGAAAAAATGTAGTTTTTAACTTAAAATCTCTCTGGAACAGAAACGGTTTGATAGAAATATATATAACTAGGCAGGATTATGTAAACAGATGTTAGAAATATGTCTAGACTGGTTCATTAGAAAAGAATGATTCCTTCCTTGTCAAAATATTGATTTATTGTGAAAATTTGAAAAAAAACATGAAATTTTCATGGTCCGGCGATCTTTTAAACCGTCGGAGCTACGACAAAATGTTCAGAAAATGAAAACTAGAGGAGAATATGGCCTTTCCAAATCTGTTTTCAGATTCTCTGTAACTTAATTAGGACCGGAGCTACAGCCGATTGAAATAACGCTTTCTTTGAGAAATGTTGAAAAATGTCGTAAATTTTTTGCTAATTTTTTGACCTTGTGACCTTTACTGTACAATGTAGGTGAACCCGAGGACCTTGAAAATTTACAGGGAGCCTCTAGACTATTGTAACAAGTATGTCTGCCATTTTTGTAACAATATCTTCGATTCCTTCTATGTTTAAAAAAATCAAATGTCAAAGAAGTACACTTTTTTGTAATGTTTGACCTTGAGTTTGACCTTGAAAAACATTTTCTAGGTCAAAATCAATATGATATTCTGAATTGCAGTAGGTAACAAAGGGGGGGTCAGTCATGCATTGTAACCCTATACAATCAATATTTCCTTGTCAAAAACGCGTAAATGTGTCATTTTTTATCCTTTGTCGGTTAGCAATATTAAAAAAATTTTCATAAATCTGGCGAAGGAGGTACACAAAATATAATTAGATATTGTGAATAAGCAGGCCAATGTTCATCTGTCACCTGTAAATCACGATGATATCTTGAAAAGAACATGGTGAAAAAAATTGCTGAAAATGGCACCTTTTCCAACTTTTTCGGGTCAAATGACCTTGAAAAATGAGGTCAAGGTCAAATTTAAAGGTGTGAATGGGCTTATTAGGTGTATGTTTGGGGGGGTTTACTATGACATGTTAACAGATTAAATCGATATTTCAAGGTCAAATTCTCAAGGTCACCGATTTTGGTGACGCGGTATGACTTTAAAATTACATAACTCAAGAACCGGTACTGCCAATGAAAAATAAAGACTCCCGCAGGTGTCCCGTGCGTTAGGGCACGTAATGGCACTAACGGTATGTCTCTACGCCTTACGGATTCGGCGGCACAGGGGTCAACCTCAAACCATGAAAATGGACTTTGTACAATGTGACCTTGACCTACTTTCATGAAAATGGGTCACACTGTGTAGAAAGTGTCTGGGACCTTTCCATGTACAGGAAAGTGAAAACCAGTAATAACCAGATGAGGTAGACGTATTTGAAATATTGCGAAATCCGACTTTGAGAGGCTCTGTGACCTTGAAAAATAGGTCAAGGTCAAAAATCTAGAAATTGTATTCTTAGATTTTTGTATGCCAGGTACACAAATTTTTTGAAAATTTTCCGAAGAGGTTTCACGGGAATAATAATAATAATAATAAGAAAAATAATACCGAAAACAAGAAACTTCACCTATGTGTAGGTGAAGTTTAACTAGTAGACGGCCACCGTAGAGCGGTGACAAAACTTCACCTACTGTGATACCAGTAACTCGAAATAGACACAGGTAGATGAGCAAGTAAAAAGTATTTGGAAATGATACAGGAATCCTACTGTAATACATTGCAATACATGCAAGTGTGCAAAAAACATAGACCAGTACGTAAACCAATACATGAGCCAGTAGGCTACATGCACCATTGGACATGCACCAGTACATGCACCAGTACAATGTAACCATGCAATGGACCAGTACATGCCCCACTGAGTACATGCACCAGTAGTCCAGTACAATGTATCATACAGTGGACCAGTACATGGACTGGTACATTGACCAGTATATGAACCAAGTACATGCTGCAGTACATGAACCAGTACTTGCACCAGTAGTCCAGTACAATGTAAGAGTGTAATGTACCAGTACAATGTACCAGTGAAAAGGTTATTAGGGGTTAGGGTTAGGGCTAGGGCTAGGGTTAGGGTTAGGGCTAGGGTTAGGGTTAGAGCTAGGGTTAGGGCTAGGGTTAGGGTTAGGGCTTGGGTTAGGGTTAGGGCTTGGGTTAGGGTTGGGGTTAGGGTTGGGGTTAACAGTACATGGACCAGTACATGGACCAGTACATGGACCAGTACATGGACCAGTACATGGACCAGTACATGGACCAGTACATGGACCAGTACATGGATCAGGACATGGACCAGGACATGGACCAGTATATGAACCAGTATATGAACCAGTATATGAACCAAGAACATGCTCCAGTACATGAACCAGTACTTGAACCAGTATATGAACCAGTATATGAACCAAGTACATGCTCCAGTACATGAACCAGTACTTTCACCAGTAGTCCACTACAATGTCAGAGTGTAATGTACCAGTACAATGTGCCAATGAAAAGGTCATTAGGGTTAGGGTTAGGGCTAGGGTTAGGGTTAGGGCTAGGGTTAGGGTTGGGGTTAGGGTTACCAATGCAATGGACAAATGCAAAGGACCAATGCAAAGGACCAATGCAATGGACCAGTACATGGACCGGTACATGGACCAGTACATGGATCAAGACATGGACCAGTATATGAACCAGTATATGAACTAGTATATGAACCAAGTACATGCTCCAGTACATGAACCAGTACTTGCACCAGTACATGGACCAGTACATGCACCAGTACATGCACCAGTATATGCACCAGTACATGCACTAGTACATGCACCATTACATGGATCAGTACATGGATCAGTACAGATATGATCCATTGAAATGATGGTACAATTCATTAATATAGACTTCAGAAATTCCTTGAAAAATGAGGTTTTTAACTTAAAATCGGTCTAGAATCAAAACGATTTAATGAAAACATATATAACTTTCCATGACTATTTTAACAGAAGTTATGGATAGGTGTAGAGAGGTTCATTGCAATAGGATTATTCCTTCCTTGTCAAAATATTGGTATATTGTCAAAATTTGACAAAAAACATGAAATTTTCAGGGTCCGGCGATCTTTTATACTGTCATAGCTACGACAAAGTGTTCAAAAAGGAAAACTAGTGGAGAATTTGGTCTTTCCAAATCTGTTTTCAGATTCTCCTTAACCTAGTTAGAACCGGAGTGACGGTAGATTGAAATTACGGTACAATTCAGAAATACGAACCTTAGAAGTCACTGAAAAAATGTAGTTTTTAACTTAAAATCTCTCTGGAACAGAAACGGTTAAATGAAAATATGTATAACTTGGCAGGATTATGTAAACAGATGTTAGAGATATGTCCAGACAGGTTGATTAGAAAAGAATGATTCCTTCCTTGTCAAAATATTGATATATTGTGAAAATTCGGAAAAAAACATGAAATTTTCAGGTTCTGGCGATCTTTTTAACCGTCAGAGTTACGACAAAATGTTCAGAAAATGAAAACTAGAGGAGAATTTTGCCTTTCCAAATCTGTTTTCAGATTTTCTGTATCTTTATTAGGACCGGAGCTATGGTCGTTTGAAGTTACACTATCTTTGAGAAATGTGAAAAAACATCATAAATTTTTTGCTCGTTTTTTGACCTTGTGACCTTTACAGTGCAAAGTAGGTCAATCCGAGGACCATGAAAATTTACAGGAAGCCTCTAGAGTATTGTAGCAAGTGTGCCTGCCATTTTTGTAACAATATCTTGATTCCTTCTATGTTAAAAAAAATCAAACGTCCAAATAGTAAAATATTTCTACATATTTGACCTTGAGTTTGACCTTGAAAAACATTATCTAGGTCAAAATCAATATGATATTCTGAATTGCAGTAGGTAACAAAGGGGGGGTCAGTCATGCATTGTAACCCTGTAGGATCAATATTTCCCTGTCAAAAATGCGGAAATGTGTCATTTTTTAACATTTGTCGGTTAGCAATATTTAAAAAATTTTCATAAATCTGGCAAAGGAGGTACACAAAACATGATTAGACATTATGAATAAACAGGTCTATGTTCATATGTCACCCGGAAATCATGCTGATATCTTGAAAATAACATGGTAAAAAAAATTGCTGAAAATGGCTCCTTTTCAAAGTTTTTCGGGTCAAATGACCTTGAAAAATGAGGTCAAGGTCAAATTTAAAGGTCTGAATGGGCTTATTAGGTGTATATTTGGGGGGGTTTACTATGACATGTTAACAGATTAAATCGATATTTCAAGGTCAAATTCTCAAGGTCACCGATTTTGGTTACGCGGTATGACTTTAAAATTATGTAACTCAAGAACCGGTACTGTCAATGAAAAATAAAGAGTCCCGCAGGTGTCCCGTGCGTTCGGGCACGTAATGGCACCAACGGTATGTCTCTACGACTTACGGATTCGGCGGCACAGGGGTCAACCTCAAACCATGAAAATGGACTTTGTACAATGTGACCTTGACCTACTTTCATGAAAGTAGGTCAGATTATGTAGAAAGTGTCTGGGACCTTTCCATGTACCGGAAAGTGAAAACCGGTAATAACCGGATGAGGTACATGTATTTGAAATATTGCAAAATCCGACTTTGAGAGGCTCTGTGACCTTGAAAAATAGGTCAAGGTCAAAAATCTAGAATTTATATTCTTGTATTTTTGTAGGCTACGTATACAAATTTTTTGAAAATTTTCCGAAGAGGTTTCTCGGGAATAATAATAATAATAATAATAATAACTAGTAGACGGCAACCGCAGGGCGGTGACGAAACTTCACCACCCATCAAGGTACCAGTACTGGTACAATGTAACTGGTGCATGGGTGCAGGGTCATGTCCCCGACTGCTGGGAATCCTTTGGTGCCACTTTCGAGCCTCTAACCTAATTTTCCGCGACGGGTGGAATTTTTTTCGAAAAATGCAAAAACGGAGGTTTTTTGCACTTCGCGGGCTGAGAAATGATTCGATTTTCCTAATTTTTTCAGGAAAAGTTGCTCTACTGGTCTCTGTGAGTGCGACATTAAGACATTTAACCCAGCAGCCCCCGCAACAATTCTGACCGGAAAGCCTGTTTTCCTATCTTTTAACATGCAAATGCCGCGAAATGCCGTGATGGCAGCATTTGGGCCTGTGGGACCTGTGAGACAGCCTGGAATGACATATATACATGAGAAATAGGGGGGGGGGGTGTTGCGGGCTGCAATTGAGGGGGGGGGGGTCAGAGAGACATCAAAATGCAGCAAACACTGGAAAATGTGACAAAATTGTGTTTCCCGCCTAATTCTGGGCATACAGCCATGTGTCATCCATAGTAATATTATTCTATCACAATCTAACCCATTTCCATGTAATTTGGTGGCCTACAGATTAAATAAGTAATTAAATTGCATTTGTCAACCAATCAGAGCACAGCTTTGATTCACTGCGGGCCCGCACGGTATCCAGGAAGTGGTCTTATGGTACACTAATCGGGATAAAACGACCAGGCTTTCTCTCATTGGTTGAGAAATAAGAAAATATTATGAGTTTAGTTAGCAGAGATGAACTGCCATGAGTGTAGGTGGACAAATTGTGGCAATTTAATAGAATGCCCCTGCATGTTGCAAAGATCTGGGAAAAGCTGCATTGTGAACTGAATTATTTTATCAAGGAGGCAAATGCGTGTCGTCTGCTCTCGTCTGCTAGAATGGAGTCATCTGCAAGCAATTGAGGCTGCGGGCCACTGATCTACAGTAGAGATGGCTTGAATTTGAAATATTATGGCCTGTTACGGCATCTGGCCTAGTGCGTTTTCAAGAATCACCTGTTGTTGGGTCTTTTCGCCCGTTGAATGGCAAATAAAAGAAAACAAACACAAAATCAATGTATTAAAAGCTTTATTCTGTCTTCCTGGTCCGTCAAATGCTTCAGAGGGCTTCAATTGACCTTGCTATACGTCCTGTATTGATGCTGTTGCTACAAGGATGACACATCTGTCCTGAACCAGGTGTACACATGAAATCACACACCGGAGAGAAACCCTTCGGATGCGCTGTTTGTGGGCCGTGCGGATGTTCTTTTTGTGGCAAAAAATCAATACGGTCTCCACATTTGTGGCACAAATAGCTTGAATTAGCAATGTTTTGGAATGGTACAGCAGCTAGACAACTGGGAGTTGAACAAAATACCTCATTTTGCCTCACGTTAGCCGTACAATTGCTATTTCTGTGTTAATTCTTCAAATTCATTGTTTTTCGTGACGCGGTATGACTTTAAAATTACAAATCTCAAGAACCAGTTATGCAAATGTGAAATAAAAGAGTTCTGCAGATGTCCCGTGAGTTTGGGCACGTTTTGACCCCATTGGTACGAATCTACGACTTACGGATTCTGAGATCCCGCGATAGACCTTAAACCATGAAAACGGACTTTGTGCAATGTGACCTTGACCTACTTTCATGAAAGTAGGTCAAACTGTGAAGAAGGTGTCTGGGACCTTTCCTTGTACCGGAAAATGAAAACTGGTAATAACCGGATGAGTTAGACGCATTTGAAATATTGCAAAATCTGACTTTGAAAGGCTCTGTGACCTTGAAAAATAGGTCAAGGTCAATTTTTTCAAAATGATTCTCTTGTATTATTGTAAGCTACGTATAGGAATTTTTTGAGAAATTTTCGAAGACTTTTTTCTTAAGTGCGAAAGCAATGTAAACACTAGTAGACGGCAACCGCAGGGCGGTGACGAAACTTCACCACCCATCAAGGTACCAGTACTGGTACAATGTAACTGGTGCATGGGTGCAGGGTCATGTCCCCGACTGCTGGGAATCCTTTGGTGCCACTTTCGAGCCTCTAACCTAATTTTCCGCGACGGGTGGAATTTTTTTCGAAAAATGCAAAAACGGAGGTTTTTTGCACTTCGCGGGCTGAGAAATGATTCGATTTTCCTAATTTTTTCAGGAAAAGTTGCTCTACTGGTCTCTGTGAGTGCGACATTAAGACATTTAACCCAGCAGCCCCCGCAACAATTCTGACCGGAAAGCCTGTTTTCCTATCTTTTAACATGCAAATGCCGCGAAATGCCGTGATGGCAGCATTTGGGCCTGTGGGACCTGTGAGACAGCCTGGAATGACATATATACATGAGAAATAGGGGGGGGGGGGGGTGTTGCAGGCTGCAATTGAGGGGGGGGGGGGTCAGAGAGACATCAAAATGCAGCAAACACTGGAAAATGTGACAAAATTGTGTTTCCCGCCTAATTCTGGGCATACAGCCATGTGTCATCCATAGTAATATTATTCTATCACAATCTAACCCATTTCCATGTAATTTGGTGGCCTACAGATTAAATAAGTAATTAAATTGCATTTGTCAACCAATCAGAGCACAGCTTTGATTCACTGCGGGCCCGCACGGTATCCAGGAAGTGGTCTTATGGTACACTAATCGGGATAAAACGACCAGGCTTTCTCTCATTGGTTGAGAAATAAGAAAATATTATGAGTTTAGTTAGCAGAGATGAACTGCCATGAGTGTAGGTGGACAAATTGTGGCAATTTAATAGAATGCCCCCTGCATGTTGCAAAGATCTGGGAAAAGCTGCATTGTGAACTGAATTATTTTATCAAGGAGGCAAATGCGTGTCGTCTGCTCTCGTCTGCTAGAATGGAGTCATCTGCAAGCAATTGAGGCTGCGGGCCACTGATCTACAGTAGAGATGGCTTGAATTTGAAATATTATGGCCTGTTACGGCATCTGGCCTAGTGCGTTTTCAAGAATCACCTGTTGTTGGGTCTTTTCGCCCGTTGAATGGCAAATAAAAGAAAACAAACACAAAATCAATGTATTAAAAGCTTTATTCTGTCTTCCTGGTCCGTCAAATGCTTCAGAGGGCTTCAATTGACCTTGCTATACGTCCTGTATTGATGCTGTTGCTACAAGGATGACACATCTGTCCTGAACCAGGTGTACACATGAAATCACACACGGAGAGAAACCCTTCGGATGCGCTGTTTTTGGGCCGTGCGGATGTTCTTTTTGTGGCAAAAAATCAATACGGTCTCCACATTTGTGGCACAAATAGCTTGAATTAGCAATGTTTTGGAATGGTACAGCAGCTAGACAACTGGGAGTTGAACAAAATACCTCATTTTGCCTCACGTTAGCCGTACAATTGCTATTTCTGTGTTAATTCTTCAAATTCATTGTTTTTCGTGACGCGGTATGACTTTAAAATTACAAATCTCAAGAACCAGTTATGCAAATGTGAAATAAAAGAGTTCTGCAGATGTCCCGTGAGTTTGGGCACGTTTTGACCCCATTGGTACGAATCTACGACTTACGGATTCTGAGATCCCGCGATAGACCTTAAACCATGAAAACGGACTTTGTGCAATGTGACCTTGACCTACTTTCATGAAAGTAGGTCAAACTGTGAAGAAGGTGTCTGGGACCTTTCCTTGTACCGGAAAATGAAAACTGGTAATAACCGGATGAGTTAGACGCATTTGAAATATTGCAAAATCTGACTTTGAAAGGCTCTGTGACCTTGAAAAATAGGTCAAGGTCAATTTTTTCAAAATGATTCTCTTGTATTATTGTAAGCTACGTATGGGAATTTTTTGAGAAATTTTCGAAGACTTTTTTCTTAAGTGCGAAAGCAATGTAAACACTAGTGGACGTAACCGCGAGCGGTAACAAAACTTCACCTACTGTGGTACCAGTAACTCGAAACAGACACAAGTAGATGAGCAAGTAAAAGGTACATGGAAAAGTACACAGGAATCATACATAATTATGTAACAAGCATACAGGCAAGAATACAACAATGTTTCCTGTACATTGAGTACAGTACATGCAAGTATGCACAGAAAAACGAGTACATAAACCAGTACATGAACCAGTGCATGAACCAGTACATGAACCAGTACATGAACCAATACATGAACCAGTACATCCACCAGTACATCCACCAGTACATCCACCAGTACATCTTCTGCTCTTTCTGAGAACATCGATTTTTCAGGGTCATGTAATCTCTTTGACCATCAGAAATACATGAAATTTTCAGGGTCCGGCGATCTTTTAAACCGTCATAGCTACGACAAAATGTTCAGAAGATGAAAACTAGAGGAGAATTTGGCCTTTTCAAATCTGTTTACAGATTCTCTGTATCTTAATTAGAACCGGAGTTATCGTAGATTGAAATTATGGTACAATTCAGGAATATGAACTTTAGAAATACCTGAAAAAATGTAGTTTTTAACTTAAAATCACTGTATAACCAAAACTGTTCAATGAAAACATATATAATTTGCCAGGATTATGTAAACAGATGTTACAAAGACGTCCAGGCAGGTTGATCAAAAAAGGAGGATTCCTTCCTTGTCAAAATATCGATATATTATGAAAATTCGGAAAAAAACATGAAATTTTCAGGGTCCGGCGATCTTTTTAACCGTCGTAGCTACGACAAAATGTTCAGAAAATGAAAACTAGAAGAGAATATGGCCTTTCCAAATCTGTTTTCAGATTTTCTCTATCTTAATTAGGACCGGAGCTACGGCCGTTTGAAATGACGCTATCTTTGAGAAATGTGAAAAAAAATCATAAATTTTTCGCTCGTTTTTTCGACCTTTTGACCTTTACAGTGCAACGTAGGCCAGTCCGAGGACCTTGAAAATTTACAGGAAGCTTCTAGAGTATTGTAGCAAGTATGTCTACCATTTTTGTAACAATATCTTGATTCCTTCTCTGTTAAAAAATACGAAATGTAAAAAATGCAAAAATTTTTGTCATGTTTGACCTTGAGTTTGACCTTGAAAAACATTTTCTAGGTCAAAATTAATATGCTATTCAGAAAGGCAGTAGGTAACAAAGGGGGGGTTAGTCATGCATTGCAACCCTGTAGAATGAATATTTCCCTGTCAAATATGCAGAAATGTGTCATTTTTTAGCATTTGTCGGTTAGGAATATTTGAAAATTTTTCATAAATCCGGAGAAGGAGGTAGACAAAATATGATTAGATATTATGAATAAGCAGGCCAATGTTAATCTGTCAACAGTAAATCACAGTGATATCTTGAAAAGAACATGGTGAAAAAAATTGCTGAAAATGGCACTTTTTCAAACTTTTTTGGGTCAAATGACCTTGAAAAATGAGGTCAAGGTCAAATTTAAAGGTCATTTTGGGCTTACTAGGTGAATGTTTGGGGGGGTTTACTATGACATGTTATGACCTAACATCGATATTTCAAGGTAAAATTCTCAAGGTCACTGGTTTTGGTGACACGGTATGACTTTAAAGTTCCGTAACTCAAGAACCGGTACTGCCGATGAATAACAAAGACTCCCGCAGGTGTCCCGTGAGTTCGGGCACGTAATGGCACCATCGGTATGTTTCTACGACTTACCGATTTTGCGGCACAGGGGCAGGTCTCAAACCATAAAAATGGACTTTGTACAATGTGACCTTGACCTACTTTCATGAAAGCAGGTCAAATTGTGTAGAAATTGTCTGGGACATTTTCATGTACCGGAAAGTGAAAACCGGTAATAACCGGACGAGGTACATGTATTTGAAATATGGCGAAATCCGACTTTGAAAGGCCCTGTGACCTTGAAAAATAGGTCAAGGTCAATTTTTTCAAAATGGTTCTCTTGTATTTTTGTAAGCTACGTATATGAATTTTTTGAACATTTTCCGAAGAGGTTTATCGGGAAGAATAATAATAATAATAAATTCTACCGATTACAAGAAACTTCACCTATGTGTAGGTGAAGTTTAACTAGTAGACGGCAACCGCAGGGCGGTGACGAAACTTCACCACCCATCAAGGTACCAGTACTGGTACAATGTAACTGATGCATGGGTGCAGGGTCATGTCCCCGACTGCTGGGAATCCTTTGGTGCCACTTTCGAGCCTCTAACCTAATTTTCCGCGACGGGTGGAATTTTTTTCGAAAAATGCAAAAACGGAGGTTTTTTGCACTTCGCGGGCTGAGAAATGATTCGATTTTCCTAATTTTTTCAGGAAAAGTTGCTCTACTGGTCTCTGTGAGTGCGACATTAAGACATTTAACCCAGCAGCCCCCGCAACAATTCTGACCGGAAAGCCTGTTTTCCTATCTTTTAACATGCAAATGCCGCGAAATGCCGTGATGGCAGCATTTGGGCCTGTGGGACCTGTGAGACAGCCTGGAATGACATATATACATGAGAAATAGGGGGGGGGGGGTGTTGCGGGCTGCAATTGAGGGGGGGGGGGGTCAGAGAGACATCAAAATGCAGCAAACACTGGAAAATGTGACAAAATTGTGTTTCCCGCCTAATTCTGGGCATACAGCCATGTGTCATCCATAGTAATATTATTCTATCACAATCTAACCCATTTCCATGTAATTTGGTGGCCTACAGATTAAATAAGTAATTAAATTGCATTTGTCAACCAATCAGAGCACAGCTTTGATTCACTGCGGGCCCGCACGGTATCCAGGAAGTGGTCTTATGGTACACTAATCGGGATAAAACGACCAGGCTTTCTCTCATTGGTTGAGAAATAAGAAAATATTATGAGTTTAGTTAGCAGAGATGAACTGCCATGAGTGTAGGTGGACAAATTGTGGCAATTTAATAGAATGCCCCCTGCATGTTGCAAAGATCTGGGAAAAGCTGCATTGTGAACTGAATTATTTTATCAAGGAGGCAAATGCGTGTCGTCTGCTCTCGTCTGCTAGAATGGAGTCATCTGCAAGCAATTGAGGCTGCGGGCCACTGATCTACAGTAGAGATGGCTTGAATTTGAAATATTATGGCCTGTTACGGCATCTGGCCTAGTGCGTTTTCAAGAATCACCTGTTGTTGGGTCTTTTCGCCCGTTGAATGGCAAATAAAAGAAAACAAACACAAAATCAATGTATTAAAAGCTTTATTCTGTCTTCCTGGTCCGTCAAATGCTTCAGAGGGCTTCAATTGACCTTGCTATACGTCCGGTATTGATGCTGTTGCTACAAGGATGACACATCTGTCCTGAACCAGGTGTACACATGAAATCACACACCGGAGAGAAACCCTTCGGATGCGCTGTTTTTGGGCCGTGCGGATGTTCTTTTTGTGGCAAAAAATCAATACGGTCTCCACATTTGTGGCACAAATAGCTTGAATTAGCAATGTTTTGGAATGGTACAGCAGCTAGACAACTGGGAGTTGAACAAAATACCTCATTTTGCCTCACGTTAGCCGTACAATTGCTATTTCTGTGTTAATTCTTCAAATTCATTGTTTTTCGTGACGCGGTATGACTTTAAAATTACAAATCTCAAGAACCAGTTATGCAAATGTGAAATAAAAGAGTTCTGCAGATGTCCCGTGAGTTTGGGCACGTTTTGACCCCATTGGTACGAATCTACGACTTACGGATTCTGAGATCCCGCGATAGACCTTAAACCATGAAAACGGACTTTGTGCAATGTGACCTTGACCTACTTTCATGAAAGTAGGTCAAACTGTGAAGAAGGTGTCTGGGACCTTTCCTTGTACCGGAAAATGAAAACTGGTAATAACCGGATGAGTTAGACGCATTTGAAATATTGCAAAATCTGACTTTGAAAGGCTCTGTGACCTTGAAAAATAGGTCAAGGTCAATTTTTTCAAAATGATTCTCTTGTATTATTGTAAGCTACGTATAGGAATTTTTTGAGAAATTTTCGAAGACTTTTTTCTTAAGTGCGAAAGCAATGTAAACACTAGTAGACGGCAACCGCAGGGCGGTGACGAAACTTCACCACCCATCAAGGTACCAGTACTGGTACAATGTAACTGGTGCATGGGTGCAGGGTCATGTCCCCGACTGCTGGGAATCCTTTGGTGCCACTTTCGAGCCTCTAACCTAATTTTCCGCGACGGGTGGAATTTTTTTCGAAAAATGCAAAAACGGAGGTTTTTTGCACTTCGCGGGCTGAGAAATGATTCGATTTTCCTAATTTTTTCAGGAAAAGTTGCTCTACTGGTCTCTGTGAGTGCGACATTAAGACATTTAACCCAGCAGCCCCCGCAACAATTCTGACCGGAAAGCCTGTTTTCCTATCTTTTAACATGCAAATGCCGCGAAATGCCGTGATGGCAGCATTTGGGCCTGTGGGACCTGTGAGACAGCCTGGAATGACATATATACATGAGAAATAGGGGGGGGGGGGGGTGTGCAGGCTGCAATTGAGGGGGGGGGGGGTCAGAGAGACATCAAAATGCAGCAAACACTGGAAAATGTGACAAAATTGTGTTTCCCGCCTAATTCTGGGCATACAGCCATGTGTCATCCATAGTAATATTATTCTATCACAATCTAACCCATTTCCATGTAATTTGGTGGCCTACAGATTAAATAAGTAATTAAATTGCATTTGTCAACCAATCAGAGCACAGCTTTGATTCACTGCGGGCCCGCACGGTATCCAGGAAGTGGTCTTATGGTACACTAATCGGGATAAAACGACCAGGCTTTCTCTCATTGGTTGAGAAATAAGAAAATATTATGAGTTTAGTTAGCAGAGATGAACTGCCATGAGTGTAGGTGGACAAATTGTGGCAATTTAATAGAATGCCCCCTGCATGTTGCAAAGATCTGGGAAAAGCTGCATTGTGAACTGAATTATTTTATCAAGGAGGCAAATGCGTGTCGTCTGCTCTCGTCTGCTAGAATGGAGTCATCTGCAAGCAATTGAGGCTGCGGGCCACTGATCTACAGTAGAGATGGCTTGAATTTGAAATATTATGGCCTGTTACGGCATCTGGCCTAGTGCGTTTTCAAGAATCACCTGTTGTTGGGTCTTTTCGCCCGTTGAATGGCAAATAAAAGAAAACAAACACAAAATCAATGTATTAAAAGCTTTATTCTGTCTTCCTGGTCCGTCAAATGCTTCAGAGGGCTTCAATTGACCTTGCTATACGTCCTGTATTGATGCTGTTGCTACAAGGATGACACATCTGTCCTGAACCAGGTGTACACATGAAATCACACACCGGAGAGAAACCCTTCGGATGCGCTGTTTTTGGGCCGTGCGGATGTTCTTTTTGTGGCAAAAAATCAATACGGTCTCCACATTTGTGGCACAAATAGCTTGAATTAGCAATGTTTTGGAATGGTACAGCAGCTAGACAACTGGGAGTTGAACAAAATACCTCATTTTGCCTCACGTTAGCCGTACAATTGCTATTTCTGTGTTAATTCTTCAAATTCATTGTTTTTCGTGACGCGGTATGACTTTAAAATTACAAATCTCAAGAACCAGTTATGCAAATGTGAAATAAAAGAGTTCTGCAGATGTCCCGTGAGTTTGGGCACGTTTTGACCCCATTGGTACGAATCTACGACTTACGGATTCTGAGATCCCGCGATAGACCTTAAACCATGAAAACGGACTTTGTGCAATGTGACCTTGACCTACTTTCATGAAAGTAGGTCAAACTGTGAAGAAGGTGTCTGGGACCTTTCCTTGTACCGGAAAATGAAAACTGGTAATAACCGGATGAGTTAGACGCATTTGAAATATTGCAAAATCTGACTTTGAAAGGCTCTGTGACCTTGAAAAATAGGTCAAGGTCAATTTTTTCAAAATGATTCTCTTGTATTATTGTAAGCTACGTATAGGAATTTTTTGAGAAATTTTCGAAGACTTTTTTCTTAAGTGCGAAAGCAATGTAAACACTAGTAGACGGCAACCGCAGGGCGGTGACGAAACTTCACCACCCATCAAGGTACCAGTACTGGTACAATGTAACTGGTGCATGGGTGCAGGGTCATGTCCCCGACTGCTGGGAATCCTTTGGTGCCACTTTCGAGCCTCTAACCTAATTTTCCGCGACGGGTGGAATTTTTTTCGAAAAATGCAAAAACGGAGGTTTTTTGCACTTCGCGGGCTGAGAAATGATTCGATTTTCCTAATTTTTTCAGGAAAAGTTGCTCTACTGGTCTCTGTGAGTGCGACATTAAGACATTTAACCCAGCAGCCCCCGCAACAATTCTGACCGGAAAGCCTGTTTTCCTATCTTTTAACATGCAAATGCCGCGAAATGCCGTGATGGCAGCATTTGGGCCTGTGGGACCTGTGAGACAGCCTGGAATGACATATATACATGAGAAATAGGGGGGGGGGGGGGTGTTGCGGGCTGCAATTGAGGGGGGGGGGGGTCAGAGAGACATCAAAATGCAGCAAACACTGGAAAATGTGACAAAATTGTGTTTCCCGCCTAATTCTGGGCATACAGCCATGTGTCATCCATAGTAATATTATTCTATCACAATCTAACCCATTTCCATGTAATTTGGTGGCCTACAGATTAAATAAGTAATTAAATTGCATTTGTCAACCAATCAGAGCACAGCTTTGATTCACTGCGGGCCCGCACGGTATCCAGGAAGTGGTCTTATGGTACACTAATCGGGATAAAACGACCAGGCTTTCTCTCATTGGTTGAGAAATAAGAAAATATTATGAGTTTAGTTAGCAGAGATGAACTGCCATGAGTGTAGGTGGACAAATTGTGGCAATTTAATAGAATGCCCCCTGCATGTTGCAAAGATCTGGGAAAAGCTGCATTGTGAACTGAATTATTTTATCAAGGAGGCAAATGCGTGTCGTCTGCTCTCGTCTGCTAGAATGGAGTCATCTGCAAGCAATTGAGGCTGCGGGCCACTGATCTACAGTAGAGATGGCTTGAATTTGAAATATTATGGCCTGTTACGGCATCTGGCCTAGTGCGTTTTCAAGAATCACCTGTTGTTGGGTCTTTTCGCCCGTTGAATGGCAAATAAAAGAAAACAAACACAAAATCAATGTATTAAAAGCTTTATTCTGTCTTCCTGGTCCGTCAAACGCTTCAGAGGGCTTCAATTGACCTTGCTATACGTCCTGTATTGATGCTGTTGCTACAAGGATGACACATCTGTCCTGAACCAGGTGTACACATGAAATCACACACCGGAGAGAAACCCTTCGGATGCGCTGTTTTTGGGCCGTGCGGATGTTCTTTTTGTGGCAAAAAATCAATACGGTCTCCACATTTGTGGCACAAATAGCTTGAATTAGCAATGTTTTGGAATGGTACAGCAGCTAGACAACTGGGAGTTGAACAAAATACCTCATTTTGCCTCACGTTAGCCGTACAATTGCTATTTCTGTGTTAATTCTTCAAATTCATTGTTTTTCGTGACGCGGTATGACTTTAAAATTACAAATCTCAAGAACCAGTTATGCAAATGTGAAATAAAAGAGTTCTGCAGATGTCCCGTGAGTTTGGGCACGTTTTGACCCCATTGGTACGAATCTACGACTTACGGATTCTGAGATCCCGCGATAGACCTTAAACCATGAAAACGGACTTTGTGCAATGTGACCTTGACCTACTTTCATGAAAGTAGGTCAAACTGTGAAGAAGGTGTCTGGGACCTTTCCTTGTACCGGAAAATGAAAACTGGTAATAACCGGATGAGTTAGACGCATTTGAAATATTGCAAAATCTGACTTTGAAAGGCTCTGTGACCTTGAAAAATAGGTCAAGGTCAATTTTTTCAAAATGATTCTCTTGTATTATTGTAAGCTACGTATGGGAATTTTTTGAGAAATTTTCGAAGACTTTTTTCTTAAGTGCGAAAGCAATGTAAACACTAGTAGACGGCAACCGCAGGGCGGTGACGAAACTTCACCACCCATCAAGGTACCAGTACTGGTACAATGTAACTGGTGCATGGGTGCAGGGTCATGTCCCCGACTGCTGGGAATCCTTTGGTGCCACTTTCGAGCCTCTAACCTAATTTTCCGCGACGGGTGGAATTTTTTTCGAAAAATGCAAAAACGGAGGTTTTTTGCACTTCGCGGGCTGAGAAATGATTCGATTTTCCTAATTTTTTCAGGAAAAGTTGCTCTACTGGTCTCTGTGAGTGCGACATTAAGACATTTAACCCAGCAGCCCCCGCAACAATTCTGACCGGAAAGCCTGTTTTCCTATCTTTTAACATGCAAATGCCGCGAAATGCCGTGATGGCAGCATTTGGGCCTGTGGGACCTGTGAGACAGCCTGGAATGACATATATACATGAGAAATAGGGGGGGGGGGGGTGTTGCGGGCTGCAATTGAGGGGGGGGGGGTCAGAGAGACATCAAAATGCAGCAAACACTGGAAAATGTGACAAAATTGTGTTTCCCGCCTAATTCTGGGCATACAGCCATGTGTCATCCATAGTAATATTATTCTATCACAATCTAACCCATTTCCATGTAATTTGGTGGCCTACAGATTAAATAAGTAATTAAATTGCATTTGTCAACCAATCAGAGCACAGCTTTGATTCACTGCGGGCCCGCACGGTATCCAGGAAGTGGTCTTATGGTACACTAATCGGGATAAAACGACCAGGCTTTCTCTCATTGGTTGAGAAATAAGAAAATATTATGAGTTTAGTTAGCAGAGATGAACTGCCATGAGTGTAGGTGGACAAATTGTGGCAATTTAATAGAATGCCCCCTGCATGTTGCAAAGATCTGGGAAAAGCTGCATTGTGAACTGAATTATTTTATCAAGGAGGCAAATGCGTGTCGTCTGCTCTCGTCTGCTAGAATGGAGTCATCTGCAAGCAATTGAGGCTGCGGGCCACTGATCTACAGTAGAGATGGCTTGAATTTGAAATATTATGGCCTGTTACGGCATCTGGCCTAGTGCGTTTTCAAGAATCACCTGTTGTTGGGTCTTTTCGCCCGTTGAATGGCAAATAAAAGAAAACAAACACAAAATCAATGTATTAAAAGCTTTATTCTGTCTTCCTGGTCCGTCAAATGCTTCAGAGGGCTTCAATTGACCTTGCTATACGTCCTGTATTGATGCTGTTGCTACAAGGATGACACATCTGTCCTGAACCAGGTGTACACATGAAATCACACACCGGAGAGAAACCCTTCGGATGCGCTGTTTTTGGGCCGTGCGGATGTTCTTTTTGTGGCAAAAAATCAATACGGTCTCCACATTTGTGGCACAAATAGCTTGAATTAGCAATGTTTTGGAATGGTACAGCAGCTAGACAACTGGGAGTTGAACAAAATACCTCATTTTGCCTCACGTTAGCCGTACAATTGCTATTTCTGTGTTAATTCTTCAAATTCATTGTTTTTCGTGACGCGGTATGACTTTAAAATTACAAATCTCAAGAACCAGTTATGCAAATGTGAAATAAAAGAGTTCTGCAGATGTCCCGTGAGTTTGGGCACGTTTTGACCCCATTGGTACGAATCTACGACTTACGGATTCTGAGATCCCGCGATAGACCTTAAACCATGAAAACGGACTTTGTGCAATGTGACCTTGACCTACTTTCATGAAAGTAGGTCAAACTGTGAAGAAGGTGTCTGGGACCTTTCCTTGTACCGGAAAATGAAAACTGGTAATAACCGGATGAGTTAGACGCATTTGAAATATTGCAAAATCTGACTTTGAAAGGCTCTGTGACCTTGAAAAATAGGTCAAGGTCAATTTTTTCAAAATGATTCTCTTGTATTATTGTAAGCTACGTATAGGAATTTTTTGAGAAATTTTCGAAGACTTTTTTCTTAAGTGCGAAAGCAATGTAAACACTAGTAGACGGCAACCGCAGGGCGGTGACGAAACTTCACCACCCATCAAGGTACCAGTACTGGTACAATGTAACTGGTGCATGGGTGCAGGGTCATGTCCCCGACTGCTGGGAATCCTTTGGTGCCACTTTCGAGCCTCTAACCTAATTTTCCGCGACGGGTGGAATTTTTTTCGAAAAATGCAAAAACGGAGGTTTTTTGCACTTCGCGGGCTGAGAAATGATTCGATTTTCCTAATTTTTTCAGGAAAAGTTGCTCTACTGGTCTCTGTGAGTGTGACATTAAGACATTTAACCCAGCAGCCCCGCAACAATTCTGACCGGAAAGCCTGTTTTCCTATCTTTTAACATGCAAATGCCGCGAAATGCCGTGATGGCAGCATTTGGGCCTGTGGGACCTGTGAGACAGCCTGGAATGACATATATACATGAGAAATAGGGGGGGGGGGGTGTTGCGGGCTGCAATTGAGGGGGGGGGGGGGTCAGAGAGACATCAAAATGCAGCAAACACTGGAAAATGTGACAAAATTGTGTTTCCCGCCTAATTCTGGGCATACAGCCATGTGTCATCCATAGTAATATTATTCTATCACAATCTAACCCATTTCCATGTAATTTGGTGGCCTACAGATTAAATAAGTAATTAAATTGCATTTGTCAACCAATCAGAGCACAGCTTTGATTCACTGCGGGCCCGCACGGTATCCAGGAAGTGGTCTTATGGTACACTAATCGGGATAAAACGACCAGGCTTTCTCTCATTGGTTGAGAAATAAGAAAATATTATGAGTTTAGTTAGCAGAGATGAACTGCCATGAGTGTAGGTGGACAAATTGTGGCAATTTAATAGAATGCCCCCTGCATGTTGCAAAGATCTGGGAAAAGCTGCATTGTGAACTGAATTATTTTATCAAGGAGGCAAATGCGTGTCGTCTGCTCTCGTCTGCTAGAATGGAGTCATCTGCAAGCAATTGAGGCTGCGGGCCACTGATCTACAGTAGAGATGGCTTGAATTTGAAATATTATGGCCTGTTACGGCATCTGGCCTAGTGCGTTTTCAAGAATCACCTGTTGTTGGGTCTTTTCGCCCGTTGAATGGCAAATAAAAGAAAACAAACACAAAATCAATGTATTAAAAGCTTTATTCTGTCTTCCTGGTCCGTCAAATGCTTCAGAGGGCTTCAATTGACCTTGCTATACGTCCTGTATTGATGCTGTTGCTACAAGGATGACACATCTGTCCTGAACCAGGTGTACACATGAAATCACACACCGGAGAGAAACCCTTCGGATGCGCTGTTTTTGGGCCGTGCGGATGTTCTTTTTGTGGCAAAAAATCAATACGGTCTCCACATTTGTGGCACAAATAGCTTGAATTAGCAATGTTTTGGAATGGTACAGCAGCTAGACAACTGGAGTTGAACAAAATACCTCATTTTGCCTCACGTTAGCCGTACAATTGCTATTTCTGTGTTAATTCTTCAAATTCATTGTTTTTCGTGACGCGGTATGACTTTAAAATTACAAATCTCAAGAACCAGTTATGCAAATGTGAAATAAAAGAGTTCTGCAGATGTCCCGTGAGTTTGGGCACGTTTTGACCCCATTGGTACGAATCTACGACTTACGGATTCTGAGATCCCGCGATAGACCTTAAACCATGAAAACGGACTTTGTGCAATGTGACCTTGACCTACTTTCATGAAAGTAGGTCAAACTGTGAAGAAGGTGTCTGGGACCTTTCCTTGTACCGGAAAATGAAAACTGGTAATAACCGGATGAGTTAGACGCATTTGAAATATTGCAAAATCTGACTTTGAAAGGCTCTGTGACCTTGAAAAATAGGTCAAGGTCAATTTTTTCAAAATGATTCTCTTGTATTATTGTAAGCTACGTATAGGAATTTTTTGAGAAATTTTCGAAGACTTTTTTCTTAAGTGCGAAAGCAATGTAAACACTAGTAGACGGCCACCGCAGAGCGGTGACAAAACTTCACCTACTGCAGAACCAGTAACTCGAAATTGACATAGGTAGATGAGCAAGTAAAAAGTACGAGGAAAAGATGCAGGAATCCGACTGCAATACATTGCAGTACAGGCAAGTATGCAAAGAGAAACACATAGACCAGTACATAAACCAATACATGAGCCAGTACATGGACCACCAGTACATGGACCACCGGTACATGGACCACCAGTACATGGACCACCAGTACATGCACAAGTACATGCACCAGTACAATGAATCAGTAGAATATACCAGTACAATAATCAAGTACTATGAATCAGTACAATGTACCAGTACAATGTACCAGTGCAATGTACCAGTACAATTTACCAGTACAATGTACCAGTACTTGGACCACTGTACATGTACCAGTACATGGACCAGTACATGGACCAGTTACTGTAGGATGAAAACATTTCAAATGACTGCAATTTCTGAAAACATAAATTTTTCACGGTCCGGCGATCTTTTAAACCGTGAGAGACACAAGAAAATGTTCAATTAATAAGCCTAGAGGAGAATATGGGCTTTCCAAATCTGTTTTCAGATTCTCTGTATCTTAATTAGGACCGGAGTCACGGAAGATTGAAATTATGGCATGATTCAGAAGTATGGACTTTCAGATATCCCTGAAAATATGCAGTTTTTAAGTTAAAATCACTGTAGAACCAAAACGGTTCAATGAAAATCTATATAATCCGGGAGGATTATGTAAATAGAAGCTAGAAATATGTCCAGACAGGTTCATCAAAATAGGATGATTTCTTCCTTGTCAAAATATTGATATGTTGTGTAAATATGACAAAAAACATGAAATTTTCAGGGTCCGGCGATCTTTTGAACCGTCGGCGATACGGC
The DNA here is from genome assembly GCA_026936325.1 of Platynereis dumerilii. Taxonomy (NCBI): domain Eukaryota; kingdom Metazoa; phylum Annelida; class Polychaeta; order Phyllodocida; family Nereididae; genus Platynereis; species Platynereis dumerilii. The sequence goes on along the minus strand of JAPTHN010000001.1, from coordinate 178,054,462 downwards.
AAAATGTTTAATATATGAAGCCTAGAGGAGCATTTGGCCTTCCCAAATCTGTTTTCAGATTCTCTTTAACTTAATTAGAAGCAGAGCTACAGCCATTTGAAGTTACGCTATCATTAAAAAATGTAAAAAAAATATTGTACATTTTTCCACCTTGTGACCTTTATGGTGCAACGTAGGTCAACTTGAGGACCTTGAAAATTTACAAGGAGCCTTCAGAGTATTGTAGCAAGTATGTCTGCCATTTTTGTAACAATATCTTCATTTCTTCTATGTTAAAAAAATCAAATGTCAAACAAGTAAAATTTTTTGTCATGTTTAACCTTGAATTTGACCTTGAAGAACATTTTCTAGGTCAAAATAAATATGATTTTTAGAATGGCAGTGTGTGACAAAGGGGGGGTCAGCCATGCATTGTAACCCTGTAGAATCAATATTTCCTTGTAAAAAACGCAGAAATGTGTCATTTTTTAACATTTGTCGGTTAGCAATATTTAAGAAATTTTCATAAATCCGGAGAAAGAGGTAGTTAAAATATGATTAGATATTATGAATGAATAGGCCAATGTTCACCTGTCACTAAAAAATCACGCTGATATCTTAAAAATTACATGGTAAAAAAAATTGCTGAAAATGGCTCTTTTTTTAACTTTTTTAGGTCAAATGACCTTGAAAAATGAGGTCAAGGTCAAATTTAAAGCTCTGTATGGGCTTATTAGGTGTATGTTTGGGGGGGTTTACTATAACATGTTAGTAGATAAAATCGATATTTCAAGGTCAAATTCTCAAGGTCACCGGTTTTGGTGACGCGGTATGACTTTAAAATTACGTAACTCAAGAACCGGTACCCAAAATGAAAAATAAAAAGCGCCGCAGATGTCCCGTGAGTTTGGGCACGTAATGGCACCATCAGTATGACTCTACGACTTACGGATTCTGAGATCCCGCGATCAACCTCAAACCATGAAAACGGACTTTGTATAATGTGACCTTGACCTACTTTCATGAAAATAGGTCAAAGTGTGTAGAAAGTGTTTGAGACCTTTCCATGTACCAGAAAGTGAAAACCGGTAATAACTGGATGAGGTACATGCATTTCAAATATTGCGAAATCCGACTTTGAAAGGCCCTGTGACCTTGAAAAATAGGTCAAGGTCAATTTTTTCAAAATGATTCTCTTGTATTTTTGTAGGCTACGTATACGAATTTTTTGAGAATTTTCGGAAGAAAAAAGTCGGAAAGAATAAAAATAAATAATAATACCGATTACAAGAAACTTCACCTATGTGTAGGTGAAGTTTAACTAGTAGACGGCCACCGCAGAGCGGTGACAAAACTTCACCTACTGTAGTACCAGTAACTCGAAATGCACACCGGTAGATGAGCAAGTAAAAAGTACATGGAAACGTACACAGGAATCCTACATAATTATGTGATACATTGCAATACATGCAAGCATGCAAAGAAACACACAAACATATGAGTGCATGAACCAATACATGACCCAGTACATCGACCATAGGACATACACCAGTACATGCACCAGTCCATGCACCAATACAATGTCATGCACCAGTACATGCACCAGTACATGCACCAAATACAATCACCAAGTACATGAACCAATTACATGCACCAGTACAATGTACCAGTACAATGTACCAGTACAATGCACGAGTACAATGTACCAGTACAATATACCAGTACAATGTACCAGTACAATGCACCAGTACATGGACCAGTACATGGACCAGTGCATGGACTAGTACATGGACTAGTACAAGGACTAGTAAGGACCAGAAGGGTGAAAACTTTTCAAATGACTGCAATTTTTGAAAACATAAATGTTTCAGGGTCTGGCGATCTTTTAAACCGTCAGACACACACAAAAATGTTAAATAGGAAGCCAAGAGGAGAATGTGGGCTTTCCAAATCTGTTTTCAGATTCTCTGTAACTTAACTAGGACTGGAGTAACGGCAGATTTAAATTATGGTATAATTCAGAAATATGGACTTTCCGAAATCACTGAAAAAATGTAGTTTTTAACTGAAAATCACTCTGGAACAAAAACGGTTCCATGGAAATATATATAACTTGGCAGGATTATGTAAACGGAACTTAGAAATATGTTCAATTAGGTTCATCAAAGAAAGATGAATCCTCCTTCGTCAAAATATTGATTTATTGTGAAAATTTGAAAAAAAGGTGAAATTTTCAGGGTCCGGCGATCTTTTTAACTGTCGGAGCTACGATAAAACAATCAGAAAAGGAAAACTAGAGGAGAATTTGGCCTTTCCAAATCTGTTTTCAGATTCTCTGTAACTTAAATAGGACCGGAGATACGACCGATTGAAATAACGCTTTCTTTGAAAAATGTGAAAAAATATCGTAAATTTTTTGCTCGTTTTTCAACCTTGTGACCTTTACAGTGCAAAGTAGGTCAATCCGAGGACCTTGAAAATTTACAGGAAGCCTCTAGAGTATTGTAGCAAGTATGTCTACCATTTTTGTAACAATATCTTGATTCCTTCTATGTGTAAAAAAATCAAATGTCAAAGTAGTACATTTTTTTGTAATGTTTGACCTTGAGTTTGACCTTGAAAAACATTATCTAGGTCAAAATAAATATGATATTCTGAATGGCAAAAGGTGAAAAAGGGGGGGTCAGTCATGTGTTGTAACCCTGTAGAATCAATATTTCTCTGTCAAGAACGCGGAAATGTGTCATTTTTTAACGTTTGTCGGTTAGAAATATTTCATAATTTTTCATAAATCTGGCAAACTAGTTAGACAAAATATGATTAGATATTACAAATAAGCTGGTCAATGTTCATCTTTCATCTGTAAATCACGCTGATATCTTGAAAATAACATGGTAAAAAAAATTTCTGAAAATGGCACCTTTTCTAACTTTTTCGTGGCAAATGACCTTGAAAAATGAGGTCAAGGTCAAATTTAAAGGTCTGAATGGGCTTATTAGGTGTATGTTTGGGGGGGTTTACTATGACATGTTAACAGATTAAATCGATATTTCAAGGTCAAATTCTCAAGGTCACCAATTTTGGTGACGCGGTATGACTTTAAAATTACGTAACTCAAGAACTGGTACTGCCAATGGAAAATGAAGGGTCCTCGCAGATGTCCCCTGAGTTCGGGCACGTTTTGGCGCCAACGGTATGTCTCTACGACTTACTGATTTTGACGCACAGGGGAAGACCTCAAACCATAAAAATGGACTTTGTACAATGTGACCTTGACCTACTTTCATGAAAGTAGGTCAGCTTATGTAGAAAGTGTGTGGGACAACTCCCTGTACGGGAAAGTAAAAACCGGTAATAACCGGATCCGGTACATGTATTTGAAATATTGCGAAATCCGACTTTGAAAGGCTCTGTGACCTTGAAAAATAGGTCAAGGTCAATTTTTTCAAAATGATTCTCTTGTATTTTTGTAGGCTACGTACACAAATTTTTTGAAAATTTTCCGATGAAGTTTATCGGGAAGAATAATAATAATAAATAATAAATAATAAATAATAAATAATAAATAATAAATAATACCGAAAACAAGAAACTTCACCTATGTGTAGGTGAAGTTTAATAAGAAAAATAATACCGAAAACAAGAAACTTCACCTATGTGTAGGTGAAGTTTAACTAGTAGACGGCCACCGCAGAACGGTGACAAAACTTCACCTACTGCAGAACCAGTAACTCGAAATTGACACAGGTAGATGAGCAAGTAAAATGTATGTGAAGAAGATACAGGAATTCCACTGTAATACATTGCAGTACAGGCAAGTATGCAAATAGAAACACATAGACCAGTACATAAACCAATACATAAACCAATACATAAACCAATACATGCACCAGTACATGCACCAGTACATGCACCAGTACATGCACCAGTACATGCACCAGTACATGCACCAGTACATGCACCAGTACATGCACCAGTACATGCACCAGTACATGCCCCAGTACATGCCCCAGTACATGCCCCACTGCCCCAGTACATGCACCAGTACAATGAATCAGTACAATGTACCAGTGCAATATACCAGTGCAATGTACCAGTACAATGTACCAGTACAATGTACCAGTACATGGACCAGTACGTGTGCCAGTACATGGACCAGTTACTGTAGGATGAAAACATTGCAAATGACTGCAATTTCTGAAAACATAAATTTTTCAGGGTCCGGCGATCTTTTAAACCGTCGGAGATACAAGAAAATGTTCAAATAGTAGACCAAGAGGAGAATATGGGCTTTCCAAATCTGTTTTCAGATTCTGTGTAACTTAATCAGGACCGGAGTCACGAAAGATTGAACTTATGGTATGATTCAGAAATATGGACTTTTAGATATCCCTGAAAATATGCAGTTTTTAAGTTAAAATCACTGTAGAACCAAAACGATTCAATGGAAATGTATATAATCCGGGAAGATTATGTAAATAGAAGCTCTAATTATGTCCAGACAGGTTCATTAAAATAGGATGATTCCTTCCTTGTCAAAATATTGATATATTGTGAAAATTTGACAAAAAACATGAAATTTTCATGGTCTGGCGATCTTTTTAACCGTCGGCGCTACGGCAAAATGTTCAATATATGAAACCTAGAGGAGAATATGGCCTTTCCAAATCTGTTTTCAGATTTTCTCTATCTTAATTAGGACCGGAGCTACGGCCGTTTGAAATGACGCTATCTTTGAGAAATGTGAAAAAAAATCATAAATTATTTGCTCGTTTTTTGACCTTTTGACCTTTACAGTGCAACGTAGGTCCATCCGAGGACCTTAAAAATTTACAAGGAGCCTTCAGAGTATTGTAGCAAGTATGTCTGCCATTTTTGTAACAATGTCTTGATTTCTTCTATGTTAAAAAAAATGAAACGTCCAAATAGTAAAATATTTCAACATGTTTGACCTTGAGTTTGACCTTGAAAAACATTTTCTAGGTCAAAATAAATATGATTTTCAGAATGGCAGTGTGTCACAAAGGGGGGGTCAGCCATGCATTGTAACCCTGTACAATCAATATTTCCTTGTCAAAAACGCAGAAAAGTATCATTTTTTAACATTTGTCGGTTAGCAATATTTAAACAATTTTCATAAATCCGGGGACAGAGATAGTGCAAATATGATTAGATATTATAAATAAGCAGGCCAATGTTCATCTGTCACCTAAAAATCATGTGGATATCTTGAAAATAACATGGTAAAAAAAATTGCTGAAGATGGCTCCTTTTCGAACTTTTTCGGGTCAAATGACCTTGAAAAATGAGGTCAAGGTCAAATTTAAAGGTGTGTATGGGGTCTCTATATGTATATTTGGGGGGGTTTACTATGACATGTTAGTGGCTAAAATTGATATTTCAAGGTTAAATTCTCAAGGTCACCGGTTTTTGTGACGCGGTATGATTTTAAAATTACGTAACTCAAGAACCGGTACTGCCAATGGAAAATAAAGGGTCGGGCAGGTGTCCCGTGAGTTTGGACACGTTTTGGCACCATCGACATGACTCTACGACTTACGGATTCGGCGGCACAGGAATCAACCTCAAAACATGAAAATGGACTTTGTACAATGTGACCTTGACCTACTTTCATAAAAGTAGGTCAAACTGTGTAGAAAGTATCTAGGACCTTTTCATGTACAGGAAAGTGAAAACCGGTAATAACCGGATGAGGTACATGTATTTGAAATATTGCAAAATCCGACTTTGAAAGGCCCTGTGACCTTGAAAAATAGGTCAAGGTCAATTTTTTCAAAATGATTCTCTTGTATTTTTGTAGGCTACGTATACAAATTTTTTGAAAATTTTCCGAAGAGGTTTATCGGAAGAATAATAATAATAAACTAGAAGACGGCCACCGCAGGGCGGTGACAAAACTTCACCTACTGCAGAACCAGTAACTCGAAATAGACACAGGTAGATGAGCAAGTAAAAAGTACGTGGAAATGATACAGGAATCCTACTGTAATACATTGCAATACATGCAAGTATGCAAAAAACATATACCCGTATGTAAACCAATACATGAGCCATTAGGCTACATGCACCATTGGACATGCACCAGTACATGCACCAGTACAATGTACCCAAGCAATGGACCAGTACAAGCCCCACTGAGTACATGCACCAGTAGTCCAGTACAATGTATCATACAGTGGACCAGTACATGGACTGGTACATTGACCAGTATATGCACCAAGTACATGCTCCAGTACATGAACCAGTACTTGCACCAGTAGTCCAGTACAATGTACCAGTGTATTGTACCAGTACAATGTACCATTGAAAAGGTTAGGTTAGGGTTAGGGTTAGGGTTTGGGTTAGTGCTAGAGTTAGGGTTAGGGCTAGGGTTAGGGCTAGGGTTAGGGTTAGGGCTAGGGTTAGGGTTAGGGTTAGGGCTAGGGTTACCAGTGCAATTGACCAGTGCAATAGACAAGTGCAATGGGCCAGTACATGGACCAGTACATGGACAAGTACATTGACCAGTACATTGACCAGTACATGGACCAGTACGTGGACCAGTGCATGGACCAGTCATCATTTATGTACGAACTTAACCATGCACTGGCAATGGCAAATTGAAAATGTGGCTGGATAGCCCATTTAGCTCCGCCTGCAACTATTTTTAGGCAAAAAGTAGTTATATAATGAGGCATGGTGGCCTCCAGGCTACATGCACCATTGGACATGCACCAGTACATGCACCAGTACAATGTACCCATGCAATGGACCAGTACATGCCCCACTGAGTACATGCACCAGTAGTCCAGTACAATGTATCATACAGTGGACCAGTACATGGACTGGTACATTGACCAGTATATGAAGTACATGCGCCAGTACATGAACCAGTACTTGCACCAGTAGTCCAGTACAATGAAAGAGTGTAATGTACCAGTACAATGTACCAGTACAATGTACCAGTGAAAAGGCTATTGGGGTTAGGGCTAGGGTTAGGGTTAGGGTTAGGGTTACCAGTGCAATGGACCAGTACATTGACCAGTACATGGACCAGTACATGGAACAGGACATGGACCAGGACATGGACCAGGACATGGACCAGTATATGAACCAGTATATGAACCAGTATATGAACCAGTGTATGAACCAGTATATGAACCAAGTACATGCTCCAGTACATGAACCAGTACTTGCACCAGCAGACCACTACAATGTAAGAGTGTAATGTACCAGTACAATGTGCCAGTGAAAAGGTTATTAGCGGTTAGGGTTAGGGTTAGGGTTAGGGCTAGGGTTAGGGCTGGGGTTAGGGTTAGGGTTACCAGTGCAATGGACCAATGCAATGAACCAATGCAATGGACCAATGCAATGGTCCAATGCAATGGACCAGTACATGGACCAGTACATGGACCAGTACATGGACCACTACAGATATGATCAATTGAAATGATGGTACAATTCATTAATATAGACTTCAGAAATTCCTTGAAAAATGTGGTTTTTAACTTAAAATCGGTCTAGAATCAAAACCATTCAATGAAAACATATATAACTTTCCATGACTATGTTAACAGAAGTTATGGATAGGTGTAGAGAGGTTCATTGCAATAGGATGATTCCTTCCTTGTAAAAATATTGGTATATTGTCAAAATTTGACGAAAAACATGAAATTTTCAGGGTCCGGCGATCTTTTATACCGTCATAGCTACGACAAAGTGTTCAGAAAAGGAAAACTAGTGGAGAATTTGGTCTTTCCAAATCTGTTTTCGGATTCTCCGTAACCTACTTAGAACCGGACTGACAGTAGAATGAAATTACGGTACAATTCAGAAATACGAACCTTAGAAGTCACTGAAAAAATGTAGTTTTTAACTTAAAATCTCTCTGGAACAGAAACGGTTAGATGAAAATATATATAACTTGGCAGGATTATGTAAACAGATGTTAGAGATATGTCCAGACAGGTTCATTAGAAAAGAATGATTCCTTCCTTGTCAAAATATTGATATATTATGAAAATTTGTCAAAAAACATGAAATTTTCAGGGTCCGGCGATCTTTTTAACCGTCGGAGTTACGACAAAACATTCAGAAAATGAAAACTAGCAGAGAATTAGGGCTTTCTAAATCTGTTTTCAGATTTTCTGCATCTTAATTAGAACCAGAGCTACGGCCGTTTGAAATTACACTATCTTTGAGAAATGTGAATAAATATCATAAATTTTTCGTTCGTTTTTCGACCTTGTGACCTTTACAGTGCAACTTAGGTCAATCCGAGGACATTGAAAATTTACAGAAAGCCTCTAGACTATTGTAGCAAGTATGCCTGTCATTTTTGTAACAATATCTTGATTCCTTCTATGTTAAAAAAAATGAAACGTCCAAATAGTAAAATATTTCAACATGTTTGACCTTGAGTTTGACCTTGAAAAACATTATCTAGGTCAAAATCAATATGATATTCTGAATGGCAGTAGGTAACAAAGGGGGGGTCAGTCATGCATTGTAACTCTGTAGAATCAATATTTCCCCGTCAAAAACGCAGAAATGTGTCATTTTTTTTCATTTGTCGGTTAGCAATATTTCGAAATTTTTCATAAATCCGGACACTGAGGTAGACAAATTATGATTAGATATTATGAATGAACAGGTCAATGTTCATCTGTCACTTGTAAATCACGCTGATATCTTAAGAACAACATGGTAAAAAAAATTTCTGAAAATGGCACCGTTTCAAACTTTTTTGGGTCAAACGACCTTGAAAAATGAGGTCAAGGTCAAATTTAAAGCTCTGTATGAGGTCTATACATGTATATTTGGGGGGGTTTACTATGACATATTAGCAGCTAGAATCGATATTTCAAGGTCAAATTCTCAAGGTCACCACTATTAGTGACGCGGTATGACTTTAAAATTATGTAACTCAAGAACCAGTACTGCCAATTGAAAATAAAGAGTCCGGGCAGCTGTCCCATGAGTTCGGGCACGTTTTGGCAGCAACGGTATGTCTCTACGACCTACGGATTTTGCGCCACAGGAATCAACCTCAAACCATGAAAATAGAATTTGTGCAATGTGACCTTGACCTACTTTCATGAAAATAGGTCAAACTATGTAGAATGTGTGTGGGACCTTTTCATGTACCGGAAAGTGAAAACCGGTAATAACCGGATGAGGTACATGTATTTGAAATATTGGGAAATCCGAATTTGAAAGGCTCTGTGACCTTGAAAAATAGGTCAAGGTCAAAATTTTCAAAATGATTCTCTTGTATTTTTGTAGGCTACGTATACGAATTTTTTGAAAATTTTCCGAAGAGGTTTGTCGGGAATAATAATAATAATAAATAATAATACCGATTACAAGAAACTTCACCTATGTGTAGGTGAAGTTTAATAATACCGATTACAAGAAACTTCACCTATGTGTAGGTGAAGTTTAACTAGTAGACGGCCACCGTAGAGCGGTGACAAAACTTCACCTACTGTGATACCAGTAACTCGAAATAGACGCAGGTAGATGAGCAAGTAAAAAGTACGTGGAAATGATACAGGAATCCTACTGTAATACATTGCAATACATGCAAGTGTGCAAAAAACATAGACCAGTACGTAAACCAATACATGAGCCAGTAGGCTACATGCACCATTGGACATGCACCAGTACATGCACCAGTACAATGTACCCATGCAATGGACCAGTACATGCCCCACTGAGTACATGCACCAGTAGTCCAGTACAATGTATCATACAGTGGACCAGTACATGGACTGGTACATTGACCAGTATATGAAGTACATGCGCCAGTACATGAACCAGTACTTGCACCAGTAGTCCAGTACAATGTAAGAGTGTAATGTAACAGTACAATGTACCAGTGAAAAGGTTATTAGGGGTTAGGGTTAGGGCTAGGGTTAGGGTTAGGGCTAGGGTTAGGGTTACCAGTGCAATGGACCAGTGCAATGGACCAGTACATGGACCAGTTCATGGACCAGTACATGGACCAGTACATGGAACAGGACATGGACCAGTATATGAACCAGTATATGAACAAGTATATGAACCAGTATATGAACCAGTATATGAACCAGTATATGAACCAGTGTATGAACCAGTATATGAACCAAGTACATGCTCCAGTACATGAACCAGTACTTGCACCAGCAGACCACTAAAATGTAAGAGTGTAATATACCAGTACAATGTGCCAGTGAAAAGGTTATTAGCGGTTAGGGTTAGGGTTAGGGTTAGGGCTAGGGTTAGGGTTAGGGTTAGGGTTACCAGTGCAATGGACCAGTGCAATGGACCAATGCAATGGACCAATGCAATGGACCAATGCAATGGACCAATGCAATGGTCCAATGCAATGGTCAAATGCATTGGACCAGTACATGGACCAGTACTTGGACCAGTACAGATATGATCGATTGAAATGATGGTACAATTCATTAATATAGACTTCAGAAATTCCTTGAAAAATGTGGTTTTTAACTTAAAATCGGTCTAGAATCAAAACCATTCAATGAAAACATACATAACTTTCCATGACTATGTTAACAGAAGTTATGGATAGGTGTAGAGAGGTTCATTGCAATAGGATGATTCCTTCCTTGTCAAAATTTTGGTATATTGTCAAAATTTGACAAAAAACATGAAATTTTCAGGGTCCGGCGATCTTTTATACCGTCATAGCTACGACAAAGTGTTCAGAAAAGGAAAACTAGTGGAGAATTTGGTCTTTCCAAATCTGTTTTCAGATTCTCCTTAACCTAGTTAGAACCGGAGTGACAGTAGATTGAAATTACGGTACAATTCAGAAATACGAACCTTAGAAGTCACTGAAAAAATGTAGTTTTTTACTTAAAATCTCTCTGGAACAGAAACGGTTAGATGGAAATATATATAACTTGGCAGGGTTATGTAAACAGATGTTAGAGATATGTCCACACAGGTTCATTAGAAAAGAATGATTCCTTCCTTGTCAAAATATTGATATTTTGTGAAAGTTTGACAAAAAACATGAAATTTTCAGGGTCCGGCGATCTTTTTAACCGTCGGAGTTACGACAAAATGTTCAGAAAATGAAAACTAGAAGAGAATTTTGTCTTTCCAAATCTGTTTTCACATTCTCTGTATCTTAATTAGGACCGGAGCTACGGCCGTTTGAACTTACACTATCTTTGAGAAATGTGAAAAAACATCATAAATTTTTCTCTCGTTTTTTGACCTTGTGACCTTTACAGTGCAACGTAGGTCAATCCGAGGACCATGAAAATTTACAGGAAGCCTCTAGAGTATTGTAGCAAGTGTGCCTGCCATTTTTGTAACAATATCTTGATTCCTTCTATGTTGAAAAAAATGAAACGTTCAAATAGTAAAATATTTCAACATGTTTGACCTTGAGTTTAACCTTGAAAAACATTATCTAGGTCAAAATGACTATGATTTTTAGAAAGGCAGTGTGTGACAAAGGGGGGGTTGTCATGCATTGTAACCCTGTAGCATCAATATTTCCCTGTCAAAAACGAGGAAATGTGTCATTTTTTTAAATCTGTCGGTTAGCTATATTTAAAAAAATTTCATAAATCTGGCAAAGGAGGTAGACAAAACATGATTAGACATCCTGAATGAACAGGTCAATGTTCATCTGTCACCTGGAATTCACACTGATATCTTGAAAATAACATGGTAAAAAAAATTGCTGAAAATGGCACCTTTTCAAACTTTTTTGGGTCAAATGACCTTGAAAAATGAGGTCAAGGTCAAATTTAAAGGTCTGTATGGGGTGTATACATGTACATTTGGGGGGGTTTACTATGACATGTTAGCCGCTAACATCAATATTTCAAGGTCAAATTCTCAAGGTCACCAATTTTGGTGACGCGGTATGACTTTAAAATTACGTAACTCAGGAACCGGTACTGCCAATGAAAAATAAAGACTCCCGCAGGTGTCCCGTGCGTTTGGGAACGTAATGGCACCAACGGTATGTCTCTACGACTTACGGATTATGAGCCGCAGGGGCACATCTCAAACCATGAAAATGGACTTTGTACAATATGACCTTGACCTACTTGCATGAAAGTAGGTCAAATTGTGTAGAAAGTGTCTGGGACCTTTTCATGTTCCGGAAAGTGAAAACCGGTAATAACCGGACCCGGTACATGTATTTGAAATATTGCGAAATCCGACTTTGACGGGCTCTGTGACCTTGAAAAATAGGTCAAGGTCATTTATCTCAAAAACGTATTCTTAGATTATTGTAGGCTACGTATACATATTTTTTTTAGATTTCCCCGATGACGTTTTTTCTGGCGGAAAAATAATAATAATAATAAATAATACCGATTACAAGAAACTTCACCTATGTGTAGGTGAAGTTTAATAAGAAAAATAATACCGAAAACAAGAAACTTCACCTATGTGTAGGTGAAGTTTAACTAGAAATGAGTAACTGCAAGCAGTAACAAAACTTCACCTAGAAATATTGGTCGAAACGAAAAAACGAAATGACAGAAGTAATTTGAAAAGTTCAACAGTAATTTGAAAAGTAATTTGAAACGTAATTTGAAAAGTAATTTCAAAGTGATTTGAAAAGTACTTGGAAAGTAATTTCAATAGTAATTTCAATGCAAAAGTAACATGTCAAGTAACATGACAAGTAAATAGACAAGTAAATTGACAAGTGCATTGACAAGTACATTGACAAGTACATTGACAAGTACATTGACAAGTACATTGACAAGTACATTGACAAGTACATTGACAAGTACATTGACAAGTACATTGACAAGTACATTGACAAGTACATTGACAAGTACTTGAATATTGTACATGTACCTGACCAATACCCGTAGACCATAAAATTGAAAATAGCACATTTTTGCACTGAAATTTGCCAATTGACCTTGAAAAATTAGGTCAAGGTCAAATGTGAAGGTCAATTTGGAGTGAATGGCAAAAAAAAATAGCAGTTTACTATAGCATGTTATCAGCCAAAATCGATATTTCATGGTGAAATGACGAAGGTCACCAATTTTGATGACTTATCAATGTTTAAAATTACGTAACTCATAATCCGGCCACGAAAATGCAACCACAATACACCCACAGATGTCCCGTTAGTCAAGCAACATTTTGCCACAATTTGGGCCACTTTGAATGAAAAACGTGCAATTGCATAAGAAAAAACCATAAAACACCAAAAGTGGTCATAGGGGACATTGACCTTGACCTACATTCGCGAAATTGAGTCAAATTATGTAAAAAGGGTTTTAAACAAACTTCCTCAAAGAACAATGAAATCCAGCAATAAACGAAAAAGTTATTGCCATTTGAAATTTTTTGAAGTCAAACTTTGAAGTGACCTCTGACCTTAAAGAATGGTCCGGGGTCAAAAAAACTCAGGGAATGTAATGAGGGCATATGAGGCTACGTTCATGAATTTTTTGAGGGTAGGTTAGGGTGAAAGAATAATAATAAATAATAACTAGAAATGAGTAACTGCAAGCAGTAACAAAACTTCACCTAGAAATATTGGTCGAAACGAAAAACGAAATGACAGAAATAAAGTAATTTGAAAAGTAATTTGAAACGTAATTTGAAAAGTAATTTCAAAGTAATTTGAAAAGTTGAAAAGTACTTGGAAAAGTAATTTCAATAGTAATTTCAATGCAAAAGTAACATGTCAAGTAACATGACAAGTAAATTGACAAGTAAATTGACAAGTGCATTGACAAGTACTTTGACAAGTACATTGACAAGTACATTGACAAGTACATTGACAAGTACATTGACAAGTACATTGACAAGTACATTGACAAGTACATTGACAAGTACATTGACAAGTACTTGAATATTGTACATGTACCTGACCAATACCCGCAGACCATAACCTGTACCAAGCCTGTACATAATTTCATAACTCTAGGTGAAATACTGAGGTAACAGTGAGCAATTCCAAAATGGCCGCCATTTTGTGTCAGACATTTTGAATTTCTCCACACGTGCGTGAACAATACCCACAAGCCAATACCTGTACCAAATTTCATAACTGTATTTGAAATACTAAGGTCGCAGTAGGCAATCAAAAAATGACAGCCATTTTGATTTAACTTGAAATATGAATTCTTCGTATAAGAAACATCTGAATGAGTACTTGAATCAGTCACAAACAAAATAACTATATGAAAATTGCATGGTGTTCAAGGTCACTGAAAATAGCACATTTTTGCACTGAAATTCGCCAATTGACCTTGAAAAATTGGGTCAAGGTCAAATGTGAAGGTCAACTTGGGGTGAATGGCAAAAAAGAATAGCAGTTTACTATATAATGTTATCAGCCAAAATTGATATTTCATGGTGAAATGACGAAGGTCACCAATTTTGATGACTTACCAATGTTTAAAATTACGTAACTCATAATCCGGCCAAAGAAATGCAACCACAATACACATGCAGATGTCCCGTTAGTCAAGCAACATTTTGCCACAATTTGGGCCACTTTCAGTAAAAAATGTACAATTGTATTCACTCCAACCATAAAACACTAAAAGTGACCATGGGGAACCTTGACCTTGACCTACATTCACGAAATTGGGTCACATTATGTAAAAAGGGTAAGGAACCAAGTACCTAAAAGGAAAATGAAATCCAGCAATAATTGAAAAAGTTATTCACATTTGAAAATTTTCAAAGTCGAACTTTGAAGTGACCTCTGACCTTGAAAAATGGTCCGGTGTCAAAAAAACTCGGGGAATGTAATGAGGGCATATGAGGCTCCCTTCATGAATTTTTTGAGGGTAGGTTAGGGTGAAAGAATAATAATAAATAATAAATAATAAATAATAATAAATAATAAATAATTACGAAAACAAGAAACTTCACCTATGGTAATAGGTGAAGTTTAACTAGAAATGAGTAACTGCAAGCAGTAACAAAACTTCACCTAGAAATATGGGTCGAAATGAAAAACGAAATGACAGAAGTAAATTGAAAAGTTCCAAAGTAATTTGAAAAGTAATTTGAAAAGTAATTTGAAACGTACTTGGAAAAGTAATTTCAATAGTAATTTCAATGCAACAGTAACATGTCAAGTAACATGACAAGTAAATTGACAAGTAAATTGACAAGTGCATTGACAAGTACATTAACAAGTACTTTGACAAGTAAATTGACAAGTACTTTGACAAGTACATTGACAAGTACATTGACAAGTACATTGACAAGTACATTGACAAGTACTTAAATATTGTACATGTATCTGACCAATACCCGCAGACCATAACCTGTACCAAGCCTGTACATAATTTCATAACTCTAGGTGAAATACTGAGGTAACAGTGAGCAATTCCAAAATGGCCGCCATTTTGTGTCAGACATTTTGAATTTCTCCACAAGTGCGTGAACAATACTCACAAGCCAATACCTGTACCAAATTTCATAACTGTATTTGAAATACTAAGGTCACAGTAGGCAATCAAAAAATGACAGCCATTTTGATTTGACTTGAAATATCAATTCTTCGTATAAAAAACATCTGAATGAGTACTTGAATCAGTCACAAACAAAATAACTATATGAAAATTGCATGGCGTTCAAGGTAATTGAAAATAGCACATTTTTGCACTGAAATTCGCCAATTGACCTTGAAAAATTAGGTCAAGGTAAAACGTGAAGGTCAATTTGGGGTGAATGGCAAAAAAGAATAGCAGTTTACTATAGCATGTTATCAACCAAAATCGATATTTGATGGTGAAATGACGAAGGTCACCAAATTTGATGACTTACCAATGTTTAAAATTACGTAACTCATAATCCGGCCATAGAAATGTAACCACAATACACCCACAGATGTCCCGTTAGTCAAGCAACATTTTGCCACAATTTGGGCCACTTTGCATGAAAAACGTGCAATTGCATAAGAAAAAACCATAAAACATTAAAAGTGGTCATATGGGACATTGACCTTGACCTACATTCACGAAATTCTGTCAAATTATGTAAAAAGGGTTTTAAACAAACGTCCTAAAAGAACAATGAAATCCAGCAATAAACAAAAAAGTTATTGCCATTTGAAATTTTTGGAAGTCCAACTTTGAAGTGACCTCTGACCTTGAAAAATGGTCCGGTGTCAAAAAAACTCGGGGAATGTAATGAGGGCATATGAGGCTCCGTTCATGAATTTTTTGAGGGTAGGTTAGGGTGAAAGAATAATAATAAATAATAACTAGAAATGAGTAACTGCAAGCAGTAACAAAACTTCACCTAGAAATATTGGTCGAAAATGAAAAAACGAAATGACAGAAGTAATTTGAAAAGTTCCAAAGTAATTTGAAAAGTAATTTGAAGAGTAATTTGAAAAGTAATTTGAAAGGTAATTTGAAAAGTACTTTCAAAGTAATTTGAAAAGTACTTGGAAAAGTAATTTCAATAGTAATTTCAAAAGCAATTGCAAAAGTAACATGTCAAGTAAATTGATAAGTAAATTGACAAGTACTTCGAAAGTACATTGCCAAGTACATTGACAAGTACAGTGACAAGTACATTGACAAGTACATTGACAAGTACACTGACAAGTACATTGACAAGTACTTGAATATTGTACATGTACCTGACCAATACCCGCAGGCCATAACCTGTACCAAGCCTGTACATAATTTCATAACTCTAGGTGAAATACTGAGGTAACAGTGGGCAATTCCAAAATGGCCGCCATTT
Source organism: Platynereis dumerilii (assembly GCA_026936325.1). NCBI lineage: Eukaryota > Metazoa > Annelida > Polychaeta > Phyllodocida > Nereididae > Platynereis > Platynereis dumerilii. The sequence goes on along the minus strand of JAPTHN010000001.1, from coordinate 178,037,761 downwards.
TGTGTCAGTCATTTTGAATTTCTCCACACGAGTGTGAACAATACCGACAAGCCAATATGTGTACCAAATTTCATAACTGTATGTGAAATACTAAGGTCACAGTAGGCAATCAAAAAATGACAGCCATTTTGATTTAATTGGAAATATGAATTCTTCGGATGAAAAAAACATCTAAATGAGTACTTGAATCAGTCACAAACAAAATAACTATATGAAAAATTACATGGTGTTCAAGGTCATTGAAAATAGCACAATTTTTCACTGAAATTAGCCAATTGACCTTGAAAAATTAGGTCAAGGTCAAATGTGAAGGTCAATTTGGGGTGAATGGCAAAAAAGAGGAGTAGTTTACTATAGCATGTTATCAGCCAAAATCAATATTTCATGGTGAAATGACGAAGGTCACCAATTTTGATGACATACCAATGTTTAAAATTACATAACTCAAAATCCGGCCATAGAAATGCAACTACAATACAGCTGCAGATGTCCCGTTAGTCAAGCTACGTTATGCAACAATTTGGGACACTTTGAGTGAAAAATGTGCAATTGCATAAGAAAAAACCATAAAACACTAAAAGTGACCATGGGCACATTGACCTTGACCTACATTCGTAAAAATGGGTCAAATTATGCAAAAGGGGTTCAGAAGGAAAATGAAATCCAGCAATAATTGAAAAAGTTATTTGCGTTTGAAATTTTTCAGAGTCCAACTTTGAAGTGACCTCTGACCTTGAAAAATGGTCAGGTGTCAAAAAAACTCGGGGAATGTAATAAGGGCATATGAGGCTCCATTCATGAATTTTTTGAGGGTAGGTTAGGGTGAAAGAATAATAATAAATAATAAATAATTACGAAAACAAGAAACTTCACCTATGGTAATAGGTGAAGTTTAACTAGAAATGAGTAACTGCAAGCAGTAACAAAACTTCACCTAGAAATATTGGTCGAAATGAAAAACGAAATGACAGAAGTAATTTGAAAAGTTCCAAAGTAATTTGAAAAGTAATTTGAAACGTAATTTGAAAAGTAATTTCAAAGTAATTTGAAAAGTACTTGGAAAAGTAATTTCAATAGTAATTTCATTGCAAAAGTAACATGTCAAGTAACATGTCAAGTAAATTGACAAGTAAATTGACAAGTAAATTGACAAGTGCATTGACAAGTACATTGACAAGTACATTGACAAGTACATTGACAAGTACATTGACAAGTACATTGACAAGTACATTGATAAGTACATTGACAAGTACTTGAATATTGTACATGTACCTGACCAATACCCGCAGACCATAACCTGTACCAAGCCTGTACATAATTTCATAACTCTAGGTGAAATACTGAGGTAACAGTGAGCAATTCCAAAATGGCCGCCATTCTGTGTCAAACATTTTGAATTTCTCCACACGTGCGTGAACAATACCCACAAGCCAATACCTGTACCAAATTTCATAACTGTATTTGAAATACTAAGGTCACAGTAGGCAATCAAAAAATGACAGCCATTTTGATTTAACTTGAAATATGAATTCTTCGTATAAAAAACATCTGAATGAGTACTTGAATCAGTCTCAAACAAAATAACTATATGAAAATTGCATGGTGTTCAAGGTCATTGAAAAAAACACATTTTTGCACTGAAATTCGCCAATTGACCTTGAAAAATTAGGTCAAGGTCAAATGTGAAGGTCAATTTGGGGTGAATGGCAAAAAAGAATAGCAGTTTACTATAGCATGTTATCAGCCAAAATCGATATTTCATGGTGAAATGACGAAGGTCACCAATTTTGATGACTTACCAATGTTTAAAATTACGTAACTCATAATCCGGCCCAAGAAATGCAAACACAATACACATGCAGATGTCCCGTTAGTCAAGCAACATTTTGCCACAATTTGGGCCACTTTGCATGAAAAACGTGCAATTGCATAAGAAAAAACCATAAAACACCAAAAGTGGTCATACGGGACATTGACCTTGACCTACATTCACGAAATTGGGTCAAATTATGTAAAAAGACTTTCTCACAAACTTCCTAAAAGGACAATGAAATCCATTAATAAACGAAAAAGTTATTGCCATTTGAAAATTTTTGAAGTCCAACTTTGAAGTGACCTCTGACCTTGAAAAATGGTCCGGGGTAAAAAAAACTCGGGGAATGTAATGAGGGCATATGAGGCTCCTTTCATGAATTTTTTGAGGGTAGGTTAGGGGGAAAGAATAATAATAATAATAAATAATAATAAATAATTACGAAAACAAGAAACTTCACCTATGGTAATAGGTGAAGTTTAATAATAAATAATTACGAAAACAAGAAACTTCACCTATGGTAATAGGTGAAGTTTAATAATAAATAATTACGAAAACAAGAAACTTCACCTATGGTAATAGGTGAAGTTTAATTATATCATTCAAGGCAACAGCCATAACACCGAGATTTCTAATTATAAATTCTGCATTTTTGAGATTAGGCTTCATTCAGGGATTTCCTCTACCAGTGGCAACAGCACTGTGGTTCTTTGTCTTTTATCAATGCCAAAACAAAAGTGAAAAATCAGTGTGGAAAGCAGGAAGAAACGTGTCAGGTTCAGACACTTAATCTTGAATCATTACTTTAACAATTTCCTTTCCCAAAGACAATTAAGATTGAAACAGAATCCATTACTGAGGTAAAAAGTGTACTCGATCAGTTGAAATGTAACCCATGTTTGGTAAACTCTTCTTATATACTTCTTCATGCTGATTAATGAGAGAATGCCCTTCATGGCCAACTACTGATATAATCATTGAAACTTTTCTTACTTCTTTATAATCTGAGTAGACAGATTTGAATTGTAGAAGCATCGTTTAAGTGCAGAGTAATAATTCATATCAAAAGAGCTTTTTCTTGTGGATAGCATGGGAACTTGGGGCTTTAAGGTGAAATCACACAAACAACACCGAATCACAGAAACAAAACTAAAAAAAAATTGCATGCCAGTCTGGTTCCTTATGCAATTCCTGGCTGACTTTATAAACAATACATCTTCTAATAAGTAATAAAGATTTGAGCTTTAAATCATGTTGCAACTTCAAATATGATGTATTTTTAAAATTTATCTTTGGAGTGTGGGGGATTTCACAAGGTTTTGTGCACCTTTTCTATGCATCTGAATTTGTATGACAAGGATAACTATAGCACAAGATTCTCGAACATATCATTGGTTGCTTCCTTCCAAGGATTTCTGTTTCAAATGTTGATCAGCAAGCCATGTGATGTTGCATTTGTGTCATATAGATGGATTGCTGAAAGGCCATGTTTGTACAGTATCATTTTCTTGGTGAGCAGCCACCATGATTCTGCAATATGAGATGTCTCTCTGATGTTCTATTGATGGCTCTGCTTCGTCAATAAATCCCATACTGTCCTAACAAGACTAAAGATATGCAATAAAGCTATCAACGGCACTCCATATTGCCAAAGATCTTGTTTGTGCAGAAGAAAATACTGTGGTAGCCACTTTGGCAAAAATAATTCGAGATAATGACCAAGTGAAGAGTGTGCACGTGACCAAGTCGGAAAAAAGTTGATGTTTAATTGATGCCAGCATATGATAAATGTGATTACCGTGATTGATGACATGATTAAAATGAATACATATCAACTCACTCAATTGTTTTCAATAGTTGCCATATTATGTGGCCTGCTATTTTCAGTTGACATTTCTATGGCAAGGCATATCTTTGGTATAAGCTTTTGCACAAGGGTGACCTACTTCTGCAGCTTCAGACTTTCCGGACCCTGCATAACACAGTGTCTGCTTGCATTTATTGCTCGTGGCCAAATAATGCAAGATTAACTTGCACCCTTCTTCTGCACCTGCTGCCGTTGTGCTGTTCTCTAACTGGGCTCATGAAGTCCTGATATAGTGAGACAGCAATAACTTGTTGACCAATAAAATCACAACTTCCCTTGTATTCAAAGGTTATGCCATCAAAAATGTTGGTTTTCAAAACAGAATTCAATAGATATAGCTAACAGTCTTTTATGTAGTAGTTTCCTTAAGTTATTACAGTAGAAAGTGAACTGGAGACTAGAAAATGAGACACCGTTTCACTTATATTTCTGAATAAATTATAATGGTAAATTATAATTATATGAGAAAAAAAACCTATTTCAAATAGCATTTTATACAAATGCCTTTTGTGCAGCAAGGCAAGAGACATCACAATTATAGAGAAAAATATTTCTGACTAAATTATATTTCTGAATAAATCATAATGGTAAATTATAATTATATGAGTAAAAAAACCGTTTCTAATTGCATTTTGTACAAATGCCTTTTGTGAAGCAAGGCAAGAGACATCACAATTATAGAGAAAAATATTTCTGACTAAATTATATTTCTGAATAAAGTATAATGGTAAATTATAATTATATGAGAAAAAAAACCTATTTCAAATTGCATTTTATACAAAGGCAAGAGACATAACAATAATAAAAAATATTTCTGAATAAATTATATTTCTGAATAAATTATAATGGTAAATTATAATTAAATGAGTAAAATAAACTGTTTCGAATTGCATTTTATACAAATGCCTTTTGTGCAGCAAGACAAGAGACAGAATAGTTATGGAGAATGTCAAGAGTTTGTTCCCAAAATCTGCTGTGTTTGTTTGCTATATATTCTGTATAACGAAATTCACTTATGTGAGGATATATATTATACTGCACTGACGACATAACTTTAAATCAATTATTTTGATTATCATTAATAACAATGATGCGGACAAATAGTTCTTGACATATAGACTGTTTTTTTCTCACAAATGGTGTTTTGAGTCTTTGACAATAATAATCATAATAATAATAATAGTTTATTTATATAGCGCTAGATTCAATTATATTGCTCTCCAGTGCTGTATCCAAAACATTATTTATAGTACTTTCTGAATAAATGAGTCTTCAAATGTCGCTTAAAGTTTTCCAGTTTTTCATGTTTCCTCAATCGTCTGGGAGGCTATTCCAGAGTTTTGGAGCCGATCTAAAAAATGCTCTGTCGACAAGAGTGTTGTGGTTTTTTACATCGCGGAGATTATGACCATTTTGTCTAAGAGTAAGCAGTTCTTGGAGGTACTTTGGAGCTTGCCCATTCAGCACTTTCCAGGTTAGAGTAAGGATCTTGTATTCGATACGTGCAGGGATTGGAAGCCAGTGGAGGTCGCGCCTGTGTTTAGAGACGCTATCATATTTACCGAGTCTATTTATCAGCCGGACTGCACTGTTCTGGGCTATTTGCAGTTTGTTCTCTAAGGCCTTATTGACTCCAAAAAGTAGGCTGTTTCCATATTCCAGGTGGGGTGTGACTAAGGCATTCACAACTGTCTTTACTTCCTCAGTTGGCAAGCATTTGCCAATTTTTGCAATGTTCCTAATGTTGAAGTAAACACTACGACACATTTTGTTGACATGTTTTTCCATCGACATATTTGCATCAAACATAGCACCAAGGTTGCGCACACAGGGTACACTTTCTATCTTAGAATTGTCTACAATTATTGAGCAGTCTTTTAAGCTGTTTAACTTTTTCCTAGAACCCATGATAAGGAACTCAGTTTTTTCAAAGACTCCACATATCCTAGCAATCTAGTCGTCCCAAGTTTCTTTGACCAAGTAACAGCATCCCATAGTTTACTGCGCTGGCATGCCTTTGGTGGGTGCTAGACATTCTTAAGAACGTAGAACAGAGTGCTACTTCTGAGTCAGCAGATTTTAGCATGGCGCTATAAGGTGAAACATTAAAAGCCAAAATGAGCATGAATTTTAGTCTTGGAAGAGGAGCCTCCAAGCAGCATAATTGTCTATTATGTTCACCATCATAGCTGACGCCAAATTCAATTGAAACAATCACTGAGAAGGTATACATGAACATCAGGGTATTTGATTTTGTGAAGACTTTTGAAAGGATATGTGGAGTCTTTATAGGATAATTTCCGCATCTGCATTCTTTTATTTTGCTGAGGTGCCTAGGAATTATGGACTATAATTGGTTTGTGAAGTGAAAGTTGCCAAGCTCAGCTCAACCAAAAGGGGATTCTACTTCACGGCAAATGTGCTTTTAGTGTCCCTTATCTTTGTACTCATCATCAGATCATAGCTGTTTCTGATGGCAAGATTGGGAAAACTTAGAACAGGTGTGGTGCTACGCATGTCCATATTTAGTTCCTGATTCGCAGGATCTCAATTATATCGGAAAAGAGAGCATGAATCATCAGATTGAGTTTCTTACCTTAAAAAAAAACTGTTATCAATACTTACAATTCTTTATTATTATGAACCTTGGTATCTCTACTTGCTTTAAACAGAAAGAATCAATAAGAGACATGATTGACAGAAGCCTCATTGTAAAAACAATGATAATTTCTAGAGTACCTTCATGATTTGCACACTTCAAATTTTAAAATCCATCAAAAATCCTTGGCATTTCCACTCAGTGCCCATGACCTGCACTTTTATGTACTCTAAAAGCATCGCTGTCCATTCTCTGGGGTGTTGAGTGCACTTGATCTTCCAAAGCCAACTTCTAATTGACACTGCTTAGGTTTTTGCTTTAGTTCATATACCAAATTACATCAATGGACTGGGGCATTAGGTGTCTGCTTTACCAAAAAGCACCAGGAGTAGGCCAAGTGTATATTGGCCGCTTGAACTTATACAATATACAGTGTATATCTGAAGGGGCGTTTTATCAGAGGTGAGAGTGTTGGTTGATAACTGGTCAACAGATTTCGGTCAGTATCTTTTTGTAAATTGCAGAAATTTAAGGAATATTTGGTATGGATGTTTGTTGCACTAATATATTGTATTAATGATAGTTTTTCTGGCTCTGCCTTTCTGGTGTTGCACTTAGGTCTCAATGTATCACAGACTTACCTGTTTGCCTAAACAGATTGAGTCTGTCAATATTAATAACTTGGCCTTCAAAATACAAAATGCTTCCTATTGTCTGTAATGAAGTTTTTTAGGATAAGGGAACTTAACTGGCTACTAGGAACTTATGTCCATTGAGGCTTAGTGGAGGTTACTAAAAAGGGGTAATCGAACCGTTTTATGCAATTTTTTTTTATAATCTTATTGAATATGTGTGCAAACATATGTTTCGCTTGAGCAAACCTGCAGTGTGATTATTATGTAATGCATTAAAGAAATTATAACATAAGCATTTAAGGGGACATTCTTAGTAGCCAGCTAAGTTCCCTTATCCTGAAAAGCTTCATTAGGTATCTCAACTTTTCTTCGGTTTTTATGAGACAAATTTATATGTGTAACGGTTAATATTTGTGATTGTACTTATTCTCTGTATCATTCTTTCATCAATCCATATCCATATCATTTCATTTCATCTCATTTTATGTCACCTTGGGTGCCCAAAAAACAGTCTCTTGATTTTCTCTGGGCATCACTCTAACATCATAACTATAATTTCGCATTTTAATTGTAATGATGAATATTTTGTAATCGATGTTGGAAAAATAAATTATCTATCTGTCTGGAACAATTATCTTCCAGTACTAGTTCTGCAAGTCCAGGATTCTGGCATGAACCCTTCATTTTGAGTTTTTTGTGAATCTACTTTAAATCATGTTGTTTGCTCTTCAGTTATCATTATCTCAAATAATTGCAATACAAATGTGGCTCCTACTTGCACATTGCACAGGCAGGATCATTGTAGATGCAGAGTATTTCTCATTGTTTTATGAATATTGTTTGTAGCTTGAGACTTCTTGGTGATGCAACCTTCTCACTTTACTGAAAATCTTATGGAAATATGGTTAATTGGATAGTGAGTAATGGAAAATCGACTATCCTGTCATATTTTCTTGGCACCTGTCGTGTCTCTCATTCCTTGCATTGCAATTGCTGTGATCTATGGATGGATTATCAACATGCATAGGATCATATCAAGGCCTATTTACAACCGATCGAGGGGAGAAATTGACGCTTTCAAACCCTGAAATATCCTGATATGGATAATAACAGAAAACTCAAAATTTCATGTTGTCAAGCCAAATCGCTGAAATCATTAGTCTATATTGTCAAATTTAGCTGAATTGAATTTCCTACTAAGAATTAAGTACATAAGGAACAATTTCCTGTTGAAAATGAGAATATTGGCAGGTTTTCATGATGTGATAGCCTTGCTGCAGAGACATACAAATCTGCACTGTATATATGGCAATTAAATATAAATTTTTCACACTTTGCCATTTTCAGACACCACCAAATTTCAATGAAGGTTGTATTTTGTTATCCTGAAAGCCAATTCCACACTTGGGATCATACTTTTAAGTCTTAGAGCCATACTGATATTTAATCTTCCTATCTTAAAATTTCACAACACCATTAAAAAACATTCGGTGCGCAGTCATTTGTGGCAGAAAATAATCAAGTTGGCATTCACTTTAAAGTTCTCTTTCTCACAAATCCAGCCAAACTATTAATAATTCTATGCACCCTTAGGATTATTGTCCAGATGCTGCATCTCTTCTTCAAATTTATACTCACAATCTTTGTAAATATGGGCCATTATGATCTTACTGACAATTTGAGGAAAAAACATGTTGTGCGGTCCCTGCCGCTCCAAGTAAGCTTGGTGCAGTAATGCAGGATGTAAAGCCCTATCACCAAACACTTGATAGACAATGCACCCTGAGGATTATTGTCTGCCCCTCATTTTTCACACGCTTTTGTTGTATTATTCCCTTGTGCCATACTGGAAGCTCTGTTACATTTTTCCAAAAATTTTCGAAAAATCTAAGATTGCCTTACAGCTTTGAAGTTATTTGAGATGTGCCTTATTTTGGTCATTCATGGTTATGTATTATATTTTGAATTTTTAATATCATGGAAGTGTGCCTTATTTTATTAGAATTCAATTTTGCAAAATATTAAAATTTAGATGAATTATTTCAGCTGTTTAGCGTGACAACATGAAATTTTGAGTTTTCTAAAATCCTGCAAGCTCCAATGTCATTGTAAGTATAGCTTCCTGGTACTCAAATTTAAGCAAATTTTCTCCTGAGATCAATGGTATAAATATTATTATATGTCGAATAATAAGTGAGATATTTATAACCGCGATTTCGGAAAAGGACATTTTTCGAAAATATTCGGCATAAACCGAGTGGCTTTGGGGGACCACTTAGACTTGGAGGATCTTTCTTAAATTTTAACTGTGTGTTTATTTTACCATTTCGCAGAAAACGAAGGGGTATGCGATATGAATTTAAGAAATTTTTTTTTTTTCGGCCACCCTACTGACTAGCCTTCTCTATATATATCATATAGTGCAACACACCATACATGATCTTTGGCACTCTTTTTATTTTGATTGTTTGAAGTTTTTTGGTCATAGCTTTTCTGAACACGAACATATTATCGGTTAATAATGTCTTCCTTATCACCAACAGTAATGAAATCATGATTGGAAACTGTGAATAGTGCCATATTATTGGATAGATGTAAAGGTTATAATTTGAAGATGGACCTTTGAAGATACATTGAAAAGTCAAATTCACTGCCATATGGTGTTCTTCGGATTTCAATGAAAATAACACAGTTTGCATGAACCATTTTAAAATCACTGGGTCAGGCAAGTTTTCATGCTTTCTTACTATACTGCTGAAGGAATTGGAGCAATTCACACCAGAGCATGTTTCTCTAAGACAAAAATTACCATCATTTTCACAGTATTCACAAATTTGCTGACAGCACTAAAACTGAACAAGCCTAGAAAACATCATTGCTAGTTTCCCGTACATGCCAGTAAAATCAAATTTTATGAGACTCTTGGTAAAAATAAACCAAGCCATCAATATTTCAATGGTGATCAGAAAGCTTGCCTCAATGAACACAATGATTGGATGGTGTCCTGCTCTAAACTTCCAGCAATCTTATTTTGGGTAAAAGTTCAAAGAACATCTGGAAAACAATTTAGTTATTTATTCATCCAAATATAATTATTGAACTTCTTTAAGCAGTTAATAACTGGCAGCATTCAAGGACAAGCTAAGAAAAATATATATATAACACAAAAGAGTATTGTAGGCACCAGACAAACAACTTAGAAGCAAGAGCAAATCTATATATATTCTTTTCAAGTAGTCACGCTGCAATTCTGGCATTCTGTAGATTTTGTTAGTATAGAGAAACACACTTTTTTCCAAAGTTGTAAATAAAATCCGTTTGTCTGAAGATGGTGTGATTTCCCCCGAATAAGAATGACTATACATTTCAAGTATTTCAAATACTTGTGACTCTTTGGTACATGCATGATCCAGGCATAGAGCGAAGATCGCACAAGCCAACCAGTGATAATGTGTAACTGCATGAGTAATATTTTAACAAACTGTGTCTCCTCATTGGTACAACAGATACAATATCTAAACGATAACTGTGTTTACTTTCTTGTGAAGGGCAATGAATCCAAGTAAACTTAATTCCCCAGTGTTTTTAAAATGAATTTGCCTTTCAAACTATCTGAACGCATTGCTATAGTACATTGTGCATAGGCGTATTTCGCAGGGGGTCAGGGCAAATGGCATATATCAGGGCAAATCCTGACCAATCAGGGCCGCGAGACAGCCGTCCCGTACGCCTATGACATTTTACCTTACGCTTAACATTTCTATAAGTAATTTTAGGCCTACCTAAGTCATCAAACTTAAAATGATGACTTGAAAAGCATGTGCAACTCAGAAGGACATGGTTTCATTGATCACGATCCAACTTTCCATCTGTTGAATGGAAAAGTGAATGGAGCACTGCTACTCCATGATGGAATACATCTCTCACAACCTGGAGTTGAAACTCTGGTTGCTAATTGTGGCATCACCACGAAAGGATCCCCTTACACCCCGAAGAGATACTCCAAACCCTCCCCCAAGTTGCTCTTCAGAGGTCATGAAAACCCTCTATCCAACTTTTACCCTGTCACCGGACTCAAACACAAAGGGAACTATTTTAATACCAGTGAAGCTGCCTACCAGTTTCAAAAGGCAAAGCTTATGGGCAATGAAAGGATTGCCAAACAGATCTTGACTTCGAAGGCTGGGATTAAAGCCATGAATCTCGGATCCAAAGTAACTGCAAATGAGGACTGGCAGACACAAAAGTCAAAGATAATGGAATCAGTTATCCATGCGAAACTAGCAGTCAGCAAAGATGCTAGGGACTCTCTGCTAAATTCTGGCACTTCAGAGATCATTGAGGACACTGGTCATCCCTTTTGGGCATGTGGCTCAGATGGGAATGGCCAAAACATGATGGGAAAGATCCTGATGATGTTTAGACGAAAGATGCGTGAGGACCCAACAATGTTCAAGGAACCAGCACGCAAAGAAAACACGAGATGGGCAACAAGAAACTACCAGCCGAGATGTTACAGCTGCGGTGAGGAGGGACACATCCGAGACCAATGCAGACACGGAAGCGAAATCTACTGCTGGACCTGTGGACGGACTGGACACAAGCAAAAGCACTGTCAAGCAAGGAGTCGAAGTGACCGCTACTATTACTACTAGGAGATCGGCCATGACCAGTCGGCCGCACTCAGTCAGCTGGAGATCAGAAGTGCACAAAAGCTAAGTACCAATTTTCCTCTTATTGATAATGATATCTTATTGAGTGAGAATGTAAACAATTCTCAAATAGATACCACGACAGATGTAACAAACAGTGTTAACCATGAGCTGCTGCTCAATGACAGGGAAAATGATGATGAAGATGAGTTAATGTTTAAGGAGATACAAGTCATCAGACATGAATATGCAAAGCATGTTGTCATTAGCCATCTAAATGTTAACAGTTTGGTATCAAAAATTGCAGAGATCAAAGAGTTGCAAAGAATTTGTAAATTTGATGTGTTGGTGCTGAGCGAGACAAAATTAGATGACTCATATAAACAAGATGTTTTGGATATTGATGGCTACACATGTGTAAGACAGGACAAAAGATCAAACAGCCGGGGCATATTGATTTATATTGCTAATGACATCACCTTCTCCTTAGGAAGTAATAGTGTAAGCAATGATGAGATAGAATGTCTATCAGTTGAACTCAATGTTGCAGAAGAAAAAATAATGTTATTAGGCATGTATAAAAACCCTAAGACAGATCCCATTAGGTTTAAAAGGTACTTTGAGGAGACTTGTGAACAAGTGTGTGATGCATATGAAAACATTATAATAATTGGTGATCTCAATTTTAATATGTTCCATGATAATATGCTGTCATCCTTGATCCCATCCTTTGGTCTTTCAAATGTCATTAAGGAAGCAACTTGCTGTAAGTCTAGCACTCCCACTTTGATTGATGTTATGTTAGTGACAAAAAGAAGGAAATTGTTGAAAAGCTTTTCAAAAAACACGGGGATAAGTGATTTTCATAATCTGATTGGCGGTGTCCTCAGAGTTCACAAGCCTCCCCCAAGAACTAAAGTTGTAACACTAAGAAAATTTTCCAAAATCAACTATAGCAAAGTGATAGGAGAAATATCCGAATCAAATTTAGTGCAACAAGTATTGGCTAGCCCAGATGCAAATGAAGCTTATGAAGCCATCATTGAGCAATTAAACAAAGTGTTGAGCAAACACGCTCCAAAGAAAAGGGTAGTGATAAGGAAGAAAGACTTCCCTTGTATGTCAAAGAAGTTAAGAAAAGCGATGTTCAGTAGGAACCAGTTAAGAAATAAGTATTTCAAGTCTCGCTCAAATGAAAACCTTGCACTTTATAGGCAGCAAAGAAACAATGTAAATGAAATTAAAAAGCAAGAAATAACCAAGTATTTTCAGGATAAATGTAAGCAAGGCACAAGGAACAAGGATTTTTGGAAAGCAATAAAACCAATGTTTTCAAAATCTAGGACAATATCAGATAGTATAACACTTCGAGAAAATGCTGAGTTAGTCTCTGATGATTCAAAAGTGTGTAGTATATTTAACACCTTTTTCAAAGACATAGGATCAAACATAGGATATGCAGAAAATAATAAAAGGCCAATGACTGATATCATTGCTCAATACAAAGATCACCTCAGTGTGAAGAAAATATCCCAGGAAATAAAGAAAAGTGATAACAGACAGTTCGTTTTCAGATTTGTTAGCTCTAGAGAAATTGTAAAAATAATCAAATCACTGTCTGGGAAGAAGGCTGCAGGATATGATGAAATTCCAGCTCTTTTTCTAAAAAAGATAAGTGTGAAACTTGTCAAACCACTCACGCTGTTGGTTAATAGATGTATATTAGAAAACACTTTCCCAAAGATGATGAAAAAAGCAAATATAGTGCCTCTGTATAAGAAGAAAGATAAGCTCAACAAAGACAATTACAGGTCAGTGAATTTACTACCTGTGCTATCTAAGGTATTGGAAAAAGTGTTATTTAATCAAATAATTGAATACATGGATCCTTTTCTGCATACTTATTTATCTGGATTTAGGAAAGGACACTCCTGTCAAGATCTTTTATTGAGAATGACTGAAGATTGGAGGGAAGCACTAGACAATGGCTTAAGTATAGGGGTAATTGCAATTGACCTCTCAAAAGCCTTTGATTGCATGCCACATGGGCTTCTGTTGGCTAAACGCTTATGAAATCTTACATAATGGAAAGAGAACAAAGAGTGAAGATAGGTGAAACAGTCTCAGACTGGATATGTAACATCAAAGGTGTTCCCCAGGGCTCAATACTAGGCCCACTTCTATTTAACATATTTATAAATGATTTTCTAAATGTAAAATTTAATAGCAAAGTGTACAACTATGCAGATGACAACACCCTATGTTGTGTTGACTCAGATATTGAAGCGCTCAAACACAAATTGCAATTAGACTCTGCAATCTATGGATTGGTTTGAAAAGAATAGCATGAAGGCAAATGCCAGTAAATTTCAATTAATGTTTCTCTCAAGAAGTCATGATTTTATGGGTGAGTCAATTGCAATAAATGACAACATTATTGACTCAACTAGGTCAATAGATATTTTAGGAGTTGAACTTGATAACAAGCTTAAATTAAATCTTCATGTAGATCAAGTCTGCAGTCAGGCAGGCAAGCAAGTAAATGCATTAAAACGAATAAAGCAATATCTGGACAAGTCAGGCAAGATGACTATCTACAATAGCTATATAAACAGTGTCTTCAGCTATTGTTCATTGATATGGATGCTTACAAGTAAGACAAACTTAGAAAAGTTAGAGAGAACAAACAAAAGGGCTATACGATTTGTTACTGGCAAAGGCCACTTAGATTATGAGACAATTTGCAAACAGGAGAACCAGTTGAACATCTACAGAAGATGTGTAAAAATGGCAGCAGTGACAATGTATAAAGTTAGTAACAAGTTAACCCCTAGATATGTATATGAGTTATTCAAGAAAAATGAGATTCAATATGAAATGCGAGATAATGAAAGATTTTCTTTACCAAATTACAAAACTGTGCATTATGGCAAACAAAGCATTCGATATTTTGGCCCTAAATTATGGAACAATATACCTGTTACCATAAAAAACAGTGCCTCGCTCAGCACCTTCAAATCTGGTATAGACAAGTGGCTGCTCAATTGTAACATCTCTGAGATCAGTTAACATCAAACCAATGTAACATTGCTACCGACGCTGCACCTTCTCTTTCTCTTTTGTTTCAGATGCAAACAGAATGCAGCTGACTCTGGGATAAACAGATTGGATTATATTTTTATAACTGTCATATACCGACCATGAATTGGACAATTAGATTTTATGGAAACCCATGTGAACATTGAACATTTTTGTGGAATATGGACACTTTTTTATTTTTCAATTTATTTTCCTATTTATCCATTTGTCGTACAGAAGTACATGTACTTTGTGATGAGAAACGACGTTAAATAAATATTTACATACAATACATACAAAAATAGGCAAGAAGTATTTCGATCAATTGCAGCCAATTTCTGTAACAAAAAGGTGAATCAATTCTGATCTAATTGTCAGCTAAAAGACTCATTTCCTTTTCTGGAAGAAGAAAGAAAATAGTCAACTCAAAAACCCTCCCAAAATATGTGGAAATGGAATTCATTTCCTTTGATGTAATAACAGGAATTTGTCAGCAGAAGACTATGTTCTTGCTATTTTTTAAGTTCTTTGGATTCAGTAATTCAAATGAACCCAGGATTTAAAAAGAGGCCAAGGCAGATGTTTTCAGTAGATGTACATCTACTGACAGGAAACAATGAACATTGCTCATGTCAGCAGAATCTATCAGTCCTACCTTCTCATCAGTGACATAACATGCAGCTACAGCGCTGCTGGTAAAGCAAGTGAAACAGTTGATGTTTTGCCATCGGGTAAAGAAAATCTGTTTGTTCCATTTATATAAACCTTTATTTGGGTCACTTCAGTTACTTAAACAAGGGTTTGTTTCTCACAATGAACCTGTTGATCCTTAGAAGAAACAATTCAGTGGCCATTTAGGCATTCAGGCATTGGACATCACTGTCTGTCAGATGTCGGTCTTTTCATTCAAAGAGGTTGAAGATTTAATTGACTTTCTAGGGCACGAAGGTAATTACTTTCTGGCCCAAAACTATATATGCAATAGCCAAACAGCACATTTGTCTCTGTCTGTTAGGTTTGCATCCGTCAATTTCAAGCAAATTACAGTTACTTAAGTATAACTTGAATGTGTTCTGCAATGTATGTGCTGTTTGCATTAAACTATAAGTTTCGTGTAATTAGGAAAAAATAGATTAAAGAATTTTAGATATTGTGTTCCGGGGGCTTTACATATGTGCACGCACCTATAATTAATACCCAACTTTTCCATGCTTTCATGAGTTAAAGACTGTGGTGGTGTATTGAATATTACGGAGTACGAAGTTAAGTCAATTAGTTTGGTAAAAATATACTGTAAGCCTTGAACGATGTATGTTCCCTGAACTGAAACAAACCAGGCAATTAAAAAAACAGAAATGAGGACCAGTAATAATATCTGTCATAATTATGTTGGTATATATATATATATTCAAGATATCTTTTTTATATATTTCACAATTCATTCAAGTCAACTTGACTGAGTCTCCCATGATATTTACTAATATGTTTTGATGATTTCATTCTACTCTTGAGTATTGGCATCAATACATTCCAATAAAAAACATTTTGACTCCATGTAAAATATGACAACATGCCATACTATACATTTAGCAACCTCAAAGGACAAACTTGAACACAAAGTGCAGATAATCTGTTATTACATTTCTGTTCTAATTTCCTAAAGACCAAATACTGTTGATCCTTAAATAGTGGCCTGTTGTGTGCTGCTGCTCTTTTAGATTCTATTCAAAGGCCTTCTTGTTGCAAGTTGGTCAAAGGTAACGGTGGGATTTAGAGACTGTGCCATGAGATTGCAAAGGCCCCAGTGGATGGGCATCATTAGCTTAAAAGCCATCACTGCCTGAAATATGGAAAGTTGTTGACTCCCGAGACTTAAAAGGCCAACTTATGTCAAGTTACGAGCCTAAAAAGGAACATCCCTTTGTTCTTTGGGCTTCTATCTTTCTCTGCGTTCATATTATTTTCCTACAAGTAAGGCGCTAAAAAGAGGAATATTAGAAATCTACAAAGGGAAGGAGGCTGCAAAGGAAAGCCATTGACTGAGATTCAATGAGACATAATTTGGAATAAACCATTGGGCATTAGGGTTGTTGTGCCACTTGGTCAAATATTTGGAATATCTGATATCACCATGCAAATTGTCTGATTGGCAGACTTTCGCCGGTTCAACAAACTGAATATTAAACCCAAAAACACAACTCTTGAACAACAGGACCTTCCTGAAGTAATTCTGTTGTTAGGCTTCACGGAGGAATTTCTACCTCCAGTGTCACTAGTTTTGTTTTCTCGTCGATGACAAAAAAGAAAAGAAAAATCAGCAGGGAAATTGGAAAAACCAGAGGAAAGGAGTCAGGTTCAGATACCTAATCTTAAATCAATACTTTAACAGTTTTGTTTCCTCGAGGCAATTAAGATTGAAAACAGAGTCCATCACTAGGGTAGAAAGAGCACTCAGTCAGATGAAATGTAAGCTACATTTGGTTAATTCTAATCTTCTCAGGCTGTAAATGAGGGAAACCTGTCATGACCAACTGCCGATAAAATAATTGAAATCTTTCCAACTTTCTGTTAATCGGGATCTGAGTGTAATTGAATGAGATTTCATATGATTTTTTCATCTTGGTCATAAATACATAGACAACAGCCACTTACATGCAGGTAGGTCTTGATCTGCAGTAAGAAACAACATGTGCCATCAAAGGAAGTAACAGACTAAGAACTTTTTATATTTTTCTTTGATTTCATCATGTGCCATCAAAAGAAGTAACAGACTAAGAACTTTTTATATTTTTTCTTTGATTTCCTTTGTTTTGTCATGTTCGTTATCGCCTTCCTCATTGATTGATTTGTATTGTAAGAAATGATTTCAACATAAAACACTGTGATGCAGTATAGAATTTCTTAAAAGGACAATGATAACTATCTCAAGATTGACAAACATTGCTTGGATTCTTTGACTTCCGAGGATTTTCTTCAAATGCTAATAAGCGAGCCACTCTGTACTGCATTAAATCATGAATATAGATATAGTATAGAAAGGGTATGTTTCTTATTTGTGCAGTGTCAATTTCTTGTTGAGCAGCCACCAGGATTCTGCAACTGGAGATGTCTCTCTGATGTTCTATTAATGGTGTATTGAGATGATGTGCATCATCAATAAGTTTCATACTTCTAACAAGACCATAGATAGTTATCAGGTGCACTCAATATTGACAATGATCTTGTTTGTGTATCTGGAAGTACTGTGGTAGCCACTTTGGTGGCAATGATTTGAGATAATGACCAAGTGAAGAGTGTTACGTGACCAAGTGGGTAACAATTCCTTGCATTTATTCAAGTATGTATATTGTTGAATGATGGCTGTGAGGATTTACATGAATACAAGGACTTTGTCTTAATCATTTGCCTACTTTACAAAAATTGCTTTACTATTTTGTAAACTGACCCAATTGCCTTCAATTCAAGACATCTGGGGCTGTCTAACATGTAAAAGCAGACAGAACTAGAACATTTGTTATTCTTAAAAACAAAATATGCTCTGCTTTTAATTGTTCCTATTTCCATGGCAAGACACAGGTGGTGGACTGGCGATATATATTACCTCAAAGGTAACCGGAAGGCTTCAGACTTTCCAGACCCTTCATTACACAAGAGTCAGCTTGCATGCCTTTGTTGTTCAACTTGCACCCTTCTTCTGCTTCTGCTGTAATTGTGCTGTTCTCTAACTTCTTTAAAAAAGGATTCAGTGTTACAGTGACATCATTTAGTGACTTATAACATCCCATATATATTTTCACACCCATTGCATACACAAGGTTAAGTAACATGTTGTATACAATTATTTTTATTTAAATCAGAAAAATGGTCAAAAGAATGGCCATTGGTTTCTGGCCCAAAAATGAGCTTGGCCTCAGCTCTTTAAAGGTCCAAAGCCAGTCCATTGATGTAATTTGGTATCTGAACTAAGGCAAAAACAAAATAAGCTGTGTCAATAAGAAGTTGGCTTTGGAAGATCAAGTGCATTTGACACCCAAGAGAATTGACAGAGACGCTTTTAGAGTACATAAGAATGCAGGTCATTGGCACTGAGTGGCAATGCCAAGAATTTCTGATGGATTTTAAAATTCAAGCGTGAAAATGTGCAATCATGAAGGTGCTATGGAAAGAATCATTGTTTTCTGCAATGAGGCTACATGTACTGTCAATCATGTCTCTTATTGATTCTTTATGTTTAAGGCTATTAGAGTTACCTAGGATCAGAATGAGTGAATGATTCAAATTTAAATTTTCTTAGTTATTCGGAATAAAATTGTAAGCTTTAATAACTAGATTTTTTAAAGGTAAGACACTCAGACTGATGATCCATGCTCTCTTTTCCAATATCCTTATGAATCAGGAACTAAATATGGACATATGTAGTGCTACGCCTGTCAATTTTCCCAGTCTTGCCATCAAAAACACCTATGATCTGATGTTGAGTATAAAGATTTGGGGAACTAAAAGCACATTTACTTGTACTTCACAAACTGATTCACTTCACAAACCAATCTCAGTCCATATGTCCCGGGGAACCTCAGCAAAATAAAAGAAGGCAGCCTTAGAGATGATCTCATAAGACTTCACATAATTATCCTTTAAGTCTTCACAAAATCAAATATCCTGATTTACACTTTCTCAGTGATTGTTACAATTGAATTTAGCATCAGCTATGATGGTGAACATAGTAACAAAAATTCGGCTTGGAGGCTCTTCGTTCAAGATTATAATTCATTCTCATTTTGGCTTTTAATGCTTCACCCGATTGTCACTGTGCTATGCTAAAATTTGCTGACTCAGAAATAACACTCTGTTCTACGTTCTTAAGAATGTCTAGCACTCACCAAAGGCATGCCAGCGCAGTAAACTATGGGATGCTGTTACTTGGTCAAAGAAACTTGGGACGACTTGCAACACATTGTCAAAAAACTCAAATCACCATTTGTGAGAAGAAAACAGTCTGTATGTCAAGAACTTTTTATCTGCATCTCTGTTATGAATGATAATGAGAATAATAGATTTAAAGCTATCTCATCAGTGCAGTATATATCCTCACATTGGTGAATTTCAACATACTGAATATCTATAGCAAGCAGAAACAGCAGATTTTGGGAACAAACTCTTGATATCCCATATCATCCTTCCTATATTATTAGTCACAGTTTGGATCATTTTGTTTATTTTTATGCACATCGCCAATTCTGCATTGGTTACATCATGGTATACATCAATCTGTCTCCCTGCCCCCTAGACAGTGCCACACCTTAGATTGCTTTATTTATTGTTAGCTCCACCAACTTTTCATTCAAATGTATTCAGTATCTATTCTTCTTTCTGTCCATTACTTACCAAGCTACTGCAAATGCAAACCATTTGACTGCTTAATTCCCCATACCAAAGAGCTGATTTTGGCGAAGATTCAACTTTTTCTTTTCAGATCTCTTACATAGCTGATGCCAAATTCAATTTTACAAATCACTGTGAAAATAATGATCTACCCCATAAAGATATTTTTTGTTTAAATTTATGTGAAGCATTTAAGTGTAAGTGAAGCATTTATGGGATCATTTCAGTGGCTGCCTTCTTATATTTTGCTGAAGTGCTCAGCAGTTATGGACCATTATGGACTATAATTGGCTTGCAAAGTGAAAAGTTTCCAAGTTCAGCTCAACCAAAAGGGGATTCTAATCCACTGTAAAGGGCTTTTATTTCCCCGCATCTTTACACTCAACATCAGCTCATAGCTGTTTCTGATGTAAGACTGGGAAAACTGACAGGTGTTGTACTATAGATGTTCATATTTAGTTCTTGATTCATAAGTATTCAGAGCAACACAACTTTTTTTTTGGCTGTGGTATTATATATATGATCTTTATTCACAAATACAAAATTTGTACAGCAAGCATTTTTGTTTACAATTAAAATAGAGCAATAAAAACAGGTGAGACAATGGTCTTATTAACAGATAAAAACAAATTTAAAATGCCATTATGGCCTAATTCATACAAATATCATCAATTATACAGGACAACTCATCATTATTTAAGATATCACAGTAGGCATGACCATCCCTAATTGAGATCAGTTCTTTCAAGCTATGTATTTTAACTTTATCACAGTCAGACATATTATTTAAACTCACTAAACTACTGAGATCAGTCATCGCATCATTACATTGACTTATAATTTTTTTGTAATTACAACTAGCAATTGACATAGGATTATTTAGACATTGACTAGATACTGTTCTAACAATAATATTCTCTGAAGACAGACAATTTTTAATAAACTTAATAAAACGACATTTCAACTGAGTATGCAATGGTAAGGAATCTGAAAGCCACTCTACAATATTGCAATGAGTCCTATAATTGATATTCCAGAGTACTCTTAAAGCTTTTCTCTATGAGACACACAAGTCTTCCACTGCTGTACTATAAAGATCCCATATCGATGAACCATAAAAAGAGCAGCAATATTGACGGAATACTTTACATTTTAAATAGGAATACATGTGACCAAAATCAGCCATAAATAAATTCTTCCAAAAACAGCCTATTGCTTGTTTTATACCACTTACATTATCTACTGTAGATACTAAAAATGTCTGAAGCCCCCCCCCTCCAAATATTGGAAGGAAAGCATCTTCTTTGGCGTCCTAAATTTTCAAATGTATAAATATAAAATTTGACTTGTGTCATTCATCCACATAACAACTTCATGGGTTCACCTAACTCAATAGCATGAATGATCTGAAATACCAATGGTGATTTTGAAATCTTTTGTTGTGATCGATTTTCCCATTTAGGAAATTCAATGAACAGATGTGATCACAGTCATATTCTTCAGCAGAGGCTGAATATTCTGGTATGACATGTTTAACTGCACAAACTCTGCAGAAAACCATAGATACCAACCATAGCATCAGAAATGTTCATTTCCACACATCGGCATTTTCTTTCAAGGACACATGGCCAGTGCTCTAAAAGCATTTCTGGGGTGTCGAGGGCACTTGACCTTCTGAAGCCGAGTTTTCATTGATACTGTTTACATTACATTTTTTGTGTTATATATCAGACAAAAAATTATACATCAATGGATCGAGCATTAGGTGTCTGCTTTACACTGACTGAGCACAGTCTGCTGTAGAAGCAGGCGAGCGAGCGTGGCTGCAGATTGATGAAATTCAAGTCAAATTGGGTATCAAATTGGCATCTGGGTCAGTGGAACTGCTGCCCTTAAAGTCCGCGCTGTTGCCTGTCAGGTCCACGCCCACTACTGTATCATGTGCCTTACCAAAAGTCATCGGAGTACTGGGATGTATTAGCCACTTGACCTTATCTGAAACAGCTACTAATCATATTTTGGAGTTTCCGGTGACGTCTAGTTTACAGATTTTTAGCACTCTTCGAGGATTTTGATATAAAGATTTCAATGCTTTGGTCAATTTGCAGGCTGGCCAATACTGATTGAGTCAGGGAAAAAATTGCTTCTTGCTCCTTAAGTATTTACAACTTAGTGAGCAAAACAATCTGTTTCGTATCTGGAATATATCTTCCCCAGGGCTAAGTGCACTTCTTTCTGTCCATTGTTTTGTGAACCCACTTAGGCACATTGTCTGGCATGTATGCTCTTCAGTTTGTCATTATCTCAAATAATTGATTTGAGAAAGTGGCTCTTATTTGCACATACAGGATCATTGTAAGACATGTACGAGGGGCGTTCAGAAAGTTCGAGGCTTTTTTTCATATGGATACTTATTTTCAATCTAGAGCTATAACTTTTTCACAGGATAAAATTCAGCATATTTTGAATGGATTTCCAAAATTGTGGGCAATTTGGACATTTTTAAGTCATTCTGTGGTTGCCATGGAAATTGGAAGTTCAGCTTCTTGGGGCAGGTAACACTAAAACCAAGAATGACAAGAAATTGTGACTGTGAGAGACTTCTCTCTGTCACTAGTATTAGTGAGATTGACAATATTTGAAACAAGAAATATGGTATTAGCTTCTAAATATGCTTTCAAGCACACCAAATGTGTGTATTCTTACACTGAACCCATGTAGGAAAGCACTCCTGCATGCCAGATTTGGCGAGGGAAATTCAGGAGGCAAAGATGTGTTTCCCTGGCTACATTAGGACTCGTGAAAGCATGGATTCACTAGTATGAACAAGAGACAAAAATGGACAGCATTATCCATCCTAGCTATTCCTGTGACATGCTGCCTTACAGAAGTCCTGGTTTTCCCTTACTTTAGTACATGGGGGCCACAGTTTCAGGCACTGGAGGAGAAAAGGCTCTGGATGACCGAAATTCTTTCACAGAACTTTGTTTGGAGGACTTCAAGGAACATTTACTTCAATGGGTCAGGTGTATGATCAATGCTTTTGGTGAGCTTGGGAGTATTTTTCAAGGCTAATATTATATTTCTTGTGTCAAATATTGTCAATCTCACTAATGCAAGTGATAGAGAGAGGTCTCTCACAGCCAAAATTCATTGGCTTTAGTGGTTTCAGCATCATCTGCCCCGAGAAGCTGCACCTTCAGTTTCCATGGCAACCACAGAATGACTTAAAAATGTCCAAATTGTCCAAAATTTTGCAAATCCAATCCAAATATGCTGAATTTTATCTTGTGAAAAATTCATAGTTCTTGATTGAAAATAAGTATCCATATAACAAAAAGCCTCGAACTTTCTGAACGCCCCTCGTATGTGCAGAATATTTCTCATGGTTTTATAAGTATATGGTTTGTAGTTCGAGACTTCTTGATAGAAATTGACAAGAGCTTTGGATGGATGACAAACATGCAAAGAATTATACAAAATCCGATTTACAACTTTCAAACTCATGAGATATCCTGATATGGGCAAAAGCCCAAGAATTTGATATACCTATATATATATGTACTGACCATGTGCCACGCAATTTGTTCACGTATATGCATGTTTGGAAAGTTTAGAATGTGCAATCATTTTATTGCTCACATGGATTAGTTTTCTCTGCAACTAATTTTGTGCAAAGCATCAGACATGATTTTAGTATATTTTTCTTTTACTTTTTCCGTTTTTTGTTTTAAATATTTTTCTGAATATTATAGGACGTAAATCATTCAAATCAAGTTTCCAAATTTGAAGGTCGATATGGCTTGATAGATTGAAATGGAAACACCACAGGTTGAATAAGCTATTTTCAAAACATTTAACAAGTTCTCATACTTTCTTACTTACTGCTGAAAGCACTTGGAACAATTCAACCCGGAGCCTGTTTTTCTTCATATTTATGTAACACGTGATAATGCTTCATTGGCATAAGTATAAACAAATTTGTTGACAAACTAAAAGCACACAAGCTGGGAAAACGCCAATGCTAGTTTCTTGCATGCCAATGAATCCAAATATTATGAGGCTCTTGGTAAAAATAAGCCAAACCATCAGTACTCAATGGTGATCAGAAAGCACGCCTCAATGTTCGCAGTGATTGGAAGGTGAATCAGAATCAGAATTTCTTTATTTGGTCTTGAAGCAAACAAGTTTATTAAATAATATATAAATAAAAAGCTCTATCCTTCCAGCAATCTTATTTTGTGTAAAAAAGTTTAACATTTCATTCTCAGAAAATAACATCAAGAAAAACAGTTCCGAAAAAATTACTAATTCACCCAAATACAATTATTGTATTTTATGATATAATACAAAAGAGTACTTTATGCACGAGGCAAAAAGACTTAGAATCAAGAACAGGTCTATATCTAGTCTTTTCAAGTAGTCACGAAGCAAATCTGGCTTTCTGTAGGTTTTGTCAGCAGGGAGGAATGCTATTGTTCCACGTTCACAAAATGTGAAACAGTATGGTTTTCTAAATGGAAGTCCAGCCTTCAACAGTTGTAAATGAAATGCATTTGTCTGAAGATGGTATAACTTCATCCATTTTCCCCTGAATATTAAAGGCAGTCAAATTACATCAATAATTGGAAAGTTTTGTCATAAGCAGCCAATTCTGCCCATTTTATGAGCCTACAGAGAAATATTAAAGCAATGGTTTGATTTTTCTCTTGAAAGCTGAAATTTTTCCACAAATAACACTCAAATCCAGTTGAATGTGAAAAAGCCACCAACATTTGTACAAAAAATGTTGCTTTTATCTTAGTTATAACATTTTCCTAGAAAAAGAGCCCACAGGAGATTGTGTTTCTACAAAGTGTGTTTGAGTTTCACAGATTGTGCCAATTAGTCATTTGTATGTGCATAGTCGACAAAGACTGAATTGCTTCTGTCTGACATAATACAAACAGCCGTTCATCACTGTACATTTAAGAATGTATTGCTATCTCAAGACAATGTAAATTTGTCTTGCTAAATGTGTCGTGTGATGCTTAGCCTGGAAGTCCTTTGATCTGACATTACTTTGCAGTGATGAATGAATCGCCATAAAGGAATTAACAGCTTGACCTTTGCACTGTCTATTGTCATATTAATATTAATCTTAATCTTCAGTTGATCCAATAATATCAACACTGCTATCAAACAATAATCAATACCTCTAATAAATTCCCATATATAATCTGAACTGATTTATGATGGAGCATGGAGGCAACTTTCTCCCTGTACATAGAATGGCCAACAGAGACACCAGCTCATAGCCAAATTGTTCAAATGTGGACATCATCGGGGAATATTAATTAAATGGTAAAATTTATCTCCAAAACACGCAAATCTTTTATATTCAATCAGATGCAAGAACAAATATAGATAGAGAGATAGATAGATAGATATGGTAAACATGTGCAACCTTGTAAGCCCAGTTCTGGGGGCTCAAGAGGGTTGATTGATGACAATGTCATTGGAGAGACAGCGGGAGTCCTCAACCTGTTACACATTTACCTCATGTAAGGGATTTTTAACTTGCCCAGTACAGACACTGATACCAGGGGCCACCCATTTAACTTCTCATCCGAACTAAATCCAGCTGGGATTCTGCTAATGCAGCTTCACTGAAAATTTTGGTGTTCGAACCCATGCAGGCAAGTACCTTCAGTGGAGCAGGCGGACACCTCAAGCACTCAGCCACTCATATCTTCATATCATCATGGATTATTTTCAGCCTGCAAGTCCATCAACAGTATTTCGCAAATTTGTGAATAATAGCATAAGTTGCAGTTGTCAAGCATTTCACAATACTTGTTGCTAATTGTGATGTATCCTGCTTGATGCATAAAAAAGGTTTGTGGTTTCTGTTTGTTTGTGATGTAAAAATGCTAGCAACCACTTGGACTGACAAGAATGGCCAATCCAATATTTTATTCATATCTGGTAAATTCTTCTGGTTCATTTAATTCCAAGCAAAAACACTTCTTTTTCATGACAAAGGAAATAAGTCCATAAAAATCATGCATCAGCCAGTAATTATTTGGTAATCTGCTCAAGCTCCCATCAATTGTGCAGCAATTTGAATTAATAGGCAGAAAATGATGCTAGAATTGGTTTAGACTTTGAGAATTGGCTTTCTAACACCACATAACAACACATGCTAAATTTTCCTCTCTTTGTCTCCGCAAGGGCCAATTGTCTTGTGACTGTCGTTTTTGTTTCAGTATTACTGGTATATACTATCTATGAGGATCAAGTTTACAAAGACCATCATCGAGCTCATTGTATAAGAATAAGTGTACATATCCAGCAATGAAACTGTAGTCACAAATGTATAGGCTTTGTACACATGTAAATTGAAAAGTTTCAGGGTAATAACTCACATCACTTTACAACAACGTACATATTTCAAACGCTGCAATGTCAAAGTGGACAGCTTCAGTCCCTGGCTTGTCACACAGCGACTCACACTTTTGATGGGTCTTCACAGCCTCCAAGAGCATGAGTGTGTTATCATTGCTTGTTGGTGCAGTGCCCCTTTTATCCAATGTGTCCTCTGAATGTCTGTAATGACCTCAAGGGTCAGCGAGCAAGATTAAGTGACATGTGCCTTGATAATGCAGTCGAAATTAGTCTCACGGGAATAAGGATGTGAATGTCATCACATTTGCGAGGAGGGAGCTAGTCAAAATTATGGGTACAATATCACTAAAAACTCTTTTTTTGGTTGAAGACAGCCATTCCATGCAGTTCATATACTTCTCACAAGTGGTCAAGTGCTGTACCACATATCATATTACCCCTGAGCAGTAACAACAACATATTTCTGCACAGGCCTAATGCACTTGAATATTTTGTGAGGGCAAGCGACATTTCCCTGAATTTAATGTGCCAGATTTCGCAACTTTTCAAATAAAAAACTTTGGAAACCATTGATTTTCAATAATATTCTTCTGATCATTTGCCCGAATTTTTATTTTTCTTCTCATGTAGGCCTATGTTAATCTGTGACATATTCCAAAGCCAAGTTTTAAGTAGGAAGATTAAAGATACAAAAAATAAACTTTCATGAGCAATGTTCAGAAAATATAAGAGACATGCACAAATTATATGCCCACCTTTTAAGAGAAAAGTATGACTATTAAACAGTCAATGATCATTATTAGTTCATTCTTTGCATTGGATATACAAAACACTCACAGGACAAAATTTTACGATGTGACAAACACTGCACCACAATAACGGTTGTGGTATTCTGAAACTGAAGGATAGCCTTGAACCTGAATAAGGAAAGGGTGATGAAAGGGTTTATAGGGTCAAATGGACGTGAGGAAATGCTTTGAATGTTTTGGGTAAAAATAGAAATAAATGCTTAACAGCTAAATTGCCATGGTAAGGCTGATTCAGAATGGTTGACTCCTTCATGAATTATCTCTAACCTAATTTCATGTTTAAAAAATGCACATATGTATTATTGTGAAACAACCAGATGAGCGTGAATTATCAATATTTATGTACATACACATTTAAAAATTAAAACTAAATTGCTTCCTTCTCATTTTTGTTGTTAAGTCAGCCTAACCACAAAATGTTGAAGTTTGTTTTCATCTCTGGTATCATTTAGTGTGATTCTCACTTCATCAGCAAAATTAACAAGTTGCAAAATTCTGTTTTTGCGAAACATAGCATGAAATACTGTCACAATTCTAAATGCTATTACATAAATTGATTACAATTTCAGGGTGATATCAAGCTTGAAAATGTAATAACTAACATATGTTGGCAGTGCTCGAGCAGAGTTGCAATGTCAAAGTTGACAGATTTAATCCCAGACTTGTCACATCTTTTGATGGGTCCTCACAGCCTACACGAGCATGAGTGTGCTATCATCAGACCATAGGTTGTTGTGCCTCTTACCAAGTGTGCCCTCTGAATGTCTATTGTGACCTGAAAGATCAGCATGGAAATAGCTGTGACATGTGCCTTGACAGAAGGCTAAATTAATCTCATAGACTCATAGGATAAAAGATAGTGAATCTTGTCACATTTAAAAAAGAATACTAATTAGCCTCCAATGCCATTCATGTTTAGACAGATATTTTTCTGATACATTTTTTTCTATCTGGATGGCAGTCCACTACTACTCTGTTTTATTGGTCAATAGCCAGCTGATCCATATTCAGTCAAGCACATGTCATAGATTCTTCTCCACTGACATGTCACACTGACCTGTCATCAGAGTGCCATGTCACAGTGAGCCTTTCCTGGCAGTATGGGTCATGGCTACATCGACACCGAATGGCACACATGCTGCGTCATGTTCTTTTGAGGTGAACCATTTGGAGAGACGGAGTCAAAGCTGACATGCCAACACTGCACCTCCTGAAAGCTTAACAGTAAAAACAGCATATTGGCATATAGGAATGATGAATTAAAGCAGGAAGATCAAAGATGCCAAGAATAAACTTTCATGATGAATGTTCAGAAGTATTGGGCAGATGCACAACTGATATTCTTGCTATTTCTACAAAAATGTTTGCATTACCATTAAACAATAGAGGATCACTTATCAAAGATTCACAGATTCTTTGCATTGCATATCACAAAACACTCACAGAACAATTACGGTGTGACAGGCAGGGCACCACAATAACGGTTGTGGTATTCCCAGTTGATGAACTCATCAACCTCTTGGAATGAGGTGGATTAAAGCTGTGGCATCTGATAGTAGGCAGTCCAAAGCCTGAGGGTCCGATTGTCAGCTGAATTGCCTCTTCTCAGGACGGACATGCTCACTAGACAATAAGCCCTCACTCAAACTGAAGCAATAGCCTTGAAGCAGAACAAGGAAAGGGTGATATAAGGTTTTATGGGGCAACTGGACTATAGGAAGCAATTCAAATGAGTTTTATGCAATGTATTGCAGCGCTTCAATCAATCACGTGAATCACATTTTACTGTCCAATAGCACTGTATAGCAGAGACTCATACTTACTGCAATTCTTGTAACCAAGACACATTTTTTTCATCATGAATAAAGGACGGTGTGGAAAAGATGAGTTCGAATGGAAAATGGATCAGACTGAGTGTGAAGTATCTGCATTAACAAATATTTTGTGCCACCTGATGGCCACCAGTCAAGCAAAGGGCCAGCATGAAGAAACTGTTATCTTCAAATGACCTCCGCCAACTGGTTTCATGTGGTTGGTCACTGACAAATGACTTTTATTCTTTTGGCATTTAAAATATAAAAAAGGATAGTATCTGTGAAGTATTAAAAAAGTAAAAACAAGGCCCATTCAATGGATCTTGCAAAACGGATCGCACCCTCCGTGACAGGGCACATTGTGTTATATTTCTCAAAGTACAGAGAAACTAGCACAGAGAACACCACAGATGTCACGAAGAATGATAAAAACGACCTTCCTCTGGAGTATTTTAAGAGCAGGCAAACACCAAATTCTAAATATGGAAACAAGACTATGAGAAATATCATGAAAAGGTCTGAAGGGTGCTATCATTCCTGCACAAGCCTTTTATAAATATAAAGTTTTGCCACCTGTATAAAATTTCCTTTGTAATCTAGACTTGATGCTCAAGTGTAAAGTCCTTTGTGGCATTCTTTATGACATCAGGTAAAATAGAATGAAATAAGCTCTGTCAAGAAAGGTTATGTCAGCTTTGCAACGTTCTATAATAAAACATTACACAAATTTGTTGCAAAATGGTGCATATGATATAAGAATACGTAATAATACATATATGTGTGTGCATATTCATCTATTGCTGGTAGAGTGTTAAATTGTTTGTCATTTACCTTATAATCACTTGGCCTAAATATCTAAATTAAATACATATTTTCATTCCACTGCTTTCCAAGAGCACAGGCATTGTTTCTTAAAGCTTGAAAATAAAAAATTGCAAAATTGCATAGCATATGTCCAAGGAAGACAAAAATGTCTAAGAAAGAGGAAGACCAAATGCATTTTAATCCTTAGCCACCAGTTGTAACTTTCAGTGAAAGAAAGTTGTTGATTTTGTCACCAGAAAGCTCTTTTCTCTGGAGGTAGTTTGTATTTATTCTTTGAGAATCAGTCTTTGTCAGAAAGATTATGGCGTGGGACAATTTACGTCTACACAAGGATAAATTTAAATCATATGAATTACTCAAAGAAAGCAAGGGCTCAGCGTTGGCCTTGTGTAGTCTTTGTTCAAAGTGTGGCAACTTGGAGATGACTCTTATCTTCTGTATATGGAGGCGAGAGTATTTCAGAGAGAGAGAGAGCACACATCGTTATTTTGCCTTTAGTATCAGTAGTTGTATTCGTATACACTTAGAGAGCATGCTTAATGATTCATCTTACATCATGCACTCTGAACAGTTGTTATCTGAATATTCGACATCATCCAGCTTTCATTCGAGGTAATTGACATTTCAAGTATGTATCCTTAGCACAGAGTAAAAAAAAGAAGCACATTTGGATCCACCTTATTTTACATTGTAGCAGTCTTAATCTGCAGTACTTCAAGTCGATGAACTCTTCAAGCTCTTGGAGTGACATGGATTAAAGCATCCAATTGCCAGTAGTGCAATACTTGAGGGTCTGATTGTGTGAGGTGAATTGCCTCTTGTGAAGGCCGACATGCTCACCACACAATAAGCCCTTGCTCAAACGGATAAAATAACCGTAAACCAGAACATGCTGAATGTAAAAGGCAATCCAAATGTAGGTCGGACTAATAATTAACTAAAGGAATCTGGAATGTCCACAGGCCAATTGTAATTGCGGCTTAACTGTTGAATGGCTACAATAAAAGTTAATGGAAAACACTGAATTGTTTCTTTCTCAATTCTGTTGTTAAATTAGTCAGCCTTGCAATGCGCTGTATCGGATAAAGTTCACAGTTTATTTGCAATTTTTGGCTAGATTACTACAGGGGAACAAGAAGTGCAACAAAATGACAATGTATTTGGTGCTCAAGTGGCTTTGCTACGTCACAAATTTTCATGCTCCTCTGAGCACAGACAGTGTATCACACTTGACAATTATTTTCATAATGTGACACAACACCCTTGAATGATCGTCATACCAAACATTGCACTGTAAAAAGTGTATGGAGAGAGCCTGAACATGTCAACTGAATCCTAAGAATCTTTCAACGCAAAAATGAATTGATTGTATGGTTTGCTATTGTTGAACATTTTGCAATGTGTCATAATATACTGACAGAGGGTGTAATGCATTTTCTTCAATCATCTCATTATTGGGAGATACAATTCTATTCAACAAAACTTAAAAGGAAAAATGGCCTCTGTTGAAAAATCGGGAGAGGGGAAGATAGAAAGCCAAGTGGATGGAGATATATAGAGAGATATAGAAATATATAGAGAGTGGTATAGGTAGCCAGAGAGGAAGACGGAGAGGTTGACAGAGAGGTAGGGGGGTAATTTTCATGGCAAATGTGGGAGCGGAACATGCGATGGTGCGATTGGAATCGGTCGTCGGATCCGCGAATGAACAGTCAGTCAAGATCTTTTGCATTCAAGAATTCCAACTTTGTATGGCATGGTAGCCTGCCTCAACAGAAAAGTGTGGGACATATCTCTCATATTATGTCCCTCGGGTCAAATTTGTGCCCCCCCCAGGTCCCCCACCAAATTACGCCCATGGAGGTAGGCAGACAGGCAGGCACGCAGATGCAATCTATGGAGAGATAGTTAATAGAGATATTGATGGATAGATGGACGGAGATAGATGGAGAAAGACGAACAAACACGGACCAAGACATAGCATGGCAAAGAGATATGGACTGACAGATTCAAAGATTCATTCAAACGCATATTGTATCAGTTGATTATTCTGATGACAAGTAAGAAAAAACACAAGTTTATAAATTGAAGATTTCATGGTAATTATTAGTAAGTTTTACTGGACTGGAAACAATGAACTGTCTGACAATGTGAGACTTGTGCATTTTCCTAACTATGACCAACTATGTCATTTTTGCTTTGTTGAACTTAATCACCTGTCAATTGTCAAATGAAAAGTATTAATTGATTGTTGTTTTCAGCTTGGAAAATATTTACACTCAGTGCTCAATGGTGCATAGAAAAATCACTCGTCACAAGACCACTTGAGCCACAAATCACTTGATCCTTTCGTTGCACTTCTTTTTCCTCTGTAGTAACGCGTGCTGTCTGCATGGTGAAATCTCTGAAGCAAAATAATTTCTATCAACAATATGGGATGATTCTTCTTTCATCAGAAAATATGAGTTTCAACCTTCAATTCCAACAGAATTAGCAGCAATAAGAGCGATTGACATATTGTGCGTTGTTATCAGATGAGCTGTGTATAAGTGAACCGCAAACTGTAATTAGAATAACATCAAAGAACAAGACCCAAACTAAAGAGTGAAAATTGCTTAAAATTTTTCGTGAAATTGTTTTCTAAATGTAGAGCAAGAAAGGATGATAGAAGTGTTGTACATGTATGTTTTACAGATACTCAAGAGGTCATTATACTTGAAAAGTTCCTCCAAGTTTGATGTGAGCTTACAAGTCAATGAAACTCATCATCTCATTCTAATGACAAGCATTACAGCCAAGCACTTTGATATAGAATTAGAGTGGACTGTGGCATAGTGAACATGGCACTTTGTGTGTCATCATGCTAATGATTTGTCATGATCAAACCCAATACTTTAAAATCAATGTTAATTTGATTGAAGGAGACTTATCCCACTTATTGGTGACAGCCAAACGAAAGGATTATGCATCTGATCTTCACTCTAAAATCTGTTATGAAAAGTCAAAAGGCTTTCTCTTGATCATGACTAATCAAACAGCCTCTATGTTTCCCATGTTGAAAGTAGAGAAGATGACACTTCATCACCTATCATGAGTCACAAAGTGCCATTTTCACAGTGCCACAGTCGACTCTATTTATATATCAAAGTTTTTGTCTATAAAGCGTCTAGATGCCAATCAGTCCAATTCTTGAAAGCCTGCTATAGAGGCTGACATGTTGACGAGTCAGAATCGTTGATCAAATGAAAATAATAACCTAAAACAGAACAGAGAACGGGCAATGGAAAGGTCTATGTATGAAGTGCTGTGAACTAAATGAACCTCAGTGCATGTTTTAGATTGAAATGGCAATTGTTGCTTAACTTGTAAATGGCCACCATATAGTTAATGGAAACCCTTAATCGTTTATTCTTAACGTTAACCATTGTTGCCGTCATGCATCCAACATTCTAATTATGCCCAGCTCATTAGCATATTGTCTAATTAAAACCCTGAACTAGAAAAATTTCACTTGAACCGAATGAAAATATATTAATGATTCTATATCCATTGCAAAACCAGTTACTGTAAAAGCATTGACTGAGAAATGACTTGAGCACGGAATGTTTTACACTATACTTGGGTTATTTGACCGACATTTACATGAAGAAATAGCGATCGTCGTTCAGTCTCAAGTCAAAAATGTTATATCCCACTTGAGCTTGGAAAGCGCATGTTTTGTTCTCCTCTTGTTTCTGATTTGTACGTACACAAATATCAGTTGCAGGTCTATCCCAGGATGAACTTGAAACGTATGAATTACACAAAGCGAAGGAGGACTTATATGAAGCTTTCTCGTTCAAAAGGATGTGGCAATTGCAGAAAGCCCCTTTTGGAGACAACGTTGTTCAGAGCTATCCTAGGTAATAGAATATAAAATTACTTGATATAATATTATTGTCAAACGAACCAGTTATCAGACACGTATGAATTTTTTTTGGGGGGAGAAAATATATCAAAAGTTTCCTATGCAAGTGGAACTTCAAAAATATAAAGAAACTTGATCATTTCACATTGATCTAAAGTTTGAATGGTTGCATCAGAGACTTTTAATTAGTGTCATACAAGTTAGCATTTTAAAAGTTATTCTGAATGATTGAATGCCATTTAGATGCATGTTTTGTATGTTTGGGCACATTTGAAGGCATTCAAATATAATTTGAAAAGGAAATAAAAGGACAGGACAAACAATATTAGACCATCAGTAATGCAAAATTAATTGGCCTGACAAATCTAGAAATCTTGAAACCCTGATGGTTTTGGAATTGCTAGAGTACGTGAGATGGAATTCCTGATTCTTAGTTATCTTAAAACAATCAGATTGCAGACGAATGTTGGTCACATCCATAGCAATCAGCCGACAGAGTGGTGTAAACAAGGAGAATAAATACAAGAGGGAGTAAAGAAACTAAGGAGTACACAGGAGACGAAGCAAATGAGTAAATGGAGTAGAGATTCCACAAAGGAGTAAATTGTTCCAGCCAGGAGCAAAATAAACAGCAGTTTGGGAGACAATGGGTTGCACTTGTAAGCGCATCAGACTAGGGTCCCCCTAGCGGCAACATGGGGAATAGCTGCAGCTGAAACTCATCATTCAAGGATTTCTGGGCTGAGAGCAGTGGCAGCGGAGAATAAGGTTCCTATTGTCATGTGAGCTGCTGTCAGCAGACTTAAACACTTCACACACCGATGTCCATTGCTTTTGGACAGAGTGAGGCCAGTGGATTCATCATGAGGCCACTGCATCCACTTGTAAGAGGCAGTTGTAGCATGGAAGGCTCGTGTTGACAACCACCACTGTGAGAATGCATCCCTTACTCAGCATCACTCCAATCCTCCTGTCTCTTCTCAAAGCAGGTAAGTCTCTATTACGTCATATCAACTGTCAGAGCCACACAAACTTTGCAAATGGGGTCATCACGTATTTGGTGACTCAGCAAATCTCTGGGGATACTGCTTCCTCATAGACCGGAAGTAGTTTCTCAGGTGCTCTTGGCATTTCCGGTCATCCAAAATAGCCCATCCCCAGAGGTCACTGGCCTTATCAGCTGTTCATAATGCTCATCAAGGAAGTGGACGTTCAGGTAAAGGAAACCAATAATTGCTAAGCATGTAGTTGCCAATGTGTTTGTTCAGCTATTGAGAACAGATAAAATATAGAGGATTGAGAGTATTTTCCAGTGTATTATCTTTATTTGTATTATTATTTTTTTTACCCAGGTGTACTATTTATGACTCTGTAAGTGGTGATAGGTCTCTGTCACAATACCTGTCAAGTCGTGACCTCAGCTGAAATTCGAAACCTTTTCTAAATTGCATGATGAAAATGTATTAAATTGCTTGAAAAAATACTCGTGTGTATTTTGTTGCCACACGATCCTGAGTGTATTCTGTAAAAAAAGAAAAAAGAAATGAAGTATGGGAATCTTCCAGCGAAACGCAATTGGAAATTATGACATAATATATTGCTCGTATGTTCCATAGTACAGCTCCTAAAAGAAACTGTAAATGCACGATGAGCAATACATCTTGGATTAACTGCTGAGATTTCTCATTTGGGAATTCCACTTGAGAAGAGAGTACAACATTTCTTATGCCAAGCATTTGTGAGTCCCTTATATTTCACCCAAATCATGTCTTCTATAAATCTGCATTTGGTGGCAAGTCGTAAACCTTTTGTAAGAGATGTCAGATGGAGTGTGTTGGCGCATGCCAGAGTGTTCCTTGCAATTAAATTTCCAGAGATTAAGACTTTACAGCTTAGCCAAAGGCTCTTGCCAGACCATAATTTACACTTTATTAGTCGAGGATAAGGCTGCAAGATAAGCCATGCATACATGTTGCCACATGGGCCCAAAGACACAGGAACTGGGAGAATGTCGTTAGTTGGCATTCAGTGGTCCCTGGTTATAAGACCTTATGTAAGTATTTGTGAGGCTGGGCACACATTCTGCAGGTGGAGCAGCCATAGCTCTGATGGCAGTTTATATATTAGGAAAACTATATATATTGCTATATGTCCTTGGCTGCAACTATGAGGTGAGAAGGACAGTCATTGAGTGTAAGATGTCAAACTCCCAGTATAGTTGCACGTTGAAAAGGAGATTGCAATGGCCAAGAGGATAAGGTCCTCCCCGGCTGAATGGATGTTGTAGACCGGTGCAAGTCCCAGCAATGGCATAATGGAACTGATCAGCCCCTCCTTAACTCTTTTATTCACCCTGGTGCAAATGGGTATATAGTGTATATAGTCAGAAGTTGTAAAGTGACTTGGTATGGTGTCAGAAACAGCTGCCTGGATGTACACTCAATAGAAAAGTTAGAGATTCATGCTTGAAGTTTAACTGGTCTGCAGGAGAGGCATGTTGTTATACACTGAAAAATTTGAAATTTTGAGTCAGCTCAAATGATTGAGTTAGATGGTTGCACAATTTGTCTGAGCTAACATAGCTCGTTCTTATGAGTATTGAGTAACGATCATCTTGCTGTTGTCATAACTAATAAGAATGACAAGCTATGTTCAAAGGAATTGTGCAACCATCTCACTCAAACTCAATCATTTAAGCAGACCCAAAATTCAAATTTTATAGTGTATGATGGACTAAGGAAATAAACACTGCATTTAGATTTACATGGTAACTTGTAAGGCTGGGAGATGTTTATACTCATGATTATGACAAAAATATATAGATTACAACAATGCAGAGTTGTAAGCTAGAATAATTGGTTTAAAAAATCTTACATCTATTTATATATATGATTTTTACAGCTCTTTTTCAAGATTATATCATTGCTCTTCTCTCTATGGTAAAAAACATTCGCAATCTCCCTGAACAGTTGCAACCTCAGGCAAGCTATAAGAACCATTAAGACCTCAGCCAAATTGCACACTTTTTCTCAAGACTTTCTTAGAAGGATGCTTGGAAACCCATGGTTGTGGAGTGAGCTGTTGTTAAGGGCTTGACCTTTCTGAGAAGGCAATTCTTTCCTCATTAATTTCTCCACCACCTTCTCCATGAATCAAGCAGGAAGTCATTAGTAGGTAACAATCTCCAATGAAGAGATCTGCAGGGAAAGCCCATGGGATGAAATTATAGATAAATGAGTAGAATTTAGTTGCTTGCTTCTACAAAAATATGTCAAACAATCCATAGGTTTACAGATCATGAGATGATTTTGATGTTTCTCTTTGTGTGCAATATAGTTGACTGGATGCTGAAATTGCACAGGAGTACTACAGACACATGTACGCCTATTTATAACAGATTTTACAATGCAGTATGTAGACTCTCAAATTTACAATTATACCTCTATGCTGCCACATACTCCAAAGATTGGGTCAATATAATGATTAAGTGCACAGTAAAATTTGAAATTTTGAGTGAGCATAAATGATTGAGTTTAACGATTGCACAATTCCTTGAGCTAACATAGCTTGTTGTTTTTTAAGTTATGCTAATCTGTCCGTTATCGCAACTTAAAACAACAAGGTATGTTACATCAGAGGAATTGTGCAAACATCCCACTCAATTATTTTAGCCTACTCATAATTGAAATTTTACAGTGCAGAAAATATTTACAAGAGCTTATAAAGTTTTGCAGAGATAGAAATTAATTATAACAGACTGCTAGGCTGCAGCGTTTTGTGCTTAGTTTAACGCAAAATAGTTTTTGGAAAAATTATAGAACGGTTGTTTCAAGTTGGTCCCAGAATAGAAAGAGAAGAGACACACAAGGCAACAACGTTTGAAGTGGCATTTGGTTCTGACACTTAAAAGCAGCATTCTAATTCAAGGCAGGGTGCTATAATGAATTGCTTGAGCGAGATGCTATGCTTGGCTACTGTTACCAGTGGTGTGACTTTTTGAATCAACTCAACATCCAAGCTGCTCGGCAAACACTTTAATGGGGTCCATGCAAAGGCTCTAAGGCTAACTAGAGACCAAGGGGACTTGGAGGGAAATTGCATTCTAAGCTGTTGGCTTTTCTTTTTTCAGATTGTCTGCCTGCTAGGGACATGGGGATGGAAAGTGAATTGATCAACAAGATCCTGGCCAACTACAGCAAGTTCGGGAGACCAATCGCAGATGTGAGCAAGCCAGTACATGTCACCATCTCCTTCTATCTGACCCAACTGATGAGCTTGGTGAGTTGCACTTAAATCCTATAAATAGAAATTGGGACATATGGAGGATTGGGGAAATGGATATGTTGAGCAAGGAACAGAAGTTGCATGGGTTATACACACTTCCAATCTGAATTTCTGTGACAATGGCAAACCATGGTTGTCATGTCCCTGTGTTCAGGTATATACATTGTATTGTAATTTGTGGCTATTTTCATCCTTTTTTACCATTCCATGTCGGTTTTCCATAGCAATGAAACCTTATTCTTCAAATAATTACCGTTTCGAAATGTCATAATTCTTAGGTTTCTTTGAATGTGTCTTAAATTACCAAATACAAACTTCACACACAATTTGATCAACGATTTTTTATTGATATTCATGGGTTTCGTAATTTATGTTGATAAGGCAATACCAAGAAATTGACTTCTTGAAAAATTAAATTTAATGTCAAATATTGGCCAGGCCTTGCCAAATGAGGGGGGGGGGGCTATATCGAATTAAGGAGCCTTCACAACTTTACTTCTTCAAGTGACAAGTGATGAATCTGATGATGCTAGAGCAAAAATGGTGCTACTTTCTGCAAATCCAATCCTGCATGGTACGTAGATTGGTAATGTTTATGAGTGAAAATTGGGCTTGTTTTTTTCCCATCTGCATCTGAGCCATTTCCTTATAAGTTTCTGATCAATATATCCTTGAGGAAAAGCAATAGCTGTAATAAGAAGAACACGTTTTGATGAATTAATTTCTGGAGAGCAGTGTTTTGAAAACTATTTTGTCCAGACGTTATGATAAAAGCACAAAATGTGTTGTGAAATGCTTTCAAGACAATTAGCTATCATGAATCACATAATGTCAAACCTAATTTGGATGCATTGTCTCGCTGCTGGGGAATCATCAATCTTGTTCCACCAATTACATTCATCATTTTGAAAAGAAATAACAAATAAACAAACTGATTGATGAACACATCTTTCTTTACCTGGAAGTGCTGAGGGAGCCTGATGTGGCAATTTGAATGGTGGAAATTTCAAATTGCATCAACAGTTCAACACTATCCAAATTTAGACTTTTTCACTAAAAAAGATGATTGATTGACTCTGTCATAAACTTGTTTCAAGAGATTTCAAGTTATCATATGTTACTGAAATAGTGTTTCCTCATCTTTAGAAGAAGAGAGAGATAAAGCATCAACAGGCCCAAGAAATCTCTTGAGATTCCAAAATGCATATGTGTACATTATGCATACAAATAACATACTCCCAGGTGTGTGGTTATGTTGCTACATGTATAAAGGTCCACTGTAAATTAGAAGCACTCAAGTCACATTGAGGACAGCAGAGATGCTAAGTGCATGCCCTTTGGTGCAGCATGACACTGGACTAACCAAGTGAAGGAAATATACTGAGAGCCATAATCTGCACAGAAAAATCCCATCAGAAATGATACCCAACCTTCTCGTAAACAGGGAGGCTAATTTGGCTATATTTCCAACCACAGCATCACCAATTCTGAAACTGTAAAACAACTTGTTTTATAGCAGCTCTCTTAATCAGGAGGTGTATTTGCAGTGAATAGAAATTGCTGACATCTGACACCACTGTGGAGTTTTTCTTTGCTTTGGTGTCGTATTGTTGTTTGGTGTTTACTTAATACAGGGAGGTAGATCTTCCA
Organism: Platynereis dumerilii; assembly: GCA_026936325.1. Taxonomy (NCBI): domain Eukaryota; kingdom Metazoa; phylum Annelida; class Polychaeta; order Phyllodocida; family Nereididae; genus Platynereis; species Platynereis dumerilii. The sequence continues at coordinate 177,998,059 of JAPTHN010000001.1, read as the reverse complement.
ACCTTTGCCAAAATGTCTTCCCTACCTTTTATTGATTGTTCTTGTGGCTCATTTTTGGTAGCACTTTAACTGACAATATTGTGACTTGAGCACCCGATTAATGTAAGAGGCTCTTGTCACAAGGTTTTAGTATTCCATATAATATGTTTCCACAGGGGGATGCTCATTTTGTACTCTGTGTGGGATAAATCCTAAATTACTTTTAAAGATTGTAAGATTATAAGAAAGTCACTTCAGCAAAATCAGCAGTGAATCACCTACAAAAACTGCCCAAGCCAGCGAATGAAGCGAGGCTTCAAAACCTGCTGCATGTTAGTCACTGCACATATATGTGTTTCTGAGAAGTCACTCACTTTCAAATTAGTATCCACTGTTTGGTAAATGTTGAATTGTGGATCTGGTTGTGCAATGACAAGATGACGACGCCACCATGCAAATCCATCAAGAAAATGTGATGGTGGTCTCAGTATTTGCTTGACTGACATCTTGCCATAACTTATAGAAGTATCATGTGTAGGAGGCAATGCACCATAAACAACACAAGGATGAATATGGGAATATGATGGTGTGCCATTACTTTCCCAGGTATATCAAAGATAGCATTTCCATTAAGGCCAAAATCATTTATTCGACTGTTCAGTGCAAAAAGGAGCTCAGTGGAACATGACTCTTTGAGAGAAAGGCCTTTACTTTTGAACAATTGTTTTCAGTTCTGGCTTGATCATGCAATACTGGCTCGGTTTGAATGATTTTTGGTACGCATATTCATATGGATATTTTCTGCTAATATATGTTAAAATAATGAGACTACTATAATTAATTTTCATGAAATAAGACCAATGCTCCTTCTTGCACCAAACAAAGAATTATCAGTAACTAAAATACGAACATAGATGCACTAAGCTCCTTTTTGCACCGAATGGTTTCTGTGGTAATTTTGAGCAAAAAGGAGCTTAGAGCTAGTATTTTTACTATACTTGTTAAGCAATTTTCAGTGCCAAAATGAGCACTATATGCTTGCAGTGGGTAAAATAGCTCAACCAAACTAATATAAGTTCCTTCTTACATTCAGACAAAAAATACTACAAAAACTTGAACATTTCACATTATTCCTCAAATAGTGTTATCCTGAACTTTGACCTGCAATATCTCCTCTTGTTGAAGCCACCTTGTTTCAATATTCGGAGATATTAATCCTAAGGTCTTTAACTTTCAAAAAATGCTATAATTCAAAAGGGACTTAGTGCCACAAAGTCCCTTTTCTCACTCAGCGGTCGTGTTGTTCCATATTTCACAAGAGACGTTCAGTTCGTGTGACTGAAACTGGTAATGTCAAGAAGGAACCTATGATTGAAATAATTTGGGATAAAATGAAGTATTGGATATCCTTCTTTCTTCGAATGTGGCACTTGTTAAATGGGAATCATTTCAAATGTCCATGAGAAGGAAACACAAACTAAAATTAAAGTTTTGAAAATGAAATGCTGGAGGATTAATTTAAAGTTGACATATTTTCAGCACGGTTCCCTTTGAAACTGAAACAGACAGTTATTAGTGTGCCTCAATGTCTCATTTTTGTTGTTCATGCCCACACGTGCTGGGGTACATTTTCCATTACCGATGTAGAATTTACTGAAAAGGATTTGCTTCACTGTTGTGGGACACCTAACCAGCAACAGCAGGACCTTAGTGACCTGAATATTACTGGAACAGTCCATGCCTTTGATTGAAGAGGTTTTTGTCAGAGGTCAAGCTTGATTTTTCATGTGTGATCGTGTGTCTTCAGGTGGATGCTCTAGGAATATTAGCAGAATTGTGAATCAGAGAAGAAATATTGTTGTTGTTTTCACTTTGTCAAACATTATTTATTACTGTATCATTGCTCCTTCTGAAAGAATATTTGAATTTTAAAGACTTGCACTCATAATGGTTGACTGTAATTCTCGGTTTTCAAAAATCCCTCCTTGTAAACTGCTCAGAAGCACTTATTTCAAAATGTAACACTACACTGCTGGTTTATGTTGTTAATTTCGAGGCACTGTTAAATGCAAGCTGTCGGGATCTTTCAGCCAATCAATTGTGACTTCAAGATTGCAATTGCCATAAGCTGATGTAGATGGTTGGGGATGTAACCTCGTGGTTGTTGTCCCATTCAGGAAGGTGACCATTATGCATCCCAGGACACAAAGACACCATTGCAGTGGTTTGCCAAGCTATCCTTTGTTGGATATTGGTATATTGCCTCTTTTTGTTATTGCTACTGCAATGTACAATAGGAGACATGAGTTCCAAGGTATTGTTAGTCTGGGTGGACATCGTTTGCAAAGTTCGATACGATACATATCGTCGATACTCATTTTTGGTTTTTGATACGTATCGTGATAAACAAATTGTGCCATAAACTAATTTTACTGAAAATTTATGTTGCGAAACTAACATTTTCCCTCTCAAAATGAGATCTTGCATGAGACTGGAATCTGAAGTGGCAACAATCTCATGTGTTTCTCAACATTTGGTGACATTTTAAACCTAAACTGTGCCAATTAATACATTTTTCAAGCAAAATAACACAGATGAGGCAGTATCGGTTATTGCTAATCATTCGATTTCGATTATCATATCGAAAGATCGATACGGTTTAACCGATATATCGTGAAACGATGTCACTGCGGACTGCAGAGCAACTGTCCCAAGGCAAAGTGAAAGACCTCTCAAAACTGCCCTGGACACTGATTCCTACAAGGCGTTTATTTATTATCTTTTTAGTGTGTAGCTATATATAAGCCTCCAGGTATTGCTCTTGCCATTTGATATAAAACCAAAAAAGGGTCAAGATAGAGGTTCCAGGTGTGTACTGTATTCTCTTGGAATCTTAGCAAAGAACATGAATCAGGAATAATCATTGTTGTTCCTTCACTCTGTAACCACAAACATCATTTATTAATTTACTGATGGACCCTCTGATTGACATTGAAGTAATTCGTCCACTGGCTATTAAAAGGTTGTAAGTGCCACTTACGACCTTTCTGCAGTATTAAAGGAATAGGTAAAGAAAAATAAGCCGCATCTTTCTGTGAAAATTCCAGAAAAATATCATTTTTAGTTTTCGAGATATTAAAAATTTTCTGTTACAACCTTTTTGCGTTTACATGATTGCATATTTTTAAAAGGTTGTAAGTACCATTAAAACAGATGTTGTTTTTTTTAAACGGTTGTAACTCCCACTTACGACCTGGGGTGCTTCAACTGTGAGAAACAGAGAAGGTTGTAAGTAAGACTTACAACCTTCTTGCATTCTATTATTCCCTTTGATATGATCGTAAGTCACACTTACAACCTTTCATTTCCAGGATTTTGAAAATTACAATACAGTCATTTGGGTGAAAGATGGCAACTTCATGAGAACAGTTAAAAACTGAGAATTTGAAGGCACAGAACTAAACTGTATTTCAATTTTCCAGACAATTGGGTCATGTAGGAATTTTTTATTTGAATCCAGCTAATTCAAACATAGGCTGTGTAGCAGCAAACCTTCAGCGAACAACAATTTTAAAAGATGCAAAGAAACCATTACAGTGATTTGTGTTTGTGAAACCATGGAAAGGCCTAACTGCACAAATTTACATATATTATAGAGCAGTTTCATACATATACAAGGTGTAGGTCGTGGGCTGTGGGTTGGAAACCCATAAATGCAATGATCATTTGTATCAGATTTTATCCATGCACATTGCACAATTTGTTTGTGCAATACTGGTCAAGATTTGACCAGAAGTAAAAATAATATTTTTTTTAATCAATATTGGAAAAATAGTAGAATATTCATCAATCAGGCCATCACAAGGCACAAATACATCATATTGGTGATATGGGTATCAATTTCATCCAATCACAAGCAAAAGTGGCCAAGTTTTGGGCCGGACATGGAAAAAACTATTTTACACATATTATTCTCAATATTTTAAAAAGTTTAGGATATCAATCCATCAGACCATCAAAAGGCACAACTAAACCATACAGGCTATTTGTGTACCAAATTCCATCCATGTACACCTTGTGGGGGGCCGAGTGCTGCCCCGGAAACTATCTAGGCGCCAGCTCGCCCGCTTGGCAGATGGACAACATTTGACCAAAGTATATAATACCTTCTTAGAACTAAAGTTTGCTGACGGTAAAAATTCCAGTCTTTGTGGAGCCTTCATTTCACCAGGCACAGGTTGATAAATCATTTGTCTACATGTTGATATCATCTCATGAACAAAGCCCATCTGTCTTCTCAGCATGGATGACAGAAACTGTACACTGTGCAGGTTTATCAAATATTATTCAGATCATTAATACGTAACCCATGTTTTACATATTGAATGTTAGGAATCAATGTTTCGAGTTAGCCCCAATTTGCTATTGGTAGATATAATATGACCTCACTGATGCAACAGTAATGTGGAATTCCATATTATTGGTAAAAAATAAAAAGTAATCGATTTTGGATTGTAACCTTAACGTTTTGTAGTTTTTTCCAAATCAGATACATAATTTGTTCAACAATCAGATGAAAGGCCATCATTAAACTTCACCTATTACATAGGTGAAGTTTCTTGTTTTCGTAAATATTATTATTATTATTATTATTTATTATTATTCCACCTCCCTTAATTTCTTCAAAAAAATCTCAAAAAAATCACATATATAGTAATACATGACCTAATTACACTGACCCAGTTTCGGTGACCTTGATCTATTTTTCAAGGTCACAGACCATTTCAAAGTTCGTAATTTTATTTTTTTCAAGTGATCATATCACATGAAATTACAGGCAAATTTCATTGTCCAACTATGTGACATGTCTTACATGTAAATTACATAATCTGACCCAATTTCAAGAAAGTAGGTCAAGGCCAATGTTGCAAAGGTGAAATTTCAGTCCCAGAGGTCTCGGCACGGGAAGTCAGGATCCACAGGTCACAGAGTTACAGGCTTGACACCAAAAGTTGCCCAAATGACGTACGCAATGCAGCGCCTCACCTTTGTAATGATCCCATGTTTAGTTTTTGAGTTACGTAATTTTAAATAGCAACCGCGTCGTCAAAACCAGTGACCTTGGTATTTTCACCCTGAAATATCGATTTTAGGCCATAACAATGTATAGTCAACCCCCCCAAAGTAGCCCCCAAAACCCCCATATCCACCTTCAAATTTGACCTTGACCTCATTTTTCAAGGTCATTTGCCTCTTCAAAGTGCGAAAAGTGCTTATTTAAAAAAATTCTGAAAATTATGTTTTTTCCACGATATCACTTTTATATTTTTTCTCAAGAGACACAAAAATATGAATATTTAGAATATGCAAACCAAAGTCCTCCATCATTTTACGTTATATTTCTACAAAATTCCAAATATCGCAAACCGTAGAATGTTGAAAAATGACAAATTGTTGACTTTTTGACATGGAAATATCGATCCGGGAGAGTTACAATAATTAATTGATCCCCCCATTTTTGCATCCTAATTCGGAAAATTATATTGGTTTTGACCTAGAAAATTATTTTCAAGGTCAAATTCAAGGTCAAATATGACGAAAAATTGTACGTTTTTGACATTTGATTTTTTTACACAGACAAGGAATCAAGATATTGATACAAAAATGCCAGACATACTTGCTACTATAGCCTAGAGGCATCATGTAAATTTTCAAGGTCCTCGGATTGACCTACGTCACACCGTAAAGGTCATAAGGTCAAAAAATTAAGGAAAAATTTACGATATTTTTTCACATTTCTCAATTATAGCGTTATTTCAATCGGCTGTAGCTGTGGTCCTAATTAAGTTACAGAGAATCTGAAAATAGATTTGGAAAGCCCAAATTCTCCTCTAGTTTTCATACATTGAACATTTTCTCATAGCTCTCACAGTTTAAAAGATCGCCGGACCCTCAAAATTTCATATTTTTTGTCATATTTGCGCAATATATCAATTTTTTGAGAGGGAAGGAATCATCCTTTTGTGATGAACGTGTCTAGACATATTTCTAACTTCCATTTACATAATCCTGCCAGGTTATACATATCTCCATTGAACCGTTTCAGTTCTAGAATGATTTCAAGTTAAAACTTCATATTTTCAGGAATATCTTAAAGGCCATATTTCTGAGTTGTACCATCATTTCAATCCACTGTATCTCCGGTCCTATTTAAGTTACAGAAAATCTGAAAACAGATTCAGAAAGCCAACATTCACCTCTAGTTGGAATATTTGAACATTTTATCGTAGCTCCTATGGTTAAAAAGATCGCCAGACCCTGAAAGATTCATGATTTTTGTCAAATTTTCGCAATTTATCATCATTTTGACGAGGATATAATCATTTATTTCAATGAAGCTATCTGAGCATATTTTCATCTTTAGTTTACATAAAACTGGCAAGTTATATACGTTTTCATGGAACCGTTTTGGTTCTAGAGTAATTTTAAGTTAAAAAATACTTTTTTTTTCAGAAATTTCTGAAGTCCATATATTTGAATTGTACCATTATTTGGTTTTATTACAGAGAATCTGAAAATAGATTTGGAAAGTCAAAATTCTGCTCTAGCAGTAACTCTAATCGGTGTACGGGTTGATGTACTGGTTGATGTCAAGGTTGATGTACGGGTTGATGTACGAGTTGATGTACGGGTTGATGTACTGGTTGATGTACTGGTTGATGTACTGGTTGATGTACTGGTTGATGTACTGGTTGATGTTCTGATTGATGCACTGGTTCATGCACTGGTTGACGTGCTGGTTCATGTACTGGTAAATGGACTAGTCGGTGGACTGGTCCATGTACTGTCCATGTACTGGTCCATGTTATTTTCTATGTATATTATATTCATGAAGCTCTAATTCTCCTTCTGTTTTCATTCTCAGAATTTTTTCTTGTTGCTCTGACGCTTTACAATATTCCCTGACCCTCAGGATATTTTTGTGTCAGTCAGTGTATCAGTCAGTGCATCAGTCAGCGTATGACCACAAAGTGATTGATATGTTTCAGTAAGGGTTTATTGCAGGGTTTATTGTAGGGTTTATCTGTCTGCTGACTGTATGTCACATCACAACTAGTCCATGGACAGATAGTTTGTAAGTACTTTCATATATCTGTGGACACTATGTACATTTTAATTGACATGCAAAATTACAGGTAATAAATTGATATTGCATGTGATATGATTTAGCATGATATTGCAAGTGATTTTGTATGTTAAATACATTGCATGTAACTTTGTTCATGTTCAAGTTCATGTTCAAGTTCAAGTTCATGTTTATGGTCATTATTTCCAATGTCATTTCCCATATCATTTCAGTGATTCTCACTTTCATTTCATTGCCAATAATTTCTATGATTGGTGAAGTTTTGTCACCGCATCGCGGTTACCCGATTTCTAGTTCATAGTTCAATTCATAACTCTTAAGATTTGTTTGAAACAGACAAAAGCAATATTATCTGATGTCCGTTCACACTCTTTTTGTAAAATTAGACTAAAGTTAAATGTCTTTGATCAAATTACACAGGGAGTCATAAAATTGATCAGTTATGAAAATTTTCTTGGTTGTTTCAAGTCATGCCAGATTTACACAAATCATTAGTGCGGACACTATCAAACATTCATTTGGTCAGTTTTAAACATAACCTTTTTCAGAATAACGTTTTGTTATCATTAACTAAACAGTTCTACAAAAATAAGTCCCCCTTTGGATAAACTTGAATATCTCAATGATTCCATGCATCGCTGATTTTTATGACAGTTGGCTGAATTATTGAATGTAATGGTGGTAGTTTTACATGCAATGTACAAATTGTGGCCCTAAATGTGCACAGCATCCCGAGTTTTCACCAACTGCTAAGTAATGAAGCCAAAGCCAATCACCTTCAATTGTACAAAAACATGTTGAAAACTGATACCGGACCTTCCGTCTTCGGAACCTTCAGTGCAATGGTTCAAATTTTACAGATTTTCCATCAATTAATCAAGGCCAAATATGCTAAATTTCCCTTTTCAGATTTCTCAACAGTCAACACTTTCTGTCCTGCACCACATACACCCTCAGTTTAAATGCAAGACCAAATTACAACATCCGTGACTTTTGGTCTTTCTCCTCATGGGGATTAAGAAGCTGATAACTGGTTGGTGCCAGAATCTTACAGGGTTGGTTTCAACCAAGTACAATTGTACATGCATTAGTGACAAGGTTGTGGCCCGGATATATTTCAATATTTCAAAAAGTATCAAATATCCACCAATTAGACCATCAAAAGGCACAAGTGGACCATATGGACTACATGTGTACTAAATTTGATCCATGGATGTACGTGCAATAAAGGCTGAGTACTGGCCCAGAAATGTTCAATCACTCCGTGGACAGGCCACCAGCCCGCCCACCCAGTTGGCAGACATTTTACCCAATGATTACAATACCTTATTCAAACTTAATTCCTTAAAGGTAAAAAAAGAGAGTAAATTCAGTTTTGTTTTGGGTTGGAGTAAAGTAATACAATTAACAACAAGCAGTTAATTAACAATAAGCATTTAAGAAAGAATACTTCATATTGCTTCGGATTTGGAGTGGAATAACATAAATATGGAAATCTGAAATGCTAAAGGTTTTTATAACACATTTTAAGACAATTTTCCAACAATTTGCTTCAAATAATAATCATTTCCGTGGGTTTTCCTTGCAATATCCATGAAATATTGACTTACAACCTTTTGATATTGAAGCACTTACGACCTTTCATCGGGCAGTCGCGAGACTTCAGACAAATTTGGCAAAGTTTAAAAGGGCGTAACTCAAAATTTTGTTTAAAATTGTCTGAAACTCAACCATATGCTTAGTAATGGCACCCATAATGTTTTTGGATGGGGCAAGAGCAGAAAATACCGATTGAAATTGGCAAAAAGGCCATTTGAAGTTTTAACTTACATCCTTCTTGCACTGGATCTTAAGAATTCAGAAAGAATTAAAAGGTTGTAAGTGACTTTTTTGCTATTTTTTCCAAATATATGAATTAAATCTGTAGTAAAACACTCCAACTGAACTACAATATTTGATTTGTCAACATATGTTACCCTACTTTCAACATACCTGCCCTTATTAACCCATCAGACATTCTTGGTGGTTTTTTGCATTTTTCTCAAAATGTCATTTTTTGAGTTACAACCTTTTAATAGCCAGTGGACGAATTGAGTTCCCGAAAACCTACTCTCAGCCTTACAAATTGCATTACAGTAAGCTTATATCAAGACTTGTCATGTTAACAGATGGTAAATCATCAACAGACACATAAAATTGCACTTAGATTTCACATAAGTCAAACTGCATCATATGATATACAATTAGCAATTTTCTTTAAGGATCACCCACTATAAATTACCTGTACTCAAGTCATATTGAGGGCAGCAGAGATGCTATGTGCATGCCCTTTGGTGCAGCATGACACTGGACTAACTGAGAGAAGGAAACATAGTGAGAGCCATAACCTGCACAGAAAAATCCCATCAGAAAATGATATCCAACCTTCTCGTAAACAGGGAGGGTAATTTTGCTGCATTTCCAACCACAGCATCACCAATTCTGAAAATGTAAAACAACTTTATCACTTGCATTGCCTCAGAACGTACTGCCACTACTATGTTTTATAGCAGCACTCTTAATCAGGGGTGTATTTGCAGTGAATACAAATTGCTGACATCTGACACCACTATGGAGTTTTTCTTTGCTTTGGTGTTCATTTTTCTGAATCAAGTGAGAATGTTCTTTAAACATTTGCAAAGGTTATTCCTCTGCAATTTATTGATTGTTCTTGTGACTAATTTTGGTACCTTAACTGGCAACAGTGTTACTAGAGCAATTGATTAATTTTGGTAAGGCCAACTTTGAATAGGTTCTTGACAAAAGGTTTAGCATGCCTTATTCTCTGTTTCTAAAAGGGGATGCTCACTAAATTTAATACTCCTTGTGGAATTAATGCATAAAGAAATTCAAAGATTATAAAGAAATTCAAAGATTATAATCTGTAATGAATTATTTACAAGAACCTTCTAAATCTGTGTTTTGTAAGCTTTAAGCATGGCTTCTGAAGTGATTATATTTTAAATAAAGATCATTTAAAGTATGAGTGGAGATCTTAGTTGTGCAATGACAAGATGACAACTTGATGAAATCCATAAAAGCACATGGTAATTGTGGTCTCAGGCATTTTTTTCACTAAAGTCTTGTTTTCCTTATAAAAGTATCATGTGTAGGATGCAATGCACCATAAACCACAGAAGGATGAATATGGGAATATGATGGTGTGTCATTACTTTCCCAGATATATCACAAATAGCATTTCCATTAGGTAGGGCCAAAATCATCTATTGGGCAATATTTCACAAATGAGAGGTTTAGTGACTGAAACTAGCAATACCTGTAAGGAGTTTGCCTGAATAAATTGCGATTGAGTTGATTATAATGGATATTTCTCTTTTCATTGACTTTAACAGTCAGTGGTGTTCGACAAAATGTACAATTTTATTGTACATGATGTTAGATTTACATGAGAATTCAACACAAATTTTAAAATTTTAAAATAAAATGGTGTGACGCCCAACTGACAAAAGCAGAACATATTAGAGACTCAAATAATACTGGAAAAGACTATGGCTTTGATTGAAGTGGCTTTTGTCAGAGGTCAAGCTTGATGTTTCACATGGGTCTTCAGGTGGATGCTCATAGAATATTAGCAGAGACTCGTGAATCAGAAAGGGTTATTGTTGTTGCTTACATCTTTTATTACTGTACCATTCCTCATTCTGAATGCCTATTGGAATTTAAAAGACCAACTGTTCCCTTATTTACAAACATATTCTATTGAAGTGCTCAGAAGAACTTTTTTCAAGTGCTATATTTGAGGCTCAGTCAAAGGCAAACTGTCTGGAGCTTACAACCAGTCTATTTAAACCTACACTGCCACTCCTAAATTGCATTACACTGTAAGCTGGGCCCTGTCCACTCAGGAAGGTGACGTAACTACAACAGTTGAACATCCTCACACCCAAAGACACCACAACAGAGGGTTATCAAGGTGCCCTTTATTGGAAGTTGGTATATTATCTAGAGATAATACAGAGCTGTATTCACTGCTACCAATAGGATATATTGGGTCCCAAATATTGTTCCACTGTTATTTCTCTGCCTCCATATCATCATTTGATTCATGCCCTTGCTTGAGTAAGATTTCTATTTAATTTTCCATTTTAATTTCATTTCTTCATTTTTGCATGATACTCAGCTGACAAAGGCAAGACCTTGGCGACTCGAATATTATTGGTAAATCCGCTTTGATTGAAGAGGTTTTTGTCAAGAGGTCAAGCTTGATGTTCCAAATGTGTCTTCAGGTGGATGCTCATGGAATATTAGTACAAAAGCTTTATAAAGAACTGTATTACTATGCATATATGACAAAACAGGAAGGAAAACTGACTTGTGATATTTCCCAATTGATCATTTCCTCAGTATGAATTAGAATATGAATTAGAATATAGAGCCTAAAGGGCAAGTAATATTTCTAGGAAATATGGATACTCTGTAGCATGACATATTTCAAGAATACTTGGGAAAAGTAATAGCACAAAATAAAAACATTCATTAATATTTAATGACACATCTGTCAGTTTTAGCAAATACAGAGGTAAACACCTCTGTCAAACGATGGTCCTGCAGCAGAATTCTCATCAATCAAATGGCAGGAATTTTCTGCCAACCTTTTTCGTCCTTGAGGTCACCCACTTGTCAGTTTCTAAATAAGGAGTGAGAATACTCAAATGATGTATTTCTTCCTGTACACCCATTACGCTTTAGAATTAATGAACCTGTTAAAAGAATCTTGTGAATCATAGCACATAGTGTGCTTTACAAATCCATAGCTGGAAGTTCTTTGCACCCAAAGCAATTGAACATAAAGACACGGAAAAATGTAAAAGTATTCAAGAATACTGGTCAATTGTTATTTTTGTGGCACTGACATTTAAGTTCATGATTTTTGTGGAATACTTTTACGTTCTCTAGCCACAATACATGCTTATATACTTTCTTGACAATTTGATATAATTCCTTTTCGGCACAAGGCAGTATAATGCCATTATATTAAATGTACGTTGTTTTTGTGCACATGTTCATCCTGCCAGTATATGCCAATGTATTATTATTTTCATATTTTTATAGTGTAATACAGAAGGTTAATGCATAAGAATTTTACCATGTTACTAGCACATCCATAAAAAAGGAGAATTTTTTGATCCATCGGCGGAGAAGAATCTTGTTTGATAGATGTTTTTCCATCAAGGATGTGTTGGAGGCAATGCACCATAAACCACACAAGGATGAATATGGGAGTTTGGTTTGCTATAACACTTCCAGCTATGCCATCAATATTACATTCCCATTAGGTCAGGCCAGAATCATATGTTGGGTCATATTTCACAAACTGAGTAGAGCAGTTCATCTGAATATAACTAGTAATGTCAAGAGAGAGCCCTGTCAGAGTATGTTTTGATCTGATGAAATATGATTGTAACATATTTTTGTATGGCCTGTGGCGTTCCTGATGGAAAATGGATCACAGTATTCTACAACGCTACGTAGTTTGAGTTGAAAAAAAAGAAAAAAAAAGAAGTGTTTCAGGAACAAGTCACTTACCTTTCTCATCAATGTGGATGTGGCATTCATCCTATATTGCCTAAATAGAAGCAAAATTTTAGGCAATCATTTCTTATCCTCAATTCATATATGCTGTAACGATGATGAATTTTAAAGGTAGCATTTCTGACAAACTGTTACCCTTAATTGGATATTTGTGGTTCACTTTATGTGATACCTACCATCATTGGCACAACCTTGGTGAGCTGAATAAATATCACTGGAAAGTTCAAACCTCTGATTAAAGAGAATTTTGTCACAAGGCCAAGCATGATGTTGCATGTGCTTCCTCAGGTGGATGCTCATCAAATATTACAGGAAGGTAATGCATCAGAATCTAAGTCTCAAATGTTTCAAAGAATATGTTCATATTCCATAAATAGTGGGTTTCGTCCATGGTGGTCAGGTTTATGTTATGATTTAGTTTTGTGTAGATTTGAATAATATATTTATATTTATAATATATTTATGAATCAGTTATACATATGAGATGCTTATCAAGAAAGCATCTGTTATTGCTTTATCTTGACCAGTGCTTTTAATGGTTTTCATTCTGTCAAAGAAACAAACGGGATTTGATACATTTTGATGTTACTGACGAATATCTCCAAGTAAAAGAAGACATGCAAATTAAGTTATGTTAAGAAACTCAGCCAAACATATTTTTGCAAATTAAGTTATGTTAAGAAACTCAGCCAAAAATATTTTTTTGCATATAACTTTAAGCTTAGAATTTTTTTTCACTTCCGATTAAACAGTATGTTAACAAAGGAAATTGTGGAAATGAAAGATTAAAATGAAGAAATCTTGTGAGAAGCACAAAAAAGTAGTAGTATTTCCCTTAACATCTATGTACAAATGCTTTACCTTCAACACAACCATTTCTTAATTATCATCCATCATAGAAAACACCTATTTTCCAGCATGCTTATTGCTTAACCACATGGCATGAACCTCTTTAATCGAAGGTCTGGACTTACCCAGTAATATTCAGATGCCCTAGGTCACCCTATTGTCATTAGTGTCTCAAAAAATGAAGCACAATAACTGGATCAACTGTAGGTCAGTTGGAAGACCTTTCAGTACTGCTTATGGGAGCTTGATGTGTAGGCCTATTAAGAAAATGACAAAAGAGTGATTTGATACTCAACGCAAAGAGAAATTGATGAATGTGTCAGATGTCAGGTGCTTCTAATTACCACAAATATAGCTGCTACCTTAATTGACTGCAGTCTACAAGGTTGGATTTTAGCGAAACAATCAAAACCATTTTCAAGATAATATGAATTTAGTACTTTCAATATACATACATGTACATATCATACCAGTTACACATTCAGTTCACTCAGCCAGTGACTTTTCACTGTAAGCTGGACATTGTTAATACACCAGGTTGACCATTATGCAGTCTCACATACAAAAATATATCACCCTGGAGTGGAGGTTTATAGGTTGCCCTTTGTTGATCCAACAATGCCTGACATCCATATATTGCTCGCTTTTTATAGAAAAACCTCATAGAGAGAGAGATTAGGGTGAATATGGTCATGTCTACAGTTGTCCAAATCTGTGACAAGTAGTCAATAAATGAATTTTTTCCATTCATAAGACAGCTGCATTTTTGCAGTGAACTAGTAAATGACAAAGACAAACAGAAATGTGTATTTTATTGCAGAGAAATGACCACCTAGGAGACAATAATTCAAAAGGTTGGTTAGGCTCTTTGATTTTTCTTGAAATGTTGAAATTAAAATGTTGATGAATGAAAACCTATGAATTATTCTGAAATATTTGGATTGTGCATGGGTATTATAACTGTGTGAGCATGCATGAAATTCAGATAAGCTGGTTTTCTTGCACTTGAATCGCAGGTTCCTCTTCATAATTACTTTAATCTCACCTTGGTTGTTATGAGGAATAACCATCATCTTCTGTCTTTTGGCCTAAACACATAAGTTCAAATTTCTTTTGAAAAATATGGATAAAGAAGATAAGAAGATAGCCAGATGTTTGTCATATTAATTTTGAACTTGTTAATTTTTTGACATTCAATTAACTTCTAATGATACTTTTTTGTGTATATGTATTGATACTTTAAGTGAAATATTTCAGTCAACTGTCAAGAATGTTCACAAAATTGGTAAAACTGAGTTCACATTTGTTCTCCTATGCCAATAATAAAGTTTTTGAAAATTTGAAGCAAGTGAAGACTTTAATTTGATATCATTGATCATAGGGTGCCTACTGAGATATAGTGTCAAACAAAATTATTTGTAATATTCATAACCCTAAAAAATAACCGATAATTTTGTAAAGTATATTGCCTGATAATCTGCTTCCACAAAGAAAATCAGGCAATGTACGAATATCTAACAAAGGGCAGCTCGATAATCTGCCATACAAGTTGCTTGATATCTGAGAGTGCATGACAGGGCCACCCTCAGATGTCAAAATGTTTACACAAAGAAATTGCATTAAATATGCACAAAATGTCAACAAATTAATGAGGTCAAAGACCATTTTTAGAATATGTAGTTATTGGTTATCATTATTAAGGAGCTGTCATTTGATCTCATGAGTTTTTAGAAACAAAAAGACAGCCATCAGGATTATCCCTCATCACTGCAAAAGAAGCATCTGTCTTGTAAATGGAAAATTTATTTATTGGCGGCTTGTCATAGATTTTTCCAACAACTGTGGACATGACCATACATTCAACAAAACGCAGGCAATATATGGATGTCAGACATTGTTGGATCAACAAAGGGCTGCTTGATAAACCTCTGTGGCGATCTCTTTGTGTCTGAGACTGCATAATGGTCAGTTGGTCAGCCTAGATGTTGCATCTTTGAATGTGTCTTAAATTACCAAATACAAACTTCACACACAATTTGATCACACGATTTTTATTGATATTCATGGGATTCGTAATTTCTGTTGACAAGGTAATATCAAGAAATTGACTTCATGAAAAATTAAATTTAATGTCAAATATTGGCCAGGCCTTGCCAAATGAGGGGTAGGCGGGGGGGGGGCACTATATCGAACTAAGGAGTCTTCAGAATTTGCTTCCTCAAGTTACAAGTGATGATGCTAGAGCAAAAATGGTGCTACTTTCTGCAAATCCAACACTGCATGGTACATAGATTGGTAATGTTTACACATGAAAATTGGGATTTTTTTTTTCATCTGCATGATCTAGGCCATTTCCTTATAAGTTGCTGTTCAATATATCCTTGTGGAAAAGCAATAGTTTTAATAAGAAGAACACATTTTTAGGGCGCTCTCTGCTAAGAGAGCTCCCTGTTGTCATTGAAATCCTGAAGAATCTTGTGGGTCGATTTATGGCAAAATTACAGCTCCAATTGACTTCAAACTTCACACATTGCATTATATCAGCCAAGAATGGATTGATCAACTTTACAGGGACATGCGCATAGTTTAAATACCATTTTAGAGACCCAGGAAAACCATCCCAGAAAAACTGGAAAGAGGGAGTCCTGTGATGTCATTCAGGGGGTTTCCCACACCAGATCTATTAAACAACAAGAGTTCAGCAATTGGGACAAAACACCTCTGCATGCTTCATCAATGTGTTGCTACCTTTGTATAATAGTAGCAACAGTTTAAAAACAAGATGACCAAGACTTCAGATCAGCAGTTAGATGATGTGCAGAATGCCGTTTAAACTTTACAAAAGAACAAACATACTTTAACTATATAGCTACCATTCTAAAGGACAACAATACCACAAGATTGGAGAGGCAGAAGGGAATTCCTTAATGACATAGCAGGGAGGGTTCCCCCAATCTATTTATAGCTCATGGCCATGCAGAGGTACAGCATACATTTTGAGATATTTTTCAGAATCATTTATTGTAATGAGCTTTAAAATGCATTTTGAGATGAAATAAAGTATATTTTTACCAATATATGTATCACATATTATCAAAGTATCAGATATATCATTTGCAATTAATAAAACATATAAGATGTTGGGTTACAGGTGAAACTTGGGAAATCCATGAACAGAAATAAACTATGAATGAAAGATGGTTATGGACTAATAATAAAGTAAACATACTGTAGTAAGTTAGATGGAAAGATATGTGGAAAGAAAGAAAGAAAGAAAGATAGATAGATAGATAGATAGATAGATAGATAGATAGATAGATAGATAGATAGATAGATAGATAGATAGATAGATAGATGATGGGTAGAAACCTAGAAACACAGCTAGAAACACAGCATGACTGACAGCTTGACATAGAGAAAGAAGGAATACAATGAAACAGTGAAATGGATTAGATGGTTAATTGTTTCTTTGGTATTCAAGATCTTGCAGTGTCATGAGTTATAGGAGCGCCCTTTAAAGTGTCTTGTGCACGTTATTTTGATGAATGAATTTCTGGAGAGCAGTGTTTTGAAAACTATTTTGTCCAGACGTTATGATAAAAGCACAAAATGTGTTGTGAAATGCTTTCAAGACAATTAGCTATCATGAATCACATAATGTCAAACCTAATTTGGATGCATTGTCTCGCTGCTGGGGAATCATCAATCTTGCTTCACCAATTACATTCATCATTTTGATAAGAAATAACAAATAAACAAACTGATTGATGAACACATCTTTCTTTACCTGGAAGTGTTGAGGGAGCCTGATGTGGCAATTTGAATGGTGGAAATTTCAAATTGCATCAACAGTTCAACACTATCCAAATTTAGGCTTTTTCACTCAAAAAAGATCATTGATTGACTCTGTCATAAACTTATTTAAAGAGTTAGGAATTGTTATTGAAATAGAGTTTCCTCACATTTAGAAAAAGAGAGATAAAGCATCAACAGGCCCAAGAAATCTCTTGAGATTCCAAAATGCATATGTGTACATTATGCATACAAATAACATACTCCCAGGTGTGTGGTTATGTTGCTACATGTATAAAGGTCCACTGTAAATTAGCAGCACTCAAGTCACATTGAGGGCAGCAGAGATGCTAAGTGCATGCCCTTTGGTGCAGCATGACACTGGACTAACCAAGTGAAGGAAATATAGTGAGAGCCATAACCTGCACAGAAAAATCCCATCAGAAAATGACACCCAACCTTCTCGTAAACAGGGAAGCTAATTTTGGTACATTTCAACCTCCACATTGCCGATTCTGAAACTGTAAAACAACTTTGTCACTTGTATTGCCTGAGGACGTACTGCCATTACGTTGTTTTATAGCAGCAATCAGGAGTTGTATTTGCTGTGAATACTAATTGCTGACATCTGACACCACTGTGGAGTTTTTCTTTGCTTTGGTGTTGTATTGTTGTTTGGTGTTTACTTAGTACAGGGATGCAGATCTTCCAACCTTTGCCAAAGCGTCTTCCCTACCTTTTATTGATTGTTCTTGTGGCTCATTTTTGGTAGCACTTTAACTGACAATATTGTGACTTGAGCACCTGATTAATGGAAGAGGCTCTTGTCACAAGGTTTTAGTATTCCATATAATATGTTTCCACAGGGGGATGCTCATTTTGTACTCTGTGTGGGATAAATCCTAAATGACTTTTAAAGATTGTAAGATTATAAGAAAGTCACTTCAGCAGTGAATCACCCACAAAAACTGCCCAAGCCAGCGAATGAAGCGAGGCTTCTAAACCTGCTGCATGTTAGTCGCTGCTTAGGCTGCATTTTACTGAACGTACATTATATGTTTCTGAGAAGCCACTCACTTTCAAATTAGTATTCAATGTTTGGTAAATTTTGAATTGTGGATCTGGTTGTGCAATGACAAGATGACGACGCCACCATGCAAATCCATCAAGAAAATGTGATGGTGGTCTCAGTATTTTCTTGACTAACATCTTCCCATAACTTCTTATAGAAGTATCATGTGGAAGAGGCAATGCACCATAAACAACACAAGGTTGAATATGGGAATATGATGGTGTCCCATTACTTTCCCAGGTATACCACAAACAGCGTTTCCATTAAGTCCAAAATCATCTATTCGACTGCTCAGTGCAAAAAGGGGCATAGTGGAAAATGAGATTTTGAGAAAAAGGCCTTTTTCTTTTGAACACTTGTTTTCAGTTCTGGCTCGATCGATACTAGTCCGATTTGAATGATTTTTTGTACGCATATTCATATGGATATTTTCAGCAAATGTATGTAAAAATAATGATACTACTATGATTGATTTTCATGAAATAAGACCAATGCTCCTTCTTGCACCAAACAAAGCATTATTGGTGACTCAAAAAGGAGCATTGATATACTAAGCTCCCTTTTTCACTGACAGGTTTCTGTAGTAATTCGGAGCAAATGGAGCCTAAAGCTAGTATTTTTACTATAATTGTCAAGTATATTTCAGTGCCAATAGGAGCTTAGCGCACTATAGTTGCTCCTTTTAGCATTGAATAAAATGGTGCCTAAAGTACTACAAAAACTTGAACATTTCACATTATTCCCCAAATAGTGTTTTCCCGAACTTTGACCTGCAATATCTCCTCTAGTTGAACCCACTTTGTTCCAATATTCACTGATATTAGTCCTGGGGTCTTGAACTTTAAAAAAATGCTATAACTAAAAAAATTGGCATATTGGCACTAAGTCACTTCTTTCAGTCAGCTGTCATATTGTTCCATATTTCACAAGAGAGGTTCAGTTCATGTGACGGAAAGTGGTTATGTCAGAAAGGAACCTATAATTTAAATAATTTGTAAAAAAAAAAGGTATTGGATATCATTTCTTTCTTTGAATGTGGCACTTGTTAAATGGGAATGATTATAATGTCCGTGAGAAGGAAACACAAATAAAGATTAAAATTTAGAAAACGAAATTAAAGTTGACACGTTTTTTTTAGCAGTTCTATTTCCTTCTAAACTGAAACAGACAGTCATGTGTCTGCCTCAGTGTTTGTTTTGGTTGTTCATGCCCACAAGTGATGTGCTGGGGTACGTTTTCCATTAACAATGTAGCATTTGCTGAAAAGGATTTGCTTCACTGTTGTGGGACACCTAACCAGCAACAGCACGACCTTGGTGACCTGAATATTACTGGAAAAGTCCATGCCTTTGATTGAAGAGGTTTTTTTCAGAGGTCAAGCTTGATGTTTCATGTGTGATTGTGTGTCTTCAGGTGGATGCTCTTGGAATATTAGCAGAGTCGTGAATCATAGAAGAATTATTGTTGCTGCTTCACTCTGTAACCACAAACATCATTTATTAATTTACTGATGGACCCTCTGATTGACATTGAAGTAATTGAGTTCCCGAAAACCTACTCTCAGACTTTAGAATTGCATTACAGTAAGCTTGTATCAAGACCTGTTACGTTAACAGATGGTAAATCATCAACAGACACATAAAACTGCACTTGGATTTCACAGTCAAACTGCATCATATGATATACAATTAGCAATTTTCTTTAAAGATCACCCACTATAAATTACCTGTACTCAAGTCATATTGAGGGCAGCAGAGATGCTATGTGCATGCCCTTTGGTGCAGCATGACACTGGACTAACTGAGAGAAGGAAACATAGTGAGAGCCATAACCTGCACAGAAAAATCCCATCAGAAAATGATATCCAACCCTCTCGTAATCAGGGAGGGTAATTTTGCTGCATTTCCAACCACAGCATCATCAATTCTGAAATTGTAAAACAACTTTATCTCTTGTATTGCCTCAGAACGTACTGCAACTACTATGTTTTATAGCAGCACTCTTAATCAGGGGTGTATTTGCAGTGAATACAAATTGCTGACATCTGACACCACTATGGAGGTTTCTTTGCTTTGATGTTGTGTTGTTGTTTGGTGTTCATTTTTCTGAATCAAGCGAGAATTTTCTTCAAACATTTGCAAAGGTAAAATTTATTGATTGTTCTTGTGACTAATTTTGGTACCTTAACTGGCAACAGTGTTACTAGAGCAATTGATTAATTTTTGATAAGGACAACTTTGAATAGGTTCTTGACAAAGGGTTAAGCAAGCCTTATTCTTTGTTTCTAAAAGGGGATGCTCACTAAAATTTAATACTCCTTGTGGAATTAATGCATAGAGACATTAAAAAATTATAAGGAAAGTGCATAGCAAAATCTGTAATGAATTATTTACAAACACCTTCTTAATCTGTGTTTTGTTGACTTTAAGCATGGCTACTAAAGTGATTGTATTTTAACTAAATATTTTGTAAAGTGTGAGTGGAGATGGTAGTTGTGCAATGACAAGATGACAATGAAATCCATAAAAGCGCGTGGTAATTGTGGTCTCAGGCATATTTTTCACAAAAGTCTTGTTTTCATTAGTATCATGTGTAGGATGCAATGCACCATGAACCACACAGGGATGAATATGGGAATATGATGGTGTGTCATTACTTTCCCAGATATATCACAAATAGCATTTCCATTAGGTCGGGCCAAAATCATCTATTGGGCAATATTTCACAAATGAGAGGTTTAGTCCATGTGACTGAAACTAGCAATACCTGGAAGGAGTCTACCTGAATAAATTGTGATTGGTTGATTGTAATGGATATTTCTCTTTTCATTGACTGTAACAGTCAGTGGTGCTCGACAAAATGTACATGATGTTAGATTTACACGAGAATTCAACAAAAAAATTGAAAATAAAATACTGTGGGATAAATTACTTTGAGATTTTTTCTGTGCAGTTTGCAGCAAACTGAAACCCACATTCTTTAGGTTGCCTCGTGTGTCACGTTGTATTTATTCATGTCCACGGTGGTAGAATAATTTACAATTTACATCTTGTGTGACGCCCAACTGACAAAAGCAGAACATATTAGTGACTCAAATAATACTGGAAAAGACTATGGCTTTGATTGAAGAGGCTTTTGTCAGAGGTCAAGCTTGATGTTTCACATGGGTGGGTCTTCAGGTGGATGCTCATAGAATATTAGTAGAGACTCAATTTAAACCTACTCTGCCACTTCTAAATTGCATTACAGTAAGTTTGGCCCTGTCCACTCAGGAAGGTGACTTAACTACAACAGTTGAACATCCTCACACCCAAAGACTCCACAACAGAGGGTTATCAAGGTGCCCTTTATTGGAAGTCTGTATATTATCTAGAGATAATACAGAGCTGTATTCACTGCTACCAATAGGATATATTGGGTCCCAAATATTGTTCCACTGTTATTTCTCTGCCTCCATATCATCATTTGATTCATGCCCTTGCTTGAGTAAGATTTCTATTTAATTTTCCATGGTAAAATCCATTTCCTCATTTTTGCATGACACTCAGCTGACAAAGGCAAGACCTTGGTGACCTGAATATTATTGGTAAATCCGCTTTGATTGAAGAGGTTTTTGTCAGAAGGTCAAGCTTGATGTTCCAAATGTGTCTTCAGGTGGATGCTCATGGAATATTAGTACAAAAGCGATAAATCGGATTTATAAAGAACTGTATTACTATGCATATATGACGGAACAGGAAGGAAAACTGACTTGTGATATTCCCCAATTGATCGTTTCCTCAGTATGAATTAGAATATGGAGCCTAAAAGGCAAGTAATATTTCTAGCAAATGTGGATACTCTGTAGCATGACTTATTTCAAGAATACTTGGGAAAAGTAATAGCACAAAATAAAAACATTCATTTATATTTAATGACACATCTGTCAGTTTTAGCAAATACAGAAGTAAACACCTCTGTCAAACGATGGTCCTGCAGCAGAATTCTCATCAATCAAATAGCAGGAATTTTCTGCTAACCTTTTTCGTCCTTGAGGTCACCCACTTGTCAGTTTCTAAATAAGGAGTGAGAATACTCAAATGATGTATATCTTCCTGTACACCCATTACGCTTTAGAATTTATGAACCTGTTAAAAGAATCTTGTGAATCATAGCACATAGTGTGCTTTACAAATCCATAGCTGGAAGTTCTTTGCACCCAAGTAACACAGTACTGAGCAATTGAACATAAAGACACGAAAAATGTAAAAGTATTCAAGAATTTTTACCAGGTTACTAGCACATACATAAAAAAAGACAATTTTTTGGTCGGTGGAGAATCTTGTTTGATAGATGTTTTTCCATCAAGGATGTGTTGGAGGCAATGCACCATAAACCACACAAGGATGAATATGGGAGTTTGATGGTTTGCTATAACATTTCCAGCTATGCCATCAATATTACATTCCCATTAGGTCAGGCCAGAATCATATGTGGGGTCATATTTCACAAAGTATGTGGAGCAGTTCATCTGAATATAACTAGTAATGTCAAGAGAGAGCCATGTCAGAGTAGGTTTTGATCTGATGAAATATGATTGTAACATATTTTTGTATGGCCTGTTGCATTCCTGATGGAAACTGGATCACAGTATTCCACAGTGTTATGAAGTTTGAGTTGAAAAAAAAAGAGGTGTTGCAGAAACGGGTCACTTACCTTTCTCACCGATGTGGATTCGGCATGCATCCTAAATCGCTTAAACAGAGACAACATTTTAGGCAACTGTTTCGTATTCCTCAATTCCTGTATAATGGTGATGAATTTTAAAGGAAAAATTTCAGAAAAACTGTTGCCCTTAATTGGATATTTGTGGTTCATTTTGTGTGCCTACCATCAGTGGCACAACCTTGATGAGCTGAATACTAATCACTGAAAGTCCAAGCCTCTGATTAAAGAGAATTTTGTCACAAGACCAAGCATGACGTTGCATGTGTTTCCTCAGGTGAATGCTCGTGAAATATCACAGGAAGGAAATGTATCAGAAAAGAAATCTCAAGTGTTTCAAAGAGTATATTCATAGTCCACAAATAGTGGGTTTCGTCCATGGTGGTCAGGTTTATGTTATGATTTAGTTTTGTTTGAATAATATAATTTAAATCAGTTATAACTATGAGATGCTTAATCAAGAAAGCATCTTTTATTGCTTTATCTTAAACAGTGCCTTTAATGGTTTAATTCTGTCAATGACAAAAACAGGATTTGATACATTTCAGTGTTACTGACGAATATCTCTGAGAGTAAAAAAAGACATCCAAGACCTGATGTTGCAAATTAAAGTATGTTAAGAAGTTCAGCCAAACAATTTTTTTACACATACCTTGAAGCAAAGGAAATTGTGGAAATGAAAGCTTAAAATGAAGAAAACTTGTGAGAAGCACAAAAAAGTAGTAAAAATACATTGTACTGTATACTGCATGTGTTCAATTGAAGTTCTCTTAACATACATGTAGGCACTAATGCTTTACCTTTAAAACAAGCAGTTCTTAATTATCATCAATCATAGACAACACATACTTTCCAGCATGCTTATTGCTTAACCATATGGCATGAACCTCTTCAGTCAAAGGTCTGGACTTACCCAGTAATATTCAGATGCCCTAGGTCACCCTATTGTCATTAGTGTCTCAAAAAATGAAGCACAATAACTGGATCAACTGTAGGTCAGTTGGAAGACCTTTCAGTACTGCTTATGGGAGCTTGATGTGTAGGCCTATTAAGAAAATGACAAAAGAGTGATTTGATACTCAACGCAAAGAGAAATTGATGAATGTGTCAGATGTCAGGTGCTTCAATTCACCATAAACATAGCTGCTGCCTTAATTGACTGCAGATTATAAGGTTGGGTTTTAGCGAAACAGTCAAAGCCATTTTCAAGATTATACGAATGTTGTAGCTACATTCAATGTATATACATATCATACCAGCCACAAATTCTGTTCATCCAGCCAGTGACTTTTCACTGTAAGCTGGACATTGTTGATATACCAGGTTGACCATTATGCAGTCTCACATACAAAAATATATCACTCTGGAGTGGAGGTTTATCAAGTTGCCCTTTATTGATCCAACAATGCCTGACATCCATATATTGCCCACTTTTTATAGAAAAACCTCATAGAGAAAGATTAGGGTGAATATTGTCATGTCTACAGTTGTCCAAATCTGTGACAAGTAGTCAATAAATGAATTTTTTCCATTCATAAGACAGCTGCTATTTTGCAGTGAACTAGTAAATGAAAAAGACAAACAGAATAATTCACAAGGTTGGTTTATGATGGTTAGGCTCTTTGATTTTTCTTGAAATGTTGAAATTAAAATGTTGATGAATGAAAACCTATGAATTATTCTGAAATATTTGGATTGTGCATGGGTATTATAACTGTGTGAGCATGCATGAAATTCAGATAAGCTGGTTTTCTTGCACTTGAATCGCAGGTTCCTCTTCATAATTACTTTAATCTCACCTTGGTTGTTATGAGGAATAACCATCATCTTCTGTCTTTTGGCCTAAACACATAAGTTCAAATTTCTGGAGATTCTGCTGAAAAATATGGATAAAGAAAATAAGAAGATAGCCAGATGTATGTCAAATTAATTTTGAACTAATTCATTTAGTGAAGTTTTATTGATACTCTTTTTGTGTATATGTTTTATACTTTTAATGGAATATTTGAGTCAACTGTCAAGAATTTTCACAAAATCAGTAAAACGAAGTTCACATTTTGTTCTCCTATGCCAATAATAAAGTTTTTGGAAAATTTGAAGCAAGTGAATACTTTCATTTGATATCATGGATCATAGGGCTCCTACTGAGTTATAAATGTCAAACAAAATTATTTCTAATATTCATCCACTAGACAACAACCGATCATTTTTCAAGTTTGTTGCCTGATAATCTGCTTCCACAAAGAAAGTCAGGCAATGTACTAATATCTAACAAATGACAGCTTGATAATCTGCCATATAAGTTGCTTGAAATCTGAGGGTGCATAACAGTTGCCACCCACAGATGTCAAAATGTATGCACAAAAGAAATTGCAATAAATATAGCACAAAATGTCAACAAATTAATGAGGTCAAAGACCATTTTAAAATCTGTGATACATGTATTTGAATATGGTTTTATGATGAAAGTCTTGAAAACTGTATGTTCAAAAGTTTCTGAACCCTTCTAAATCGAATAAAATAAACAATTTGTATGGCCCTATTTTGTATACTTTAGGTAATTGTACGTTTTCGAAGCATATATTTCACAGCATCTTTTACGATATCAACAATAGTTTATTCTCCTGTCCCATTTATAGCAAACCAACCCCATTCCATGTAGGAGCCACCGTTATCTTTCATAGTTGGGAGGATGTTATGTTCCTTGAAAGCAGCACCTTTCGGATGTCCGACATAGCCGTTTTGATTATTGCAAAAAAGCACAAAAAAACCTGACTGTACTTCACTAAAAAACATTTTAATGAATTGTTTGGTTATTGGAACCTTGTCCTGTGGACAGACTAATACAAAATCAAACCTTTATGCCACAGTCAAAATTGCACTACCTGGCCACCTGAAGGTGCTACTTTCAAGGAACATAACATCCTCCCAACTATGAAAGATAACGTTGGCTGCATCATGGTATGGGGTTGTTTTGCAATAAATAAGACAGGAGAATAAATTACGAAGGGTGTCCAAAAAGTTCTGACCAATTTTTTTGGCAGACCTTTCTGTTTGAGATAGCTAAACGAGATTTTCACAGAATAAATTTCAGGTATTTGACCTTCAATTCTGGAAAAAAAACTGTAAAAAGTGTTTAAGTTACTTTTCTGTTACCATAGTTACAAGAGGTCTGTGCACCCAGCGCAGCTCAATTTCTCAGACAAAATTCAGCAAATTAGCTGTTTTAAAAGTCAGAGAATTTATAGTAAAAAACAAGTGATTACAAGAAAATGTATTTCTTGATAGGCTTGCAGTCTTTCTAGATATCTTCCATTACATTATAAACATTTATTTATATTTCAACCTGATCAGCTGAGGCAATTACCAAAGGCTTTCTCCAGCAGTTGTCTAACAGCGCTTGAGACAGTTTGGCTGAAACAATCTTCTGTCAAGAAGCAGTGCTCAGGAACCTTAGGTTCCAAACCCAATGTCATCTGCTTTAATTACCAGATTTGGTCTGCTCTAACTTTTGGTGATACTAAAATATAAATGCCAGTTCAAAAATTAAAGAAAAAATAATCATAACGAGAAATGAAGCGGTAGCCACATACACTGAAATTCCACAATTTAGGAACAGCCTGGTTTGGTGGACCCAGGTGATTGCCTCAGCACAGGAGTTAAACTGATTCACAGTGACATAAAATGTACATGAAAAACTCTTGAGATACTGTTAGGTTTCCATATAATATTTTTCATAATCATCCATTCCACATTTACCGTAAATTCCTTGGTAATTTACAAGTCCCTGACACTTGGATATGGCCTACAAAATTGAGGTGTTCTGGGTACACTGACCTTCTGTTTCCATGGCAACAGAAAAGTTATTTAAACAGTTCCAACAGGTGCCATATTTTCAAAATAGATAGTGAAATACCTGAAAATGATTCTGTGAAAATTTCATTCAGCTACTTCAAATACAAAGGTCTGTCAAAAAAATTGGTCAAAACTTTTGGGACACCCCTCGTATAGTTCTTAATAGCATAATGAATTCTGAGAAAAATCAAGATATGCACTTAGAAAACGTAAAGCTTTTACTTATAGGCCTGAAACTTGGCGGCAAGGTGGTCTTCCAGCAGAACAATTACCCAAAGTATACAAGGAAATCCACTTAAAATTGGTTAAAATCCCTCAAATTTAGGGTTCTGGAATGGCCTATACCAGTTCCTGATCAGAGCCAACTAGATAAGCCTTGGTCAGATTTGACAAAGCAGTCCACGTCAGACAAACCACTAGCGTATGAGGGCTAAGAAAATACTCTTTTGAGAAATGGTCAAAAATCCCACAGAAAGTCTGCCAATTGTTAGTCCATAACCATAAGAAGTGTTTTGAAGTGTTTACTGTAGCAAAATAGGGCCATACAAATTGTTGATTGCATACGTTTCAGAAGGGTTCAGAAACTTTTGAACACACAGTTTTCGAGACTTTCATCACAAAATCATATTTAAATGTCATTATTTGTTATGAATAAATGTTTACACGCAAAAGATGGTGTTCAGTTTCATTATTTACCCAATTTAAAAGCTATTCCTGCGTTTGTTGGAGAGATGCGAACAAATAAGGTAAGAAGTGTCAGGGGCTCAGAAACTTTCAAGCACAACTGTAATGTCAAATATTGGCCAGGCCATGCCAAATGAGGGGTAGGCGGGGGGGGGGCTATATCAGAATTTGCTTCTTCAAGTTACAAGTGATGATGCTAGAGCAAAAATGGTGCTACTTTCTGCAAATCCAACACTGCATGGTAGATGGTAATGTTTACAAGTGAAAATTGGGCTTGTTTTTTTCATCTGCATCTGAGCCATTTCCTTATAAGTTTCTGATCAGTATATCCTTGAGGGAAAGCAATAGCTGTAATAAGAAGAACACATTTTTAGGGCGCTCTCTGCTAAGAGAGCTCCCTGTTGTCATTGAAATCCTGAAGAATCTCGTGGGTTGATTTATGGACAAATTACAGCTCCAATTGACTTCAAACCTCACACATTGCATTATATCAACCAAGAATGGATTGATCAACTTTACAGGGACGTGCGAATAGTTTAAATACCATTTTAGAGACCCAGGAAAACCCTCCAAGAAAAACTGGAAAGAGGGAGTCCTGTGATGTCATTCAGGGGGTTTCCCACACCAGATCTGTTAAACAACAAGAGGTCAGCAATTGGGACAAAACACCTCTGCATGCTTCATCAATGTGTTGCTACCTTTGTATAATAGTAGCAACAGTTTAAAAACAAGATGACCAAGACTTCAGATCAGCAGTTAGATGATGTGCAGAATGCCTTTTAAACTTTACAGAGGCACAAACATACTTTAACTACCATTCTAAAGGACAACAATATCACAAGATTGGAGAGGCTGAAGGGAATTCCTTAATGACATAGCAGGGAGGGTTCCCCCAATCTATTTATAGCTCATGGTTATGCAGAGGTACAGCATACATTTTGAGATATTGTTCAGAATCATTTATTGTAATGAGCTTAAAAAGGCATTTTGAGACAAAATAAAGTATATTTTTACAAGTATATATGTATCACATATTATCAATGTATCAGATATATTATTTGCAATTAATAAAACATGTAAGATGTGGGGTTACAGGTGAAACTTGGGAAATCCATGAGTAGAAATAGACTATGAATGAAAGATGGTTATGGACAAATAATAAAGTAAACATACTGTTAGATGGAAATATATGTGGAAAGAAAGAAAGAAAGAAAGAAAGAAAGAAAGAAAGAAAGAAAGAAAGAAAGAAAGAAAGAAAGAAAGAAAGAAAGATAGATAGATAGATAGATAGATAGATAGATAGATAGATAGATAGATAGATAGATGGGTAGAAACCTAGAAACACAGCTAGAAACACAGCATGACTGACAGCTTGACATAGAGAAAGAAGGAATACAATGAAACAGTGAAATGGATTAGATGGTTAATCGTTTCTTTGGTTTTCAAGAACTTGCAGTGTCAAGAGTTATAGGAGCGCCCTTTAAAGTGTCTTGTGCACGTTATTTTGATGAATGAATTTCTGGAGAGCAGTGTTTTGAAAACTATTTTGTCCAGACGTTATGATAAAAGCACAAAATGTGTTGTGAAATGCTTTCAAGACAATTAGCTATCATGAATCACATAATGTCAAACCTAATTTGGATGCATTGTCTCGCTGCTGGGGAATCATCGATCTTGCTTCACCAATTACATTCATCATTTTGATAAGGAATAACAAATAAACAAACTGATTGATGAACACATCTTTCTTTACCTGGAAGTGTTGAGGGAGACTGATGTGGCAATTTTAATGGTGGAAATTTCAAATTGCATCAACAGTTCAACACTGTCCAAATTTAGGCTTTTTCACTCAAAAAAGATCATTGATTGACTCTGTCATAAACTTATTTAAAGAGTTAGGAATTGTTATTGAAATAGAGTTTCCTCACATTTAGAAAAAGAGAGATAAAGCATCAACAGGCCCAAGAAATCTCTTGAGATTCCAAAATGCATATGTGTACATTATGCATACAAATAACATACTCCCTATGGTATGTGGTGATGTTGCTACATGTACTGTATAGAGGTCCACTGTAAATTAGCAGCACTCAAGTCACATTGAGGGCAGCAGAGATGCTAAGTGCATGCCCTTTGGTGCAGCATGACACTGGATTAACCAAGTGAAGGAGATATAGTGCGAGCCATAACCTGCACAGAAAAATCCGATCAGAAAATGATACCCAACTTTCTCGTAAAGAGGGAGGCTAATTTTTGTACATTTCAACATCCACATTACCAATTCTGAAACTGTAAAACAACTTTATCACTTGCATTGCCTGAGAACGTACTGCCACTACTTTGTTTTATAGCAGCACTGTTAATCAGGAGGTGTATTTGCAGTGAATACAAATTGCTGACATCTGACACCACTGTGGAGTTTTTCTTTGCTTTGGTGTCGTATTGTTGTTTGGTGTTTACTTAATACAGGGAGGTAGATCTTCCAACCTTTGCCAAAATGTCTTCCCTACCTTTTATTGATTGTTCTTGTGGCTCATTTTTGGTAGCACTTTAACTGACGATATTGTGACTTGAGCAAGAGGCTCTTGTCACAAGGTTTTAGTATTCCATATAATATGTTTCCACAGGGGGATGTTCATTTTGCACTCTGTGTGGGATAAATCCTAAATGACTTTGAAAGATTGAAAGATTATAAGAAAGTCACTTCAGCAAAATCAGCAGTGAATCACCTACAAAAACTGCCCAAGCCAGCGAATGAAGCGAGGCTTCAAAAAACCTGCTGCATGTTAGTCGCGGCTTAGGCTGCATTTTACAGTACTTACATATATGTGTTTCTGAGAAGTCACTCACTTTCAAATTAGTAGTATCCACTGTTTGGTAAATGTTGAATTGTGGATCTGGTTGTGCAATGACAAGATGACGACGCCACCATGCAAATCCATCAAGAAAATGTGATGGTGGTCTCAGTATTTGCTTGACTGACATCTTGCCATAACTTCTTATAGAAGTATCATGTGTAGGAGGCAATGCACCATAAACAACACAAGGTTGAATATGGGAATATGATGGTGTCCCATTACTTTCCCAGGTATACCACAAACAGCGTTTCCATTAAGTCCAAAATCATCTATTCGACTGCTCAGTGCAAAAAGGGGCATAGTGGAAAATGAGATTTTGAGAAAAAGGCCTTTTTCTTTTGAACACTTGTTTTCAGTTCTGGCTCGATCGATACTAGTCCGATTTGAATGATTTTTTGTACGCATATTCATATGGATATTTTCAGCAAATGTATGTAAAAATAATGATACTACTATGATTGATTTTCATGAAATAAGACCAATGCTCCTTCTTGCACCAAACAAAGCATTATTGGTGACTCAAAAAGGAGCATTGATGTACTAATTAAGCTCCCTTTTGCACTGACTGGTTTCTGTAGTAATTCGGAGGAAATGGGGCCTAAAGCTAGTATTTTTACTATAATTGTCAAGTATATTTCAGTGCCAATAGGAGCTTAGCGCACTATAGTTGCTCCTTTTAGCATTGAATAAAATGGTGCCTAAAGTACTACAAAAACTTGAACATTTCACATTATTCCCCAATTAGTGTTTTCCCGAACTTTGACCTGCAATATCTCCTCTAGTTGAACCCACTTTGTTCCAATATTCACTGATATTAGTCCTGGGGTCTTGAACTTTAAAAAAATGCTATAACTAAAAAAGCGGCATACTGGCACTAAGTCACTTCTTTCAGTCAGCTGTCATATTGTTCCATATTTCACAAGAGAGGTTCAGTTCATGTGACGGAAAGTGGTTATGTCAGAAAGGAACCTATAATTTAAATAATTTGTAAAAAAAAAAGGTATTGGATATCCTTCTTTCTTTGAATGTGGCACTTGTTAAATGGGAATGATTTTAAATGTCCATGAGAAGGAAGCACAAATAAAGATTAAAATTTTGAAAACGAAATTAAAGTTGACACGTTTAGCAGTTTTTTTAGCAGTTCTATTCCCTTCTAAACTGAAACAGACAGTCATTTGTCTGCCTCAGTGTTTGGTTTGGTTGTTCATGCCCACACGTGATGTGCTGGGGTACGTTTTCCATTAACAATGTAGCATTTGCTGAAAAGGATTTGCTTCACTGTTGTGGGACACCTAACCAGCAACAGCACGACCTTGGTGACCTGAATATTACTGGAAAAGTCCATGCCTTTGATTGAAGAGGTTTTTGTCAGAGGTCAAGCTTGATGTTTCATGTGTGATTGTGTGTCTTCAGGTGGATGCTCTTGGAATATTAGCAGAGTCGTGAATCATAGAAGAATTATTGTTGCTGCTACACTTTGTAACCACAAATATCGTTTATTAATTTACTGATGGACCCTCTGTATGACATTGAAGTAATTGAGTTCCCGAAAACCTACTCTCAGACTTTAGAATTGCATTACAGTAAGCTTGTATCAAGACCTGTTACGTTAACAGATGGTAAATCATCAACAGACACATAAAACTGCACTTGGATTTCACAGTCAAACTGCATCATATGATATACAATTAGCAATTTTCTTTAAAGATCACCCACTATAAATTACCTGTACTCAAGTCATATTGAGGGCAGCAGAGATGCTATGTGCATGCCCTTTGGTGCAGCATGACACTGGACTAACTGAGAGAAGGAAACATAGTGAGAGCCATAACCTGCACAGAAAAATCCCATCAGAAAATGATATCCAACCTTCTTGTAAACAGGGAGGGTAATTTTGCTGCATTTCCAACCACAGCATCACCAATTCTGAAAAAGTAAAACAACTTCATCACTTGTATTGCCTCAGAACGTACTGCAACTACTATGTTTTATAGCAGCACTCTTAATTAGGGGTGTATTTGCAATGAATACAAATTGCTGACATTTGACACCACTATGGAGGTTTCTTTGCTTTGGTGTTGTGTTGTTGTTTGGTGTTCATTTTTCTGAATCAAGCGAGAATTTTCTTCAAACATTTGCAAAGGTTATTCCTCTGCAATTTATTGATTGTTCTTGTGACTAATTTTGGTACCTTAACTGGCCACAGTGTGACTCGAGCAATTGATTAATTTTTGATAAGGGCAACTTTGAATAGGTTCTTGACAAAAGGTTAGCATGCCTTATTCTTTCTGTCTAAAAGGGGATGCTCACTTAAATTTAATACTCCTTGTGGAATTAATGCATATAGACAATCAAAGATTATAAAGATAGTGCTTCCACAAAATCTGTAATGAATTATTTACAAGAACCTTCTAAATCTGTGTTTTGTAAGCTTTAAGTAGTTGTGCAATGACAAGATGACAACTTGATGAAATCCATAAAAGTTGCTTGGTAATTGTGGTCTCAGGCATTATTTTCACAAAAGTCTTGTTTTCCTTATAAAAGTATCATGTGTAGGATGCAATGCACCATAAACCACAGAAGGATGAATATGGGAATATAATGGTGTGTCATTACTTTCTCAGATGTATCAGAAGTGGCATTTCCGTTCAGTAGTACCAAAATCATCTATTGGGCCATATTTCACAAATGAGAGGTTTAGTCCATGTAATGTGACTGAAACTAGCAATACCTGGAAGGAGTCTACCTGAACAGATTGTGATTGGTTGATTGTAATGGATATTTCTCTTTTCATTGACTGTAACAGTCAGCGGTGCTCGACAAAATGTACATGATGTTAGATTAACATGAGAATTCAACACTATTTTGAAATTTGAAAATAAAACACTTTGGGATAAATTACTTTGAGATCTTTTCTGTGCAGTACGCAGCAAACTGAAATCCACATT
Organism: Platynereis dumerilii; assembly: GCA_026936325.1. Lineage (NCBI taxonomy): Eukaryota > Metazoa > Annelida > Polychaeta > Phyllodocida > Nereididae > Platynereis > Platynereis dumerilii. Next base: position 177,964,582 of record JAPTHN010000001.1, on the reverse strand, counting down.
CTTTAGTCTGGCTCAGAGTCACATTGTTTTTATTCATTTCCTACGATGGACTCGGTAGAATAATTTACAATTTACATCTTGTGTGATGCCAAACAGACAATACCCGAGCCGTAGTGACTTAAATAAAAGAAAGACTATGGCTTTGATTGAAGAGGCTTTTTTCAGAGGTCAAGCCCTATGTTTTAAGTGTGATTGTGTGTCTTCAGGTGGATGCTCTGCTGACATGTGGCCGACACATATCTTTTATTACTGTACCATTGCTCCTTCTGAATGCCTACTGGAATTTAAAAGACTAACTTTTCCCTTATTTACAAACATATTCTATTGAAGTGCTCAGAAGAACTTTTTTCAAGTGCTATATTTTGAGCCTCAGTCAAAGGCAAACTGTCTGGAGCTTACAACCAGTCTAGCTGTTTAAACCTACTCTGCCACTTCTAAATTGCATTACAGTAAGCTGGGCCCTGTCCACTCAGGAAGGTGACTTAACTACAACAGTTGAACATCCTCACACCCAAAGACTCCACAACAGAGGGTTATCAAGGTGCCCTTTATTGGAAGTCTGTATATTATCTAGAGATAATACAGAGCTGTATTCACTGCTACCAATAGGATATATTGGGTACCAAATAATATTCCACTGTTATTTATCTGCATCCATGCCATCACTTGATTCATGCCCTTGCTTCAGTAAGATTTCTATTTAATATTCATGGTGAAATCCATTTCTTTATTTTTGAATGACACTCAGCTGACAAAGGCAAGACCTTGGTGACCTGAATATTATTGGTAAATCAGCTTTGATTGAAGAGGTTTTTGTCAGGAGGTCAAGCTTGATGTTCCAAATGTGCCTTCAGGTGGATGCTCATGGAATATTAGCACAAAAGCGACAAATCAGATTTATAAAGAACTGTATTACTATGCATATATGACGGAACAGGAAGGAAAACTGACTTGTGATATTTCCCAATTGATCGTTTCCTCAGTATGAATTAGAATATGGAGCCTAAAGGGCAAGTAATATTTATAGCAAAAGTGGATACTCTGTAGCATGACATATTTCAAGAATACACTTGGAAAAAGTAATAGCACAAAATAAAAACATTCATTAATATTTTATGACACATTTGTCAGTTTTAGCAAATAAAGAAGTAAACATTGCTGTCAAACTGTGGTTCCGCAGCAGAATTCTCATCAATCAAATGGCAGGAATTTTCTGCTAACCTTTTTCGTCTTGAGGTCATCCAGTTGTCAGTTTCTAAATAAGGAGTGAGAATACTCAAATGATGTATTTCTTCCTGTACACCCATTACACTTTAGAATTTATGAACCTGTTAAAAGAATCTCATGAATCATAGCACACAGGGTGCTTCACAAATCCATTTACATAGCTGGAAGTTCTTTGCACCCAAATAATACTGAGCAATTGAACATAAAGACACGGAAAAAGTAAAAGTATTCAAGAATACTGGTCAATTGTGAATTTAGTGGCAGTAACATTAAGTTCATGATTTGTGTGGAATATTTTTACGTTCTCTAGCCACGCGACATGCTTTTATACTTTCTTGAAAATTTGATATAGTTCCTTTTGGGCACAAGGCTGTATAATGCCAATATATTAAATGTACATTGTTGTTGTACACGTGTTCATCCTGCCAGTATACGCCAATCTATTATTATTATTATATTTTTATTGTGTAATGCAGAAGGTTAATGCATAAGAATTTTTACCAGGTTACTAGCACATACATAAAAAAAGACAATTTTTTGGTCCATCGGTGGAGAATCTTGTTTGATAGATGTTTTTCCATCAAGGATGTGTTGGAGGCAATGCACCATAAACCACACAAGGATGAATATGGGAGTTTGATGGTTTGCTATAACATTTCCAGCTATGCCATCAATATTACGTTCCCATTAGGTCAGGCCAGAATCATACGTTTGGTCATATTTCACAAACTGGGGAGAGCAGTTCATCTGAATATAACTAGTAATGTCAAGAGAGAGCCCTGTCAGAGTAGGTTTTGATCTGATGAAATATGATTGTAATATATTGTTGTATGCCCTGTGGCATTCCTAATGGAAACTGGATCACAGTATTCCACAGTGTTATGAAGTTTGAGTTGAAAAAAAAAAAAGAAGTATTTCAGAAACGAGTCGCTTACCTTTCTCATTGATGTGGATGAGGCATTCATCCTATATCACCTAAATAGAAACAAAATTGTAGGCAACCATTTCCTATCCTCCATTCTTATATGCTGTAATGTTAAGGAATTTCAAAGGTAAAATTTCGGAAAAACTTTTGTCCTTAATTGGATATTTGTGGTTCACTTTGTGTGATACCTGCCATCATTGGCACAGCCTTGGTGAGCTGAATACTTACCACTGGAAAGTCCGAGCCTCTGATTAAAGAGAATTTTGTCACAAGGCCAAGCATGATGTTGCATGTGGTACCTCAGGTGGATACTCATCAAATATTAGGCCTACAGGAAGGTAGTGCAACGGAATAAAAATCTCAAATGTTTCAAAGAGTATATTCACAGTCCAATGGGTCCATACATGTATATAGTAGGTTTCGTCCTAGCCCTGAGACCCTGCGTGTAGAGCAGGGGCCATGAATCACTACATATCGAAAACTTGAGATTTCAGCATACCCTTCCGGAGGATCAGAATGGTGTCATTGTTGTGGCTCTATTGATCATTGTGATTATCTCAAAATAATCTCCATGTATTTCGCTGCTGATAGCACATCATTTCAGCTCAGAACATCCTCACATACACTGTAGACAACAGTTTTAAATTTTCTAAGCCCCATAAAAACTGTCTCCTCAAGAAAATAAAATGGCTGCTCAACAGTGATTGGTCTAAACAGAGCAGCAGCACTGTTATGATGTCATAAAGACTGGTGACGTCACAATCTCTGGTGATGTCATAGCGATTGTGTAAACAATCATGTTGTGACATCACCATGCAGCTGTCACTCTCTCTTAGCCAATCAGAGCGCAGTTTCACTACAATGTATAAGAAAAAATCATTAAGCTCAACTTCAATGCCTTTGTATTGTAGGTATCAGTGTTCTCACAAAATTGAAAATATGTGCTATCAGCAGCAAAAATTGTCTATTTTTAATATACCAACACACAATATCAGTAATTCATCGAAAACTTAGCTACAGCCATTCCCCTAAACCCTTGTTGAAAATCTCAAGTTTTTCCAATGTAGCGACCCATGACCCACGTGCCAGCACACGCGGGTCCCAGGGCTAGTTTCGTCCATGGTGGTCATGTTTATGTTATGATTTAGTTTTGTGCAGATTTGAATTAAAAAACTACCATATACCGCATGTGTTCAATCTTAGTTCTCTTAACATAGGCACTCATGGTTTACCTTCAACACAACCAGTTCTTAATTATCATCCATCATAGACAACACATATTTTCCAGCATGCTTTTTGCTTAACCACATGGCATGAACCTCTTCAATCAAAGGTCTGGACTTACCCAGTAATATTCAAGTGCCCTATAGGTCACCCTATTGTCACTAAAGTGTCTCACAAAATGAACCACTACGACTTGATCAACTGTTGGTCAGTTGGAAGACCTTTCAGTACTGCTTTAATACAGGAGCCTCATGTGTAGGCCTATTAAAAAAATAACAAAAGAGCAATTTGATACTCAAAGCAAAGCGAAATTAATGAATATGTATGTGTCAGATGTCAGGTGCTCCAATTCACCACAAATATAGCTGCTGCCTTAATTGACTACAGTTTATAAGGTTGGGTTTTAGCGAAACAGTCAAAGCAATTTTCAAGATAATACGAATGTTGTAGCTACATTCAATGTATGGGTCATTCTCTAAATTATTGTCAAAGTGGATGCTCTGCATTTAATGAATAAATTTTTTTTTTGTCTGCAGTAATTAAATGGATTGCTAGATAAGGCACTATAGAGAGTTACTAAATGACTGGCCAAAAATCTGAATCATTTTTACTGATTTTATATCATTTTTAATATTATAAAAAATTTAACGGTTCTGGAGTTGACATTGAGACATTTCAACACATGTAAAATGGGTCATGATTACCATAAAATAATTGAGGTAAACTGGATGCTTTTCTTAATATGGTGTACCTTTTAAATGAATGACCAAGGAATAATACAGTTATTTTTACAAAAAACAACTTTCTGATTTGACACAAAGTGCCGGAGTTGACATTTTATCAACTCTGAATCAAATATTTATTCTTAAATGCATCAGTATTGTATTAAAAAAAAAATATGTTAAAAAACAATCTAATAGCCTTGTGAAGTTGTACAATTAAATATATTGCACCAAAAAAAAAAACTAGTCATTTTGGCCAATATTTCCTACAAGCAGCATTAAGTTGATAAAGGAATGGTTCTGGAGTTGACATTTGTTCTAAAGAAATTTTACTTTTTTTAAGGATTAAAATTGCACCAAAATAAGTATAAAACTGATTATATAAAATCACTATTCTGATTGTTTGATAGCAAATGTTTCTTTCAATTCATCATTATTCTAATTTTATTTATTTTGTATATTTTTTTGAGCTGAACATTTTGTTATCAGCATTTTTTACCATTTAGCACTTTTCAGCATTTATTTTTAATGTTTTAAGAAGGGTTATAAGCCAATTTTGGTACAGTGATAATTTCATGCATATTCTTTTGCTAATGGTATCTAAAATATATATTTTGTTGCGGAATTATCATTTCTCCTGAACATTTTTGTCTAACATATATCAGTCAATTGTCAACTCCGGCACCAAAAGAACTTCATACATTTAATCAAAAATGGAAGTAGAAAAATTATAAACAAATCGATAAAGTTGCAAAATACAAGCATTTTCTCATCGATGCCAACAAAATTTGTGGAATCTGAATTGATTATCATTGTTTAAGTATATATTTAACCCGATAATGTAAAGTCCTGCAAGATTATGCGTCATCTCCGGAATTCTTCAATTTGGTGCCGGAGTTGACAGTTCTGGAGTTGACAAATTTGTATGTTTCATACAAAATAAGAAAAATGGAAGCAACTGATAGAATAAAAAAGTGTTCAGTTCAAAAGTTGTACTCAAAACGGACTTGGTAGCCAAAAAATAATGAAATCAAGACATATTTTCACTCTCTGGCAGTGGTTCCAGAGTTGATGCTTAATAAAAATACTCAAGATGTAGTGAAAAGTTTTTAGCGATTTGCATTGAAATAAAAAAATAAAAAATAATAAACAGGAAGACAATCTACTGCTATAAAGATGTTAAGCTGACAATGTGAAAGAATTGTTAGTTTTCACTAAATTGTTTTTATACTAGGACTCCAAACATGTTAAAAGTTCTGGAGTTGACATTAATTTTGCAAATGCAGTAACACACGGAAAAACTGGTGTAAATTGCTTGAAAACCATGTAATGTGGTTTTTCCATTACACAGTGCAAAGGCCAGAGTTTGATGCATGCATACCAATTCTAATTTTAAACATTTTATAGAGAAGAATGTGAGCTTTAGTCTGAGACATGTGACAACCTAGAACCAGTAACATTCAAAAAAGACTAATTTTGGGGTTAAAACATGGCAAAAATGCAAAAAATAATTTTCTAAAAATTAATCCAATCATAGATTTTCATGAGAGTTGTTTATTTGATACTCACAGAATAGTTATTTTTTAGGTATTTTTAGATTTTCATGTCATACATATAAGTAACGGTATTTTGACAATAGTTTAGAGAATGACCCGTATATACATATCATACCAACTACAAATTCAGTTCACCTAGCCAGTGACTTTTCACTGTAAGCTGGACATTGTTGATATACCAGGTTGACCATTATGCAGTCTCACATACAAAAAAGATGTCACCCCGCATGTTTATCAAGTTGCCCTTTGTTGATCCAACAATGCCTGACATCCATATATTGCCTGCTTTTTTTTGGAAAAACCTCATAAAGAGAGATTAGGGTGAATATGGTTATGTTCACAGTTGTCCAAATCTGCGACAAGCAGTCAGTATTTTTTCCATTCATAAGACAGCTGCTATTTTGCAGTGAACTAGTAAATGACAAAGACAAACAGAAATGTGTATTTAATTGCAGCGGAATGGTCGCCTAGGACAAACTAATTAAAAAGCTTGGTTTTTGATGGTTGAGCTCTTTGATTTTTCTGGAAATGTTGAAATTAAAATGTTGAGGAATGAAAACCTATGAATTATTCTGAAATATTTTGATTGTGCATGGGTATTATAACTGTGTGAGCATGCATGAAATCCTGATAAGCTGGTTTTCTTGCGCTTGAATCGCAGTTTCCTCTTCATAATTACTTTAACCTAACCTTGGTTGTTATGAGGAATGATCATCATCTGTCTTTTGGCCTAAACTCAGGAGTTCGAATTTCTGCTGAAAAATATGAATTAAGAAGATAAGAACATGGGCAGATGTGTGTCCAATTAATTTTGAACTTATTAATTTGTTGAGATTCAGTGAATTTTTAATGATACTTTTTTGAGTATATGTTTTAATACTTTCAGTGAAATATTATTGAGTCAACTGTCAAGAATGTTCACAAAATTAATAAAACGAAGTTCACATATGTTCTCCTATGCCAATAATAAAGTTTTTGGAAAATTAGAAGCAAGTGAAGACTTTCATTTGACATCATGGATCATAGGTCGCCTACTGAGGTATATATTATATATATATATATATAATTTCAAACAAAACTATTTCTAATATTCATACCACTAAACAATTATCGATCATTTTGTAAAGTATATTGTCTGATAATCTGCTTCCACAAAGAAATTCAGGCAATGTACGAATATCTAACAAAGGGCAGCTTGATAATCTGCCTTTTCAGTTGCTTGATATCTGAGGGTGCATAACAGTTGCCACCGTCAGATGTCAAAATGTATACACAAAAGAAATTTCATTTAATATGTACAAAATGTCAGCAAATTAATGAGGTTAAAGACCATTTTTAAAATCTGTAGTTATTCTTTATCATTATTATGGAGCTGTTATTTGAACTCATGAGTTTTTAAAAACAAAAAGACAAGCATCAGGATTATTCCTCATCACTGTAATCTGTCTTGCAAATGGAAAATTTATTTATTGGCTACTTGTCATTGATTTTTCCGACAACTGTGAACATGACCATACATTCAGGGGTGGTCTGCCAAATCTCTCTCTACGAGATTGCTTCAACAAAAAGCAGGCAATATATGGATGTCAGACATTGTTGAATCAACAAAAGGCAGCTTGATAAACCTCTGTGGTGATCTCTCTATGTCTGAGACTGCATAATGGTCAATGGTCAGCCCAGATGTTGCACTCTAGATGTTGCTTTGATGATGCACAGCTTACTGTGAGCTTACTGCTAACGCATGAAATTCATAAGTCACTGTGTGGATTGACTGAATTTGTATAAGATATTTCACTCATTCTCTTTAAAGTGGGTTTGACAGTTTTCAGAGCACAAAGTTCTACTAAATTTTAACTGTTACTCACTTAAACCAAACCTCATAAAGTGACATAAACTGCAGTCAATTAAGACAGCAGCTATACAGCCATGGCCGTAAGTTTTCACTCAGCAGCCATGCTTCACTATGGTGCTATAATTTTGACCAATCATAACAAAGCAAATACTTGCTCAATCTTCACCAAAATGTCAGGAATTATAGTTAGTATGTGTTTGGAGGTGTTCTGATAAAAATTGTTGAATAAAATAATGTTACATAATAGCTGCGAGGCAAAACACTGAATTAGTTGAAATTTAAGCATATGATCAGTTCTGATCCTATATTTTCATTCACATGATAGTAATATTCACCAAAGTGTCTGGATGTGTTGGGCACACACAAAATTAAACATTCATGACAAAATTACAATTAAATACGCAACTTTAACATTGCTTGATCGGGTTTCGCTTGATGTGTTTATGATTAGAAAAATTGTTAATTTCTGTTGTAAGAATAAAGTAGTGAATTGTCTTTCTTATTATGAAATTTAATTTGTTTCATAAAATTCCTCATCTATGTGAAGCATTTGACACATTTTTCTTTCAAAAGAAGTCCTAAGTGCGGTTATTTCCTACACCTACATAAAATTTCACCATATTTAAAGAAAAAACCAGTTCTGGTAAAACCCGATGAACGAAAAATTCAACCATGTACTTCATAGCAATTTTGTCATGAATGCTTAATTTCATGTGTACACAACACATCCACAAACTTTGGTGGCTGTTACTAACAAGAGAATAATATATAGCATCATAATTGATTTTATGCTCAAAATTCAACTTATTCATTATTTTGCATCACAATTACTGCGAAAAATATCATTTATTGCAATTATTTCTACCAGAACACCTTCTACTCTGTACAGACTATAATTGCTCATGATTTAGTGAATATTGAGCAAGTATTTGTATAGGTTATTCACCTAGGGAGAGGCAATATGTGATTTATCCAGCGAGGGCGTTAGCCCGAGCTGTGATAAACACATATTGCTGATCCCGCGGTGAATAACCGGCTTATACCATAAGACAAAACTGAAACTTGTCGTTTGTTGCTGTGTTTTTTTCACAGCTTCACTTATTATTCTCCCATGGGAGGATAACTGGACAACAACGAATATGGGTTTTATTGCAGTGAAATACTGGCTCATGATTGGCTGACAGAGGTGTCGAATGGTATAAGCATTATTATGATTGGTCACAATAATTGCACCATAGTGCAGCATTGCAGATGAGCGAAAACTTACGGCCATGGCTGTATTTGTGGTGAATTGGAGATGACATCTTACACTATCATCAATTTCTCTTTGCTTGGGTGTCATATCCCTCTTTGAGGTTTACTTAACACACATACGGTTCCCGCAGCCAGTAAAGAAAGGTCTTCCCAATGACCCACAATTGATCGAGCTCTTATGGCTCATTTTGTGAGACACGTAAGTGACAATAGGGTCACCTAGGGAACCTGACTATTAGGCCTACTGGGTAAGTTCAGATGATAATTAGAGCTCTTTGCAGATTGACGGTACACTGGAATAAATTAATTTTCTTACTTTCAATGTGCAACCTGGCTTTGCCAAGTCATTGACAGTTTTCTGTTGGTCTCCCAATCTTCTTATTTGATGAAGTACCTTAAGTGATTTAACGCAAAACAAAATACTTCTACGCCAGTGAAACTGTATGACCAAGTTGAAAGTTAATTTTGAAACTTTTTGGACCGATAATCCGCAAACAGCTGTATGAACTAGATCAGTCGAGGGCAAGGCATTCATGAGTTTCTGACTGTCTCTGTTGAGTAAACATTGATCGAACATTTGTTGTATGACCCTCACATTCAATGATTGTCTGAGTGAACATGATCTTTTTCCAGAACTAAAAATAAGTTTCAAAGATATCCAAGCTTGATTATATATGCACAAAATTCTGTTCAGCTGATTTTTTATAAACATTATTTAACTTGGAATGTCAGTTCATTGTTGTTCTTTTTATCACTCTCAGAGATATTCATCAGAAATGCCAATTCTGTTATTGACAAACCTCATAAAAGCCGATTTGCTTGTTAACAGACAAACCACCATATTAATCAGAATACTGAATGCACTGTCTTTAGAAGATGAAGCCATAAAAAACACGTTCCTGATATAATCCCACCTATTTTTATTTCAAAACTACACCAGACAAAAATTATAATAGAATTTTGGTCACCATGGAAAAAAGCCACTATTCATAGACTATGAATTGATATTTGAAATGGAATTTCCTTTCTCCTCCTAGTAACAGTAATCCTCTCGGATTTTTATGAATTTCCTTCAATTTATGAGACTTGGACTTTCCAGTGATAGTTATTTCAGCTCATCAAGGTTGTGTCACTGATGGCAGATGTCACACAAAATGAGCCACAAATATATCCAGTTAAGAGCAAGATTTGAGTTTTTAGCATTTTTACCTTTAAAATTCATCATCATTATAAAGGAATTGAGGAATACGAAATAGTCACAGAAAAGTTAGACTCAGTTTAAGAAATTGCACTGCTTTGGAGATTACTACAGGATCCCATGTTCCTGCAGCAAAGAATTAAATGATTTAGGATGCATGCCACATCAACGTTGATGAGAAATGTCAGTGGTTCATTCTTCAACTCTGAACCCTGTAGAACTGTAGTATTACAATCATATTTCATCAAATCAAAAACTGCTCTGACAAGGCTATCTTTTGACATTAATAGTTATAGTCAGAAGAACTGCTCTGCCCAGTTTGTGAAATATGACCAAACGTATGATTCTGGCCTGACCTAATGGGAATGTAATATTGATGGCATAGCTGGAAATGTTATATCAAACTCCCATACTCATCTCTGAGTGGTTTATGGTGCATTGCTTCCAACTAATTCATGATGGAAAGACAGCTATCCAACAAGACTCTTTTCAGTCATTAGGATTATTATTTTTAAATCATATTCTTATAGCTTGGAAAAATCCTAGCACATTCACAGTAAAATGCAATAAAAACACTTTATTGACATAATTCCATGCATATCTTTATATCAAAACATCATGAGCATCATGCTTTACTTGTGATAAAAAACTCTTCAAGTAGAGGCCCAGACTAACGAAGGTCATGCAACTGTCTGAAGGAGCTTACAAAAATTTGTCACAAATATATCAAATTAAAAAGAGCAAGTGTTACAGGAAATTCTTTTTTATTCACCACATTTAATATATGAAATATAACAATTTCACAAATTTTAGATACCGAGTAACAGTTAAATAAATAAATTTTCAGCCAGAGTCGTATTAGCTGAAATTAATTCTATATATGGGTAATAATTTATATTTTTTTTTTTGTAGGGACCATCTCAGATCTGTGTTATAAGCTCCAAATGAGGAAAGATTTTACAGTGGAGGTCCCTAACTAAAGGGGCAAAAATAATCAGCCAAGTGCTATTTGTCATCAATTTATGTGTACTACAGTGGTGGAGCTTCTTGAGTTTCTGGAGGGGGCCACTAGGAAGTTGGCCTTGCAGATATACTTTCCCTATAGCAGAAGTACCCTCCAAATTTACCTCCAATATTAGGAGGATACTCATGCTACAGCAAAGGTAACTGTGACTACAATTTACAAATCAAGTATATATTTGCCCCTCTTTATGCTCAGTAGCTCCTTCACTGCATGACCTTGGGAGCTGTCATGGTTGAGTGATTGGGGACCATATCCAAAGCACACCTGGAGCATAATACAGTGCCGCCTGTAAGTAAGTGAAACGCATGATATTGTGCCATTACATCAATGTTAAACATCCTTAACCAAAATGCTTCTGGAGGGCCGAATTCTCATCCGATGAGAGGAAAACATTTTGGGTCATAAAGGCCGATATGTGAGGCATGTGGGATAAAAATAGCAGCCAATTTTCTGCTGCTATTTTTATCCCACTTGCCTCACATATCGGCCTTTATGACCCACTTTGTTTCCCTTTCATCCGATGAGAATTCATGCCTCCACAAGCAGTTTGGCTGAGGATGATTAGCATTGATGCAATGGCACAATGTCATGCGTTTCACTTACTTACAGGCGGCACTGTATTATCCCATAGAGATTTCCTCCAAAAAATTATGTAGCCTAAGTGTATAAACATTTTAGACGACATATTAAGACAAGTGATAAAAGAAAACACTGTATGAGAACATTAGATATTCAACTTCTCACAAACCGGCCAGTCTAAAAGTGTAATAATCCAAATATTATGCAAACCACAATTAGTTTGTTGTGATGGAAATAGAAATTTCATGTTCATGACAAAGAATTTAAAAGGGCTTCTCATTGCTTGCTTTGCTGTCTATGTTAATAACACCTGTAATTAGGCATGCCTAATCATGATGTAACATGTATTAGGTTTGTTAAATCACACACTCATAGTGGTACATTGGAGGTATAGATGCAACTACACATACATAAAACATTATTTGAATATTTGGAAAATAAAATATGTGTTTGAAGAAACCTCAGGTCCCTACAATTCTTTTTTTAAAGAATTTGTTGTTAAATATTAAATTGACCCATTCTGTAGGTAAGTTTACAGATATTGTATTGGACACCTGTTATCACTAAGATTTTAACTTGTTTCAAACAAATCATTTACCTTGGTTCATGATCTATGAGACATGTCAATGATCAAGTCCACTAATTTACAATCAATATTCCTTGAAATGATTGCATGCTGGTTAGGGTGTCCCAAAAAAAGTGAAATTCTGAAATTCATTGGGGCTAACCTCTAAATGTGTTCTATAGCCCATCTCTGACTCCCATGTAAAATTTCAGCCCATTTGAAGGTGTTTTAGATGTTGCTCAAGAGCCCCAAAGCTAGATAGGGGTTTAACATTGAATTTTCACGCGAAAATGGCTATTTTAGCCAATAGCTCATACATTATCAGTTTCAGTCCACCCAAACACATGGATAGTTGTTACAAAGATGTATGAATTATTCTGCACATGGTGGTATCAATTTTATATTTTTAACTTGCTTGGGTATTGAGAAAATCTACATATATGGGATATACTTATTTAGGTGATTTTCTGTGATTTAAAAAAACTTCTTAGATTGTTTCAATAGTCTGAAACATATTGTAAGGCATTGGTTGATGTTCTTGTGTGTCTGTCACACTATGGAACCAATATGTGATTGTCTCATATTTAAATTAAAAAATAGACTGCAATTAATCTTCATTAAGAAAGGTGCTATGCCTTGGCGAAAATTTTTCATGTAAAATAGTATATATTTGCCAATAACACAAGAACCAATTGAGGTACAGATATGAAATTGGTACCACAGTGTGCAGAATAATTTATACGTCTTTTTATCAACTATCCATGTGTTTGGGTGGACTGAAACTGATAATTTATGAGCTATTGGCTAAAATAGCCATTTTCGCATGAAAATTCAATGTTAAACCCCTATCTATCTTTGGGGCTCTTGAGCAACATCTAAAACACCTTCAAATGACCTGAAATTTTACATGGGAGTCAGAGAGGGGCTATAGAGCACATTTAGAGGTTAGCCCCGATGAATTTCAGAATTTCACTTTTTTTGGGACACCCTAACATTGCTGGTTCAACATAATTTACCAGACTGAAAATTTGAATCTTGAAATTGTTTCAAAGCTTAACATCCAATAATAACAGAAGAAGGATAATGTCCTTTCCTTAATTATTGTAAACTTCCTAGGTCGTGAACTACAGGATTTACGTAAAGTTTCATTCTTCCCTTCAATATTTTATTTGTACACCACGTCGAGTTGGATGAAAACTCAAAGATGCTGCCAATATTGGCAATAGAAACACATTGGCCTTTTCACTGGAAGTGTTTGCAAAGTTTTTTTGGCAAAGTTTGCTGAATGAATATTTCTGATGGTTACAGCCTATAAATATTTATAGTGCATAGTGACCAGAAGATAACAATCCAGTCTAAGCCTTTCCACATCAGGAAGGACCAGTGGCAAAAAAAAAAGTGAAACTAGTCTTTGAAATGTAGAGTTAGACAGCTATGGAAAGAATTGGGATTAAGTTAGACGAGGTTGTCACTCACAGCATCCACATTCCACAAACTAAAGAGAATACAAAACGACAAACATTGGATCATAGGGTGCCTACTGAAGTATAATGTCAAACAAAATGATCTCTAATATTCAGACCACTAAACATTTAACAACCATTTTGTAACGTCTGATAGTCTCCATCCATAAACAAAGTCAGCCAATGTATAAATGTCTAAAAAAGGACAGCTTGATAATCTGCCTTTTCAGTTGCTTGACATCTGAGGGAGTGAGGATGCATAACAGTACCCACACAGAATGGACGGTCCACAGAATTGACAGTGTCCAGCTGAGCAGGAATGCATCCGTGAGTGGGTGACCTACAGCCAACAACCGAACATTAGGCTGTTGTGTCAAGAAAACTGACTTGTTTAGCAGCATATAAATTAGATGTCTACGAATTAATAAGCATGCATTGAATCATATTTTGCCATTTCTATTAGGTTTTATTGTGTGCGTGATTAGTTTTTCCCAATGAGTGTGTGAACGCTTGAAAGGGAAGTTGGCTTATTTCCTGTTATTTTTAATCTCCCATTCAGAGAATACAATTAAATAAATCTTGGTTCATGACTCATGAAGTGAATAATTCTTTAAGGAGAGGACATGAACCTTTGAAATTATGTCAAATTGTAATTTTTTGACTGGAAAATATTGTTGAACCAAGATACTATTATTGTTATTTTTTTAGATTTAATGAATTTTAAGGAATATTGATTGTGAATTGGTGGACTTGATAATTGACATGTCTAATTGATCATTTAACAAGGCTAATGATGTTTTTGAAAATTTAACATGGTAAAATTGGTAGTGACATCAGGTTTGCCAAGCAATTTTCAAATGCTGGAGTAACAATGTGATGGATTAATTAAATGAATAAAAAATAAATAACAAATATATCAAATATCCAACTATAGTACATTCCCATTATGTCATGCTGCTACTACCTGTTGGACAATATCACGGGCACTTGAATCCACAGATTGGCGGTGCTGCATGCTGCTCATAAATGATCGTGGCGCTACTTGCAGTGTGTTATAAGCAAAATTGTCATATTTCTTAATTCATAATATTATATATGATCAATTACTTAAATAACCTGTAACTCTTGCTGAATCTTGCTCTTTTTGATTAGATATATCTAAGACCCATTTTGTGTAAGCACCTTTGGAGAGTAATGAAAGCTTTGTCAGGTGAATGTCTGAGCCTCTGCCTGACGAGTTTTTTATCACAAGGTCAAGCATGATGTTGCATGCCTTCCTTCCAAGAGGATGCTCATGAAATATTAGCTGAAGGCAATGCTTCCCAAGCCAAAAATATCACTGTTGCTGCTGGAAGAAAATAAATCCCATTTCAAAGAATAAGTTCTTAGTCCATAAACAGTGGTGTCTGTCCATGGTGACCAAAATACTATCCTGATTTTGCCTGGTGTGGTTTTGATATAAACTCATTGAATTTAAATTTGAATTTGTTAACAAAAATCATTCTTTGACCAGGTTTTTCAGAAAAAAACAAAAAAGACAACAAAGAACTGACATCCTCTGTTAACTTATGTTTACCAAAAATCAGGTGAGCAGAATTCTGTGAAAATCATTATAAAAAAAAGTAATTTTGCAAATAAAAGTAATTTTTACTCTTGAGTCTTGATTCTGACTCTCATGAAGGGCACCAAAACATTGAAGATGGGAAACCTTTGAAACTTATTTTTCAGTTCCGGGCAGAGAGCATAACACATTGTGCAATGTAAACAATTAGATGGATGAACAACTTATGAGAAGCACAACTCCACAAAAATATTATTTTCTATATATACTGCACATAATCCATCAATGTTTTCTTAACTTACATTCATGCCTTGCCTTCAACGCATCAGGTTTTTAATTATCATCCATCAAAAGAACATATTTTCCAGCATGCTCAACCATATGGCATGAACCTCCTCAATCAAAGGTCTGGACTTATCCAGTAATATTCAGGTGCCCTAGGTCACCCTATTGTCACTTAAGTGTCTCACAAGATGAGCCACAAGAGCTCGATCAATAGTAGGTCATAGGGAAGACCTTTCATTACTGCTTACGGAACCTTATGTGTATTAGTAAACCTCAAAAGAGCTTTTTGACACTCAAAGCAAAGAGAAATTGATGATTATGTCAGATGTCGGGTGCCCCAATTCACCACAAATATAGCTGCTGCCTTGATTGACTGCAGTTTACGTTAGTTTATAATGTTTGGTTTAGGTGAGTAACAGTTACAATTTTCTCTGAAAACTCTCAAAACGACTTTGAAAAGAATACAGGACTTATCATGGAAATTGAGTCCATCCACGCAGTGACTTCAAAAATTGATTCATTGACAGTAAGCTTGACACCATTTATTCACCAGGGTGATCATCATGCAGTCTGAGACACAAAGAGATCACCAAAGAGGTCTATCAAGCTGGCCTTTGCTGATTGACCAATGTCTGCAAAAGATGGGGCTGACCACCTCTGAATATATGGTCATGATGACATTGGTTGAAAAGGTCAATGACAAGCAGCCAATAAATAAATTTTCCATTTGCAAGATGGATGCTTTCTTTGCAGTGAACAAAAAAAGTGACAAAGACAACGGAAATGTGTATTTTTTTCAGTGGAATGGCCACAATAACTCAAAAGTTTGGCTTCTGGTGGCTGTGTTCTTAGATTTTTCGGGAAAGTTGAAATTAAAATGTTGATGACTGAAAAACTGCACTTTATTCTGAAATATTTTGATCGTGCATGGGTATTCCAACCTTGTGAGCATGCATGGGATCCTGATAAGCTGATTTTCTTCCACATGAATTGCATTTTCCACTTCAAAATTACTTTAATCTCACTTTGGTTGTGATGAGGAATAATAATAATTTGTCTGTCTTTTCAGTTTAAAATCATGAGTTGAAATGATAGCTTCTTATTGATGATTGAGAAAATAGCCAGAGATCTTTAATACTGTCTTTGAGATTAGTAATTTGTTGGCATTCAGTGAAGTGCATATTTAATGAGAATTTTTGTTTATGTATACATTTTAACACTCTCAATGGAATATTTGAGCAAGCTAACATATATCAAGAATGTTCACTGAATTAGAAAAATGAAGTGCACAAACATTTGTCATAGATCATCTGACATTAATCAAAAGTGATAAAGACATTAATTTGATATCATGGAGAATCAAGACTAGTCTGTTTTCTTGCATCTGACACAATAGCTTTGTGTTGAGTTGCCGATTGCATGCAACTGCCACCCACTCACAGATGCACTCTGCTTAGCTGGACATTGTCCAATCTGTCTGGGCCGCCCATTCAGTTTTGCTACTGTTGTGCACCCCCAGATGCCAAACAACTGATATGACAAATTATCAAGCTGCCTTTGTTAGACATTCATGTTATCCTGGATCATCAGGCAGTATACTTTACAAAGTTATTGGTACTGTTTGGTATTATTAAATATTAAGACTATTTTGTTTGAGATCATAGAGCTCTGAGTGTGTGCCCCGTGAATCAGGATCCAGTATTTGATTGTTTTATAATCTTCTGAGAATGAAGTTCTGTTTGTGGATACTGCGAGTGACAACCCCTATCTAACTTAATCCCAATCTTTCCATAGCTGTCTGAGTCTACATTTCAAAGACTTTTTTTGCCACTGGTCCTCCCTGATGTGGAAAGGCTTAAATTGGATTGTTATCTCCTGGTCACTATGCACTATAAATATTTATAGGCTGTAACCATCAGTAATATTCATTCAGGAAACTTTTCCAACAATCTTTGTAAACAATTCCAATGAAAAGGCCAATGTATTTCTATTGACACAAACTTGGAATTGGTGTTATACAGTTTTAACAGATATAATATTGAAGGGAAGAATGACACTGACCTATTACCATTGGTGTCTTGACAAAATAAGATATATATCATAAACAATGGCTTCATTACTGTCAAATTTTCAATTCGGATAAAGGGAGTTGTTGTTTAGTAGAATGTAGACTAGATGTCTACGGATTAATAAGTCAGCCGATCTGGTTGAAATTTGTTCTCTGAGCCTAAATTGATGGATATTTGCCCTTTCTATAAGGTTTTTTCTTTCGTAACTTCTTTTTCTCGATGAGTGTGTGAATGCACAAAAGGCAAGTTGGTTTATTTCCCGTAATTATTAATCTCCCATTCAGAAGAATACAATTAACTCAATCTTGGTTCATGATGGAGAGACGTGATTCTTGCTGTATTATTATTGGCTGTGAAGCCTTGAAATTATTTCAAGATGGTAATTTTTTGTCTGGAAAATTTGGTTGAACCAGCATGTAATGATTTCTATTTTGGAGATTTGATTAATGAATTTCAAGGAACATTGGTTTTGAATTGGTGGAATTGATTGTTGACATGTCTTATACATCATATATACCATTGCAAATGGTGTGTATGGTTTTACAAATAAATTTTGGACTTTTCCTGTAATATTCAGGCACCTCAGAACACCCTATTGTCACTTATAAATTATAAGTATCTCACAAAATGAGCCACAAGTGCTCGATCAATAGTGGGTTAGTGGGAAGACCTTCACTACTGGTTGTGAGCACCTTACACTTACAGGCAGACCTGAGAGAGAAAAAAGGCACTCAAGCAAAGAGAAATTGATGAATATGTTAGATGTCAGTTGTTGAAATTCACAACAAATATAACTACTGCCTTAATGGAGTGCTGTTAATGTCAGTTTTATAATAGCAATATGGACATCGTTGATGCACTGGTGTGAACATTATGCAGTTTCAAATTTGGCAAATGATTAGATTCTCCCTTGAATGTGTGAATACATGCCACTACAGTGTATTTATTTCTAGCACTTTGTAATTTCCCTTTGAGGAGAATACAAGTAATGAAATTGTGGTTCATTACTGGAAATAGTTACCTTTCATTGAAAAAGGAACATGATATATTTTTAGTATACTAATTATTAAGCGTTGAAGTTATTTCAAGGTTGTGATTTGTTCAGCATGCAATTCATGCACGTACAGTGATATTTAGTGAATTTTAGAAAATGTTAATATGTGAATATTATGACTCGATCATATCGAATAGATCATGTTCCAATGCATCTTAGGCATGTCATGTGTTTCTAACAAGGTAAAATTTCTCTTGACAACAGGTGTGCCAAACAATTTTTGCAAACTCAAATAAAGGAAATGGATCAATTTCATCTGTATTACAATACAATATGAATAATTTAAGCCCGTTGAAATGGTACAAGGGTTGAATTTCAACCTATTTACATTTAAAAATGCAGGCTTTGTACTTGCCTGGATAAATAAAATTTGAAAAGCGAAACAAAAATAACAGGTTTGTGGAAAATGTGATCTTCTACTTGCACAAATATGTAATGTTCTAATTTTGAAATGAGCAAAAAATCTAATCAAATTTCAGATGCTATCTGTTTAAAAATGAAGTTTGAGCAAATATGTCACCTTTTCATGAAAAAAAAACAATTTCAAAAATTCTAAACATCACAATTAAAAACACGCCATTACAAAGAGAACAAAAGGTATATTATGCCGGTACAATAGTGGTCCACCCTCTCAGTGACTTCCAAATTGCATTCACTGTAAGCTGGACATCGACAATTCAGCAAGGTGACCATTATGCAGTCTCAGACACAAAGAGATCACCACAGAGGTTTATCAAGCTGCCCTTTGTTGAACCAACAATGTCGGACAACCATATATTGCCTGCTTTTTGTTGAAGCAATCTCGTAGAGAGAGATTAGGCTGACTACCTCTGACTATACGGTCATGATCACTGTTGTCGAAAAAGTCAGCGATAAGCAGCCCATAAATCCATTTTCCATTTGCAAGATGACGGCAATTCTTGCAGTGAACAAATGGGTGAAAAAGACAATTAGAAGAAACAATTTGTTGCAATTGCTGTCCTTGTGAATGATTATCATAGTTTAGGTTTGAGAATGACAGAAAAATAATGCTATGAGACCTAATTTGATATTGAGACATATCTCTTTAAGCTTCGAAAGAGACACATGGTATGGCTTTCTTGATGGTTCTCCTGTGTGTCTTTTATTTTTCAATTGAAAATGTTGATGGTTGAAAACTTATCAATTATTCTGAAATATTTGCATGTTTATTATTACTCATTAAGTATGATGAATCTGCTGATAAGCCAGTTTCCTTGTATAAAACTGCAGTTTACTTTTCTGAACTGCTTCAATTGATTGATTCACTTTTGGGACTGCAAATTGTCTCACCATAATGACATGAAGCTTGGAGGCTGTTCATGAATATCAACACAAAGATTTTCCCCATATAACACGACTTGAAACATTAAGTTAAAGACAATCTGAATTTTTATCTCATCCTCGTTAATATGTAAATGGCACAGCCATGAAATTCGCGCAGCTCTTAAAAAGTTTTTTTAGCACTTATGGTTTTACCATAACTTTCATTAAATTTATTTCATATTCAATGTATGAAAGGCAGTTATGTTACTGTTTCAAAGGAATTGAAAGACGGATATATAGAAAAATAGAGAGAAATTTAGACTAGAAACTATAAGAAAAATAAAATAGATCAAAAATATAATATATATATATAGATAGATAGATAGATAGATAGATAGATAGCTAGATAGATAGATAGATAGCTAGATAGATAGATAGATAGATAGATAGATAGATAGATAGATAGATAGATAGATAGATAGATAGACAGCAAATAATTAAGAATGAATAGAATTGATAGATAATCAGCTGAATAGTAAAAAGGAAGACTACACTGAAAGCTGCCAAATTAAAGTCTATGCTAGATTGTTGATATTACATAATAGTGATAACAAAAACAATAACATGATCTGCATGTAGATTGATTGCTCACTGTTACATAATCATCAATTGACAAAGATTATGTAACCTTAATTTTGTTATGTTTTCTTGTCTGTTTTGAAATGAAATGAATCACATGTTTTAAAATAATTTAATTTAGCTTGTCAAGGCTTATAATGAACTATTCCATTAAAATAATAAAAACAGGGAATATTAATGGAGAAAATTGAATTTTTAAGACACTTTTAAATATGAATATGTCATGTTTTGTTAAATTCGAAACTAAATCATTGATAAGAAGCTGGTCCCACTTGACCTAATTTCCTGCTGTCGACCATTGATGTTGAGACCATCACTGCACAGATTTTTGAAACCTTTCTTGTGCTAAGTTTCGCTTCGCAAAACGGCCTTCGGCCGTTTCGCTGCGCGAATATTAAGGCATGTCAAATACCTATATAATTTTAGATGTGTGGTGGTGGGATTTGACAGTCCTGGGAATAAGTGAGGACTTGCTTGAGAGGGTGACAATTTTATTGGAGTTGACAACTTCTTCTAGATTTTAGAACTGGTCCGTTTTCCGACATGTGCTGTGCATTTATTTTTTCTGACAGTTATGATTGCCTTAGCACACAACCACCACTGACTCACTCAGCCCAGCTGGACATTGTCCATTCAGCCAGCTAGGCCACTATTATACACCCTGATACGCCAAGCAGCTGATACTATAGAAATAGGGCAGTTTCTTTCGACTTGTTTTGCCTGATATTCTTCATGTAGGGAAAATGACCTGTTATCTTCAAGTAACACATTATTAAGAAATGTTTGACAATTGTTTGCGGGTATGAATTTTGTGGTCACAGCTTGTTTAGTTGCAAACATACCCCTGCCTGCAATTGTGTAAATCCTTCTGTCAGAAAACTTAGATAGGAGGTCTATTCTTGAATATTGGAAGTGACACCTTAATCCAAGTAGTCACTGTCAGTTCTCCACAGATCAAGGACTTTTATTTTGGTGTCTAAAGGCTTAGACCGGATTGTTGTCTTTTTGTGGCTATGCACTATAAATATTTATAGGTACTCGCCATCATAAATATTGAATCCAACAAGTTTGTCAAGTAACTTTATTCCATTGCTTCAACTTCCAAAGTAAAAATGCAAACTTGTTTCAATTGGCAGCGTAATTTATCACCAGAAACACAGTCGATATTATTTGCGTGCAATTTCTTTTCTTTTCTCACTTTTTACCAATGAATGAGAGAACTTTAAAAGAACATCTCCGTTTGGGACTATTCAAACCCAAGTGATGGTTGCTTGTGGTTATGATGCATAGGAAATATTGTGTGAATTGTTTGCACAGGATGATGCATGACATTGTATTAGATATGCATGGTCCTAGAGAAGCTTCATGGTTCAAACGCGAATCCAACCTGTGTCTTCAATCAACTATTAAAAGAATTGAACATTAGCATTGCCATAAATGTTGTTTCTACAGACTCATGACTAAATAGTTTTCATGATATGAGTATTAAAGATGACTGCTGTCTAGTTTGAAGGTGCTGTTTTGCCTGGAAGGTTAATGGACAATGGCTGACTCCCAAAAGAAAGGACAGGGACATGGTTTGGAAATTAGGCAGCCACCTGTTTCCAGGTCTACCCTATTATTACATATATGCGGATAATGTTTAATTTGTGTTATTCATTTAATGCCTCAGTTGATTTTATTCTAGATAAATTTATTCTAATCAACCTGATACCCAAAGTAAAACTGTTAAGCAAAGAAAGTTCCAGAAGCATGCATTGATGCTTATTGCAGCATAATATTGCCACATTTAAATTTTTTCTTATTAATAAAATTTGTTTCGCCTGATTACAGTTCTCATGAATGTGTGCCTGCATGAACAGGAAATGGGGTTTATTTCCAATAATTTCTAAATTCCCTTTGAGGAGAATACAATTAATTTCATCTTGGTTCATGACTTGAGAAATCAACATTAATTGATAAAAGAACATGATCATTTTTTATTTTTCATGATGTTGTTTTTGACCTTGAAGCTATTTAATTGTAATTGGTGTGACAAATAAATGTTGACATTCAAAGTATGAGTTATGTATGTAGTTTATTCATATTATGGCATAAGCGTGTCATATAACTTTTGCAAAGAAAACAGTAAACATCATCTGTTCAGTCAGTTCAGCGTGTAATTTATTGATCCGTGTTTATGAAGTCCACTTATTTGATTACAGTTTATATGACATTGTGTGACTGAGTTTGATAATAGTTGGATAATAGTCTTCTGTTTTCCACATTAGAACTAAAAATGCATACTTTTAATGAGAAATTATGATAACCATTTTTAGAAATTAAAATTTAGCTGAGTCTGAGTCTTATATGCAGGAATACTGCGCCACAGCACCAAACAAGGGATGTCAGTTTGAGAGAGGTATACCAACGCAATTGAAGGTTTCATAACTATGAGGCTTCATAACTAAAATTAAGTCAACATTAACATGTGCCCTTAGAGGCACCCTGCAGTTAAAGAACTTGCAAGTCACAACAATACATTAAACTCAACGATATATAAATTCATATTAAACAAATCAATGAAATGTTTCAAGCTATTCTGAAATTTATTTATAACAAAGAATAATTGCGTCAAACATGAATGATAGATTTAGCTGTGAACCTCTTTTAATCATCTAATGTATCATTGACATTTTTGTCCAGGACAATACTTCCGATCAGGTCTGACTCGTCTGAGTGTGCAGAAGGCATTCACTCACAGCTCCTTGATGTATCTCCTAATAGGTATTCTGGCAAAGCCAAAGGCTTAGACCGGACTGTTTTCTTCTGGTCTCTATTCAGTACATAAATATTTATAGGCACCAACCATCATAAATATTCACTCCACCAAGTATGCCAAACAAATTTTTTTCCTCTGCTTCCGATCACCTCATTAAAAAAAATAAAGGCAGTGTGTTTCATTTTAGCAGCACATTAGAATCTGGACCTTACACAACTCTCAATACCATTTATGATTAACTTCCTCGTTTGTCATATTTTGATGAGTTTTGCATTCTGTGTTTTTGAGGACGCTGTTGCGATAGCTCTGAATGTTCTAGGCGATAGCCCTCTTCAAATCCAAGTTATTACGCAGTAATTTTTTTTGTTGTTATACATGTATCCCCAAACAAAGATATACACCGGAGGTTGGGGGATGTACGGGAGCAGAACTATAGCTCCCTTAATGGGCCCCTATATTTGGTGAACACTACAAATTTGAGCAAAAGAGGCAAGAATTCTGGTCATATGCTAAAATGATATATATTTTATTGGTAATCAGTGCTTCCCTGGATATGCCATTGGAAATTGTATAAAATCTACATGATAAAATTTGGGCAAATGTCACTTTCCCCTGAAACTTCGTCCTTGGTATGCCTATGTCTCCAAAGGTATCTCAAATGTTTTTATTCTGTTTACCTATAGAAGTGGGTTGGGGTAGCATATTAAAAATGTTGTTCCATTTCGTTCTCACTGTCAGGAGTTATGGTATTTATGTTATGATTTTTGGAATATATAAATTATATGTATGTTATGTTTTCTGTTATTTTGGAATACCATTAGATTTACATAAATTACACATACAAAGCATCCCTTGGACTTTGACACAAGCTCTATTATGAGCACTCGTCTAAATAGTTTAGTTCTCTAAAATATGAAAATATGGTTTCTAGAATGTATACCTTTCCTCACTATGGAGTAATTATGTCAACTTATCATGAAAGAAAAACCAAACGCATGAAAAAAAAAAGTTGAAATTGAAATAAAACCAATGTTAACATTTTTTATTGAAAATATCACAAAAATGTTAAGACATTACTTGTAAGGAGAATACAAGGTCCGCCCGGTGACTTCCAAATTGCATTCACTTTAAGCTGGACATCATCAATTCAGTAAGTTGACCATGATGCAGTCTCGGACACACACAGAGGTTTATCAAGCTGCTTTTATATCATGATTTTAAATACTCTGAAATGTCTTTATAATTTTATACCTATTATATTTATACTGTACCATTGTTTATTTGTTACCATGTATTCATTGTTAGTGTGGCTCCAAGCCTAAACAGCTCATGCTGAATTTGGATTCCGAAATAAACTTGTAAACTTGTAAACTGCCCTTTGTTGAACCAACTATGTTGAACAACCATATATTGCCTGCTTTTTATTGGAGCAATCTCATAGAGGGAGATTAGGCCGACTATCTCTGACTAGTCTACATGGTCATGATCACAGTTGTCCAAAAAATTCAGCGATAAGCAGCCAATAAATCTATTTTCGATTTGCAAGATGACTGCTTCTCTTGCAGTGAACAAACAGGTGAGAAAGATAAATAGAAGACATCAAGTCATTGCAATTGGTGCTTATAGTCCAGTAGCATTAGCTCCATATTGGCATGCACCTGGAACAAATTAGTAACAAGCTGAAATTTTCAGGAAACGTTCAGAAAATTGTCTAGAATAACATACTAAAAGTCCTCAAAAATCCTCCTATTGGCACCTTGGGAATTCAAGATGGCGTCCAAGATGGCTGATTTGAGTGATTTTACCATTGTTGGGCTCAAAATATGCTACAAATGCAATGAAAGTGTCATGGATTTAATTCTCAAGACCATAGAATGAACTACAAGAAGTTATTATGTAATCAGAAATACAAGATGGTGTCCAAGATGGCCGACTTTATGATTCTGTTATTAGTCAGTAGCCAGAGGGTTATACCATGCACTGACGGATAAAGTTTTTTTCTCAATGGATTTGGGGCCCTTAGACCCTCCTAAAACATGAATGGCGGGTAGAGAGAGCGTATCCTCGAGCAGTTTGAGAAAATGGCCGAATTCAAAATGGCCACCAAAACGTGCATCGGTCAGCCTAACTTTCTTAATTTTGGGTCTAGAAAGATGTGCAATACCTCTATTTCAGGTAAAATAGACACAGAAAATTCATTTTTCAGGTTTTTAGGTGGTTAAGATCAACCTATTGGATATTATGTGGAAAAATATAATTTTTATATCTCAAATTTACAATCATTTCCGTGGAAGTCATAGTTTTGTCAATTATTAGGTTTTTAGTGCAAGTGCATGTCAAATTGTTTTTAACACCTATATATTTCTGTAAGATACATATTTTCAGTGGATTATCAAATGGTATTATTCTGGATAATGCCGATGCATTTAAGATTATAACATTGACTAACATGTGATTTAATTGGCGTATGGACATAGTCACAATAATCGCTGATACAAGTTCATACAGACTTCAATCTGTCAAGGAAAAAGGCCCAATGTAATCATAAACATAAAACACGTGGGTATGCTCTGCATAAGGAACTACTTGACATAAATTAAATTGAAATAGAGATAGATGATAGATATGGTAAGTGCAGCCCTCTAAGCCCAGTTCTGGGCGCTCACGAGGGTTGATTGATGAGATGAGAGAGAGAGCAGGAGTCCTCAACATGTTACACATTTACCCCATGTGAGGGATCTTTTACTTGCCCAGCACAGACACTGATACAAGGGGCCGCCAATTTAACGTCTCATCCGAACGACATCCAGCTGGGATTTTGCTCATAAAGGTCCACTGAAAATTTCGGGTTCCCCAACTGGGAGTCGAACCCATGCAGGCAAAGACCTTCAGCGGAGCAGGCGGGAACCTTAACCACTACACCACCCAGCAGAATAATGGTTCTTCATACCAGATCAGTTACCATAAATTCACATTTCCAATTATTTCATAAAGAAAAGAATTGCTGAGATGAAGAAATCAACTGTTGTTGATTTTTCTCCTGCACCCAAAAACAGGACAATCCTTGTAGTGGAACTAATATATTTACTCACAACGTAATTTGACTCGGAAGAGTTTTCAGAGACCATCCTGTGTCCTTCCTCATTTCTAAGTGTGGATGATATTACTCCAGATTCTTCAGTGATTTGGCAGATATAGAGATTCTCATGCAGAATGTGTCTGGATCTGAGAGTAGTGTTAAGAAAGGCATGAAATCCTCAAGGAGAACAAGCAAGTGTGAAACCACATTAAATGGGACTTTGTCCAGTTGAAAAAATGGTACTTCGAACTTAGAGGTAGAGGAATGAGATGGTTACCTTCCTAAACTTTTTAAAATTAGCTTTGTGACTCCAGAATTTGGATATTTTTCTAGCACCAGCTATTGCTCCATTATTTTCTTCACAGAAGGACTCAATTTTTAAAGGAGGAGGACACAGCTATAGGAGAGGTCATGGCGATTATAAATACTATAATTGCCTTTTTATGGCATCCGAGGAATTAGTGCTCTAGGCCAGAAAGCAACCATTATTGGGATCACACTACAATGTCAAAGGATGTTCCTGGTTTATGTTGGAGGAAAAGTTCCACATAATGATCATGACATTTGCAGCAAAATTTCAATTTTAACACACACTTAGCAGTTAACATTATTTAATTCATAGTATATACTTTTGACGCAGATCCCACCTGCTGTGGAACCGTTTTCCATCATGGTACAGTTGTTACTGAGTCACTGCAGTGGCCCATCTGACCAGCAGAAGCAGTTCAATGGCAGCGACTCCCCAAGAATATAAAAAGATGAAATATAAATGCCAAGAAGTTTGGTTGTGGACTATGATACTCTGACTTACAAACAATTTCATCAACTGTTGCGGCTATTGGTTACTGCTGTTCGAACTGCTTGACTGGAGTATCGTTTCTTCAGAAGATATTCAACATCATTTGGAACTTCGTCATACTAATGATTGTTGTTTTCAAGCCATAAGAGCTCCCTTCTTATCTGTCTGACAGCAAAATCTGTTGTTGTAGTCTCCAGACTCTCCTCTTAATATTCATTGTTTATATCTAGGGTAACATTAGAGATTTCTGTGAACAAAATAATGGAGCAGATATTCTCTCATTAACTCTCTTGATCTGTCCTATTACAGAAGAATCCAGAATAACATAGTTGGTGGTACCACGAATCTGTTGCTTGGAGATGGACTGTTATTATGCCCAGTATCTTGCACTCCTCCAGCCTCCTCCAGCCTCCTCCAGCCTCCTCCAGCCTCCTCCAGCCTCCTCCAGCCTCCTCCAGCCTCCTCCAGCCTCCTCCAGCCTCCTCCAGCCTCCTCCAGCCTCCTCCAGCCTCCTCCAGCCTAATTGTCATTCTTTTCATTGCATTTCCTTGATTTGTTGCAAAGCCATTTCCAACTTCTTTCTTTCTCAGTTTTGTTGATCAAATATTCTGGTTTGCAATTACCAAAAATGCAACGGATTGGCAGATTTGGCAAAAGCAAAACACTTACATTGACTTATTGAGTCAAAAGGAGGTCCAACACAAAGGATAGTCCTGTTTTTAGGTGCAGGAGAAAAATCTGATTTCTTTATCTCAGCAGTTCTTTTCATGATGACTTAATTGGGAATGCAAATTTGTGGTATCTGATCTGGTAAGAAGAACCATTATTTCAATTTAATTCATTTTATACTTCTTAATGCAGAGCATTCCCATGTTTTTTATGTTTATGATTCAATAGGACCTTTTTCCTTGACAGATTGAAGTCTGTTTGAACTTAAACAGTTACTTGCAAGTCACTAAGAATGCAAATTGTGTCAGCAATTATTGTGACAATATCTGTATGCCAATTCAATCTTAAATCCCATACTTGTCATTATAACCTTAAATGCATCGGCAGTATCCAGAATAACACCTGCCCATATATCTTAAAGAAATGTACAAGTGTCAAAAACAATTTGACATGCATTTGCATTAATAAACCTAATAATTCTTAAAAATATGACCTACACTGAAAATTATTGTAAATTTGAGGGATAAAATGGTATTTTTCCACATAATATGCAATATATTGGTCTTAACCACCTAAAAAAAAAAAAAAGAGTTCCCCATGTCTATTTTACCTGAAATAGATGTATTGAACATCTTTTTAGAACCAAAATTAAGAAAGTTAGGCTGACCGATGCCCGTTTTGGTGGCCATTTTGAATTTGGCCGTTTTCTCAAAATGCTCAGGGATACGCTCTCCGCTCTCGTTACCCGCCATTCATGTTTTATGTAGGGTCTAAGGACCCCAAATCCATTGAGAAAAAATCTTTATCCGTCGGTGCAGGGTTCAGGTAAAAAATCAAGTTTGGCTGCCTGACTACATAAATTCCGCCATATTGGACGCCATGTTGAATTCCAAATTACATAATAGGGGAAAGTAGGGAGAAGTGGGCCACTTTTTGCATTTCACCTTTTCATGACTACAGTATTGAAGTCCAGTGTCTGTATTTCCTTTTAGAATGGAGTTTTGGTATGTTAAAACTTATATCTGGTGTGTATTATTGTCAGTCCATGATATCTTTTTATGAAATGGGGTAGTTAATTTTTATGACCAAGTGGCCCAGTTCTCCCTCTGGTAGGGAGAAGTGGGCCACAGGGGTGGGAGAAGTGGGCCATCTGTTTAGTTATTTACTGAGAAATAGTAGAATAGGGTCTTGCTCTTCAACTGAGCCAGCAATTAATTCAATGAATCCAAGAGCATTCTTCTGATATACATTTTTAAAATTGTTGTTTCCATGGACACCATGTGGGACATAGCAAAGTGAAACGACAATTTGGCCAAATGAGCAATTTCCTTAAGAATGATAAAATGATATTTTAAGCTTTTAATTCGTGTATTCAGTAACAATAAGCCCAGAAACACCAAACCTACCATTGTTTTATGATCTTTCAAGTCCTGAAATAACAATGAATAAAAAATTATTTTTTTTGCCATGTTTGTGGTACACAAAGGGAGAACTGGGCCCCCGGCCCACTTCTCCCTCGGCAAGGTGGCCCACTTCTCCCTCCAGCACATTTTCAGAAAAAGTGACTGCCATTTTTTCCTAAATGCATACAATGCCAAAACAATAACCTGATAAAACTCTGATTTTACAGAGATTATAGCAACCCTTTCACTTCCAATCCATCCCAGATCTCATCACACATATAATTTTTTTAATATAAAACTGAAATTTTACTCAAAGGCACCGAAAAATTACAATTTAAGTTTTTCAAAAAGTGGAATAAGTTATCTCCTTCCTGGCTTCAATATCACTCTTGGCTATCACACTGAAGCCATGGAACTCAAATTCAGAGATATCCCACTGCTATATTAAGCATAAAGCATGGTGGCCCACTTCTCCCTACGGCCCACTTCTCCCTACTTTCCCCTACATGCTTCTAGTCAATTCTCTAGCTTTGAATATTAATTCCCAACACTTTGTATTTGTAGCATATTTTGAGCCAAAAAATGGTAAAATCGCTCAAGTCGGCCATCTTGGACGCCATCTTGAATTCCAAAGGTGCCAACAGGAGGATTTTTGAGGACTTTTAATATGTTATTCTAGACAATTTTCTGAACGTTTCCTGAAAATTTCAGCTTGTTACTAATTTGTTCCGGGTTAAATCTAATGCTCCTGGACTATTAGAGCTATTTGCAGATTAGCGGCTCATTTGAAACTTTCAAAGTGGCTTTGCCACGTCATTGACATGTTAGTATTACTAATTAATCCTCTTATCAGGCGCATATCTTAAATGAGTTTAAACTATTTTTTTCAAACCTACGTTGTTTGATATGACATGAGCTAATAACCAATTGATATAAACAAATAATTAAAACACTCCTTGACCCATGACATTTCCTGACCTAGTTGAATGTTCCTTTTGAAATTGTTTTAGGGCGCCAATTTGCAAAGAGCTGCAAGTATCATATTTTGGCTGTGAAAATGACAGTAACATTATGCTTTGAGACCTAAATTGTGACAAAAATTGAGACATTACATTATGGTATGGCCTCTTTTAATGGTTCTCATGTGTGTCTTTTATTTTTGCAACTGACAATGATGACAGTTGAAATCTTACCAATTACTCTGAAATGTTTTGAATGTCTGTGGTTATTAACTTCAGGGGAGCAATCGAGCATTCTGATCAGCAAGTATCCTCACACCAAACTGCAGTCTCTTTATCAGAATTACTTTGATTTATTGTTACACTTTTGGGACTTCAAATTTTATCATCAAAAGTTCATGAAGCATGGATACTGTTCATTAGTGTCTCCCAAAGCATTTTCTCCCTATAACATGACATGCAACATTAGGTGAAAGACAATCAGAATTTTCACTTCATCCTCGTTATTAGGGCATGTCCTATGCCTAAATGATTTACCGATATATTGGGGTATAACAGTCCTTGAGATGAGTTAAAACTTGTCGGATAGGGGTAACATTTTGATGATGTTGGCAACTTCATCTAGATTTGAGAACAGGTTCGTTGTCTGACTTATCCCCCCCCCCCACAGCTGAGCATTTAGTCATTGGCAGCAACAATTGCCTCAGCACACAACTACAAACCATGCACTCCCTCACACAATGTCACTTAGCCCAGCTGAACATTGTCCATTCAGCCAGCCAGGTCTATTTTATATTGGGCAGTTTATGAAGTTGCATATTTTGTCTGATATTCATCATACAGGGAAGATTAATTGTTATCTTCAAGCAACACATTGTCAGAAAATATTTGACATGGTGCTTTCAGCTTGTTTGCAAGCATAGCCCTGCAATCGAGTAAATCCTTCTGTCAAAATACTTAGATGGAAGGTCTATTCTTGGATATTAGAAGGTGAAACCTTAATCCAAGACAGCAAGACTTGTATTGCCAGCTCTCTAATTCCACAGTTGAACGAATAGTTTTTTTTTTTTGGGTGTCGAAAGGCTTAGGCTGGATTGTTATCTTTTTGTGGGGCTATTCACCATAAATATTTATAGGAAGTCGCGATCATAAATATTCAATCCCACAAGTTTGTCAAACGACTTTATCTTTTTTCTTCTAGTTACTTCCAATGAAAAAAAGTGGACTTGTTTGAGTGGCAGCTGATAATCACCAACAAAACAACCTGTTGATTTTTGACTTAGGGACCGCTCAGCATTTATGACTGGGGGGGAAGGGAGTTTTGGCCGAGGGGGTACTAACTTTTCACACGTGTTTCAAGGGTGTATTAATTTTTGACAACACTTCCAAGGGCAGCATAAGAAATTTTAACAAAGAAAAAATTTTTAAAAACACGCATACACCGATTTTATTTGCACTTATTTACGCGCAAAAGTCTGCAAAATGACGCAAATCTGTACGCGTGGCCGTGTATAACAGTATATATGTGAGGGGGGGGTACTAAAAATACGAGTGAAATCTAGGGATGGGGTACTAAAAATCCGCTTGAAACTCAAGGGGGGTATCAATTTTTGACGGGAAGTTCCAACAAAACTCCCACCCCCCCAGTCATAAATTCTGAACGGTCCCTTACGTGTAGATTCTTTAGTTTTTTTTCTCACATCATACCGATGAATGACAGAACTTTTAAAGAACTCCTTTAGATTGGAACTAGTCACACCCCAAGGCAGGGCTGATAATTGTAATGATGCATGGGAAATACAGTGTGCGTTGTTGGTGCTGGATGAAGCATAACATTGCAGCGGACAGGCCTATGCATAGTGCAAGAGAAAGAGAAGCTTCATAGTTCATGCATCTGAGATGCTCAGAAGGATTATCTAACCTGTGTCTTCAATCAATGATAGCTATTTAAAGAATTCATCTTGATCATTAGCATTGCAATAAATACTGATATATTAAATCAGTTTCCACAGAGTCGTAACTAAAGAGTTTTCATGATACTCCAGAAGTATTAAAGAAGACTGCTGTCTAGTGTCATGGTGCTATTTTGCATGGAAGGTTAATGGACAATGGCTGTTTGTTTGTGGAAATCCAGGGAAGCCTTCTTGCCTGACTCCCAAAAGAAAGGACAGGGACATGGTTTGGAAATTAGGCAGCCACCTGTTTCCAGGACCTGATAATCAATTTATCATACATGCAAATAATCTTTGATTTGTGTTATGCATTAAATGCCTTAGTTGATTTTATTCTAGATTAATTTTAATCAACCGCATACCCAAAGTAAACTATTTCAGCCAAGAAAGTTCTAGAAGCATGCATTTTTGGATATTGCCATATTTAATCAATTTTTCTTTTGAATAAAATTTGCTCTGCCTGATTAAATTTTATGTGAGTGTGTGCATGCATGAAAAGGATATTGGGTTCATTTCCAATAATTAGTAATTTCCTTTTCAGGAAAATACAATTAATTACATCTTGGTTCATGACTTGAGAAATCAAGATTTCATTAGTGAAAGAACAAGATCCTTTTTATTTTTCATTTTGTTGTTGATTTTAGCCTTGAAGCCTTGATGTTATTTAATTGTAATTGGTCTGGTAAAAAAGGTTTGACAACAGAAGTTATAATAAACCCTGCATGTTGTCAATTTATGCAAGTTTTGGAAATGTTGATATTAACTATTTACAGTGTACACTTTCAGGTGTCAGCCTGCCATTTAACTATGGCAGAAAAAAAGTGAACAGTTACTGTTCAGCCTGTAATTGATTACCAGCAGCAAGTGAAGTTTTCTATAAATAAAAGTTAGTGATATCTTTATTGACATGTCCCAATGGACTTGGAAGTCATGAAAATGCATAAAATTAGGCGATTGATTACATTAAAAAGATGCAGGTATATGAAGATCATATTAAACAAGTCACTAAAGTATTTCAGGTTATTCTAAATTTAAAAAAAAAAGGTTATCTGTAACAAAATGATATCTGAAGAAAAATTGCATCAAAATAAGTTTAGCTGTTAACTTTACAAAATCAGCTAATGTATCAGTGACCTTTTTTTTCTGGGACAAGACTTCAGATAAGTTCTGAGTGTGTAGTAGGCATTTACTCGACGCTCCTTGATGTATCTCCCAATAGGTATGCTGGCAAAGCCAATGGCTTAGGCAGGACTGTTTCTTCTGGTCTCTATTCAGTATATAAATATTTATGGGTGCTAATCGTCATAAATATTCACCCCACCAAGTTTTCCGAAAAGTTTATAATTCTACTTCTAATCACCCGATTCCGATAAATAAAATTAAAGCGTTTCCCTTAAGCAGCACACTAATTAGAATCTCTACATACATTGTTCTCAATACCTTTCTGAAGTAATTTTCCTCATTCTTTATATTTTCACAAATTTGGAAAAGCGTATATATATAAAGTATATATACTGAAGTGATGGATTTTGCGTTCCGTGTTTTTGACGACACTATTTCTTCCTCCATCTGTTCTATTCTTCAAACTGAGTGCCAAGTTATTAGGCAGTGATTCAAAATCTAAACTGTGAGAAATTCATGGTGGCCTTCAAGTTATTTTCGAAATCCCAAAAGAATGAAAAGTGACAGACAGGGGCATTACAATCATTTAAAAAAGTCATACTGACAAATCATCACACTCACATATGTATTGTATACAGGACAAGTTCAGCAGGTGATCTCCACGGTGATGAGCTTTTTGTGAATAATTCCCATGCCTGTGGTAACAGATGCATAGATTATCTTGGGGGTCTTTTGATTTTTTGATTTGATTTGATTTTATTTAGCCTCCTTAGGAGAGAAAATACATAATAAAATTAAAAGCGAGTGTATAATACATTGTGTATAAAGGTATAAAAGTAAAAACAATGCTAAAATGCAGCTAAAACATTATTAACAATTAAAATATCCTGACTAGTTAGCAATGTAAATCTTACACTATCCGCAATTCCACACGGATTTCGGAATTTTATGGCCCTTTTACATGTAGCAAAGTAAGATTTTTCTGCTAATAACCTTGCGAGAGACAGATTATACCTTTCACAAATATTGATCACGGATGATACCAAATTTTTCTGACTAGAGAGACTGCCTTTCAAGACACAGGTCAACAAGTATTTATATAAACAATTCGTCCGCGACGACGACATATACATTGACTTAAAAAGAGACAGCTTTTGAACATCAAGACTAGAATTAACTCTATCAATGTTAAATGCTTGTAACAGTGGAGAGGTTTTACATCTAGGTTTTAACCCTAAAGCAGCTTTAAGAAATTTAGCTTGTGTCATTTCAACCTTATTCATTACAGTACTGCCCTGATAAACACACTCCAGACCATAGGTCAAAACCGGACGGACAGCGGTGGTGTAAATGTGTGCTATGGTTTCTGGACTACAACCCTTCACACAAAGTCCTGCACCCTGGAGGGAGTAGAATGCACGTCTTGCTGCTTGAATTCTTGCTTCAGCATGACTCCGGCTGTCATTGGCAAGAATTAATCCGAGGTGTTTCACTTGAGATGTTTCACTAAGCTGCGTACCCTGAAGATGCCATCTCCTGTTAATGAATGGACTTTTTCCAAAGGTGACACAAGAAGTCTTCAGAGGATTGAAGCGCAGACCATGCTGTGTTATATATTCATTTGCAGCATCTATGAGATGTTGAAGGCCGGACACTGTCAGGCTGCAGAGGAGCAGGTCGTCGGCATAACAGCACAAGTTATAGGTCATACTACCTATTGAGACACCACATTTCATGTTGGACAGTTCCTCAACCAGATCTTGGTACAACAAATTAAAGATGAAGGGAGAAGACAGTCCGCCTTGTCTGGTTCCTTTCCTGATGTCAATCGGTTTGCTGATGTTTCCTCCCCACCTGATGAATACAACGAGACGACTATACCAATAAATCAATAGACGCCAATATAGCATTGGTACTACTGTGAGGGCTTTAGAGAACATTATAGAGTGAGGTATTCCATCAAAGGCACCCTCAGCGTCCAGAGCGCACACATAGACAGGAGACCCATTGCTCATACAGTAGTCAATAACATCGTTGGTCATCGCTGCCGCCATCGAAGTCCCTCTACTTTCCACAAAACCAAACTGAAGATCGTGAAATTCATGTTCACCACACATAGCTAAGATGTGAATCTCTAGCACTTTAGAGAATGTAGTTGATATCACAACTGGCCGATAATTTTTGGCAACTGATGGATCAATGTTTGGTTTCTTGAGGAGTGGTATCAAAAGGCCTCTTGTGAATGAATCTGCCACTATTCCAAATCTTATGCACAGGGTCAGCATGTCGCATAGAGCAGTGAAGATCTGGGTGTTCTTGGACCATTTTAAATGCTCCGCTGTGACCCCATCAATTCCAGCTGCACATCCTTGTCTAAGCTATATTTTAATATATTTTGTGCATTATATTATTCTTTTATTGGAAAGAATTTTTTTAAAAATCAATCAGAGAAAGGGGAGTTTGTTTTCTGTGCGTGATTACATGAACCGTCTCCCATGAAAGTGTGCTTGCACGAAACTGAAGTGGGTTTCATTTCCATTAATTTTTAATTTCCTTTACAGACAAATATGATTAATTACTTCTTGGTTCATGACTTGAAAAATCAACATTTAATTAAGAAAGATCAGGGGCCTTGATGTTATTGATTTTGATTCTTATGACAAAGAAATTTCTAAAATTCACGGTCAAACGGGTGGAAATAATTTGAATTGTAAACTGCAATCGTAAGCCAGAGTATCCATAAATGATGTTTAGTCTACTAATTATTTAGTTCAAGAACATATTTGAATGGAACAGACATTTGGTGGAAAACTTGCTTGTTTGTGTTTTGTTTTTTATAAATGGATAAATGTTCATCTCTGCCTGTGGTACCTATAGCAGACATCTCATCGAAAGAGGAGTATGGTTCAACGATACCTTGTTATGTTTCTTTAAGCATCGGACAAGGATTGTATTGCTCAATATAATAATTATGTAGTGTTCAGTGCAATTCTGGAAAAGTTCCTATCAGGTACCATACCGGATTATATTATTTTGCCATATCTATATCAAGCTGTGTTGAACCTCAAAAGGTTCAATCTTGAACCTGTAGCTCTTGGAGTGTGAGGCTCACAGTATATGAGCTATATTACTTTTTCATATATTTGGGCCTGGCGTTTCCGGACTCTTGCTCATTGATAGCACTCCACAACACGAACTTCTGCGACATCAGGTTCTTTTCAAAGTTTTCATGGTTTCATTGTTCATTCTGTGCAAGCCCAATCACTTACCTGTCTGCCCTACTATGTGGCAATCATATAACCACTATCATCCATGCAATAACGAGTCATCGTGAAACTAATGCTCTGACAAGAACAAGATTTACAAACTTTTATTATCAGTAATTGAAAGGTTTTGATAATATGGTATTGAATATGCATGTTGATGTTTCGTTGTCGCTGAAAATTACAGAATTTAACACAGTGATGATATAATGAATTCTAAATTGGAAATAGATTGTGTTAATTATCAGATGCATAAATCTGGCATGATCGGTAACCAAATTGTGATGTAAATTTAATCCTGGGCACGAATAAGCGCAGGAGACATGCTTGGCGCATGACTCTTACAAGCTTTTGCCTGCTCTGAACTCTTCTAAAATCACCTTTTCTCTTCGAGAACAAGGTTTGCTTTTTTGACTTCCATTAACAAAACTATGAACCATTTTCTTGTGCCTTTTCAGGAGGAGAAACATCAGATGCTGACAACATTCGGATGGCTGGAAACAGTGAGTAACAAAGACCCGCAATTTCTTCCTAAGTTCTCTCGCTGTCTATAAATGTACATTGCAGATTCTGGATATCATTTTGCAAGACTAAAAAGCATTCTACAGAAGTGCACCGTAATACGACCATTTAAATATATGTCCTGCATTTTGACGTTTACAAAGATATCAGTTTGTTTTTCTTGGCTCAATTTTCACTGAGGGTTTTCGATGTAATATAAGGTGGCCTAAAGGAGATTTGTAATTTTCCACCAAAAATGTATTCCCTCATAAAATGTTCCATTGGGATATGCCTGAAGATAGGTATCTTGAATTTGTATTTTAATACATCCTTCCAAGCAGTTTATATTGTAGCAAATAGATCCAATGAAGCTTTTCAGGATAAGGGAACTAAGGTGGCTACTAAGAATGTCCCCTTAAATGCTTATGTTGTGATCTCTGTAATGCATTACATAATAATCACACTGCAGGTTTGCTCAAACGAAACATATCTTTGTACACATATTCAATAAGATTATAAATTTTTTTTGCATAAAATGGTTTGATTACCCCCTCTTAGTGACCTCCACTAAGCCTTAATGGACATAAGTTCTTAGTATCCAGCTAAGTTCCCTTATCCTGAAAATCTTCATTAGGTTTCATTTCTGCATATTCAAAAGATCTTGATTCCAAAATTGTTTCGACTATCATTGCTCTCTACGGTGATGGCATTGACCTGCTTCAGACAATATTTATTGTGATGTAAATAGAAAATGGAAAGTAAAATTTCATTTAAAGTCGGTGATGGCAGTATAAACAATTAACACACGTTATAAAGCTTTTGACCAACAAGTAAATATAAAAATAAGAGGAAAATATGAAGCATGTACAAAAGGTGTATGAAATAAGCTATGTACAGATTTCTAATTTCATTCACCATTTGTACATACTTCATATTTCAATAATGATAATCAAAATAAATATAATCAGGATAATTTGATATATTGGCTTGACAACGAACTTATGGCGCGAAATTTCCCTCTTCAAGCGGTCTAAAGATCTTGTTTGCCAAAAATTAAGTCTCTTTATAAATTTATTGTGTGAGAAGTTTGAAGATCATTTTCTCAAAGGTGATACACATGTAGGATTGTTGGTCTAATAATTGCAACAAAATGTAAACTGAGACTCGGGTGCAGCAAAACAGCTCAATAGGCCTATTTTATCTTTTCTTCTTTGGGTGCGTCGAGAACTGATTGTTACTGATGCTCACAAAACAGTTTTTGGTACTTGCCGAAATCTTCCTGCAGTACCTACTCTAAATTTTCCAAATGCCATGAGTTGGGGTGGATTGACTGGTTGATGATAGAGTCATGACTACAACAACTGTGCCATGACAACAATGGCCGCTTCCTTAGCAACAGTGTCGACATTGCCATTCTGCCTGACCCCAATTCAGAGAGTTGCAATACGAATAGTATATTATCAATTGTGGCAATTTCCGTCTGAAGTAAACAAGATTCTATGTAACATTATTGGTTTCCTCCTGAAACCAGAGGTCAGCAGCCTAACCAACCAAGCAAATATTCTTCACATATTTCGGCCTGGAGTGTACCTGATGCAGAATCAAGCTGTAATTTATGTACAATTTCTAGGTGGATTATGACAATGACCATCATTTTGCTGCTTTCGGAGTTATTGTCTAGATATTGAATCAGATGTTGAATGTCTACGATATTCAACCTTTTGAAAGAATATGTCTGTAAAAATTATTTTCGATTCCTTTATCTATTCTAACGATACCCTAAATCTTGTCTTGAATGAGCTTGGTTAAAACAGACTGCTATGAAAATTCCTTAAAAATTAAGTTCAACTATGGTTATCGCAAGTAACAATATGATTTTATTTTGGTGAAAAACTCTGAAGGATACACAGGGGACAAATTTACCCAGTGGAAATTGGCACTTCATATACTTGGGTTATTATATTACTTCTGTTTCAGGGATGCCTATCATTCAATATCTAAATTTTAAAAGAACATGCAACCCTTGTCGCTAAATCACCACTTAATATCGAAATTGATTATCAATATATTTATATATATATTTAATCTTTGCATCCAAATTTTAGCCGTTTAGTTGTTTAATTAATTCTTGCTATTTGACCCCTTATGTTGGAAACATGCCAAGTGTGAGCAAAAGGTTTGAGAAATTCTTCTTTGACTACTTAGTTTCTTATTGTTCAATTATCAATATTTCTCCGCAGAGAAAATATAAAAGTAAAGGTCTACATTTCCAGTCACGGAGTACATACACACGATAAAACAAAAGGCTTATTTCCTAATTTCTGGAGATGTTTGAAGTTGACTTTGGTTTTTGCCTGCCTTTAGATTTTCATTGAGACTATAGCCACAATATTTATTTAGGCTTTAACTTGAAAGGATGAGAATTAATTAAGTTTCAGTTTCAAGGCGAGAAGGACAAGGACATGTTGAATATCAGTCTGATAATATTATACACACATGAGAAATATGTATGAATTAAACAAAACCACAATAGCTAAAAATGTAAATAACAAACCATCTTGTATATTTAAAAGTTACACAAGTTCGTCATGGAAATGCAATGGATAGCCTATTGTTTCTGAGCTATTATCAAAATCTACTTTCAGCCCTTTTGGCCCGTTTCCCTTTTTATGATTAGACTAAGAAGATTTTCTAAACCAAAGGCATCCTGATACACTGATCAATGCTGGAATTTCTCCAAGTCTGTCTGATGGATTTAAAGATAAGTGGTTTGGGAGGCTTAACTAAGTGGTACACTTATTTGGACTGGCATTCAATGAACTGAAATTTCAGTTTTCCTGAAAACCTAAGGGAAGCATGTGAATTTATTTAAAAATGATCATGACTTCTTAAAATAGCTCTGAGGCTTGACCCCAACCGCGTCCTCCAACTGCCTAATGGCTAGTTCTCACGGAGACGTAACAGAGGGTTTAAGTGACGGCGTTTCTTATATTTCCAGGAAAGGGCAAAGATTTGAGCATGTTCGCCGTCAATTTTGGCTTTACGGCGCAACAGGAACAGCATGCGTCGTTTTAAGAGGTCTTTCTACGCAATTCCTAGAAATTTGACGATGCAGGAAAAAAAGATTCAACCGGTTGAATCTTTGCGAGGAAAGAAGTGGTGAAGCAAGAAGAAGCGTAAAAAGAAATCAGTGCGCGCCGCAGATTTTTAAAGTTGCGACGCACAAAGAAGAGCTTCGACGCAGAAACAGCAGTGTAGCAGAAAGCTCTTGCTTCATGTCACATGTTTCAGACACGCGTCGCGGAAAGACACATGTTCGACGCACGTGAGAGGGTGCGCGCCGCGTCTTTTGGACCCCCAATGCAGCAGACAGAGTGGCGCCTGAGTGCATGCGTTGTTCTATTTTTAGCATCAACCCTTTGTCTGCGTGTCACCCTCTTTTTGCGCAGCGGCTGGGGCAGCAGCAGCGAAGCAGGGGGGGGCGAAGGAGGGGGAAAGAGGCGGTCCGCACCCTGCATATATATAGAGGAGGCCAGTTTAGAGCACCATACCCACTCAGACCTTCGACCAGAACACACCTAGAATCCACGACACTATTATCAACTGCTACATTTGCTGCTACTTTTGTTGCTACAATTGTACTTTTGCTGCTACAACATGGGACCAAAGAGGAGAAAGGGCACCGTCGTCACCAGGGCACCAACCAAGCTCAGCACCAGGTCAACACTTCACACTCCTGGGAGCACTCCAGTGACAACTCCAGCTACAACTCCAGCTGCAACTCCTCTCCATGAACCTTCAGATGCTGCAGTGACTACATTCTTCACTACAGCCATGGCAGACCTCTCTCTACCTGGGCTCTACACCTCCACTACAGCTGGCAGCCAGACGAAGACCACCACTTCAACCACCAAAGCCACTGTCGTCAGCGAGACCATCTTCGAGGGCCGGCCAGAAGACAGCACAGACGAAGATTCATCAGTTGAACTGTTTGAAACTGATGAAGGAGACAAGCCTGCTGCCAAGTCTGCTGACAAGCCTGCTGCCAAGTCTGCTGACAAGCCTGCTGCCAAGCCTGCTGCCAAGCCTGCTGCCAAGCCTGCTGCCAAGTCTTCCACGGGTCTTCCAGAGCCTACTGCCAAGTCTACTCCAAAGAAGACTCCAAAGAAGACTCCAAAGAAGACTCAGACTCCGAAGAAGACTCAGACTCCGAAGCAGACTCCCAAGAAAACGCAAGAGAGCCAGCCTGTTCTTGCTCTAGACAGAGTGGCCATCCATGAGGACACCTTCGAGGAGGAAGAAGAAGACTCTGCTGATGAGACCCCTGCAGCTGCTGCTGAAGCCAAGTCCAAGGGCAAGAAGGGCAAAGGGAAGGCCCCCAAGAAAAACATCCGGAACAACCTGGGCATCACATCTGACCAAGAAGATGACCTCATCAACTGGTACAGAGAGCATCCTGTCCTCTACATGAAGGGCACCAGAGGCTACAAGGGGAACGAGAAGCTGCTGCTGGACTCAGAAAAAGCCAAGGAGCTGGGACCCAAGTACACCTCCCAGGACATCTTCAACTGGAGGAAGACAGTCCGCACTCACTTCTCCAGACTCGTCAGGCCTGAAGCTTCAGGAGCCGCCTGGAAGGAGACGCTCACAGAGAGGGACCAGTACATCCTGAACAACTGTCGGTTCCTGAAGGACTCCATCGTCCACAAGCCAGGGAAGGAGCTGTCCGCCATCTCTCAACTGTCTGCCAACCGGCCAGCCTCAGACTCCGAGGACAGCTACAACCCTGAGGATTCCCTGCCAGCTTCGTATGACATGCCGGACATGCCACCTGAACAGCCAGCACAGGACAGACCTGAGAGCCAGCAGTCCCAAGTCTTCCCTGGAGCACCAAAGCCTGGAGCCGCTGCCAAGGGAACCAAGAGGAAGGCCCCAGCAGAAGAAGCCATGCACTCCGCCATGAACGTCATCGCAGGCAGCATGCAAGCCATGTCCTCCGCCAAGAAAATCCTGAAAGGCTCTGGCTGCAAGATGTGCCCCGACCACCAGGAGTTGACACCCGACCAGGAGTACTGGAGGATGAAGTGCCAGGACCTCTACCACGTGGGATTGCACGCCAGCCCTGAAATCAGGAGGAAGATGGTCAGGACCATTGCAGAGGCCGCCCTCTACTGGGATGATGAGGCCAGCCGCCAGTCAAGACAGCATCAGGAGCAGACCTTCCAGCCTCCTCATCCTCCTCAGCGCCTGCAGATGCCACCTCCTCCTCATCCTCCTCCTTCTTCGACGTATGTGCCATCCCACCACCAGCAGCACCACCACGCTTCCAGCAGCAGCCATCACTACCACCACCACCAGCCCAGGGAAGGAGGATCCTCCAGTCAGACTCCCAGCTACACCGTGATGCAGCCCAGCCCATCCTCAATGACACTGATGATGGATGCTCAGGAGAGCCCTGAGAAGTACAGCTACCCCCCTGGACCCAGCTTTGGTCAACCGGCCGCCCATCACCAGCACCAGCCTTCCCCTTCGGCCAGTTGGACTGACAATCTCCTTTCTCCACGAAAGTAGAAGATGCAGCAAAGACAACAAAAAAC
Source organism: Platynereis dumerilii (assembly GCA_026936325.1). NCBI lineage: Eukaryota > Metazoa > Annelida > Polychaeta > Phyllodocida > Nereididae > Platynereis > Platynereis dumerilii. The sequence continues at coordinate 177,921,996 of JAPTHN010000001.1, read as the reverse complement.
CTCGGCCCTTTTAAGGGCCACCAAATCCTCCCAAAAGGGCAGGCCACGTACACATCTTATGTTGACAAAAAAAAAGAGCTTGTGTTGACCGAAAAGAGCCAAAAAAGAGCAAAAAAAACGTTGACAATCCCCCAAAAAAAAGTCCCCCAAAACAAAAGTCCGGTCCTGGCCTTCATTAAAAGTAATCACCTTCATAAAAGCAAGGTGCTAGTTCCCCCTTTCTTTGCCCCAAAACATACCAAGTGCAGCACTAGTACAAGTGCTGCATTCTTTGGTATAAACATATTTTTATTGCACTAGTACAAGTGCATGAATTTCTTAATTAAAATGTAATGCACTAGTACAAGTGCTTTGCTTTTAAAACTTGTGTTGGTTGGTTGCACTAGTACAAGTGCATCACTTTGTAATTTCACTTGTCTAGGGCAAGTGGCAGGTAGATAGCTAGATAGCTAGCTAGATAGATAGATAGATAGATAGATAGATAGATAGCTAGATAGATAGCTAGATAGATAGATAGATAGATAGCTTGATAGATGGAACACAATGCTCGTTACATATATACACTGCAGCAAAAGAAAAGCAGTTGTCGTCACTTTGCAGGAATTGGACTTGGATAGATAGATAGATAGCTTGATAGATAACTAGATAGATAGCTAGATAGATAGATAGATAGATAGCTTGATAGATGGAACACAATGCTCGTTACATATATACACTGCAGCAAAAGAAAAGCAGTTGTCGTCACTTTGCAGGGATTGGACTTGGATAGATAGATAGATAGCTTGATAGATAGCTAGATAGATAGCTAGATAGATAGATAGATAGATAGCTTGATAGATGGAACACAATGCTCGTTACATATATACACTGCAGCAAAAGAAAAGCAGTTGTCGTCACTTTGCATGGATTGGACTTGGATAGATAGATAGATAGATAGATAGATAGATAGATAGATAGATAGATAGATAGATAGATAGATAGATAGATGGATGGAGGGATTGATTGATTGATTGATTTTTGGGCTTGTTTTGTCAACATAGGATGTGTACATGGCCAGCTCAATTGGGAGGATTTGGTGGCCCTTAAAAGGACCTGGGGTTTGTTGTTTTGAATAGATAGTCTGCATCTTCTTCAGATTTTCTCCAACTGCCAAGGGACACTTCCTGCCGGACTGTTGACCCAGTCACGTAGGTAGTCTCGAGCAGCCTTGGCATCTCTGGAGGCATTTCCGTGTCGAAGTGGTTCTCCTAGGTCTCCTAATTGACGGTCTCCCCTCCAAACTCCTTCAGTGACGTCATGTGTCTGTGGATCTTCTCTGTCCATCACTTCATTGTCACGGGCATGGTGGACGCCTACTCTGTCTCGCAGAATGTTGTGTAGAACACAAGCAGCCATTGTGATGTATGTCACTCTTGTAGGTCGTTGGGGCATGGTGGTCAGGAAGCATCTGAACCTGTGTGACAGCAGACCGAAGGCATTCTCCACCACTCTCCTGGCTCTTGAAATCCTGTAATTGTAGACTCTGGAAGGAATGTCAAGGTTCTTTCTTGGCACTGGTTTGAGCAGCCATGTCTTCAGGGGAAATGCCTCGTCACCCACGATGTAATATGGGAAAGGATTGTCTTCTGTGCCAGGTAGAGGTTCTGGAGGTGGTAGGCATAGATCTTCCTCGTCCAGGAGTTGTCGAAGTACTGTGTCCCTGAAGACGCCGCCATCAGATGCACTTCCTTGACAGCCAGCCTGCACATAGATGAACTTGTAGTCGGCATCAACGAGGGCCATCAGGACAATGGAGTGAAATCCCTTGTAGTTGTAGAACAAGGAGCCTGCAGCCTTGGGACATCGGATTGCGACGTGCTTGCCATCCAGAGCTCCAATGCAGTTGGGCAAGTTCCATTTCGTCTCAAAAGCCTTGGCTATCTCCTTCCATCTTTCAGGCTGTGTGGGTAGTGCCAGCTGTCTTTCGAAGGCATGAACGATGGCAAGGCAGACCTCAGGGATGAAGTTGCAGATGGTGTTGGGTGCCACACGGAAAGCATAAGCTAGGGACTTGTAGCTGTTTCCTGTTGCCATGTACCGCAGGGTGATAGCCAACTTCAGACCAGGTTCCAAAGCCCTCCTCATGTTGGTGTCTTGCTTAGCGATGAGTGGTCCAACAGCTTCCAGGATTTCAGCAAAGATGGCAGGGGGCATTCTAGTGTAGTTGTAGTAGCCGGACACGTCACGCACTTGCAGTTCAGGCAGCAGTTGATGGAAGTGACCATGTTGTTCCCTCTGCAGCAACCAGTTGCGAATCCACCACCTTTTCTGTCTCCTGGCCCTCCTCCTCCTGTGTCTCAAATAGACAGCTCCGATAGCAACAGCAGCAGCACCAGCCACAACAATAATTTCTTCTTCATTCATCATGCATATGTTCAGTAGGCAGTCGTTGTGTTCTCATTGAAGGGCAATCAGCAAATGAAGCAAGGAGGTCCTCTGTGTCCCTTCTTATAATGACCAAAAGTGACTCCTGCAGCAGCGAAACACACTTTGCCGCAGCGCTGCAACAACAGACGTTCGTCGATGCTTAAGAGACCTTCGTCGCTGCTTAAGGCAAGGACGACGAAGAAGGTCAGCATCGACGCGCCTGTAATGTCCTCGGCGCTTTATGAATGCATGTGCGACGATGAACCATCAAGTTACGCAGTAACAAGTCCCTAAATGCGGCGTTGCATCCTTACAGTCGTCGGCGAGGCTGTCATTTTCAGCGACGCATCTTACCTCGGGTGTACGCCGAAGGTTTCCTGATGCGTCGCAGGTCGCCAATTTCAGACGTAGCTGCCTCACAACCATCAGCGGCGTAAGAGGAAACAACATTGGGCGAAGTAAAAGCAGCCTCGCCGAATTCCAAAACAAAGTGCGACGCGTCTGTTTGGAACTGCGCTGAGGAAAGAGAGGCGGAACGCGGCGAAGAAAGCTTAAGCAGCGCCGCGGACACCTCAAGACTCACCGCGGCTACTAACTTTAAGCGTCGCACATGACACTAATTGATTACGTAACGTGCCAAAACCAACGTTCTACGCCACAACTTTCCAAGAAATGACTTCTCTTGATGCGTCGCTCTCAAATCGCCGTCGTGAGAACCAGGCATTACTTGGAGAAGATTTATACACCTCATGTGGGGTGATGTGCATATCTCTATCAGAACTGCTGTATTACCCATTCATTGTTACCCGTGGATATCAGCATATTTAATATATCCATTCCTTAAACTTTATGCTTTCTGCCGATGACTGAAATTCACATTAAATATTTATACAAATTTGAATGATCAGAATAAAAGTCCATATTGTGAGAAATGGCCATTGAATTTTCACATCAATAGGTCCGTCCACCCGCTTTTTGCTCAGCAGTTATGGATGTTATTATTATTCTAACAGACCAAATTATCAACTGAACACAGCCACACAGATCCACAGAGTGACCAAGAGTTCTAAAAGGCAGATTTCTTGAGATGATAGATGGCTATATGCTCAGAAACAGGGGCAAAAAAACAGTTTGACATTCTACTGTAAAGAAAAAGCTGTGTGATATGAAATACACACCTGGAAATTCAGGTTGCGCAAGAATCAAATGATATTGTGAGTGATAATTTCAGTAAAAATACGTAGAGGAAACAGTTTTGACAATGTAACCCCACAATCTAAGAAATACCAGGCTAGTATAAGAAAAAATTGCAGTAAAATTTTCAGTCCTGCATCTTGATGGGTTTAATGTGTATTGTGTTCAAGGGAAAGGCAAAAAATTGTTAGCTATTGGCTGATTTACACATGTAATTGTATGAGCACAAGCTGACGTTTTTGAACTGTGTGCCAGGTTTCATGCTTCTATGTATAAATGCATTATTACTTCCCTATTCATGACAAATCTGCCCCGCTAATGTTCAAGAAGTGCATGATAGTTACTCATGCTTGCAAATCTGGTTGCCGAAATCTTCCAGTCTGTAACAACTGCACATTTTTCGAATGCTGAGAGTTAGGGAATAGCATATCCTCATCTGAAGTCATGACAACAAGGCAGTGCCATGACAACAACAGCTGCTTCCTTAGCAACAGTGTTGACATTGGCTTTCCGTGTGACCCCCTAATTCTGAGAGTTACAATAGAAAGAGTATATTATCAATTGTGGCAATTTCCGTACAAAATAAACAAGATTCTCCTTCGCAGCATCGCTTCTCTCCATGGCAAACAACCAAGTTGGTCAGATTTCCTATCAAGCAAATATTCCTTGCATGCATGTGTACCTTGTATATATATAGGCCTAGAATGAAGCTGTGATGAATGCAGCCAATCCTTTTGCCCGCAGAAGCGTTTGCCAACAATTTCCTGATGGGTTACGAAAATAGTTTTTGTATGTTGGCTTTACAGATGATTTCATATTTGTAGACATTTGAGGTAGAAAATACATCATTTTTCTTGCCATTTTCATTGGTCGAGAGAAGGTGTGACGCCACTCTCTCCTGAAAAGTGACATAGAGTTCTGCATGGGTGACCATGGCATTCTAAGCCATTGATCTCCTAACAGGGACTAACTTTAGCAGTTTCAAGTGAGACTTTCAGTTTGAGTTTCACACATTTTCAGTACATACATTCTGCAAGTCAAATGCTGTGTATTCAGACGATTGGGATCAGGTGATCCATGCAATGACTGTTTATACAGAAAATAAACATGTATAATTGTGAATGTAACATTTTCTCAGAGGAGGGACTCATGAGGGACCATTCAGAATTATGATTCTTGGGGGGGGGACTGGGAGTTTTGTTGGAACTTTCTGTCAAAAATTTATATCCCCTTTGGTTTCATGCTTATTTGTACCTATACTACAAGCCATGTGGATTTTTAGTATGTCCCCTTTTCTTTCATTGAAATACAACCATTAAGCATGTTGTGAGTAATAAGTACCCCCTTGAAACATGTGTGAAAAATTGGTGCTCCGTCGGGCAAAACTCCAATTCCCCTCAAGTCATAAATTCTATTTAGCCTGTAAGGCAGGTAGATTCTGGACAAAAGGTAAAAAGTAGTGTCCCACTTGAAGCATGTAGCACCCGCTCTGGTAAAACTCCCATCTCCCCCCTCAACCCAGTCATAAATTCTGAATAGTCCCTTACTGATGTCATAAACAATGCTCGAGGCTTTTGGTCAAGGCATGATAATTTAGTGTAAATAAATGTCAAGCCATTCAGAGTCAGCTTGAAACTGATTCTCTATCAATTGAAACAATCAACAGTTGTACACAGAAGTGTGAAATACAACTGTTCATGAAGAAGTGAAAGAGTTCATGTGGATAGCAGTTTGACTTGTGTGAACAACTGCAACAATACCAAGTTGGCCTTTGCTGTATACTATTGGTCAAAACTATGACATAATTTTTCCAGCAAATATGACTTGCTTGAAGCAAGCTGCAAAAAAGTGAAATGCAATGGGCAACTTGACCAATAACCTGGCAGGATTTTCTGATGTCAGACCAGAAATTTAGCGAAATATTTTGTTATTTCAGAAAAGTATACAAATATGAAATCATCTGTAATAGGAATTTCAATGTGCAGGTATAGAAGCTAATTTTTGCTATCAATGATATCCAAGCAGACTCGAAACTTTTGCAAAACACAGTAAGTCAATTGATTGTCAAACACCAACACTGGCGATGGATCGGTCATTGTCTGAGCTCAGAAAATTGAACATATCCATTGAAAGTAAGCTCAACTTTTCAGTTTGCAACACAGTAAAGTTCGTTCACTTTCGCTAGTTGGGTTATAATTTTCCTTTATAGTTAAGTCTACAGAGGATTTCATATTTTAATTAATAATTCCATATTTTAACACCCATAAATTTCAAAGATTTCTGACACTTTTGACATCACTTTTCCCGAAAGGATAACAGTTCCTAGAAAAAAATTCACATTCAATCTCTGTCTACAAATATGTGAATATATCTGTAACACTGGAGAATTGCCAAAATCTGTGGCATACGAAAGATACCTTACAACTGTGAGCATATTTCAAGGCATGACAAATTATTCTTTGAGGCAATTTTCTTCATTGCTCGTTATTTCCATACTTTTTCCTCATCATGCTATATATTAAGCAAAGACCATATTTCTCACTGTGGAGGAAAACAAGCACTGAAACAAAAGGCTTATATTTCTGGATATATCTTGAAGATGGCTTCTCTTTGTTCTTGGCTTGAGATTTTCATTCGACACAGCCGCAATATTTATTTATCTGCCAAATAATATATAAACTTGAAAAGATGAGAATCAATTAACTAGTCTTTCTACTTTCAAGGAGACAAGAACCTGTGAATAAAAGTCTGATAATATAGACATTACCATAAATGTGATGATGATTCATGATTTTAAACAATACTGTGTAGTTCTGTTTTAGAATAGTATTGATGCTGGTTCTGGGAAAATTTTAAAATAATTTCACTTGAAAACTTAAAATCTATTTTTGGTCCTTTTTCTATTTTGGGATTAGATAAAGAGGATTTTCTCATTCTAATGGCTTCCAGATGTTGATCAATGCTGACATTTCTCATCCTGGCAGAAATTGAAAGACAAAAGAAGTGGTTTGTATGGATTAGCCGGCCTTAACTATCCTATGTGGACTGTTATCTAATGGACTGAAATATCACTTATCCTGGAAACCTCTACAGAGATGGTTTAATTGAAAATTACAAAATATAAAGTAACTGCATAGTTGTCTTTGTAAAATGTGAATTTCTTTAGATGACCAAGACCTCCATGTCTCTTATAAGTAGTTAAACAAGTAACCATGACCCTCACTGAGATCGAAATAATATATTGCAGAAAATATGGAGCAATGCGGGCCGTGAATGCCAAAAAGACACCCTGCTCCCCTCTCTTGATTACCCTGTCTGGATCTGCCTCCGACCTTCCGGATATTAATGTATGTGTGCCTTATTTGAATCAGTAATTAAGAAATGGCCCTTAATCAAATCTGGAATTAAAACCCTCCCATATACAGTAGCGGACGAAAGTTTAGGCAGCGTCAATATTTTTTCAATATCGGGGAAAATACGGTCTAAACTTTTGTCCACTAAAAGAAAGGTGGACATCACTAACAAGATTTTAACCTACACCTAATCACGTGACCGTGCACCCTGAACATCGATGTTGAAGACCCTAGTCCAATCGAAGATAGAAGTAGAAGTACTGTACTTATATCTATATGTTTGATTTTTTTTGTCACTTACCTAATTGTGAAATGTCTGTGAAACAAGTGCTGTTAATTTATATATTTGGAAGCAAACTGAAAGACAAATGAAACAATGTACAATACAAATAAAACTGGAAACGTAACCCCTTCACTGAAAAGAAGTTGCTGAACCCGTCAACACCATGCTGTCTCAGTGTCTCAAGGTCGTAATTTCAAGTACCAAAAACGATTTAGTGGCTTTTGAAAGTCTGATGATGCCATGATTGATCATTTCTTAGATTCGGGTCCTTTTGCCATTTGGACCACCACCTCTTTACTCAACAGAACTTTTAATATTGCCTCATTGATTCTTCAATACTTACCCTTTGAATATGATTGATTTTCAAGATGCCAGAGCTCAAATGAAAGAAGTTTAATTCAGAGGCCAAATAAGTCACATTAGTTTCATCAACTTCAAGCTGTGTGGCAATTTCCTGCAGATGCCAGACAGCCAAGATAGGCAATCACACTTCTTGGGGTCATACATTTTCAAAAATAGACGTTGTTTGATGATTATGTATAAGCACTAAAGAAAAAAGATGGCATTTTTCAAGGCAGTACCATTACCAATTGACTTCACAATTGAACTAAACTCACGCACATGGGGGAGCACCAATGTGGCATATAGCACAGATGATGAAGACTACATATAGATTATCTAGCCGAAGCTCTCCCAAGTATATAGTGTCAGTGCAGTTTCAAAGGCACAATAGAGAGATGAAAGTTGAAGGTCATTGGGCAACTGAAACTTGGTCATATGGCTGGTGATCCTTGGACACGTTGACCAAAATTATGAAGGCAATGAAGCAACAATCACAGTAGTTGCTCAAATGTGCATTCTACACAATCTCAAAATGGGCAGTCCCACAGAAACTTTTAAACATGGCAGATATTCAAGGCAAAGGCCTAAACATGATTTGATTATCATATGCTTCCAATGATGATATACAGTTATGTTGGGTGGCTTGGAAAAATTGCTGAAAACATATGAACTTCAATTTTCTCATTTTGATATTTTTTAGCAATATGCTACAGGGCGTGGCTCCCAAAGTGGTATTGTATATTTGTATATTGCATCTTAGAATTCCCATCTGGCAGCTTATGTATCCAACATGACCATCCCTCCTTGTGGATCTATACAAATATGATTTAAGAATTTCCAAGAAAGGGATTTGCTGGTAGAAAGATATGAAATGTCATATGAATATTAATCTTTTTTAAAGTATGCTATGAGGTTATATCATGGGTGGGGACAGTATATCCCTAGTATAGTCACCCAAGACCCAGTATATCCCGAGACCCGAAGGGTCGAGGGATATACTGGGTCGAGGGTGACTATACAGGGATATACTGCCCCCACCCATGATGTAACCTTTTTATCCCATGTTTTTTTTTTTTTAATACTTTTATTTTATATATGTAAAACAGTTTGAAGCACTTAATGTGAATGCAGTTGTGCTACAAAAAAATCAATAATCCTTAATTGGCAGTACTTAATTGCCTTAAATCATAACAATCAAAAAATATGCTGGTTTGTTATGTTAATAAACATGGTATACAGAGGGTCATGTACAATGTCTTTTTGTTGATTGTGGTATGCAAATGAGGCAATGCTGTTTTCTGATTTGTCAGTTTCAGTATATCCCTGCCATCTAATGAATAAATTAGTATATCCCTCTAGGCTAATTTATTGAAGATCTCTGATTGGATGTATTGATATTTGTCCCTCTCAACACTCACTTATTTCCCTCTCTGATTTGGTATTTACCCGGGAAAAACTCAGTATCAGGGACAAAAGTTTGCTAGACATGGGATAATTATATTTACGGCATGGGTTGGGTCTGTAAAATGCCTGCGGCTATAACAATGAAACTGTCTCAATTGAATTTTTGCTGAAAAGAATGGAGGATGCATGTTGTCGTCTATTGAAACGATTTGTAAATGTTAATCATATGAGAATATTGACCAGTTTATATTTCAAATTCTTTATATATTGTATGCATAAACCAATTCTTTCATACAAGTATTCTACTATTGTTGAATTTTTTTGAAAAGCAATCCAATTAATTTAAGTTTCTGTTGTCCAAAAGGTTAGTTAAATGTCACCGATCGAAAGAACCAATTGCCTCAGTCTATTAGATTGAAATTTTGTGGATCTAATGTTTATATCTTAAAATATTGCAAGCAACATAGTGTGTTGGAAAAGTAATGCAGGAAATCATTGCTCCAGATAAAGGCATAATTCTTGGGAGATGGTTGCAGGTTATTATGTGACTGAATTGTTTTCTATTATAATGTAGTCAATTGTCACCAAGGTATCGTCCGCATGCTTGACAACATTCTTCTCTGGTATTTCATCTCGATCTTCATGTGTTATTGTGTTACCTACATGTAATTTCCTTCATCCCCTCACACCATGTTTTAATAATTGTTATAGTGGAATTGTAGAAACCGTTTTACAACCCTCTTATCCTAACGCCTTTTCTTCTTCATTTTTCAGTCTTTTAATTGTTTTCTATTATTATTATGTAACAGTTTGTAACACCGTGCATTCAACATGTCTGGACAATTTGTTTTACCTCTGAACATGCATGACTGATTTTGTGAAGGTCAAGCACATGATATCACAATTCAGTGTTTGATTGAAAAGAGATATGGAAGGATATCATAATTCTTATTCTTTATTGTGAGCTTATACTGGTATCCTTCCCAGAAAATTTGGTATCCTTCCCTGGTATCATGACCGTCAGGGAAATTTTCTGATATCTGACATTAAAAAAAGCCACCTCTACTGGGCATGCAGGATTTTTTTTTTATTCTTTATTGAGCCCCCAAAGATGGGGAAAAGCATATATATCACAGTCAGTACAGCGATAACGCGGTAAAAGGTACATGCATAACAGCAGTGAGTTAAAAACATAATGATAAAAGATAATGTATATAAATGTTAGATATTGTTACCATTAAAATGCCTGGGTTAGTATGTTTAAAAGCACATATTCCTGTGCCCAGGGTTTTACATAGTTGTCATGCAGTGATAAGTACCTAATCGAATCTGATATACCATTGTTTTGAAATTGAAATTTAACCTTCTTATATTTATACAGACACTCTATTGGATTGTGATCATGTGAAATAAGTTTATCTAACAATGTGTGCTTAATAATTTCACCATTTAGTAAATAATGTGATAGGAATCTAGTCTGTAATTCCTGTACAGGCGATTTTACACTGAGAGCTCTATTATAAAAGCTATATGTATTCTTACTAATAACATCTACAACTGAAGGTATTCCAAGACCATTTAGTAATTGTGAATGATGGAGTCTTTTACTTAAGCCCATAACATTTTTCATTATGCTACCTTGCGCTGATTTTAATAAAGCAAAATCTGACTTAGACAATGAAATACAGTCCATGGAATACAAAGGCAGGATAACTTCAAAGCCGTATATCCAAACATGACACTCCTCTCCCATCTTTTACTTACCATGCAGTTTTCCAGGAGATTGTGGAGTATTTACTTGCACGTCAGACCAATCAGAGTGGGTTAGGGAATGAATTATACCATGAGAGTGCCGTACTGCAGGCTAATATACATGATTAAAGGAAATTATGGAGAAAGGGAGTCGAGGCCTTGCAAAACAATCTTGTCACCAGCTCATGCTGCTCAGATATACTAATTCATCTTCAACTGCATAATATATCTCACCCCCAAGCATATGAATGATTGCCAAGATGCACCAAAAGGGGTCACATCCTGTACGAAATACATTATTTAGTTATCATAAACGCAGCCCTCTAATCCAGCTATGGGTGCTTGTTAGGGGCAGGCACGCGGGGAATTCATGAGATGGGGGTTCATCGTCAAAGAGACAGAGTAATGATATTTCTCGACAAGGCATCTTTTTGCTTGTCCAGCACATACACTCATACATGGGGCGGCATTGGGGCATTGGGGCCAGCAATTTAACATCTGATCTGAACGACATCTATAGTTAGCATTTTGCTTTTGGAGGCCTTATTCTGAGTAAAGAAAAATGTTGTCATGAAGAAATGATGTCTCACTTCAAGAATCTGAGCTCTTCGAAACCCATTTATTCTTGGAACTCAAAGTTGCAATAGCTTCGGCCTTATTCTGCGAATCATTTTGTCTCGTATCTGGCAGTCTTGTCTTGGTGCATTAGATAAAGTGCTTGGATAAAAAGCAACCCATTGGGATGATTGCATGACAGTGGGATGAAGCAGAGAATGCATTAATATGGATGTAGATCTGCATTTTAAGCAAAGAGCTGCCAAAAAGATCTTATTTCAGCCAAATGTTATTGCCTATGAGTCCAATTCCAGGTTCTGTATACATTTGAATAGGAATCAGTCACCAACATTAGTTTTCAACGGTATTCCAAAATCATTCTAACAAAGAAACATCATGCACAGTCGCTGCAAGATGATCTCCAATATTTTTTCTGGCTTCAAGAATGTCATGCTATCACAAACACTGGTTAAAAGAACAGGAAATTTGATTCTTATTCCTATTGATAAGTGTCCGCGATGCTTGCCGATATTCAGTCTGGAGGTCGTTCGAATGGCAATATTGAATTATTGATTACATTTGAACATTCAAACAGCCACCTGCTACCCCACTTGCTCTGTGAGATGGCTCCTAATTTCGATCTTTTAGATGATTTTTGTCGTGATGAGGCTTTGGGAATGTTGCTCTGAACAATGGTTCTGCATTTATTAGTGAAAGGAGGTCTCTACCAAATTAAAATATTTGTAATATGTATATATGGTTATTTGGAAATAAACTGTTCTGAGTTTAAGGAAAAGATTAGTTTTGATTGTTGAATTATCTCTTGGAACTTCTTTGGCACTCTGTCAGCAGATCGTTTTTTTAAAGGGTAGTTTGTGTCGATCCTCCAATGGTTTCTTTATTTGTAAAGGAAATTATCGTTTTAATAACAGAATGTGTGATTACAATATATTTTCAAATCCTGCAGGAGGCCTGAATATTCCTGGTTGGGGAGCAGTAATCCAGATAATGATATTTTTCAAATGCAATGAAACTTTTTTCGTAGGCGGTATAAATGCATGGCGCAGAAAAATACATGAATTTTTGTTGGTAACTTTTTCTTAGACATGGACCTTATTTTTACTGTCAATACCACATTAGTATATATACGCGTCTCCATGAATGTCATTTATAATTCTGCCATGAGCAAAGCCGTGATTTACTGCATCGCATGAAAAATAGCCTAATATTTGTGACAGCTTTCTTCTTATCCACATTTATATATGCTCCATTTGATCCCACTGTCATGCAATCATCCCTCATAGTGTTTTAACGGCAAGGCTCACCAAAGCGCAAAGACTTCCCAGTATGACAACTTAAAAGAAAGAACACTAAGGCGTGAGCCATGAGGTGGTCTATTGCAGGAGTGAGTTGGTCTCTTGTTGGGGTGCGATCGGCTCGGGGTACCACATCGCCTCATTTGGTCATCATCTGGCCAAAGGAAGCTTGGCAGACAACGACTTAGTATTCATTCAATTTTTGAAGCAATAACCGTCTACATTTTCTTACCATAAGAACAACAATGATTCGTAGTTATAATGGTCATCAGTTGCTTTTCCAGTAGTACTCATGGAACACTTTTTGCGTGTGTTGGTAAAATGAATGACCCACGAGAGACGGAAATTGTCTCCTAGGTATCATTTGCTTGACAACATTCTTCTCTCTGGTATTCCACCTTCATTAATTTTGTTGCCTAATTTCCTTCATCACCTCTTTCAAACACCGTGTTAATAATTGTTATAGCAGAAACTCTAGCAACGATAACAATACAAATGCGCTTATCTGTCATTTATTCATATTAAAATGATGACAAGCGTATATTTCTTGTTATAATTTCATACATTGGCCGTTTCAGTGATTGGTCTGTTTGCCAATATCATTTAACAGATAACATATTACTTTTTCAAGTAAAATTGTGTCAAAAATGCTTGAGATTGCTTTTTCAATTAATCGCCATTTTTTGTAAAATTTATTCTTCATTTGATTGATATCATAAGGAGACCGGGATACGTTGTGCCGAAGTTTTTAGTTTATTCTCTCTGTATACAGTTGGCACATGCAGTTTTAACACCATTGGGTATCTTAACATGGTTCTACATTTCACCCGAACAGCACACACAAAGTACCTCAGTTCCCACTACCAATTGCCTCAACTCAGGGATAATAGCCTGTCACACCTTGCCATCTCCTTCTTTATGAGGTGCTATGTGCAATGTAACTTTTGTTTCAGCTTTCACTTGCTGAAACCACGAAGTTGTGGTATATTGTTCTCCTTTGGGAGAGCGAAGTCCTGAACTCTCATCGCAAGTTACTCCATGCATAGCTCTATTTCTTCATTCGTTACAATTGATGTACGATAGTTCAGCTGCGCATACGTATACTCACTCTCCAAATGTGTTGTGCAGGGGAGCTATTTCCAACATCACTGTTTTCCTGTTTATTTTCCGTTCTGCAAAAGCAGGGGAAGGCGCAGTGGTTTTACTTTAGGACTTTATTTACATCCACTTGTTTAGGAGAAATTGGAAGAAACTCATAGCCATGCCTGTTTGGCAGCACACAAACTAGTTTTCTTCTCAATACAAGTGTGTCTGTCACAAAAATATTGTTGACTTGCAGCACCATTTGTGATCAGAAATGATAGTTACCAATGGAGACACATCTCTCTCCTTATTACCGTCTTATGATCATATTTCCTTGCACATAACCCCAAATTTTGCTTATAAGAGAGACTCTTGGAGAATATTCTACCTCGAGAGGCCGAAGATGTGACGGGCTAATTCCCATGCTAAAAGGCAATTGTGAGAGGATGAAGGCCGGGGTTGGGCTTATGGATACAAAGATGAAAAGGTCAGGTCAAGAGCATGCAGGTGACAAGCTCATTTGGGCTGTTGTCTATTGTTCCCAAGACAGTTTTAGCCGAGGATACATATCTTGGTGGAATAACTTTTATGTTTGCCTTACCATTATGTATTGCAGTGGTTAACATTTGGATTAATCGGTTATAAAATGCGTTACTCACATAAAGTGAGATTTTATATCAACAAAGAGATTTGGAATAGATATGTGTAATATTCTGAAAGTATCTTATAATAATTCAGTCTGCTATGAGGTTATACATTAAACATCTCTTGATCATAGTATTCTCTATGTTTGTCAGAGAAAATGACAACGGGCAAATGATGGTCCAAACCAGGCAATGGCATCTACAATGACAAACATTTCCAAGAACATGTCACGGGTGAAAAGTCGATCTTCTTCCATTAACCCACTTACCCTAAGACCCAAGTACAACAACAACAGGATAGAATATTATTATTAAATATTATTAATCTTTATTCGTATATAAAATATACAGTTACAAAATAATTAGAAACAAACATAACAATAAAAGACAAATGAAAACAATTTAAAAACAAATAAAAATAATAAAACTAAAATAAAATTGATTACCCTGTAGCTAAAAACTCAATTATATCACAGATTTCTGAATAACTTAAATTGAACTCCTCACATAATGCATCTCTAATAAATACAAGTTCTTTAATCTGAACACCAATATGTTTGTCATTTTCTAGCACCATTGAATAATATTTCTTTTTTATCGTTTGACTAATAACATTTGGACTAGACTTCATCACAAAATCTGGGCTAATTCCATATTTCCTACAAATAAATCTATAGTTTCTTGCCATAACAGACTGGTCAAGACCATTACATAATGTAAACACATAGTTAACGACACTATTTTTATGATTAAACCCAGTAGACATATGCTTGAGAAATCTGATATCTATCATGACATCAATAGGTAAAAGATCAGTTATAACTGGCAAAAGGCCACAATGTGTTCTACAAGGTAGTTTATATAGGCGCCGCATAGCTTTGCGCCAGTTAACATTTAACTTGTTTGCGTCCGGATGATACATTTGACTAAACACTACACCATACAAACTCGTACAATACTGTTGAAATAACGACCCTTTAACTTCTGATGTTAGACAATCAAGATCTCCGATAAAAGCATTAACCTTCCTATTAAAATCTGAAAGCACTGGCTTTACAAGTGAATCCATTCTATCACCCTTAATAGTATAACCAAGATAAACTATCTCTTTTACTCAAACAACTTTGGAAACATTTTTAGTTGGCCTTTATAACTGTCATGGTCCCTAAATAAATTTCGAAATGCCCGTTGAAACAGTAGATGGGTCTTTCAAAGAACGATAAATGAGTATAAATAGCCTTTACAATTTTACACTCTCATATAAAGTCCTACTGCAGAAATGTATATATTCCATATTATTAATTCAGATTCAGATGTTTTATTTGCACACTGTAGCTCTATAAGTTTACAATATACACATCCTCATATAAATGGTATATGTATATTACATGTGTAGACACAAAGTGAACTATTGATGATCAAGACTCAAGATAATACCAGAGAGCATTTCATCATTTTCATACTATTCTTTTATCTTTTCTGCATGTAGACCTACTGTCTTGGCCATTTGGTGCATCAGATGGAATGTTCTTAAAAAAAACCATTTGCATGATTGCGTGACAGCCGGATGAAACCAAGCATGATCATATAATAGATAAAGAATTTGACAATATAAGTGTGAAGAGTTGCTTCAAAGTTTTTTTGCTGCATGAACTATCAGTTAAATATGTGGAGTCTGAGGGTTCTCACCACATATGCATAGATTAACCATAAATTTATATAGAGCTTGTCACCATTCGCAGCCATTTTTAGGCAGTGCACAGAATATGCTGTTTTGTATTCCCAAACAAGGTACAACTGCTACAATGCGGCAAATTGGCAAAAATTGTCTCTTAGATGAAGATAAAGTGCTGCATGGATAACTTTTTCTCTCCTGCTGGCTCCGCTATCTGCTTCACTATGCAGAGAGAGAGATGGTTCCCTTGCACATCACACCTCAC
The DNA here is from genome assembly GCA_026936325.1 of Platynereis dumerilii. NCBI lineage: Eukaryota > Metazoa > Annelida > Polychaeta > Phyllodocida > Nereididae > Platynereis > Platynereis dumerilii. The sequence goes on along the minus strand of JAPTHN010000001.1, from coordinate 177,905,724 downwards.
AAGATGGTAAGGTGTGACAGCCTAATCCAACAATTGAGGACATTGGTGATGATATATGGGGCAGGAAAAGGCCAATGATTCATGGTCAAAAGTTCAGGTCCTCAGAATATGGCAGTTCGCCGGTTAATGGCAATGTCATGGAAAGGGACAAACTATTTCAAAGAACTTTAATTATTTCAAAATGCCAGTAGATAATGCTTTATTTGATGTTATCACACTGCTTAAGAAAAGAAACAGGGTTAATTCACATAATGTTGTATAATATGTAAAGAGATAACCAGGGACTACATATCAGCTGGAGTTTGCTCTAACAAGTAGAGATTTTCTACCCAGATGGTCTTGACAACCTTGACCCAACCCATGCCTGGGTACTCATTTTTAAATAAAAAACGTACCATTTGTCATGAAATATTCTGGAAATTGGTGGGACGAAAGTTAATTGATTTATTGACAAGTAGCAGGATCTGTCACCAAGATCCATCCTTTACTTCCTCACAGTTCCATGTACCTGACTATGCTCTGCGTAGAGCAGATAGAAATTCACATGGAGGTGGCATCTTGTTGTATGTTAAATCAACCCTACCTCATTGATATAGAAAAGACTTAACATGTGATATTGAGTCAGGTGTTGAGACTCTAGTAATTGAGATCAAGCTGAAAAAAGAAAAACTGTTTGTGATTTTGGTATACAAGCCACCTAATGTAGCTAATGAGCGATGTGCCTGTCAATTAGCCTTATTGCTTGATAAATGCTATTTGGAATGTAAAAGTGTGTACATTATGGGTGACTTGAATGTTAATTTCTGTAATAATTTACCAGGGACGATATTGCAGTTTATGAATCATTATGGTCTCACTAATGTGGTAAAAAATCCTACATGTTTCAAAAGTAGGCAGAACCCATCTCTTCTAGATGTTGTCATTACAAATACTCCTCAGAGAATATCAAAGCATCTGAATATCTCAATCGGTTTAAGTGATTTTCATAATCTAATATGTGTTGCCACTCGCATGTATGCCCCAAGCAATGGCAAAAGAAAAATCATGTACCGCTCCTACAAAAAGTTTGATGAAAAACTTTTCAACAATGACCTTGAAAACACCCCCTTTCATGTTTGTAGCATATTTGATGATGTGGATGATGTAATGTGGTCCTATCATTATTTACTTAACGAAGTAGTTGATACCCATGCTCCCATTAAGACTAAGCTTTTGAAAAAACCCCAACTACCATATATGAATGGTGAGCTCCGAAGGGCTATCAATGTAAAAGGGATGTTGAGACGAAAATTTGATAAATGCAATGACCAAAACAACTGGGAAAGATACAGAAAACAACGAAACCTTGTAACAACCCTTAAGCGAAAGTCCATCAAAAATTATTTTGATCAAAGATGCAATGAAAATATAAATCACAAGAATTTCTGGCATACCATCCGCCCATTTATGAATGAAACTCAAACTGCTGGCTCAAACATATCGCTTCTGGAACAAGACAGAATAGTAACTAAACCAGCACAAGTTTGTGAAATTCTGAATGACCATTTCATTAGTATAGCTGAGGACCTTAGTGAACCAATTGATATCATTGGAAAGTCAGCTGAATCAGCCATACAATTCTACAAAAACCATCCATCAGTACTTACCATAAATACTGCAAGATGTGACGAAAATTTCAAATTTTCAAAAGTAACCCAGAAGGATGTAATGAAAAGTATAAATAACCTAAAAACAGGGAAAGCCTGTGGTTATGATAATATACCTGCGCATATACTGAAAATCGGGGCAGAAACACTTTGTGTGCAACTCACTAACATTATTAATCAATGTATGGAAGAAGCTAGTTTCCCGGAACACTGCAAGCATGCAGTGGTATCCGCTGTCTTCAAAAAGAATGACTGTCTGAACAAGGATAATTACAGGCCTGTTAGTGTATTAACTGCCTTATCAAAGGTAATTGAAAGCATCATGTGCGACCAACTTATGGTCTATTTTAACAAAGTTATGTGCTATGATATCTCTGCATATAGACGTATGTATAGCACAAATAATGTCATAATCAAATGCACTGAGGAATGGAAGTATGCCTTGGACAACAACATGGTCGTTGGTTGCGTGGCAATGGATCTCTCAAAAGCCTTTGACTCCATCCCGCATAATTTATTAATTGCCAAGCTAAATGCATATGGTTTGTCTGAAAATGCATGTAAATTTGTAGGTAGTTACCTGTCCAACCGTACACAAAATGTTAGGTTGAATGGTTACCTTAGTGAATGGAAACAAGTACAAAGGGGTGTCCCTCAAGGAAGTCTTATGGGACCTGTGTTATTTAATATTTACATTAATGACCTTCTTCTCCTGCTGCAGAACTTTTGCTCTGTTTTTAATTATGCAGATGACAACACTTTGTCTTTTCAACACAAAGATGTTAATGTTGTGAAAGAAAATCTGGAAAGAGCATGTGTGCTGTCCACTGAGTGGTTTGGAAGAAATTACATGAAAGTTAATGCTGAAAAATTCCAGTTGATGGTGCTTAATATGAAGGGAGAAGAGGTTAACCTAAAGATAAACAAAACTGTAATTACATCTACTAAGAAAATGAAACTGTTAGGTGTCCACTTGGATTCTGATCTATGTTTTGATATTCATATTGATGATATTATTAGCAAAGCGTCAAAACAAATTAATGTTTTATGTAGGTTGTCACAGGTATTGAATTTATCATGTAAATTGAAAATCCTTAATGCATTCATCATGTCAAATCTAAGTTATTGCAATCTTGCATACCATCATTGTAAATTAGGAGATGCAAGGAGATTGGAAATGTTGTTTAAAAGAGCCTTGAGATTTGTTTATTTAGATTTCACTTCCACATACAAGGAACTGTTACATAAGGCCAATATGTCATGTTTGTATGTTAATCGATTGAGAAACATGTTGTTAGTTGTTCATAAGATTCTCAATGGAGCTTGTCCTCCAATAAGTAAGGATTTTTTCAAAATGCAAGATATGCATTATAATCTGAGGTGCTTGAACATGCTAGTCAAGCCGCGTTTTACTACAAAACAACATGGTTTTAATTCTTTACGATACCAAGGTGCTTTAATGTGGAATAAGATCACTGATGATGTCAAAAATCAAGATTTTAATGCTTTTAGAAACTTTGTTATGAAATGGCATCCTGAGTGTAATTGTGGCAGTTGTCTGTTATGTACAATATGATAAGATAAGAGGTTATATAGTAATCTTTTAATCCTTCATATCTTCATCTGTAAATACCCATCCGCTTTTTATTTGTTATAGTCGGTAACAAGCACTCTGTGTGCTTTTGTTGTATTGTTTTCTTTTGTAACCGATGTGAAATAAATCTTTACTTACTTACTTACTTAGTCGTCTTGATAAAAATTTCAATTTAGGGGTAAATCCACACTTTAGATCATTTTCTAAAGGTTGGCCGGAGCCTGTTTTAGAAACCCAGCAGCTATCAACTGTATTGGAAAAATGCTGTTTACAGCGATGCACTTGGATAAAGAAAAAAATGAGGATCAGTTCACTGTGAAAAATGAACTTCGTGATTCACGATAGCTGAAGTGTCATCTTCAATACTTTCAACATGGGAACATAGAGGCAGTTTGATTAGTCATGATCAAGAGAAGGCCATTTGACTTGTCATAACTGATTTTGGATTGAAAATCAGATGAAAGATCCTTTTGTTTGGCTGTCACCAACAAGAGGGATAAGTCTCCTTAAATCAAATTAACATTGAAAGTATTGGGTGTGATCATGACAAATCATCTGTATGATGACACACGAAGTGCCATTTTCACAGTGCAACAGTACACTCTTTTTCCGTATCGAAGTGCATCGCTGTAAAAGGAGAACCATTACTCGATCAGACACATTGGCCCTGGATAAATGCACCACCTTGCCCCTGCCCAGGTACCTGGGAAAAAGCTTCGCGGCCTTAGCGACCAGCATCAAAGTTTGTGTAAAGATCTTTTAAGAATGCTAATGACTAGAAAAGATAAATACCCTTGGAATTTGGCAAATGATTGAATTTCTTTATTGTCTATTTGCAGCACTGGCATGACGACTACCTGGTCTGGAACCAGAGTCACTACAAAGATGTGGAGCAGCTGGTGCTTAGTCCAGAGTTGGTGTGGCTTCCAGATTTTGGCATTGAAAACAGGTGGGTGGCTTTCTGTGACACAAAATAATTATATATCTTGGCATCTAGTATGTATGATGTAATGAGAGCATACTCTGACATAACACTATCGTCGTACATCAAAAAGGTTGCCCAGAATAGCTTGTATAGTTCATGCATGATATTGGCAAAGCAATTAAGGCATAGCCACTGGCTCTCTGTCAGATCACTGACTGCATGATGGTGATACCACAGCTGTGGTCAAATTATCAAACATGAGCCATCAAATCTCAGAATGAAAATGAAGCGAAATACTTTTCAGGGAAAGAAGTTTTCAGAATTTAACAGCAACATGAGAAACAGTACATATATAATCTCGGATTTCTTTGAGGCCATCTTGAAATCAAGACCGGTGTTCATCCAAAACTAAGTTTTCACAAAATCATGCATGTGTTGGTAAAGTTTGATACAAATCTTTAGAATCAAAGTGATAAACTTATTTCTTGAAGGCAGGATATTTCAATAACCCGCTGCAAGGAGTTTTGGCAGACCAAACGGGATATAAAAAAGGGGATGACACAGACATCATCCTGGTTTAAATTGCACTTCAAAGGAAAAGTTGCCAGAAGTTTCTGTCTGAGCAGCAATCTGAGAAGATACCTTTTTAATGTAACGTAAGCTGATTTGAAAACATTTGGCTAGTTTTTAACTGATTGAGTTCAGGAAGATTTCTGATATTCCCTTGGCTCGTGTTTGCAACCGATTTAATAATTGTAGACACCGAGCCTTCTTTTTTCGAGGACATGTTATTCTATAGGGTAAAGAGATGTCATAAGTTTTTGATGTCACGTTTCACTATAGACTGCACGTCTTAAGTAAAAACTGATTTACGTTCAATGTCTACAATTAAGAAAACGGCAGCAATACGTCTTTCTGAAACCTAACAAGCACGATATTCATATGATGTAGTTTTGTGATTGTTATTAAACTTTCCCTAATTGCCCAACATATTACTTGATTGGCAATTTATCACTACATGTAGTTTCGTTGCACAAGTTGTCTCCTGAATATTGTGAACGTCTACAGGACAAGTCAGTCTGATAAGAAAATGTTTTTCTTGGTGTTGATGCAGATGCATATTGACACAATAACACAATGACAGTGTGACACCAGAGAGTCGAAAGTAATTGAAGGGAACAGGTGTCTCATCCAGTGCTAGTCCTCAACTCTCTTCTTGAAGATGAAGCTGACAGCTGCCTACAATGCACCATCGTCTTCTCAATGTCAGATGTGTATCATTTTCAAAGCATAATCTCTGGGCAGAAATGTGTTCTTTAACTTTGGCCTTGGGTAGAATTATCTAGTGATTCGTAAACCATTAAAACGGGGATTTAATGCCAAGGACAGGCTCGTTGCTGACCTATGGAAACTACTGATTTCATCAGTCTATGCCTCAGCTAAAATCAATGCGCTTTGTATACTTTCTGTTGTGCTCTGAATTTCAAACCTATTATATATATAACAAAAAATACCTGAAGGAAGTATACTGTTTATACTTTTCTTGTCCGATCAGAATATGCCCCATGGGCCTTTTTAGATTTTTACATTCATTCCAAAAATGTTCATAACACTTCTTGCGCTTCAAAGCTACACTATAGAGCGAATTGCTCTAGAAAAAAAAACTTGAAACTTTTTCCTATATTTAAACTGTGCATCTAAACTCATTAGGGATCAAAGTAGAAAAAGCCTTTGAAATGCCTTGTGGCTGATGTAGGGGTCAGATCAAAGGAAATACTTGAGGGATAGAATTGGCTGCTGCAGCAGGTGAAACGGTGCAATTTACCTAAGTAGGATTATGTTCGATCAAGAATAAAGACAGTTCAGGCCCTGGAATTGCTTGAATTTCAATGAAATCAGTGCACTTGTAAAACATGTGTTACATTACTCGCCTTGACTTCCTGATGCACATTCTGGATATCATAGGGCATTTTCTTTAATAGCAGTTTTAGTTGGTTAAGGACGCCCTGTCTAGATTTACATTCATGCCACTTCCCAGCTGAAACTCACCAAAAGGGATGCAAGATTAAGGTTGGGGTGTTACTTGGAGAAATTAAAAATAATTTGTGTCATTTTTGCAGTTTTGATATACGAAAGGTTCGAAAATCAATTTGGGCATCATATGTGTAACAATACATTGTGCTCTGAATCAAATCACAGAAAAAAAGCAAATCATGCAGAAAGTTCAGTTTCCAAACTTCCAAAAGTAGATCAGGCCTGTGTTTTGAATGACGTAAAACCAAACTTTCCTTCCCTAACGAAGTCTTTTAAATCTTTTCTTGGTATGATTAAGCTCAACAATACCATGACAGTTTTGTAAAAGTAAATGTTCTCCAGTTACAGTAATTAAGGCATAGCCACTGGCTCTCTGTCAGATCACAGACTGTGGTCAAATTATTAAACATGCGCCATCAAATTTCAGAATGAAAATAAGACAAAATATTTTTCAGGAATCAAAGGTTTCAGAATTTAACTGTGAAATGAGAAACAATATATTATCTCACATTTCATAAAGCCATCTTAAAATCCAGACCAGTGTTGATCCAAAATTAATTTTCGCAAACTCATTTATTTTAGAGTTTGATATAAAGCAAATCAAAGTGATAAACTTATTTCTTGAAAGCAGCATATTTCAACAACCTGCTGCAAGGAGTTTTGGCAGACCAAACGGGATATAAAAAAGGGGATGACACAGACATCATCCTGGTTTAAATTGCACTTCAAAGGAAAAGCCATCAGAAGTTTCTGTCTGAGCAGCAATCTGAGAAGATACCTTTGCAATGTAATGTAAGCGGATTTGAAAATGGCTAGTTTTTAACCGATGGAGTTCAGGCAGATTTGTGATATTCCTTTGGCCCGTGTTTACCACCGATTAAATAATTGTAGATACTGGGCCTGAATTTTTTCTATAGGAGTTATTCTATAGAGTACAGTGATGTCATAAGTTTTTGTTGTCATGTTTAACTATAGAATCCATGTCTTATATGTATGTAAAAACACATTCAGGTTCATGTCTACAATTAATGATGATTTCATATTTGTAGACATTTGAGGTAGAAAATACATCATTTTTCTTGCAGTTTTCATTGGTCGAGAGAAGGGAGGACACCACTCTCTCCTGAAAAGTGACATAGCATTTCACATGGGTGACCATGGCATTCTAAGCCATTGATCTCTTTATAACAGGACTGACTTTAGCAGTTTGAAGTGAGATTTTCAGTTTGTGTTTCACACATTTTTAGTACACCCATTCTGCAAGTCCAATACTGTGCATTCAGACGATTGGGATCAGGTGATCCATGTAATGACAGTTTATGCAGAAAATAAACGTGTGCAATTGTGAATGAGACATTTTCTCAGAGGACAGGCTCAGCTCAGGCGGCGGGATAATGGGCTACCAATCTCGGCGTCCCTGATCTGATTCCCATTTGGTTTTTTTCTTGTGAATGTTTATTCATTTATTTATTTATTCATAAACATATTTAGACTAGGTGATGCATCTTTATAAAAAGTTGTTCATGCGGCCCAGATAAATTATAAAAACAGTATAAAAAAAATGTTGTTCTCATCACTGGACCACCATCCTGCCCTGAGGGACCATTCAGAGTTTGTGATTCTGGGGGGGGGGGGCTTGGAAACTTAGATGCAACTTGGTGTCAAAAATGTTTACTCCCCTTTGATCACAAGCTCATTTGTACCTCTCATACATTCCATGCAGGTTTTTTCGTATGTCCCCTTTTCTTTTATTAAAGTTTCATACCCCCTTTATGCATGTTGTGAGTAATAAGTACCCCCCTTGAAACATGTGTGAAAAATTGCTGCTCCATCGGGCAAAACTTCCATTTCCCCCCAAGTCAAAAATTCTATTTAGCCTGCAAGGCACATAGATTCCTGACAAAGGTAAAAATTAATACTGCCCCACTTGAAGCATGTAGCACCCACTCAGGTAAAACTCCCATCTCCTCCTTAACCCAGTCAAGAATTCTGAATAGTCTTTTATGTCATGAGAATGCTTTTGGTCAAGTTATGATAATTTTGTGTAAATAGATGTGAAGCCATTCAGAGTCAGCTTGAAACTGATTTAATATCAATTGAAACAATCAACAGTTGTACACAGGAGTGTGAAATACAACAGTTCATGAAGAAATGAAAGAGTTTATGTGGATTGCGGTTTGACGTGTGTGAACAACTGCCACAATACCAAGTTGGCCTTTGCAGTATACTATTGGTCAAAATTATGACATCAATTTTTCCAGCAAACATCACTTGCTTGAAGCAAGCTGAAAAAAGTGACACGCAATGGGCAACTTGACCAATCACCTGGCAGGATTTTCTGATGTCAGACCAGAAATTTTCCAAATATTTTGTTATTTGATCAAAGTCTGCAAATATGAAATCATCTGTAAGAAAACGGCAGTAATACTTCTTTCTAAAACCTAACAAGCACGATATTCATATGATGTAGTTTTGTGATTGTTATTAGTTAATATGTAAATGGCACTGCCATGAAATTCGCGCAGCACTTTAAACAGTTTTTGTAGAACTTATAAGTGTTACCATAAGGTTCATGTTTATTTGATATTCAATGTATGAAAGGCAGTTATGTAACTATTTCAGAAAATTAGAAAGAGAGATATATGGAAAGACAGAGAAAAATGTAGAATAGCAAGATAAACTAAACAAAAAATACAATAGATAAATAGATAAATAGAGAGACAGATAGATAGATAGATATATTGACACACAGAAAGATAGATAAATTGAGAGACAGATATATATTGAATAGATAAATAAGATTGATAGATAATCAGCTAAATGGTAAAAAGGCAGACAGCACTGAAAGCTGCCAAAGTCTATGTTAGATTGTTGATATTACATAATAGTATAAATATATATAGTAATACAAAAACAATAACTTTGCATGTAGATTAACTGTTCACTGTTACATAATCATCAGTTAATAAGGATTATGTAACTTCAATTTTGTTATGTTTTCTTGTTGTCTGATTGAAATTAAATGAATCACATGTTAATAATTTGATTTAGCTTGTCAACGCTAATAATTAACTATTCCATAAAAATTATTGGTACAGGATATCTTACTAGAGAAAATTGAATTTTTAAGACACTTTTGAAGATGAATATGTTATGTTTTGTTAAATAGGAAACTAAATCCTTGATAAGAAGCTTGACCTACTTAACCTAATTCCCAGCTGTGGACTGTTGATGTTCAGACCATCACTGCACAGGTTTTTTTTAGTCTTCTCTTGCACTCAATTCGCTTCGCTCAACGGCCTTCGGCCGTTTCGCTGCGCGAATATTAATTATGCTAATATGGGGAAGAGGAAAACTTGGCCTAATTGCCCAACATATTACTTGATTGGCAATTTATCACCATACAGTTTCTTTGCACAAGTTGCCTCCTGAATATTGTGAACGTCGACAGGACAAGTCAGTCTGATAAGAAAATGTTTTTCTTGGTTTTGATGCAGATGCATATTGACACAATAACACAATGACAGTGTGACACCAGAGAGTCGAAAGTAATTGAAGGGAACAGGTGTCTCATCCAGTGCTAGTCCTCAACTCTCTTCTTGAAGACGAAGCTGACAGCTGCCTATACAATGCACCATCGTCCTCTCAATGTCAGATGTGTATCATTTTCAAAGCATAATCCCAGGGAAGGAATGAGTTCTTTAACTTTGGCCTTGGGTAGAAAGTATCTAGTGATTCGGAAATCATCAAAACTAGGATGAAATGCCAAGGACAGGCTCGTTGCTGACCTATGGAAACTACTGATTTCATCAGTCTATGCCTCAGCTAAAATCAATGCGCTTTGTATACTTTCTGTTGTGCTCTGAATTTCAAACCCTATTGGCCTGACCACAATTAACAAAAAATACCTGAAGGAAAATACCTGAAGGGAGTATACTGTTTATTGGCTATTGGTAGTTGATCCGGGCAGCATTTTCTTGGTACATGCAGCCTTTTAGCTCAACTACAGGTATATCCACTTTATTAAAACATGGCTTTGGATTGAACCGCTGCATTCTATACTTTTCTTGTCCGATCAGAATATGCCCCATGGGCCTTTTTAGATTTTGACCATCGTTCCAAAAATGTTCATAACACTTCTTTCGCTTCAAAGCTACACCATAGAGAGAATTGCTCTAAAAAAACTACTTGAAACTTTTTCCTATATTTAAACTGTGCATCTAAACTCATTAGGGATCAAAGTAGAAAAAGCCTTTGAAATGCCTTGTGGCTGATGTAGGGGTCAGATCAAAGGAAATACGTAAGGGATAGAATTGGCTGCTGCAGCAGGTGAAACGGTGCAATTTACCTAAGTAGGATTATGTTCGATCAAGAATAAAGACAGTTCAGGCCCTGGAATTGCCCGAATTTCAATGAAATCGGTGCACATGCAAAATAAGTGTTTACGTTACTTGCCTTGACTTCCTGATGCACATTCTGGATACCATAGGGTATTTTGTAAATAGCAGTTTTAGTTGATTAAGGATGCCCTGTTTAGATTAACATTCTTGTTATTCCCAACTGAAACTAAAAAAAGGGATAGATGAATAAGGTTGGAATGTTGCTAGGAGAAATTAAAAACCATTTGAACCATTTGCAATTATGATATTGTAAGGGTTCGGAAATCAATTTGGGCATCATTTGTATAACACTGCATTGTGCTCTGAATCAAATCACTGAAAAAAAAAGCAAATCATACAGAAAGTTCAGTTTCCAAACTTCCAAAAGTAGATCAGGGCTGTGTTTTGACTGACGTTTAACCAAACTTTCCTTCCCTAACGAAGTCCTTTAAATCTTTTCTTGGTATGATTAAGCTCAACAATACCATGAATTAATAAAACTGTTTGGATGCCATAACTGAATATCAACTTTTTTGTACACAGGTTCTATAATAATTACATTCCAAAAAAGTCTTTCCACACGCTGACGACAGTTTTCTAAAAGTAAATGTTTTCCAGATGAATGTCATGTGCTTGCAGAATTGGATTGAATTGTTCCTTGTGAGGTCATGTCTCTATCCGTGCCATGTTATTGTCTGTGACACATTTATAAGCAATTTGTGAGGTTATATCCTATACTTGCAATGATATTAGGAAAAGTCATTTAACTTGTCATACCACTCATCAATAAAGTTGTAAGCTACCCAATGACAAATTAACAGTTTATTTCAATGCGTTTGATAGGGCTTGTTGCGAGGTCATTGTTGTCCGCCAACAGCTGAATGTAAGTACTCGTCATTCATCGACTGAAGTTTAAATGTCATATATCATGACACTGATCGAAAATATCCTCAGATTCCTCTGAATCCATATTGTATGAAAGCGGTGATTGCCAGAAAACTGTTGGAGACGACATAATTTTTGCTATATTTTTCAAGGTAGCGCTGTTGCATTGAACAAGATCTCACAGTTCAAATTACAGATTAACCTTTCGTGCAAACAACAGTGATTAGGAGGAGCAGCTGTCTTTACCAAATAGCTGTGCTCATTCGTCTTCCTAACAAGATATGACAGCTGCTTAAGCAGGGCTTTGTCATCAAAAATTTGACTTGATAATAACATCCTTCCTCAGGAAATGATATTTTGATAACATGCTGGTGAGACTAACAATCATTACATTTTCGCTTGCTATCCTTATATGAGGAACATAATATGCCTCGACAAAAGACTTTTTCAAAAATGAAACACAGATAATTAACAGCTAAATACGGAACATACTGACAGATGATGGGATAAGTGGAACAAATTATAGAAGATTAAAATGAAGAACATTGAATCATGAAGTAATTCCTTTATAATCAGATGATCCAAAGCTGTTCTTGTTCTTTTCTATTAGTCTGAAAACTGTTTGATCTTTATAGAATGGCTTACTTTATCTTCACTAATTAAATGAAAAATATTCAGTGAAGTAGCAATTATTCCAGTCGGACGATTTGAATAACTTTGAAGTACATCAAACTTGCTAAACCACATAATGATGAAGACTGATTAGTTGAATCAATTATCGGGGTATACCAGGAATAATTACAAAGTTATGATGAAGGCCATTTACATATTTGATCAATTTTGTAGACGAGTTCGCTTCACGTTTTGCCTACATTGTCTCAGTTAAATGAATCTAATTAACTCCAATAATAATTTTCAGAGAAGCAACTGTAATATGAAGGCAGTGTTTCGTCCTTCAGCTTGTGGGATAAAAAGTTGTGATATAGACCAAACCTCCTTTTTTGCTCTATAAACCTGACTCTGCAGTCTACACTGACAGTACAGAATCGCGTAATCCGTCCATATCCTATGGATGACCAAAAGCAGACCAGATAGCCATCCTATTCATGCTTTGCCTTCAGATGTATCATTGATCCCCTCATGAAAGAGAAACATGTGTTTTGACAAATAAGTATAGGTTATACAACGAATTTGAGGTGTATAACTAACATTTCAGGTGGTTATCTACCGAGGGCTTTAGTTAAATAACCCCTGAAATGTTAGTTATACACCGAAAATGAGTTGTATAAGCGACTTATACTCCATACATGTCTCCTGAAAGATTTTAAACTGAATTTTGTGGCTTTGTTGTCATTTTTAGGTGTGTTGTTAGCAGAAAAAGCAGTACAACCAGCTAACTTAATCCCCAACAGTGGTATAACTAACAAATCTGTTGGTTATGCCATGGCAAAAGACAATAGAAAACTGTCTTGGTGGAGTATAACAAGACCAAGCAAAACCAATCTTTCTGTTGTTATGTTCCTTCAGGGAAAAATAACTGACCTTTTAAAATGTTTTTATTACCCATTCAATAACGATGTATCCTTCAAATTAGCTTCACTGACTGTGAGCATGATGTCATGCTGAGGCTGATTATGGATCATCTTCAGATCCTTGTGTTTTGCAGTTAAATATCACAAAACAAACTGTGGTACTCAATAACACTAACAAGCTTGCCATGCATCCAGTAAAAACAATTATTTGTAACTTTTCAGTTCTTGATCACTAGTTTATTTTAGTGATCATAAAGAGTGAAAATGCCAAACATAGAGATGATCCAGAAACAGCCTCAACATGACATCGTGATCTCTGGAAAGGAGGACAAATTATTGGATGGATAAGTAAGGGTTAAAGGAAAAGAATCATTAATAAGCAGATGTCAGAGCAAGGATGATGTCTTATTATCAGCATATATCCATTATGAGTGATGCAATAACTAAAAAAAAAACTCCCTATCATGTTTACTGTAACACGTCTCTCGTCTGACCTGTCTGCAGCACTTTTATTTTTCACGTTTTTAGGCTTTGATTTGTCATCTGCAGTTGCTTCAAAGAATGAATACTTACCAATGGTTTATGTTTATCCAAATGTGTGTGTAAATTCACATTTTGCTGCTGGTATTGAGAGGTTGGGTTTCATTCTGACATGTTGTGCTCAGCAAATTATACAAATCCTGCAAACTAGTCATGCACTCAAATGTTAATCCTCCATTTCTCACGATAATTTCCTCTCTTTCAGCGCCAAGTCCATCTATGATGAGTTATTCTTCAAGCGCTTCCGGGTCAGTGTCAACCATGATGGGGACGTCAACTGGGTTCCCGGGGGCAAATTTGTGACTTCGTGTCAACTTGACATTACGTATTACCCTTTTGATGACCAGGAGTGTCATATTGACCTGGTTGATTGGGCTTACCATGGACTGCAGGTCATGCTGACCAACGGGTCAGCTCATATTGGACTGGACGCTTACAAAGAGAGTGGCGAATGGGCAATAATAAAGACGGAGGCTGTGGCCAGCGACCAATTTTACGAAAGTGACCCCGGTGTGCCCTTCCCCCGGGTTCGATTCACGATCTATCTAAGAAGGAAACCCATGTTCTACACAATCAACATCATCACCCCCTGCATCACCATGTCCTTGCTTGCCCTGCTTGTCTTCTACCTGCCGCCAAATTCGGGAGAGAAGGTCTCCCTGGGGATCACCGTCCTCCTCTCCTTCTCTGTCTTCCTGCTGCTCGTAGCCGAGAATGTGCCCAAGACCTCCGAGTATGTCCCGCTCTTAGGTGAGTATATCCATATATATCCTATACATCTTAAATCACCATTGCCCATTAAATGTAGATATATCTTGAATTTGAATTCATCTGAGCAGCATCACATCTAAATGCATGGTATGCATGTCAGGGTATATTGAAGTTGCCATGATGTCTCAAGACTCAAGAGCCTTGTAAATACATCAACTTTAATTTGCATTCATGGAAAAACATCAATTCTTGATAGACATAGATGAATGAAAATAAGCACTAAGCCATTTTATATGAAGACAGAATACTGCATTCTAGTGTGAGAGGAAAGATTCAGTTGTATATTTGTGTATTTCAGTCCATTTAGGTGAAGAGCTAGAACCAAAAACTTCTTAACTAAGTGCATTTCAGTTGGAATTTCCTCTGCAACCAATCTCCTTCCTTATTAACAAACGAAGTGTCAAGCAGAGTTGACAAAGGTGAAGTTCCAATGCCCTAGAGATTCCCAAGCCCTTTCTGCTGCTGCGTTTGGAAACACAATTAAGTGGACAGTTCAACATGATATGTTTGGAAAGGCAGTTTGTTTGTGTTTTACGCCTCTGCAGCACCTTAGTAGGCTATATCGAGGCAGGCGATCGCCGTATGATGATGAGTTGAGAAGTCTGTGAGTCATACCCTACTAATTCAGGGACGCCCAGGGTCTTTCAGTTGCCCCAGCATAGAACACTGGATACAACCCGCCTCCATTTATAGTGTCCCATGCATGGGCTCGGACTAAAGTGAGTTCCCGGGGTGAGATTTGAACCAACGCCCTCAAAGCCAGTTGACAAGCGCACTTACCAATTAGGCCACGGGGGAACTTTGGAAAGGCAGTAGTTTACTTTATATGCCTTCTTTAAAGCTGACGACCCTGCATTTGCAGTAAATCTTATATTTCACAAACTGTCTTGATAGAGATAATATCGCAGCATGACGTTTCTGCCAAGACCATTAATCCCACATGGTGCACATGGGAAGTGTATACGTGCAGCCTTTGAGAGGTTCCTTCCATTTGTGGAAAGGGTTGAATAGATGCAGGACATAATGGCTATTTCTACTCTATAAGAAAGGGCAGATACACCTCAGGAGCACATAACACGACCAGGGAATGGGACTCCCAGGTTACAACTACTTCTAAATGTCCAATTAGAACCCCTGTCACAGTGGTAGGTTCTTGGTAACAACCAATTAGTGACCACATTAGAAGTAAAATGACCTTCAGTTAATGTCGGTCTGTGCCAATGGATCACTTGACAGACCATAATTGCAAGTTGTCAATAAAACAGGCCTACTGTACTTTAAATGTTTGGTGTTTTATTTGTGCCTTTGCGACATCTCAGTATACTTCTGAATATGTCTGCAAACCCCTCTATTGTATGAAAAGTTTGGCCTTGGCAATCTCTGCTGCTATTTTCCTTAATTTTGGATTCAATCGAGATTTTTGTATTTTTTTAGTATGAATGACTTTGACCGTGAGTTAAGGTTGTTAGGAGAAAGTACAATCAGTATAACAGCCTGCATGCTTCCACCTTTAAAGTCTTCACTTAGACATGCAGTTGTCCTATATACAAAGTGCTGTGCTATACACTGGAGATGGTGATTCTCACTATTTAGCTGAGATCAAAAGATCTGGAATGCTTGTCAACCTTTGCTGCCGAGATAAAGAAATATTTAGGAACCATTATTACTTGATGGAAAGCTAAGGACTTTCTTGTTACCCTCTGGGAATGGAGTCATGTGATGATGGGCCTGGGGTTAATGGACTATACCCTAAACCCCACTGACCTTCTGGTAAATGATGTCTCCAGCAGCCTCTGTATTAGCCCCTTTAGAAAATGACTATGATGCATTTCCACAAACTGCAGAATCACCCGCGATTGTAGGCTAATGTAGGTGAATGGAGGACAGTGAAGGTCACAGAATAACTGGCTGAAGAACAGCAATCAGCAGAAGAATAGCTAGGGGGCTTTGTGGGCGATATTTATGATGTGGATATCCTGTTATTTGTCGTATTAGTGAGGGGATTGTCCTGGATTTAAGATGTGACGATTCATGAAGTAGGCAGTTTAGAGACAGGCTGCATCCATGACGTGACACTCAAGCTAATGCTTCTCTTTCAAACTGCTTCACAAAGGCAGCTTTCCATACAACAGGAGCACCATTTTTGATGACCAATAGCAACTTGACTGCAGGATTTATGAGCAATGATACCTTATGTATGGAGAGACAATATAACCAGATTCCTGATGTTGAATTTATGGATCTGATATGATTTACCTATGCTTATTGTGAGATTTTGTTTGGAGGAATATGATTATATTTGAAAGTGCATTGCATCGAATGTGAAGAACCACAGATGGTCATGATTCAGATTTTATGTAATATTGTGGCATCATGTATTCAGCTTTCGTGCCTTTTTCTGTTGGTTAATCGACATGATTGCATGAAATACGTCTAATTTCCCTCTTGTATTCTCATTTGTTGAAGAAATTTTCCATAGATATATTTAAAAGTCTCTCAATAGTTTGCTAGATATAGTTCTTGCTTTTGGTATATTTGGCCAATTAATTACTCTGGCTCTTCAAAGCAGGGTGGAGTCTTGTGTTAGTTCCCGTGGAGATCCTGTCCGCATTCATTTCGTAAGATGGCAGAACAAAGCACAAGGAATTCTTCAGAGGTATAGAGACACAACCTTGCATTTCATAACTGTACATTGCCAGTGGGCGAATCCTGCTTTGATTGACAGCTATACAGTATATCTACGTCAATAAATTGTATTTCGATGTCCCAAAGACATAAATTTTCCATAAATCGTGATTTCCAGTCAATTTTTGACAGGCTGTAAGGTGCTGCCCTCTATAGTGCAGTGTATTTTGCTGCCCTCTGCTGAGGGTACTGGCAACATGATTGATTGCAAAGGTCCCATATTTTGCCCTTCAATGCCGCAGAATTCATAGTAATGCATGAGTAAATTCAGTACTTTAATGTTTAAACTCCCCAACTTAAGGCCTTTGTGCCTGCATTACTACAACAGTTAACAAAATATAATATAAGAATTCAATGTTACAGTTCCAACTTTCAGCGCAGTTGTTTCACCATTTGGGCAGATATAAGTAGTGGCCTGCTTTTTTCAAAATATGAAAACAATTTTGGGCCTAATGAACTAATTCTGTGCAGTAGCCTCAAATCATGCTAGAATGATTGCCGTGACTATTGTAGGCTGGAGTTGCAATTTGTAATTGCTGTCGAGTTGTATGTGCCGCCATAAAAAGCTGGTTAAGCCTGGGAGAGCGAAGACAGATTGGAGGGACATGCAATTCACATGCAGCTTCTATTCACCAGATGTACATAATAACAGAATACTGTTTGCTTGGTGGCATTTGCTTGTGCCTTTCTTGGTGAGTTTGCAGACTGGGATTGTGGTTAATACAGGGTGTATATACAGCCAGGCATTCAGCTGTGCAATGGAGAAAAGTTGGCCAGTACTTCAATCAGGCATTCTATAACGTAAGAACAGTCTGGGATAACGTCCATGCTGTACTGTACAAAAGCTAGTTTAATATATAATTATACACGTGTATTAACTGTATTTTATATTTCATAGATTGATAGGCCCAAAGATATTTGGATTGCCTGTAGATCTTGTCTTGGATTTTGGTTCATGATACATAGGTTATTTATTTTGATGTCTGTCATGTAAATCTAAAAGACTTTTATGGATTTTATAATACCCAATTTCCAGTAATGTAATTTTGATATTCTGAAAGTTATAGACACAATATTGCCAATAAATACCAGGTAGTGCAAGTGGAAGAGGTTTTTCAAGAGTATCACCACATCAGAGAAATTGCTGCTTGTTTGCCTTGTGAAGTGTTATAATAACAGTGCTGCAGTCATAAAATTCCTATCGTAAAGAGACTGTCATAATTTAATTTTGATGTCGGCCCCTAAATTACACAGATCAAATATTGGATGATGCAACCTTAGGGATACTCTTATGACCCTCCAAAATTGATGGTTGTGTCCTTTGACGGTGGTCATGGGGTAATGGAGAACCACTGAATCCTTACTGACATTCAAGAGATTAATGTGCATGGCGTTATGTGTATTAGCCATTTTGTAATGACTATTGATATGACGTCACGTTACAGCCTCATTCTGGTATCATGTAACTCAGCCTCTTTCTAAGACAGACACTTTCTATGTATATAAATCAGTCATTAAACAGCTTGCCAACAGCTAAGTCTTGTTAATATATAACAAATGGCGACGAGGATGATTCAACCCTTACATTCCGACTGAAGAAATTTTTTTTTGATGCATTTTCTGCAAGCTGCAGAACCACCCACGATTATAGGCTAATGTAGGTGACTGGAGGACAGTGAAGGTCACAGAATAACAAGCTGAAGAGCAGCAATCAGCAGAAGAATAGCTGAGCGGCTTTGTGGGGCAATATTTATGACGTGGATGTCCTGTTATTTGTCGTATTAGGGAGGGGATTGTCCTGGATTTAAGATGTGACGATTCATGAAGCAGACAGTGTAGAGGCAGCCTGCATCCATGACGTGACACTCAAGCTAATGATTCTCTTTCAAAGTGTTTCACAAAGGCAGCTTTCCATACAACAGGAGCACCATTTTTGATGACCTCTAGCAAGTCCATTACAGGATTTGTGTGTACTGACAGCATGGATATGGAGAGACAATAAAACCAGATTCCTGATGTTGAATTTGTTGAAATCTGAAATAATCTGAAATGATTTTATGACGTTTATTGTACTATTTTTTCTATGTAGGAATATAACTAAATTTGAATGAATATTTTATCAAATGTGAAGAACCACAGATGGTCATGATTACAATTTTATGTGATATTGTGGCATCATTTATTCAGTTTGCTGCCTTTTTCTGTTGGTTGATCTACATGGTTGTAGAAATGCATCTTATTCCAGTCTGGCATTCATATTTGTTGAGGACAATCTCCATACTATATAGATTTACCAATCTCCTTCTTGAATTGACATAATCATAATCAATAGCATTTTTTGTCTTTATGTCAATGGTTTGCAAGATATACAACATTGTTCTTTCTTGTGGCATATTTGGCCAATTGTAGCCCTACATATAGCCGTACAAAGCTGGTTAAGCCTGGGAGTGCAGAAGACAAGATTGAAGGGACATGCAATTCACATGCAGCTTCTATTCACCAGATGTACATAATCACACAGTACTGTTTGCCTGGAGTGCATTTGCTTGTGCCTTTGTTGGTGATCTTGTGGACTGGGAATATGCCTGATAAAGGGTATACAGCCAAGCATACAATGGAGAATGTTTGACCAGTACTTCAATCTGACTTTCTGCAATGTATGGACATAGCCTGGGTTTGCATCGATGCTGCACTGTACACATACATGCATATGTTATATTCAAGGGATTAATAAGCCTGAGCTGTCTAAAATTATTCAGACTACTTGTCTATGGCTTGCAATGAAAAAACTAGCAATATTTAATATCACGGCCTGGCAAAATAAGAGTTGCCGGGGTTGCGATGGGAACTTATGTGGTGAATACCATTTACGACTGATTTATAAGTCTTCGATGCTTTCAGGAAATTCAAAAAGTATCTGTCATTTCACCTATTTTATGTCACATACCAGGTTCTTCGCTTGGACGCTAGATGTGTATCCTGTGTTGGATTCTGTTTAATGATGAGTTGGTCATTTATCTTGATTACCATCATGTAAATCTGAAAGACTTTTATGGATTTTATAATACCCAATTTCCAGTAATGTAATTTTAAGGTTCTGAAAAGAGGAATGAGTTACTAAGGAATCCGTGCCTGGTACTTCCACGGGTATGGACATTTCATTGAAGTTGCTGCATTGTTCCTTGTGGTGTGTTATGATAGGATAGGATAAGATAGGATAGTAACTTGTGTGTAGAATGATATTGCATGATGAAATAACATGAAATTAGTTTACACACAATTTAATAGTGCTACAGTCATAAAACTCGTACCCTAAAGAGGCTGTCATCCCCTTGATTTTGCGCAATGGCCAAATTGAGAAATTCCAAAGGCAAAACATTGGATGATGCAGAACTTTGGATAGTCTTGTTATCCCGGTTCCAAAATTGATAGTTGGGTTATTTGATGGTGGTCATGGCTTAATGGATAACCCCTGAATACTCACCGACAGTCTGACATTCAATGGAATAATGTGCATGGCATTATGTACATGAGCCCTTTTGTAATGACTATGATGCATTTTCCACAAACTGCAGAACCACCCACGATTATAGGCTAATGTAGGTGACTGGAGGACAGTGAAGGTCACAGAATAACCGGCTGAAGAACAGCAATCAGCAGAAGAATAGCTGAGGGGCTTTGTGGGGCGATATTTATGATGTGGATATCCTGTTATTTGTTGTATTAGGGAGGGGATTGTCCTGGATTTAAGATGTGACGATTCATGAAGCAGACAGTGTAGAGGCAGCCTGCACCCATGACGTGACACTTAAGCTAATGCTTCTCTTTCAAACTGCTTCACAATGGCTGTTCGGTATACAGCCTGAGCAACCTTTCCCAATATTAGGAACTTTGAGGGCCTTAGCCAGTCAATGATCCTCTCTATTAATTATGATGGATGTATTTTTGTTGAACCAAGGCAACTGGTAATTTGAATCTTGTCTTGTTAACACCGTAATTATTCTGAATATTTGTGAGTGGTAAGGATCTGAAGCATCACAGAATGTAACACAGATGGGCGATTGGCAGTAATTTTAAAGCTGTCATCTAATATCTTGTCAAGCAGAAAAAGTTATGAGTTTGCCTGTCAACGGCCTTTATTTTGCAGTTTCGGTTCGATGTCTATTTAAGAGTATCATCAAAAATTATGCAATATTAAATCCAGTTGCATTCTATCCGCAGCAAGAAGTTATTACATTGCCATAATATTCAGGACATCAAAGCTTATCCGGTGTCTGTGCCTGTTTCCTTTTGGCTGGTATTGCGCTATTTGCATTTGGCTGTAAACTGGAACTAAGCCGGGGAATGCAGAATGCTGATCGCAAGAACATGCTATTCACATACAGCTTCTACTCAACAGAATCTTATAATAACACTGTATCTCTTGCTTTGATTTGGAGAACGATTGTGTGCATTTCCTCACTGAGGGTTAGCTGACAAGGAGTATTTTTTACATGTATGAAATATACAATGTACCAGAGCAGCTGCTTACTTGAGAACTCGTGAGTTTTAAAATGGCTGCCATGCCCACAGGTTAATCTCCTGGACTTCCAATTTTATTGTGCGGATCTTGCGAATTACGAAGTCGAATGACCAAACCTTTCAAAGTGAGGCCTGTTCAAACATTTCACGTAACTGCGCAAAAATTAGGTTACCTCAGACTAACAGCGTTATCCTGATCAAAACATGAAGAGAAGGTCCTTTCCCTTGTCTCTTCATGACCCTGTGTGTAAACATAATAAGCAAATGGCCGCACTTTTAATGGGTCAAGTTCAGATTATTTGATGTTACAAACAAGATGCACTTTGCCTTAATGAGGAGCATATTTGATCAAAACAAGTTAATCAAATAGAAAGTAATAGATTGCTACTTGGGGTTGTTTGGTGGTGATTAGGCGGAACATTCCTTAACTGAATTACCAATTACTTAAGGTACATTATGGGATTTTAGGGAGTAATTTTGCTGACAGTGACTTTGGCTATTCACAAAAGTAAATCTGTTTTCTGGTTTGCAATTTTTCCATTTTCCGTGAAATAGTGTATTGTGTGTTTGTTTGTTACAAAGAAATGTGAAAGTTCTGCTGGGCAGTTTACTACTCGAAACATCTAATGCTTATGAAACTCTACGGCAGGGGCGTAATTTGGTGGGGACGGGGGGGACATGTCCCCCCCCCCAAATATTTGACCCCGGGGGACATAATGTGAAATGTCCCCACCACTTTTTTGTGAAAGCAAAATGTCTTGTGGTAATGGTCCTTGGGGTAAATTTGGTAGGGAGCAGTTCTGAGAGACATGTGATGCACCTTTCTGCTCGAGCAAGTTACTGTACAATGCCATACAAAAGTTGGAAATCTTGAAGCTAAAAAATCCTGAATGACTGTATATTCGCGGATCCAATGGCCTATTCCGACCCATCACCGCTTGTCCTCCCCCCCCACATTTTCCGTGAAAATTACGCCCCTGCTATACAGGAAGTGTTGAACTGTATCTATATGTAGTTGTCTTCTATGTACAATTACAAACCTAACCCTAATTTATTTCTTTGCAGGGATATACCTGACCCTCATCATGGCCATGACAGCGACCAGCATCCTCATTTGTGTCGTGGTGCTCAACTTGCACCACCGCGACCCCAATGCACCCGTCCCTAAGTGGTTACGTAACATTACATACAATGTGATGGCCCCGATGGTGTGCATGGGGCAGCCCAAAAGGGGACAGACAGTTTATCAGCTTTGCGAGTTCACCAGAGAGTACGCCCAAGGAGTGTCAAGCAACTCGAAAACCCATCAACAGCAAGACGGCGTGAGTGCCCCGATAGACGAGAATGGCCTCTACGACCAGATCTCTTCACTTGTGATGCAGGGCCAAGGGAAGAAGAAGCCTTTGCTGGAAGAAGTGGTGAAGCACTTGCAACGTATTACTGCCAAACTGAGGGAGAAAGATGAGCAAGAGAGTCTCCGAGTAGAATGGCAAGATGTGGCCAAGATCCTAGATCGATTTTTCTTGATGGTCTTCGTCTTGCTAGTAGTTATATCCTCTGTCACGTTACTTTTGCTTTACCCCATGACCTCAAAAAAGTTGGACAGTATTGATTAATTAACTATTTGTGTGGATGCAAGAACTCTTATAATCAAGTAGGCCCTAGTCCATATGATAAACACCAAATGTGCTGAATGACTGTTTTTATTAATGATGTCAGTGATGAGGACCAGTGCAGTCCAGTTTCCCTAGTGACATTGATGCAGAAGTTGTTGGAATGCACTGTGCTGATTCAGTAAAATGTTAAAGAATGCATGTTTTAACTTGAGAGATATCTCAATATCTAAATTAGCATAAACCAGTATTCAATGCCGAACATCGCTCTGGACCAATACTATATGGGACAACCTCTCCCACTGGACTGGACTGATGAAAACCCATATAATTATATTATAGCATTGTAGATAAACATGTTTTAACGGATTTAAGATAAATTTTGCTATGTAGTTGAACCTTATAGGACTTGTATGAAAATGATAAATAAATATGTTGAAATAATTTGAAAATATGAAGTTTCTTACTTTTTAATTCAAGATTCAAGTTATGTACAATTTGATGACCCCTATGGTGTGCATGGAGTTTCCAAAGAGGGGATTGACAGTTTATCAGCTTGATGAGTCGGGGATTTGCCACAAGGTGGCATTTTATCCTGAAATATGGCAGCGTGACACCTTGTGAGAGACATGGAGAAATACAAACTGTGTCACGGATAGCATGATGTAGTCCTGTCTCCAAGTTAACCGAGTCTCATTGCCAGTGCATGCTTGTTCCAGCCTTGGCCAAACATAGGCTACCACATGTTGCTACCTTGTGGCTAGTGTACAATAGGCAACCTCCAGCGAGTGGTCAACAGAAACTGAATGTGAGGAACTCTCACCACTTTTGTCTGGAAGAAACCAGGGCTGTCCCTGAGTGTGGTGATTGCCTGGTCTGTCTCTGATTTAGGCCTACCTCAATATTGGCCAGAAACTTTATGAATGTGCAATTAAATTGGAAATATATTTCTTTGCAGCAACATTGCTGCAGCTTACTAAACTAACTTTGTGCCAGGTGGCAGCAGTATGCAGTGTTCATTTCAAGGGACTGTGAGAGGCCACTGCCCCAGAAAAAAACAGGGCATGACCAGGATAAAATTCAATTATTTGATTTGCAGAAAATGTTTCAAACTGCACTGATGTGTGCACTTTATTTGACGAGGAGTAGCTAACACTTCTGAGCAAACCCTGTAGGCCTATACTACACATAAAAGTTAGAAAATATTCAGCGCCCAACGCTTCTGTCACTAGTTAAGGTTATAACATTACATCTGTCTACAGGTGGACTGCTCTTGCATTGCCACGTGTTTTTCCAGCCTTGGCAGATCAGAACATATGCTGTCTTGTGTTGCCACCTAGTGATTTGTGTGCTATTCCACGAGTTCCTGTGAGCGTCCACATCATTTCAATCAGAGGAACACACACAATTTTGTCTGGAAGACACCAGCTTTGTGAGTCATGGCTCTGCCACAAGGCGGAGCTTTATCCTGAAATATGGTAGCATGACACCTTGTGAGAGAAGTAGACTCTACAAACTGTGTCGGGATGGCTTGGGATTGCTGGAATGCATTAATATCCTACAAATGAAATGCGAATTTACAATTAACTATAAAGTTTATAGAACAATAATAAAAGGTTTTGCTCTGGGACTGTTCAGAATTTATGAATGGGGCGGGAGGTGGGAGTTTTGTTGAGGGGGTACTAACTCTTCACTTAGCTCACATGTGTGTCAAGGGGGGGTTACTAATTTTTTGATAACAATTCCAAGGGGGGGTAAGAAATTTTTACATGACAAAAATGTCATAAAACATGCATACAGTCAGTTTATCTGCACGTTTTTACTCGCAAAAGTCTGCAAATCTATAAGAAATTTTTATAAAACATGCATACGAGCAGTTTATCTGCATGTTTTTACTCGCAAAAGTCCGCGAATCTGTGCGCGTGACCGTCCAAGGCCACATTTTTAACAATATAATCTGTGTATTGCTTTGTATGTCTAGATACTACAAATTTGTAGTATCTAATACACATGAAACCTGAGGATGGGGTACTAAAAACCGCATGAAACTCAAGGGGTGGGTATAAATTTTTGACGGGATTTTCCAGGAAAAATCACACCCCCCCCTCCATTAATTCTGAACGGTCCGTGTTACTCACTTACATTGTCATAGAACCTTGTAGTCATTTACTTTGCAAATGTACATGTTATCTTGTCCTTTCCTTTATTCGTTCTTGTAGCTTAATTTGTTGATCTGAATTTGTGTTTGACCAACAAGCATAAACAGGACGTTGATGTTTACAAGAACTTTACAGAAGATAATTGTTTGATAAATCACCATTAATTTGTTATCAATTTGCTATCTAAATTAGGAGTAAAATACATCTCCCTTCAAGGTTCTGATTATCCTGCATATGAAATGAACTAGGATCATTCCACTGAGCAACATTCCCACTTCGTAGATTATACCATTCATTGAAGGGAAGAGTACCCTCATAAGAAAGACTGAGACTAACACCTAAATGCTTAAATGATGGTGGTAATGCGGGAAATGCAATGCTAACGGATCACAATTTAATTGCTGTTGATTGCTGGTGATTTCAATGCAGATGCTTTAGAATGGAGGGAATGGCTTGCTCACTGATCCGTGAAGTGCTTCGACTCAGTGCAGTTGCTTGATATTCGCCCCTCAATGATACTCTCTGTCTGTTGTTGTTTGTGATCAAGCCATCCTGACATACATTGTTAGAGGCATGTAAGCTAACACAGGGCGACAGGAACAACCACATTGGGCCTATGTTCTGGCAGGGACATTTGGCACCCTCTAGTATGTCACTCTGCATTGGTGTATCCCCACACAGTGTCATGCTGAATGTGTCACTTTAAATCAACAAATATAACTGGATTTTATTCAATGGAATAGCAGGAAAATGAAGATGGACGTGGATATGGATGACATGGAGGGGGATATGAATATGGGCATGGACATGGGAATGAATATGCCCATGCCTTCTGTAAGTAGCCATTCAATCATTGTTGTGAAATGTTTATCAATGTGCATGGCACTGCATGCATTGTATGTATTTCTATGGATACTCCATACATTGCATGTGAACTTCAACATATTTATAAATTCTGTTACACCATGCTAATGTAATGCTATTGCATGTAAAAAGGACAGACCCAAGTAAGGAAATCAGCATTTTAAGCCAGGAATAATAACCTTTTGGGCCTCAGGTTCTTTCATCTCCAGCTAGTTAAGTCTCCACCCCAGTGCCCTTAACCTTAAGCCTGCTCTTGAGTAAACTTAAGGGCTTTCAAGGGTATAATTCAAAAGTACAGGTTGTACAGTTTTCTCTCCCAGATACGAAAGTTTGAAAGTCAGACAAGATGTTCTTTTATGTACATAATACCCTTGAGATGCACCGATGCGTTCATTCCAGACAATTTATTAAGCTGGTGTAAAGCTTTGCAATGAAATAGGCCGCTAAATAGCATCATTTTACATGTATTTGATTAAATGCTATCTATCTAAAGAGTGGTGTACTCTAGAAAGTTAAATCATACTGTGAGCAGAAAAATGTTTAAGGCCATTCATCATAAAGAACTTCAAAACAATGTCAAAACTCACTAGTAACTAAGGACGACCCTATTGAACTGCTAGCTGAGTTTCGCTCTTTCAAGTTTAATTGAAACCCACCAAAAAGAGATATTTCCTCAATATTTGAGAAGGGGCTATAGAAATATAGTATTTCTTATATCAAATCGGAAAATAGTTTTGTATAAAAAAATATTTTTGTTACAATTTGATAAACATGGTTTTAAAAGAGAGCGTGTTCAAAATTCACCTTGAAGTTTCAATTTCCAAGAATAGAAATACAACCTAGATGGAGATGTTTGCAATTCCAACTTATCCTCCTTCAAATATTTGCACTCTTGATATACTATGTTGCTTAAATTCAAGTTGAAACACAAAAAGTAAAGATAACATAACATGAAAAATAAATCTATGTTGAAAATAAGTAATTCACTCTAAAATATAAGGTCACTAAATATGATGCCTACTTTATAGGCATTCTAAATTAAATATAGAGATGTAATCAGGAAGTCCCATTCTCAAGAATACAATAAATGCAGACATAAAGAAAGCCAGTTAACTCTATAAAAACAGGTGCAAATGCAGAAAAGAATGCAGACAAACAGACAACAGTGCTTTTCTCCATGACTTTTATTCCAGACCCCTTTTCCAATGAAATTGACACCACCTCAGCCCTATTGTATTCCACTTGTGACCCTGTCTGCACCCGAAATTACAGTAGGCAGCAAACACCCAGAATACAGGCCTATTGGGGTCTGAGGGGCCCGGGTCCAGACCCACACTGTTATGTCCCACAGTAATGTTGTAAACTGATGTCTTGTTTTTGTCTTTTCAGCAAACCTTTCACCTCTCCACAAAATTGACTTTATTTTTCAAGAATCTGAACATCAACAGACCAGGAGGTACGTAGATTGTCTTCAGGTCCTTCACCTCAAGTATTGCACCCATGTCATTGCTTCATGGAAGGCAGCAAGAGCTGTGTTATTCATCCAATATTCTTTTTGGCTCTTTTTCAGATTTCTTGGCAGTGTGTGTGGTTTTCATGGTCGTCACAATTCTCTATGAAGTTCTCAAATGTGTTCGTCAAATAGTTGCAGAAAAAGATGACAGGACCAATGGGTAATCCATTAACCAATCTATCAATTATAGAACATAATTATATAGACCTAAGCTAAAATAATTGATTCCCACCCCATGACACTTAAACCTCATCCTCATCCATTAATGACCGTCATTTCATGGAATGGATCCTGAGTATATATTAACATCAAACTATCAAATAAATCTTTACAATTAAAATGATAAGATCGTCAATTATCACAAGTTATACTCAATTCCTCGGCTTATAATTTCCCCTGTACCTTCCCTGGGTACTCAAGGCTGGGACCTCTCCTTTTGTGGGCTCTCACACATCACAGAATGTTCAATTAGTTATGATTAGGTTAAGCTGTCATATACATACACAAGAGGGTGACACCTGCAAGGTCTCCATCAGTTGCTAACTTCCTTTCAGCCCTAGGTCTTATTTTTGGGAAACCTTGGTCCATCTGCGTCTGATTAATTCATACATACAGGGTGGGTAAGAGAATCTGGAAAATTGCGACAACTGCAGAACTTATTTATTTTCAACCGTTTCCACTGAACACAGAAGAATGATTGTTGAAAATTAGCAAGTTTAGACAATAGACAACATTTTTATTCTATGTGACAACCATTTTCTGCAATCACAGCCTCAACAAGTTTTCTAAAACTTTTACAAATGTTTGTCACAACGTCAGCTGACATCTTGCCCAATTCTCTCTATATGGCTTCTTTCAGAGAGTCAATATTTGGGTGAGGGTTTCTATTGGTGGCCTTCTTCAAAACGCCCAAGGTTGCTTAGTCCTGAGGGTTAAGGTCAGGGCTTGAGGATGGCCAGAAATCTGGAGTATGGAGGGCAATTACAAAATTGCCGGTCCTCTTTGTCTGCCCACGGCTGCCAGGCTTCCTCTGCAACCCTTTCCCACTGGCTACGGATTGTTTGATGGCATATACAGTGCTCAGTGACACACCAACAATGTCAGAAATGGTCCGAGGCTTCACTTGGGCAGACGGAGGATCTGCCACCCTTTTCCTTTACTGCTCCTGGGTTGCCATTTGTTGTCCAAGTATTGCAAGATTGACCTGATTTGTGGCTGATTAACCACTGATTGTTGTGTTGTCGGTTTCATAACATTCGGTTAATCTGTTCGCGCTATACAGTAACTTAAGGATCATTCCAGATTTCCCTTACCCACCCTGTATTCCAACTAATTCTGAGGCAGCATGGACTTATTTATTAATATCATTTATACATTTACACCATTAATTTTCTTTCCAGCGTCTATTGCTTCTCAAAGGGACACGCCTTGCAGACTTTCCTCTTCCTGGTGGAGTTCGCCATGAGCTACAGTCTCATGTTGGTTGTCATGACTTTCAATGGTTGGTTGTTCATTGCCATTCTGGTTGGTTCTGGAATCGGTTACCACACTTGCCAAATGGTCCAAGGACACAGGGTCGTGGTTGTTCCACAAGAGGGCGACACCATCCAGTCTCCAGGCCGCAGATATGCAAATAAGGATTTGAATGGGAATGATGGACTGAGCAAGAAATTATTGAAGAATGAAAACTGTGAGAGGGTATCCACTGTATGACATAAAACATGTCATTATTTAAAAATGGGTGCATACTTCATCACTTGACAAAAAGCCATTACTTGCTCAATCATCACATCCAAGGTTTCAAACTCTTTGCTAACAAGAGTATTTCTTTCTCTACACAACTTTCTCTTCTTCATGTTGCCATGTATACAGCATTGTGTTCAATGAACTGTTAGATTGCAGATGACTTTGATTGACTGAAATTGTGTTTATATAGTCATTTTGCTATTTTGCTGAAACTTACATTTACATATCCAAGTATTTAAATTGTGTCTTTTATACTCTGACGTGCAAATTTACAATTATGTCTGAGGCTATGTATGTTTGTCAATTGTAAATAAAGTTATTAAATCAAACCACATGTCAGGATGAATAGTTCCTGGCCTTGGCACCTGTATGGCCATTGCCCAGAGTAATTGACAGCCTGGAGCTATTCTTAGTGATTCATCGTGTTATTCAACATTATGCGATGGCAGGGTACAATGTGCTAAGTGATTTTAAGTGCTTGTTTGATTATAAAGGTATTGCATAACATACTTGATTTTTCTCAATTATGGGAGATTACATTAATTAGTTACTTATGTTTAAAACACCCATTGTTCGTTGGTGGCTTGATGTTTAAAAGGGCTTGATATATATTTCCATATAAACGATTGCCCAATTAGGTATGAACGTTAAATAAATGCTACTTGACCATTCTATTCCACATCTAATCTTGCCTCTTATATACAGGCATGTGGCTATCGGTCAATTCATCGATATAAGGTCAATGAGATGTCAACAACACTAAATTATGTACTTGTATGACATTGTGGAGAGGAATATTCTTCATGAAAGTTTATATTTAAAAAGCAAAAAACAATTCTTCTAAAGTCCTTTTTGGTTTTGACAAGAAATATCTTCCCTGCAAACTGTTTAAGATGTGGCATGTGCAAAATGAGTCACCACTTCCAATTAACACCAGCTTTTATCTATATCTTGCCCCATCAATCAATACACAATGTCACCAGAAGACAGCTGCACCTGGTCTGATAATATCCTACACAGTCTTCTCATACATCAACCATTGCTGGATACTTTCACATTTTTATTTCAACACCAGCATGAATCAAATGAGCAAATTATAGTAGTCGACCATTCAATTTCTGAAAGCAATGAATTTTCTAGTAGCTTTCGAAGGTATCATTAACTACTATTACTGCTATTACATAACATTGGAAGCACCAAATATTGGCTACTTGCCAGGAGTGCAACCTGCTATGTTGATTCCCTGGCATCGACCGAGATACCTGCATTTGGAGCCAGTCGCTTTGTAGAAACTGTGTTTATTTTGCAAGATAAATGTTTAAGTTTACCTTACAGGCTAACATGGAACCTTTATAATCTTAGGATTGTCTGCATGGATGTTACAATAAGTCTGATTGGGTATATGACACAACTATAAGCACCACAGATAAAACACCTTCAAAAACGACTATGTTTCTCAGATCAATGGAACACAAGACTATTGGAATTCAACTTCCCTTCATACCCCTGCGGATGGTAGGAGGATTGCATCGGTGTTGGATGAATGGCTGTGGCATTATGAGGAGCTGCATATCACATGAATTTACTTCACTTTTAATTATTTTACGTTTCAACTACATTAGCAGAAACATATTTATAGGCCTAATTAGGCCCACATGTACCTGGACCCTCAGTGAGTAGGCCTACTGTACATGTATACTGGATTACTGATACACCAAGTAACATTCTGAGTCGCTTCCCTTGTGCTGACAAAGAGCTCAGGTATGGTGTTGGCATCAGTTGCAAAATGTCAGAATGACACTGGCATAATATTAGCATGATACTGGCGTTATGGAAATGATATAGGGCAGTGATACATGGATTGTATGTGTTCCATTTGAACTGTGTGTCGAGAATGACTCTGATGTCATGGCCTTTTGGCTCTCCTGGCAGGAGTCCTGACTGACTCCACTTTGACTTGCTCCAGCTCCTGCCCCAGGGCGGCCACAGAACCAGGGACACCTATGGAGAGCCACTTGCATTCTCATGCTTGGCTGCTCTCTGCCAAATGGGTATAGCAGCCCACAAAACACACCAATCACACAAGACAGGACACCTGTGTTATCAACTGGAAATATACACCTTACCAAACCAGTAATTGGGATGTATTTTACAGTGATTACACCTTACACCATGAACTGACACATGTGATATGAATTAATTTTATTGACTCCACCAAAGCATTCGATATCCTGCAGACACCATGTAACGTTATTCATTATACATGGAAGTTTATACAGCTCGCACTTTATGCCTGGCTACCCTGATGACTTTTTCCACATAAACTGAGTGGGAGGTTTATTTGCAAAAAATCATGTTTATCTGTCACTGATAACGCACAGTGGGTTGCTTGTTAGACTTCAACAGAGCGTTGGATAGCATTCTTTCAAAGTAACATTATATATGAGTGCTATATTGTCTCTCAATGTACACTGGAGCTAAATATGGTGGGAAGTGCTGCTACAGACCCCCAGCAGAATGGGGCTGTTACTTCGCCAAATTCTTTGCCCGAGATTCGAATTGGTGACCCAGGAAAATCATCTACCTCCTTACTATCAGGACATGGACATAATTTTGAAGAAAACTGTGTGAAATTGCCATTAAGGTATGAAAGGCATTTGAAGAAAAATAGATTGTACTCTTCGTTGTTGGGATCTAGTACAACTATAGAGGAAGAGTCAGAAAATCCAACTGCTACAAACAGCGAGAATAACTCTGAAAGGAATTCAGAAAATATCTCAAATGATGAAAACTCAAGGCAGCAGGACTTAATTACAGCAATTCAGTGGATTCGACAAGAAGTGGTAAGCCATAAAATCAGAAATGAGAATTTAACCATGCGGGTTGTAGTCAACTCAACTTGCAGAATAGAGCCACAATAAAAATACCATTAGCACTTGGATTTTATGACTGTTGCTATGGTGACTCTAACAATATGACTCTTCGGGGCTAAAAATAATTTATACAACCACTATTCGGCAAATTTCAGTAGTAGGCCATATTCATGAATGTGCGTTGTGCAAAAAGAGCAAAAATACAAATATAAAAAATAAATGCTAATGTTATTGTTGTGTGTATGTTTTAGTATAGGCATTTAACTTGTTGGCTTGATGATTTCAGATTGTGTGGATTCATTTTGATAAAATGTTACCTTCACCAAAAATATTGCGAGACAAGTGGAACTGAGATTTTAGCATTGAAACCTCATGAATGTATTACCTGGTTAAAAATTACTTAAGTATAAGATCCAAAGAATCATAAATGTTACAGTAGACAAACATCGAGTGCTTACAGAATTGGACTGAAATGTTGCTTGTGAGCTCATAGCCTATCCATGCCATGTTATTCCTGTGAGTCATAAGAAATGTATGAGGTCATAGCCTATACTTGCAATAGTAAGAAAACGTGTCATCAGCTGAGTATCAATGAAGTCACAAGCTACTCAATGACAAATTGCCAGTTCATTTCAATGCAATGTATAGGGCTTGTTATGAGGTCATTAGCAGCTGAATGTAAGTACTCGTCATTCGTCTACTGTAATGCCAAAGATGCATACGTACGTATACGTACAAGATACTTTCAGACCATCTGTGAAGACAAAATTATATCCCTCAAACTGTGAGCAACACAGGTATGAATCAACAGACATTTATGCTGCCAGTCGAGTTTTGGCATTTTGGATCTACTTTTAAGAAATGGGACTTCATTCTGAGCACGTCCTGGCATGTACATATGTGCACAAGTGATTTAGAATTCCAGACTTGGTGGTCTGTAACAAAATTTTGATCATGGAACAAGATTCTTCACAAATATTTTGTGATGATATTTGAGTTAGTTGATCTGTAACTTCTGAATGACATTAAAAATATTATTGCCAAATATTGTAGCTGATTCATGTCAGTGAAATTACCACTTGACAACTAAACAGAGTCTTATCTATCACAAGTACTACCTAACCTTTTGAATGGCACTTGTAGTAAGTGGAATTATGATGTTATCTGTTGTAGTGAGATTAAGCCTACATCTTTCCCATGCATGCTTGGAAATCATGTGAAATTGCTCATCAAGTCTCAATATTCTTTTGCTAGTCAAACATGTGAAATTGCTCATCAAGTCTCAATATTCTTTTGCTAGTCAAACATGTGTGCTCTGTTTATACTGTCATAATATTTGTAAATAGTATGTACTTTTTATTATTTTATTGTGTTTATACATGCCTAAAGAAGGCAGTACGAAGTGTTTAACTATCCAGCAGTTTGCAGCCCGACAATGTAACTCAGAAGTCCAAAAACAAAGGGCTGGCAACTCAGATAGATCTATATGATGTTGAAATGTACTACATTCAGTTTCATTCAGGATGATACTAGGCTCAGGCCAATTATGCAGTTTCATTCAGGATGGTAGCGTTATAATGCAGTTTCATTTCGGGTGGTAGTGGGCTCAGTTAGATTATGTAGTTTCCTTTGGGATAGTAATAATATGTAAATGGCACAGCCATGAAATTCGCGCAGCCCTTAAAAAGTTTTTTTAGGACTTATGGTTTTACCATAACTTCCATTAAATTTATTTAATATTCAATGTATATAAGGCAGTTATGTTACTGTTTCAAAGAAATTGAAAGACGGATATATATTAAAGAAATTGACTGAACTTTACCTATACTAGAAACTATTAGAAAGATAAAATAGATCAAAAATCGAATATATAGATAGATAGACAGATACATAGATAGAATAGCAAATAAAAGGATTAAGGATAAATAGAATTGATAGATAATCAGCTAAATAGTGAAAAGAAAGACAACACTGAAAGCTGCCAAATTTAAGTTAATGTTAGATTGTTGATATTACATAATAGTGATAACAAAAACAATAATATGATCTGCATGCAGATTAATTGCTCACTGTTACATAATCATCAGTTGACAAAGATTATGTAACTTTAATTTTGTTATTTTTTCTTGTTGTCTGTTTTGAAATGAAATGAATCACATGTTAATAATTTAATTTAGCTTGTCAAGGCTTATAATTAACTATTCCATAAAAATTATAGATACAGGGAATATTACTGGAGAATATTGAATTTTTAAGACACTTTTGAATATTAATAAGTGATATTTTGTTAAATTCGAAACTAAATCATTGATAAGAAGCTAGTCCCACTTGACCTAATTTCCTGCTGTCGACCATTGATGTTGAGACCATCACTGCACAGAATTTTGAAACCTTTCTTGTGCTAAATTTTGCTCAGCGAAACGGCCTGCGGCCGTTTCGCTGCGCGAATATTATTCAGTTTCATTTAGGATGACACCATTTCATTCAGGGCGATAGCATTATGCAGTTTCATTTAGGATGACAGTGTATTTCATATAACGGGAAAGTTGTGTTTTGGATGGTCTGGTATACGATATTTTTTTTTTGGGGGGGGGGGCTGCATTTCTGTGACATTCCCTGCCAATTGGTACGTGTAAGTCTTAACTTGCCATAAATTCAAGATAATTTAGATAGCTTTATTTCTTTGCAGACAAACATGAAGAGACAGGACAGAGCACTGATGACACAACTCCTCGACCTCAGGGCAACAATACACCAAATCAGGGGCATCCACCTAAAACAGTCTCGATCTGGAACTACAATTTCAAACTGGATCTCTTTAGAGGACAATTCTGCTTCCATGACGTCATTAGACAAACACCATCGCCCCGGAAGTGACGTGTGGAATACCCTTCAGTCACGAGCTGTCTCCATGCTGGCGGTGAATCAGCCGGTTTCGAACCTCAGTCCTCCAAATAAGCGCAGAGACAGGATGGACCATGTACAAAGTTTTCATCTCTTGTTGTGAATGTATCAATAAAATTGTTATTTATGTGATCTTACTTTTAAATGCAGTTTCAATCTAAAAAGCATGTGCATTGTATTTGATCTCTTCATTCATTAAAGTATTTTGCATTTCTTGAGAAGATTTGAAATTTGCTGGAATAAAAATACTGTTATACAATGCACTGACAACACATAGAATTCTAAAAGAGATGCTTGTCTTGAAACAAGGTTGAGGCTATTGTATGAAGAAATTGAGTGAGCATACCAGGTTCAATTGCCTAGTGGTAGTTTGCTGGTAAAATATGAAGATCCTCAATTTCATGTATAAAAACCAGCTTTTTTTACAGAAGTATTGAAATAGATATCTTTAATCTTTAAAAAATATACATTTATAATGGAATTGTATCTTAAAATAAATATAAAAAGGAACATTCTGAAGAAAAATGACACAGTTCTACCACTGATTACATTGGTATATATATATAGGAGTCAAACGTTAGGTCTATAATCATATATAAATGAAGGTGATTATGCTGTGTCCATGAATCCCGTGCATTTACATTGGTCATGACTATGATACACCTAATCTCACTTTATCCTGTATTATATCCACCATATGCCATTCAATTATGCAAACTATTGAGTGAAAAGTCTCATCCAAACAGATTTAAAGATTCGATATACCAAATCATATCATTCTCTTCAATAATGTTTTAGTCAGAAAATTTAATCATTCACACAATATAGGCCCTACAGTACATTATGAAATAACAATGTTCTCGAACCATTCCGCTAAATAGACACATAGCAATTTCTTAGAATTTAGTTTAATAAAACAACATTTGATAGGCAAATCACAAATAAATATAATGTTAATTTACCACACCTATACAAATTTTAAAGCTTCGTCCATCTTTTGTCAGCTGAATCGAGAGAGCTGAAGGCTTGGGTATAGTTTTGAAAATAATCTGAATAAACAATAACATTAAACAAAGGCACCACACACCCTTGTCTGAACAGTGTCACGAAGTCATTACATTTGAGGCATTGTTCACTTCTTGTATGTTTTGCAGAATTTGAAAGCTTTTCCATTTCTGAAGACTGTAGCACATCCAAGTCTCCTGACAGCCACCAGATACCTCCTGCAGATTAACCTCTTCTTGAAATAAAAACATCTCTGGATGATCCTGATTCCAGATTTGAATTTCCTGATTGTTGTCAGAGGACGCCTGACTGGCTTTTTGACTGCAACAACACTGAGGGCCTTACTTTTCTTGTTGCTGATTGGCTGGCTGTTCTTAACTTGCTTTGCGATTGGTTGGCTGGCCTGTACCTTAGTGACAGTTGGTTGAACAGCGTTTGTCTTGGTGGCGGTGCCCGTTTGTGGACTGGCTTTGGCTGCACTTGTCGGGTTACCATTTGCAAAAATTACCAAGCAACAAGATGCCACCAATAGTAATTTCATGGCTGGAATATTCATGATGGAAACCTGAAAAAAGAAGTGTCTTCATTACTAATTTGCATATAGCATTATTATACATCATAGTAGGGGGAACGGGGGCACATTGGGACGCGGGGCACTGTGGGACGGTGGGGTTTTCTTGGATCCTGGCAAGGTATATTATATGGTAGTGCCATCATATCTTGTAATTTCACATCCTGATGTTTCCATGGTTTTATAGACAAATTACAGCCACATGCAGAAGTATGGCCAGCAAAAGTTTGTTTTCCTACTACTAAAGTAAATATGGACGGTTCAAATCGAACCATTCTGTGGACAAACCATGGACAATGAGGCTTTCTCAGTGCTTGTAAGAATTTTATATATCGTAACGAACAGTTATGAATTGCTATCGTGATAAACACACTCACTGGTGTCCGAGAAATTAGCATTTTGGTGTAAAAGTCATATCGGGGCTCATTGGGACAGTGAATTTGGGGCACATTGGGACGCACTTAATATGGCAGAATTTAAGTGTCCAAGGCATAACAGGTATTCAGGCCACAGTGAATAGAGGTATAGTGGATTACCATGCTCTGTGAACAAATTTGTCGCAAAGCGCTGTGTGTTACTTACATAGATGTCCGCACCCAGGACAGTTTATGCTAAATGTTTAAAACTGTTTAAAGTTATGAACTGTTGGCACTACAAAGTGTTGATGCACTGTATATTATCTTACGCCCTACTTATATGTGATATCTATTACACATGGAGTGTTAAAATGATTTTTTAATGGATGTCCCAATGTGCCCCAGCTGTTTTAGCCGGGGCACATTGGGACAGCCATTTTTACGACTCTCTGGCTGCAAAAAGGTAGGTGCAGTCTAGTTTCTTATGCCTTGCATTTAAGCTCAATATTATCGGTGATATTCATGCAAACTTCTGAGTTCTTCAATGCTTTCAGCATTGAGCAAAATTAGTAGACGTTAAAAGCGCCCCAATGTGCCCCCGTTCCCCCTACACTGTATATTATAAATACATGTAGAAGCAATTGCTGATATTGCATACAATTTCAAGTTACTGTGGTCCCTGCATTATAAGACCGCCCCTTGTGTGGCCAAGAAGCGGTCTCTTGGGTGTGCAGTCTCTCATCTCACCAAAAATACTGAAAAAGTGTGTCCGGAGGGCAGTCACATACAATGTATGCCTGGTCGGTCTTGCAACAGGGAGTCATATCACGCAGGTACCACTGTAGGCCTATATTTTAGGGTAAACACTACACCTTCATCGCCAACTTTCACGCGTAAATGCAATAGTATATAGATAGTGGATGGCGAGGAGACCAATACTGAGTTTTATTAGCTGAAGCAGTAATATTGGTCGAGGCCATAGGCCGAGACCAATATTACCTGCTAAGGCCAATAAAACTTATTATACCATTCGACACCTCTGTCAGCCAATCATGAGCCAGTATTTCACTGCAATAAAACCCATATTCTTTGTTGTCCAGTTATCCTCCCATGGGAGAATAATAAGTGAAGCTGTGAAAAAACAACAGCAACAAATGACAAGTTTCAGTTTTGTCTTATGGTATAAGCCAGTTATTCACCTAGGGAGAGGCAATATGTGTTTATCACAGCTCGGGCTAACGCCCTCGCTGGATAAATCACATATTGCCTCTCCCTAGGTGAATAACCTATACATATTGGTAGACTCAACATCTACTATTTGTTATATTCTGCACCACAATTTTCCGACTTATACAGTTTTATGAAATACTAATTTTTCTAAAGATATTTACATTTCTTTAAATGAAATGTGCCTAATTTTACTCATCATAGACAATGGGCATATTTACAAGATGGCATATTGACATTTCTAGACGTTCATATTTTTCCAGCCACAGCCTTACCCTTACTACAGGGGAACAAGAAGTGCAACGAAATGATCAGTTGCTCAAGTGCTCAAGTAGCTTTGCCACGTCACAAAATTCCACACATGATTGAACATATTTTGTGTATCACACTTCAGAGTTATTCCCAACAATGTGAGAAAAACCTTCTTATACAATAATCCAATAGTATGCAATGCCTTTGAAGCAACTGACATCAACAACTGATACACACTGTAGCCTGCTCCCGATCTGACACAGGTTCATGAAGGGGGGGGGGGGATTGCCATTACCTAAAAATTCGAGAAACCAAAAATATGGCTACAGAGGTTGCAAATTCAGCCATGTTATAAATTATTTAACTGTTATACATATTTTATTATTTCAAATAATTAGTCCCCAGACATGCCATTTGTGTGGCAAGAAATCGAAATCTTAAAATTCAAATAGAAATATCTCCTATCTCCCCCCCCCTCACAAAAAAAAAGTCTGCCCGTTGTAGGCCTAGTGATTGAATGAATGTTTCAGTCAATAAATTATAACGAACAATGAAATGTCATAATGGGCAAGGATGAATTAGTGGGGCTTATATTCTGTATTTGAGCACTCTGGTAGGAGCTTAGGGGCAGGTGAAAGAAAGAGCGATGTGATGAAAGATGTTTGAATCTGTTGTCCTAAAGAGGTCTACTAAGGTCCAGTTGACCTGCCTAGAGCTGGGATCAAATGTTGGACCCATTGATTGAAAGCACAGGGCACTATCAAATGAGGTAACCTCCTAATCGCTCCTAATCACCCTGGTCAAGAGGAATAAGTTGAGGAAATATACTTTCCAGGTAAAATGAATTACAATCAGGGAAAAATGTATTTGTACGGACATAATCATTGTACACAGAAATAAGAAAATGTTTGACCACTATTGTTTTGTGCACTTAAATTATAACACTTGTAACACTTGTCTAATATTATATATTTCTTAGCCATAAAACACCCTTTTAAAGCCATACCTCCACCAGGAATTATTTATCTCAAGACTGTCTAAAAATTATTTGTTTATTTCTCAAAACTGAGC
Source organism: Platynereis dumerilii (assembly GCA_026936325.1). Taxonomy (NCBI): domain Eukaryota; kingdom Metazoa; phylum Annelida; class Polychaeta; order Phyllodocida; family Nereididae; genus Platynereis; species Platynereis dumerilii. The sequence goes on along the minus strand of JAPTHN010000001.1, from coordinate 177,866,058 downwards.
ATTCAATTATTTAATTTTATTAATTTTTTCCAAGCCCCCCACCCCAAGGGAATTTAAATGGTGGCTAACTCCTATATGCATGATCAAAACAGGTGTTGCACTGGTCAACTTGGGGATTAAGGTGTTGTCTTCAGCTTTGGAGATATTTACACTCAGTGGTCACTAGAGCATAGAAAAATTGCTCATCACAAGACCACTTGTACAACAAACCACATGATCATTTCGTTGCACTTCTTGTTCCCCTGTAGTAATAATAGGTAATTAAGTGCATGGTTGTAAATGAGTGCACTGAGGCACGCCAATATCACTCTCCACTAGCCAATAACACTTTTAAGACACCAATATGGTTATTTATTGGTGTGTCATGTGACTGATCTGCTGCTACATGATTGGCCTTAAAATTTGGATGCAGAGTATTCAAGCATATAGGCCTATGCCTCCAGCAGAAATTGTTGCAGCCTTCCCAAGGGGCACAAGACGCTGATGTTGCTAATTGGCGGATCGCTGGTCTGCAGGGTCACGTAGATACGAATAGTATAGATTACGTTGCCACAACATGAACACGACGTCGGTTTTTTTTTACAGCATTGCCATAACGTCGCAAGCTGACGTTGACCTCATAATGTTGTGAAAATGTCGCCACAATGGCTCATGCTAATGTCATATCTTTGATGTTGCTTTCCAAGGGCCACACAACGAAAACACAACATTGGTAATTGGTGGAGGGCTTGTCTGTTGTCACATAGAAATAAATGGTAGAAAATATATTGCCATAACATTGAAATTTTACCAAACGTTCTGACAATGTTGCCACAAGGTCGCATGCTGACGTCATATCTTGATATTGCTTCACAACGTTGTGACAAAATCATTTCTACATACAATTCTGCGTGGTTTGCACCAACATGGCAACATTGTGACAACCTTGCTGCGACTTATGCCTAGATCACACGAGAGTGGTTAAGTGACGGCGAAGTTGTAGAGGTGCCAGGAACTGCAGATTCGCCAAATTTCGGCGTTTCAAGCCATTTTTGGACAATTATATAATCAATTAAAGATTATTCATCGTCGTAGATTGATCCTAGGACGACGAGGCACTCGTTTTTTACGCCGAATCGCTCGTAATTACGGACGAGGCAAGAAGAGACTTGTGTCGGCGAGTTGTCAGGAGCCTCGACGCAGTTCCATTGCTTCAATGTTAAACTAGATTCGCCCAAGGAGTCTCTTTCTTCGCCCTAGCATGCTCTTTCTTCGCCCTAGCATCCTCTTACTTCGTCCTAATGTTCAATTACGCCCAAGCAAATACCTGTTACGGCCAAGCAAGTAGCTGTTTCGGCGTTTCAACAGCCTGTTTGTGTCGGCGAGTTGTTGTCTTTTTTCGCCGAAGTTCCATTGACTCAATGATAAGTAGCCTCGCCCAACCTGTCTCTAACTTCGCCCAACCTGCCTCTAACTTCGCCCAAGCTGTCTCTAACTTCGCCCAATCATTTTGGGGGTCTTTCAGGTCTTTTGCATCGTGGCTTCTTCCTTCGTAAAGATTCAACAGGTTGAATCTTTCGTGAAGCAAGTTCTTGCTTCACTATAAGGTCATGTGACTTCTAGGAAGTTTTGGCGAGGAAGTTTAAGAAGCGCCGTAGACGAAAATATCGTCGCCGAATTGTTGAATGTAGGTAAAAAACCTCCCTCTTTCCTGGAAAAGCAAGAAGCGACGCAACAAGAACCCTCTGTTACGTCTCCGTGAGAACTAGCCATTAGCCTTCAACACTATGATTAGTCAAGTAAAAATAATCATACATGTTAAAAGTTGTTAAAAACAGAAAAAAACCCTTACCTGCACAGACCGTTGGGAAGAACTGACTGAAATGTTATGTTGCAATTTTAATTGTGTAACAGCAGCACACATTTTATACTGACAGACAATAAGCTGCAACATGTGGCCTTCCAATAACCCATTGAAGCCATCATAATCTTCTTAAACCAGGCTATATGTAATGATAATAATATTTTCTATATATTCGTCAATATATATTTACTTTTTTATTAAGGAAAAAATAAACCATTGTGATGCATGCATCATGATTGCTGTCCATTGCTTAGTTTATTGGGCTCTATACCAAATCAGCCAAGGCAACATTTTAATTTCAGGTGGAAAGTGGCAACACACAAAACAATACGGTACCATAACAGTTTATTGTATCTCACAAAGTGGAAAGTGGTTGCACAAGCAATCAACAGCATCAAAATGTGAGTTGTGATAATTTATTATAAAACGCAGTTGAATTTAACGTTTGTTGAAATACCGTTTTCATTGGCCCTAGCAAATTGCGATCACTTATCGATCCTTCCAGAGCTAACCGTTGATTTCTTCAGAAAAAAAAAGCATTAAGTTGAATCAACACTTTTGTTACATTTAGCTGTGAGGTATATCATATTGATAGACAATATCTGAAAATTAAAAATGTATGGTAGTTGTTGAGTTGTAGTGCTGTTCTAGGAAATTTTCCAAGGTTATAAATCAGAGGCTTCAAAGTTTATAATTTCTCCCACAGAGGGGTGATATGACTCCTTGTAGGACTTCCAGAAGCAATTCTCAAAAAGTTAGAAAAAGTTTCAGTAAGCACCCCTGAGTAGATTTAGTTTGACACTTGATGATGTTAGGGTACCCCAGCCTGCATATGGCCAGGGTGGGTTTAATCATCTGCTGGGTTATGCACCACAGTATATGAGTAAACCCAGCCTGGCCATATGCAGGCTGGGGTACCCTAACATCAAGTGTCAACATAAATCTACTAAAGAGTGTTTACTGGATGTCACATTTCTGGGTTTGGCTTCTGGACTATTGCTAAATTCTTTCTCTCATAACATCAATCAAAAAGACATGGATCTTTTGGACAGTGCTACGTCCCAAGTCATGACAGAAGAGCGTTACGGAAGGAAGAAGACATGACAATAGTGGCACCACCATTTCAACAATGTTGACAGCCCGTCTGTATATATCTACTAAGTGCTTGCCATTCTCTTCTGGCAGAAAACATTATTTCATCGTCTGATATGAAAAAATAAGAACATCAATCAAACTAAGATCATGGATGTGCAAACTTCACAGAGGGTAGAAACAATCTAAACCACCAGGCAGAGATGGGTGTAAAGTGATGAACATCAGCTCCACCTACTGAAATGAATGGACATCAAAAATGTTTTTTGTATATGGCGTATCCGATTCCTGGCAGAACTATGCATATATACAGGTGTAGGAGGCAGTAGCTCAGAGGGGCTGCAGCCCCCCTAAAAGTTGGGAAAGATATTTGTAAGTTTTTCGGAGAAAATTAAGTGAATTAAAAGACTTTTGGGGGTATTTTGGTCAATATCTTTCGGACGCCCTTACCTATGCCTGTGACTATCTGCTTGGATGAATCATCCTAATTCCATCTTCCATGCACTGGGTCTTCTAAGTTATCGACAGAATTATCAAAGCCATTTCAGAAAAATTCTAACAGGCGCAAGCTAGTCTGTTCATTATACAATTTTCATTCCGTGAATCTAAACAAGTGGGCCTATGTCAGATTTACAGTAATGTACAAATGGCACAGCCATGAAATTCGCGCAGCTCTTAAAAAGTTTTTTTTAGGACTAAATGTGGATTTACCATAACTTTCATTAAATTTATTTCATGTTCAAGCAGCTGGGTGGTGTAGTGGTTAAGGTTCCCGCCTGCTCCGCTGAAGGTCTTTGCCTGCATGGGTTCGAACCGCGGGTGGGGAAAACAAAATTTTCAGTGGACCTTCATAAGCAAAATCACAGCTGGATGTCTTTAAATTGGCGGCCGCTTGTATCAGTGTCTGTGCTGGGCAAGTAAAAGATCCCTCACATGGGGTAAATGTGTAACATGTTGAGGACTCCTGCTCTCTCTCTCATCTCATCAATCAACCCTCGTGAGTGCCCAGAACTGGGCTTAGAGGGCTGCACTTACCATATCTATCTATCTATGAAAGGCAGTTATGTTACTGTTTCAAAGAAATTGAAAGACGCATATATGGATAGATAGATAGGATAGGAAATAAATAGGATTAAGAATAAATAGAATTGATAGATAATCAGCTGAATAGTAAAAAAGGAAGACAAGACTGAAAGCTGCCAAATTTAAGTCTATGCTAAATTGTTGATATCACATAATAGTGATAACAAAAACGATAACATGATCTGCATGCAGATTAATTGCTCACTGTTATATAATCATCAGTTGGCAAAATGAAAATTTTATGTTTACTCATTTTCTATAATGAAAACCCACATTTTAAATCATGTACATCTGAAAATTTAAAACACACATGCAAAAGAAAGTATACCAGGTTGAAGGGATCCATTTTTATTTTAAGATCACAGGCACTGTATGGACAAAAACATTCATTTCACACATTTCCAATGGGAATAATAGGCTCATTTCGGTCATTTCACTTCAAATTTACAATACAGCTGAAGTCAAGAACATGCACTTGCTGAGACAAACCTACAATGCCCTACATATCATCAAATCACCTGATATGATTTCCTTTCACCCACCAAACACTTTAAGGCAAAGGTATCTCAATGCCAAAACCATTTCTTTACACCTTCCACCAAGGTAATTTTTTCTGATAACCCATCTAGCATTTTATGAAGATCCAAACTTCTGTAACTTTGTCTTCAGCACAACCATGCACATAAGACAAAGTTACATTTGCCTCACACATAAGAACAATTACTTCATTTGTTCACCATTTTCCCCCAACTTAAATCTCATCATGTAATCTCCAATTATCCAACGGTGCAGTGCGGTGCGGTTCCAAGTGTCTACAGTGCCGTGCATTTGCGGTTCTGAACATTGCGGTGCAGTGCAGTTGCGGTTTGCAAATTAGGAGCCGTGCAGACCTCTACTTCTGATATCATGTAAAAGAGTGTCATCAGTTTCTTTGTGGGTTAAGGAGTTTTGCATTATCCTGGATTAGGCCCCTTGAGAGTTTAAACATTTTATAGGTTTTTCCATAGGTATTGATCAACAAAAACTGAAACTGAAAAATTACTCAAATATGTTTCCAGCCTGTATATCACAGAATAAATATTGTAAAAGTGTGTAGGGAGATCATTATCAAGAATACTCAGTTTTTCTTAAAACATTCAAACTTAAGTGTGATATATTGCAAAATACTGTCTTATAATTTATATACTCCCACTTTAGCCCCTTTTCCCATTGACTGTACCATTGAAAAGGAGGCTAATGTAGGAGTATATATAGACAGTAGGATATAGCAAAAACTGTCTTATTATACTCCTGCTTTAGCCCCCTATTCCCTTGACAGTACCATTGAAAAGGGGGCTAAAGCAGGAGTACATAATTATATAAGACAGTATTTTGCTATATTTTGGTGGTATTTCTACTGTATAAGTGTCATTGTGTTTATACACAAGATGGCATTTATACAGTCAATGTAACAAAGAAAAACTTGTCTCTTTCTAAAAAAAATACTGTCTTATATATACTCCTGCTTTAGCCCCTTTTTCCATTTACAGTTCCATTGAAAAAGGGGCTAAAGCAGGAGTATATATAAGACAGTATTTATATATCCTACTGTCTTATATATATCCTGCTTTAGCCCCCTTTTTCAATAGTACTGCCAATGGAAAAAGGGGCTAAAACAGGAGTATATAAGACAGTATTTTGAGAAATAGTTAGACAAGTATTTCTTTGTTACATTGACTGTATAAGCGTCATCTTGTGTATAAACATAATGACGTTTATACGGCCTACAGTAAAAATTACCACCACAATTTCCCATGAATAAAGGGCCTAAATGTTTAGACCACCTAGAGGGCTTATGTAGGATAATGCCAGGAGTCTCTATATACAGATCTGTAATTCTTTTTTTCTTCTCCATTGTGAAAGTATGAATTGAATGAGTGGATCACTTTGGTTCACCCAGAGAATCTACTGAAGTGCTTCAGTTATGTGATCTTTACAGTTAAATTATCCAGAGTTACAGATCCATGATTGTGGTATTGTATTTTTTTTATATGACTCAATTCAGGAAAGTAAGTTTATGTTGCTTTGATTGCGACTATAGAACCTTATTATCAATCTGTATAAAAAGGATTTTGTGTGATATAGCCTACACCACATCATCAACATTCCAGAATCAATATAAAGAAGAGTCATGGAGATCAGGGCCGGATTAAGGGTCTGGGAGGCCCTGGGCACAATCAGGCACTGAGGCCCCCAACTTGCCATCTATTTATGATGTAAAATTATAATATGTACATACTTGTGTTACATACAAGAATTTGGGAATATGTCATTTTCCTGAGATTGCCAACATTGACACATTGTCATGGTCATGAAAATATTCCACCCAGTAGGCTACCAATTATCCAAAAAACAATTACAGCTGATTAGACAAAAAACCAAAATATAACACTCTTCAGGCTTTTTTCAGTGATTGTATTCCAAATTCATTTTCGATAAATGTTTACAGATTACTCAAGTTTGTTTCAGAGATGAATTTGAAATCTTTTTGCTTAACAATTGAGCCAGGAAAATCACATGTTAAATCTAATCTATAAAGGCCTTTTAAAGTCCTGAATGGTTGACCACCAGAGGAACATTTGCCTTTTTAATCAAAATTTTAGGCCTGAATATACATCAAAAGTGTATTTTAACAATTAAATTGATGTTTTTTGATTTTCTGTGTCTGTTTTCATCTTCTTGGATGACTACTGAATTTAACATAATCCAGAAGGCCTATTGAATACAATTTGATTTTCCTTACAAAATGTTGCAGTCCAAAAACATGAAAGAAAAAAAAATTGTCAAACTGTGAGTTTTTACTGGTTCAAACTTACTGCAAAAGATATAGGCCACTAAGAACCTCAATCAGAATAGAATATGAATACCATATATGCTGGCTTCCAGGAGGGCCACAATTTGAGGTCAAATTTCCTTAGAGGCTTCCATTTTGGAGGAGGCCCTTATTTATTGGGAAAAAGTGCTTAACCAGGGTCTCTATCTGAGTTGGGCCTCTATCCCACATTAAGAATAATATGATGAATGTCATCTGATGGCAACATTCATAATCATAAAGGCTTTGTGGGGTGATGCGGTATGTCATCGGAAAAGTGTATGCGTTTTTTCTTGACTTTCAAGCGTTTTCTCCTATTTTTTTTTTGTGAGGCCCCCCTTGCCATGTGGGGCCCTGGGCACAGTGCCCACTGTGCCCTATGGGTAATCCGGCCCTGATGGAGATTCACACTTCATGGACGAATGAGACCTTGCTCGTGGCTTTTGATTTTACAGAGCATGTATCATGTTTGCACCCAAAGACTTGTGGATCGGGATTTTGAAGTTTAAAAATAGCTACAAGAATCAATAGAAGGTCTAAATTTGCCGAAAAGAAACTCCACTTACTTGGGGAGATTTTGTTCATTATGAGAAGCCTCATGAGCACACAAATTGGCTAAAAAGATAGTGTATGCCTTTGTCAAGTCGTGTTTCAGGAATTGTGCAATCACAAGGTTGAGTTGAAACTGCTAATTTTAAGAATTTGGCTGAGCTTCTGTCAAGCGTCTTGACATAAGTCTCGATACCATTGGTTCGGAGCGGCTACTTCAGTTTATAGAACTGCATGCCTAAGGCAGATGCAATAATGAGGTGTTGAGGCTGCGAATCTACATCAAGGTACTCCCTCACACAGGTTATTGTCATTGGCAATAAAATTGACACTTCAGTTCTACCTTGTGATCATATTTTGCAAACAAAATGCGAATCTTAGTAGCAGGATAGTGTTTTGTAGATTTCTACATTGTATGCTGGCCTGCAACTGGAATCAACAGTTTACTTGTCATTATGCAAGTCTCTGATTGGCCACTTTATTAATAGGCTGATATAAGGCAAGACAGGAAATGGGCACCTAGACAGAACATTTCACCTTCTTCTACAGTTCTAATAATTAAGTTACTTCATTATGCCACCCAATTCCTGGTTTGCTCTTACAAAAATGGTTTTCTCTCAATAAATTATCCCTCAACATAGAAAAAACAAATTTCGTCCAGTTAGAAACAAAAAATTCAAATCACCAAATGAACTGTCCTGGAATTTTCATAGATAATAAATTGATAAAGGAAGTTACAACCTAACAAAGTTCCTTGGAGTATTCATTGACAATAAACTAAACTGGAAATCACATATGAGCAACAAAACCAATCAATTGTTAAAGTGGTAGCCCTATTAGCACGTCTGAAGTATACACGTTCAGCATTAACTCTCAAAACAATATATACATCATTAATACTACCACACATTATCTATGGAATCACAGCCTGGGGAAACAGTAAAAATAAAGAAATAAAGAGACTAAATATCATACAAAAGAAAGCAATTCGACATATATGCAAAGCACGCTTCAACAGCCACACAGCACCGCTGTTCAAAAAACTATCTCTATTAACGATAAACGACATTTTTACTCATAGCTGCTGTATGATTTACTCTAAAATCAAGATGGAAACAATCGTTCATCCATACTTTACTAACCAGTTACTCACAAATGGATCAATACATTCCTATGAAACTAGACAACGACATAATATACACCAACTCAATATGAAGTCAAACATCGAAACTCAAGGCCTTAATAATAAAATCTCTAAAGCTTGGAATAGTTTACCAACTAACATCACTAGCACCACGAACATCAGTCAACATGCCTTCTCCCGAAAGTTAAGACGTCATTTCATTGCCTCCTATCAAGAATCATGTCATACTCGCAACTGCCGTGTTTGCACCACGTGAAATTCAATCTTTTCTATGAGTTACTTTACTTGAGTCACTAGAAACGTTACAAATACAATTTTAAGGTATATTGTAAATATTTGAAAAGAATTGAATAATTTGAATACATATATTAATTGGAAGCAGAACGCTCCTTTAACTACCTAATTATTATTACAAAACATTTTCTGACATTATTTGAATCAAAAATTTCTGTAAACATGATTGTCATTTTAGTATACTTGACTTTATGTTATAAATTTGTTATGAAATCGCATCAGTATACCATCTTCATCCCCCATCCTTCATCTCATCTCATCATCACCAAGGGCCCAAGTCTTACGAGTAATATTACTCCTTTGGGACCCTTCAGTGTCATAGATTTGAAATATTGATTCTTATGTACTGTAATTACCTGTGTATGATGCTGAAAATAAACTCTGTCTCTCTCTCTCAAATTCAAATGTGCAAATTTTCATAAATTACGTGTAAATATAATGAGAAATACGACAGTTCATTGAGACACGGTTCTGCCTCTCTTTTTCTTCTGACTACATCATAATGCAGTCAAGGTTTTATCAGATGATGTAGTAGACCAAATCCCCAGGCTACAACATTTCACTTGAGGTGCAGCTTTTCAGGTCCTCGCTCACATGCATTTTTGAACCAGCACAGCTCATTCCTGCTGAGTTCTACTGAGCGCGGACCTGATTGGCAGCAGCGTGGACTTTAGGGGGAGCAGTTCCACTGACCTAGATCCCAATTCAACACCCAATAGACTAATTTCAAGGAAGCTTCTCAAAATTAACACTAGGAGGCAAATGGTGCTTGGGTTCAGAATACTTAAATGCTATTGGCTGATAGATTTCCCGCCCTTGCTTCTGATTGGTCCAGCCAAGTGCACCCAATCTGGAGTATTTTTAGTGCATTTTAATGTAACTTCAAGGCTTTATAACTTCATCATTCTTTTGTATTAAATTTTGAAAGTTGCTTTGCTTTATTTAAAGTGCATACATCTTCTTTGTGCAAAAAGCAAATTGATAATCATTGAACTACATAAAATTTATGAGGGGCCAAACTTTAGGCCACTCAGCGAAATGGGTCTATTCGATGTGAATTTCATCAGTCTGCAGCCTCGCTCGCTCGCCTGCTTGAATAGCAGACTGTGCTCAGTCAGCCAAATCCCCACTTTGCGGACTTCTTTGAGTTCCCAAAGTTATACTAACATCCCTTTTTTTGATTTATCGCATTTTAACTGATAAAAAAGAAAAATAACTCCACTCAATTTCGCCTTCTACTCAATGGAAACAATTCATGTTGGTATTCAAATAAAGGCTCTCTCTCCAAGGAATCTAACTGTGCCATCCAAAAATCATTTCAATTAAAATTGATAATATTATTCATAACCGCGAATAGCTAAAATATGACCTCACAGCTAGCTTGAAAAACCCTTGGGGTTTAAAAAATTGACCAAGAAAATGATTAGCGCAATGATGTAGAGGAAGGTCAGAAGAACATTTTGATGTATCAAACGAAAAAATCTGTTGGGATTTTTTTGAGATATTTAAGTTTTAGATTGTTTGTTTATCACACCCTATTTTTAGCATGTAATCTCCATGAAAAAGTGATCAAAACTGTCCGTTTTTCTTTTTACGTAATATTTAAGATAAAAGTCATTATTCAGAAGTAAAATATGCAGTCATTGTCTTTGCAGAAAGTATATACCACTTCATCCAGACACTGGGGGTGATAAACCTGTAACAGCTAACATTTCTGGCTAAAGGCCTGAGAAAATGTTTGCAATACCAGGTTGTGGTAGTTAAATAATTCTGGTAAATAATTTTAGCAAATTTGTTCTCATCATCTTATTGTAACAGGCTTTGTTGAGTTTTTTGTGCATTTTATCACAAATATTGCCACTGTGAAACAAGCATTTCATAAAAATGTAAAAGGATAGACAAAGTTGAGTAAATTATCAGACAATGCATACATATAATGTTTGTAAGAATTTGTTCCACTATGAAGTTGAATCCCCTGATATAACATGAACAGTCTTTGCAATTGGACAAAAAGACAAAAATAAGAGTAAAAGCTATAAATAATCAGTGATATTCACGTTTAAACACCCAACATCCATTTTAAGTACTCAAAATACATTAATGTTGATGTAGGTTATCAGACCTCCAAAATCAACCAATCTTTCCCATCAAGGCAGAACTATTCCCTTTTCAAGGCCATTGCCCTCATCTAAATGCCCTAATTAATTATAATTACTTTTCAGCTAATTCATGTACAATACACAAGAGGACAGCACCTGCAAGATCTCTGTCACTTACATTTACATAGCACTCTACTGTATGATATCTGTATTTAATCACTTTCCCAAGATTTGATCTATATCCAACAAATTAATTTACATTTCTTATCTACACTTCCAACTAATTCACGGGCATATTGCTTTCATTCAGTTCTATTATGTTCCCTCCAATCTACAGGAAACCTACTATGTACAACTATTGTAAAACCCATAAAAACCTCAATAATACACCATAGAGTTCAAAAGTGAGGTAGATTCTACTACAATTATTCACCAGAATGACGAAACTGAGGACATACCGGCAAATAAACATATTTTATAAATTTTCTGAGAACTGTTTACTGTTATATGAGCGCAGCTCATGGCTGCCGAAGACAGCCATGAGCGAAGCTCACTTAGCACAAAGACAGCTCATTCTGTGTGACTTAAATGGAAGTAAGAAATCATAACAACACTTAAGGTTACATAATCTTCATTAACTATCAACAAATTATGTAACAATCTAATAGTAAACAGTCATCTCTGAATAGCTATGGTTTTATTGATCTCGGTTATGTAACATCAACAATTTAACTTAATAGATCCAAATGTATAGATCCAAATTTAACACAGATTTGCATTACACAGCTGTCAGTGCAGTCTATCTATCTATCTATCTATCTATCTATCTCCATCTATCTATCTGCATCTATCTATCTAATCTTATCTATAGATCTGATCTTATCTATCTATTCTGTCTATCTGGCCATTTGCCCAGTCCTTTAAAAAGATAAATTGGCCTAGCTTCTGCATGGAAAGTTGAAGATAATGCAGTAGCTCTATGACAATGCTGCGCGAATTTCATGGCAGTGCCATTTACATATTAGGTTTATCACACTCTGTCAGTCAGAATGAGGTGGTATGTACTTGCTCTTGTGGCAATGACTGCTTATTTTCACTTCTGAATAAAGACTTTTACCTTTGATATTACCTAACAGGATAAATGGGCAGTTTTGATCATTTTTAGATGGAGACTCCATGCTATCAATAGGGTGTGATAAATAAAAAGTTTAAAACTCAAATATCTCAAAACATTCCTAACAGATTTTTTCGTTTGATACATCAAAATTTACGCCTGATCTTTCTCTACATCACTGCGCTAACCGTTTTCTTGGTCAATTTTTTTAACCCCAAAATTTGTTCAAGCTCACTGTGACCTAATACTGAAATCTCAAGTCGTTTGTGCCACCCTTTGGCATCAGAATGTTTTCCTAAAATTGTGCAGGCCTTCTTTTGTGATACAAGGGGACAATCATGCAAAAGTGCATGATGTTTTGAAGATATAGGGGCAGACGATGCACCCTACTGCTTCCAAAGACTGGATCTTTGTTTGCCTCAGCATAGAGAACTTAGCGTGGGCAGTGCTTCACATCCAAACCTTGTGGATTGAGATATGGAAATTTAAAAAGAGCTACAAGAATTACATCCTGCTGGATGCACACAAATAAATCCATTACCGGAAATCAAACCTTGGGCAATGGGCATGCTGCTGCTATAGGGAAAATCACCATTTATATATGAAGTATTGATAAGACAATGCATATAATGATTTACAGTTAAACACAGGGCCTCTAGTAACATATGTCATATAGTCATTAGCTACAAGGTATCTGCCAAGCTTTTATCTCCATATTATTATCAATGTAGGAGTCTTTTCCCCTATATCCCAATTTAGGGCCTCCACAGAATGAGACGTTTTAGTTGCTAGTAATATTAGATTTTTCAAAACATGTTTATGATCGGGTTTTTATCAAATTACCAGTTAGATTACTGTTTTCATTGCCATTAATATCTGACTGTCATTTAGATTGATAAATGTAAATTGACAGATTTTTAATGAAAAATATTAAGCAGTTATTGCATATCTACAGCCAACAAAACTAGCATCGCACAAAATGTGACATTCCATGCAGCAATTGTAAATGCCCAGGCCATGCTATGTTTGTAATGCTAAATTTGTGTGTCGTATTTTTGCAACAATTGCCCTTGTTCTTGGGACAGACAATATCAAATGAATGCATATGAAAATAATTCTTTATTTATGGCATCAGTTCCAAGTGCTTGTAATTCAATCATAAACGAAACAAAGCCAGTGTTTATTATCATTTTCAAAGCTTTGTGTTTTTTTTTAACTTCGTTTTCACAGGGTATCTGTGAATGTGATTTGTCTGATAAGCTTCAACCTGTGACACTCAGTTTAGAGTTTGACATCATGGTTTATGCCAAAGGAATTTTTAACTGCCAGGCAAAACAATGTTATTTTTTGTACAACCACAACAAACAACTTCTGTCTAAACGAGTGTCACACCTTACCAGAAGAGTCTCAATGTTTTCCAAACAAAGTGTGTTATTGTTTTTCACAAGACACTAGTCATCACAATTTCGAATTACTTTTTAAAATGTGTTGTCAGCCATTGTAACTCTCCTTTGAGGATAAGCAGTCTGTTTGATTCAGTTATAGTTCATTGAAGCATCTATCAACCAGCACAGGTATCAAAGCTAAACAAGCTTAACATATACATAATCCACCTGCCAATACATTTAGTCGAATTCCAGAAATATGTGCTTTTAAAATTGTCACTAAATCTTGTGACATCACAGTCTTGGAAAAAAGTGAAATCCAAACTGAAAAATAATAGTTTTGAAAATGATAATAATATATAACTTCAAATTATTTTACTTATCACTCATGTATCTGGTGAAATGACCTGATACGAGGCTGATGTAATTAGATGTTAAAGTGTCATTCAAGTTACTAAAGAAAACAATCCATAATTCAGCAGATCTTACATAAGTTCAGAAATGTCAAAAAACAGTGAAAAAAAACCTTCTTGAAGAATATTATGATCGTTTTCTCAGTTGTTTTTTGAAACTTTGTTTTGCGGTTAAACTGTGACATCATCACGGTATCTGAGAATGTGATTGGTCTTATCTTCAACCTAGCTGTGACACTCAGTTCAGATCTAAAGGAGTTTGTTATCACGGTTTACGACAAAGGAAATTAAACTGCCTGGCAAGTTTATTATTTGTGCACAACCAAAAGAATCAACTTCTTTCTAAGCCAAGTGTCAGACCTGGCCAGAAGAGTCTCTGTTTCAGTGTTCCCCAAATTCTGTTTTATCGTTGTTCACAAGACACCAGTCATGACAATTTCAAATCATTTTGTAGCATTTGTTATTAGTTATTGTACACTGAAGGCCAAAAGTTTGGAAACAGATGTTGCTTGCCATTGGATCAGTGAACATTACACAATTTGCTTGTGAGGGCATGGTTTATAATGTGATCAGAAGAAATTGTCATAATAGGAGACGGATTGTATGTGTAGTTTCTATATTGTAATGAATGGCATTCAGTTTCCTGAGTTGCTTTAAAAAATACTGATAGCTCCTAACAAGAGCACAGGCATATCAATGAAATAGCAATGGCCACTGATTACCCACTTTGACTCATTCCCATTTTTATCGTTTTCATAGCTGTGTGATTTTCAACTTTGTACTTTGCTTTATACCATTCGACACCTCTGTTGGCCAATCGCATGCCAGCATTTCAGAGAAATAAATCTCATATTCTTTGTTGTCCAGTTATCCTCTCATGTTTGACTGTTTGAGTGTTTGTCTCATGGTATAAGCCAGTTATTCACCATGGTATCAGGAATATGTGTTTATCTCACCTCGGGCTAAACCCCCCAGGTAAATACTGACCTAGGGGCTTTAGCGTAAACGCATATTCCTGATCCCATGGTGAATAACTGGCTTATACTCAAACACTCAAACATGAGAGGATAACGGGACAACTAAGAATATGGGAATTATTTCCCGAAATACTGGCTAGTGATTAGCTGACAGAGAAAAAAACACACAGCTATAAAAATGTGAATGAACATACATAACCCTATATGACAGCATTTAGTCAGTTCAGAGAAATATGTGCTTGTAATGTAATATACAAAGTTATGCAACCAAATCTGTGACATCACAGTTTTGAGATACAGCAAAGCACAAACTGGGAAAAACACTGATCTATGAAAACGATATCTAATAATTGCCACACATGTCCACTGCATCAGTGATAACATGAATTAAATAAAATGAAAGCCGGTAGTGTGGGTCAGCTCATGTGTGCCAAATGCTATATCATTTTCGAAATCTGTACTTTCCCAAACTTCATTAACAATGTATACAAAAAGTCATGTAAATCCAGTTTCAGATTAAAATAAATGCATTGAGCAAAAACAATTTTCTACATTGTTACCGTTTGATATGCGTAGTTTCACAAATAAAACGTACTTCCTTCTCAACGCTAGAGCCCTATGACAAAATCCATAGTCAACAAATAGGATCCCTTTGTAATTTTTCCGGGAACTATTCTCTGTTATGTGCCTACAGTTGTGCAGTAATTTAAGCCTGCCATCTGTGCAGATCTTTAGCAGAGCCTGCAAAAAAGAAATGAAATGTTAGATATTGCAAAAATTGAATCTAGCATTTACGAGAGGCTATATCGTCCAAGTTCTGTGTTAATTCTGCTTGCATGATGCCTTAGCAGTGCTCTATGAAGCTCCTCCAGGCATCCTCACCTCTCAGTGTAAGGCCAGTGAACCTACCCTGACCACATGCACCATGTTTCAGTGAAGTAATCATTAAAAGATTAACAAGTCTCCGGTGTGACCAATATAATTCACAGTTTGACATTGTTAAAAGTAACTGAATGAATGTTTGAATGTTGTCACTGTTGTCTTGTTTTAAGTATTTCCTTTGTAGAAAACAACAAACAATTATTTGAATCACAGATTTTAAACACCGGATAAAAGCTGTAAAAACATTGGCATATTCATAAAACTCCGTCATTGTTTTGGTGCTTGTTGGCAGGGTAGGTGTTAACGAACCCTGTAATGGGAGGATGCCTCTAGGGCCAAAATGAAACATAGTGCTGCTACTGTGAAAGGTAGATCTGCGTGAAAATGAAGCAATTGTAAATCTGACGACTCTGGGCCGATATTTTGAAAAAGGCCTGCTGCCCCCTAACACCGAAGGCCCGAGGGCAAGGTGACTGGAATCAGCTGCATCATGGAATTTTGTGATAGTCAAACAATTCTAAAAAATTGTATTGATTTGCCCAGAATCTTAAATTTTCGAGTTGGGCTACATTTTTCGTATTCTACATATACTTTTTGGAAAGTAAGTATGCAGCCCTCTTGATAAGGCCTATACTTGCCTTTATATGGTTCATTGTTCAGTTCCATCTTGGCCGACACATCCTCTAAACAATTTCTTAGATTTGTGTGAAAGTTCACTCAGCTTCTTCTCCTTCATTAATCAGAATGCAAATTTATATTTTATAGACTTTTGCGACAAAAACAAAACTAGAAACAACGAAACTATGACTGATGCTGAATAAAAGATTAATGCAGCAAATAACTCCTCTGCACTCTTCATTGATATATTTAACATGAATCAAAAATAACTTTTTAATGATAACCCCGCCCAATAATAGAAAGTACACAATTATAGGAATACCAACTCACCCATTCCAGAAATAGTCCATAAGAATAACTCTGCAAGTGTACATTACCAACTTCAGCCTTGATGTTACATGACCCAAGACTTGGCACACTTATGATTAGCGTAAGTGAGTAGAAGAAGATTTACAAGAAAAGGAGAAATAAATAGAGATGAGAAAAAGAAGAGGGTCGTGTAGGAAGAAGAAAAAGATTGGGAAAGAGAAGATGACAAAGAACATGTAAAGAAAGGCGAAGAGGGGGAGGTCGTGAAAAATAAGAAGAAAACTGCAGTGATTGCAGCAAAACTGTGGTGATTGCAGCAATGTACAGAAGAGGAACAATGCTATATGAAGAGAAGAAGAAGAACAAAGCCATGTACCAGACATGAAAAAAATATGTCAGGAAGAGAAGTAGAAGAGATGAAGAAGACGAAGAAGAAAAAAGGAGAAGAGGAATTTGGAAGAATATTAAGATGATAAGAGGGGGATGGAAGAGGGGTATACATGTATCTCTACACTTACGTATTTACATTGTTTCCTCATAAACACGTATCAACTCAGTTCAACTGATCCAAGTTCAATCCACTGAATGCATACTTCTGGATTGGGAAATTTTTTTTAATGTTTCAGAGATATCAATTTGATAAAATGTGTGACACACAGACCAAAATTGTCACCTCAATCAGCCGAAGAATGCCATGCCACTAACAGGATAAAATTGTTGTTGTCATTCAGAAACCCTACTATTAGTCACTTTTCAGTTCAGACTTACATCATGCCTTCTGATTAAAGTTTTTTGAAGATTTTATGCAATTTTGACCCCAGATGTCTACAGTTACGAAATCATCAGTGATAGCTTTGAATTTGATTCATAGTCATTACGATTTTAGATTTTCTTGAATTATTTACTGGTCTTTTTTTTTTACTGATTAGTCTTGTGAAGCCACTTATTTTGCCTTTCAGTTGTACTGAAATAAGAAGTTTTCTGTGTGTATCAGTTGTTGTCATTTCAGCTATGGGTGGTATTTGTCAGTAATCCAGAGCTTTTTTCTCCAGCATCTGTCTGATAATAGGATTTCATGAAGTCAACCAGCCATGCCATTGAATTTTGAGCAGGTAACAAGTTGACAATGAATATCCAACTGGGTGTGATGTTTGGAGATAAGCTCTATTGTTGTTGTCAGTGTTGTGGATTTTTTTGCCGCACACAATGACATCTGACTATAACATAGATATGGAAGTTTATCACAATATTTGCACACAGTTAATCAATCACAAAATGAGAATTACAGTGCTACCTGTAAGTAAGTGAAACAGGTGATGTTTTGCCATTGGGTCAATGCCAAACATCCTCAATCAAACATCCATCCGATGAGAGGAAAACATGCGGATCAAGGTTTATGTTTGAAGCACGTGGGATTCAAATGGCCTTCAATTTCCCTTATTTTAGAAAACTTAAAAAGATCTGGGAAGCCAATAACCATCCATTACATGAACTATTTGTGCAGGCTGTTTTCGAATGAAGTGGCAGGATGAGACTGACTGTGGCAGTAACAAACAGACACAAGTCCTCATTTGTCCTTCTACACTCTAAAAAAAATAGGATATTAGTGGTATTGTGAAAAACCAGTGTGTACAATAAAAAACCAGTTTGGTATTTTTCAACTATATTTGGTTTTCTTCAGAGCAAGTGGTATTTTTTTTTTTTTTTGGTTTTGGTCATGGGGAATTATGGTATTTATAAAAACCAAACTTCTGGAAAAGCACCTTTATTATGATCCGTTTTTAACATACTTGTGGAACAATGATTTGAGATGTATAAAATATTAATGTTTTGGTACATGTTTTTAAAATTCATGCGTGTTACTTTATTTAGAAGTTTTAAGAGAGAGGACTGACTATGCTGTATATTAGTCATGGCTACTGGAATATCTAAATAGGTATTTTAGTAATCCCTCAGGGCTCACTCACCGGTTGACCTCATCTACAAACACAAAACTGTTATTACAGATCTCGTATAAGTGTGCCATGTTCCATGTGAATATGTTCACAGATGATGTCAGTATTGCAATACTAACATCATCACTTTTGGCACTCCAAGCTTGAGTGTTGATTCCAACTGCTACCAACAAGTCAGGCTTAAGGCTGTCTAAGTGTGAATAACAATTGATTAATCTGCATTCATTGGTATGGTTGTTTGATTCAGTTGGAGCAGGTGAAACTGATATGTTTGAGCCGCTTGCTTGATCCATCATGGACATTCATGGTGTGCTGTTGTGAAATTCTCCTTGAGGGCAGCACCTTGTGGCTTTTCAACCTTTCAGGTGAGATCTTCGCGAAAGAAACTGTTCAGAATTGATGACTGGAATGGGGATGATGGGGAGATTTTTTGGAAGTGAACATGGCGGTGTTGCATGGGCACACCAGAGGACGAGAAATGGGGAGGGGGATAGTAGCTCCCCAAAAATTTGGGAGAAGGCCAGACAAGGACGCTAAGAATTCGATCATCAAATAAACATTATTGGAAATCAGTGATAAGGATGCCCCCAAGCAAAACTCCCCCCACCCTTATGTCTTAAATTCTGAATGGTTTCTGAGTATATTATTTTTGCCAAGACAGAGCAGCACATGATAACCTCTCAGACCAACAAATGGATATGAGAGTGAATGAATTTGTTTTGTTGTAAAAGTGCTAAGACTGATAGCAGTTATACACAAAATCCATGCATTATATATAGCTGGATATTGTAACTTTTGGATTTATTCAAAACATCAAACTGAATAATCAATGTTGAGCGACAATCTACAGCTTTATTGAGGATTTGTAATTGTGTGATCAGTAAGGGTTCCAAGTGACACAGCTGAAACTGCGAATATACCAACTGTGAAATCATTATGCTGATACTGACATCACAAGAGCACTGTGGCAGTTGAAAATAACATGGCACACTAATAAGAGATCTGTAATAACGTGTCGTCTGACAAGAAAAGCTGTTTGTTTATCAATCAAGACTTAAGAAGGTTTAAGGCAGAGTTTATTAGCCTCAACACAGCAGTAGAAGAGTGTACATGTTAGTTTGCAGAAGATTGAGAAGAACTTGGTAATTGTTTTTTTAATTCCTTAATTAAACTCCTAAGAAATATGCATTATGAATGCAATTGTGTTTATTTGGGTAAGGTGTACACAATGTCTGGTTCATATATATATGACATTATAGTGATTATACATGTACATAAATCAAACATGTGGATAGTGTTGAGCCACTAGTTGCTGTGATAGACTGTGAATATTGCATTCTGCCTGTGAAAGGATTCATGTTAATTTAAGGCAAGAAATTGTGGTTTGCCATATGGAATACCCAGTTCCATAATTTTCACCAGTTGTCTGCCGTAGGGGAGACCGGGGTATTGTGCCACCAATTGCAGGGTTGAATTGAAGAACCACAAAAATTATGAACAAGAAAACTTCCAAATATTATAACGTGAAAAGTGTCTATCAGTAATTTACTATTTTTGGTTGAATGTACTCTGAGGACCAGCACTATTTTTCTTCAATTGTGTAATTTGGCATTTAATGGAGTGGCAGATTTCCACAAAAAAAGAGGTAGGCCTATTTTGGGTAAGTTGTGCATTGGTAAGCTGTGTCCATGGTATGATATGGGATTTCAATTCTCTTTTGAAACATTTTTGCTTCTTTCACACACAACCCTGTAAATGTGGTGAAGAAATTATGGCCAAGAAGAATTTATTATTACAAATATGTACCAAAAAGCAAATATACTTTTAAAGTTTTTGTTTATGTTACATCAATGTTCTGTGACAACTTTCATTTTACATATCCGAGCATCAGAGCATCAGCAATAATTATGTCCCACACATGACACATATTTTATCCTTGAAAAAATTGGTAGATTTGAGGTCTCACCAATCACTGAGCTATACAACTTGCCCCATTATGTTGCACTATACATGTACTTACCTTCTATTGGTCCAATTGTGCTGACACCTATACTACATTAATTATGATAATAATGTTGTTATTATTTTCATATCTGATATTTACATTTTTCTGACAAAAGAACAGTCACCCTCAAATTTTTACCCCACATTGTGTTGAGTTGTATAGTGTTTCTGATGTGCTTTACTATTCTTGAGGTGAAATGTGTTACATATGCCTGTGAATTATACAAAATTACTTACCGTAAAACGGGGTAATGTCGGCAATCCGGGGTAAAGTTGGCAAGCTATTTTTACCCACTTAATGGCACAAATGCCAACTGTTCTCCCTGACACAGGCATCTGTGGCAAAGTTGTTATTCGTGTCAGTGAGGATGCCATTAAGTGGGTCAAAATAGCTTGCCAACTTTACCCCGGATTACCAACTTTACCCCGTTTTACGGTACTTTTGCTGGTATTTTTAAAAATCTTTGACATTATAAAAGATACTTTTTTACTTTCTGTTTCAGATTAAGAATGGCATGTTCCTACTGAGGCCCTTAATACAAAAAACTACCTTTGGAAGAAGTTTGCGCCATAAAGCAAGTCTGAAAAAATTAAGACAATGCTGCTCAAGGTACGTAAGTTGAATAACAACTTTTCCTTATCTTTTCCAATTGACAAATACTTATTGTATAGTATTCTAATATTCTCTTGTGTTAAAATGAGCTTGTTTTGGCCAATCTTCAGTCAAATAATGAGTGAACAGGGGATGTTGCACAACCTAGGCATTGATTTAATTGAATAAAGTTATTTGATATATTTTTTGCATTATCCTCCTCACGGATGCATCTACCTGCTATTTCAGATCTCACCAGGAAATGGTTGCCTTGCCCTGCCTAGAGTACCAAAGGAAAATATCTACTTCCTTTTTGCAGTATTGAGGTGAGTGCAAACAGTATGAGATATTTTATTGGTAAAGCACACAGTGAGAAGACAAGAATTCAGAATTCATATTCTGCCAGTGTGTAGGGAAACTACAAAATAATGAAATTTTTGCAAATGTTAGTCAGTAATGAAATGTGGAGTTTTAACGCCAAAAGTTCCATTGAAGGTTTTGCAGATAAAGTATTAGATTTGTATATAATGACAACCTTGACTGAGTAAATTTTTTTTTTGCATAAAAGTGATATTTGGATACCAATGCTTATACACTTTCCACTTTCAGGATCCCAATGATGTACACTGCAAGGTTCGATTCAAGAACAGTCGTTCACCTTTCATCCAACTGTATTGACCTAACAGCGCATAAATAGTGATACGAGAAGGAAAACTTCAACCAACAATCATACCATCCCAATACTGTGCATTAATAATGACAAAATATATCCTCTTGGCTACAGAGAGGATAGGGTTGGTCTCGTGATAGCATGCTGGACTACCAATCGCTTAGTCCGGGGTTCGAATCCAGCTCTAGCCGGACTCCTTGCTTTGTCCTAGTTAGGCTACCAAGTGCACTAATACAGGACGTAAAGCCCAAATCATCCATCCATCCTTCCTCAAGATTGGCTACTGAAGACTTTTGATACAAACTAATGATACTGACATTTTGATTGGCATTGCCACCCTGGCTTGCCGCTCTTGGAAATATAACCCAAGTCATTAACAATATAACATTCTCTACATGTGATGTGTCTTTATTTCAACCAATTCATACTTTTGTTAATCTCTGCTTTCCTGTGTTTTGATTACCAATGACTGCTGTGATGTTTTCATTTTGTGTGTTTGATTACCAACGACTGCTGTGATGTTTTTATTTCCAAGGCCAAACTGTGATAAATGAGAGTCAATATTGGTTTTTCAATAAATTTTAAACTAGTAATATCAATATATACGCCTACAATTATTATGAATGTGTGTGAATGTGTATATGCAAAAATAAACATTGAAATCAGATCCATGGAATCATTTTTATTTACTTTTAACTACATAGTATTTATTTATTTAAAGAGAAATGTGAAAAAAAAGATTTATTGATACTAATGCTGAAATACTGGTAAATCTGCATTCGGATCATAATAGATGAAATTTGATTTTTCCATACCGCAAAATATTTTAAAATGTATTATAAAATACCAACCGATGCATAATGGGAGAATCAATTTTGATATTTTTTAGTGATATACTGGTTGTCGTAAGTACAGGAAATGGTTTAATTTTCAATTAATGATAAATCCCAAAGATTTCAAATTTCAAGGAATAAAAAACCCATTGCGTTTTCTATTGTATGCATATAAGTATAAATGGATTTCTACGATGAAATTACAGTATCTGCAATTTGAAACATTAATATTCGCTACTGACTTCCTGCAGATTAAACACAAAACCAATACTGATTTTTTCTTGTACAAATGCAACTGGTTTTTGAAAATATCAATTGTTAATGGTTTTTTAACTAATCAAAAGGTGTTCAAAATACGGGACAAGCTTAAATACCAATATTGGTATCTTATTAGAACTTTAGTTTTTAGAGTGTAGCAATGAGGACATTCAACAAAAACTTTACAAGATAACCCAATTGTGTCAATTTGTATATTTATTTGTATTTCATTTTTGCTGATGTGTAGGCACCAAAATACCTGCATAGGTAAATAAAGTTGAATTGAATTGACTTGCTCTACTATCTGTTACATACTGGTCAAAATCTTTCACTTGCGTATCAAAGACTTTGACCAATAGCTACCTTTGAGTGCAGCAAAGAACTTTGGCAGCCATTGTGCCACAAGCCTCAAATATTGCTGTTTGTGAACCAAGATTTTTTCATCTAATTGGATGAGAAGTCATGCTTCCACAAGCAGTTTGGTTGAAGATGTTTAGCTTTGACCCAATGATAAAAAACATCAACTGTTTCACATACTTACAGGTGACACTGCATGGACTTATTTTGCTGATCAATGTGTATTTCTCTCAAATTTTCATTTATAGGAGATATATGTACCTGACACATGTGTAGGTAAGGTGGCACTGTTGTTGCACTTCCTGTTTGATCATAACAATGTCTTGAGAAAAACACATGTCTCAAAAAAAGCCAAATTACTATAAATCTAATTGTTGTCATCAACATAACACCATGCAGAACTGTCTATGTAGTCATTATTGGCTATATCTATACAAAAGTACACCTTCAGATTTCTTTGATACTGAATTAAAGGGTTTCAAAATTGCCAGGTGAATTGGCAAAGTTTTCTGTGTTGACATGGTTTTGGGAGAATTTCAATCTCTTACCTTGCATTTTATCATCTACGGGGCAATATGTTTAATTTGCCCTCTCCAGGTATATCCCTTGCAATGAAGGTTTAGTAAGTAGATAGTCCCATGTTGATAAATGGATGTTAAAATGTCCAATTAAGATATTCTTTGGCAAAGAGTGCATGTCTCTGACACATATTCTTACATTCTGACAGTGTTTCAAGAGGCCCTGTCACAAAATAGCAGGCTGGATTATCTTGTTTAGCATTGTTTGGCATTGACTGTTTGTTATAATCACCTGTTTCGCACCTCAGGTCAACAGAGTCCACACTTGAAATGTGATTGCCAAAGCAATAGGTTGTGTGACCATGCTGACAGAGACTCATCCCCTCACCTCCCACACGAGTGATTCTCAAATCTCCGGCATAATTTTCTTAATGATTGCCACTTGATGAATTGCTGAAAGAAAACAAAACAAAGGAAACATTTCGAAATAATGCACATATTGATTTTTCTGAATTAAACAGATACTGTGTAAATAATTCGCACTAGCTTTATTTGTATTAATCTAAGTCACACCCATCAATTAAAAGCGTCAGGCAGGTATACAACACTACACACAATCGGTTTTGGACCAAATCAGCAGAACACACTAATCTATATATATATATGATTTTGCAGACCATATTTGCAAGATATGGAGGTGAAAACGACCTAAATAAGCGACATTTAAAGTATCCAAGAAATATATAAATAGATAGAAAGAAACAATGAATTTGTTTTGTCAAGTCTCTGCTCATTTACAAAATAGCTAGTCCACTGTGTGGGCAATGATGGGGGCAATGATGTATCCTTGTGTGATAGTTGTCATGTGACAAAATATGCACCTGTGGTTGGCTGAGGACCCATTGACCACGCCCCTTCCTGTGTGATTGACAGGTGCGTGGGTTTTGCAGTGCTATGAATTGTCCCGGGGAGCACTAATTCGCCTTGTGAAACGGCCAGCTTTTGGGCAGAGGACGAGAAAAGAAAAATTGAGTTGCAGGAGACTTGTGAAGATCCACTTCAAAGAAAGAGGCCCAGGAGCAGAGAAAACATTACAACCCTACACTGCTGATACGTTTTCTGCATAAACTTTGGACTCAGAGCTTGAAGCAAGAATTATGAAGATAGTTTTACTTTTCCTAGCCACATGCACATGTCTCCTTTATACCCAAGGTGAGTCGCTTCTTGAATTTTTTCTTGTGTGTCTCACGAATTAATCTCCCATTCTTTATGTGAACGTTATTGTATGCGTGTCGTTTCATAGCTATAGGAATAGCACTGATATTTTTTGCTGTATGTATAATAATTTTTATCTTGATTAAGCAGTTTGAAACTGTGCAATCTGTTACACTTCTTATTAGCGCAAGTATGGGTCAAATATCATTTAACAATGGGACAAACAAACCCCAAGCCTATTGTTTATCACATTCAAACATAGAGACCTCGCATTTACTGTTGACATCTAAATCATCCAAATTTTCGTGAAGTTTACTAACACTTAGGTGAAATGGCTGTTAGAATCAGGCTGCAATGCATGAATAGGTCGTTTTAAACACTTCTACAGCTAAAAGGAGGCATGATTACTGCAAAAAACGACAGATGAGGTTTCCAGTTTGAGAAGGTAAAGATTTGAAGCAATGATGAAAGTGACAGCAGTGGGAGAAAATGAAATGTTCACTATGTTTTGAAATTGTTGGACAGACTTAAAAGTACGGCTTTGTAGAATGTAGACCTAAGGTGAGGTGTTTCCTGACACCAGTCAGCAGGAATCATCCTTAGGCCTATATTCTTCTTCTTGATCCACTTCCATTTTCCCCATATTATCCTTGTTGTAATTTTCTATTGCCCTCCTACTCCATTTCTCGGTATTTACGTTTTCCCCTTTAATCTAATGTGGAGTCTATTTCCTTACCTCTCTGCCTCCTCTAATGGTGTTTAATTAGTCATGCCCTAGTCGTAAATTGTTTACAAAAAGGAAAATGAAAGAGAATGATATGTGTTGTTTTACTTTGAATTTCAGCTTATCTATCTAGGTCGATTGTCACATTTTTCCAGATCCTGTACCTAAAGTGCTAACATTTTGTTTGCTGTGCTGTTCCGAGAGATTGCGAGGACTGCCGTGTTTCATAAGAATATATTTTTAAGCTGTGCACTCGTATAGATGTCCACCTATAAAATTTAGAAGTTTACAGAGATGTTTCAATCTTACGAACATTTACTTATATCTAGGCCTACCTCCTAATTGCATTATTGTATTCAAAGCTAACATGCCTACAAAGCTAGGGATATATAAATATTCATAGGCTTTGACATGGACTCCTTGGAGGTTCTATTGGGATTTGTCACTTCAAGTGCTTTTCTTGTTCAGTGAAGAAAACTGAAACAATCAACTGCGTAACAAAAAACAACTATGAACTAAGTTGACATTGATGAGCAAACCATGAAGGATTATAAGTGCATTAGCCCGTCATCATTAACAACAGTTATCTCAAATACTTTGTGTATTTAAGTTATGTTTATTTCAGCTTAAAGTCATGTTCAAAGTGTTGTTGTGCTATTTTCCTCTTTTAGGATACACATGTATTAAAGCCGCTGAAAACCAGCAATTAAGGGGATCAGTGAATAGAATAGTTATCACAACTAATCCTTTGCAACCCATGCAGGCTGGGCCCCTTTGTTCTGCTAATCTTGCAAACATACTTTCATGCTCTGTGCTGAAATTTCTGCCGCAAAGAAGTCAACAGAAGTAATTTGGAGAACACATAGTGGATTGTATTGTGGCATTTGAAAGGTTTGAATCATGTTTGAAGCCCATTGAAATTTGTCCCAGAGGGAGGCAAAGCATGTGTTGGAACAGCCGGCTGCAGTTAACAGAAGGCTAAATAGGATTCTTACTCTCTTATTAATGACATTTTAATATGTAGACTGTGTTAGATAATGCATGTTACTGTAATGCTATTTATTTGTTATGCAAGCAGTGGATGACACTTTGTTAAAATGTCAAAAAGTGATTTTTTGTGGAACCCTCACCCAATCAGACAGCCACATTTTGCATGTTCAGTGCTCCCACCTGTGCTCCTCGTGAGCTAAGTGTTTTTCCAGTTTGAACTTCGCTTTATCCCAAGACTGTGATGTCACAGATTCAGTTGCATAACTTCACATATGGCAATCACAGATTACAAGAAACTGACCAAATGCATTGACACATGGATTATGTATGTTTGGCTTGTTTGGCTGCACTGGTGAATAGATGCTTCAGTGAAATGTAACTGAATCAATCAACCTACTTATCCAAAAAGGAGAGTACAAGGACTGACAACTAATTTTAAAAGAAGTGATTGAAATTTCGATGACTAGTGTCTTGCAAACAATAAAGCAGACTTTGTATAGGAAACATTAAAACAGAGGCTCTTCTGGTAAGGTGTAACACTCGGCTGAGACAGAAGATGTTTGTTGTGGTTGTACACAAAAATTAACATTGCCTGGCAGTTTTAAATTCCTTTATTATTAACCATGATGGCAAACCCAAAACTGAGTGTCACAGGTTGAATACTAGACCAATTATATTTACAGATAACTGAATGATGTCACAGTTCAACTGCAAAACAATTTTTTTAAACACGTAGTTATGAAAACGATAATGAAACTTTCCTTACATATGGACTTTTCTTATTCCTTGATTTTCCAGACATACATAGAACTTTGTCTGTCACGACCTCAGAAAATCAATACAAACAAGACGTTTTAGTAAGACTACCCTATAAAAGTCTTTCTTCAGTTTTTGTATCCATTTGGCAAATGTATGAACAAAAACATAAATTTACGTAACTCTGACATTGAAGCATTATACGTGACGCTTGGTTTCTAAAGAAAAGTTTGCAAATCGATTCATTCATTTGCAGCAAAGCATAAATTCCAACAGGTCAACACACAAGAGGTCTGCAGAATCAGGGGACATGTTTCTAGAAAAAAAAGAAAAACTAAACTAATTCTTGTCATCTGTGAATGAACACCTCTTTTAATCTTTGAATTCAACCTTTCGCCGACAAAAATATCTTGTTGCAGGAATGGTTCAAGTACTTTTTCATTACAACGTTTGCAAAGGGATTCGTTTTTGAGGTTGACATTTTAGAGGTTGACATGCACGCCAGCATTAATTCGGGAGATCATTGTCAGTGGCAGGCACCTGAACTAGGGTGTGGCTGGTGCCCCAAAGTTGTCAGCTCCCACTGTACCTTTTTTTGGTACTGTGTCTTGGTCCAGAAAACATTTCTGGAAAGTTTCATGGAAATCAGAAAATGCTTAACTTGAGCACAATCCAGTTGAAAATCCTTAATTAATCTTTAAAAGCTCAAACCGCGGTAGTATAGATATATAACTTTTTCAATATGAGTCATACATTAAAATAACCTGTATGGTTGAACAGCCCTCAATTAGAGCTTCATTTTGAATACCAACTTCAATGGTCTCGGAAAATTTTACGCGGTGAAACAAATCTATAATTCAAGGTTTGTTTGAGAAATAATTTGCAAATTATATAAAGACGAAGATTTGATGTTAATCCGGTTAATATTGCATGGCAGAAAGTGCCAAAGGCACTATTTTGACATTTGAAGAAATTTGATTATATTTGGATATTTTGGTGCACTGTTGTAAGAAGTTTTACTCTTATCTGTAAAGTCTCAAACTATAAGGCAAGCAAATTGAAAGTGGCTAAAATCGGCCTATGCCTACCTAACTCAATGTCTTTATTCATACACAGTGGCATTAGGCCTATGCCCCATGTGAACATAAAACAACAATAAAACCAATTAAAGCTGAAAAAAAAAATTAAATCATTAAGTTGGAACCAGGTGGGTGAGGCCTTAGCAGTCCATATTTAATGCGTCTTAGCAATTCACAAGAATGTTGTATATAATCATAATGTCAGGGAAAATCCTTTCTCAATCAACTCAGAATGATCTAGCACATTTTCAAGCACACAATGTCTAAAAAAATAGAAATTTTTGACTATATGGGTATGAAAAATGGCCTATATAGCAAGCCACATTTTAAAAATTTAAGTTGAATCTAATGCATTAAATGACACATGCTGAATGTGATGCTTATAAATAACAAAGGTTTCTGATTTTCTCTCTTGTCACATTTTTAGGATGCAATGATCATGACAATGTGTGACATCTGAAACATGTTTATCCTCCACAAAGCATTCTAAACTTCATAAATCAGGTCTTTGAAGTCTAATGCTATGTTTGAAGGAACTGTGATAAATGGCAACAAGTGACAATATTATGGTATTTAAAGAGATGATTAACACAACGCATACATCTGTGTCTTTACTCAGATGTGACCAAATAACTGAATTCTCAATTGTATTAGCAAAAGTATTGCTTCATCATCCTTGTTTATCAATTTTACCTACCTTACCTGAGGTAGTACTGATTTGCCATCTCAACTCACTTTTGAAAAAAGACAAAACGGTTAGCTAGTGTCAATGTAAACTGTTTTGCAGCATACACTGTCTCTATGTATAAGTGTATGGCATTGTCAATATTAGACGGCTATAACTTTTAAAAAAAATTGAGGTCTATCAAGACATTTTCATTGCTTCATTAAATATGATAATTTTGGGTGATAAAGGCATGTTGACATTTAATATGAAGGTAATCAGTACTAATCACAAAAATTACGAAACTGCAGTCAGATTATGAATTGATACACTGCTTGAAATCATCCGATACCATTGAAGTTGGTATCAAAATTAAGGTCTTATTGAGCCCTGTCCAACTGCACATATTATATTGTTGTTTAATGAACATTGACAAAGTTACGGGATACCGCGATCTTGGGTTTTAATAAAACGAGACAAAACTTCAACTGCATTGTGCTCAAGTTAAACGTTTTTCAATTTTCTTGAAACTTCACAGAAATGATTCTCAGATCAAACAAAAATACCAAAAAAAGGTACAGGGGGCTCCTCCAAAATTTTCCGATTTGATGGGCAACAGCCACACCCTAACCTGAACTTGGTCAATGATTTGATCAGTGAATTTTCTTTAATTTATCAGCTATGCACTATACATCAGTCAGTCAGAGAAAGATTCGCTGATAGAAATTCCAGTGGAATTAATGATTTTATTCCTTTTATGATACAGTCGAATCCCCTCAAAAGCATTTATTTAATCTTTAAACCAATGATAATCAAGCATTTATTTAATCTTTAAACCAATGATAATCAGTGATATTACCGAACAGAACAAATCCTATTACGCTGCCATCTTATGCACTATGCAGCAGGAATCAAACTTGCAAGCTTTGAAGGGAACGTCTTGATCAGTGCCTAAACAACTTGCAATGCTGACAAAGACCAAAATTCTAATCAGGCTATTATATATATGAGAATCGTCTTTTTCAAGAAACGATATCAACATAATAATATATTGACTTCTCACCCATGGCTCAACTCTTGAAAGAATAGATATCCTGGCTTTGGGGATCAAAATTGGAGAAACACAGGTTGATATATTGGGGAAGGTATACAAATTCTCCTTATGCTCAGAGCCAGCTTCAGAGTTCGTGAGTTGCCAAACAACTTCCAGATCAGGGTCCATTGACGGATTTCTCTTGACAAGACTGTATATCAGGAGAAACATCCGAAGTCGGTGTATCCAGAGTCTGTTTGGCCAACACAACTCATTTTTGACTTGACAAATATTACATTTGCATCTGGATTAAGCCTCAGATTTCATTGCAATGAAAGCAAATGGTAGTCCGAGGTAACATTGATAAAATTTCCTCTCATATTAAAATCAGTGTGGTTCAAGCAGACCAGTTCTATATTTTCAATCAACGAAATAAGGCCACAAAGATTTCATTTAATGAATTGCCATTGTTGCACTGAGAGGTGGTAATTAAATATCTAAAAGATGCAAATTATAATTTTTCTTGGCTTCTGTTCAATAATTAGATTTTCAGTCAAATAAGACATCTCGGACAACAGATAAGCAATATGGTAATTTTGAAAATGCAGTTTCATGACCTAATGTTGTGTCAGCAAAACATTGACACGTTCTCTATTATGCAAGTAGGCATAGGGAAATGAGAAGAGAAGTGAAGGCCTATTATTTTTCTGAATCTGCTGATAAAAGAAACCCTTGATCCAGTCTTGCTTACAAACTATTGAGTGATCATCAGTGATGTCTTAAGCTTTGATTGCGAATCAGAGGTCATGACATTGAATGAATCCTACCCTAATGTCAGTCATACAGATGAAAAGTGAACCATTCCAAAGCTTGCTCGCCCACCTCTGCGTGCACTGCCTTCTCTGTTTTTCAGATGTTTTAAACATATCCTTGTATTGCCATAAACCAGCACGCAATCCCTCAAGAAATGCACTTTTGTTTAGACTGAAAATGCACATTTGAAAGCACAATTCACTTTGAGACAAACACAGATATTGAGCAACGAAAGTTTTGAAAATTCATGGGCCTACTGGACATGTCACGATGGCTTACTGATCTTTGCGTGTGTATACTTCACGATTCGTGTAAAGGTCACAAAAAGACTGCAAAAACATTAATATTAAACATACATTAAATATATGTATCAAAATATCTTATCAGATTACCCCGGTCTTTATCCAGAGGTTCGCAATACAACATTGAATGACCAGATCTTGATATTGGCAACACTGACCTTCCTCTTTCTGTATAAAGGACCAAATACGCCATTGTATTTATAATCAGACTATCAAATTGAAAGTTTTGTTTACAAAATTCAGAAGTCGTATCTTACAAATTCAGATGTTGCGTTAAAAATGATGTATCCAAACCCCGATGACACTACTGATCAGATAATTTAGTTGATTATAGACTCAAGTGACTGTGAAAAATTATAGACTCATTTGTGAAGACGCTATAATGTTGATTAGTAGGCAACCGAAAGGCAGTGGGAGTTCTTTGTCAAGAAGAGCACCGATGACAATAATGAGGCCTTTGGCTCAATTCATTGCACACATATGCACCATCCAGCAGTTAACAATGGGAAACTGTGCACCACAAGTATGGCTGTTAATGATACTTGTCAAGGCTTCCAATAAGCATTGTTTTTGTCTATCATAAAGATAACAGATTTTGGTAGCTTTGAAGAAACAATAGCCTTTTTGTGTCCACTGTACAAGGATAGTGCCAAGATATTACCTTGAGGACAATTATCTTTTTAAAGCCATTAATGTGTTATTTGTGTAACCATCTATTTGGACAGTGGTATGACAATGATGACATCTTCACCATAGGGTACAATCTTCTATAATGGGATCCAGTCTTCAATCATGCTAGTGACTGGGAGTGTGGGGGCAAATGGTGTAGAAGTTCCAGTGATTTGTCTGAGGTGATTGCTTGGCCTCCCTATCACAGCTGCTCAGTAGTTGGGGGAGACATTTCGCTCCCCGCAGGATTCCATGATAGCAGATTTATGGCAGACCCTTGGCTATAACAGACATAACGGACAAAGAAACACAATGAATGACAACATAGAATGGGCAAAAACAATCAGGCCCCTGGCACCGAGTCTTCCTTAAGATGTCTATTTGTCTCAGTGGCATCCATTACTCATCAGATGCCGAAACCGATCCTCTTGTTGCATCATCTCTCTTTGTATCTCGTTATCAAAAATGTTACTGAAATGAGTGTTCGATAAGAGTGTCATTGGCTTTTACGGTTTTAATTCAATTTTTTCAAATTATAATCAACCGCACAGTGAATTTTGTTGTTTATTTTCATATCTGTCTGCCCAGTTATGATTCTTTCATCGGTAGCCTTTTCACTACCTGCTCCCTTCAGTACGTCCTTAAATGCTCCCAAGCTCTTTCAATTGACCATCATGCATATATACGATGTACATTATTCCTGTGGAAACAATTTCAACTTACACATTTAAAGTTTTCTACAGATAACAGAAGATGACTTTATAATATAGATATCACCAGACAAAACCATGAAGATTGAATATACTTGTGATCACCTCAGGTGTTGAAATCTGAAATTGAATATTTTTCGAAGAGAGCATAGCATGTAAAAAACTACACAGAACAAGGCCGAGGGTGATTCTATACAGCGTCTCTGCAATGTTAGAAAATGATTTATATTTTCCATGATAAGTTTCAAAGAACATAAAAGATGTGACGATATCCACGAGAGTGGTGTAATTGTCTCTTAGGGATCAATTAAAGGTCTCAGACTCCATTTAAAAGAGAAAGCACATTATATTCATCAAGGCAGTCTCATGTGATTAAAATAAAGGGTATGTAAACACATTTAGGAAAGTTCCAGATGGAAAAGAGTGTTTCGAAAAGTCACAATACTGAAGTCTTATTCTATCGCTATTGATGTAAACTACAGTCTAAATGAAATTTTCACACTAAAAACATCAGCAGCGATGTATTTGTGCGTTTGATTGCGCTTGAAAATTAAAACCAGCCCAAGGTGAAAATGCGTTTTGTATTTGTTGAATGAAATCAATGAGAATGGTTGCAGCCACGGAGGCCTCTTAATGTCACATGTGTGTCTTAAGAGGCCACAAATTGCATCCAATAATCAACGTGTCTTCTTAAAACACAAGTGAAAAACACACAAACACTGCACAAGAATAACTGACAACTGTTCATGTTCACAGCAAAGGCAAATCCTGCAAACCAGTTGGAAATCTCAGAGCTCAATCGGCAACAAAATTAATGCTGACTCTTTATTAATTCGCGAAATGTAGCTTCCACGCAAATAAATACCTTATAAACAGACGTGTGCTGTACTATCTAAAGATTTACTCTACAACCTGTGTCATCATCCAAAATGTCTTCTTGATCAACTGTTTATCTATTTCAGGTGTCCCTATCAGATCGCGAGTGGGGCGGTCGACGCGGCTAAGTGGAAGGGAAAATGACCTGCTCAGGGAAGTCATGTGTGTCATCCAAGGAAAAACTCTCAAGGAATGTCAAAAAGGTTTGTCAATTCTCATATTTATTTATTTTACTTCTTGTTACTTCTCAATTCTTAACTTTCTTTTGAAACTTTGAAGTGTTCGACTGTTTGTCGAATTTGTCTCCCTTTCCTTTTTTACCCACACTCCAAAAGACACTTGTGTAAAACGGATAAAACATATTACATTGATGTCCACTTGCAGTTGAATGTAAGTACATGTACAGTATGATGTACTCGTCATTCATCTACTGTAAACTTGTGCTTACAGAATTGGACTGAAATGTTCCTTGTAAGGTCATAATCTCTATCTCTTCCATGTTTTTCTTCAGCAGTTAATGACATCATACCACATACTTCCAATGTTATTGAAACAAGTCACCTACTTATCTACAGCCCTAATCAGTGGGGTCACAAGATACCCAATAACGAAATTGACTCTTCATTTCAGTATATTTGATAGGGTTTGTTGTGAGGTCACTAGTGGCCTCTAGTAGATAAATGTAAGTGCTTGTCATTCGTTTACTGCAAGCTGGTGTCCGTACAAAATATATGTGCGTATCTGGCAGAACACTTTTGTGTTAAATTATTAAAATTAGACAAGTAATTGTTAACCGGTATTAAATTTATGTTCAATTTGATTACAGCTGGACCATTAGCTGTGAAAGTGGACAATTTAACCTTTGAAAATTGCACTTTCTGATTCATTATAGATGCTGATCTGTCATCATCATACTTTTAGATAAATAGGTTGTTTGATTAGATGTGATCAAAAGAATGCTTTTTGATGTGTCATAACTGCCAGTCACCACCAAGAAGAACTGGTGCCCTTAAGTTAAATTACAATTGAAAGTATTGGTATGGTCAAGACACATCATCAACATTTATGAATAACAAAATGATACTTGTACGATTAAACAGCCCTCGCTGTAGGTTGTTTAAAGTCAATAGTTTGACGTAAGAATTTTGTTTGGACACCAGTTGACTTTTGTTTTGTCAGTTTTACACAAATCCTTCTTATGGAATGCAGGCTTTCTGAGTAATTTATGCATATTCTTGTTCCTTATCATACATGTAGTATTCATAAGCCTTGCAAAACATCTTTTTACGATTTTTTTTGGGTGGAAACTCTTTATTCAGAGCTTATTATGAATGTATAGTATATTTCTATCATGAAATCTTTCCAGTGTATGGTAGTTCCAGTAGATTACTCTAATTAACTGATCATGCACTGATAGTTCCATTCCTCTCATCTCCATAGAAAACCAAAATGGGTATTGTTTAGAAGCATTTAAATCTGTTTGCATGTCATGCATTAACACCTCCATACATTTATACCATTTGCTGGGGTATAATTGAACTTCTAGATGATGAATCAATCAACCCATTCTCATCTGTAACATGTAATTGGTCAAGGGTCAATGAATACAATCACCTTCACACCCTACCACTCTCAGAAAATCATTAACTATCATTAACTCCATTTTGTTATTGATACGCTGAATACCTGGCACTTAGCTGGTGATCAACCTCTGACCTCAGTTATATGGCTCTATGCCTCTTTCACAATGCACTGTCACCTTGGAACTGAGTTCATAGCATTATCAGGAAGCATCCATTGCTCATTTACATTGTACTAAACGTCAATGGTCAGTGTGTAGCAGGAATAGATGCAGGTCGGAACAGGTATAATTATTTTTTTAATTTGTGCTCTGTTCAGGACCATTCGAGAAGCACAGTCAGTTATTGATTCATTGTTGTGACACTCACACTGCTACAGAAGCACTTCATCATGTCAGGAATTTTGTGAAAAAAAAAAACCAATGAAAAAACGAAGTGTTATTTCATATTATTCAAGATGACCATAACAATCAGACCACTGACCTTTAGAAAATGTAAATGTGCAATGGATGCTTCATGATAATGCTATGAACTCAATTCTAAGGTAACACTGCATTATAAAAGAGGGATGCAGCCAATATAACTGATGTCAGAGGTTGATTACAGGCTAAGTGCCAGGTATTCAGCCTATCAATAACAAACTGGAGTTAAGAATGACTCTTCTCAGGGTAAATTCAATGGTGGCTTTGGAGATATTTGATGCATTTCCTGTCATACCATGGACACAATTTGACAGAAGAAAATTTGGAAGAGGATCCTTTAAAATGGGCTTTTGTGTTTTTGTACATGGTGGCCCTCCACCAGCGACCAAGTGGTCATCGGAGGGTCTCCTTAATAAAGTATTTTTCATTGTCATTTTCATTGTCATTGTCATTGTTTCTCATTGTGGCGACTTTTTTAGTCTTAGTGTCACCCAACATTATGAAGTCTAGTGTGTAAATCAAGCTATGATCATAAACATGTTGTCATTGAATGATGTCACACGATATTTTTAATAGTTTTGAAAATGAGGGGGGAGGAGATGCACCTCAAACTATCATACTTTGTTTAAAAAAACCAGAAGACAAATATAACATAATGATCATTTATGCTGTGTACTAGATAGGTTGCAAGATACCCAAAAGACGAAGGCCAGACTATTGTGCACAATCTAAATAGCGACCATAGCCCAGTTAGGTTGACTTTTTGCCTCCCCACTCCGGGGCTTTCCTCAACATGTGCTGATGCACTGATCACAGGGCCAGATATGTGCCAGCCATTTGGCCGGAGATGAGTTCATCCCACCCCATCATTTCCACCCTACAACGTCATTACAGCTCCCCAAGAAGCTGTGACGTCACTTCAGCTAAAAACACAGAAAGCTGATGTTTGCAGCTTTTGGAATACTCTGCTTTATGATAAGGAGTGTGCTTTAGCTGACCTGACATACCTAGTTTAGTCACCCAGATTGCTTCTCAATTAAGTTCTCATCGCACCAAGTGTGGAACTGATAAACTTTGGACGGAACAGTTTTTAGAATAGGAAGTCAAGGTGCAAAAACTGACCTGAATTGCCAATAATAAACGTTTTTATGCCTTATATACAGAGGTGCAAATCCACTGCGGAGTACTACAAATTGACAGTCTATTGGAAATAATTTTCAACCTTGAACTCATTTTGCAACTTCATTCATAGTTCTTTTACTAATCCTGTTACAGGAGGCCTAAATTTTCCATTGGAAAGGAGAGGACTGTTTCATTGCGAAAATAGCACATAGTGTGTCATGCTTATGAGGAATCATGATCATATCTTTTCTAAAAATTACTTTCAATATTAGTTTGAAACCTATACTGCTTGCATCTAATTTTACTAAATGAAAAAGCCCTCTTTCTATTGTGACAAATTAGACAGCCTCTATGGTTTTCGTGTTAAAAGTGTGATGATGACATGTCGTCAGTGATCATGAGTCACAAGGTGTTATTTTCACAGTAAGGTTCTCTCATTTTCATAAATAGTGAAACATGTGGTGTGCGGTATAATTCCTTTCTGCATTCAATACTTGCAATATGTTTCTGTACCTCAATCTCCGCAATATTTTTGTTTGAATTACCTAATGTTATGTTGTATTGTATTTAGTAAGTTGATAAATTGATATTTTTGGTAAAATAATAACTTGTTTATTGTGGCATCATTTATAAATTTTTTTTTTTTCACCCACAAAATAATTTTACCGTTCCTCCACCTAACATCCTGTCCGTTGTTTCAGATGGCTCCATACTGCACAGTTTTATTAGTTAGACATTTTGTGTATTTTTTAAGCATGCACAATTTTCTTTCCCTTCGCCATACAGATTGTACAAGCGGATATTTGTCTGATGCAAATGGATGTTTAACCTGTGATTGTAAACCTGCTACCCAAGGTATTGTTCTTTTCCTTTGTTTGTTTTGCTTTTTTTTTTTGCTTATTGTGATTCAGTTTGGATAGTTATGCACACCAGTCTGGTGAAAATGAGAACTGCATGCTGCTGCCACCTGGCACAAAAGTTGATTTTGTATGCTACATCATTGCTGTCCCAAGAAATAGTTCCAATTTCATTGCACATTCACAAAATTTCTATTCAACATTGATGTGTACCAGAGTCAGACAAGGCCATCAGCACACTCAGAAACAGCCTCGGTGTCTTCCAGACAAAATTGTGTGTGTTCCTCTGATCGAAATGATGTGAACGCTCGCAGGAGCTCGCAGAATAGCACACTAATCACTAGGTGGCAACACAAGACAGCATATGTTCTGATCTGTGGCAATGCAAGAGCAGTCCACTTGTAGACAGTATGCACACTATATAATGTTCTCTCGCCAGTCATTGAACCATTATAATTGGTTAAAAGTGATCGAAGGCAGGAAAAATATTTTTTACCATTATATTCATTTTCATAAACACTGAGCAACACTTCATTCTACAAAAGGAAGTGTCGCAATTTTGAGGGATCAGTTATGTATAACCGAAGTCAACATTAAAGCCGTTCCACTATTCATGAAAAAAATTAAAGAACTCTCAGTGTAAAATTTGCACTTTGTGATGATGTGTCATGATCCAAAGATGGCCTAATGATTTGTCATTAATTTCTGGTTTTAGTGTCAGAACCAGATGCATAATCCTTCATCTTGCCTGTTGAGATTACAACACACAGTATTGATTGGTTTTCCTAAATCAAATCACTATTGAAAGTAATGTATAATCATGACACATAATGAGTGTCATGATCACAAAGTGATTTCATTGCAGTTAAATGTTTCTCTCACACCCCATTGAAAGTGTAGCGGTGACACCAATTTGATACCAGACTTGATAAGCACAAAATATTTTGGTGTCCTTATATCTTTTAATGAGATTCAAATTCTAGGGAAAAATCCAAAATTAAGTGAAAGACGGAATCTTCTGGACCTCTTAGATTCTCTTGCATCAAGTGTGGCCACATTTCTCATGATGTTTAATGAGAATCCAGTGAGAGTTGTATGGCTTTTCAGCTAGGATAAGTTGCTCTGGTCTTAAAAATAGTCTATGCTGCATATACTATTTAATGACAGTTATAAAGCTGTATTAGTGATTCACCTTGAGTATTCATTTGAAGCACTTTTTTTTCTGTTCATAGAACCAGATAAGACCGAGGCTTGTCCCATTCCTATGTGTGGTACAAGCTGTCCAAATGGATATTTGTATAATGCAAAAGGATGCATGACTTGTGATTGTAAACCTGCTAAAAAAGGTATTCTTTGTTTCATTTAGATGTTTTAGTTCCTTTTCCTTTTTTATTTATTGTGAATAAACTGTACATGTAACTGTGCATAACATTTTCTTCACTGTGATGAGAAAAGCCAGAGGAATCAATCAACTGTGTGATAACATACCTTAAAATCGTTTTCAGTTTTTTTTTGGCTAACTAAAGTGCCAGACTACTTTGACCGTACAATCTATTGGTATTCCTAAGCATTGTCAGTGTATGCAACTTAAGTAGCAGTTACTTGCCTTTTTTTGTTTGGCTAATATGTATTATATTGAACTTTCTGTTCACAAAGCTGATGAAACATTAGATTTGGATTCACGTGAGTTCTTGACCTTGACAAAATATTTGGTAAGTTTCATGTATGCTATTTGAAGGTGACCAAGCAGGATTAACAATTAGAAATATGCATTGGTGTCAATTTGGGTATATATTAAGTTTTTATTCATCTGTGGTATCAGACATTTTAATTTGCATTATTTCTCCTAATTCTCCCATGTCTTTGTAACGTGTTACCACTCTCACTGAAGTTTTGAAGATATGCCTACTCATTGAGTTATTAGAGTGCATAATCTGGTGATCTTTGAATCTCAAAATGTACAGTTTTCAGACCCATCTGTTTTATTAACCATCTCATGGTATGGTAGTCATTACATGGTAGGCCTATGATGTGGCACGATTTGATGTGGTAAGGTATATGGTATGGTATTGTATGATATGGTATGGTATGGTATGGTATGGTATGGTATGGTATGGTATGGTATGGTATGTTATGGTATGGTATGGTATGGTATGGTATGGCATGGTATGACATGGAACAGTCAGTTGTTGCAGGTGAATTAATTACCATGCGATTCTTAGATTCTTGGCTCACTAAGTACACTGCTCTTTTGTTTTATCTGGTTGATTTAGGAACAACAGAACGTCACTCCGAAAATATTAATCCAACGTGGTGACTCTGGTGAGTGCCTGCATTGCATTGATTCTTCATTCCTGTAAATCAGTCATGATCCAAAGACGGCCTACTGATTTGTCATTAATTTCTGGTTTTAGTGTTAGAACAAGATGCATAATCCTTCATCTTGTCTGTTGCGATTAAAACACACAGTATTGATTGGTCTTTCTAAATCAAATCACTATTGAAAGTAATGTATAATCATTACACATCATCAGTGGTATCATTACAGTTAAATGTTCCTCTCACACCCCATTGAAAGTGTAGCAGTGACACTAATTTGATGCCAAACTTGATATGCACAAAATATTTTGTTCCCTTATATCTTTAAATGAGATTCAAATTCTAGGGAAAAATCAAAAATTAAGTGAAAGATGGAATCTTCTGGACCTCTTAGATTCTCTTGCATCAAGTGTGGCCACATTTCTCATGATGTTTAATGAGAATCCAGTGAGAGTTGTATGGCTTTTCAGCTAGGATAAGTTGCTCTGGTCTTAAAAATAGTCTATGCTAGATATACCAGTTAATGGCAGTTATAGAGCTGTATTAGTGATTCACTTTGTGTATTAATTTGAAGCACTTTTTTCTGTTCATAGAACCAGATAAGGCCGAGGCATGTCCCATTGTTATGTGTGGTACAAGCTGTCCAAATGGATATTTGTATAATGCAAAAGGATGCGTGACTTGTGATTGTAAACCTGCTACAAAAGGTATTCTTTGTTTCATTTAGATGTTTTTAGTTCCTTTTCCTTTTTTATTTATTGTGAATAAACTGTACATGTAAGTGTAGAAGATAACTGTGCATAACATTTTCTTCACTGTTAGGAGAAAAGCTAGAGGAATCAATCAACTGTGTGATAACATACCTTAAAATCGTTTGCAGTTTTTTTTTGGCAAACTAAGGTGCCAGACTTCTTTGACTGTACATACAATCTATTGGTATTCCTAAGCATTGTCAGTGTATGCAACTTCATTAGCAGTTACTTGCCACATATATAACTTTTCGTTGTTTTTTTGTTTTAGCTAATATTTATTATATTGAACTTTCTGTTCACAAGCTGATGAAACACTAGATTTGGATTCACTTGAGTTCTTGAACTTGACACAATATTTGGTAAGTTCCACGTATGCTATTTGTAGGTGACCAAGCAGGGTTAACAATAAGTAATATGCATTGGTGTCAATTTGGGTATATATTAAGTTTTTTTCATCTGTGGTATCAGACATTTTAATTTGCATTATTTCTCCTAATTCTCCCATGTCTTTGTAACGTTGTTACCACTCTCACTGAAGTTTTGAAGATATGCCTACCATTGAATTATAAGAGTGCATAATCTGGTGATCTTTGAATCACAAAATGTACAGTTTTCAGACCCATCTGTTTTATTAAGCATCTCATGGTATGGTAGTTATTACATGGTAGGATGTGGCACAATTTGATGTGGTAAGGTATATGGTATGTTATTTTATGGTATGGTATGGCATGGTATGGTATGGTATGGCATGGTATGGTATGGAATGGTATGGAATGGTATTGTATGGTATGGTTTGGTATGGTATGGTATGGTATGTTATGGTATGGTATGTTATGGTATGGTATGGTATGGTATGGTATGGTATGGTATAGTATGGTATGGTATGGTATGGTATGGAATGGTATGGTATGGTATGGTTTGGTATGGTATGGTATGGTATGGTATGATATGGTATGGTATGGTACGGTACGGTATGGAATGGTAAGGTGTTACAGATGATTTAATTACCATGCCATTCTTAGATTCTTGGCTTACTAAGTACACTGCACTTTTGTTTTATCTGATTGGTTTAGGAACAACAAAATGTCACTCAAAAAATATTAATCCAACGAGTGCCTGTGTTGCATTGATTCTTCACAGGTATATGTAGCTGTGAATGACCAGAATCATTTGGTAATAAAATCACTTTAATATATAGGTATGGTATGGCATGGTATCCACTATAAATAAGGTTTATGATAAGAGGTTGCAGGCATAATATGGAAAGTGCCTTATTTGTAGGTAAAGCAATGAATAGGGGAACATTTGGGACCGACGGACCATGGGGACCGATGGGCCATGCTCTTAACTTCACATCAAAAACATTTCATAACATCTAATTTGCATTTTTAGTATTGCTTATCACATCTATGAATACCATATCGACCACTGATCAATAAGTGATAGCACAAGCGTGTAGGAGGCAAAATGAAATTTTCAACATCTAAATTTTTTTTTCTGATTCAGAAAAAGTTTAATATCTCAAAAGTGTGTAGACTCGACGCAATATATTTCTATAATGATTTGTCCTATATATCGGTGATAATTTACACATTGAATTTT
This sequence comes from Platynereis dumerilii, assembly GCA_026936325.1. Taxonomy (NCBI): domain Eukaryota; kingdom Metazoa; phylum Annelida; class Polychaeta; order Phyllodocida; family Nereididae; genus Platynereis; species Platynereis dumerilii. Next base: position 177,823,733 of record JAPTHN010000001.1, on the reverse strand, counting down.
AGGAACAAGAACCATATTTCACCAAAAAGAGGGGTTTAACTGTTCAGAAAGCTTTTGGGGACCGATGGGCCACCCAACATGGGGACCGATGGGCCACTATTTCTTGAGATTTTCTATAGGTGGCATATTGGCATGGGGCTTGATATTAATGTCTTTTATGGGAAAAAGCACAATAGAACTTCAGCTTGCATCTTTTAATGATAAGTTTTGACTAAAATGAATGCCATCGAATTTATAGTGATAGATTTGCCTTAGTAATAACTTCAAACACAAAATCTATGTAGTATTTGGGATAAAATAATTATAAGGGGCCCGTTAGACATTGATGCAATATTGAGTGTAAGTTAAATTTTCACCAAAATATAAGCTAATGGAGGGTTATTGATGAATTTTATTGTTTTGATTCAAGATTTCTCCTGCAGGTGGCATACTAGTGTCATTGGAAAATTTTACTTTTCCCCTAAAAATCTAAATGATTGACAGAAATGATTCATTGATGGAGAAAAAATTAAAATATTCTTATTTTTTAATATTCATCAACAAATTTGAGGTATTAGACAAGATTTTGATTATCACGGTGGTAGCCAAACTTCTGTATCGACCAAATATCAATTTTTTTTCTTTTTAGTGACCAATCAACCAATCATTTTGGAATTCTACAATATAGGTTTTAATGCGTCTGTTCATGCACTGCTAAAATACCATCTCAATAGATTGACTCACTTCAGCTAAGCCTTCAGCTAATAAGTTTCTCGCCTCCCAGATCTGACCAATGACCATCCGGAAGCACGAGATGCAAATGAGCGGGGCGCTGTTACGCGCATGTGCATTAACGCAAGTAGCGATGTTGATTTAAAATGTCTTCCGAGGTAAACAAGGCAACTTTGAGAATGTCCGTAAGTGGAATAGTAGTGTGTCAAATTCAATTGAGAAGCTCTGAAGTGGAGGGGGTGGTTTCTTATTCTTGAATAAATTATGAGAATGATGAACCTCAGAGCTGTTGGTCTAGGGTAGATTATGCCCAGATTTTACACTTTGAACACTACTATTCCACTTATCTGGGTGGATTGACTATAACTACAAAAAAGTAGTTCATGACATTTGTGAAAATTTAGCTTTTTTTCAAAGTGTAAAATCTGGGCATATCTATATTCTTTCGACATCTTATTGTCCTATACACTCAGATGGATCAACAAAAACATATTGGAAACAAATTTTGAATTCTTTATCCATCCTTTGGCAAGTTATTAACATGGTCCATCGGACCCCATGGGATGGCCCATCTGTCCCCATGGTTGGGGACCAATGGGCCACCATCTTTCTTGACAGAAAATGTGTTTTCCCATCTTTCTTCCTAGGTTGATCTATGTGAATCTTATATCATTTTAAAGAGAACTACACCAGCTAATAGGGTGCACAGTATGAATCCTTTATCTGAAGCAGATTTGCCTCCATGGTCAATAGTTTGTAAAGCGGCCCATCGGTCCCCACTCTCCCCTAGTGATATTGGGGCAGTTGTTTTGTTTGAAGGCTCAATTTGTTGCAACTTCTGGCAGTGCCCATGTAGAGACACAATAATGCAGTAGATCTACAGTGCCGCCTGTAAGTTAGTGATACGGGTGATATATTGCCATTGACGCAATGCTAGACATCCTCCACCAAACTGCTTGTAAAAAAAAAATTGGCAGCCATTGTTATCCCACATGCATGAAATATCAGCCTTTATGACCCAAAATGTTTTGCTCTCAACAGATGAGAATTCTTGCTTCTACAAGCAGTTTGTTGGAGGATGTTTCGCATTGCAGCAATGGCAAAATATCACTTCTTTCACTAACTTACAGGCGGCACTGTATGTAATAGTCACTGTCAGCATGATAAATAATTATTTCTGTTCACAAGTGCTGTTAATTGTGAACCTTCTCTTGACTCAACACTGGGCAAAAAGAAGACCAACTTCTCCACAGCCAAACAATGGATAAGAGACATTTTGCACTAAAACAATAATATTAATGGTAAAGTAGGCCTGTTGGAGACAATCAAACTGAAATATGAAATTAATGCAGCTGGAAGTTTATTAGGTTTTAACAAAACACAAAAAAATTATACTATCCAGCAACCCTATTTTTCCCGCCTCCATACAATGAAGGATTATACAAGACTATGGTGAGCTGTAATTCTACATTTTTATTAAAATTGGCTCTCACCATGCAATGTTCATGAATTTTCTCATGACGAAATCTCAATTGATAATTGGTTAATGCAGTATGGACTCCTGGCCTTGTCATCTTTTCATCATCCCTTGGTCTTCATGCTTCTATTAACAATAGGTGGTAATTGAATTAAATCAGCCACCAAAAATGACAAATTGATGACTTTTTTGGAATCTCATGCAAATCTTGAATTTTACAAATCACATCACATTACTTTGTTAGACAAGACCTAAATTATAGATCTTAATGTGAGTGAGGAATTACCTCGTGTGCAGTTTTTGAGGGTAGAAATTTGCCACCAGAGATGGGTTTTATGACATAAACAGCTAATTCATGGATGTTTCTGATGAACCTGGCTTAATGACATTCGTCAGCATCTTGCAAATGTTACTTAACAGATCGTTTGCCAATAAATAATTCAAGAATCAAACTGGCAAAATTCTAACAGCAAATGCCTTTTAGACTTTTTCACGTTTTACTAATCAAAAACTCCTTGATGTAGTTTCCTACAGCAAATAAACCAGGCTAAAACGGTTCCTTAAAGACAAATCATATAATATTTTGCCTTCAAGCTGGCTCTTATGAGCCATAAAGAGGCACATTAAGGACCTGTTTCTACAACATGTGTAACAAAAACAATTGTGAAGATATCAGAGTGATAGTTTTCATATGCTAATAAGGACATTGTAAGATGATTACTTTTGGTGTAACTCAATTATTCACACCAGAAATGACAATTTCATGTTGTTACCATGCAAATATTTAATTGGGTACAAAGGTGTCCACTCTGAAAATATTCATGAACCCTAAAATATGGATGAACCGTGGCACAGCACATTTTATTTTGTCTCTTGAACTTCTTTGGGGTTCAGAAGTGAAACACAAATTACCAATATATCTGGTTTAATTTGAATTTTTCTTTTCCCAATATCTTCCCTCTGAATCGTACACATTGGTAATGCCCTAATTTTTCCTCGGAACATCAGAGAACTGTACTATTATAACTATCGTATGATATGTCAATGATATAATGTCATACATTTTCTAACATCAGCCCTGCAGGTAGTCGCTCCTATACTGCAATGCTGCCAATGCACTTATAAATCCAGGTCTGCAATTGTTCTACTTAAATATATTGAAAGCAAAAAATGCATGTAGAATTTTAATTACATTCTCCTTTCAAACACGTCTAATATGTTGTGATTCCAGCGGGTTGGCATGTATGGGACATTTTTAGCCATTCCAAAAATGCAATTTGACAAACTCAACAGCTTTCAATTCATGGAGCACCAAACATGGGTGCATCGCTGGACTTATTTTTGACACTGTCTTTTAAAATTAACAATTTGGTTCCCCTCCCTGGCTGAGCTCATCCTATTTTTGTTTTGCTATTTGCAATTGATTTATGCCAAGCTATCACTTTGGAATGGTGAGGACAAAATGACGTCACATTTAGCAGACCTATTGTTATTGTTGGGTTATTGTGTAATGTGACAAAAACACAATAAATAAACACACAGACAAACACCATGACATTGTGGATGCATTTCATCTTAGCTGAATCTTATCCTGAACAGAAGGTTATATTAGAGGGAATCATCTAGTGTATGCACCAACAATTATTAAGAGAAATGAAAACAGATCACGCTCAGTGTATATCAGCCATATGGTCTATTGGCAAACCAGAATATTCATGGGTATGTGACAAACAGCAAATATCAACTGACATGTGTGCTGTTGGCATTTATGCTCCTCAAACAATCAGTCACCATTCCTGTGCTTTTTATTCCTTTAATGTGTTTTCTTAGCATTTCCCTGTTTGTCAGGGATGACAAAGTTGACCACTAAACTGCCGAACTGCATAACCAAGTCAATCAATACATGTATATGTCTCAGGTGAATATACATTTTAAATCAGAATCTAGTTAAAGGCATACTAATAAGCACTACGAAGGCTGGAGTCCATATATTACCATAACATTGGTTTAAAGGTGTGGTGTAAACTTGCCAACATGTAAAATATGCATAAACTGATTGCTCTGTATCAAATATTACATTGTTTGGATGCCCAACAGCACCTGTGAGAGCAGGCCTTTTCACACAAAAAATTGAAAGTGAAAGAAAAAGCAACTTGAAACATGTAATCTGGGAACTTTAACAGGTCTACTTTTCCTTCAATTGCATTTTTTAAGATGAAATATACACTGTATATGTAAATATGGAGACATGCTGGTATTGAACGAAATATCGGTGGAATAAGAACTTTAACTCTGTTTTTCTGAGAACTGGCAAGATACACTAAACAGACAGATTTTTAAGGCTGCTTTGATGGTTTACTACTCTCAGAAAGGTTACACTTGTGCCATAGACAATGGAGGCCATTAGCCAAGACATTACTGTGTCTCTTATACTTTTAAGATCTATGGAGTCAGACATATTTATAAAGAAATCAAAGTAAGACATAGGAGGGCAGACCGGCGGAAATTTACGATGGGTTTAACTTTCTGCGGCATACGTTATGTGATGGCGTAAATATGCTGACCAATGACGTATATAAAAGTGATTTAAGGTAGATCTCTCCCATTTAAAAGCCCTTGATTGAGCAGGCGAATCAGCTATTTTCTCCTCACAATCGAATTAGTGTGAAGTATATTTGCCTACACTAAGAGATGGTGCCAGATAACAGTTCAAATCGTTTATTTATAGGCAGTGATTGTTCTGGGCCACTGCTCAAGCCATAGGTTTAGTTAGGCGGTTTCCTGATGGGGGCAGGGATCGATTGATAATGTGGGGGAGGCATATAATGGGGTGCTGTAGACGGTTGACTGATTTCAATTTTCATGTGGGGGCAGATTGAACTGCATCTGGAGATATATATGGTGGTTTTCAGTGCATCATGGTGACATCAGGAGTGACCCCAGCAACCTTGTGTCCTCATCTGTTCCATAATAGCCCCTAATCCCTTGGCTGGCTGCTGAGACAGGCAAGAGGTGTGGAGCATCTCTTCAGCATCTCTTGAGCACCTCTCAGCTGCATCTTGGTGTCATCATCGCCTCTGCATCATAGCTCCAGAAACTAATTGCATGTTTCTACCCTCATTGCTATCACCTTGGCAACTAACCACACCTCTAGACTAATAAACTGTACAATGAAACACACTGACCTTCACACTAATCGTGCCTATATAATGTACAACTAAGGACTTGCTTGTTCTTTGTAAAGCAATCAGATGTTACTTGTTGACAAGTTCACAAAACATCAAAACTGAAATCATTTGTAAAAGACAAATAATCCAAGGCAGCTTGACATTTCAAACCAATTTGTGAACCTAAAATGATTAATGTAGGCCTATATATCCTAGCAATTCGACCACATGTTGGCTATCACACTGATAAGAAAGTTATTCTTTCACATGATGCCGTCCTTAGAAACATAGCTGTTATACATTGTCTTATGCCCATCCTTTATATGTATTACAGATGTAAAAGTGCATGCACATTGTAGCCAAAGGGGATATCTCAATTCTGATTCTTTTTACATTACAACATGAATCTCAGGAAAGGAAACGATTCCATTAACCATGTCCTTCGTTTTTGAGGAAACAGAACTGTTAAACTGCGTGCACGTTCTAGATTTGAGAAATAATGAAGTCGAACAAAATGTCTTTGATAACATAATTCTTTGATCTTATTTAGATATATTACATGTATGCGGAAACCGACACCAGAAACAGTTCTTGCCATTCGATAACAACAGTATTCCATATTACATACAACCCTTGACACTTCATTGTCGCTGCCCCTGGAGTTGAAATAGACAACTGACAAACGTGTCTGTGTCATCATCTTAATCATTACTTGCCCTAATCGCTTTGTTGTAGACCTTTCTAAATTTAGGATATAAATCAGGAATCAAAGTGGTGGTACCTTTCCACATATATGATAATTACAAGGTATAATGAATGGAGCTATTACATTATATGAATTTACAGCCTGGGAAGAACCAGTGATTACAATCAGCTGTTTGAGAATGTCAATGATTTCATTGCAGGTCCTACCTTTTACACTGAGTAAAGAGACACGTGACATCACTGGAGGGTGATGCATGGATAGGGCTGCACGATATTGGAAAAATGTTAGATAACGATATTTGGGTTTGAATTGTCGATTACGATATATTCTTGATATTACGTAAAATAAAGAACTGCTCCCTGGGGCTGCTGAACTCAATGGGTGCTGACTGCATGAAAGTTGCATGATTTTGGATATTCATCTAAAAAAGTCCCAAATGTTTCTAATCTGCCGTTTTTGAACCCTCTGCCACCCTAAACTTATGTTCAAATGATCCTTTTGCTACCGCAAAACCATCCAACCACGAAAAAGTGAGTTGTATTTTGAAAATCAATATATCTAACTTTTCACGATATCAATATCGTGGCATGTGATATCGCGATAACGATATATTTTCAATATATCGTGCAGCCCTATGCATGGATATGGTTCATTCACTGACGATGTTCTTACAACACAGTATGTGATATGACTCATTTGCCCGCATCATGACAAATTGTCTTCAAAATTCTACTCTTTTATCTGCGTGGTCTAGGGAGGGGATCTGCCACTGGAATGGCTGAGTTATATGACATCACTCAGATATTTTGAGGCACTGTGGTAATCGTTTGTATGTCACAGACTGAAATGGATGGTATACTGACACACCGTTTGATATAAATTGTCTCCTCCACACTGTCTTTTGATTGATGATCAAGAGTTATGTGAGCTCTGGGAAATTGACCGAATTTCATATGGAGAGCCGTTGCAGAATTATTTCAGGAAACCAGAAGCTGAAAAATGAGAAAACAATCGAAATCACTGGCATCTTGGTCTTTTGTAGTTTATCGGCCTTGCATGCCTGCCCCAATATGAAGCATTTTCTGTGAACTCCCGAACACCATGCAATCATGCTATGAAGAGGGGATCCTCAATTATTTTAATGACGCCTACAACTAAGCTAATTGTTGCCATATTTGTTTTGACATATTATTTCACTCTTTTAATTCCAGATGCCAAAGTTCTGAACTTGGTTAATAGCATAGCAACAGGAACTGATGACTCTGACGAAAGGTGAGAAAATAAGTATAATTTAAATGGGGGGACAAATGAAAAATATTTTGAAAAAAAAAGGGACTGTGCCATCAAGGTAAAATATAATTTGAGTTATGCATTGGAAGTTTCACTGTAGCAAGCATAAAATAAAAGTCGAACACTTAGAGACAATGGTAGGTGTAACCTAATGCCCATATCCAGTTACAGGGCTTTCAAACACATTTATTAAATCACGATGTGTCAAGTGTCTGTGATAGCTGAAAGCTTTAACTTTTTAGCCGCAGATGTGCATTGCCTGGTCACATCCACTGAGTGTGAATGACGAAATAACACCATAAAAATGTTATCATTACCTGTTATGGCTATCATATATGTGCATTTCATGGGGTTCACATTGAAAGATGCAGCAGGAGTTTCAAGCCTAACTGAGTTCCGTTTGCTTGGCCACTTTGCAGCATGACTATCAGCAGATGGCTCCCTATCTGTATCTAAATTTAGTAGTTAAGCATTTGGCAAGCAGTGGAATCGAACCCTGGACCTCATAATTACAAGGCAAGTGTGCTAACCACTCAGCCACTGAGGCATACAACATTGAAGTGAGAAAAAAAATCATGACACCAATATGCATCATAACATTGTTGAATCTTTCATTGAGATTTAAGAGCAAGGCAGGCATTTGGGGCATATGAAGTAATTTGATTATGCACATTTAAGAACAGCAGAAGAAGGTCAAATATTCTATTGAGACCCCAATTGCATGTATTGCCTGATATCAGTCTATTAATGGAGTAACCAATCAGAGACTTACATCATGACAAGTAAAAATTAGTTTTCCAGTTGCTGACTAGCATAAAATCCCAAAGAACACTGTCAAGCGCTACTCAAATTCTTATTTGTTTTCAAATTAGTTGGGGAAAAATATTGCCAAGTGTTGGAATCGAACCCTGGAACTCAGGTTTAGAAAGCCAGTGGGCTATCCAATCTGTCACTGAGACTTCCTGTCTGTGCAATGGGAAAGAATCATGAGATCAAATGTACATCACAACAACTATGGAATCTTTATTTGAGATTTACGAGCAAGGCAGGAAATGGACACATTAGGCAAGACTGATTTTAGTACATTGAAACTCAGCAGAATGCAATAGTATTATGCCTATGGGTGTCCATCTCCTGCCTAAGAAGATACAAGCCTTTTAAAAATCCCAAAACTTAAGTCAATGACTATATGACATGATTTTACAACAGGGGGAGCTTGATGTTTTCCATTTTATTGCACTGTGTGGAAATCCTTAGTGGGGTTATAAGTTGATTTTCACAATGGTTCTTCAACATATCAGACATGTTCGTGAAATTATATTAAGGTTAGCCATCTAAAATTCTTACAGTCCTCATAATATTTACTTGAAATCTCAAGTTCTTTTCTACGCTGTTGAAGTGTGATGTCAGAGATGACTCTATTTTCTAGAATTGCAATATATGTGAAATAACTACAAGCTGTGATGTCATTTAAAATGGGTCAGATTCCCTGGCTTCCAGCCAATGTGAATCCACCAAAACTGAGCATCACAGTTTCAACACAATGTCAGAGTAAGAGGGAGGATAGCCACTGCAACCACATCATTACAGCTTGATAGCCATAGGGCTGACAGTAAATCTATGCGTCACAGTTTAAACATTGATATATTGAAGGAAGCATTACATTTTATTCTATGAACACAACATAACTGTTGATGTGATCCCAATGATTTATCATCGGCAATCACCAGTCTAAACTTACAAAATGGCAGCTTCCTCAGACTCACAGTTGACAACTGTTATAATCCCCAGAGAGTTGTTTGTTTAATCTGCAAACTTACAATTTTACAACTTTAACTTTCAATAGACACTGCTATAAACAAAAGACTTTGACAATTTTTGTAAACACATGGATTATGTAATGTACAGTTGTTCTGGCAGTCCATTGGCTGACAAGCTGTGATGTGGAACTTGCATGGGTTTTTCCAGACCCACTTTTCACTCTGTCATTGAGCTGAAACTGTGATGCTCAGTTTTGGTGGATTCATATTGACCACAGGCCGGGAATCTGACCCACTTTAAAAAGACATCAGAGCTTGAAGTTATTTTACAGCATTGAGATTCCACATAAATATATAATGAAACTAAATATGTTTGCTGCTGATTATTGGATAATATAGCTTTAAATAACATGATATTAAAATAAACAGCTACCTACAGAAAGAAATGCAGTTTCCAGTTGGGAAAGCACATTTGGTTTATAATATATATATATATAATGTTATGAACAAGAGATTTAATAATGTTGCAGTTGGCATATGGTCCTCAATGAGACACACTCGATTTAAATATGATGAATTTTCCTAAATCAATTCATGAGTATTAATGTCTTGCTTTGTATAGACTAAATAATGTATTTCTGTTAAAAATAACAATTCATCGGTTTAAGAAATATTGGCCAGAGTATGACAAGAAGGCCCTTATGCCAATATTGTGTAGAAAAAAATGGACTCCTAGATTAATGTCAAGTGCCTAAAAAACCCCAAAATTAATTTTGCAAGCAAATAGCCTAACTCAGTGGCCTGACTTAGGCTAATTTGGCATGTCCTGATTTTACCAGATCTCACCAATATTTTCCTATCATAATTTTGTGAATTAATGTTTAGGCCTCTGTCAGACTTAGACCACTATTGTTGTCAAAACAAAATTTGCCTAGGCTATTTTTTGCCAAAAATTGCCAATGATGACTTCGGCCAATTTTGCTTCAGGCGACGATTTGAAAGTCTGAATTACCCGTGCACTCACAAAATGAAATTTGTCTAAAACACACAAATTAACTGGTGTCCATTTAATTTAGTAAAAACATTCGTGCAGTCTCTGTGCGGAATCGTTAATCAGAAAAACTGAATGGTTATTTTTTACATTTCTTTGATCAAATAAGACTCAAAATTGATCAGGCTTTACAATTTCCTTGACTATTTCACATAAAAAGTTGCCGGCTAACATTTGTTTTGTCTATTTAAAAAAACCTTCATTCAGAGTGTAGACCCCAACTGTTTAGGCCTACACCTTAATTATTATAACCCTATGCCGGGCAATGACACAACTCTTTATTTTTTCTTAATTAAGCATAAATTTATCATAAAGCTATGATTTCTTTTGCAGCGTTGCCTATCCACCCAGAGACCAGCCCTCCAACCTTCTCCCTCTCCCAAGCCGCAGGGATGCCTTTTACAGCGACTGGAAGAGAAGATAAATATGAAATTACGAAATAAATCTCTTCAAGTTTTGCTTCTCTGCATCTTGTGAGATGACAAACTTCATTGATTTTATGGATTCTTTGGCAACTAATTGATTACATCATCTAATGCATCCTATGCCAGTAAATCAAACTTTGGTGCGTTTCGAACAAATATCAATTGAAACGTAATGTTTCATCGGCGGATTCAAAACAAAATGTGTTCTGTTTTATTATTGATGGCAATTTACCTTCTGTTCATAATTTTGTAATGGGGTTGATGGAAAACTCAAGAGAGCTGCATGCAGATAAATTTGAATGTAAAATTTATGTTGTAACACCCTTTTTGAGTTTGTAAATAAATGTACCATTAATTTCGAGAGCAATTCAGTATCTAACTTAATCAGTTATTACCTTTTATTTTTTCACCTGCTTAATAATGTTCTTGCACTATCAAAGACCTTGAACATATTTTGTGAAAACTAGTTTCCTTGAAAAATGCTATTAAATTGACTTTTTGAAATAAAATTCTTCTATTTTTATGAACTGGCATTGAGTGGTCTTTATCTGATTTATCAAAGTTAAAAATAATTTAGTGAAAAAAAAAATCAAGAGAGCACACTTGAAGAAAACTATTTTTACAACGGGAGAAAGGATAGTCTCGCGGCACAAGAAGACTATAATATCATCTTATGATGGTTTTCAACCAAGGAATACAAGTTTCATTGGTTCAATCCTGTTCGATCCTCATAAATGCCACCACCACATTCATGTATACTCCGATTCGCCATCTGAAGACAACCATGGAAACAAGTCTGCATTCCATTGTTCTTTTTCAGCCAATGCCAGCCAAATAACTGCCAGTTTGGAATCTTATATCCCCTGCTAATGTTAGTGATTTGCAAAAGCTTCAGTGAACAATTTAGAAGTGCCGAACATTAGATAATAATGTAGAGATATAACGAGCAGTCTTTGGCAACTATACATGTACATCCAGCCCTCCATTTGGGATATCATCCCGGATATGACTACCCTCATTCCCCAACCCCTGCATCTTATAGATGTCCATAGATTTGTTGGTGTTGACGTTGACTGACTCAAAATGCACCAGTAATATTCTACCACTTATCGAAAAGTTTTGAAGCACTTAATTTCACTTCAGGAAGGGAAATGTTTTTCAGATACGCCACAAAATATAAAACAGGGATAGAACAGCCTTAGAGCTTCAAAAGTTTTCCTGCAGGTGGCTGGTTTATTTCTTCCAGTAAGAGATGCCATCTATACATTAAAAGATACTGCAACAGGTTCAGTGGCTAAAAGAGTATTTCCCCGCTTTTCATTTATGATTCATCCACTTCGACAGGTAGTGGAGTGTGTCTCAACCTTTAATTTCCAATTAATAACTGAAACCGTTTGGTTATCGAATTATTTTGGCTGAGTCAATAATTTGGTAACATCAGACCTGGAAGCCATGATCATGAAGAGCAGTTTGCAAACTTGAGCTTGCCCGTTATCTTTGATCAGCAGCGTTAAATCTGAAACCTTCCCCTTGAATGCTTCGCTGCATTTATTTCAGAAAATCACATTAAATTGGGTGTCAGGGTTTCAAATAGCAGATCACCATGACAGAACTTGCAGAAATTATCGCGTCATCCAAAAAAGGAAGATAAAATAGGGGAAGAAGTATTCAATCCCCTATTTGTTTTTCCCTCTAAATACTTCCCATGATTCTCAAATAATTTGAGACCTGTTTCTGTTTAGATTACAGGGGCGGATCCAGGAATTTGAGAAGGGGGGTTCAAGTTCAGTGATGGGGGCTGCCACAGGATGCGAAGCCCGAAGGCTTATGAGAAGTCATATTGCTTGAAACCTGGATCCATGAGCTAATATTGATAAGTAAAGGGGCAGTCTGGAACTTACAGTCCAGATTTACACAATATCAGATTGCCAAAAAAAGCTAGATCAGTCAAATAAAGTGGACTAGTAGAAAAGTGTTCATATATTGGCTTTTACAGAGGTTTGAACGATGTCCTCAGTTTTGAGTTTACAGTTCAAGTTGTTAGCATAGTGTCCAGACTGCCACAGTAGACTCATTCATGACATAACAAGGTAAAATATTATCCATTGCATCAAGTTCAGGAGTCACAACTGGACTGTAAATGCTATTAACAGCAGGGTAATTCTTCGCAAACTCCCGCTCACTTTTTTAATTCCAAGAACTTAACTGTTATTTGTAGGTATACCATGAACTTAGGGCAATTCTCTTTTTGGATTCCAACCATCGAAACAGCTGCAAATTTTTTTAAATGTTATAGCAGGCCAGCCAAACTGCTGTAGTACAGAAAGTAAGGTAACGATTGTCAGCAATGACTGCAATGTGTCACTTTACCGATATCATCAACAGTATTGGTGTGTGCCTTTAAATTTGGTGCACTTGTTTTCAGCATCACCAACTATCCTCTTCAAATTAGAAACCAAAAATAACTTTGAAACTACTTGGTGAGCCGAACCCCCATGTTTACGTGAGTGCAAGGTCTGTATTCCTACTCCCTGTTAAGGTGTCAAACACACGTGTTAGTTCTCGCGGACTTTTATGCCAGGCGCGTGAGTACTAGTCGTCTATGTGGCTTTTTGGCTTGGGTCCAAGGGGGGTTCCTTTCTTCCTCCTACATATGGTGTTTTTAAGAGTTCCTTTTAATAAGGTATTTAATGAATTTGCAGATTCTCCCTCTGGTTGGACTGGGTTGCTGCTGTTGGCTGCTTCTATAACTGCAGCAGGACATTTAAATTTTACAGAAAACACATATTATATTTGACTTGAGTGCATAAGAAAATGTTTTGTCATGGAATGACATGGATGTGCACCGAAAGTTGTATGAAGCGAGTTATATCAAAGTTGGCACTGTGTTTAATGTGATGTGACTTCAAAAGTAGGGGAGACCAGGGCCTGTTGGTCCCTTTTTTTAATTTTTTGCCACTCAATCGAAAACTTTTCTAAATATCAAGAAAAATCGATTTACTGGCTGACTTTTAACATTCACTCTACCTTCATGCCAAACCAAGTGGATCTGCCTTGTATAGTTGTGGGAAAAAATAAATAAATACATTTTTTAAAGGTCCAATGTGCCCCAGAGCCGGGGTACATTGGATTGCCACGTGGGGCATGTTTGACCATGGAATAAAACACACTTGTGTGTTATTGCAGAATGATTATATCCGAATACCTTTTTGATTTGTCCGGGTAATAATTATATCAAGTCTCATTTCAGCCAGAAGGGCTTAATTGATAAGACTTGTCCGCTATGAATATAAGGACGATAATAAGGTGCCGACGAATGTCACGATTTTAACTGACATCTACATTTTTTTTCCAAATTTTTGGTATAAGTTAAAATCGTGACAGTCGTGCCAACACGGTTAAACGGCAGATTTACTGTATTCTGACCAATCAGAGAGCCAGATTTTTGACACATTAAACTGTTTGAAGAGTTGCAATTACGACGCAAACGGAACCCACTGATATTCATAGTGTTGTCTGACTAGATCCTCATACTTAAGGAGGGGTGACATTAGCAATTGAGACATGCAAAAATCACTTTTTTGTGGTGAAAATCAGGAAACCGGAAATTTGGGGTAAGGATGCATTTCTACTGACACCTTCACAAGAAAAGAAGTATTAAAAATGAAAAAAAATGTTTAAAATCATAGTTATGATAAAAAATTCACACAACCTAAACGAATAACAATGCCACAAATAAATCAATGTCAATAGTGGCAATCTATATAGCCTTGAAAATGACCCTGGTTTGACATTGGTAACTGGTGTCATATTTTGGCAATTGAGCTTTGAAAATCAAGATAATTGCATGTTCGTCCAGATTTGAGGCCATTTTTCTAGGGAACTATGGGATTGAGGTGACCTCTGATGACCATTCTCTCTTACAGTACTGTAGCACATTGCGAACCCATGATTTGAAGTTTCTATGTACTATAGTTTAGGAGAACGGATGATTAGAAAATGCTGCCACAAAAATTTGCGCCAAATGGGTCGGCCATTTTGAATGACTGTAATGTACGTAATCATATTTCATCTTTGCCTAGTTGACTTTTAACCTCACCTCCATCACAAGTAGAAGCCCCGGTAATTTGTCAGCATTGTTGGTCAAAATAATGGTAAGTCCTGATGCTGAAAGTCTTTGCCAGCAGGTGGCAGACGAGTTCTCATCTGCCAGTTAATGTGCCACCTACAGTGTACTGGTTGTATTACTTTTCTGCTTACTTTGTCCAAGGCACAGGATGGTATAATTACATCCACAGACATCAGATATAATATAATTATGCATATAATCAGATTGATAATCTGTGATAATCCGTGTCTAAGTAATTATGAAAAAATTACGTTTTGTAGCGACGAACAAACCTGAAACTTTTCATTATCTTTGATCTGTTCACTTTCAAACCTTCCACAAGGATAAACTGTTAGATTTATTTTCAAAACCTTAGCATCAAGCTTGAAATTGATCTTTGTTAAATTCACAATACTAACCACATCTAAGAGAATACAACAGCAACTAACCCTTCGACTATTCCAGACACAAACAAATGGCTTTAAAATGCACTTTTCAATTTGGAGCATTTGCGGATTTGTTTTGATTTTTGTGAAATTTACAATACTGACCACATCTTCTAAGAGAATACAACAGCAGTTAACCCTTCGACTATTCCAGACAAAAACAAATGGCTTTAAAATGCACTTTTCAATAGGGAACAATTGAAGATTTGTTTTGTTAAAAAATACATGTTTTATTGAGCACTTTGACACTTAAAGATGAAGAAAACGTGAAAGAAATAAGAGAGAAAAGAGCATGGGAAATTATAAATCACAGTATTCCTTCCTGCCCTTGTGTTTCCACTCAAAACACCAGAGGGCATTGTTTGTGTGTTCTGTGACGTAGCATATGTTTGAATTTTGTTTGAAGTGCACATTGCTTGGTTTGCCAAAGGGAAGTTTAATTCTTGTCTGAGGGGTTCCTCCATTTGATCCAAACACTTCCAGATGACCCTCTCCCCAATTGGCCACTAGGAGATTTCCAAATTCATCAAAATCCATCCCATCTGGACCACCTTCTGCACTTGCACTTGCTGAAAATAAAATAAATGTCATATAACTAATTGTAATGCCATGATCAGTGTATTTTGATTCAAGCGTTTCATTTGGTAATTCAGTAAATGATGACTATAGTGTCAGTTAAGCTGATTGGTGTTATCCAACCTGGCAACTTCCCCCAGAGCCTCTTGTTGCTAACTTGGCCAGGCCCAGTGATATCAAAAGCCCACAAGGACTGCGTCTTGGTTTCTGCTACAATGAGTAAATATGGTTTTCCATCCTTGTTTTGCACTGCCAAGCCATTTGAGAATAAAAATCCTGTGGCAATTTTGGTGACTTTGCCTGCAGTTGTCAAGCAGTAGACAGACCCAAAGGCTTCCTGAAATAAAGAACAAATCTTACCAGGAGTGTTCTATTGTTTCATTCACTTGGTACATGCCTAATATTTGGGCCCATAATTACTAATTAGCCAACAGTTATAGACCTAATTCAGCAAATTAAACAGTACCAGAAGCTGTGCTAGCTTTAATCTGTTCTGTGCTGTCACACGCAATGCACATTGTGTGCAGTTATTTTTGGTAATATAATTAGTGATTTTTAAAATTCATTGCAAATTAAGAACACAACATTGTAGTAACAAGTGAAGATTAGTGGTTCATTTAATATTTTTGCAACCATCCTTCGGTTAATTCTCTGAACTGCAAAAAGCATGCTTCTTGAGTAGAGTTATAAGTTCCCTTCGTGGCGTATTGTGTACCTTATCTGATATTCTAAATGGTTCAGGGGCGATGTTTCCGGCTGGTCCTGTAACCCACAAGTTGCCTTCGTAGTCAAAAATGCAATCATTGCAGCCCTGCATGGTCTCTCCCTTGTCATCTACTTTGGCGATCTGCAATTCAAAAATCTCATTTATCAATTTGAGACCTAACATGAGAATTTACAAATTCACTTTTATTTTGAAGATTGTAGACAAAGAAAATTTCTTCTTCAAACCCCTATTATTTTACATACTACAACAGGCAAGGTTTTGAAACAACAAACACGAAAATAGTCAACTTATTATGATTTTAAAATCAATACTCGTAATTGTTTTACTTAAGTTTTAAAAAATTATACGAAGAAAATATAAACTGTGTGAACCTGTTTGATATTTCCATCCAGTGTGACTTTCAAAATGCCCAGCCTCATGTCTGCCACCCACAAGTTGTTCTCCTGGTCGCTCTGCAGTCCTGCTGGAATTCCCCCATTGCCATCTACCTCAACTACAGTCAGCTGTGTCTTCTATAAAGTACAAATTACATGTATGTATGATTATACAATAATTCGCAATATATGTTATTAACATTTGAGAATAAACAAATAGTAATTACTGAAAACTGAAAAGTACAACTGTTTACTTTTGTCAAACAAATAGGGTGTCCCTGACCACCCCTTTCTCCATGTTCTCCCATATTATGACACTTACAGAAAAACGAAACTAAAATTAGGGTTTTAGAATAGCATTATAGCATTCTCTTGGGTGGGACTGGCTATATTGGCAACAAAAAAATATTGTGACCTGATATTTTTTTACAAATATAAAAACAACTGCTTCATGATAACATTCTTTGGAGCAATTAGGATAAGTGATAAGAAGTCAGCCACTTGAAGACCGAGTAATGACATGGAATAATCCTTCACAAAAAATCGAATGATGTTGTTGGTAAATTTGCATTTAATTGCAGGAGCATTTTTTAATCATGTACTAACATGCATTTATCATAATATTAATATAACTCATTAAGCATTTACGTTTAAAAATAGCGCTTGAGGAAATTTCCAACTTACTGTTTTCTTTTCAAGATCAACCTGGAAGATGGCCCCTGGGCTGCCCTTTACCACTTCTGGAGCCACACAATAAAACCTGCCATCTTTGGTGAACACAGGACCCTCACTGCCATTGATACCGTCCACAATTTTGTGAAAGGTTGGCTCAATCACCTCTTCTGCCATCTTGCTAAGTTGTAAACTAAATACCTATCACGCAGAAGTAGGTCGTGTATTTATGGCAAATATCTATGTCTAAATCTAGGTCTAAATCAGGGACAGGTTTCATTTTACGAGCACTGTGTACTAGCTGACATTAAACCTGTCTATTATTGCCAAACCTTAGTCATTAACCTGTACGTGAAGCCCATGATATTTGATATCACATTCAATATCACCAATATCTCTAAAAGAAGACATGCTCTACAATTGCATTATCATCATGATAATGCTTATCTGTATAAAACACTCTGAAAACCAGATTGCTAAAGGCCTATCTCAAAAATAATGAAGCCAAAGTGTGACATGACCATCAAAATTGTATAATGAACTTTTTATGCAGGCTTCTTGAACATGCATGAAAAGATTCCATATAGCAAAGGATGTGCCCTAAAGCCTGCTTACTTAGTCGAGCGGATGGTGTGAATTTGGTTTGGTCTACACAATCTCTTGACAATGTGACATATTATCCATAGCAGAGGAAAAATTCTCATCTGTGCAAATTATTACATTATCACGCTTATATCAAAGTATACCTAACCAGTCATAAAATCGGGATTGGTTGCATATTATGTTTGCAGTGCAGTGATTATCCATGTCGGCAAATAGTACATGTGTCACTGCTCAACTCACCGCTCTCAGTCTTCGTCATCTCACTTCCGTTTCGTCTGCTCTGTTGTGATCCAGGGGGATCCAACATTTTCGCGCCGTTTTAGGTATTTAATTCACGGCATCCAAACTGCTCTTTTCTGATTAGTAGGATAATGCTACATATATCTGCCATAGATTGCTGCTTTGTTCAATTGCATTAAATTGTGCAAACAGCATAGCACACAATTCATTGATGACACTTGAAGCACAATTAAGCCAATTAGACATTGATGACAATTAGCACTATGATCAATAACAAATTGGAAGGTCTTTTTATGTTTTACATGATATTCCCTGAATAATACTGATTGTGTCAGATTTTACTGCTTATATACCAGTTTACTGTTTATACACCACTTCACAAATGTCTGATACACATAACAAATAGAGAGATAGATAGATAGACAGACAGATAGTTAGACAGATAGGCAGATAGATTATAAAATAATTTTAATTTCCAATATGGTAGTCGGTGTTATCCTTTCAGACAAATAATACATACAAGTATTTGCTGATCTGACACATTGGTCTAAAAGGGTTTATGTCATTTTCGTTAAATGGTACTAGTGTCACTGCTCAACCCACCGCTGTCAGTGGGCCTGTTGCCATTGGAGAGTTAACAAGCGTGATCACAGTTAAAAAAAAAACATAGTAATTCAGCAGATAATAATACAGCGCCTAGATGTAAGTAACTCTGTCTGTAGAAATAATGGAACATTTTTACCTGAATCTGATGATTCAAAACCTGTATCTTATCACAAATTTGGTTAAGAGATTTTATAATATAGAATTAAGTCATTTGGTGGATTAAAGGACAACAGGCATCGCTCATCTACTTCATTATCACAGACAGATTTGTATAAGGAACTGACATTAGAAAAATTTGAGTGGAGTTTGAGCACCTTTTGCAAAAAAATTTTTTGAAAAAATCAAAACTTGATATTTTTCAAAAGAGGGATACGAGCACTCGGGGTCTGCTGGCCCAGACAAAAATTAAGCTATCAAGCTACAATTACACAGGCATAATGTCAATATCCAGGCCTACAAATTTGGTAAATCTAATATAAATCGGAAAAGATGTCTTTTAGATATTCAAGTTTTCATAAAGGGGGACTTATTTTGTTGAACCGTTTATGTTATTGCTGCAGCCTGCATATCTTTTTTTTTTTAAAAAGATTTTCTTGTTTATCAAATGACCATGCAGTTTTGTGAAGAACATATCTATTCCATAAAATATATTTACCATAGAGTTCCAACCAGTGGAAATAACTGATCATAGCAAAATAACACCGAATATTTGAAAGGTTTTATTTCAACGTCGACAAAAGAAAACTAAACTAAATATCAATTTATCGTTGAAGTAAATCAAATTTCTTTATATGATGACATAGGGCAAACAGTTTAGAGTCTTCAGGGCAGTTGCCATTCCAATACACCAAATGTATTGTGAGAAACACACTATTTTTGATAATTTTTCAGCAATATTTTTTCAAAAACGTAATTAAATTTAACTCAGAAACATACGTGTTCCTTTATAACGATTTCAACTGTCCTAAATTATGGGTCAGGATGTTTGCTTAAAATTTATACCAAATAAGTGCCAGTGAAGTGAGTAGCCTATTAACTCAGCCAAAGATGAAAGAAGGTTGATTTTTGGACCTTTTTTCAGATAAAATCATGATTTTGAGTAATGATGTCGCATGAAATTGCAAAAAAGGTTCTGGTTTTGCTTGCAATATATTTTATAAGTCTTGACTGATGGAGCAAAACGACCATTTCTAAAGGAAATGGTATTTTTTGATTGGATATTGCCTTTATAGCCAATTTTCAAAAAACTTCATATATGCCATTATATTATTGGCTAGGTCATGAAACATGTTCAATCTGCTAAAATAGTGTGGTAATTGTCACAACAGGTAATATTAGTATCATGACTCCAGTATTTACATGAAAAACTTTTGAATACGATTAATATTTTTGTGAGCATTACAAGTGCGACAAAGTAATTTTTGTTCTTTACCACCAGGTACGCATGAGTCACCAACATGTATTACTTCATAGTTTATTGGTGCTTCACAGATTTTCTATATTTCAAGCCAATCCAGGTTAAAATCAGAGCTTTCATAGCTTTTTGCCGCATGAAAGTACTCCTTGTGTTACGCGTGCGACACAATTCCCTCATATTCTTTGGAATTTTTTCATAAATGAATTTTTCGGAAGCATGAAAGGCTCCAAAACAACTAAGTAGATATTTTACTAGATCTTACAGATGATTTCATATTTGTAGACTTTTCTCAAATAACAAAAAATTTTGCTAAATTTTTGGTCTGACATCAGAAAATCCTGCCAGGTGATTGGTCAAGCTGCTCATAGCATGTACTTTTTTTCAGTTTGCTTCATGAAAGTGAAGTTGGCTGGAAAATGATGTCATAATTGTGACCATTAAACTGCAAAGGCCAACCTGGTATTGTGACAGTTGCTCACACCTGTCAAACTGCCATCCACGTGAACTCTTACATTTCCTCATGAACTGTTCTATTTCTTACCCCTGTGTAACTGTTGATTGCTTCAATTGATATGATATCAGTCTCAAGCTGACTCTGAATAGCTTCATACATCTCTGAACGCTAAGGGACTATTCAGAATTAAATTTTACGACTGGGTTGAGGGGGGGGGTGGTGGTTTGTATGGTTTTACTTGAGTGGGAACCCCCTTTTTGCACATAACTTGGGGCAATGGGAATTTTTCCCGAGAGGTACCAATTTTCCACGCATGTTTCAAGGGGGATACTTATTTTTCACAACATGTTTAATTGTCAAATGAAATTTTAACAAAAGAAGAGGGAGGTACCACAAATATTCGTGAAACCAATGGGGGTATCACTTTTATCAGAGAATTCCATGACAATTAACATTGGAACCCCCCCCCCAGTCATAAATTCTGAATGATCCATTAGGACAGGAAGATGATCCAGTTATGTGGCCAACATTCGTAAGAAAATCATAGAGGGAATCAAACCAGGACAGGGACCTGATTGGTAGCGCATCGTCATGTTGTCTGAGCAGAGCCCTCCTCTGAGAAAATGTTCCATTTATGTATTTGTTTGTTTCTGTAAAAAATAATCATTATGTCGATCATCTGATCCCAATCATCTGAATGCAGAGTATTGGACTTTGAGAATATGTGTACTAAAATGTGTGAAACACAAACAGAAACTTGAAACAGCTAGAGTCAGTTCCATTGAGTAGATCAATGGATTAGAATGCCATGGTCACCCGTGTAAAACGCTATGGTACTTTTCAGGAGACAGTGGTGTCATACCTTCTCTCAACCCTGTCTAAAAGTGGACTGCTCTTGCATTGCCACAGATCAGAACATATGCTGTCTTGTGTTGCCACCTAGTGATTAGTGTGCTATTCTGCGAGCTCCTGCGAGTGTCCACATACTTTCAACCAGAGGAATTTTGTCTGGAAGACACCGGGGCTGTTTCTGAGTGTACTGATGGCCTTGTCTCCTTCCTTAGAGAATGTGATTGCCAAGTCTGACTCTGGTATACATCGATGTTGAATAGAAAATCAACTTTTGTGCCAGGTGGCAGCAGCAACCCATTGAAAATTGTAGGAAAAATTATGTATTTTCTACCACTGATGTCTAAAAATATGAAATCATCTGTAATGGCAAAAAGATCCAACTGATATGTGTAAAAGGGAAATTACAGATTCCCAGATCAGGAAGCTTCAAATTTGACTAAATTTTCCGAAGCCAACCTTTGAACATGAATAATTCAATGATGTAAAAAAAAAACCAACAACACATAAATATACTTTTTCAATGAATTTATGAAGCCTTTGGACAAAGATAAAAGGAAAATTAAGAAAATGACAATGAGATATGTCAAATTTCATACACCTGAGATAATTCAAGTGAAGAAAAATTTGATGTCACGCTAAAACAGTGAAAAATTCACGTTTTTCAATGTTCTTCTAAGATTATCTCGACAACCACCTATATTATTGTCATGGAATTTTCTGGACTTTGGCACAAGAATGTATTCAAAGCAATAGTGCATATAAAGTTGTTACATACATCCATTCCTACATTTTTTTAACCCCATTGAAATCCGGCCCCGTGGCTTCATTATTTTTAAGATAGGCCTAATGCAAAAGTAGTTATTTATAATTTTTTTGTCAGATTTACAAAATCCCACGGATGTGCACAAAAAAATGTTGCTATAGATAGGGGGCCAGTGAAAATCTCCTTTTCCCTAAATCTACTTCTCCAAAATCTACATCTGACAAAATGTACTTTTGACAAAATCTCCTTTTTTATGTCAAAATCTACTTGATTTATTATCGTTTTCATAGCTACGTGTTTTTCAAGTTTGCAATTTGCTTCTTTCCAAAACTGTGATGTCAAAGATTTAGTTGAATAATTCTGTTTATTACAAGCGCAGATTTCAGGAAACTGACAAAGAGCAGTGACACATGGATGATGTATGTTTCGCTGGTTTAGCTTGGCCTGGCTGAAAGATTCTTCAATGAACTGTAACTGAAACCAAACAGACTACTTAGCCTCAAAGGAAAACTTTGCAATTACTGACAAAAAAGTTGTTTGAAATTGTGATGACTGGTGTCTTGTGAAAAACAGCAACATATTTTGTTTGGAAAACAATGAGTTGCAAAACTCAGCTTATACGTGCGTTGTTTATTTTGGTTGTTCACAAACAGTAACATTGCCTGACAGTTTTAAATTCCTTTGTCATTAACTGTGATGTCAAACTCTGAACTGATATGTCACAGATTGAAGATTAGACCAATCACATTGACAGATACCCTCTGATGTCACGGTTTAACTGCAAAACGAAGCTTTCAAAAAAACACGTAGCTATGAAAACGATAATAAAAAAAATCTACTTTTCCCAAAATCTACTTTTGAAAAAATCTCATCAAAATTTAATTTTCATTTTTATTTAATTACTTTGAAAATAAAAGATGTTTTAGTGATATATAATCCATTAAAAACATAAAAGAATAGATCAGCTTTCTTGGATAAGTCTTAATTACAACAAATTTAGACCATGATCAGAAGAGTAAGTACAAGAATATCAATTATATGAATGATTACAAATTGTAAGCCCTCTTTCATGTATTTCACAATTACATTTTATGGTAATTGACCAAAAAACGTTTGTAGGATATGCAATTTTACATTGTATATGTATAGGATCTTTTGGGTGACCTCTGCAACGATTTCTAATCTTTGAGAGGTCTTCTGTGCCTAAACTTCTGAAACTGTATAATGTATATGAGACATTAGCCTACTACAAAATATTTTGGAAAATAAAATTTATCGGAGTCTGGGTCTTAAAATCGAAATTTGTCTTTAATCCACTTATCCAGTGGCGTCCCTATGGGGGGCACGGGGGGCACGTGCCCCCCATATTGGACCTGTGCCCCCCAGGTGCCCCCCCCCCATATGAACTTTCCAACCTTGGCTAAAATATACAATTAGTATTGTGGGTGCCCCCCCAGAGAATTGCGCGCCCCCCCAGGTGCCCCCCGCTCGAGACCCCCTAGTTACGCCACTGCACTTATCAGGCTTATTCATCTGTATATTTGCCTATAAACTGATATTTTCATGACATAACTGTCACCCATTTTGAATTTGAATGCTAACTGCTGTTCTAACACTGGCTATTGTCTTAATTGCAATTCAAACACAGGTCATGCATTGTTTATTCTAAGAAATTGCAATTACTTAGACACACAGCATTCATATAAGGTTCAAGTAATACATTGTATCTCTACAGGCATGCCTAAACTAAGATTTATTTGCAAAATATTCGTTTCAGTCATTTTAGGAATAAGATACTACATTCATTAATATTTCAAAATTTGGGCATTTGCATTTGAGAATGTTTAGAAGTACTTATAATAAAATAATAACAATAAACTTAATATAGCGCTATTTCCAGTAAACTGCTCATTAGTGCTGCTCAAATTAAAATTAGCTCAGGGGTAGAATTGTTTCAACAAATGAGTTTTAAGGTTCTTTCTGAAGTTTTCCAAAGTGTATATTGTTCTCAATTTTTCAGGAAGACTGTTCCAGAGCTTTGGGGCTGTATATGAGAAAGCTCTGTCTTCAAACTTTTTTTTATTGCACATCTTGAGTGGCCCAGTCTAAATGATATTGAAACATAAAAAGGAAATATAATTTTCAAAGCATTTCATTAGTTGTAGTAATATTAACACATTAAAAAGGAAAGAAAATTTCCAAAACATGCGTCAGTCTATAGAATAGGCCAAATGGCCCATTTACACATAAAAAGGAAATAATATTTCCTAAACCAGCATAAATTCATAAAATATCAACACATAAAAAATGAATAATATTTCCAAAAAACCAGCATTAATTTATAGAATATTAACACATGGAAAAGGAAATGATATTTCCAAAACGAGCATAAATTTATAGAATATTAAAAAAAAAGAAAGAAAGAATTTTTCCGAAGCATGCATCAAAGCATTACCCCATATCATACCAACACTTGTAGCAGTCATGCCAATTATGCTTATTTAAGAACCTGGATAGGACAAAATTGTAGTATAAAAATAAGGATATGGTCTTATACCAATTTTTGTACTCTTGTGCAGGGTGGGCACCAAAATTTTCCTTTCCATGAACTTCCTTGTGCTAAAAAAGCATCTTACAACTACAGGAAAATTGTGAAAACAATACAGCATAATTAATATGTAAATGGCACTGCCATGAAATTCGCGCAGCACTTTAAAATGTTTTTGTAGGACTTTCATGTTTATTTAATATTCAATGTATGAAAGGAGTTATGTAACTGTTTCAGAAAATTAGAAAGACAGATACATGGAAAGACAGAAAAATGTAGAATAGCAAGATAAACTAGACAAAAAATATAATAGATAAATAGATAAATATATCGATAAATAGATAGATAAATAGATAGACAAATAGATAGATAGATATAATGACTGACAGATAGATAAATTGATAGATAGATATATATATATTAAATAAATGGTAAAAAGGCAGACAGCAATGAAAGCTGCCAAAGTCAAGTCTATGTTAGATTGTTGATATTACATAATAGTATAAATATATAGTAATACAAAAACAATAACATTGCATGTAGATTATCTGTTCACTGTTACATAATCATCAGTTTATAAGATTATGTAACTTTAATTTTGTTATGTTTTCTTGTTGTCTGATTGAAATTAAATGTTAATAATTTGATTTAGCTTGTCAATGCTAATAATTAACTATTCTATAAAAATTATTGGTACAGGATATATTACTAGAGAAAATTGAATTTTTAAGACACTTTTGAAGATGAATATGTTATGTTTTGTTAAATACGAAACTAAATCATTGATAAGAAGCTGGACCCACTTGACCTAATTCCAAACTGTGGACTGTTGATGTTGAGACCATCACTGCACAGATTTTTGAGTCTTCTCTTGCACTCAATTCGCTTCGCTCAACGGCCTTCGGCCGTTTCGCTGCGCGAATATTAAGGTATCAGCCATACCTGTGGAAGGTTAAAATGAGCTGTGACAAAAAGGAAGAGGTGGTAATATTTGCTTTGTGCACAAATGGACTAAAAAACTATCCCTGACATGGTCACTGGTCAGAGTGACCTCACGACCAGAATACAATATCATGAAGGCAATCAATGATGTGAAAGGAGTACGAGGGAAGTCTGGGAGTGTTTGGAATGAATTAAGAGAGGAATGGAGCATTCCTGGAGTCACTGGTGACAAAACTGACAAGGTACCTGCAACCTCCATGAGAGAGGTGGTTGCAGAGCTTCAGGTGGACCTCAAGACTGCCAGAGCGGCTATGCAAAAATATTTTGGCCTGAAATCATATGTCAGGACCCCAAAGACACCTTTCGGCTGATTCCATGAAGGCCAGAAGACAGAAATGGTAAAAAAAAATGATGGGCTACATTAGGAAGCATGGCTCAATATTCAATTTTTTTTCATACTATAAACGTTTTGTTGTGGATTCTGTTGTCAATAGGAGAAATGACAAACTCTACATAAAATAAGTAGAAGATGTCAATTGGACATTCAGGGCAAAGTATCCAGCTCAGGCAATAGTTTTGGGAGTCATGGCTGGCTGTGAATTACCCCAATGGCAACTATAGGCAGACTCAAGATGGTTGCCCATGCCATATGGCCAAGAAAGTTCAGGATTTCCACTTAAAGAAATTTCGGAGACTTCTGGGTGGCCAACTTCTGGCCCTCCTCCAGCTCAGACCTTAATCCCCTGGACTTTTCCGTGTAGGGCATCTTAGAATAGTTGGTCAACAAGACCTGTCACCACGATGTTGCTGTCCTCCTTACTGTCTTCATGGCTCATGGGCTCAAAATATGAAGGCACTTTTTTTCAAAGCACCACCAAGTTTAGACCGTCATATTGAATTTTTGATTGGAGATAATACAAGTCAAACTTCATAAAACCCTTTTATTTTTCTTGTTTCAAAGGCCTGCGAATATGAATTTGTTATGAAAAGCCTTTCATTTCGACTGCAGTTTCGAAATATTCCAAATTTTGAAAAATTTGCTTCCTCAGCCTGTATAATGGTAATTGTTCATTTTGAGTGTCTTCAAAAAATTTATTTCTAAATCAAACAGCACTCTTTTAAGAATTACTACCCACGAGAAATTTTTCATTTCGAGACTGCCAAGAAAGGATTTATCTAAATCTGTTCATCAATTTTTAAAAAATTTTTGACCCTGCAATAAGAAAAGTACAAGTTTTGCTGTAAGTAAGTAAGTAAGTAAGTAAAAATTTATTTATAAGTCGGATTGGAGAAATACAACAATAAACAAAAGCACAAGTGCTTGTAACCGACACGAACATAGTAATAAATGAGATGATATTTACAATTGAACAGTAAAATGAGAGATGATAAAAATAAGTGATAACAAAGAGATTAAAAACCATTCAAAGTACATAAAAAGCAGTTTCCACAGGAACATTTAAAATCATAAAGCTTGATTAAACATCTAAAATCATTATAATCTTTGTCTTTAAAATCCCTAGGTAATTCATTCCATAGCTAAGCACCTTGATACCTTACTGAGAAAAATCCATAAGTCATTGTGTTGAAAGTTCTTATGTCCAATCTTACAACATCACGATGAGCATAGTTACTCAGCTTTTTGTAGAAGAAACTTGGTATTATGGGAGGCATCAAACCATTAATTATTTTATGAACTGACAGTAATATCTCACGTTGCCTATGTACATATAATGAACAATTTCTTGCTTTTGTCAACAGATCCAAGTAAGTGGAATCAAAGTCACAATATACAAATTGTAGAACACGTTTTAGCATCTTTTCTAAATTCCTAGCTTCAGTTTTCTTACACCATGATAAACAACACTACAATAGTTGAAATTGGCCATAATAAATGCATCAAGAATCTTAATGTCTCCTTCAATAGCAGGATTCTTCTTAAAAGCAAATTGTTGACACCAGCAATTAAATTAGATTATTGCAGGAAGGCATAAGAATGCAGTTTTATTATAAATTTTTAGGTGAGTCATTCCTAGCATGATTTATTGGAAGGACGTGAAATTTTCGAGACAAAAATTAGAGACGGAGATCTTACAGACCCTTTTCTTGCTCTTGACAATAACAAGGTTTAAAACACAGCAACACACACTTTAACACTTTTTGTTGAAAATACCATTGGTTTTATTGACTCAATATCAACAGACATACAAATCCAAACAAAGAAGCAAAAATGATAAAGGATGCGCGTCCGAGTTGATGTATTACTTAAAGTCATTGGCAAACAGTACAATATTTCTTTAAAAAGAAAAAAAATTGAAGATTGGGCTCCTTCTGGTCCTTCCACAATGACTGCGAATTGGAAATAGTATAGAGGCTGAATAGGTAGGGAATCTTTGTAAAATAGGGAACTTTCAGAAGCACACTACAAAATCATCTATATCATCATAGATGCTTATCAATGTATACCCTGCATGCCTATACGTTTGTTAGAGTTGCTACTTTCGCGGAAAACTTTTCTGTCTATATACGACAAATCACTGATGTTTTACATTATAAATGTTCAGTAAAAAAGAGTTGTCAAGTTACAAATCACAATATTCCTTCCTGCCCTTGTGTTTCCACTCAAACCACCAGAGGGCATGGTTTGTGTGTTCAGTGACGTAGCAGATGTTCGAATTTTGCTTGAAGTGTAAATTGCTTGGTTTGTCAAAGGGAAGTTTGATTCTTGTCTGAGGGGCTCCTCCATTTGGTCCGAACACTTCCAGATAACCTTCTCCCCAATTTGCCACCAGAAGATTTCCACATTCATCCAAATCCATCCCATCTGGACCACCCATGGCATTGGGACTTGCTGAATAAATGAAAATTCACAATATGTCATTATATGTTTGTTCAAGCAAAACAATTCAGGCTGGTTGTAAATTTTGGGCAGAAATTGGCCTATCTATATGTGTGCTCATTGGCAACAATACACACCAATACTGACACCTTGAAAGCAATACAACACAATCATCCTTAATTTATCTAAAATAGAAATTGGCTAAAGAGCAGTGCCGAGGTGCCTTATTATGTCATACATTTATGTAACATTTCTCTTGTCTCTGTGTGGAAATAGTTTATCTCATTATTATTAACCAACCTGGCAATTTTCCCCACAGCCTCTTGTTGGTAACTTGGCCAGGCCCAGTGATATCAAAAGCCCACAAAGAATGTGTCTTAGTTTCTGCTACAATCAGCAAGTTGGGTTTTCCATCCTTGTTTTTCACTGCCAAGCCATTTGAGAACAAAAATCCTGTGGCAACTTTGATAACTTTTCCTGTAGTTGTCAAGCAGTAGACAGATCCAAATGCTTCCTAAAAGAATGCAGAAATGAGTAGAATAAAATTTTTTGTGGTCCGTATTTATCATTATGCAAATAGTTCATTATTTGACATTTATTATTAGGTCTATAATCAGTCTATGTGCAAGGTGGCCATGCTTTGTGTATCTGTATTATTTGCTGTATTTTGAAATGCCTGGAAGGTGCAGTCAACTCAAAGATTAGTGATTTCAAAAGTACTGCAAATTAACTTCATTATGCTGGGGCTGAAGTTAAAACAAAATTGATTGTCCCAATGTGATGATTTATAACTAACATAATTCTATGACCATCTTTCTCATTTAAAAAGACATGCATCATGAATAACTCTTTATTGTGAATTGTTTACCTGGTCTGACATTCTGAATGGTGCTGGTGCGATGTCTCCGGCTGGTCCTGTCACCCACAGGTTGCCTTCGTAGTCAAACATACAATCATTGCAGCCCTGCATCGTCTCTCCCTTGTCATCTACTTTGGCTATCTGCAATTTTCAATAACAATTATCAATTTAAAAAATGAATGTAAAATGCATAACAATGATGTAACAATTATTTTGTAGCTTGTTATACTGTTAATCCTGATTTGTAGTCATGCAACAACCGGCAGCATTTCCATAACATACACAACAAGAGCCAGTATTGCTTTCAGATAGCAAAACTCGCTTCACTTAAAATTTTAAGAGATTGTATAACGATACAGACCTGTTTGATATTTCCATCCAGAGTGACTTTCAAGATGCCCAGCCTCATGTCTGCCACCCACAAGTTGTTCTCCTGGTCACTCTGCAGTCCTGCTGGCATCCCCCCATTGCCATCCACCTCAAGTGCAGTCAGCTGTGTCTTCTATCAATCAAAAATGATCAGTAATGACATTTTTATAACCTGCAACTTTTGTTATTTTGTATAATAAGGCATGAAAAAGAGCATGCATAGAGCACAATAAAGCACAACTGAAAGAAAAATACAGTACTGTTAAAAAGATATGAATATCGGAATAACCAGGGCTGACAAAAGTCAAAAGTATAAGGACATGTTGATGATAACGTCTGCCATTTTTCACCTTAGCAAAATAAGCATTCTTTAAGCAATTTTAAAGACATCCTAATCACATTGCACTTTCCTTTACACACAATGACATTTGTAGGCATATTCGTATTGAACTGCAGCTGTGTGTATTTTTTAAAATCCAGATGATTTATACTGTTCAAACAATTTAAGAGAATATGATACAGTGTATATTGTATGCATAGGCGTACCGGAGGGGAGCAGGAAGGGGGGGCGGTCGCCCCCCAAAATTCTGGGAAACAGTGAGTTTCGGGCAAAGAGGCTAAAAAATTCGGGCAGATTTTTTAATGAAAACTGTTGAAAATTAATGATTTGCAGGAAATTTCATTCGAAATGATATGAAATGTAAATCTTTAAATTCGGGCAAATGTCGCTCGCCCCCCCTAAAAGTCACGCGTAAAGTACGCCTATCATTGTATGTGTCAGTTATTGCAGTTTCGACAAAATATTTTCCATCAGATGTCAAAGATATAGGACAGAGTCACTTCTAAGTTGATCTACAAACCAAACCCTAACATTGGTCTTCTTTTCACGTCTAATGCATTGATGTATCATTTGTGCCAGTTCCTTGCATGTTAATCTTATTTTCCTTGTTATGAATTTTAATCAAACTGTATATATACCTTGTGACATGTGTACAATGTACATTTATCTCATCATAGAATGTTTGAAAATTCTGTTTGAGTAAATTTCAAACTTACTGTTTTCTTCTTTAAATCAACCTGGAAGATGGCTCCTGGGCCACCTGGAGCCGCCCCTGGAGTTGCACAGCGAAATGCACCCTCCTTGGTGAAGACCTCTGGAGCCACACAGAAGAATCTGCAATCTCTCGTGAAGACAGGACCTTCGCTGCCATTGATGCCTTCCACAACTTTGTGGAAAGTTGGTTCGATCACTTCTGCCATCTTGCCTGGTTGCAAAGGGTAAAACTGTCAAGTGGAATAGCTTCGTGTTTTTATAGCCAATGTTTGGGTCAATATTGAGGACAAGCGAATATTTAAGAGAACTGAGTACTGGTATGTAGTTTTTTATTTACATTAAGAAAACACACACATTATCATCAATTCATCATGATAATGCTGAATTGCAAGGTCAAGTCACTATGGCTTCGCAAATTTGCGGTTGATAATGTGATATGAAAATAATTAGAAAATCAACAGAACTTTTTGTATGAACTGACTCAGCCAAATCAGCAATCTCTGCTTGAAATTTGAAAACAAATACAACTGCACAATGTCATGTAAACGATGGCTTTTCTGAATGAGACGGTTTTGTTGTCACCAATTACTCAATTGTTCTAATTGGCATATTTTATATTGGCTTACATGGCCTAAATGGTGACCTCAGAATGCAATAAATTATCACCTGTCAAAACTAATTAACCAGTCAACTCAAATGATTTCTCAAAACTTTTATAAAGAGAAGGTTACATAAAAATCAACCAAAAAAGATTACATAAATCGATTGATGGCACCCAGCCTTTCTGGAGGCTTATCTATCACTTTGTCAATTAATGTTTATCTATAATTATGTTCACCTGGGGGCAAGGTGTCATTATTGATAATTTGGTATCATCTTTGTTGCAATCATTTATTTGTCACTACCATAGACATACCTAGAACGGACATGAGGCTCTGGCAGATGAAGAAACCAAATCCACCATCTTGGAACTGCCCTGTACCCTGACACAGTGGACTTTTTTGGATTTAATTATAAGAGCATGTTGTTAACAGTTTCAAGTTTTCTTTGGCTCCCATTTGTTGTAATCTTTTTGTGTGGAATAGCAATTTTTTTTAATCCTGTGTGTTTTTTTTTTACCACAGTAGTGTGAGTGACCACAATGTGTAAATTGGCAACCTCCAATTCTAAGATTTGCTGGAGCTTGTTTTCGGATGAATGCATAGTATTGCATACTAATCCCCTTAACTGCAAACATGAACACCAAAAGAGCCCCTTAATCACGTTAATACAAAAACATTGTCATTATGGTGCAACCCTTTGAGGACATTATCTCAACCTTCTCAGAGAATCAGAGAAGCTCAAAGAATTGGGTCAGGTCAGTCTGAGGTTATGCTGGGCTCCTGGAAAACTCAGTCCAAGTGAGGATTGAGCAACCTTGTTTTATTTTACTGAAAAAGATATATATCGGCTACGACCTATGATACAATATAACAGATAATTTCTTCAGGAAATTTGTATAACATTGTGACAGTGGAGACTTGCTCAAGGCAGACGCCGCTAATTGCTAGCCACCAGATATGAAGATAATTTGATGAAATTTTGCATTTATACTGAAATTTAAACACTGTCTCCACTGTAACTATGTGTATCTACTAGAAATGCCCATTGTTGCAAAATAGAGTATTTAAAAACTGGTGTGTAGTTATAGCTACCAAATTCTCTTTAAGTGAGGCAGTGTAGTTGCCATGGTGATGCAATGCAAGCGGGGAAAAGATTTTGGAAAAAAGTGTGATGAAAAAATGTAAAAAAAAAAATGTGAAAAAATAATTTCTTAAATGGCTCAAGTCCAATATCCGGTTAAAAAGTTCCTGTGAGAGTCTTTACTCTTTAAAATCATTGCGACACAACAGTTGTCATGGTATCACATGGGGGCTGCCGCCATACACCCCTGCTCATTGGCTGAAACATTTGTTATGATGACGTCACAACCAAAAAACGAGGTATATTTTTATCCAAATATGACATATCCACGCATGAGCTAGCGCGCACGTACACGCTTTTGGGACTCGTGGATGTGCAAGATTTGACACATACACGCGCGTGGATGTGCTACAACGCGCACGTGCGAAGGTTCTGGATTGCTGTACATGCTTTCCACCGTATGAGTGTACATGCTTTCCAGCGCATGAGTGGACATGCTTTCCAGCACACCAGTGGACATGCTTTCCAGCACACCAGTGGATATGCTTTCCAGCGCATATGGGTAGTTTACAGGGGCGGATCCAGGAATTTTTGAAAGGGGGGGGGTGCAGCAATACTTATAACATTGGAGTCTCTAAAAATGCTATGCAGTGGGGTCAGGGACTGATTCAGATTTTTCTGATTTCTTTAAGGGGGAAATTCTGACCAACCTGGAGCCTGTATTTTCTATATATTTTTCTATATAATAATCTTCTTTCTATATATTTTTATATATATATATATAATATTCCAGTGGTGTGTTTAGGGAAGGGGGCCCTTGATGGGCCATGCCCCCCCCCCTCAGGCCAATAATTAACGAAGAGATAGGAAAAGCTGTCGAGCGCCCCGTATTCACCCCATTTAATGGACCCCCCTCAGGCCATTTCTAGATACGCCACTGGTGGAGGGGCTCCTGTGTTCTGATAAATAAACTGCGCTGGATGGCATGTCCAAGCTTGCGCTGGATGGCATGTCCAAGCCTGCGCTGGATGGCACATCCAAGCTTGCGCTGGATGGCATGTCCACGATCGCATATACACGCATCCGCGTGAATGCAGGTCCACGAATGCGCTGGATGGCATGTCCACAGGTGATCGTGAACACATATACACGCGTGACTCTGCGCGCAATTACACATACACGCGCGTGTATGTGCGCTCATTATCACGTGTGGATGTGCCATATTGGGATAAAAATATATATGCAAAAAACACACTTATTGTTACACCCTGGAACTATTTGGTCCTTATATTGGACTTGAACCAAAGTGTTGACCCTGTGCAAAGTTGGTTGTCATGGTTAAAACAGACACCTCATAGCTGTGACTGAAAAAAGTATGCCGATTTCCTCTTTTTTATATCCCATTAAAAAAAAAAGAAATGTGAAAAAAAAAAAAAAATTTTTAATTTTGAAAAAAAAATTGAAAAAAATTTCAATTTTTTTTATTTTTTGAAATTGGAAAAAAAAAGTTGCCTACTTTTTGCAGGACATCAATATTAGTACACTGTGCGAATTTGGCTGGCGTGGGTCGCCAAGACACCTCGTAAGAGGGACCGAAGCATCCAAAATAGTGCCTCTGTATCGATAGATAATTCTAACTCCTATAACGAAAAATTAAACACATGAAAAGTTTTCTAGATACATAATTCTAAAAAGAAGATAGCCTACATAAATTTAAGTACTGTATAAAATGTAATTTTTAAAACTTCAAGCATTAACTTTAGATGATTTATATTGTTAATTTACAATGACATGTATACATTTTTCAAAATCAGTCATAATATTTATGTACAAAATAATTTATGAAGATACTAGCTTAGGGGAGAGTCGGCATAGTGAGACAACGTTGGTAGTGTCTAACTGGTACCTGTTTACATAACAACCCTCTTATTTGTATAGTAAAACAGGTTAGTAAGTGACATACTGTCCTATATCCTGAATGCTTGCACGGTGAGTGGAATTTCAAAATTATGGAGGCCACATTTTGATGGCCTCGGCCTCGGTCTTGGGTGACCAATCCTTTGCCTTGTATACACAAGAGTGTCTGACATGAATAACTGGACAAGCAGAATGGGACAACATTTTTTGACAGAATCTCCAAACATGCATCCATACCTCAAAAGTTATTCCAAATATCTTTAATATTTTTGTAACACAAATATACCACTGCCTGACAAATTGGAACCAAACAGCTCAGAGTATGTAATACTATCCATCTAGAAAGTGTAATTTTTATAGCATTAATAAGAAAGTATTAATGAGACAAGCAGCCTCGAAATCTAAGAAAAAACTGGCCAAATGTTTTCCAGTCATGCCAAAAAAGATCAATGTAATTTTTATTTGCCAGCAGTCTCGAAATAAATTTCTGGCAGATGGACTTACTCAGTCTACAATGTTTGATGCTTGTCTGTCACAATTTTCCTTAAAAAATTATTTTTTTCCTGGCGAGACCAATTCCATGCCCCCAATCCCATATTTAAAAAAGTAATAATTGACCTAAACTGTTTTCAAAGCAGTCTTTTATTTGAGTCATAGAGTGACATCTTTAATTGCACTGCTTTTGTGGTACGAGATGGGATGGCTAAAAGTCGATAAAGTACCACGCTAGAATAATTTGGCAGTAAAATTTATGTTCAGCTGGCCTCGGTCTCTGTCTCAACAGCTGACAGATATCCTGGCCTCGACTTCAACACTGTCTGCTTAGAATAAACAAATAGGACATTTGTGTATGATTATTTACGGAATCAATCAAGATCGTTTCCAGCATGCAGGATGATGAGAAAAGACTGTCAAGACATGTAAGTGCTGTCCAATACATTTTTAGAACTCTCCCATACATTTTTAGAACTCTCCCTGTGCAATAAAAGCGTTCTTAACATGATAATGCCTTGGTAGTAAATCTTGAACAGTCCATTGGTCAATCCTTTCTGCATGGCCACACTTTGCGTAACTTGAACATGTCCTCTTTCACCTCACGGAGCCACACTGCAAAAAATTCCCGTTAAATTTTACAGTTAAATTAACTGGCAACTTTGTTCCAGGTCTAAGAACTGTAAAAGTACTAATAAACCTGAACAGGACAATGAACCGTAAAATGCAGATTGGTACATTGAACTGTAATTTTGCAGATTCAACAAAGTGATATTACGGTATAATGTACATATATAAAAC
Source organism: Platynereis dumerilii (assembly GCA_026936325.1). NCBI lineage: Eukaryota > Metazoa > Annelida > Polychaeta > Phyllodocida > Nereididae > Platynereis > Platynereis dumerilii. Next base: position 177,787,804 of record JAPTHN010000001.1, on the reverse strand, counting down.
AGTTTATTTTAAGTATATTTTACAGTTATATCAACTGTCAATCATAGAATGTAAAGAATGCAAGGAGCTGTATAATTTACTGTAAAAATACGGATAGTATGTGTTATTCTTACTTATTGGACAAGTGTGAAACAACAGATTAAGCATGTGATTTAACTGTCGCATAGCTGTAGGGATGTACCGAAGCTGGAATCAGCTGAGTGAGTGACAGAGCCACTAACTCCTGGCTCGGCCTTGCTCATCTCTTGCTTGACAGCAGGAAAGAAAATCCATCAATTATACCCAGCAATTAATTTGCACAAGTTTGCTCACAATCCATAAAATTGATGGATATTTTCTAAGAGAACCTGGTGTTAAGTTTATTGAAGTATGTTGTATTGATGCAGACAGCGCCTGGGTTATTTTGGTTTTAATAGTGTCATTCTTTAGATCACATCATAAGACTCACACAAATGTCAATGTCATATATAAATATAACAACTTTTGCATAATGACAGCATCTTTTAGATCATATGAATGAGGACGTTCTCTTACCTTCAGATAAGTTATAAATTAAGTTTGATTAACAGCTGCGTAAAGCATATGATATAGATGGCACCACATGTTCCGTGGTTGAAGTCCATGCAATCTCTTGTTTATAGTTCCTAATCTGACCAGGTGTATTGATGTTTGGCAAATTCAAATGTTTTGTCTGCATATTACAAGGTGCCAGTAAATTAAAGGTTGAAGTAATTGTTCATTAACATGAACTGAATGTTAAATGACATGTTGCAGTAATTCTATCTTGGAGCCATTTTGTAACTGACAAAGAACTGTAAATTCACAGACAAAGTCTGTTTTAAAAAAATACTGATAAAATAACAATAAATTTACGGTTCTTTTAGCCAGAAAAACACGGTCATTTCTAACAGTGCAACACTGTCTGTTCATAGCTCTGTACATTGGGCCTTTGTAGTAGTATGTAGTACTACGTAGTGGTTGTAGTGATTCTTATGTCTCATCCAACGACGTCCAAAAATTCTACCCTGCAAATTCTGCACCTTTATGGCAGCAACCGCTGCGCACTCACTGTACTTTAATGTGCTTTGAAGTTCAAACTAATGGAGCACGATTACTCCATTAGGCATATCATTGAAATGTATTTGTCATTTAACTGAGAAAGACTCCCCCGAGAAGCTAAACCTGAGATACATTTACATGTACGTATAGCTGTAACCGTAATTCAGTGACTCACGACTTCAGAAGCACAGTTTCGAAAAGCTGCTGCCCCATAAAACTGTGTGTGGTATACTAGATGTGACATCCAGAAGGGAAGAGCTGTGCCAAATTGCTATCCCAGGCCAATTTGGTGCCTTGTCCCAACAAGGCAACTTCTTATGGGAAATTGAAGTAATTACACACAACAGAAAAAGTCTTTTTGGAATTAAGGAGTTAAAAGTTTTACACTGAAAGTTTTACGACCTTGAGTTGAGGTGCAATTAAAAAATTAAATCCTTTGCAGATATAAGATGTCTTGTACTGTGTAGTCTAAATGTTGTTTTGTCCAACAATGTAAAATCCTGGCAAGCAAAAGAAGTTCAAATTTTGATGAAAATGGCGTTCACTTTCTTTAGACTGGATTACAAACAGGGCCTCATTTCTATTGCTGAAAACGCCATGGTCAGCAAATAATTTTGTGAAAGTAGTGGACAATACAAAACTAGCACACTCATTAGAAAGGAAAGGTCTTATCATTCACAAGCTAATTTGTTCTGCCTTATGCCCAGTTCTCACGGCACGTTACGGAGAACTTTTTTGCCACTGAGGGGTAGCTTGAGTTGAATTCTAGGAAAAAAATGACTATCCCGGCGACATACAATGTTTATAAAACCATTACATAATTAATTAAAAGCATATCACGGCGGGGTTCTTTTTGTTCACTGCGGGGAAGAAAAGTTGTACGCCGTCCCCAAAAGTTTGCCGGGGGAAAGGAATTTCCTCCTCCTGAGGGATACTTTTATATCGCCCCGAGATATAAAAAGTACCCCTCAGGGAACCTATAACTGCCCCTCAGTGAACCTATTTCACCGCGGCGGGATGTCAAAAACTGCCGGCGAGGCTTCAAATGTCCCCCCAGGGGCAGGAAAGGTCCCCGAGGGGGCAAGAAAGATCCCCGCGGGGGCAGGAGAGGTCCCCTCAGGTGCAGGGGATGTCCTAATATCCCGCCGGAGATGTTTTTGAGGCGTTCTCACTGAAAAAATCCACGCCGGACATCTAAAAATCAAGAAAATTTTGGGCTCTGTTCCGCCGTCATGAAAAAAAAGTTTGTACCTGTTGAATCTTTTTTGACATCCACGGCGCAGTTTTTCCATTTCTAGGAACCGCTGAGGGGAACATAAACTTCCCCTGGGGGGATGTGAAAAGTCGACGGCGGATCACCAAATTCATCCAAATTACCAGGAAATACTTTGACGCCGATTTAAATAGTTCTCCGGGAGCCGCCGTGAGAATGTAGCATTATTTAGCAATACCTATTCAATTCAGAACTGACCATTCATGAATATAGTAATAGTAAAATGAAATCGACATAATAATGGAGTCCAACCGACTTAGTCTACAATAGTTTTGAATATGTTTTTTACTATTAATTTTTAGTGTGACATTCGTACAATGTAGTTTTCAGTGAAAAAGAATAGAAATAAAATCAACTCACGCCAATTTACATGATATTATCAATATAGTCAATACATACACAGCTTCAATTAAACTTTAGAAATTAAATTTACTTCAAAACTAAACGAGCCAAACCAGTGACTTTCTTTATAACACTGACAGGGCACGGAAGAAGCGTCTGCATGTAGCTCAGAGGCAGGAAGCATTTGTCAGTCTGGAATCAGTTGGTCGAATCAATCTCTGGGGTGTCCTCGCCCTGAGAAGGACACAGCCCTTGATCTCTGGGGATCATGGTGGCCAATGAAGATCAGGAGCTGCTCAAAAGTAAACCAACAAGATTAATTTATTCGCTAAGGGTGACAGCTTATCAGTTGGGACACCTCTAGAGGACAGCGCAAGCCAGCACTCCGTAGTGACAATAGCTGCCACTTGTGGCACTAAAGTGTGACTAAGTCTTGGTGGAAATCCAAGTCCTGTAACCGTCAGAATTGACAGTGACACTGAAGAGTACAGACCAGCCTGAAAGACTTTAATACTGACTTCCATTATTTACTACAACAGATCCAGCTGAAGCTGTGAACAAGATTAGCAATATTACATAATTTGATTGCTAACAACAACAATCTTCTCTTTTTACAAAATGTATTTGATGCCTCATTGGTATTAATCAAAACTAGAATCATTTCACACAATAAATGTAAAATTTGGGCAACAGACGAACTGCATGTTGGTCAGGAACGATCTAGTATTGGAATAAACTTGTGTGTTTAGTGTGATCACAATAACATATAATGTGTATGATGACTTGATTAACCGAGATCCTGCTTAACTAGACAAATGAGCCAATTTTTATTGACATAAGTATCATTATCTATACATTGTATAATTTCTCCTTTCCTCAGAAGCAACAAACGCCAATTTACAGATCCTGCCCTGTACATTAAAAGCTTTATTAACATGACAATGCCTTGGCAGTAAATCTTGCACAGACCATTGGTCAGTCCTTTCCGCAAGGACACACTTTGCATAATTTGGTCATGTACACTTTCACCTCACAGAGCCACTGTCTGTTCAGAGCTCTGTCCACTGGGTCATTGTGGTACTTAGTATTGTGACTGCAACATTCTTATGGTATATCAAACGGCATCAAACAATTGATTTAATGTACGTTTTAAGACAACAAATTGAGATTCTATAACATCATTGGTTTCCCTGGTAAAACAAAAGCTATAGCATAATTTGGACATTACACTTAAATAAGACTGTATAATTGATTTATTGATTGATTGATAATTTATTTTACTTTAGAACAATTACATTTTTTCAAAGCACATTAAATACAATTATGGTGTTAGTGTTCTAAAGCTGGACATCCCTAAAGCCGTGGCTGAGAGCGGGATTACCAGAAAGTTGAGCAGATATACATCAAAACATGAATTTACAACTTAATTATAGCCTAAAGATAATATAATTATTACTAATCTTTACTTATACACTCGCAGAAATAACAACAACTCGGTCAAGGTCAGCTCTTATTAGTTTAAATTCTTACTACTTAATCTCTTAAGTTTGCACAGTAAGCGGTTACAGTTCACATCTGTAATTGTCCATTGTCTCAAAATCTCAAGATGTACAATATGAAGATGTTAGTTATTCCCGTAAAACAACCTTTCTGTGCAAGAGTCCACTAGTAAGTGCAAGGTATAAATTCTTCAAACTAAATGTTTACTAGAATAGGAAACTGAGGCAAATCGGAAAACAACGACACACAGAATAAGTACAGTTTGGTTCACGCTCAATCGAACAACAATTTGATAAATTTCAATATGACGGTAAACTAATAATGAGTAAACTCATTATTAGTTAATGTTGTTGTTACAGATGTAGCAAACAGCCTTATTACACACTCTATTCAGTGGTTGAAGAAAAGGTCTTTTACATTTTTACCAAAATGTTTTTCTGGCATAATTACTTCATGTGTAATCCTACTGTATTCCTACAGATATTTCACATTTTCATGAATGAACTCACTGTTGCGAAATGAAATGTCCACATTCTCACGGTTGATTGGGCGACAAAATGACCTACACATCATCTTCTGACCTGCACCAACAACTTGAAGTGCCTCTTCATCTCCATGATGAGTTATGACTTGCAAGCATTGTGCGATGTGTGCTGCTAATATAAATGAATACATTAATAAAGAACATTGCTGCAGAAAAGGTCAACTTGGACACTCTTGATCTACATCAATCATAAAAATTCTCATCAGACCTGCAAGTGACCTTTCAGGAACGACAAGCCTATGGTTTGTGTCATTAGATTTTGTTCTGAATGGATCATGTTGACTTTGTGGAAAAGAAGGACCTTCTCGGTGATGCAGCAATGCTATGTATGAGCCTTTTCATTAAATTTTAAAGGAAACAACCCACACAAGCAGTGAATGTTAATATAATTGTTTGAGGATTGATTAAGAATTCACAGACATATCCCAAAGCTGCATGAATGACATTTCACCATTCTCCATTCTCCATCTATAACCTCATTCGTGATAAATTTTAGCCCCTTTCCGCAGATACGAAAGGCGTAATACATGAAAGTAAAAGAACCTAAGCTAATCGAGGTGTGCCATAGATCAACTAGGTGTATCTAACCAGACAAAGCAAATTAGTATTTGAATAGCCAACTGTCAATGCTTTGTCTTAGTACCAACTGACGTCTTGCGGCCAGGGGCGGACTGGCCCCACAGTGGGCCCCTGGGCAAACTTATGGCGGGTCCCTATTATTGCAATAGTGGCAATTTCAAGTTTACATTCCAATTTTATTAATACCTTCATCAAAATCCAATACATTAGTAGAACATAGGCATAATCTCAGGGCCCCTGCAGGGCCCTCCTGGACCATATCCGACACTGAGAGAGGGGCCCCACAGAGGTACTTCTATGAGGGGCCCCTTACTTCATTGTTCATCATGCTTGTCAAGTCTCAATTGAAGGTTTTTTGGGCCCAGAATTCGATTTTTACCTCTTTTACATCTTTTTTGATAATTTAGATTTTTTGTAGGTTACAGGTGGGCCCCCGTGAGGTGGTGGGCCCCAGGGCACTGCCCTCTGGCCCATAGGGCCAGTCCGCCCCTGCTTGCGGCACAGCAATTGTATCTGTAGGAAAGCCAGACAATCGTTCAGTGAGACTGAGAGCCGATCTATATAGAGAAGGAGCAGGTCAAGGCACAAAGCATCAAAGGTGCCTTGCCCAAGAAAAGCGTCTATTCATCAGATGGACCAAAGTACCTCTCTCAAACACACACTAAAAAAATCTTGCAGCAAGTCATTTGGAGTATCCATGTAGTGTTTTAAGGAGCTTAACATTTTTGTTAAGAAAATAAGAATTGCGGAAAAATATGTTTTTGGAAGTAACTGAACCTCTATGCTAGTTTACAACTAACAGCACTTTTTAGGGGTAAATACAAACTCTTAGATCTTCTGAATTACAACTCCGACTCCTGACTCCGCTTATCGGCATTATTGCACACAAATATTACACGGTAAACGTAACAGAAAAAATTAATTTTACAAAATGTTCATAGGATTCTGTGCCAGAATACTTGTGTGGGAAGTTTGTGTAACATTTGGGACACCTTTCACATTTATGTAAGTTTTGTTGGTAATCACATTAATTATATTTAGGAGTCAGGAGTCACCAATTTAGTTTTTTCGACTTCAACTCTGACCCCAACTCCATCTGAAAATCAAAGTTAGACTCCTACTCCACCCAAAAACTTCAACTCTCTGACTCCTACTCCTGACTGTGACCCCGACGCCCTGGTCACTAGGACCTGCAGAACAATTTCTGGTGCTATTCCAGCTTTTTGTTCTGAAACACCAATATGGGAGGATTACAAAAAAGATTGAATTAAAGATTCCAACCTATATACCACTAGATTCCGCTTAGGTAAAAGTGGAAAAACGTCTCTTATGAATGTTGTAGATCGGATGTCTCCAAGCACGTTAATCATATCCATATCACAATGCATGTACAAGTCATCTTATTCTGGCTCCATAACTTCACTATGTTTTGAAAATACCCATAAAAATTTAATGGTATTTTTTACTCTCTTTCATTGTACGCGTTTCTTCGCATGATGATATTAATTGTGTATTGTATTGAACTAATCTCGAAATGCTTTGAGATACTTGATCCTTTTCAAGATGTTAAACTTAAATTTTAATAGGCTAAGAAAAATATGTTGACGTAGACAAAAAGTACCTTGTGAACACAAATAATACTAAAAAATAAAACACTGTGACTTCAGCCTTGTATATGCTAGCAGTTTGGTACATGGTTAACCACCAGAAGTGATTCTTTTCAGCATTGATGGAGAAGATTAAACCTCAGAGGTCACTCTGACAGTGTGGCAATACTCTGAAGAATTGCTTGTCAAGTTGCTGCGGTCTCCGGATTTGCTAAACGTTGACTCCAATGGTGCAGTCAATCCACGAGAGTGGTCATGCAATTCATGAAGGCTTCTTCTTCTTCTTCTTCTTCTCTGTTGTCCTGAAAGCAAACCAAATTTAGACAATTTAGTGAGCTATTTATAAAGTGACCAATGACAGCTCTTGACACAGCTAATGGTTTCCTCTTTTGTGACTGGGTTACTGGGTTGATATGCAGTAATTTGACTGCAATTGTTGCCATCATTATTTAGAAAAATTATTTTTGAAAATGTCAATATTGAGGAAAAATGCTTTGCATGCAAAATGTTCCTTTTGAAGAATGGACTGAATGATAATTGAGGAGTTCAAAATTGATGACATCCAATGCTGATAAACTTTTATTAGAAAACTATTCAGACGAGTTTTCCACTGATAAAGTGGTCTTGACAATTTTGTTGCTAGTTGTAAGACTGATTTGAAGACCTTCAGGGATTTACGGGGTATGGTTGGCTTAGTGGTAGTATACTGGGCAGCCAATTGTTGGGTCTTGGGTTCAAATCCGGCTCTTGCCGAGTCACCTGGGTCTTTGCTGGACGGCTGTTTCATTCACTCTTCGCCTCATTGCCGTGTCCTCCTCCTGTCCTAATTAGCCTACCTAGTGCAAAAATACAAGAGGTAAAGACTCAATCATCAATCCATACAGACATTTCCAACAGAGCTCTTAGGAAAAAGTAAAGCTATGCCTTTTTTTATAATTCTGCCCTATTGTTACTGTCCGTCTCTGGAATCTGGTGGACAAATTTTGAGACAAAATACTGCACCAATTTCATTCAAACTTTGCACACAGGGTTAATTTTTCCTATTATTGTGTTGATCAACTTTACAGGAACATACACATTGTTTAAATACCATTTTAGAGACCTAGGAAAAGCATCCTAGAAAAACTGGAAAGAGGGAATCCCATGATGTAATTGTGGGGCTTCCCAATCCCAAATCTATTTATAGCTCACTGAGAATTTGTCAAAACAACAAGAGGTCAGCAATTAGGCAAAACATCTCTGCATGCTTCATGAATGTGTTGCTGCCTTTTTATGCCCTGTTATGTGTAGCAACATAACAGTCAAACAAGATAACCAGGACTTCAGATCAGTAGTAAGATGATGTGCAGAATACCCTTTAAATTGCCTTGCGCAGTGCGCACGTTATTTTTGATTGCTGTGGGGACCTTGTGATGTACTCAATGTAATTTATTTAGGTTCATGTTGAAGTGCAGTAGTTGAATATTTCTGAATATGGCACTGGATATGTGATGATATTTGAGTAAGGTCCTTTATCCAGCACAGAACCAATTCCAAGGGGATGAGGATGAGAAAAAAAGGTTATTCACACTGATGAGTCACCATTCGGAACACCAGAGCGGAAGGTTATTTGTATTTTAACAAAAGTAACTGCTGCCGGAAGGATTCCCACTAAGAACTATTAAAAAGGTATTATATGTATTGCAGTTGTAAAAACTGACTAAATCACCACTTCAATGGAAGTTCATCTGAAAAGCTGATGTCGTCTTAAATTGAGAGAGGTATATTGGCTGTGACAGGTCAGGTTTCAGAACTCTGCCTAATTGATATCCCCTGCAAAATCGGTACCATGTACTGCCAAAATAACTTCTTTTAGTAGAAGTAATTACAAAGATAACAAAAATTGCCTTTTAAGACAGACACAGCCATTAGGGATATCAGAGAAGGTTGCTTGTCATTTAGCCAAAGGATCCTTTCTAACTCTTGAGATATTTGTATGGCGGTTGCAGAAATTGACTGACTCGTCAGTTCGTGGGACGTACATTCAGAAAAGCTACCGTCCCCTTACACTGGATGTGGTATACTTGATGTGACAAGCTGAATGGAAGAGCTGTGCCAAATTGCTCTCCCTTGCCAATTCCAAACCATGTCCTACGGTAGCACAAATGTAACTTCTTTTTGGTGAAATAAATTAAACAGACTACAGAAATAGCCTTTTAAGACAGACGCAGTTGGAAGAGTTTTTGCTCTTTAAGTTTATGCGATGAACCAATTATTCACTTTCGAGAAACAAAAACATAGTCCCTGTTTTTTCCTGTTGTAACAGCAATTTCATCTGCATTTCAGTTTATTCTTTTTAAGATTCATGAAGACAACGGCTTACAAGAGCAATTAATTGCGTATTGACAGCAGGCGAACACAATATTCTGCAGGAAATACAATAGTCAGCAAATACAGTTTGTCTCATAATGCAGAGGACAGGTGTTTGCTGATTTACCCAACTTCTTGTCAGAGTAGGAACAAAATTGAATGACCTCAATGATACCATTTCTGGAATACATGTAATCGTGGCACCTTTCCAGATGGGAAGTTTTTTTTCACTCCCATCATTAAAATTGAAATAACATTGCAGCCATTTTGTTTACATCTGCAAGGATTTCAAGACGCTACAATTTAAGTAATAATACTATGATATTAGGAGAAATGACGTCACAAAATTGTTCTGCTTTTAAAAGTGGAGAGCGTACTGTCTCTTGCTATGACTTGACAAACTGTAAATGTAGTTTGGTTTTGCTTATTAAACTATAATATTAAGAACATCATTTCGTGTTTGACAAACGAAAAGGGAGGAATTTTCTAAAAATACACATGTTCCAACTGAACTAAGGCTGACCAACAGATAAAGACTTTTTTCACTCTTTTTTCCATTAACCTGAAACATTAACTTTTTTGGCCAAATTTGGGCATTAAAGCTTGGTCATCAGCCATTCATAACAATTAAAAAAATTCTTAGCCCGTGATGTCATCATAGAATTGAGTATTTTAAATGTCCCTTCCATTCAGAATGAGGGGAGAAATAAGAGATATCTTGTCAACTTTCTCATCCATTCCTCCTCTTTAAGAAATCCTTGATAATAATTTTAGGCCTTGAAGCGTTTGATGACAAAAAGAAACCTCAGAAAAAATTACAATATTTGGGTTTAGCAAGTCTTTTGAATGACAGTTCTTTCCAGTGGCACATAGCTGCAAAATACCTTGTATGATTGAATAAATATAATTTAATCACCTTGCGAATAATTTGACTGTAGTGCAGGTGATGTCATCCCTCTCCAGACCCCATTCTGCCTTCCAGCATAGGTGAAAAAAGCATTTACATTTAGCTCAGAGGGAGCAGACATTCATCATTTTGGAATCAGTCAGTTTAATCAACCTCTGGGGTGTCCTCACCCCGAGAAGGACACAGCCCTTGATCTCTGGGGATCATGGTGGCCAATGAAGATCAGGAGTTGCTCAAAGGTAAACCCACAAGATTAATTTATCTGCCAAGACTCATTCGACTGAAGCTGTGAACAATATCACAATTTACTCTTTTACCAAACCAGATAACTACTCTTTATGAGTATTGTTCCCCCCATCCCTTGGAAAAATTTGGGTTCCACCCCTGATTGACGAGATGGTTTTTTAGTTAGTACATACAGTTTTGTTGTACACAAACTGCTCTCATTTTTGCCAACATCACCTTTGGATTCCATTAAGGAAAGAAATGTCATTGTGCAACATCTTCCGAAGTTCAGGCACATAAAGAATTTAACAAGCCAATATGAGAACTTAAAAGCCCTCTAATTCCCAGGTCCATTAGGTCCTCTTCTTTTCAGCAGTTCTATTAATAGTAATTTTCCCTTTCATTTCGAGCCCTTTTTGTTGGATGGTAGATAGGTTTTTTACTGTATTGAACTGATCTCTGAACTCTTTCTACTTCTAAATCCTTTATGTTATTGAGAAGATGTTTGACAGTTGTTATCTGTAAATCTGTGTAATGCATTTTATTGTAGTATCAGGAAGACATTTATGTCATATATTATCCGTCATTGCCTGTGAATCCAATGGGCAACCCTTTTTTCCTTTGCTTAAATATTCCAGTTGTATTTACTACATGGTCATGTCTATTTAATGATCTACCTGAATAGAAAAAGCTACTCCCATGCAGTAATGTACTCTAGAGGATCGGCCCTTGTTTTCCTAACAAGCCTGACCCTCTGGGATGCTTGACCCAGAACAGCCCATACTCCTGTGTCTTTGCAACTGTGGCTGAGCAAAGCCATACCCATTTTGCAAAATACAGACATACTATTGTCATGACAACTGATTGCATATAAAGGTACATACATATCCCAGGTTTATTAGGCTGCTTGCTTTTTGTTGTTTCCTTTGGTGAATTGCATTTCTTTGTTCTATTAGGGGCCTGTAGGCCTAATAGTCACTTTGTTACCATGGAATTTGCATGGAAATATCCCTCCTGCAACAGCATTTCCCGGTTTTGAAAAATCTTCATCTATGGTCCGTAAATTCTCGTATGTTCAAATATTAATAAATACAGCTCAACATGGTTTTTGTCCTTCGTGAGCAAGTTCAAGATACTGGTTTGACCTCCAGTCAATCAGGATTATCACAGTGTCACAAAAACCAGATAATTTAAGTCTGTGTATGGTACTGCCTCAGCTGCCAAGCCTTGCTCATATTATCAGACAGGCCAAAGGAAGTCGAGAATCTCTCTTTTCCAGATCTCTTACCTCCTCCTCAGGAATGAGAGATTTCATCAGCATGACGATGAACACCCGAGTCCTAAGCAACTGGAACTGCAAAGGCTATATAAAAAGTTTTCATTTAGAGTCTGCCAAAGTATAGTGATATGATATAGACAGATGTACAGCGTACATACATTAATGGATGGAATTAAAATGACCTGAACTTAATCAGCTATCTATCTATTATTGAGATATGTACAAGGCAGTTTTTTGTCTGATTTTGAAGTCATACATATTTTAACAACATAAAGAGATATTTCTGATATGGCATAATACACTGATGCCACTGTGTAAAACTTTTTCCTTAGTGTAGATTGCCAAAACAATTCCAGAGATTTCTTGGCTGCCAAACGAGGATTATGGCTCGATTGTAAATCCTGAGTAGACAGTTTAAACAGTGTTCCAGTACAGTGTTTTAGACAAGGGCTTTCCTCTTCACAATAATTCACTTGGTTAATTGCCTTTCAACGGGCAGTGCAGCTCAGTGGCTAATGCATTCTGCCCAGCCAACAGAAGAGCTTATTTGGCAAACTTCAGCTTTCTTTCAGGACAAAAGACCCCTAAAGGAAGTAGACTCTAGAATATGTGTACATTGATGTGCTTGAAAACGAAACTCGTAAAACAGTAATTGAAACATTTCACCTGAAGGGAAATGCGCAACTCAACTCACCATCTTTCAATGATACTAAAGAGTAAGAGTAAAAGTAATTTTATTTCCAACATCAATATTGCATTTTTGCACATTGTATGTTTAAGGGTGCCCATAAAAACTATGTAGTTTGACACTCCTTAGTGAAATGCTATGAGATGAGATGGATGATTCATGACATCCACTTTTTCCAAATGACAATAAATAATTCAATAAATTAATGTCTGGCAAAAAAGGGTATAAAATGAGGCAAGGAAGGATATAATATAAATATATTATTTGTAAATATTTTCTTCTAAAAGTAATGGCATGTGTTGCAGAATTTATCTGCATTATCATATCTCTTATGAAAATGCTTTTGTGCCCCTCTAATCTCTTAGATGTATGACTGCAGTCATTACGATTTCATTGAATCACATGAAGGAAGAGAAAGGAAGGATCAATAAGGTTTAGCAGTTCAGAACTTTTTTGGCCAAACTGAGGAAAATATGTCAAAGGGGAAGACCAGAAAGACTGCCTCCTTGGCCTCAGTACCTTTGATGCTTTGTGCTGGGGCCGTCCTTTCCACTGTGTGGTCTAGCTAACACTGTCATCCTACAGAAACCCCCAAAGTGTGTGGTGAAGCGTTCAAGGTTCAGCTTGTTATCGTTTTCGTAGCTATGTGTTTTTTGAAAACTTCGTTTTGCAGTTAAACCGTGACATCATCGGGTATCTGTCAATGTGATTGGTCTAATTTTCAATCTGTGACATATCAGTTCAGAGTTTGACATCACAGTTGATGACAAAAGAATTTAAAACTGTCAGGCAAGGTTACAATTTCTGAACAACCACAACAAACAACACATGTCTAAGTCGAGTGTTGCACCTCATTGTTTTCCAAACAAAACCTGTTGCTCACAATTTCAAACAACCTTTTTGTCAGTAATTGCAAAGTTTTCCTTCGAGGCTAAGTAATTTGTTTGTATTGGTTCAGTTACAGTTTATTGAAGCATCTGTCAGCCAAGCCAAACAAGTGAAACATACATCATCCATGTGTCGCTGCACTTTGTCAGTTTCCTGAAATCGGTGCTTGTAATAAACGAAATTATTCAGCTAAATCCCTGACATCACAGTTCTGGAATGAAGCAAATTTCAAACTTGAAAAACACGTAGCTATGAAAACGATAATAACAAAAGTTCACAACCACATGAGAGACAAGAGTTTGTCAATCACAGAAGCAAAGGCATGCCATTCAATGATTCGTTTTTCTAGCAGTGGATATACAAACTTGCAGAATGCAGATATTGACAGTAATTTTTGATAACAAGAATTGGCCTTTCCAAACAACGCATTTATACTGAACCCAATACCAGTAGATTTCACGGTTAAGGGGTGAAAGAATTTCAGAATTGTAAATGAGTCACCCTAAGCATTTTTAGAGAAAATACAGACACATAGTGTCTATTGACAAAATATATTATATTATTAAAAAGGTAAAAATTAATGGTTACCTGATTAATTGTACCATTCAGAATTGCTATGTGTGTGGTGTGAGCCCATGACTTAAAGAAATTTAATATTTTCACAACGTCCTATCAGTTCCATCAAGTAGTAGCTAATCGCCTTTCTATTATTTTGCTTGACATTACTTATTACTAGGGTCATTCTCAAATTTCGGGACAATTTGCGTCACTCCAGTTCCCTGAAATTAATTTGAATGCAATTGATTTCTGAAGCGTCACTCCACATCTGTTCTTCATATTTCTATTTAGAACCACTGCATTTGGAACAAAAAGTCATTTATTAGACCTTTTTTTGGTGCATTGTGTCCAGTAATCCGTGCCAAATCAGTGGTTTTTCCCTGTCACTGGACCTGACATGACAAAATCAAGTGTTAATTTTCCTCCTAAAGTACCGTAATATGGGGTGAATCGGGACACTGGGGTGAATCGGGACAGAACAGGAAAGTGTTTTATTTCCTCCAAAAACCAAATCTTCTACTGGTATCAGGATCTTGATTTTTCGCACATGCATAGTACACAAACCAGCGTATATTGTGGTTGAATTACATTCCTCTGACTGCAGGCACTGAGGAGCTGCAGCACTTTTAACACGGCCCTGCAGAAATTGAATCTCACAAGCTGATCAAAACTTTGCTAGTACAATAAAAAGTATGAATATCAGAGTCATCAAACTCGCATTAAACTTTATTTCAATTTAAAATGGTATCAGGGGACCAGAATAGTAGACTGGATATGGGATTATGTATGTTTGGTCGTGGGTTCAGATCCAGGTCAATGGCAAAGTTTCGGGAATAATCAAAATATACTCAACCAAATTTCATTTGATTGTACAAGCATGGCTTTTTTACAAATATTATTGAACTTGGCATCTTTTATTATGGATTTAGTCCAGAATTATTAATCACCAGCAAAATTAGCATATATTTGCAGTTTTTGATACTTTTCTGTCATTTATCAATTTTTTTTAAAATCTGCATATTATCAATGGAATTGATTTCAGACTTTCTTCAAAATACATATTTTGCATTTTGAAGATGTTTTCTAATGTTCAGTCATAAAAAACAATCACTTAAAGAAGCCAGGAAGTATTAATTGAGGAAATAACGGAGTGTCCCGATTCACCCCAAACTGTGGGGTGAATTGGGACAGTGGTTTTTTGGGCCCTGAGCCCAGGCAATTTAAGATAGCAATTCAAACTCCTATGGAAACGTAGACCTTGTGCTCAGACACAATTTGACACCATATTTCGTTTACTGAGTTGATTTCTGTCCATGCTATCACAGAAAAGCTCCCAATTCTGTCCTGATTCACCCCATATTACGGTACCACAATTTCCAAAGTTTCTATGCACGATTCATGAGCATATAGACTTTAAATAATATATACATCATATCTAACTTTTTTCTTGTTTCTTTCATTGAATTAATTGATGTAATAGACGTGTCACTAGTTTATGTTAATTTTTTTGTCCACTCCATTACAAGGCATAGCTCGGCTCGCTATTGTTTTTAATGAGCAATTTCCACTCAATGTCGTAAGATGCAATTGCGCCAAACTACCACTGCTTTGCAGATTTTCAATAAACCGGTATTCAACAGGTTAAGGCATAATTTTCATAGGAACATTTTTTGGTCCCACTGAAATGTCCACTCCGTTACCCCCATTCCGAGCTTACCAGTGATACCTTTTCAAAGAAATTTTATGTATATATTGGTGAGGGTGGCAGGATTCAACAGAGTGCAATCAAAACTTTTTATCTCCCAAATAGAATGCACTATTAAGAGAAAACCAAACCGTTCCTGTCCACTCCGTTACCATTCCTGTCCACTCCATTACCACAAAAAATCGATATTTAATTTAAAAAACGATTGATCTGAGATGAAGTAAAATAAGACTTACATAATTATTTTAATTTTTTTTCTATTTTTAAATTGCTCAAAATGCAGGTTTTTTGCATCAAAAGTCCCCTCCGTTGCCACTTTTTCCAGGGCATTTTGTCCCAAAATTTTAGAATGTCCCTATATTATTATTCATTTATTATGTTCATTCTTTTATTGTTTTTCAATCTTTTTTTCCATAGTTATATTATAAATCTATTCCATTGTTTGTATTCCCATTGATTGTTCATATACTCATGATAGAGTGAGTATCCAATTTTTAGATAATGAATTGATTGTTTCTTAATAGTAATAGCAGCCATTTATAAAATTTAGTTCATTTACAGAAATTTCAATTTAAAATTCAGTTGGCATGCACGCTAAAAAAAGCTAAATATTAATGGTTATCTGAATAATTGTACAGCGGCTAATGCCAAAGTGCATGTCTCCTAGACTGTCATATAAAAACAGGGACCTTTTTTGGGTCCTTACTGACACTACTGACGTCAGAAAAGTCATATATTTAGTTTGCTGCTGACGTCAGGATGATGAAAAAATCTATCCTTTCTGACTGTCAAAATTCGGCCATTTTCAGACTCTTACTGACAGGACTCCAGTTGGCCGTGGATGTAATTGTGATGGCAGCAGAGGTCAGGATGACCCATTTTTATGATCTGGGCTGACAGTCAGGAAGAACACAAAATATTTCCATCCTGACGTCAGTACAGGTTAATAAATGAACCCCTCCTGACGTCAGCAGTGTCCTTACGTCAGTGCAGGATAATAAATGAATCACTCCTGACGTCAGCATTGTCAGCAAGACCCAATTTTGGCTGTCAGTATCCTTGGCCAATGGTTGTCTTCCTGACCCTAGAAACCATTGTAAATGTGACGATAGTAGAGGTCAGAATGACCCATTTTTATGATCTGTTCTGACAGTCAGGAAGATCGAACACAAAATATTGCTATCCTGACGTCAGTACAGCTTAATAAATGAATTGCTCCTGACGTCAGCAGTGTCAGTTGTCTTCCTGACCTTAGAAACCGTTGTAAATGTGATGGAACTAGCGGTCAGGATGACCCATTTTTATGATCTGGACTGACAGTCAGGAAGAACACAAAATATTGCTATCCTGACGTCAGTACAGCTTAATAAATGTACCCATCCTGACGTCAGTAGCGTCAGAAGACCCTACTTTTGGTCCCTGTTTTTAGCTGAGACTGTACTTGAAATTACTGTAAAATGTTTTTTGTACTAATATGTAATTAATTTTTTCAAATAAAATAATTCTGTCTGTCTGTCTGGCTGTTCAAGTTCCCTCCTTTCTTCATGAATGTTAGCAGATCCCCAAGGATGAAAATACAACTTCTGGTAATGACTTGGCAAGACAAACAATTTTTTCCTCAAGAATTGTCACTGATGGTACCAAACGAGAAAAAAAATCTGTGGCAATAACCTGATACAATTAAGCTAACTTCCTTTTCAGTGAGTGCAATACGTTTGGCACTTCATTCTGCTCAGCTCTGTGTCTGTTGTAAGAATATTTTCCAATGAAATGATCAACAATAGGACCATTTTCTGACTTACTATTCATATTTAAATTGCTTTTGTCAGGATATTTTTGCACCGTGTGGCAGTTGAAAGGCAGTTCAAGAAGTTTTTATATCACGTTATTGAAAGTGTGACATAAACAAACATTTACAGGTTTTCCTGGATTTAGTTTGGAAAAAGTTACTATACAATGCACATGCTAGTTATTAGCTCAATGTGGTTTTTCTCCTTCGTGAGCAAGTTCAAGATACTGGTTTGACCTCCAGTCAGTCAGGGTTATCGCTGTGTCACAAAAACCAGATAATTTAAGTCTGTGTATGGGAGTGCCTTGGCTGCCAAACCTTGCTCATATTATCAGACAGACCAAAGGAAGTCGAGAATCTCACGATTAGAGGGTTCATGAATCTCCCTATTCCAGATCTCTTACCTCCTCCTCAGGAATGAGGAACAGTGTTTTAGACAAGGGCATTTCTCTTTACAATAAGTCACTAGGTTAACTGCCTTTCACGGGCAGTGCAGCTCAATGGCTAATGCACTCTGCCAGGCCAACAGAACAGCTTATTTGGTAAGCTTCAGCTTTCTTTCAGGACAAAAGACCCCTAAAGGAAGTAGTCTCTAGAATGCATGTACATTGATGTGCTTGCAAACGAAACTTGTAAAACGGTAATGGGTATTTCACCTTAAGAGAAATGTGCAACTCATCTCACCATTTTTCAAAAAGAGTAATTTTATTTCCAACATCAATATTGCATTTTGGCACATTGCACATACACAGCAAAGTAAATTAATAGCTTATGAGATGTTGAAGGGTGCCCATAAAAACTATGTAGTTTGTACGTTGGACATCCTGAAGTGAAATTCCATGAAATTAAATGAGATGGATGATCCATGACCTCTACTTTTTCAAAACAACAATAATTCACTAAATTAGTGTCCGGCAAATAAGGGCATAAAATCAGGCAAGGAAGGAGATAATATAAATATATATAATATTATATATATGCAAATAATTTCTTCTAAAAGTAGTGGCGTGTGTTGCAGAATTTATCTGCGTTATCACATTTTTCAAAGAAGTCTTGTATTTTATATGCATACATAGAGGCATCACACAGCAAAATGCTTCAGTGCCTCTCTAATCTCCTCTTTGATGTATGACAGTCATTACACTTCCAATGAATCACATGAAGGAAGAGACAGGAAGGAGCAATGAGGTTTGGCAGTTCATAAGTTTTTTGGCCCAACTGAGAAAAAGATGTCAAATGGGGAGAACACAAAGACTGCCTTCTTGGCCTCAGTACCTTTGATGCTTTGTGATGGGGCCATCCTTTCCACTGTGTGGGTCTTGCTAACACTATCATCCTGCAGAAAGCCCCCAGGCATATTGTGAAGCGTTCAAGGGTCAGCTTAACAGAGGTGCACAACCATATGAGAGACAGCAGTCTGTCAATAAAAGTCTCAAAGGCATGCCATTCAAATGATTCCTTTTTCTAGCAGTTGATAATTTGCAAACTTTCAGAATGCAGATATTGGCAATCATATTTGTTAACAAGAATGGGCCTATTCCAAATAATGCATTTGTACTGATGAATATTCCAGTAGATTTCACATTTAAGGGGTGAAAGAATTTTAGAATTGCAAAGAAAGAGTACAGACACATAGTGTCTACGGACTAGGTCTATACATTAAAAAGCTAAATATTAATGGTTATCTGAATAATTGTACAGCGTCCAAAGTCAAAGTGCATGTCTCCTAGACTGTACTTGAAATTACTGTAAAAATGTTTTGTAATAATATTACTTCAGTATACTGTTCTGGGAAATTAATTTTACAGACAGCTAGACAGCTAGGCAGACAGACAGACAGAATTATTTTATTTTACCAAATTAATTACATATTATGTAATTAATTTTTTCAAATAAAATAATTCTGTCTGTCTGTCTGGCAGTCTAGCAGTCTGTAAAATGAATTTCCCAGAACAGTATGCTGGAGTACGAGCTTTGTAATGAAAATGGCTTGAAAACCAAATTTTGCTTATCACACAGGTCAAAGGATATCAGCTAGGAATTTCATGATAGGAAAGTTCTCAGACATCTTTCAAGTTCCCTCCTTTCTTCATAAACATTAGCAGATCCCCAAGTATGAAAATACAACTTCTGGTAATGACTTGGCAAGACGAACAATTTTTTCCCAAAGAATTGTCACTGATGGTAACAGACGAAAAAAAAATCTGTGGCAATAACCTTATGCAATTAGACTAACTTCCTTTTCTATGAGTGCAATACATTTGGCACTTCTTTCTCCTCAGCTCTGTGTGTGCAATATCTTCCAATAAAATGATTAACAATAATACCATTTTCTGGATAAGCTTTTCTTACTATTCATTTTTCAAATTGCTTTTTTCAGGATATTCGCACCATTGAGCAGTTGAAAGGCATTTCAAGAAGTTTTTTATCACGTTATTAAAAGTGCGACATAAAAAACATTTGTGAACAGGTTTTCCTGGATTAAGTTTGAACCATTCCTTTTATGGTGAGACACAATATTTGATAGATTTTTCAAACAACCTAAGATAAACTTAAACAGAAATATTCCTCTAAGTAGATGTGATAGAGGATTAGATAGTTTTATGACACAGAGCTGTGGAATCTTTCACTTATAAACATAGATAGAAATGCCATAAACTAAGTATAAAATGTTTCTTAACTGATAGATTTTTCTCTTCATTTCACATGGCTTTTTAACCAGTCTGACCAGTAATGCCCCATGAAATGTTCAGTGATTAATTGGTGCTTTAAAGTGGGTAATCTGTTCTGCCTATCTGAAGTAACGACATCATCACTAAGCATTATTCACCAAAGGATATGTGAATGAATATCTCTAAATTTTCAATACGACAACTTGATGGGAGAATACCAGCACCCAAAAGAAAGTAATTGTCCATTAACGTTTCTTAGGCCCGCATATATCTTGAATTAATCCTCATGAAAAATGCTTCATTACTCAGGAACAGCTAAAGGTTGAAATGAGATCAATAGCTACCAACAAAAAAGACCTATATCTTTCAGCTCAAATTTTCTTGTACAAGAGGAAGCTAACCTGCATTTGAACTGTGTTTGCTGAGTGGTTGCCTTCAGGATATTTTTTTCTTGGTATATGCCTGTCAACTTTTCTTGGTAGATTCTGCATGTCAATTTTATAGAAACATTATGGCCACTGAGAGGCACTGACAGACATTTTTGTGAGATTTATCAGAAGTGTGAAATTGACACAACCTGGAAGATTCATTTACATTTGGTTTCAGTACATCCAACCAATCCGTCCTTTCATTGTGAAACTGTAATAAGTGACAGATCACTCAGCAACTCTATGGCTAAATGTAAATGAAAATATTCCATTAAGTGCTGGTGGCAGAGGATTAAATAGTTTCAGTTTAGTGAAAGTTTCGACTTAAAAAGGCTAACATCTTGAAACTTTAATGCAAAAAATTAGATTGAAAAAATTGTTTAAAAAATGGCATTGTTCGTTGTTATGCAAATAAAAGAAATATGCTTCTGGAACATATATGTGATTACAAAGCAGTGGTCTCATTTACCTGAACACACTATTTTTTGTTAATTGAAAATGGAGTAGTAAAAGGATGCATGTAATTACTAGAACAGCAATCTTTTGCGTGGGTTGTTACTTGTTATCTCTTATTAAACTACTAATTAAAAGCATTTTATCTTTAATGAAATAGTTATTCTCCTTTCTTGGATACCTCACATTGCTGTTAAGACCATGCAATTTGCTACATCCCGACAAGCAATCAAAATTAACCTAACATAGTTGTCTCAGATATTAATCAAAATAACTCTCCTGTCACTTTTAATTTAACATGCTTGTGATGCCTTGATAAGCCAATAATAAAAACCCATATTTTTTTCATACTGACCCAGCACCTCTCTTTCATCATTGCTGAAATTATCTTTACTAAAACCAATCAATATGGCATGCCTGAATATTCTACAAATGTATGATCAGAAAATAATTGTAAGATATTGAATTAGAAAAAATGAAACCAACATTGAAGCAAAATATTTTTGGAATGTTGGTAATGTTAAGATGACTTATCATCACTTCTTGAAACTATATCAAGTTGAGGTATAAGCTCGCACTGCTCAGCAGATTTATGAAACCCTCAATAGCTCCCAAGACGTGAAGCTGGAAACCCCGCCAAACACCTAAAAACCCAAGGAGACCTGTTAGCCATGTCTTACATTGCCCATCTCTGCAATGACAAGTGTGGATTCCAGGTTGAAGGTCATAAATTGCCCAGAGGCGTTTTTCTCTGCTCCTCAGACTCAGAGAAATTACTGGATAGAATAACTTTAACAAGGATATGAGTTTAAATTAAGGTGTGATTCCATATATTATGTTATATAGGTCAAAATCCATTCTTTCTCCAATGCAACAACTGCATCAAGCACATGTAAAGCAACATCGCTTGGATGGATAAGAAGAATGAATCAGCCGTTGAGCAATGCCCTGAAAGGCTCATTGGGACCGAGTGACTTATTGTAATGAGAATGAACCTTGGCCAGAATGTCTCTCCCTGAAGATGAACAGCATAGCTCTGTGTTAATCCTCGATTGGCCAACAAAGATTCATTCAATCTGCTGTGGAAGAATATTTCATTGCCAAGTTGATCTGTGGATGGTGTTTCAATGAAGAGGCATAATTGTTTGATTGTAAAATAAGTTTATGGATTGGAGTGGTCTGATCCTCTATAATTATGAAGGATTACAGGTGTGTAAGTGAGATGTGTTGCCATACAAAGAACATATTTGGGGTTTATTATTGTATTTGAATGGGCAAAACATGAATTATCGTCCTCATTGTCCTGAATGAAGGAAGAGATATGTGGAAGAAAAACCAGATGTTTCATTAATTCCTTTAGCAAGTTAGAATAGTGGCATTGTATTGCTATGGTACAGAAACTTTTCAGACCAACGGAAAAATTGTCGTTGATTGACTGAGTTAGATCATTTAATGCACCCAATTGGTATGAAGCTTCATGCTTGTTAATGTGCATTTTAAGATTGTGTATCACAAATAGTGCTCAACAGCGTAATATTGAATATTTTAGAACTGTCAATTTCGACAAGTATAACAATTGCTTTCAAGCACTCATTATTATAATAATGGTTACTTGGTTAGTATAGCAGGCAAACCCTTCTTTATTGCTTGTGGGCAATTCCGTAAACTCAGATTTACAGATTTGACACTTTAGCAGCTTGTGTAGCCCTACCACCATACCTTAGCTATTTCATTGTTATCCTGGCATGAGGCCAGGTAATAGGGGTATTAGACAAGCCACCAACCAAAGCTCCAAGTGTAACAGGAACTGAGCTACATCAAAAGATCAGCGTTTCGGACGTACATCGTGTGGTGTACGTCCGAAACACTATATATTTTGATGTAGCTCAGGTCCTGTTGGGCTTACAGCTTTGGTTGGTGGCTTGTCTGATACCCCAAATCTGTAAATTTGAGTTTGCGGAATTGCCCTTGTTTGAACATTTTGGATTAATATTTTTTCAGAACTATTGATAATATTTGATAATTTTGATCTTATACAGCTATGATTTAAGGTTAATAATTTGTATATACATGTATTGGTGGTATTCATATCGCATACGTTGCCCTTCAATGACAGAGAGCAAATTATGCCGGGAAATCACGTTTTTT
The DNA here is from genome assembly GCA_026936325.1 of Platynereis dumerilii. Lineage (NCBI taxonomy): Eukaryota > Metazoa > Annelida > Polychaeta > Phyllodocida > Nereididae > Platynereis > Platynereis dumerilii. The sequence goes on along the minus strand of JAPTHN010000001.1, from coordinate 177,764,811 downwards.
TAGGTTTCTGAGTGCTGAAACTTCAGGCTCAATGCGGCAAAGCTTCCAATCATCTGAAATCAAAATGGTTGTGATATATGACTTCAGCAGGGTCTAATCATGGGAAAAAGTTTGTAAACATATGAAAATCAAAAATTGCCTGATTCTGAACAATCCTGCCCATAGGAGTACGGCGTACGCTATTTTTAGGGGTAGAGCGACATTTGCCCGAATTTCAAGATTTAAATTTAATACCATTTCAAATGAAATTGCCTGGAAATCATTAATTTTCAATAGTTTTTATTTGATCATCTGCCAAAATTTTTGCCCGAATCTTACTGTTTCCCTAATGACCATCCCCCATGCCCTCCCTCTCATACGTCTATGGCTATACCCATGACCATGTTTTCAAAATGTAGACATAATATTATTGTCATGACAACCGATATGGGTGTCTCAGTTTTATTAGATTGCTTGCCTTGGGTTTATTACTTTTCTTATTACCTTTGACGAAATGCAGTTTCTGTGTTCTATGTTCGGACTGCAGGCCTGATACTCACTTTGATATCATGGAAATATCCCTCCTGCTTCTGAACTGAAACGTTTTGCTTAGCATTTTTGGATTATAACACCTTGGCAAAGAACAATCCATTGTCCAAATCTCATAAATTTGAGTGTTGCACGTTAAATTGTCCTGAAAAAGTCATTTTGAATGTTATTAATGATATATAACCCATATCGAAAAACAAAATGGTCTCTGTCTGAGCAGATAGTTGGTGCCATCCAGAAATATATCAAGCTCTTTTAGTGTGAGAAGCTCTAAATAGCTGACCAGTTCTGTTAGTGCGCGTCTGATGTCTGGACATTGCAGTGTCCCTTTTAGTTTGACAGAGAATGTTTCTCTCCCTTGCAAAATGTGTTTGCTGATCCCAAACTGGAAATTGACTCATTCATCCGAGGTTATGAGATACGGCCTATGGGTCTTAGATGCCAGACAGGGTGACCCACACTGTGCCACTGCATTAATCAGAAATCAACTGACGAGTGATTCTATTCCTTAATACTTGCATGCAGTATGTCGGTTCTTAGTTATTACCTTGGCATGCAATTTATATAATCCACATAAATGTTGTTCATGCAATACCATTTGTGTTTTATACTGTTTTCCCCAAAGACAAGAAAATGATTATTTTGTTGTACAAATGAAAACTTCTGGAAGATATTAAAATACTTTGCACAAGACAGGAAGTTTTTACAACATTTTCACATTATATTATCTTACTACCATTGGAGAGAGATCCTTTAAATTTTCAAAAGGTAGGTCATACAAACTGAATATGGTCAGGTCTTTTGTGTAAATTTACAGACGTCAATGTGTTTTTTTATATACACCAGGTATTTTAATTGTTGTCAAAAATTCACGATATTCAGTTTCTCACACATTAGATTGAGAGGTAGACATAAATAAATACTCTATGATCTTATCATGAGCACCAGGTCCACCTTGACAGAAGAATTAATTTTGTAGATTTACCTGGAGAAGCTCTTGGTCTATGGTGTCCCTCCTGATCCGGGGGATTGAAGGCTGTGTCTTTCTCAGGGTGAGGACACCCCAGAGGTTGATAAGACTGACTGATCCAACATGACAAATACTGCACCTCCTCTGAGCTCATAGCCCTCCTTGTCACCCACCCAACTGGTGGACTGAATAAACCAATAACTCAGCCACTCTTGCTCCCTTTCTGGTTAGGCGGTGTTGTTTGATTTTTTTAATAAAAGCACATCGTTGTACATTTTTGACTGAACAGTTCTCAAAAAACCAAATTTGTGTTATAAAACCACATCTTTCTACACTTTTTATTAAACAATTTTCTTATGGGATTTCAAAGGAGGTAGATTCATAAGAATTGTAACCCTGTCGCTGTGAAAAAGGTATGTAGTGCACTTGCCTTGGTTTACCTTTTCAATTACCTTCTATAATGTCCCATAGTGATAGAGAACATTGGTCAAGAATATTATGATTATCTCACCAAAAAGCGAAATGAGCAGTTTCTTGGGAAATATCTTCAGACCTGTGAAACAGTAGTGTTGAATCAATATGTCGCGAAAGAAAGCATCAGCTTCTCCCGTGTGCCTCTGTGATGGCCTTGGCTTAATTTAGACCCCAGATATGCCACTTTGGATGTGACAACTGACAGTAATCTATTTTTGCTCTTTGTATTCTAGGGTTATTTTCACACTCACCCTGTCGTAGTGGTACACTGTCATAACTAACCCACTGAAGGCATCGATTTCCCAGATTGATCAGATAATCCACTATATCTTCAGTAACAATAAAAGTAATAACTTAATCAAATCAGCCCTCATGTAACTCTCACAAGAGGCTGTTTTCAAACCAGTCATTACTTTTGGGGATTTGATAAACTGTACTTGTTTTTAAAGAAATCTCAACAGCCTGACCTTGCACAGAATTAATGTTGCTATTTAATCTGCAGTGCCGATACGTTATAAGATTGCCCCTTCTTCGGTTTTGAAGCTGTCTCTCATGATGATGATGTCTCTCATCGAGGTGCAAAAATGCACAAAAAATACTTCCTAGGGCATGTGGAAGATGGTCACGTGGGGCAGGTCAGTCTTGTAACAGGAGGTCTTATAGTAGGTGTGTGTACTTGAACCACTGAACTACTAGGAAAATATTTTTCAGACTGACATTACTATAGCATTGTTACTAACACTTAACCTCAAAGAGAATCAGTGTTACCAGGGCATCTAGCAGTGCAGACCAAGCATAGATCAGCAACAGTTCTAGTCTGTGAGACCCCAGAGGCAAGATTTGTGTTTTTATTGTCCCATTGGAACTCCTTATCACTTGTCAAAATAATGTCACCCTGCATTGCAAGAATTTAATACTTGCAATATTGTTGGTTAATTGGCAAAGATTTAGCACAACATCATTTTCAATTCAACAATTAAAGGGGAAGTCAAAAGTGCAAAAATTCTTTTTAAACTTTCAAATATGATGTATGTAGTGCTACATGAAAATAAGACAGGGAATAACAACAAACCAGCTGACAGGAAGATCTTTGTGAGTGAAGGAAGTATGGATACAGACATACACATATAATGAAAATTCCTATATGTTGTCATTTCTGTGATAAACAAACACTTTGGCATTGAAGCTCCTGTCAACAGAATTTGCTTGGAACAGTATGGATTACATGTAGAGAACAGTTATTTCACTGAAATTTGACATTGGCTGGTAAAATGTATGTGTGTGTCATTTCGTGATATTTCGACACATTCAATCTAATCAGATTTGTCTATACAATCAGAATTATTCCAGATGTCATTGAAGAAGTCTTTTTTAAAAGGCATTGGTTGAATATTAGTTATTTGTGTAAAATTTGACATTTAGCTTTGAGAAGAAGCCGAATTTATCTATATTATCACATTTTTATCTTTTTCGAAGCCACAATTCAAGCATCCAGACATCTTACATGCATCAAAAATGGTTTTTGTGCTTTTTATCAGCTCTTGTGGATGTATGGCAATCATTACACTTCCAGTGAATCACATGAAGGAAGATAAAGGAAGCATCAATGTGGTTCAGCAGTTCAGAAGACTGTTGGCCCAACTGAGGAAAAGATGTCAAATGGGAGAACACAAAGACTGCCTTCTTGGCCTGTGTACCTTTGATGCTTTGTGCTGGAGCCATCCCTTCCACAGTGTGGTTCTTGCTAACATTATCATCCTGCAGAAATCCCCCAGGCATACTGTGAGGAGTTCGAGGTTCAGCTCAATAAAAGTGCGCATCCGTATGACGGCCAGACAGATTGTCAAACGAAGTCTGAAAGGCAGATATACACAAACAATTCCTTTTTCTAGCAGTTGTATGCGAACATATGCGTAGTACAATTTTTTTCAAAGTAAGGAAATCTTGCAAATATGCCATGAAATGATTTCTGATGTTAACACTGTTTGGTAAATTGGATGATGATGTATCTCGCTCAGTAACCGGGTTTTACCTCCTGTATCCTCATTACCTCATTTGCTGTTTAAAGAAATAAATCTAGTTTTAGTACATATTTCAGTATGGTTGTTTTGCTCTGAAAGTTTTTTCAGTGACTGTTGCTTCACAGTGGGTAATCTGTTCTGCCCATCTGAAATAATGGCTTCATCACTAAGTATTAAGTTACATGTGAAAACACCACCTTTAATGCCAAAAATTATGTTGAAAAACCATTGAAAAACCAGCATTCTTCTATGTTATAAAAAAATAAGACCTCTGGATAGAACATTTATGTGATCACAAAACACAAGTGTCATTCAGCACAGAAAATTTTATTTTTGTTAATTGACAATAGAGTTGTAAGTGGATGCATGTAATTACTTGAACTGCTGAACAGTAGTCTTTCGAGTGGCTTGTTATTGTTATCTTTTACCAAACTACTAATTAAAAAAGCATTTTATGATAATAATTATTCTCCATTCTTGGAAACCACACATTACTGTTAAGATCATGCAATTTGCCACCACCAACCATGCAATCAGGATCAACCTAATGAAGTTGTCTCAGATAATCAATCATAATCACTCTCCCGTCACTTTTAATTTGAACATGGTTGTGATGCCTTGGTAAGCCAATGATAAAACAACCTATAATTTTTTCATACTGACCCAGCGTCTTTCTTTCATCATTGCTGAAATAACCTTAACTGAAACCAATCAATATGGCATGCCTGAATATTCTACTAATTTGAAAAAATGAAATCAACATTGAAGCTAAATATTCTTGGAAAGTTGGTAAGGTTTAGATGACTTGGTGTCACTTCCTTAAGACTATATCAAGTTGAGGTACAAGCTAGCACCACCACCAGGGTTATAAAACCCTAAATAGCAGCCAAGGCACGAAGCTTGACACCCCACCAAACACCTAAAAACCCAAGGAGACCTGTTAGCCATGTCTTACACTGCCCATCTCTGCAACGCAAGTGTCAATTTTCGGTTTGAAGGTCATAAATTGCCAAGTGGTATTTTTCTCTGCGGAGGCATTTGTTATATTGATCTTTCACATCGAACTGGGGTTGCTATTTATAAACTTTATTGTATGCTTATACTAAACTGTGGTTCTGGACTATTCCTTTTCGTATTTCTCTCGGTGGCCAATCGATAGATGTCAATTTTGGCCTTAGATAGGTCTCCTTCGCAATGATCAAACGCATTCTTTAAAACTTTTTGAAAATGGGTATGCGTAATTGTATATGATCGTTAAATCCATTCATTGTCTGTCTGTCTGTCTGTCTACTCTTCAGACTCAGAGAAATTACTGGATAGAATAACTTTAACAAGAATGTGAGTGAAAAGATATGTCTATATTTTAGATTAAAGTGTGACACCATATATAACATTATTTCTGTCAAAACCCATTCTTTTTCCAATGCAACTGCTGTATCGAGCACATTCAAATAAACGTCGTTTAGGTGGATGAGCAGAATGAATCAGCAATTGAGCATCACCCTGAAAGGCTCTTTTGGACCAAGTGACTATTGTAATGAGAATGAACCTTGGCCAGAATGTGTCTCCCTGAAGATGAACAGCATAGCTCTGTGTTAATCCTTGATTGGCCAACAAAGATTCATTCAATCAGCTGCGGAAGAATATTTTCATTGCCAAGTTGATCTGTGGATTGTGTTTCAATGAACAAGTGTAATATTTTGATTTTAAAATAAGTTTATGGATTAGAGTGGTTAAGGCTCTGAAAAAGATTACAGGTCTGTAAGTGAGATGTGTTGCCATACAAAGAGCATATTTGGGGTTTGTCCTCATTGGCCTGGATGAAGGAAGAGACCTCTGGAAGAATTATTCCTTTAGCGAGATAGAATAGTGGCATTGTATTGCCATGGTACAGAGGATACCTATCAGGTCAATTGAAAATCGTCATTTATTGATTAATTGATTTAAATTCATGCGCCCAATTGGGATGAAGCTGTCAGTTAATGTGCATTTTAAGATTATGTATCACAAATGGCATCAGTCCAATCATATCGAATATAATCATCAGAACTATTGGTAATATTTGACAATTTTAATCTTATACAGCTCTGATTCAATAATTTTTATATTGGTAGTACTTGAAGGTTGAGAGTTAAAGCCCTTTGTATATTTTTGATATAACTTTTCACTATGGAAACACTTTTTAAAATTGTGTCTTTCAATTGTAAACATTTTAAGGATAATGGTCCTAAATTTGATTTTATTAACCAGGTATTTGCCTCTTGTGATATTTTAATGCTTCAGGAGCACTGTTTGTTTGAGAGTGAATTTTCTAAATTAAACGGTATTGGTAATGGCTCAGGTGTTGAGGCAGTTAGTGCTATGGATGAGAATGTATATAAGTCTGGAAGACCATATGGTGGCTGTGCTATAGTATGGAATCCTAAATTGAAGGGTACAGTAAAATCAGTTGCTACAAATAACTCGCGACTTTGTGCAATTACTGTAATATTTGAAGATGTATCTTTTCTATTTATCAATGTTTACATGCCATATGATGGAAGAGACGCTCATTCTGTTGAATATAAAATTGTTCTTGATGATGTTCAAAGACTTATCAGTGGAATTAACTGTACATATACTGTGATTGGTGGTGACTTCAATACTGATACTATTCGCAATTCTAGTCATGTTCATGAGTTCAATAATTTTGTCATGGATAACAGTTTTCATGTTTGTATAAATGATTCGGACTCTGATGTTCCTTATACATTTATCAATGGTTATTCTACATCACGTATAGATCATTTCCTAGTATCTGATAATTTAATAGGTCAGTGTCAATGTAGTATTATTGATGATCACCTTCACTCTGATCATGTTCCTCTAAATCTCACTATTCAGTTTGATGTGTCATACCTGCCGTCTGTACCTAAGTCATTCAGCAGTAGGATTGCTTGGCATAAGGTGTCAGATAGTGACATTAGTCTGTATAAGAGTAAACTTGATGTTCTACTTAACAAGATTGTTTATAATCAGGAAGCATTACTGTGTAATGATGTTAAATGTAATAACCATACTGACTGTATAGAAGTACTTTACAAAAATATTATTGATGCCTGTTGCTCAGCTGGTGATCATTTTCCTGTAACTTCCAATCAAAGTAATCGGTCTAAATGTACTCCAGGATGGAATAAGTATGTTGAGAGTCACAGAAAAGAGGCCTTGTCTTGGCACCATATATGGAAGGCTCAGGGTAGACCACGTGTCGGTGACGTTGCTGATATGCATCGTATAACCAGAAGTAAATATCATCAAGCTGTTAGATATGTCAAACGTAATTCTGACAAAATTAAAATGGAAAAAATGGCTGAGGCCATCTCATGTAACAATAGTCGTGATCTTTGGAGAGAGGTCAAAAGTATGAGAGGTGCCAACAGCTCTGTTGCATCTAGTGTTGATGGTATATCATGTAGTAAGGAAATTGCAGAAATGTTCTCTGATAAATATAATCAATTGTATAATAGTGTTTCTTATGATGTTGATGAGATGTCTGTGCTTAAACAAAAAGTGGATAATCTAGTCAGTGATAAGTGTGAGATGTATACAATCTGTGTTGAGGATATAGCTAAAGCTATTAAGCACTTAAAAGGTGGTAAATCTGGTGGTTGTGAAGGTATTTTTGCAGATCATATTATAAATGGAACTCATAGACTTAATATTATGTTAAGCCTTGTTTATAATGCTATGCTTGTTCATGGAGTTAGTCCCTCTATTTTGCTTACTGGGTTGATGGTACCTATACCAAAAGATAGAAAAAAATTATTATGTTCATCTGATAATTACAGAGCTATCGCTCTCAATAGTATATTGTGTAAAATTCTTGATATAATTTTTTTAAGTAAAGAATCTCATGATCTGTTCAGTTGTGACCAACAGTTTGGCTTTAAATCAGGTCTTTCTACTACTCACTGTACTTTTGTTTTGCAAGAAACTGTAGCTTACTATAACTATAATCATACAAATGTTTATACCTTAATGTTAGATGCCTCTAGGGCCTTTGATAGGGTTCAATACTGTAAATTATTTGATAAATTACTTGAGAGAAATATGTCTCCACTTGTTCTTAGATTACTAAATATGCTCGTGAAAGATTTAAAGGAAGCCCACAATGCCAAACTTGACCTGCTTCTTAAAAAGATAGAAAATCAAGAAGAACAAATCACCAGACAAAAAGAAGAAATAGAAAAATTGAAAGACAAAATTCTCACAACTGAAACGACACAGTCGCAGGAAAGTCAGCCATCAATTATATTAAAGAATATAGAACAAACAGGAGTTCAATTTACAGAAAATAAAACAGAATTAAAAGAAGAAAAAATTTTAGATGAAAAAGATTCTCTCTACCAAAAATTGAAAGTTGAGAAACAGCATAACCTAATCATCACTGGAGTGGCAGAAGACAAGAATGAAAATCTTCATAGAAAAATCACAGAAATTTTGGAAGCGAAATTTGGGAGAACTGATATGAGTTTGAAATGTGAAAGGATTGGAAAGGCAGAAACAGCAGCCAATATACAACCAAGAAAGGTAAAAGTCAAATTTTCAAGTATTTGGGACAAGAGATACATTTACAGGAACCGAAGAAAGCAGCTTCTACATTCTGACATTTTCATAAATGAAGATCTCATGCCTGATAAAAGAGAATTACTATACCTTGCAAGAGGACTGAAAAAGAAAAGGAAGATTCACTCCACGTACACTTATGAAGGATCGGTATTTATCATAGAAAAAGAAAATGGCAAGCCAAAAGAATTTACGAAAAACATTGAATGTTACAATCAAGCTGTTGTATTAGCAAGAGAACGAGAATGTAATGCAACCAAAACTACACAAGAAGTAATTGAAGACACTACCCAGTTAAATTCTGAGAAAACGCAAGAAAAATCTCACATTGAACAAGCGGAGAAGCAAGAAAATACAAAACAATGCAAAAAGTATGAAAATGAACTGGAAGAAGATGAAGACCTGAGATACGAAATATTGGAAATTGTTCAGCAAATTCTATCACAAGACGGAAAACAGAAGAGATGACGTATGAGACAACATGACACCAAAACAACTTATCCCACAGCCCTCGTAAAAACAATGCTCATATAAATTTCAAAATTTTCATTTTATTACCATTTTTCTTAATATATATTTTTGAATTTTGTAATATTTGAAACTTTTCCCAACAGCGGCAAACAATTGCCTTCGGGAAAATAACAAATAAATCAATCAATCAATCAATCAATAAATCAATCAATCAATATGTATACAAATCAAAAACTTATGGTCCAATGGGACAATATTGTATCAGATACATTTAGCATTACTAATGGTGTTAAACAAGGTGCTGTGTTATCACCAATATTATTTGCAGTGTACACTGATGGATTGTTAAATAAATTGAAAGATTCTGGTATAGGATGTCTTATGGGTAACCAATTTGTAGGAGCATTAGCATTTGCTGATGACTTGACTCTATTGAGTCCCACATTATCTGGTTTAAAAGACATGATTAAGATTTGTGAAGAATATGCATCCTCTTATTCGATCAAATTTAATGGATCAAAGAGTAAGCTCTTAATATTTAAAGGTATTGATTGTAAAGTTAATAACACCGCTGGTGTCAAAGTATGTAATGAGGTTGTTATACCTAGTAATTCTGCGGTTCACCTAGGTCACAAGATTTGTACTGAACACAGTCCTGTGGGATATGACCCTTTTCCTGAAAGGTCGCATAAGTCTGACTTAGCAATTGTGTCAATTTCCTTGCGATTTGGACAAATCATTTTACCTGGTATCACACAGGGTGATATCAAATTTTACTCAAATGATTTCTTTAAATCATGAGATTTCTGACAACTCGCAGGGTATAGCATCTAAATAAATTTCAAGTAGGTATGGCACTGATTTACCCAAATGACATTATTTCCAGTGTCTTGCAAAGGATATGAAAAATGACATAATCTGGTATAGCAGTGATTTTCCCAAATCACTGAATTTCTAGCATCTTGCTACGGAAGTGTGGATATTTGTTCAAATTGCTGCATTGCGAAGCACAAAGTTTTCAGCATGTTCTCAGCAAACTGGATAAAATGAAATGATGAAAATGTAATGATGGATGTATGGATGATTGAGGCTTTACATCCTATAGTTATGCACTTTGTAGGACAGGAGGAAGACACGGCAATGAGGCAAAGGATGATTGAAACAGCCATCCAACATAGGCTCAGGTGACCCGGCAAGAGCTGGATTTGAACCCTGGACCCAGTGATTGGCAGTCCGGCCCACTACCACTAGACTAACCCCTCCCCTTGAAAATTCAATGAAAAGCATAGTGAAGAACAAAAAAATCTCCAATTCTTTTTGTGACAGAAAAGTCAGTTCTGGACAATGTAACCTTTCTAAATAATGGTCTAAACCAAAGATGTGAAGAATTGAAGATATTTTTGGCTAACCATAAAAATTAATTAAAAAATAATTTCCAAAATCAATCTTTTGTTTTGTGCACCACTTTCCAATATAATCCTCCGTTATCCGGGAATGAATACCCCGCCATCTTCGTCATCCTCCAACCATTTTCAGGGGTGCTATTATTGACCGTTCAGAATATGACAGGGGGAGTTTTATTGGAACTTCCAATCAAAAATTGATACCTCCCTTAAGTTTCATGCGTGTTTTTACACATGCGTATTTCTAGTACCCCCCCTAAACATACCAAGCAATATACACAGATTCGCGTCATTTCGCGGACTTTTGTGCATAAAAAAGTCTGGATAAAATTAGTTTATGCCTGTTTTTTAACATTTTTTTTGAAACACGTGTGAAAAGTTAGTACCGCCTAGGCCAAAACTCCCACCCCCAGTCATAAATCCTGAACAGTCCCGAAGTATGATTTTACAATTTGTAAACATGTGTTTTTATTTTATTTTAATATATATATCATTTTTTCTTGCTTTTTTGGGATGCAAAGTTGCTATGACAAATATCTGCTGAAATTTGGTCGCCACTCTGCGACTAGGTCAGTTCCTGAGACCTAGACCATTTTTCAGTCCAATTTAAAACTCGGGACCTCGTCCCAACTCTTGTAGTGTGTAAGAGGTGTAACAGGTGAAACGGGATCTTAATTTTTAGGAAGCATAAGCTTTTTTTACTATGATTTTATTACAACATCCTTGCAACTCTACTACAAATAATCTGCCTTAAGAAATGGGTAAAACACAAAGTTTTCTTGCAGCACCAAGAAGGCAAATGGTGTTGCACGACCTGCTTTTTTTAAATGCCTAGTCTTCGCCCTTCAATTTTGTTGTGCACAAGATGTAAAATTTTAATATTTGTGACCTGCTTCATCAAAAATTTTGTTCTGAAAATGACATTTTACAGGAATTGGGCTTTAAAATCATGATTCATATGTTTTAAGAGATGTGGCACCTCAAACATTGATGATACAAAAACATCAAACTGTGAGAAAATAACATTTGAATTTCCTGCCTTCGCAATAAAATAAAAGAACTAAGAAAAATCAAGAAGGGCACCTAATTTTAATAATTCAACGTCAATTTCTGGTAAAAATGGTCTGAATTTTCAAGGAAATAACTTTTGCTTAAATGTGGTACCATTAGCTAAAAAAACGAAAAAAAGTGACCATTTAAGTTTAACACATTTTGTGAATTTCTTGGAAATATTAATTGCCTACTTCGACCTGATTTTGGTGGAGCAGGTCACAAATATGATCAAAATTGTACATCTTGTGCACAACAAAATTGAAAGGTGAAGACTATTGCCAGAATGTTATTTTGCAAATTAGCCACTGGTGACAATAACACAAGTGACCATGGTCTCCCCTTTTGTCAATTGTCATGTCATCATAAATATTTGCTGCATCACCACTTTAAATAAAAGCATACCACCTCTGTTTGGCAATCTGCAGGTTCTTGTTTACAATTGAAATGGTTCAAGGACAACCACCAACTTCATACCTGAAATTTCATTCTTTTTGAAACAAGTTATATTCAGAGTAAGTTGTCTCTTGATATATCCCTGTCAATGAAGACCTAACATGAACCACTTGGCGAGGATGAATATAGAAAAAATCAACATTTTGCTCCATTGTTCTAAAATACTACCTCACAAAAATTAAGAAACCAACTGTGAAACACTGTTTTGCTCTGTTACTTGGAACTGACATAATACCTATGTTCATTCTTGGTGATAGCAGTTTATGCAAGGATTAGAATGCAGACCATCAAAATTAAGGGTATTTTCCAACTTATATCGCTATCAATAATAATACTTTGTTTTTAACAGTTTTCAATTTAACAATTGAGCAGGTGTGTCCTTTAAACTCAAGTTAAACTTTGCAGAATAGTACCAAAGTTACAAGACATATTTGTAAGTGTTGAAACTGAGGCTATGTTATTGGAATTATTCATCAATTCTAAGGTAGGCTAAATACATTTTTTTGTTGATTCACCAAATATTTTTCACACAAAAAAAAACCACTAATATCATATCAACTTGTCATATATAGTATGTAACATTAAGCAAAAATTAGAACAATCAACAAATTGTGATGAAACTTAACAATATGACTTACACAACAATTATATTCTTATTGTCCTTTTGAGCTCTATATCTTGCATTTGAGCATACAGCACTCTAGTAGGGCAGGCAACACAGCAATCAGGAGAAGGATGGTTGAAATGACTGTCCAAGACAGTTAATTCAATGTTTGACATGCCTATACATAGTGTAGATCGGCTCAAACCTTGGACTCATCCATTGAAAGCCCGGAGGACTGCCAATTGAGCTTATCCCCTTTTCACACTGAGCAAGATGAATAAGTTACTGCATTTTTTACTGACTCTTTTCAGGTAAGAAACAAGGGCTGCACGGCAGCATACCCTCGGATAATCAGTGGTTTTTTCGGCAGACCTTGGAATCAGGTGGCTCCCAGGGGGGCGTAAGCCTTTAAGTGGCAGGATTCCAACAAAGTTTATGGTCAAATTTCCATGACCATATTTTTGATTTTCCATAATCAAATTTTTGCTCAATGAGGCAAAACAAAATTTGTGACATGATGGAAAAATGCATTTGGCAAGGCATGTGGACAATATTGTTATATATCATACAAGAAATAACCTATTTTAAAGATCCCCCCCCCCCCACTAGAGACCTGAGGGTTCTCCTTACATTACGATCCTACTAAAAAAACTGTAAGTGTTATCTTCAGCTTCATTTTACACTCAGTGCTCACTGGTGAATAGAAAAATTGCTTGTCACAAGACCACTTGAACAACAAACCACATGATCATTTTGTTGCACTTCTTAATTTCCCTGTTGTAAGGTTATTAGCAGACTTAAACTCAACTTCTCGGTGATGCATAGTGTGTCATTTACACCTCAATACTCCTGTCTGGCATATACTCAGTCAACAATTTGCGAAAAAGTGGATAATATATAAATGGCACAGCCATGAAATTTGCGTAGACTATAGAAAGATAGAATAGATCAAAAATACAAAAGATAGATAAATAGATGGATAAATAGATAGAAAGATAGATAGGTTGTTGATATTACATAACAGTAATAAAAACAATAAGTTGATATGCATGTAGCTCACTGTTACATAATCATCTGTTGATAATGATTATGTAACTTTAATTGTGTTATGTTTTCTTGTCTGTTTTGAAAAGAAATGAATCACTTGTTAATAATTTAATTTAACCTGCCAAGGCTTAAAATTAACTATTCCATAAAAATTATAGGCATAGGGAATACTAATGGAGAAATCGAACTTTTAAGACACTTTTGAAGATGAATATGTTATGTTTTGTTAAATTAAAAACTAAATCATTGATAAGAAGCTGGACCCACTTGACCTAATTTCATGCTGTGGACTGTTGATGTTGAGGCCATCACTGCATAGATTTTTGAGTCCTCTCTTGTGCTCAATTCGCTTGGCGAAAAGGCCTTTGGCCGTTTCGCTGAGAAAATATAAAACACTTATCATCCCTCTACCAACTGCAAAAATGTTTTGTATGTTTGTCTTATATAGTAAGATCGTTAATATCAAAAGGACAATAAGAATTCACTTAATTTGTAAGCCATATTATTATTAAGTTTCATCATAATTTGTTGATTTTGCCTAATCTTACATCCCATAAATGACAGAGTTGATATGAAATTTGTCTTTTTCTATGTGAAAAATATTTTATGAATTAATAAAAGAAAAATGCATCTACCTTATAATTCACGAATAATTACAATAAGATAGCCTTTAGTTTCAACACTTGAAACTGTCTCTTGTAATTTTGACACTATACTGCAAAGTTTGATTTAAGTTTGAAGGACACGCCTGCTCCATTGTTAGATTGAAAACAAACTAGGATTATTGATAGTAGCATTAGTCAGAACATAACCCTTAATTTTGATGATCTATACTCTAATCCTAGCATAAACTGTATGTAATACAGAACGACCTAGATGCACTGCAACAATGGTCAGAAAATTGGCTCCTAAAGTTCCATCCCGAAAAGTGCAAGCAACTTCACGTCAAGAAGCCCAGCGTCACGACTAGCCTGCCCACTCGCCATCTGTACTCATATGTGGATAACACAAGGTGTGATGTCAATTTGCCCTCAGTTCAACAAGAAAAAGATGTAGGTGTGATCTTTGACTCCCACCTTAATTTCAAACATCACATAAACAAAATCACAAAGAAAGCATCGCAAATGATGGGCATCATACGAAGATCATTCATAGAGCTATCCCCACAAATTTTCAGGCCACTCTACATCAGCCTAGTCAGATCAAGGCTAGAGTATGCCCAATCAGTATGGAGCCCACATCTAAAATCGGAGATAAACCGCCTAGAAAGAGTACAAAGAAATGCGACAAAGCAGGTCAATGGATTTAAAAACCTGAGCTACACTGAGAGACTCCAGAAACTGAAGCTACCAACATTGGCACACCGGCGCAAAAGGGGTGACATGATTGAAGTGTACAAACTAACTCACGACCTGTACGACGAGGAAGTAAAACTAGATCTCCCCTTGACCCAAGATGCAAGGAGAGGACACTGCTACAAGCTCTATAAGAAACGTACTCTCAGCCTTGACCTTCGAAAATATAGCTTCACAAATAGAATAGTAGACACATGGAACTCTCTACCATCTGAGGTTGTGGAGGCAAAAACCTTAAATTCCTTCAAAAATCGTATTGACAGATTCTGGCATGAGGAAATGTATAAATTTGAAGAATAAAATCATATAAAGCCAAATAACACACATACAACATACAGGCAGCTATGCGGCCAGTGTATCGTATGGAAAATTCCAACCAAACTACGCACGGCAGCAAGGCGGCCCGTAGACAACTAATTAGCCATATTCATAACGATATACACCACAACCCATGCTGGGCAGCAAGGCGGCCCGTATAACTAAGAAATATCCAACAAATTGGATACCAGACTGTTGTAACTGTAAAAAAAAACCCTGTCATTGTCTACTGCTAACTAACTTGTGAACAAAAGGAGCTGTGTAAATATGTAAATATGTAAATATGTACATACGGACTGTAAATACTGTAGATACTATCATCACCCACTCCATTGTAAATAATCATTACACCACTCCGGGACACACAAAACTATATTTTGATCTGGATATAGAGGACCCTCGGGACCTGAACCAGAAACTACTTGTTACTAAACTGCTGACATCAAGAATAGATATAGGTATTATGTCAGTTCCAAGTAACAGAGCAAAACAGTGTTTCTCAGCTGGTCTTTTTAGTGGCACTATACAATCATGGAGCAAAATGTTGACATTAAATATTCATCTTGCCTAAGTGGTTCATCATTAAGCCTTAATTGACAGGGATATATCAAGAGACAACTTAGTCTGCATATAACTTGTTTCATAAACCATATGAAGTTTCAGGTTTGAAGTTGGTGGTTGTCCCGGAACAAGAATCTGCAGATTGCCAAACAGAGGGGCACTCTTTTTTTTTAATTGTAAGTTGTGATGCAGCGAAATTAATATTATGATGTCAAAGCAACTGACAATAGGGGAGACCATTTTTAGTTGTACTTTTTTTACATCATTGGCTGATTTGCAAAATAACTGTCAGGCAATACAAATATCAAATATCAAAATTTTACATCTTGTGTAAAACACAATTTTAGGGTGAAGAGTGAAGACTATAGGCATTTCAAAAAAGTAGTTCATGAGACACGGTTTGCCTTCTTGGTGCTGCAAGAAAACCTTGTGTTTTATCCATTTCTTTGGGCAGATCATTCTAGTAGAGCTGTTAGTGAGGTCACATCAAATAATATTTAAAAAAGCTTATTCTTCCTGATTATTAAGATCCCATTTCAACCAAGTCTTCCAACTCCAGAGTTCTAAATTGGACCTAGTCCCCAAGTTTGCTGATCCACTGGTCAAGATCAAAAAAATAGTGGGGGCCAAATTTAGGCAAATACTTATAGTTACAACTCAGTATCCCACAGAAGCAAGAAATATGGTATATGTGCAAAAACATGTTTTCCAATAGTAGAATCATGCTCTGGGGCCCTGAAAATGATTGGCCGATGACAAAGGTGGTAGGGGACTCCGGATAGTATTTGGGGCGCTCCTTTACTGATGATTTCATATCTATAGATTTGGGTCAAATAACAAAAAATTTTGCAGAATTTTTTTGTCTGACATCAGAAAATCTTGCCAAATGATTGGTCAAGGTGCACATATCTTGTCACTTTCTTTTTCAGTTTATTTCAAGCAAGTGATGTTGGCTGGGAAAATGATGTCATAATTTTAACCAATAAACCTCTGCAAAGGCCAACTTGATATTGTGGCACTTGTTCACTCATGTGAAACTGCAATCCACATAAACTCTAGCATTAGTGTGAAGTACAACAATTCATCAGGAAATTTTCCTCATGAACTGTTGTATTTCACACTCCTGTGTTACTGTTGTTTGCTTCAGTTGATATTAAATCAGTCTCAAGCCAAGTCTGAATGGCTTCACATCTCCAAACGCTAAATTATCATGCCTTGACCAAAAGTAAGTAATAGTGAGGGACTATTCAGAGTTAAATTTTATGACTGGTTCGAGGGGGGGTGGTAGTTTCTATGGTTTTACTTGAGTAGGAACCACCTTTTTGCACATGCTTCTTATGACTATTTTTGAACGAAAGGGGTGTATTTCACACAAATTTCCATCAAAACTCCCACCCCCCCAAGGCAAAAATTCTAAATCATCCCTTAGGATAGGAGGATCCCAGTGGGCACACGACGTAAGCCCCGACATTGCTAATTGGTGGAGGGCTGGTCAGTTGGTCACATAGACATGTATGGTAGAGATTATGTTGCCCCAAAGTGAACAAGACGTCGGGGTTTTTTACAACATTGCCACAATGTCGCAAGCTAAATTCGAACTCCTGACATTGCCTCACAATGTTGTAAAACGTTGCCACAACGTTGCATGCTAACGTCATATCTTTGATGTTGCTTCACAACGTTGTGACAACATAATTTCAACCATACAATTCTACGTCATTTGAAGAAAAGTGTGACGTCGTTGCAACATTGCTG
This sequence comes from Platynereis dumerilii, assembly GCA_026936325.1. NCBI lineage: Eukaryota > Metazoa > Annelida > Polychaeta > Phyllodocida > Nereididae > Platynereis > Platynereis dumerilii. The sequence goes on along the minus strand of JAPTHN010000001.1, from coordinate 177,747,193 downwards.
CAACGTCGATGTGCCCGTGGGAATGATCCAGTGATGTGGCCAATATTCATGAGAAAATCATAGTGGGGATCAAACCAGGGCCCAGCGATATGCAGCCCATTGTCATGTCAGCTGGGTTGAGCCCTCCTCTGGGAAAAAGTTACATGCATTTGTTTTTTTGTTTTCGGTATAAATAATCATATGTGGATTATCTGATCTCAATCATCTCAATGCATGCTATTGGACTTTGAGAATGTGTGTACTAAAAATGTGTGAAACACTAACAGAAACTCTCAATTGAGACAGCTAAAGTCAGTTCCATTGGTTTATTCACGATTGACCATATGGTCAGAAGCACAGATTAACACCTTTAGGTGTTGACAACCACCTGATCACTCCCCCACATTAATGCTTTTCTTTTGTATTTCAGACACTTCACTCACCAGCAAGTGGTCAAAGGCAATCCTACTCTTGGATAAATAGTTCCCTTTTGACCAATGTATTAATGCAGAACCATGAGCTCAAAAACGCATGGCAAATATATGTGGGGGGGGGGGGGTTGGAGTTATTTAAAATGAAGTTTTGCTGACACAATGGATTCATTTTTGGCAAAGTTTTCCTTGATTTTGTAAATGAAATTTGGGGACTTCGCAGGCTTGACATAAATAATTATTGCCTCCACTACTGCAAAATTATGGTAAAACAAAACTCCAAACCCCCCTGGATATTAAATGTTCTCCCCTAAACAATAGGTTGACAAAGCACATAGATTATCCAGTGCAATGTGAATCTGAACATGCGTTTGGAATCTTATGGCTTCTGGGAGAATAAATTGTGTTAATAAAGTGTGTCGGCAGATATTTGGGAAGTTATATTTTCAGGAAATGAAAAATGGAAATAGACTTGTTAATCAGAAACACAAATTTTGTTGAAAACCTTTGCCCTCCACTGAAAATGCATTGGGCCTTTGAGCCTGACCAAGATAATTTGTTGATCATTTAAGAAATACCCCCCGACTAGTTGCTCGCTGTCTCCATGATTCCTTGTTTTAATTTTGCTGGTAGATTTTAAGTGAATGTGTTATGTCCTGGGTCTCAGGAAATGAATTAAATTTTGAAAAATAATTTTACAGGGAGGGGATGGCTAAATACCAATGTCAGTGTCACTCAACTTCTCTTCAACAGTTTACATAAAAACCAAGACCTGGACCTTATCCTTGAGTTTGCAAATCAAGTGAAAGTTCACATGTTGCTTGCACTCTCTCTGAGTTGCAACTGTTATACACTTCTGCCGAACTACTTTTGCTCAAAAACAACAAAAGAGAGTTTTGAAAGAGTTGTCAAATACAATAGAATTGCAATAACTGTGACACAACTTAAAAAGGTGTCTGGCCATATGGTCAATCCACAGATTAGCAGTTTCAGGTGTTATCAACTGTCAGTTCACTTCAAAGTTTCAATGCTTCTTTTGTATTTGACCACTTCTGGCTCAGTTTTGTTTCAGTCATGGAACATTGGAACAATGACAAACACAAAATAACTGACGATGGGATGATGGGCTTTAATGGGAATTGAGCTGAGCATTAATTGTTTTTATCAATCACTATGATATGTCAGGGGGTGACCATGAGATTTACAGGAGGGGGGCTTGGAGTTTTCCTGGAAGGGAAATTATATTTATTTTGTGGTAACAGTGACAGTAATTTTTCATTTCAAGCACTGGAAATACCTTTGAGCCCAGACCTGTCCAACGGCAATGAAATACAGTTCATTGGGTACATTCGTTGTCTGTCCTTTTACTATTTAGCAGATTATCTATCAATCCAATTTATTTATAATCCTATCTATCTATCTATCTATCTATCTATCTATCTATCTATCTATCTATCTATCTATCTATCTATCTATCTATTTATCTATCTATCCATTTATCTATCTTTTGTATTTTTGATCTATTTTATTTTTCTATAGTCTGCGCGAATTTCATGGCTGTGCCATTTACATATTATCCACTATTTTGCACTTTGTTGACCAAGTATATGCCAGACAGGAGCATTGAGCTGTAAATGACACACTATGTATCGCCGAGAATTTGAGTTTAAGTCTGCTAACAACGTTACAACAGAGAAATAAGAAGTGCAACAAAATGATCACGTTGTTTGTTGTTCAAGTGGTCTTGTGACAAGCAATTTTTCTATTCACCAGTGAGCACTGAGTGTAAAATGAAGCTGAAGATAACACTTACAGTTTTTTAATAGCACTGTAATGTAAGGAGAACCCTCAAGTCTCTAGTGGCGGGGGCAGGGTATCTTTAAAATAGGTTATTTCTTGTATGCTATATAACAATATTGTCCACATGCCTTGCCAAATGCATTTTTCCATCATGTCACAAATTTGTTTCGTGGAATATTTTTGCCTCATTGAGCACCAATTTGATCATGGAAAATCAAAAATATGGTCATGGAAATTTGACCACAAACTTTGTTGGAATCCTGCCACCCGTAGGCTTACGCCCCCTGGGAGCCACCTGATTCCTTGTTTTTTACATGAATAGAGTTAGTAAAAAATTTAGTAACTCATCTTGCCCAGTGTGAAGAGGGGATAACCTCAGTTCACAGTCCTCTGGGCTTTCAATGGATGAGTCCCAGGTTTGATCCGATCTACAATATGTATGGGCGTGTCAAATATTGAATTAACTGTGTTTGATCGGATCTACAATATGTATGGGCATATCAAATATTGAATTAACTGTCTTGGACAGCCATTTCAACCATTCTTCTCCTGATTGCTGTGCCTCCTGCCCTACTAGAGTGCTGTATGTTCAAATGCAAGATATAGAGCTCAAAAGGACAATAAGAATATAATTATTGTGTAAGTCATATATTGTTCAGTTTCATCATTATTTGTTGATTGTCCTAATTTTTGCTTAATTTACATACTATATATGACAAGTTGATATGAGATTTGTTTTTTTTGCTGAATCAGCAAAAAAATGTATTTAGCCTACCTTAGAATTGATGAATAATTCCAATAACATAGCCTTCAGTTTCAACACTTACATTACTATACTGCAAAGTATCATTTAAGTTTAAAGGACACACCTGCTCAATTGTTAAAAACAAACTATGATTATTGATAACGATATAAGTTGGAAAATACCCCTAATTTTGATGGTCTGTATTCTAATCCCTGCATAAACTGCTATCACTCAGAATAAACATAGGTATTATGTCAATTCCAAGTAACAAAGCAAAACAGTGTTTCGCAATTGGTCTCTTAAGTATTGTGAGGTAGTATTTTAGAACAATGGAGCAAAATGTTGATATTTTCTATCTTCATCTTCCCCAAGTGGTTCATCATTAAGTCTTCATTGACAGGGATATATCAAGAGACGACTTACTCTGCATATAACTTGTTTCATAAAGAATGAAATTTCAGGTATGAAGCTGGTGGTTGTCCTTGAACCATTTCAATAGTAAACAAGAGCCTGCAGATTGCCAAACAGAGGTGGCATGCTTAACTGTAAGTGGTGAATCTGGTGATGCAGCAAATATTTATGATGACATGGCAATTGATAAGAGGGGAGACCATAGTCACTTGTGTTATTGTTACCAGTGGCTAATTTGCAAAATAACATTCAGGCAATAGTCTTCACCTTTCAATTTTGTTGTTCACAAGATGTACACTTTTGATATTTGTGACCTGCTCCACCAAAATCAGGTCGAAGTAGGCAATTAATATTTCCAAGAAATTAGCAAAATGTGTTAAATGGTCAATTTTTTATCATTTTTTTAACTAATGGTACCACATTAAAGCAAAAGTTATTTCCTTAAGAAATCAGACCATTTTTACCAGAAATTGACGTTGAATAATTAAAATTAGGTGCCCTTCTTGAATTTTCTTAGTTCTTTATTTTTATTGTGAAGGCAAGAAATTCAAATGTTATTTTCTCACAGTTTGATGTTTTTGTATCATCAATGTTTGAGGTGCCACATCTCTTAAAACATATGAACCATAATTTTAAAGCCCAATTACAATAAAATCAAGTCATTTTCAGAACTAAATTTTTGATGAAGCAGGTTACAAATATCAACATTTTACATCAGATTATTTGTAGTAGAGCTGCAAGGATGTTAAAATTAAGATCCCATTTCACCTGTTACACCTCTTACACACTACAAGAGTTGGGACGAGGTCCCGAGTTCTAAACTGAAAAATGGTCTAGGTCTCAGGAACTGACCTAGTCACAAAGTTGATCCACTGGTCACTGGCAGTGGTCAGTGACAAAAAATTAATTAGTGGGGACCAAATTTCAGCAGATATTTGTCGTAGCAAAAAAAAAAAAAAAAAAAGCAAGAAATAAGGATATATATATATATATACAAAAAAAAACACATGTTTACAAATTGAAAAATCATACTTCGGGACTGTTCAGGATTTATGACTGGAGGGGTGGGAGTTTTGGCCTAGGGGTACTAACTTTTCACATGTGTTTCAAGGGGGGTTATCGATTTTTGACAGCACTTCCAAGGAGGGGGTAATAGAGTTTAACAAAGAAAAAATGTTAAAAAACAGGCATATACTCATTTTATCCTGACTTTTTTATGTGCAAAAGTCAGCGAAATGAAGCGAATCTGTATGCGTGACCTTGTATAACAGTAAACACAGTCCTGTGGGATATGACCCTTTTCCTGAAAGGTCGCAAAAGTCTGACTTAGCAATTGTGTCAATTTCCTTGCGATTTGGACAAATCATTTTACCTGGTATCACACAGGGTGATATCAAATTTTACTCAAATGATTTCTTTAAATCATGAGATTTCTGACAACTCGCAGGGTATAGTATCTAAATAAATTTCAAGTAGGTATGGCACTGATTTACCCAAATGACATTATTTCCAGTGTCTTGCAAAGGATATGAAAAATGACATAATCTGGTATAGCAGTGATTTTCCCAAATCACTGAATTTCTAGCATCTTGCTACGGAAGTGTGGATATTTGTTCAAATTGCTGCATTGCGAAGCACAAAGTTTTCAGCATGTTCTCAGCAAACTGGATAAAATGAAATGATGAAAATGCAATGATGGATGGATGGATGATTGAGGCTTTACGTCCTATAGTTATGCACTTTGTAGGACAGGAGGAGGACATGGCAATGAGGCGAAGGATGATTGAAACAGCCTTCCAACATAGGCCCAGGTGACCCGGCAAGAGCTGGATTTGAACCCTGGACCCAGCGATTGGCAGTCCAGCCCACTACCACTAGACCAACCCCCCCCCTGGAAATTCTTGTGAAAAGCATAGTGAAGAACAAAAAAATATTTTCTTGGCTATCCATAAAAATTAATTAAGAAATGATTTACATAATCAATCTTTTGTTTTGTGCACCACTTTCCAATGTAACCCTCCGTTATCATGGAATGAATACCCGATCACCTTTGTCATCCGCCAACCATTTTCAGGGCTGCTATTATTGACCCTTCAGAATTTATGACCAGGGGGTGGAGTTTTGCTGGAACTTCCCGACAAAAATTGATACCCCCCTTAGGTTTTTATTCGTATTTTTAGTACCCCCCCTAAACATACCAAGCAATATACACATATATACTGTTATACAAGGTCACGCATACAGATTCGCTTCATTTCGCTGACTTTTGCACATAAAAAAGTCAGGATAAAATGAGTATATGCCTGTTTTTTAACATTTTTTCTTTGTTAAACTCTATTATTACCCGCTCCTTGGAAGTGCTGTCAAAAATCTATAAACCCCCTTGAAACACATGTGAAAAGTTAGTACCCCTAGGCCAAAACTCCCACCCCTCCAGTCATAAATCCTGAACAGTATATATATATATTCTTATTTCTTGCTTTTTTAGAGTTGCTACGACAAATATCTGCTGAAATTTGGTCCCCACTAATTAATTTTTTGTCACTGACCAGTGGATCAACTTTGCGACTAGGTCAGTTCCTGAGACCTAGACCATTTTTCAGTTTAGAACTCGGGACCTCGTCCCAACTCTTGTAGTGTGTAAGAGGTGTAACAGGTGAAATGGGATCTTAATTTTAACATCCTTGCAGCTCTACTACAAATAATCTGCCCAAAGAAATGGGTAAAACACAAAGTTTTCTTGCAGCACCAAGAAGGCAAATGGTGTTGCACGACCTACTTTTTTGAAATGCCTAGTCTTCGCCCTTCAATGTTGTTGTGCACAAGATGTAAAATGTTGATATTTGTAACCTGCTTCATCAAAAATTTAGTTCTGAAAATGACTTGATTTTATTGTAATTGGGCTTTAAAATTATGGTTCATATGTTTTAAGAGATGTGGCACCTCAAACATTGATGATACAAAAACATCAAACTGTGAGAAAATAACATTTGAATTTCTTGCCTTCACAATAAAAATAAAGAACTAAGAAAATTCAAGAAGGGCACCTAATTTTAATTATTCAACGTCAATTTCTGGTAAAAATGGTCTGATTTCTTAAGGAAATAACTTTTGCTTTAATGTGGTACCATTAGTTAAAAAAATGATAAAAAAGTGACCATTTAACACATTTTGCTAATTTCTTGGAAATATTAATTGCCTACTTCGACCTGATTTTGGTGGAGCAGGTCACAAATATCAAAAGTGTACATCTTGTGCACAACAAAATTGAAAGGTGAAGACTATTGCCTGAATGTTATTTTGCAAATTAGCCACTGGTATAACACAAGTGACCATGGTCTCCCCTCTTATCAATTGCCATGTCATCATAAATATTTGCTGCATCACCAGATTCACTACTTACAGTTAAGCATGCCACCTCTGTTTGGCAATTTGCAGGCTCTTGTTTACTATTGAAATGGTTCAAGGACAACCACCAGCTTCATACCTGAAATTTCATTCTTTATGAAACAAGTTATATGCAGAGTAAGTCGTCTCTTGATATATTCCTGTCAATGAAGACTTAATGATGAACCACTTGGGGAAGATGAAGATAGAAAATGTCAACATTTTGCTCCATTGTTCTAAAATACTACCTCACAATACTTAAGAGACCAATTGCGAAACACTGTTTTGCTTTGTTACTTGGAACTGACATAATACCTATGTTTATTCTGAGTGATAGCAGTTTATGCAGGGATTAGAATACAGACCATCAAAATTAGGGGTATTTTCCAACTTATATCGTTATCAATAATCATAGTTTGTTTTTAACAATTGAGCAGGTGTGTCCTTTAAACTTAAATGATACTTTGCAGTATAGTAATGTAAGTGTTGAAACTGAAGGCTATGTTATTGGAATTATTCATCAATTCTAAGGTAGGTTAAATACATTTTTTTGCTGATTCAGCAAAAAAAAACAAATCTCATATCAACTTGTCATATTCAGTATGTAAATTAAGCAAAAATTAGGACAATCAACAAAAAATGATGAAACTGAACAATATATGACTTACACAATAATTATATTGTTATTGTCCTTTTGAGCTCTATATCTTGCATTTGAACATACAGCACTCTAGTTGGGCAGGAGGCACAGCAATCAGGAGAAGAATGGTTGAAATGGCTGTCCAAGACAGTTAATTCTATATTTGATATGCCCATACATATTGTAGATCCGATCAAACACAGTTAATTCAATATTTGACACGCCCATACATATTGTAGATCGGATCAAACCTGGGACTCATCCATTGAAAGCCCAGAGGACTGTCAACTGAGCTTATCCCCTCTTCACACTGGGCAAGATGAGTTACTAAATTTTTTACTAACTCTATTCATGTAAAAAACAAGGAATCAGGTGGCTCCCAGGGGGCGTAAGCCTTCGGGTGGCAGGATTCCAACAAAGTTTGTGGTCAAATTTCCATGACCATATTTTTGATTTTCCATGATCAAATTTGTGCTCAATGAGGCAAAAATATTCCACGAAACAAATTTGTGACATGATGGAAAAATGCATTTGGCAAGGCATGTGGACAATATTGTTATATAGCATACAAGAAATAACCTATTTTAAAGATACCCTGCCCCCGCCACTAGAGACTTGAGGGTTCTCCTTACATTACAGTGCTATTAAAAAACTGTAAGTGTTATCTTCAGCTTCATTTTACACTCAGTGCTCACTAGTGAATAGAAAAATTGCTTGTCACAAGACAACTTGAACAACAAACAACGTGATCATTTTGTTGCACTTCTTATTTCTCTGTTGTAACGTTGTTAGCAGACTTAAACTCAAATTCTCGGTGATACATAGTGTGTCATTTACAGCTCAATGCTCCTGTCTGGCATATACTCGGTCAACAAAGTGCAAAATAGTGGATAATATGTAAATGGCACAGCCATGAAATTCGCGCAGACTATAGAAAAATAAAATAGATCAAAAATACAAAAGATAGATAAATGGATAGATAGATAAATAGATAGATAGATAGATAGATATATAGATAGATAGATAGATAGATAGATAGATAGATAGATAGATAGATAGATAGATAGGATTATAAATAAATTGGATTGATAGATAATCTGCTAAATAGTAAAAGGACAGACAACGAATGTACCCAATGAACTGTATTTCATTGCTGTTGGACAGGTCTGGGCTCAAAGGTATTTCCTGTGCTTGAATGTCACTGTTACCACAAAATAAATATAATTTCCCTTCCAGGAAAACTCCAAGCCCCCCTCCTGTAAATCTCATGGTCACCCCCTGACATATCATAGTGATTGATAAAAACAATTAATGCTCAGCTCAATTCCCATTAAAGCCCATCATCCCATCGTCAGTAATTTTGTGTTTGTCATTGTTCCAATGTTCCATGACTGAAACAAAACTGAGCCAGAAGTGGTCAAATACAAAAGAAGCATTGAAGCTTTGAAGTGAACTGACAGTTGATAACACCTGAAACTGCTAATCTGTGGATTGACCATATGGCCAGACACCTTTTTAAGTTGTGTCACAGTTATTGCAATTCTATTGTATTTGACAACTCTTTCAAAACTCTTTTTTGTTTTTGACCACAAGTAGTTCGGCAGAAGTGTATAACAGTTGCAACCCAGAGAGAGTGCAAGCAACATGTGAACTTTCACTTGATTTGCAAACTCAAGGATAAGGTCCAGGTCTTGGTTTTTATGTAAACTGTTGAAGAGAAGTTGAGTGACACTGACATTGGTATTTAGCCATCCCCTCCCTGTAAAATTATTTTTCAAAATTTAATTCATTTCCTGAGACCCAGGACATAACACATTCACTTAAAATCTACCAGCAAAATTAAAACAAGGAATCATGGAGACAGCGAGCAACTAGTCGCGGGGTATTTCTTAAATGATCAACAAATTATCTTTGTCAGGCTCAAAGGCTCAATGCATTTTCAGTGGAGGGCAAAGGTTTTCAACAAAATTTGTGTTTCTGATTAACAAGTCTATTTCCATTTTTCATTTCCTGAAAATATAACTTCCCAAATATCTGCATCAAGCCGACAAACTTTATCAACACAATTTATTCTCCCAGAAGCCATAAGATTCCAAACGCATGTTCAGATTCACATTGCACTGGATAATCTATGTGCTTTGTCAACCTATTGTTTAGGGGAGAACATTTAATATCCAGGGGGGGTTTGGAGTTTTGTTTTACCATAATTTTGCAGTAGTGGAGGCAATAATTATTTATGTCAAGCCTGCGAAGTCCCCAAATTTCATTTACAAAATCAAGGAAAACTTTGCCAAAAATGAATCCATTGTGTCAGCAAAACTTCATTTTAAATAACTCCAACCCCCCCGATACTAAATGGTCTCCGTTAACCAGTACATCAGGGGCCATTTATAATCAATTTGATTGATAGGCTGCATTATTTGTGTAAATTAAAAGTAAAATTACCTTTTTGTCTTTCCTGACATGATCATGCAGATCTATATATCTATCTTCATTGATCTTGTTTTGATTTTCTAACAAAACTGTCAGAATTGGTGTGATGCACAAAGTATCGCTTGCAGGACAATATAATTGTTTGGAAATTTGCTTGGTTGCACATCCAATCCAAACAATGTTATCAGACTTCAAAATGCATGTAAATTGTTTTTTCAATTGGCCTGTTTTATTTTTTATTTTTTAATAAATATGCTCTTTGAATTAATAATAGTAATTGTGTACATATATTTGCCATGCGTTTTTGAGCTCATGGTTCTGCATTAATACATTGGTCAAAAGGGAACTATTTCTCCCAGAGTAGGATTGCCTTTGACCACTTGCTGGTGAGTGAAGTGTCTGAAATACAAAAGAAAAGCATTAATGTGGGGGAGTGATCAGGTGGTTGTCAACACCTAAAGGTGTTAATCTGTGCTTCTGACCATATGGTCAATCGTGAATAAACCAATGGAACTGACTTTAGCTGTCTCAATTAAGAGTTTCTGTTAGTGTTTCACACATTTTTAGTACGCACATTCTAAGTCCAATAGCATGCATTGAGATGATTTAGATCAGATAATCCACATATGATTATTTATACCGAAAACAAAAAAACAAATGCATGTAACTTTTTCCTAGAGGAGGGCTCAACCCAGCTGACATGCTGCATATCGCTGGGACCCTGGTTTGATCCCCACTATGATTTTCTCATGAATATTGGCCACATCACTGGATCATTCCCATGGGCACATCGAAGTTGCAGCAATGTTGCAACGACGTCACACTTTTCGTCAAATGACGTAGAATTGTATGGTTGAAATTATGTTGTCACAACGTTGTGAAGCAACATCAAAGATAATATTATGACGTTAGCATGCAACGTTGTGGCAACGTTTTACAACATTGTGAGGCAATGTTCGAATTTAGCTTGCGACATTGTGGCAATGTTGTAAAAAACCCCGACGTCGTGTTCACTTTGGGGCAACATAATCTCTACCATACATGTCTATGTGACCAACTGAGGTGGGAGTTTTGATGGAAATTTGTATGAAAAGTTATACACCCCTTTCGTTCAAAAATAGTCATAAGAAGGATGTACAAAAAGGTGGTTCCTACTCAAGTAAAACCATAGAAACTACACCCCCCTCGAACCAGTCATAAAATTTAACTCTGAATAGTCCCTCACTATTACTTACTTTTGGTCAAGCCATGATAATTTAGCGTTTGGAGATGTGAAGCCATTCAGATTTAATATCAACTGAAGCAAACAACAGTAACACAGGAGTGTGAAATACAACAGTTCATGAGGAAAATTTCCTGATGAATTGTTGTACTTCACACTAATGCTAGAGTTTATGTGGATTGCAGTTTCACATGAGTGAACAAGTGCCACAATATCAAGTTGGCCTTTGCAGAGGTTTATTGGTTAAAATTATGACATCATTTTCCCAGCCAACATCACTTGCTTGAAATAAACTGAAAAAGAAAGTGACAAGATATGTGCATCTTGACCAATCATTCGGCAAGATTTTCTGATGTCAGACAAAAAAATTCTGCAAAATTTTTTGTTATTTGACCCAAATCTATAGATATGAAATCATCAGTAAAGGAGCGCCCCAAATACTATCCGGAGTCCCCTACCACCTTTGTCATCGGCCAATCATTTTCAGGGCCCCAGAGCATGATTCTAATTGGAAGACATGTTTTTTTGCACATATACCATATTTCTTGCTTCTGTGGGATGCTGAGTTGTAACTATAAGTATTTGCCAAAATTTGGCCCCCACCATTTTTTTGTCCTTGACCAGTGGATCAGCAAACTTGGGGACTAGGTCCAATTTAGAACTCTGGAGTTGGAAGACTTGGTTGAAATGGGATCTTAATAATCAGGAAGAATAATCTTTTTTAAATATTATTTGATGTGACCTCACTAACAGCTCTACTAGAATGATCTGCCCAAAGAAATGGATAAAACACAAGGTTTTCTTGCAGCACCAAGAAGGCAAACCGTGTCTCATGAACTACTTTTTTGAAATGCCTATAGTCTTCACTCTTCACCCTAAAATTGTGTTTTACACAAGATGTAAAATTTTTATATTTGATATTTGTATTGCCTGACAGTTATTTTGCAAATCAGCCAATGATGTAAAAAAAGTACAACTAAAAATGGTCTCCCCTATTGTCAATTGCTTTGACATCATAATATTAATTTCGCTGCATCACAACTTACAATTAAAAAAAAAGAGTGCCCCTCTGTTTGGCAATCTGCAGATTCTTGTTCCGGGACAACCACCAACTTCATACCTGAAACTTCATATCGTTTATGAAACAAGTTATATGCAGACTAAGTTGTCTCTTGATATATCCCTGTCAATTAAGGCTTAATGATGAACCACTTAGGCAAGATGAATATTTAATGTCAACATTTTGCTCCATGATTGTATAGTGCCACTAAAAAGACCAGCTGAGAAACACTGTTTTGCTCTGTTACTTGGAACTGACATAATACCTATATCTATTCTTGATGTCAGCAGTTTATGCTAGGATTAGAGTATAGATCATCAAAATTAAGGGTTATGTTCTGACTAATGCTGCTATCAATAATCATAGTTTGTTTTTAACAGTTTTCAATCTAACAATGGAGCAGGCATGTCCTTCAAACTTAAATCAAACTTTGCAGTATAGTGTCAAAATTACAAGAGACAGTTTCAAGTGTTGAAACTAAAGGCTATCTTATTGTAATTATTCGTGAATTATAAGGTAGATGCATTTTTCTTTTATTAATTCATAAAATATTTTTCACATAGAAAAAGACAAATTTCATATCAACTCTGTCATTTATGGGATGTAAGATTAGGCAAAATCAACAAATTATGATGAAACTTAATAATAATATGGCTTACAAATTAAGTGAATTCTTATTGTCCTTTTGATATTAACGATCTTACTATATAAGACAAACATACAAAAAAATTTTGCAGTTGGTAGAGGGATGATAAGTGTTTTATATTCTCTCAGCGAAACGGCCAAAGGTCTTTTCGCCAAGCGAATTGAGCACAAGAGAGGACTCAAAAAATCTATGCAGTTATGGCCTCAACATCAACAGTCAAGTGGGTCCAGCTTCTTATCAATGATTTAGTTTTTAATTTAACAAAACATAACATATTCATCTTCAAAAGTGTCTTAAAAGTTCGATTTCTCCATTAGTATTCCCTATGCCTATAATTTTTATGGAATAGTTAATTTTAAGCCTTGGCAGGTTAAATTAAATTATTAACAAGTGATTCATTTCTTTTCAAAACAGACAAGAAAACATAACACAATTAAAGTTACATAATCATTATCAACAGATGATTATGTAACAGTGAGCTACATGCATATCAACTTATTGTTTTTATTACTGTTATGTAATATCAACAACCTATCTATCTTTCTATCTATTTATCCATCTATTTATCTATCTTTTGTATTTTTGATCTATTCTATCTTTCTATAGTCTACGCAAATTTCATGGCTGTGCCATTTATATATTATCCACTTTTTTGCAAATTGTTGACTGATTATATGCCAGACAGGAGTATTGAGGTGTAAATGACACACTATGCATCACCGAGAAGTTGAGTTTAAGTCTGCTAATAACCTTACAACAGGGAAATTAAGAAGTGCAACAAAATGATCTTGTGGTTTGTTGTTCTATTCACCAGTGAGCACTGAGTGTAAAATGAAGCTGAAGATAACACTTACAGTTTTTTTAGTAGGATCGTAATGTAAGGAGAACCCTCAGGTCTCTAGTGGGGGGGGGGGGATCTTTAAAATAGGTTATTTCTTGTATGATATATAACAATATTGTCCACATGCCTTGCCAAATGCATTTTTCCATCATGTCACAAATTTTGTTTCTTGGACCACTTTTGCCTCATTGAGCAAAAATTTGATTATGGAAAATCAAAAATATGGTCATGGAAATTTGACCATAAAGTTTGTTGGAATCCTGCCACTTAAAGGCTTATGCCCCCCTGGGAGCCACCTGATTCCAAGGTCTGCCGAAAAAACCACTGATTATCCGAGTGTATGCTGCCGTGCAGCCCTTGTTTCTTACCTGAAAAGAGTCAGTAAAAAATGCAGTAACTTATTCATCTTGCCCAGTGTGAAAAGGGGATAAGCTCAGTTGGCAGTCCTCTGGGCTTTCAATGGATGAGTCCAAGGTTTGAGCCTATCTACACTATGTATAGGCATGTCAAACATTGAATTAACTGTCTTGGACAGTCATTTCAACCATCCTTCTCCTGATTTCTGTGTTGCCTGCCCTACTAGAGTGCTGTATGCTCAAATGCAAGATATAGAGCTCAAAAGGACAATAAGAATATAATTGTTGTGTAAGTCATATTGTTAAGTTTCATCACAATTTGTTGATTGTTCTAATTTTTGCTTAATGTTACATACTATATATGACAAGTTGATATGATATTAGTGTTTTTTTTTTGTGTGAAAAACATTTGGTGAATCAACAAAAAAATTTATTTAGCCTACCTTAGAATTGATGAATAATTCCAATAACATAGCCTTCAGTTTCAACACTTACAAATATGTCTTGTAACTTTGGTACTATTCTGCAAAGTTTAACTTGAGTTTAAAGGACACACCTGCTCAATTGTTAAATTGAAAACTGTTAAAAACAAAGTATTATTATTGATAGCGATATAAGTTGGAAAATACCCTTAATTTTGATTGTCTGCATTCTAATCCTTGCATAAACTGCTATCACCAAGAATGAACACAGGTATTATGTCAGTTCCAAGTAACAGAGCAAAACAGTGTTTCACAGTTGGTTTCTTAATTTTTGTGAGGTAGTATTTTAGAACAATGGAGCAAAATGTTGATATTTTCTATCTTCATCTTCCCCAAGTGGTACATCATTAAGTCTTCATTGACAGGGATATATCAAGAGACGACTTACTCTGCATATAACTTGTTTCAAAAAGAATGAAGTTTCAGGTATGAAGTTGGTGGTTGTCCTTGAACCATTTCAATAGTAAACAAGAACCTGCAGATTGCCAAACAGAGGCGGTATGCTTTTATTTAAAGTGGTGATGCAGCAAATATTTATGATGACATGACAATTGACAAAAGGGGAGACCATGGTCACTTGTGTTATTGTCACCAGTGGCTAATTTGCAAAATAACATTCTGGCAATAGTCTTCACCTTTCAATTTTTTTGTGCACAAGATGTACAATTTTGATCATATTTGTGACCTGCTCCACCAAAATCAGGACAAAGTAGGCAATTAATATTTCCAAGAAATTCACAAAATGTGTTAAATGGTCACTTTTTTTCGTTTTTTTAGCTAATGGTACCACATTTAAGCAAAAGTTATTTCCTTGAAAATTCAGACCATTTTTACCAGAAATTGACGTTGAATTATTAAAATTAGGTGCCCTTCTTGATTTTTCTTAGTTCTTTAATTTTATTGCAAAGGCAGGAAGTTCAAATGTTATTTTCTCACAGTTTGATGTTTTTGTATCATCAATGTTTGAGGTGCCACATCTCTTAAAACATATGAATCATAATTTTAAAGCCCAATTCCTATAAAATTAAGTCATTTTCAGAACTAAATTTTTGATGAAGCAGGTCACAAATATTAAATTTTACATCTTGTGCACAACAAAATTGAAGGGCGAAGACTAGGCATTTAAAAAAAGTAGGTCGTGCAACACCATTTGCCTTCTTGGTGCTGCAAGAAAACTTTGTGTTTTACCCATTTCTTAGGGCAGATTATTTGTAGTAGAGTTGCAAGGATGTTGTAATAAAATCATAGTAAAAAAAGCTTATGCTTCCTAAAAATTAAGATCCCGTTTCACCTGTTACACCTCTTACACACTACAAGAGTTGGGACGAGGTCCCGAGTTTTAAATTGGACTGAAAAATGGTCTAGGTCTCAGGAACTGACCTAGTCGCAGAGTGGCGACCAAATTTCAGCAGATATTTGTCGTAGCAACTTTGCATCCCAAAAAAGCAAGAAAAAAGGATATATTAAAACCAAAAAAAAACACATGTTTACAAATTGTAAAATCATACTTTGGGACTGTTCAGGATTTATGACTGGGGGGTGGGAGTTTTGGCCTAGGCGGTACTAACTTTTCACACGTGTTTCAAGGGGGGTATCAATTTTTTACAACGCATAAATTTTAACAACGAAAAAAATGTTAAAAAACAGGCATAAACTAATTTTATCCAGACTTTTTTATGCACAAAAGTCCGCGAAATGACGCGAATCTGTGTATATTGCTTGGTATGTTTAGGGGGGGTACTAAAAATACGCATGTGTAAAAACACGCATGAAACTTAAGGGAGGTATCAATTTTTGACAGGAAGTTCCAATAAAACTCCCCCTGTCATATTCTGAACGGTCAATAATAGCACTCCTGAAAATGGTTGGAGGATGGTGGGGTATTCATTCCCGGATAACGGAGGGTTATGTTGGAAAGTGGTGCACAAAACAAAAGATTGATTTTGGAAATTATTTTTTAATTAATTTTTATGGTTAGCCAAAAAAATCTTCAATTCTTCACATCTTTGGTTTAGACCATTATTTAGAAAGGTTACATTGTCCAGAACTGACTTTTCTGTCACAAAAAGAATTGGAGATTTTTTTGTTCTTCACTATGCTTTTCATTGAATTTTCAAGGGGAGGGGTTAGTCTAGTGGTAGTGGGCCGGACTGCCAATCACTGGGTCCAGGGTTCAAATCCAGCTCTTGCCGGGTCACCTGAGCCTATGTTGGAAGGCTGTTTCAATCATCCTTCGCCTCATTGCCGTGTCCTCCTCCTGTCCTACAAAGTGCATAACTATAGGACGTAAAGCCTCAATCATCCATCATTGCATTTTCATCATTTCATTTTATCCAGTTTGCTGAGAACATGCTGAAAACTTTGTGCTTTGCAATGCAGCAATTTGAACAAATATCCACACTTCCGTAGCAAGATGCTAGAAATTCAGTGATTTGGGAAAATCACTGCTATACCAAATTATGTCATTTTTCATATCCTTTGCAAGACACTGGAAATAATGTCATTTTGGTAAATCAGTGCCATACCTACTTGAAATTTATTTAGATACTATACCCTGCGAGTTGTCAGAAATCTCATGATTTAAAGAAATCATTTGAGTAAAATTTGATATCACCCTGTGTGATACCAGGTAAAATGATTTGTCCAAATCGCAAGGAAATTGACACAATTGCTAAGTCAGACTTATGCGACCTTTCAGGAAAAGGGTCATATCCCACAGGACTGTGTTAGTATATATGTGTATATTGCTTGGTATGTTTAGGGGGGGTAATAAAAATACGAATAAAAACCTAAGGGGGGTATCAATTTTTGTCGGGAAGTTCCAGCAAAACTCCACCCCCCAGTCATAAATTCTGAACGGTCAATAATAGCGGCCATGAAAATGGTTGGCGGATGACAAAGGTGGAGGGGTATTCATTCCATGATAACGGAGGGTTACATTGGAAAGTGGTGCACAAAACCAAAGATTGATTATGTAATTCATTTCTCAATTAATTTTTATGGATGGCCAAGAAAATATTTTTGTGTTCTTCACTATGCTTTTCACAAGAATTTCCAGGGGGGGGGGTTGGTCTAGTGGTAGTGGGCTGGACTGCCAATCGCTGGGTCCAGGGTTCAAATCCAGCTCTTGCCGGGTCACCTGGGCCTATTTTGGAAGGCTGTTTCAATCATCCTTCGCCTCATTGCCATGTCCTCCTCCTGTCCTACAAAGTGCATAACTATAGGACGTAAAGCCTCAATCATCCATCCATCCATCATTGCATTTTCATCATTTTATTTTATCCAGTTTGCTAAGAACATGCTGAAAACTTTGTGCTTCGCAATGCAGCAATTTGAACAAATATCCACACTTCCGTAGCAAGATGCAAGAAATTCAGTGATTTGGGAAAATCACTGCTATACCAGATTATGTCATTTTTCATATCCTTTGCAAGACACTGGAAATAATGTCATTTGGGTAAATCAGTGCCATACCTACTTGAAATTTATTTAGATACTATACCCTGCGAGTTGTCAGAAATCTCATGATTTAAAGAAATGGTTTGAGTAAAATTTGATATCACCCTGTGTGATACCAGGTAAAATGATTTGTCCAAATCGCAAGGAAATTGACACAATTGCTAAGTCAGACTTATGCGACCTTTCAGGAAAAGGGTCATATCCCACAGGACTGTGTTACTGTTAATAAGGAAAGTATTGTTAAAGGTGCTAATTCTGATTTTTGGCGTAGTTTTAATATATTTTTGGCCAATTTCGGCCACTTATATTCATATTTAAAAAATAAGCTGTTTGTACAGTATTGTTGTTACTTTTATGGTGCTCCATTATGGAACTTAAATGGTAGTGGTGTAAAG
Organism: Platynereis dumerilii; assembly: GCA_026936325.1. Taxonomy (NCBI): domain Eukaryota; kingdom Metazoa; phylum Annelida; class Polychaeta; order Phyllodocida; family Nereididae; genus Platynereis; species Platynereis dumerilii. The sequence continues at coordinate 177,728,906 of JAPTHN010000001.1, read as the reverse complement.
GATTTATGTATCTCATGGCGTAAAGCTCTTAGAAGTATATGGGGTGTACCACACCACACTCATTGTGACACAATCACTGCTTTAGCTGGGCAAAAGCCACTTATTTTAAACTTGCAGACCCGTTTTTGTCGGTTTATTAATAAATGTGCTAGTACTGATAACTCAATTGTGAAAGGTGTGTACCAGTTAGCTATTAAAAATCCATATTCCAACTGTGGTAAAAATTTTATAAACTTATATTGTAGGCGTACTGATTGTCTTAGTGTCAATACATGTGAATGGCAAGAGAGCCTAACTGTGATAAACCCTGAGATAGCTTGTATCAAGGAATTGATTGGTGCCAAAGAGGGTTTTAATGAATTGACTGTTTTTAATGATGATGAGGTAGTAATGCTACTCAACTTTTTATGTACAAACTAGTCTTTTAATTGTTATATTTTGTTTTTATCATTGTTTTTTAGCTTGTAATTGTACTGTTTATAAAACAGTGAATAAAGATATTAAATTAAAAATTATATTGTGCATATAGCCCTTTCATGACAGACACTATTCCATATCCAGTAAAACTTTCTCTGATATTGGACTAGGTCAACCCATCAACCACTGAAGCCATGGACAACCTTTTATTAAGAAAACCAAATAAATTGTTTGTCCTAAATAATCCAACATATCATTTAATTGTTGCATTTCTTCTTTATATAAGTGAAAATACCTGCATCGACCATACTACCGCAAGGGTCAGGGCAACTTTTTAAAAACAAACCAGTAAAGATAGAAATATGTCATATACATAACTAAACTTTAATATAAATATTTTACTGTATACACAACGATTTTTAGAGAAAGTTTGCTTGCCATTTAACCAAAATATTTCTGAAGGACTACCGCTGGCCAAGAGATATATGTATAGCCATTACAGAAATTGGCTGACTTGCCACTTCATCAGAAGTATACTCTGAAAAGCTGCTGTCCACATAAACTGTGAGTTGTATATTAGATGTGACAGGCTGAATGGAAGAGCTATACCAAATTGTTATCCCTTGCCAATTCCGTACTCTGTCCTGCAAACAAAAGTATTTTTTCAGTAAAAATAATAACACAGACTTCAGAAATAGCTTTTCAAAACATATATAGTTGAAAGAGTTTTTCACTCTAGGTTTATATGGTGAACCAAAAAATCACTTTGAAGAAGCATTCATTTGTCTGATTTTTTTCTTGTATAACGCCTTCAACTTCACTGTAGCTCTAGTTTTGGAGTTATGAAAGTAGTGTTTTGATCTATAAATTGTGTGTCAATTAGGTGAACACACTATTCTTCTGGAAATACCAGAGTCAACAGACTATTCTTATTCTGACATATATATCATTTTTGATATTTGAATGTCTAACAAAATTTATTCAGTGTATACATGTATACTTACTTTGTTTTGATTTTTACATAGATATAAAATGAAAATCATTCCCGCTTTGATTAAAGTAACCAAATGAAGAAATTCTCTTTGTTTCAATTGCCCTGGGGCTGAGTAGCAGATAAAGACCTCCATATACACACTACGCAGTTTGACATTACTATTGAGAGCATTTTAGAATTATAGATTTTGTTCATTTCTTTGTAATTCAATTAAACTGATTTGGTGCTGTCTCTTCCGTTCTTATTTGCTTACGTTTTTTATTTGCGTCTAATTTTAGTCAACATGTATGTTGATTTTGTAACCTCATGTTTTTCGTGAGGTAAACAAAATCTTATGTCTTTTATATATGCCTAATTCAACCTGAAACGTTAGTTTAACCAAACGTGAGAATTGGAGGTTATTCTGTATCCATTCATGATAATAATTTCTTAGCTTGTAAATATGAATATTAAACAAGTTAGACATGCTGGGCGGACAATTTAATCCCTTCACTGCCCTCCACGCTCTAGCATCGACTTGGCAAGAAAGAAGCATCTACATCTAGCTCAGATTCTTGGAGACATTTGTCACTTCGGAATCAGTCAGTCTAATCAACCTCTGGGGTGTCCTCGCCCTGAGAAGGACACAGCCCTTGATCTCTGGGGATCATGGTGGCCAATGAAGATCAGGAGCTGCTCAAAGGTAAACCCACAAGATTAATTTATCTGCCAAGGTTGACACTCCAGCTGAAGCTGTGAACAAGATCACAATTTATTCAGTAACTAGTTAACACATTTTTGTGAGTCGTTGCTGCTCACACTTTGCTCAAAGGGCCAATGCTATCTCACAGCTCCATGCATTCCTGATGTTTTAAAATGAGCAAAATCACTGTGGCAAAACTGGACGAGGGTAACTGAGTTACCCTCGTCTCAATTTCTCAAAATGAATTGAAAAAATAGGTCATCCCATTGGATCCCATGTTAAAGAAGGACGAGGGTAACTGCTTTTCTCAAAGTTGAATGACTAAGGTAACTGTGATTGGTGACGAGGGTAACTGCTAGTAAATTGTGCTTTAAACCAATGTGGATACATAAAGAAGGACAGTTTTGTGGTTTGTTTCCGCACATTATATTCATACCACATTCAAATTATGCCAAATCATAATAAGCCATAAATTTTGAGTTATAATCCGGTTATTATTTGGATGTACAGAATAAATAATATACTGTGAATGAATTGGATAGCTCAACAGATACTGGTGTAATTGGAAGACACAATGTTGCAAAAGGAGATGCTCATACACAAAGTTTTAAAAGTACATGTTGTATGAGTGGTCACTGCCCATATACAGGGAGCCACCTGAACAATCGTTTTAGAACTTTGAAGTGAAGGCTATTGTTGAAGTAGTTGAACACATGCAGACGTATAAAAATAAGTATGGTACTCAGGAATAATTGATATATTTCTACATAATTTCTCATGCAAGATGAAAAGCCAGAGTTGTTCCATATGAGCATTATATATACGGAGAATTATGTATCCTTTGTAATTTCTCAATTTGTTTAAAGTTTGTAATGAGAAACTCATAGATCAATTCCATATAGTAAAGTGACACATCACAGATGAGCAAGAATGGTTTTAAATACAGTCCATAACACTGCAGTGTCAGGTGCTGAATTTTCAAATAGCAATGGAAAATATTTATCTAACAAAAGGTGAGAGGAGATGTTCATTTTGAATTTTTCTTTTCTGATCCCTACAGTTAAAAAAAAAGAAACGAATGCGCACCGGTAAGGGGTGTTTGTAGAAAGATTATCTAACTATTTTCCTATCTGCCTGTCAATGTATCTATTATGAAGAGTAAGCAACACCCTCCATTTTTCTGCCAGGCTATGACCAATCAACGCTACACTGAAATTTAGACTGCATAGAATTTTCTTGATTTTTGCCTCAATTTTTGAGCCATTTCCTCGGCCCATCAATGACACAAACGTAGTAACACTATTTGACGCGAAGTGCCTCTCTATGATGCACAGAGGCCTTTCAACAGAGGCCTAGAGGCGAAAACTGGGAAATATGCTTGAAGAGATTTGTCAACTAAATTGAGGATTGGCACGGTAGTAAAATATCAGCGGCAATAACATTTTGATGGGGGTGAAATTGTGGAATAAGCTGAATTTAACCTTAAAAACCATCTAAAAATTTAGGAATTACTAACTGGAAATGAAGCATGTGAACCCAAAGTACTGAAAATGGAGTATTTATGCATGCCCAGAATATAAACATGGACAATCATTCTTTATCACTACTCTCTAAAAAAACCCTGAATATATATATATTTTTAACGATTTTAACAAAAAGCTCCTGTAGGGGGCAGGGCAGCATTGACACTGAAATTTTATTAAATTGATCATCTTTAATGTGATTGAGTCACATATCCCTTTTTCTCATCCAATCAAGCAAAAAAAATGGTAAACTTTACTGACTTAACAAATAATAATCTCGAAATAACAGCAAAGTTATTGAAATTAATGATCAAGGGATCTTGAAATTTTGTGACTTGCTTGTTTTTTTACTCATAATACAACCCCCAAACCACAATTAGAAAACGACTTCCAGAGTTTTCCATCTGCGTCCATGCAATTTAATTTGACACAACAGTATTGCACTAAGAGATGTGAAAATTGTCATGAATATACCCGATGACAACTACTAGATGTGACACTGTGCAAACTGTCCTTTTAATATTTTAAGAGGAGGAATGCCATTTTAAGTCATATTGCTATGTTGACTTTTCAATGATGCTCAGTGTGTGCACCCAGAGAATCTTTGCTGAAGTGAGTGTGCGTTCTCATCAATAAAATAAAATAAAAATCTATCTCCTAATTATCTATCTATTCTATCTGTCTATCAACCTATCTATTCAATTAATGACTGCAGGACAGTTTTGATATATGTAATAAACAACTGGAGCATTAATAGAAGGTACTCCAGGACGAGAAAACTTCTTGCAAACTTCTGAATTGACAGTAAACACGGTGGACGTTCTGAGAGTGTACTTGCAGTTACGCTGCTTATTGACTTCCAGTTTGGTACAGTGACATTGTAATTACATTTAGGGATAGTTGAGGCCTTCCTGTCCTGTGTGTTAATCTGATGATGCATCAAATGGCTTCTTGAAAATGGACTTATCTCACTAGCCAAAGTACCAGTGTACAAGTGATGGCATGGAGGGTGTGTCTGAACTTTCCTGCAGTCTATCCACTTGAAGTGTACAAGTGATGGCATGGAGGGTGTGTCTGGACTTTCCTGCAGTCTATCCACTTGAAGTTTGTGGATATTGACTTTGAGTACAGTGGGCAACTACCCTCGTCATAGCAACAAGCAAGGTTACAGTTACCCTCGTCTCGAGAGGCAGTTACCCTCGTCATTTCGGAGGTGCTTTAAGCCATTTCTAGAGTCACACAGCCTGAATTGGCACTTTCTCTTTCTTGTAATGTTGTTCTGAATGCCTGATAATGGTTATACACTACTTGAATAACTTGTAAAATCACTTATAAGCTCATATTCATCATTACATAACATTTAAGGCTATTTTACAGACGAGGGTAACTCAGTTACCCTCGTCCAGTTTTGCCGCAGTGAAAATAACAACTTCACATTCTACAAGAATGGATTAGATGTGTGTTTGTTAGTGAAATGTGGGCCAAAACATCACCTTCTGACCAAAAGAAACAATTATTCAGGGCACTTCATCTTCATCTTGCAAACTGCAATGACATGGTTGATTTATATCTTCTTGACATTTTCTGCCCGCCCTTGATTAACCTTTGGACAAAATAAGCATGGCTTGTTGTTTGATACAACAAAAAGTCTATGGTGGTCTGTTTCATCTTGCACAGTTGTCTACATGCAATACCTTGCAGTTTTGCAGATGCTTTATCTAGCAAACTTGAGTTGTTCGAGCAAGATCTTGAAGTTTTGTAGATGTATTATCTAGCACACTTGTCTACATGTAGCATCTAGCATTGTTTAGATGCTATATCCCGCACAGTTGTCTACATGTACGTACACTTAACAATGCGATAGATAATACATACAATGTACATGTACACTAAAACACCAGCTAAATGTGCAGGATGTTGCAATACATATTACTCCAATGACTGATACAAGTGGATCCAGACATTCCGCGGACTCTAATTTTTACATTTAGAAAAATTTGGGTTCCACCCCTGATTGACGAGATGAAGATACTAGACTGTTTTAAAAGGGGTTTTTCAGTTCTGTTGTTCTTAAACATAAACTGCTCTATTTTTTGCCAACATCACCTTACGATTCCATTAAGGAAAGAAATGTCATTGTGCTACATCTTCAAGCACATAAAGAATTAATTAAGCCAATATGAGAACTTAAAAGCCCTCTAATTCCCAGTTCCATTAGGTCTTCTCCTTTTGAACAGTTCTATTAATAGTAATTTTCCCTTTCATTTCGAGCCCTTTTTGTTTGATGGTAAATAGGTCTTGTACAGTATTGAACTGATCTCGGAACCCTTCAAACTTTTACAGCCAAGCTTCAGAATATGGTTTTTTCTTGGATGTCAGACATGCAGATGTTAGGATATAACTTTTAGAAGAATGTGAAATTAAACACGTGGAAATACAATGACAATCATCCCTCAAGTATTTGCAGATTGGTGTGTGATTAAAAATAAAATAGATGCTTTTTTTCTATCTTTTATTGAAAAAATTCTGACTGTCATCACATATAAATCATCTATATATAATTCACGTTATTGATCAATGTGAACCTGCCTAAAGAAATTCTTTACCACAAGAAGTGGATTCAATGTTCCCTTCAGGTTATACTGACACCAGAACAAGCGTGGTAATATACACCAAAATAAGATTTGCACATAACCATCATTTGTCTCTGGAAGTCGTAGATCTAAAGGTAAGTAAAAAGCATCATTTCTGTTTCAAGCTCCTTATCTACTTCATAATTATCAAAATTTAGAAAAATGAAAGATCAAGAAGTTTGTCCCTCACCTGTTTTCAATTTACATATCATTTTGATTGATATGGTGCCTCTGAATATTCTTTTTATCTCTGCAAGATTTTACTCTAAAAATACATATTTTCCATTTGTTACATCATTGTATATGGATTCTATTGGCCGCCCTTTGCTTTGTTTTGATATTCTACAAAGTTGTATTCACTATGTCATGTCTACTTTATGGTATGCTTAAGCAGAAAATGTTCCTCCCATGCAGTAATGAACTCTGGAGGTTCGGCCCTTGTTTTCCTGACAAGCCTGACCCTCTGGCCTCTGGAATGCTTGACCCAGCAGAACCCATACTCCTGTGTCTTGGTACCTGTCGCTGAGCAGAGTTATACCGATTTTTCAAAATGTAGACATGTTGTCATGACAACTGATTGCATATCTCAGTTTTATTAGATTGCTTGCCTTGGGGTTATTACTTTTTGTTATTACCTTTGGTGAATTGCAGTTTCTTTGTTCTATGAGGGGCCTGTAGACCTAATACTCACTTTGATATCATGGAACCATCCCTCCTGCTTCTGAACATCAATGTTTTGCTTTGCATGTTTGGATAATAGATAGAGAGATATGTTAAGTGATACACACCTTGACAAAGAACAATCCATTGTCCTTAGCTCATACATTTGAGTGGTGCATGTTAGATTGGCCTGAAAAAGTAATTTTTAAAGTTATTAAGGATATATAACCCATTTGAAAATTTGACTACAGTTTGTCCCGTCTACCATGTAAACTGAGAAACTGAGATTTTGCAAAAGTTCAACAGTCTGTAAAAAGAAAACACAGGCTTGGAGGAGTGGCACTGCCACATTGCTATATGGAACTAATTTAGGTTTGGCGCTGCAGTGCATTATCGTGACGACACGTCAATTGTGCCTCTTTATCCGGTTGCGTCACGACTGTAAACAAGTAAAAATGGCCTGCCGTGGCCAAAAATGCTCGAAAGTCCGCAAAAAATGACCCCAAAACATTGCAAAAATGTGATATTCAGATTACAAAATCGCTAATCTTCAAGCAGGTATGTGTATTTCTGCTATAGGACTTCCGGAGGCTGCGGAGTGCGGAATCAGTTCTAAAGTTAGTTTGCATGTGGGATGAGACAAAATGTATATGGTCACTGTCTAAAGCAGACATTTGGAGCCATCCAGAAAGATATCAAGCTCTTTCAGTTCTAATAGCTGACCAGTTCTGTAAGTAGCTGTCTGATGTCTGGACATTACGGTGTCTCTTTTGGTTCGACAGAAGATGTTTCACTCCCTTGCAAAATGTGTTTGCTGATCCCAAACTTGAAATTGAGTCATTCATCGGAGATTGTGAAATGTAGAGTAGGTCGGGGCAAGAAGCCCGGGTTAGGTGAGAGGCCCCCCCAGGCTTATATCCAAACTTAAATTTTTGGTGCATTTATCTATTGATAGGATTGAAGCTAGAGGCGTTTTAGGTGACGTCACAAATTTTCAAGGCAAACAGCACCAAACCATAGCAGAAATTAAAGAAACAAAAAAATGTGCATGGTTTTTATAACTTTGACTAATTCTTTGAAAGTGGTTGTCAGAAATAACTTTGGAAATTTTTAAAAGTATAATGTATATCTGCATTGCTTTGCTTTATGACTATCACATCAATATGATTTGGATCATGTTTTTTGCATTTTAGTTCAAAATATAGAGGTCAAATTAATATATGTGGGTTTGGGGCGAGAGGCCCCACATGATATGGGGCATGAGGCCCCCTTGACTGGGGGGTAGGGTGCATCATTTGCCCCCAACCTATTCAGATGTTGATGTCTATATGATATGTTTGGAGGCTGGATAATAAAAACATGAAAAAAAAATTTCAGCTCAAAATTTTGGTAGGAGCAGCCACCACCAGGCTCTTGTTTGTATAAAATCGGACTATCCCATAAAATCTGAATATCTCAGGAACCACTTGGCCTAGAGACTTGGCATTGGGCTCAAAATGTGCGGAATGTCCATATTTATATTCACTTCAATTGAAACTATCCCTCTATCTCTAACCGTTTTTCCGTTATTTGACAAAAACACAATTATACTCGGAAATTATGTAAAAACTGGGTATTTATTAAAATTTGGGCACTACCCAGTGTACATTGATCCTATCTGCATTATTTCAACGTCGGATCACTCACAGAGGATTCATGTATCCATAGTGTACATTTCTGGCGATGGATCTTGTTCAGTCTGACCTCTGCATTAATCCGAAAATAGACTTATTCAATAAAAAAGAAGTTTTTCTGATCTTGCTCTGAAACTATTGGTCCCAGGACCAAAGTTACAATTGTAATGAATATAAACTCATTTATTCCGCACATTTTGAGTCCATTATCAAGTCTCTCGGACCAACGGTTCTTGAGTTATGACAATTTTGCAAAATATTGTAATTCGGCTTCATTGAAATATCATTGAAATAAGTAATGCTCTGGAGGTGGTTGTTCCCATTGGAATTTCAACCTGAAATTTGGTGTGCATGCTCAGGACACCCAACCTCCTCACATAACACATAGACATCAAAATCAGAATAGGTTGGGGGCAACTGATGCACCCTACTGGGGGGTCGAAGCTGCTTCAGGAACCATTATTAATGTGTAATTTACCTTAAAACTTGATAGAATAGCTAATTAAAATAGAAAAAAATTGGGCTCGAAATTGAAACAGGGCAAAAAATATTAAAAAATAAAAGTATGAACAGAAAAATTCTGAAATTCAGAAAAAGTGAATAGAATGCCTTAAAAAGGATAGAAGAACCCTAAGAAATAACTTTTAGGCTGAATGCGCTCGCAAAAAAAAATTGCCATAGGATTATAATAGGGGGGCTTCTTGCCCGATGGGTGGGGTAAGAAGGCAATTTTAATTTTTTTACAAAAATGGCCGTAACTCCTTTATTGAAATTGGTAGACATTTGTTTCACTAGTTATTAGTAAAGTCAAGTGATCCCTTCCTGACAGCATAAGCATTCAAATAATCGCCCATAAAAAGTAGGTCAAATCACACCTCGAAGTTAAGGGGGGCCGCATGCCCCGACCTACTCTATGTCTATGGTTCTTAGATGCCAGACAGTGTGACCCGCACTGTGCCACTGCATAAATCAGATATCCAAGTTTCAATTGACGAGTGGTTCTTTCCTCAATACTGGAATGCAATATATCAGTTCTAAGTAAATACCTTGATATACAATTTGTATAATCCATATAAATGTTGTTTATGCCATACCATTTGTGTTTTATGCTGTTTTTGCCAAAGACAAGGAAAATGCACTTCTTGAAGATATGGAAATAATTTGCGAAAAAAGTCATACAAACTCAATATGGTCAGGTCTGTTGTGTAAATTGACAGACGTCAATGTGTTTTTTGTGTAATCTAAATATTTTAATTGGTGTCAAAAAGTGATGATGTGCAATTTCTTACACATAAGATTGGGAAGTAGACCTAAATAAATACCCGGTCAGACTAGCTAGATGTGTCCACCTTGACAGAAGAATTAATCATGTAGATTTACCTTTGAGAGGCTCTTGGTCTATGGTGTCCCTCCTGATCCTGGGGGATTGAAGGCTGTGTCTTTCTCAGGGTGAGGCCACCCCAGAGGTTGATTAGACTGACTCATCCAATGTGACAAATGTTGCACCTCCTCTGAGCTCAAAGTTCTCTTTGTCACCAACCCAACTGGTGGACTGAATAAACCGATAAATCAGCCACTCTTGCTCCCTTTCTGTTTAGGCTATAGATGTTGTTTGATTTGTGTGATAAAACCGCACCGTTTTATATTTTAGATTTAACAGTTCCTTTATGGGACCACCTTTATAAGAATCGTTAACAACAAGAAAAAAGTATGCAGTACACTTGCCTAGGTTAACATACTCAATTACCTTCTATAAATATCCCACAGTGAAAGAGAGGATTTGGTCAAAAATACCATGATTATCTCACCATGAAGTGAAATTACCATTTTCTTTGGAAAACGTCTTCAGACCTGTGATACAGTAGTGTTGAATAATCATGTTGCAGCAGCTTCTACCTTGTGCCTATATAGTGGCCCTGGCTTAATTTAGTCTCCAGATGCCACTTTGAATGTGACAACTGACAGTAATCTATATTTGTGCTCCGTGTGCTCTGAGTGATTTACTCATGCAGTGGAGTGGCACACTATCATAACTTACCTCCTGAGGGCATGGATCTCCTAAATTAATCGAATAATCTGATATATATGTGGTAACAATAAAGGTAGTCAATTTCATCAGCCTCCCTGTAACTCTCAACCAGTCATTACTTTTGGGATTTAATAAATTGTACTTGTTTTTTAAAAAGCCTGACCTTGCACAGATTTAATGTTGCTATTTAATCTGTGGTCCCTGGATTATAAGATCGTCCCTTCTGCGGTTATGAAGTTGTCTCTTGTGGTGATGCTGACTCTTGTCGAGGTGCAAAAATGCACTAATACTACATAGTGCATGTAGAAGATGGTCTCATGACGCAGTTCATTCTTATAACAGAATGGCTTATGGTTCAAGGACTATTGTACTAGGAAATATTTTTCAGACTGACATTACTGTAGCATTGTTTCTAACACTAAACCTCACAGAGAATCTGTGTGGCCAGGGCATCTTGGAGTGCAGACCAAGCATATATCTTCAACAGTTCTAGTCTGTGAGACCACAGAGGCAAGCTTTGTGTCTTTATGGTCCCATTGGAACTCCATATCACTGGCCAAATGTTATCCTGCATTGCAAAAATGTAGTACTTTGCAATATTGAATTGGCAAATATTTAACACAGCATAATTTTGTTATAACTCAACAATTAAATGGGCAGTCAAGTGTGCGAAAGTTCTTTTAAATCTTTCAATTACAATGTCTCTGGTGATATGTATAATGAGACAGGGGAAAAAAGCAACCAGCTGACAGGAAGACCTTTATGATATGAAGGAAGTATTGATACAGACATGCATGTGGGTCATTCCGTGTCAGATCAACAAGTGGCTTCCACCACCCCGTATGCGAATTGGCTGATAAAATTATATGTTGTTTGATGTCTCAAAAGATGAACTTCCTGAAAATTAAAGCTCAATCAGTCAATTTTTCATGATTTGGCTGAGGTTTGAAAATTGCTCATTTTACCAGTTTTTCAGGCATCGTCTTGACCACAATTACATTCTTTCTTCAATAAATCACTTAATACTCAACCTTGAGCTTGAAATTTGGGATTTACATTAACTGGACAATGGAAAAGGATTTTTGATGGACATTTATTGTTTTGCTATAATGATAAAGAAGCTATGGCCTTGTTAAATTCCCCCCTCAAAAATCAATGTTCACCACAAAAAAATTCAAATCTCCTATAGGTATTCCGGGTATAGATATAAAATTCCTGGGATATATTCAACATATGTATGGTCCAATAATAGTTGAAAATTGTAGATGTATTCAGCCTGGTTTTTTTAATATAAATTTTCCAAAAATATTGTATATTTATCAGTATGTGAAAAATAAAACTAACTAGATCTCAAGAGGTACAGGTGACACATCCCTGAGGGTTTCCTATTATCTTTCATATTTATAGGGTATAATACAGAAAAGATTTCAAGAATACTTTCAGCTTCCTCGGAATTTTGAACATTATTCTGTCTGTAACAGCAGTTGAGTAGACCTTCTGCAAAAAGTATCATAGACCCAGCTTTTATACTTCTCAGGTATATTCTAAATATGTACTGTAAAATAATAGTGGAAAATTGGATATGCGTTCTGCCTCGTTTTACAGCAGTGCAACTGTTGAGTAGACCTTCTACAAAAGCTTTCATAAACACAGCTTTTAAATGTCCATCAAAGATCCTTTTCCATTTTCCAGTAAGTCCCGAATTCAAAGCTCTAGGTTGAGTATTAAGTGATATATTGAGCAAAGAACAGAGCTGTGGTCAAACCAATGCCTGAAAAACTGGTAAAATGGGGAATTTTCAAATCGCAACCAAATCATGAAAAATTGACCGATTTTGCTTAAATTTTCAGGAAATTCATCTTTTGAGACATCAAACAACATACAATCTTTTAAGCCAATTCTCAGATGGGGTGGTGGAAAATTTCTCGAACACCTGATGATTTGACACGGAATGACCCATGTATTAATGTATTATGCAAATTCCTGTATTGTGTGATTTTTGTGATAAAGCAACACCTAGGCATGCAGCTCATGACATGTCAACAGAATTGGCTCGGAACAGAATAGGTTAGAGAACAGTTACTATACGGAATTTTGACATTGGCTGGCAAACTGTATGTGCAGGTCATTTCATTATATTTCGACACATGCTTCCCACTCATTCGTCTCAAAATTAGACTGATGTCATTGAATTAGTCTTGAAAAAGCACAGGTTGAACATTAGTCATTGGTGTAACATTTAGCATTTGAGTTTTGAGAAGAAGCAAAATTGTCTATGTCATCACATTGTCATCTTTTTTGAAGCCACAATAATTGCATTCAGCTAAGCTAATCTGCTCTTGTGGATGAATGACAATCATTACACTTCCAATGAAGCACATGAAGGAAGAGAAAGGAAGGATCAATTTGCCACAGCAGTTCAGAAGACTGTTGGCCCAACTGAGCAAAAGATGTCAAATGGGGAGAACACTAAGACTGCCTTCGTGGCCTCAGTACCTTTGATGCTTTGTGCTGGGGCCATCCATTCCTCTGTATGGGTCTTGCTTACACTGCCATCCTGCAAAAATCCCCCAGGCATACTGCCAGGAGTTCGAGGTTCAGCTTAACAAACATATAGTTAGTTGTATGTAGGTAAACACGTTTACATAATCTTAAAAACTGTCCCATTGTCATAATGCCTTGATGCAAAAATGTTAATGTGTAGTACTGTGTACTTCAATCTTTCAGTAAAGTTTATGCAAAATAGTTTATTTTACATGTCGAACTGCTGAAATCTGCAACTGCAATATCTAGCCAAGATTCCGGAAACAAGGCAATCACTGCATTTGGTCATGTCTGTTTATCTTGCAATTTGACTGGAAAATCTATGTACCTTACAGGTTAAATAGAATTTATGACTTAAGGGGAATTGGAGTTTTGCCCGACGGAGCACAAATTTTTCACACATGTTTCAAGGGGGGTACTTGTTACTCACAACATGCTTTTAATAAAAGAAAAGGGGACATACTAAAAATCAACATGGAATGTATGAGACGCACACATAAGCATGAAACCAAAGGGGGTATACATTTTTGATAAAGTTCCAACAAAACTCCCCAGCATCATAAATTCTGAATGGTCCCTCAGAATGTATGTACTGAAAATGTGTGAAACACAAACTGAAACTCTCACTTGAAACTGCAAATGTCAGTCCCTGTTAGGAGATCAATGGCTTAAAATGCCATGGTCACACATGTAAAACACTATGTCATTTTTCAGGAGAGAGTGGTGTCATACCTTCTCTCGACAAATGAAAATTGCAAGAAAAATGATGTATTTTCTACCTCAAATGTCTACAAATATGAAATCATCTGTAAGACCTTCCAGCATTTCTTAATAAAAATCCATTCCATTTATGTTTAGACCACAATATCTGATAGGCTATTCAAACACCCAAAGATAAATTGGAATGGAAATATTACTTTGAGTGGTCGTGGAAGAGGATTAGATAGTTGCATGACATATTGGTCTGAGGAATTATGACTTACATTTTCTAAACACAGACAAAAATGCAACAATCTAGGTATAGAGTGTAATATGTTTTTTCACTCATATGTTTTCCTCTTTAATTCATATGGTTTTATGACCAGTGTGATCGGTACTAATGTCAATGAATCATTCAGGATGATACAGAGTGCTTGTTCAGTGAGTGGTGTTACACAGTGGGCAATTTGTTCTGCCCCCTGTGAAGTAATGACTTCATCACTAAGCATTATTCACCAGAGGACATGTAAATGGATATCTCTAAATTTTCAGTAGGACAACTTGATGGGAGAATGCCGGCAAACCAAAAGAAAGAAATTGTCCCTTAATGTTTCTTAGGCCTGCATATATCTTGAATTGGTCCTTGTGAAAAACGCTTCATTACTCAGGAACAACTAAAGATTGAAATGTGATCAAAAGCTGCTCACAAAAAAGACTTTTAATCTTTTGCTCAAATGTTCTTGTACAAAAGGATGCCAACCTGTATCTCAACTTGGTTCAGAAGGTGGTTGCCTGATGCTTTTGTCTTGTTATTGTATTTCAATTGAACTTGGAAAAATTCTATATGTCAATTTTATTGAAACCATGTGGCTGCTGAGAGGCACTGCCAGACATTTTTGTGAGATTTATCAGAAGTGTGAAATTGAGACAACCTGACAGGTTCACTTGAATTAAATTTTGGTACATCCAACAAATCCGACCTTTCATCGTGAAACTGCAATAAGTGACATATCACTCAGCAGCTTTAAGGCTAAATGTAAATGGAAATATTCCATTAAGGGATAGTGGCAGAGGATTAAATAGTTTCATGACACATTGCTTTAAAGGAATTATGTGAAACTTTCGATTCAAAATGGCAAATGTCCTAAGAACACTAGCTTCATTGTCGAAAGCTAGATTGAAAAACGATTGAAATTTACACACAAAGAAAAGAAATTTACCTCTGTTAGAAACATTTGTGTGATCAAAAGCATAGGGTTCAATCTGCCCAAACATTTTATTTTGTTAACTGATGATAAAGTAGTAAAAAGATGCATGTAATTACTTGAACAGTAATCGTTTGTGAGGAGGTTATTACTTGTTATCTCATAAGCAATCTCCTGTGTGGGTTATTACTTGTTATCTCTTATTAAACTACTAATTAAAAACATTTTAATCTTTAATGAAATAATTATTCTCCTTTCTTGGAAACCTCACATTGTTTTAAAGACCATGCAATTTGCCACGTTCCAACAAGCAATCAAGATTAACCTAATGAAGTTGTGTCAGATATCAATCAAAATCACTCTCCTGTCACTTTAATTTAAACATGGTTGTGATGCCTTGATGAGCCAATAATAAAAACAAGTAATTTTTTCAGGCTGACTCAGCACCATTCTTTCATCATTGCCGAATAACCGTTACTAAAACAAATCAATGTGGCATGCCTAAATATCTTACAAATTTATGAACAGGACACAATTGTAATATATTATACACAAAAGAAACCATTGAAGCCAAATATTCTTGGTAAAGTTTGAAGCTAAATATTCGTGGTAAAGTTAGGTGACTTAGCCATACTTCAAATTATATCTAGTTGAGGTACAAGCTAGTAGGGTTATAAACCCCTTTATAGTTGCCTAGGCACGAAGCTGGACACCCCACCAAACACCTAAAAACCCAAGGAGACCTGTTAGCCATGTCTTACACTGCCCATCGCTACAATGAAAGTGTCAATTTCTGGGTTGAAGGCCATCAATTGTCCAGAGGTATTTAACTGTGTTCCTCAGATGAAATACCCGACTGTATAGATTTAACAAGAATATGAGATCAGCAATATTAACATTTTAAGTAAAGGTGTGATACATGTACAATGTTATAGGTCAGAATCCATTATTTTTCCAGTACAACTGCTGTAGCAAGCACATTCAAAGTGAAGCTTGCTAAGGCAGATGAGCAGAATGAATCTGCCATTGAGCAGCGCCCTGAAAGGCTCTTTCGGACCAAGTGACTTATTGTAATGAGAATGAACCTTGGCCAGAATGTGTCTGCCTGAAGATGAACAGCATCTGTGTTAATCCTTTATTGGCTAAAACAGATTCATTCCATTTCATCCTGTACTTCGAATGCTGAGGAAGAACATTGCATTGCCAAGTTGCTCTGACGATTGTTGTGGATTCAATGAGAATTTAGGATTGATTGGTTGACATACAAACAGCATGTCCTAGGAGTTGTAGTACCTACCTGGAAAGCATATATGTATGTAATATATAGCACTCACAGATATGAAATAGTAGCGAAACAGTGAAAAAATGTAACTTAAAGTTTGGTTTTGTGGTTATGATTTATACTATTCATAAAATTAATACAGTCAAATTTGCTCTGACAGCAAGAAAAAACATTTGTGGTAACTTCCCTGTTGTTTGCAATTTGACCTATTTTGAGGTCAGGGGTTGTCAGTGTGAGGAAGATTGCCTGCTGGGTAAAGAATGGTATCAACGTCAAAAGACATTAATTTTTTAGAGCTGAAGATATAACTGTTTATTGCATATAAAGTCATCATTCAAAGTGAGCTATTGTGACATTTTAAGCCTATGGACAGAGATTCGATTAACAACATACATTCAATCAAAATTATCGAGACTGGACTTGCATCTCCCACATGAGTGACTTGAAGCACACCAATGAGTCATGACACAGCCCATACACAAAGAACAATCTTTATATTAATGTGTGATTCTAAGGATTCTGGGATAGCTACCAGGTGGTTGCCGTTTTCCATAGTTTCAGCATTCCAGGTTCATTGTTCACCATTCTAATATAGCCACGTGCGTAGATTACTGTTTTTCCTATCCCAAAATACCAAATATGACCATAATCATGCTGTATTCTTGGTGTTATCTTGCTGGTACGTTTCTTACCGAGAAACTTTCCGCAGCCATTGCTCATTATTCACACAACCCTCACCACTGTGCATGCTCAAACTGACCTGTTTCCCCCACCCCCCACATTCCTGAGAGATCCAATGGTGTTACATTGACCACCTGCTTTTGACACAAAGAAAAGTATTGAAAAGTTTTAAAATTAGCTTTTCTAATTCTTGACCCCAAAATTGATAGTGGAGTTATTGGTGTTTAAGGGGCATATATGTGGTGTAGCAATCAGAAGAAAGAAATAAAGCATCGTTTTCAAGGACAATAATTATGGTGACATGTTTTGGGGAAATCAAAGGACACAGTTTTATGGTGGGGTTTGTTTGTGTTTTACGCCTCAGCAGCCTCAACAGTTCCATGGCATTACTGTTGGCATTGAATGAATTTTATGAGAGTTTTCTATTAAGCCCATGAGGATGCATGTGGAATTGTGGTTTGTTTGTAAAAGTTATTTTTTAATAGAATATTGGAATATCATGAAATATCATGAAAAGTAGTTTGATTACATTACGAGGGAATTGCCTTTTTGCAGATAGATAAGACAGTAGACACGAAATATATACAAATAGAAACTATTATATAGACATGTGTTACAAAGAGATAAAAGAATGTACATGTAGATATGCTTTTGTGTTAGTTTCAAAGCACAATGGTCGCAATTCCAAAGGACCAATTACAAAGGTCAGGATTAATTCTTCAGTTCTGTATTGATAGATCATAGCTTTTGGAGATAGATATAGATAGATGGAAGGTCAGTTAGTTCAACTTAGTTGACCAAAAGGTGGTTTGGCACTTGGTCTGGATCGTCCTTTGTAACCGGGAAATCAATTTGTAATGCCATTCAGATATTCCTTTTCAACACAATCTCCCTAGTGCTAAAATAATAGGCATATGAACGTGATGTATATCAGGGTTATAAGTTATAACACATCATGCGCATGATAAAATTATATGGTGTAATGAAACACAGATCCTCTCTAATGATCTTCATTGTAATTCATAATGAGGAACCCTGATAATGTCCAAATGTGTCAAACATTAATGTAGGCATACATATAAATGAGCTTCTAGAAACGTCTTGACCGATTCGATCTCAATGTGACAGAAACTCTATGCATGTATTTTTCGAACATTTATGTTTTGATACTAACGGATGTCTGACAGAGCTCTACACGACAGCAGTAGATTCATTACAGACAACTTACCGTTCCTTTCAAGGACACAGAAATCCTAAAGAAGATTTGTGGTCAATGCTTTCCCAGTAAGCACCAGATTTGTTGTAATCTCGAGTTGTTGGAGCTGAATTCCAAGGACACTTATACTAACTTGATTTTATGCTGATACTCCATTTCCTATACCTATAATTATGCCGAAGAATCGTTTATCATTGGGTCCCAGCATTGACAAATGAGGCAGATGTTTGCACTGATGAGACGAGACCAAATCCGGTAATCCAAAACAATTTCATGTTTCCAGATTAACAATATAAATTTTAGATTCTGTGCAAAAAAAAGCTGTAAGCAAAGCTGGTAAGCTGCAACTATGCATCGAAGGCACCTTGTAATTAATGCATTTAACTAGCAACAACAAAACCCTGGTATCTTGGAAATTGGAGATGCATATGTAGGCTCTCTACCGAGACTTTCTTTGACAGCACTGGTGAGAGATGACAATCATTCAATAGACCAAACGTTTACATGTAGACGCTAAAATGGCGACCGCTGTCAAATTGTACAAAATAAGGAAGATCATTTATAATGACAACCTCTTATTTCTACAATTGTACAGTATTACCTGTCCCAGCTTTGACATTGCCGTCTCTCTCAAACAGAAAGTAAGTAGAGCATTATGTACTACCATACAGATATTCAGGTGTTTAAGTTGCTGTGTACAGATCTCAGCAAGGTTTAATACCATGTCTTTGCAATCACCAGGCACACAGATATTGACACAATAAAGGTAAAGGTAAAGGGACTTTTATTTAACTCAGACAGCCAAGCTAAGTCAGTGACATGTTTCCAGATGGGCCCACGGCGCCTCCAATTTACGTCGATGCGAACGACGATGTCGTAAAATGACATGACGGCCAACCTGAGGTCCATCGCTTGTGAGGTGAACGCTCTACTGACTGAGATATCGGGATTTCTTCCATCACATTTCTTTTGGATTTTAAGTGTTTTGGTTTGGTCTCCAAATTCATGCCTTATTATATATAATTGGTAAATATTTAAGGTTTTATGAAAGGCCCTTATAGAGCCTATCCAAAAGAAACATGATTGTGTCAATATCTGTGTGCCTGGTGATTGCAAAGACGTGGTATTAAACCTTGAGGAGATCTGAAACAGCCCCATGGCGTTTGATCTGAAGACGTGGGCATGTAAGGTCAATCTTACATGTTTTTAAAAGGTCAGAAATGTGTACTCTACTTCTCATGCAAATTGAAGGATTTATGTCTTTACTTACGAATCAGCCCTTCAACACCCAAGTTCAAATTGAAATGTGATAGCATAAAAAATAATTTTCTTGCAATGCAATTGCTCAAATTTAGAAAATTTAAAACAAAGCCCTCTTCTTTGGAGATGAGCAGAATGAATTGGCCATTGAACAGCACAGCCTCCTGAAAGGCTCCTTGGGACCAAGTGACTTATTGTAATGAGAATGAACCTTGGCCAAATTTTGTCTCCCTGAAGATGAACAGCATCTGTGTTAATCCCCAATTGGCTGAAAAAGACTTCATTCATTCCATTCAATACGGAGTCTGTTGTTGGAAATATTTCACTGGAAATGTGTCTCTGGATTGGAATGGTCTACATTAAATCAAAATTGCCAAGTACAAATGTAACATTTCACACTTAAAGTTATCTTGAAGTGTACCTACAGCCTAAAGAAGAGTGCTAAATATAAGTGAGAAATGAGAATATACATTTGAGACATCGTGTATTAACTATGTATATATAATACATGAAATTAATTAGTTATTTGAGATTAACCCATGGATTGGTTACATTTTAATGTCATAGCGTATTTCGAAATAATTGTCAATATCAGTGGCCTTCTTAAACTGTCCTCCCTGAAACATTAATCAACTTTATCTCAAAAGGAGAGAGACATCATGACATCATGACAACTTTTCTGCTGGGTTATTTTTTCTTCATTCGAAAATTGACGAAAAATGAAATGTTAGCCTTTAGTTTGGTAATTGTGTAAGATGAAAGGCAGCTATAGGCAGAGATGTGTGGACTTTTTTGTCAGATGCAGCATGAAGTCTTCCACCAGTCGCGAACATTTCATCTTCCAATTCTTCTCAATCATTACTTGATATATGTGTTGCCATAGGAACCAAAGTAGCTTGTTATTATTATTATTTTTTTTTACCTTTTGAATATATATAGGTTCCACAGAAAGACTGCAGGAAATATGTCTGATCTAAATTCAATAAGCACCAAAGTTTTTTTTAAGCCAAAGTAATGATAGTTGAATTCTCATGTATACTAATATTTATTATGTAAGTTAATGTTGATAACTCAAAAAGATCAAGAACTGGCGTTAGTAGAGTAATGACTTGTTCACAGACTTGGCTTATTCGAGTTCTTTTCAGGTAAGAGCTTCTCATTACCTTTTTTCATCTCATAAAAAGCTCAACGCACCTTTTGTATAGTCCTCATTAACACTGCATGTTATTGCAACTTTCCACAATTGAACCTAAAGACTAAAGTGTATTTTGTGTATCTCTTCATCATTATTTACTGCTTAGATCCCACAAATAAGACACAAGACAAATGATCAAGGCAGTGGAGCTGTGCAAATCTTGTGATTATGAGATTCAAAGTTGAGCTGTTTTTGACCTTTGCATCTGATGAAATGAACAAGATTTGCTGATGGATGCCATTCCTTAAAAGGATTACCTTTACATTAAGAAAATATGCAGACGTTGCAGAGCGATATTTTAATGCTACACCTCAGGTCGCTTGGTAATTGATATGACTTCTCCCCTGACACTTCAGAACGACATCTGGACAGGTGAATTAATGACAGAGGCAAAGGAGCACCAACACATAATAAATTTGAAAGTTTATCTTAACATTCAAGCTTGTTGCTTATTACTGGGTTCCCAGCTGTTACATCCATCATGTAAGGAGAATGGCTACGGTCTTTTTTGACGACCACCATCTATTCTAGAAACGGCATACTAGACTGTGGTATTAATCAGTAGATTTGACTCCCACAAATTGCCTATTCTTGTTTTTGCAGCTTTCTCCAATGCTAAATTATCATTATTTGTCTCTTCAGAATCCTATAGCGTGCCTTGAACAAAGCCCTTGTCCACATGCTGTGAGACAAATTGTCAATCCTGGACAAATAGCATCAGACATGCAAGCAACTGACCCTTCACTATTCGTTGGCACATCTCAGGTCCTTTTATGCAACCACTTGACTGACAACAAGACTCATGAGGAAATTATCACCTCAAAGTTGCTGCTTTGCCAACAAATAATTTTCATAGCCTTATTAGTAATCTATATATATTCCAAGTCCTTAGCAAACTTTTATTCCCATCTAACATCCCAGGAAAGGAACTTGTTAATGAGTCTTGATTTATTTAGGTTTTAGAAAAATATGTTCTCAAAAGGTTGGGCATGTGGCATCAATTGCTGGTGTTAATCAACTTTTGAACTCCCTGTTGTGTGACATTGTCAATGCAATGGACTGATGCACATTTAAAGCCATATATATAACAATGCCGAATGTTAGTGAAGAGAGTGAAGATGCTAGCTGATGCTGTAGCTGCACAAGAAACAAACATATCTAGTTTCATAGTAGTAAAAGAGAGATTAATATGTGGCAGGCCTTGATCTACAGTAAATTGAATATTTTTAGACTAACGGAAAATTGACCCTGTTTACACTCGTTTTATAGAGTAAAATATAAACTTGAAAGATTTTGCTTTATCAGCTAAAGTATTTACCTTATAAGTTAAAAAGCTGTGAGCGATGATGATGATTATTCTATTCTGAGTGGTAATATAAGACCTCCTATCAAAAAGCCAGATTGCACTTTTTTGGTCAGAATGAAAAGCTAGCTCTTTGCATCAAACACGCTGTTACTCACCTAAAGTAACAAGTCACTGGCTCTTTCATCAAGTATGGTCGGTTCCGTAGTGAGTTGTATATATATGGCTTAGTATGGATTTGATAGTATAGTATAGTGGAATAGTCTGTTGGAAGTTGAGTGTCATGCAATGCAGGAACATTTTGACTTAACAACATATCTTTCCTGTGGCAATTGCAACACTTATGCAGGATGAAGTCTCAAAAATTGTTATAGAAAACTAATGGCTCCTTGTATATAATCAACATAATAATTGAAATTTAAAATTAAAAAATTTCACCAAATCATATATATATATACTTGTACACCTAAATGGAGACATGAGGCAATATTTAAAAAATTCTAATAATATGATCTTGAGACATTATGGGAAAAATAATGATAAATATTGGAGGCGAACTTGAAATGTTTGAGTTGTACAGATTACAGCTGATACACACTTCAGTGCTTTGTGCTGCAATGAAAGAGCATGCGACAAGAATGTCCGCTTGAGCAAGAAGAAAGTTTTTCTGAGGAAATTAAAGAGGCTCATTTAGACCAGCATGAAGCCAATTGGCCAGTTGCATGTGCCATGCAGGATTTCCTGCACAACCAATGTTTATGTGGAATAGTGGCTATTTTCTTGCATTAGTCTCTGAAAAAAGTATGACAACTGACTGATTGGTTTGCAGTTATGGTAGATTGCTTGCAACTTACAAACGGTTTGCAATGCAGCTAGGTTACTACAGTGGGGAAAATAAGTATTTGATCCCCTACCATATTTCCTGTTTAGGGCACGTGTGCTTCCTCCAAAACTCTGGAATTTCTCCGGTATATCTGGTCCGACGTTTGAAGACGAGGGTGTATTACCGGACTTTTGCAAATGAATACTTGTATATATATCATAAGTGATGTTTATAGCAGTCAGAACCTCTTTCAACTGTTTTCCCTATTTCATTTTGTTATTAAGGCCCTAAATAACACCTCCTGTGATTTTAGGTAGTTTGATTCATTTTGAAGATTTGCAATTGAAAAAAAAACCCAAGATGCTAGAGACATGAAATTTTTAGTTCTTGGTTGCATTCGAAGCCAAGGCTACCTTTTCTCATATCAAAAATTATCTTCACTATCTATACAATATACTTTTGCTTTTTCTGATTTCCAATTTAAAAAAAAAATTGTTTACTTGTTTCTGTGGCAATTGGCGAGACTCCTTATTAAGCCAGCTAAACTGTTCAAACTCTCTTTGGCAAGCCATACTTATATAAATATATTCTTATGGATCTACGTGTACAGCTGTTGGTCTATAAATGTCGTGTATCATGATGCTACAAAGTTCGGTTGGTCTCCCAGTTTAAAATCCTTAAAAGATGCTCTGTACATCTCTGGTATCATAAGCATTAAGCAATCATGGTATATATAATAAGGCAAATTAGTTGTCTTGGATTGCCCTTGGAACTGTTGTGATGAAGTTACCATTACAAATTGTTAATTGCACACTTAAGAATTTATTCTACATGAGAGATATATTATCAAAACGTTTTACTGTGTGATGGCCCTTGATAGTGGTAGAGTTATTGCGGTTGCTGTCAAGGACAGCTAAATCCTATTTAAGAGCAAATGGTTGTCAATGACCTTCACCATAAGCACCAGATTATGTTTTAAGCTTGAGAAATGAAGCTGAAACTTCAGGGATACTGATATTAACCAAGTTAACTATCTGTAGATAATTCTGACAAACACAGTTCTAACTAACTTCGCTACATTATTATCGTTTTCATTGATACATGTTTTTCCAGTTTGCAGTTCGCTTTATACTAAAACTGTGATGTCACAGATTAAGTTGCATAACTTTGTATATTACAAGTACATATTTCAAGTAACTGCCCAAATGCATTCACACATGGATTATGTATGTTCAGCTTGTTTCAAATGTTTGGCTTTGATACCTACACTGGTTGATGAATGCTTCAATGAACTGTAACTGAAGCAAACATACTACTTATTCTCAAAGGAGAGTTACATTGTTAGGCAAAAGTTTGGAAAGCATAAGGTGCTCACCATTGCATTAGTGTTGCACAAAATGGTATATCAAAATGATGTGGATTATTGAAGATACATTTGTGAAAATAGGGTTATATTTCAAAGGTTGCTCTCAAAAAATTTGGAGGTGTCATAGTAAGTCAGCATTGGCAATTGTCATTTCATCAATATGCCTGCCCACTTGCTTGGAGCCAGAAGCATTTTTGAAAGCAACAAAGGAAAATGAATGCAATTCATATACACTGTAGAAACTACCCCATAAAATCCCTCTTCCTATTTTCACATATTTTCTTCTTATCAGATAAGAAACCTTGCACCCACAAGCAAATTTGTGTACACTTATCCAAAGACAAGAAACATACTATTTCCAAAAATTTTGCCTGCAGTGTACAATTGACTGACAACAAATTATTTGAAATTGTGATAACTGGTGTCTTATGAAAAACGATAAAAACAGACTTTGTTTGGAAAACATTGAAACAGAGAGGTGTAATACTCAGCCTGGACAGAAGTTGTTTGTCGCGGTTGTACAAAAATAATAATATAGCCTGGCAGTTTTGAATTCCTTTGTCTTTAACCATGATGTCAAACTTTAAACTGAGTGTCACAGATTGAAGATTAAACCAATCACATTCGCAGATACCTGATGAGGTCACGGTTTTAATGCAAAACAAAGTTTTCAAAAAAACACATAGCTATGAAAACGATAATAATAATGCGTTCTCAGACTTTGTTTTTCTTACGAATTTTTGGCTCATTGGAACTCATCCAATGCCTTGTTTCATCTCATAAAAAGCTAAAAAGTACCTATATAATACCCATTAACACTGCATGAAATGGTATTTTTTCAGTATTGAACCTAAAAGAGCTGTGTGTATCTCTTCGTCATTATCTACAACAAAGATCCCAAAAATATGACACAAGAGTCTGACAAGAAAAATGGTAAAGGAAGAAGGGTTCTGCAAAACCTTTTGATTATCAGATTCTATGCTGAGCTGTCTTTGACCTTTGCATCTTACAAAATGAACAAGATTTGCTGATGTATGCCATTCCCTAGAAGGATCATCTTTACTTTAGAGCATGAGAAAATATGCGAAGTGACAGAGCAATATTTCAATGCTACACCTGAGGTCACCTGGTAATTGGTGCGACTGCTCCCTTGACACTTCAGAATGACATCTGGACAGGTGAATTTATGACAGATGCAAAGGAGCACCAGGAAAAAATAAATCAGAATGTTGGTCTTTGGTCTCCATCCTGTATGAAAGGGGACAGTCAGATATAACCAAGTAGCTTTGACAACCAAAAAAAAAATTCTTGTTTGAATTTCTGCAACTGTTCCTAGAGCTACAATATTGTTTTTGTTATTCTGCAAGAAGCTACAACTTTTGGAATCCCAAAGTGTCCCTTCAGCTGCCCATGCTGTGAAACAAATTGTCAAAGTTGGACAAATAGCATCAGGCATGCACGCAATGGACCCTTCACAGTTTGTTGTCACATCTCAGGTCGAGGAAAATATTGACTCGAAGTTGCTGTTTTGCCAACACGTCATTACTATTACAGCGAAACACTTTGATACAGAATTAAAGTGGACTGTGGCACTGTGAAAATGGAACTTCGTGTGTCATCATGCTGATGATTTATCATGATCAAACCCAATACTTTCAATGTTAGTTTAATTGAAGGAGACTTATCTCACTTGTTGGTGACAGCCAAACGAAACGATTATGCATCTGATTTTCACTCTAAAATTTGTTATGAGAAGTCAAATGGCTTACTCTTGATCATGACAAATTAAACAGCCTCTATATTTCCCATGTTGAAAGTAGAGAAGCTGACACTTCATCGGCTATCATGAGTCACGAAGTGCCATTTTCGCAGTGCCAAAGTCCACTTTAATTCTATAACAAAGTGTTTCGCTGTAATTGCCATGATCTAGTAATCCTTATATGCTCAGTTGATAGTGACCTGTATTCCAATCCAATATCCAAGGAAAGGAACTTTCATGACTCCTATTATAAGATTCTAGAAAAAGGATATGTGGCATTGTTGGTGTTAATCAATGTGTGAACTGCCTATTGTGTGCCATTGTCTGTGCTGTTATAAAAGCGCATTTGGTAAAACATGCTATCTATGAAAAATTACAATGGCTGAATGGTGAAGAAGACAGTGAAAATGCTTTGGCTGCATAAAAAAAAGTATTCAGTTTCATAGAGGCAAAAAAGAGATTGATGTACAGCAAACCTAATCCACAGTAGATTTTTTAAAAGCTTTAATAGTGACAGAAAATTGACCCCATTTAGAATTTTGTAAGTTTTGTTTTATATACAAAACGATATATGTGCTTCAATGACACTGCTGTGCCAGCTGAATTTTTTTTCCTTGAAAAGCTGATGGTGACAGATTCTGAAAATATGAGAAGCAAAATGAGACCACATATCAAAGGGCCAGGTTGCACTTTTTTGGCAAAAAAAAAAACAGTTCTCTGCATCAAACAGGTTGTTCTAAAGTGACACGTTTCGTGTAGTATAAAAGGTGTATGGTCGGTTGAGTAGCAGGTAGAAGATTTAGCTTGGGTAGGATTTTATTGTACAACAAAAAGTACGGAGACCACAATTCAATAACACAACCAACAAATTGATCCAGTTAGCCAAGTCAGTGAGATACTATTGATAGTGAGCAACACAACTATGCTGAAACAGTGGCATTAATTTTTTTATTCTCGGCCATCACAAATAACGTTTCAGAACAGAGGATATTCTGTCTGCCGAAATATATTACAAATATATATTCAAGATAGTCCCCAAGATCAGGCTACAGTAGCCTGCTAAATCAGTTGCGAGTGGGAGAGAACAGGCCACAACATTTCACTGCTGGTCCTGCCTTTCTGGGCCTTGCTCACATTAATTTTTGAAGCAAATCATTGAAGTTCTGCTGCGTTCTGCAGGGCGCTGACCTGATAGGCAGCATCGCGCGGACCTTAAGGGCAGACCCCCCAGTGACCTAGAAGCCAATTCGATACCCAATTCTACTTGAATTTCGTCAGTCTGCAGCCTCGCTCGCTCGCCTGCTTCAACGGCAGAATGTGTTCAGTCAGCCCCAAGATAATTATGAAGAAGTAGGGTTAGATGAATAATTTACTGTTCTTAATGGCTCTTTTTCTCTTGGGTCTTCCACAGCGACCACACAGAACCATTTTTGACACTGCATGTGTCAGAAACTAGTTAGCTGCCTAACAGTATGCTTTTTAGTTTTAGACAATAGGCATACCTAATGTAGTTTTGAAAGTTACCTGGAAAGAGAGAAAAAGATATTACAATGAATTTTTTTATCATTATGCTGATGATGTGTCATGCATCAACTTTTCAATGGCACTGTATATGCAGTGTAACTTGAGGACACCAATACTGCAGTAGAAAGGAAATGTTTTCGAACTAGGGGTATACCATGAAACCTTCTAGCTTGGAATAACATCACAAGCACCACCTAAGCAAACTCTACTGTGATGGTACATTTATGTTTGTGATTTAAGAAGCTGAATAAAACCTGTCGATCCGTCATGCTTAGCACACAGAGACGCAAGATGTTTTATTTTCCAATATTACCCATGAAAAAAAGGTTATAATAAAGTTCGAAAACGATTTTGGGATGCAAATTTTCATGAGTTACGTTTCTTGATTTGGTAGCACTTTCTAATTTGTGATTGAGTAGTAGAGAAAACAGTTGATACGCTCTGTAGTGCTTTGCACTATATGATAAAAGGGCGTGCTCCCAGAGAGTTCTTGCAGAATAAGTAAAAGGACATTTTTCCTTCGCAAATTAAACAGGCTCATTCTGACCAGCACGCAGCCAATTGAACAGTTGCATGTACCACGAAAGATTGCTGGCTAAACCAATGTGTGTGTTGAATGGTTGCTATGAATTCTCGTTAAGCTCTGCAGTATTCTCTCTAATATAAAGAGGTGAGACAACTGATTGATTGGTTTGATGTTGTGATAGTGAATATCTGTAATTTCGGATGACCTATATAAGCCCCTTTATATTTATGTAATGTATGTCAAATCTATATATCTATATTTATATCTATATATAGATCTACATTCAAACTAAATGCTAATGAGACGCAAATAAGGTTATCTCAGGTCAAAGGTCAGTTGTGCGCTGAGATCTTCTTCCACATGCCTGTCCTTCCCCTACACCCTTCACCTACCCTTCTTTCCCCTTTTTCTTCTTTTGATGACATCATAAATTGCTGTTGAATTTCTTGTTTAATGCAGTTTGTGTGTAACATTAAAGGTACTTCCCTCTTTCTCCACCAGAGCTCCACTTATGCAAATGACCTACTGGGTCAGAAATTTTTAGCCCCGAAAATGTTATGCCAGATGTCGGCACTGTAAAAATGTAGACTTTTGCATTGTCTCATCTGCTTGGGCCAATTAAGGGCTAAAATAACTCAGTTACAAAGTCATATATGTGTAACTCACTGTTTACATAGTGTAGCATGCTCTTCACTATCTCATTTCTAATGCAATGCCATCTTAATCTCATACAAATACTTGACCATGTTGACTAACAACTTTTCAGCAACATGCCATCAAAATGTCCATTCACATGTTTTTTCCCTTATTGGTTTTTGTGCTTTCAATGACCTTTACTGGTTTCTAACAAAATGAATGATTTATAATAATTCATAAGCTATGCCATTAAAAAAATATATATTTCATTCTAAACTCTTTACTACCTCAGGTATCAGCCCTTGAGAAAATCACGGGCTGCATAATTCAGTCGATCAAAAAAACAATTCATGTAATAATATGTTGAATCTTATTTGTTATATAGGCCCACATGCAGCTACATTGTATGAGAAATACTGAGCTGCAAGATACCCTATTTCAGTAGGAGTTCATTACTACACCACTGATGCATTAGCCTTCTTAGTTTCAACCCACAAAAAGATTGCGATACAGCTAAGTTGATAAGCGTGGAGTAATAAGCCTAGGGCTAGCAAACATACACAAAGAAAGCATTCTTTGCGGACCAATTTATGTTACTGCGACAATATCTGTCTACTTGACAAAATGGTCGTGAAGAGTGCTTCCAGCAAACGTGCAATAGACATAAAATTAGGTCATATGTAATAACAAGTCATGCATCACAGAAATATGTTAAAGGGGCTATAAGCCCAAAACTCAAACTAGGCCATTGCCTTAAAATGTCTCTATGTGGCAAATAAGGGGACCTGACATGATATATATTGCTTGATTTTTGGCTAATGTGCCTCAGCATTGCTATAGGTAACGGCCAAGTTATTTTTAAAGGCTAATTACTAATTAATTAAAATATTTGTTTAACTTCATTTTTTTGGTTTTTAACTCACACTGAAAAAAGAAAAGGATTGTTTGATAACAGACAATAATTGTCTAATATGTGTCCAATCAAGCGATTGTCTAAACCGGACAATTGAATTGTTAGAAATGTCAAAGAAATTGTTTGTTCCATTCAATTGATTGTCTGGTTCAAACAATCAATTGAAGACTGTGGTATTAGTAGATTTGACTCCCACAAAATGCCTATTCTTGTTTTTGCAGCTTCTCCCAAACTAAAATATCATTATTTTTTCTTCAGAATCCTATAGCGTGCCTTGAACAAAGCCCTTGTACACATGCTGTGAGACAAATTGTCAATCCTGGACAAATAGCATCAGACTTGCAAGCAACTGACCCTTCACTATTCGTTGGTACATCTCAGGTCCTTTTATGCAACCACTTGACTGACAACAAGACACGCAAGGAAATTATTACCTCAAAGTTGCTGCTTTGCCAGCAGATAATTATTAGTAATCTATATATATTCCAAGTCCTTAGCAAACTTTTATTCCCATCTAACATCCCAGGAAAAGTACTTGTTAATGAGTCTTGATTGATTTAGGTTTTAGAAAAAACATGTTCTCAAAAGGTTGGGCATGTGGCATCAATTGCTGTTCTTAATCAACTTTTGAACTCCGTTTTGTGTGACATTGTCAATGCAATGGACTGATTCACATTTAAAAAGCCATATATGGCCTGGTGCAAATAAGAGCGTGGCAAGAGGGTGAAAAATAAAGATGTTGCTTTTGCTTTGAATCTTGCTGCAATTTAAAGTACATATATGTGGCAGTAAATAAACAGCAAAATAAGGGATAAGTAATGATTTTTTCCAACATAGATATTGTGATTTTACAAGCGAACGAAACCACAACAATGCATACAAATCTGGTATGTTTTAATTCTTTCATAAGTATTGTATAAATCATATCTAATGTGTTTCTGAACCTGTTTGTCTATGTATGACATGCATGCATATTTTGGTGGGACACAGAACCATTTAAACTGGTCCCTAAATTCCAAAACTGCCATTTTTCACGAAGATTAGCCAATTTTTACCTATCATAAAATTGGATATTTCCCTTGCAAATATTTACACATTCAAAACTGGTCAAGATGACGAAATGCTGTTCTGCAGACAAAGCAAAATATAGAGTTCAAATTTCTAATAGATATAGTCTTTTGTGTTGAAGATATTACATGCTGAGATGGCACTGAAAATTTTGTTTGAGGCGTTAGGGTTGGGACACTGGATGAATTTCTACCAAAAACATGCAGTTATATTAATATACTTCAAGATCATAAAACATATTGTTTCTTAACTTTTGTAAGCTTGTACATTCGTCAAAGTGGGTTATTTTTATAATTTTGAAGTATATCAATATAACTCTTTATTTGCCCCATTCCTGCAAGTCCAGACAATTTCGGGAGTCATTTCGGCACTTTGAACCATCTCTTATAACACAGAGGAATTGCAGAATCGATTATAGTCCAAAGCCTGTAAGTTCCAAGTTAAATGGGGATGCAAAACAGAAAGTGTTAGGGTCGGGACAGAGGTGTTAGGGTCGGGACATGCAATAGTTTTCAACATTAGATGAAAACCCAGAAGGCCAGGTGCCTAATTTTTAGTTCTAGATACTTGAGTCACTGTGGAGGAAAAATTCTGTAGTGAAAAGGTGAGTCTAGCCTGGCTGGGTGGGACTGGGTACTACACCAAACTTAGTGTTAGGGTCGGGACAATTTTCACAAAGCAAGAAAATATGATGCAAACAGGTACCTATGACATGTATACTGTAAAATGAGGTTTAATATGCAATAGAGGGATCCTCAAACTGCGCTGGGAGAGCTAATACTACATAAAATACCAAGAACCAAAAGGTACACTGAGTCGTTGAACAGAAATTGCTAAAATTTCAATTTTTGGCTTCATTTGCCACTTTCGAGTCTCATTGACACTATTTGACAAATGTAAAGAGCACCAGACAGCAAATGATAGTCATAGAACCAGAACTCCTATGGCCACAGTTCAGCATACTTTCCATTGACAAATTGTTACTAATATTTTTCCAAAAGAAGGGTTAAACATTGCCCAAAATGTGCATGTCACGCTAAAATGCTCAAAAATGGCCATTTTCTGGATGTTCATGACCTCAGATATCTGGAACCGATACTCCGATTGCCATGAAATTTGAAACATTTACTGACAAAATAGTTTTTTACACAACAAGGTACGGCGGGATGGAAAATATATATTTTGTATGGTTTTGTAGCAGATACAATGCTGGCTTCACTTGAAATACACAAAAATCTGCACCAGGCCATATATAACAACGCTGAATTTTAGTGAAGAGAGTGAAGATTCTTTATCTGCGCAAGAAAACAAAGATATCTAGTTTCGTAGTAGTAAAAGAGAGATTAATATGTGGCAGGCCTTGATCTACAGTAAATTGAATATTTTTAGACTAACGGAAAATTGACCCTGTTTACACTCGTTTTACAGAGTAAAATAAAAGCTTGAAAGATTTTGCTTTAGCATCTTAAGTTTTTACCTTATAAGTTAAAAAGCTGAAAGCGCTGATGATTATTCTTCTATTCTGAAAATATGAGTGCATGGTAATATAAGACCTATCAAAAAGCCAGATTGCACTTTTTTGGTCAGAATGAAAAGCTAGCTCTTTGCATCAAACACTATGTTATTCCCTAAAGTAACAAGTCACTGGCCCTTTCATCAAGCATGGTCGGTTCCGTAGTGAGTCGTATATGGCTTAGTAAGGATTCAATAGTAGAGTATAGAGGAATAGTCTGTTGGAAGTTGAGTGTCATGCAATATAGTAACATATATCTTTCCTGTGGCAATTGAAACACTTATGCAGGATGAAGTCTCAAAATAAATTGATATAGAAAACTAATGATTCCTTGTATATAATCAGCATAATAATTGAACTTAAAAATTTCTAAATTTCACCAAATCAGTTCATGCGATTCATTCTACATATATATACATGTATATACTTGTATATTTTCTTGTTTTTGGAGAAGGTCAGCAGAGGGGAACGAGTGCCAAACTATTAGTCACCATGACCAGATAGTGGCAGCAAGCAAATGTACACATAAATGGATACAATGAGCATGAGGCAATATTTAAAAATTCTAATAATATGATCCTGAGACATATGAAAGTTTGAGTTGTACAGATACAGCTGATACACACTGTAGTGCTTTGTGTTGCAATGAAAGAGCATGCAACAAGAATATCCGCTAGAGCAAGAAGAAAGTTTTTCTGAGGAAGTTAAAGAGGCTCATTCAGACCAGCATGAAGCCAATTGGCCAGTTGCATGTGCCATGCAGGATTGCTTACACAACCAATGTTTATGTGGAATAGTGGCTATTTTCTTGCATTAGTCTCCGAAAAAAGTATGACAATTCACTGATTGGTTTGCAATTATTAGATTGCTTGCAACTTACAAAAGGTTTGCGATGAGGCTAAGTTACTACAGTAGGGAAATAAGTATTTGACCCCCTACCATATTTTCTATTTAGGGCACTCTGACATTTCTCCGGTATATCTGGTCCTATGTTCAAAGACAAGGGTTTAATGCCGGACTTTTGCAAAACGAACACTTGGAAATATATCATAATTAAGTGATGTTTATAGCAGTCGGAACCTATTTCAACAGTTTTCCCCTATTTCATTTAGTTATCACGGCCCTAAATAACACCTCCTATGATTTTTTGGTAGTTGATTCATTTTGAAGATTCGCAATGGAAAAAAATATCCTTGGATGCTAGACACATGAATTTTGAATAACACACCTCTGGTCTTGGTACTCAGATCCCAGTGATTATCTACGGAGGAAAATTTTCAATAATTGATACCATTGTGTGCAAGTAAGCAAAGGAAGAAATCACAACTGGATCACGCTGGTCTGCAGTGCCACTATAATCTCACCTGCACAGGAGTCTGCGAGTGTGAAAACCATTAGAAAGCCCTAGGCTAACCAACAATGATTGACCAAAAGCTCTGAAAGCAGTTTTCAACTCTTCCAGGACAAGGTATTGACCAGGACAATATGTCGCAGTAGGCGGAGTTGATGCAGTGCCATAATTGTGTCTCCGATGCAGAAGAAAAATGCCAAAGCTTGCTTAGAATTTCCCCCAATCATTAGCAAAATAGTTCCAGATGATCAATCGTAAGTTCTAAGTAAGCTTTGGCATGATTCTTCTGCAACAGTGGCATTATGACTGCATTGCATCATCTTGGCCTACTGCGACATATTGTACTAGCAAGTTGAAAAGAAACTCCTGCTTATTAAAACCGCTGTAAAGCAAAAAAAAAAAAACCTGGGTCCCCTGGATGCTGATTAAGTAACGTGCACTTAAACAAACTGACACCTAAAAAATAAATAATTTGGCCGTGGCACATTTTCTTTACCACAACATCTGTTGATTGTGCAAAATGATACAATATCTCTCTTAAAGCCAATTTGAAAAGCACAACAAACAGATCATACAAACAATGTGTTTTTAGGTACATGTATGTACTGTACTCCCAAAATAAAGTATGACTAACCGAGCAGGAAGGAAGAATGACTACCCGAGCAGGAAGGAAGAGTCAGGTCATAACAGTTGTCTTCCGTCTTTATATGAAACTGACTGTGTGCAAGCATTGAAAGAAGAGAAATGCCTAACTTAGAAGGTCAAACTGATTTATCATTCAGCCAACTTATCACAGGAAGCAAGATACGAATGAAATAAGTTTCTAAAAGAACTTTGTATAAAACCTTTTTCTTATTTGCGGTATTTATAGGAAGCATTCAGAGTGGGCGGATTCACCCGTTTGGTCATTTTTGTCACATCAAAAAGTCACAGGAGCATGGATTAAATAAAGCAGTCACAATGCCAACAAATCAATTTTCAAAGTTTTGCAACCAGTCAGACATAATGGAATATAACTGCAATTGTATCATTTCTCACTAAAATGTGCACTTGTACCACACCGACAGCCTATAGATTGAGTGGTGTTTTGCATAATATTATGCATCTCTGGTATCAAACCAATCATGGTATATCAAACAAATTAGTTGTCTTGGATTGCCCTTGGAACTGTTGTGAAGTAGTTACATTAAAAATTGTAAATTGCACACTTAAGCATTTATTCTTTTTATCCGTACATTTTACTATGTGATACTCCTTGATAGTGGTAGAGTTATTGTGGTTGCTATCAAGGACAGCTAAATCCTATTTAAGAGCAATGGGTTGTCGATGACCTTCGCCGTAAGCACCAGATTTTGTTTTAAGCTTGAGAAATGAAGCTGAAATTTCAGGGATAGGCTACTGATATTAACAAAGTTAATTATCTGTAGATAATTCTGACAAACACAGAACTAACTTCGCGACATTAATGATGCGTTCTCAGACTTTGTTTTTCTTACGAATTTTTGGCTCATTGGAACTCATCCGTTGCCGTGTTTCATCTCATAAAAAGTTAAAAAGTACCTATATAATACCCCATTAACACTGCATGAAATGGTATTTTTTCAGTATTGAACCTAAAAGAGCTGTGTGTATCTCTTCGTCATTATCTACAACAAAGATCCCAAAAATATGACACAAGAGTCTGACAAGAAAAATGGTAAAGGAAGAAGGGTTCTGCAAAACCTTTTGATTATCAGATTCTATGCTGAGCTGTCTTTGACCTTTGCATCTTACAAAATGAACAAGATTTGCTGATGTATGCCATTCCCTAGAAGGATCATCTTTACTTTAGAGCATGAGAAAATATGCGAAGTGAGAGTGCAATATTTCAATGCTACACCTGAGGTCACCTGGTAATTGGTGCGACTGCTCCCTTGACACTTCAGAATGACATCTGGACAGGTGAATTTATGACAGATGCAAAGGAGCACCAGGAAAAAATAAATCAGAATGTTGGTCTTTGGTCTCCATCCTGTATGAAAGGGGACAGTCAGATATAACCAAGTAGCTTTGACAACCAAAAAAAAAATTCTTGTTTGAATTTCTGCAAATATTGTTTTTGTTATTCTGCAAGATGCTTCAACTTTTGGAATCCCAAAGTGTCCCTGCAGCTGCCCATGCTGTGAAACAAATTGTCAGGGTTGGACAAATGGCATCAGGCATGCACGCAATGGACCTTCACAGTTTGGTGTCACATCTCAGGTCGAGGAAAATGTTGACTCGAAGTTGCTGTTTTGCCAACACGTCATTACTATTACAGCGAAAACACTTTGATACAGAATTAAAGTGGACTGTGGCACTGTGAAAATGGAACTTCGTGTGTCATCATGCTGATGATTTATCATGATGATCAAACCCAATACTTTCAATGTTAGTTTAATTGAAGGAGACTTATCTCACTTGTTGGTGACAGCCAAACGAAACGATTATGCATCTGATTTTCACTCTAAAATTTGTTATGAGAAGTCAAATGGCTTACTCTTGATCATGACAAATTAAACAGCCTCTATATTTCCCATGTTGAAAGTAGAGAAGCTGACACTTCATCGGCTATCATGAGTCACGAAGTGCCATTTTCGCAGTGCCAAAGTCCACTTTAATTCTATAACAAAGTGTTTCGCTGTAATTGCCATGATCTAGTAATCCTTATATGCTCAGTTGATAGTGACCTGTATTCCAATCCAATATCCAAGGAAAGGAACTTTCATGACTCCTATTATAAGATTCTAGAAAAAGGATATGTGGCATTGTTGGTGTTAATCAATGTGTGAACTGCCTATTGTGTGCCATTGTCTGTGCTGTTATAAAAGCGCATTTGGTAAAACATGCTATCTATGAAAAATTACAATGGCTGAATGGTGAAGAAGACAGTGAAAATGCTGTGGCTGCATAAAAAAGTATCCAGTTTCATAGAGGTAAAAAAGAGATTGACGTACAGCCAACCTGATCCACAGTAAATGTAAGGCTTTAACAGCGACAGAAAATTGACCCCATTTAGACTTTTGTAAGTTTCGTTTTATATATAAAACGATATATGTGCTCCATGACTCCGCTGTGCCAGCTAATTTTTTTCCCCTTAAAAAGCTCATGATGACAGATTCTGAAAATATGAGAGGCAAAATGAGAGCGCAAATCAAAGAGCCATGTTGCACTTTTTCGGTAGAAAAAAAAAACAGTTCTCTGCATCAAACAGGTTGTTCTAAAGTGACACGTTTCGTGTAGTATAAAAGGTGTATGGTCGGTTGAGTAGTGCACTGTAAAATTTGAAATTTTGAGTTAGCTCAAATGACTGAGTGAGATGGTTGCATAATTTGTTTGAGCCATGATAGCTTGCCGTTTTGAATTGAATTGAATTGAATTGAATTTTATTTTCTTAGTGGACATTATGACACATACATGTATAAAATTCACAGTGTAACATCACAATCAATCAGAATATAGAAATAACAACACTAAGAAGGACACAGCAGAGTTTATACAAACTATGATTATTGCTGGCCCCTTAATTAAATTTAAATACAACAAAAACAAAAAACAAAAATTGTGTATATATTTCATACAATAAAAAAAAAAAAAATAAAATAAAAAAAAGAAAGAATGAAAAACGGATATGGAAAATGGTGATGAGAATGAATATGAAAATAAATATCAATGGAATTCTGCACTCAATAGTATAGTAACAATATCATCTACAGGTAGGATTGATAGACTTGTTTTGAATAGGACTTGACGAAGCTTTTCAATTTAGGTTTTGCTTTTAAATTATCCGTCAATTGGAGCCATAAATGAGGCGAAGCACCAAGGAAGCTTTTATTATATTGTAATGTTGTGTGGTGTGAAGCTCTCAAATTACGTCTATTCCTCGTATTGTAATTGTGTCTTGTAACGTCAAATAAATTTGTTAATCGGACAGGTAATTTGTCATGAATATGTCTATGTGATATCTTTAATAGTTCTAGATTTATAATATCTTCTATAGTTAATATTTTCCCTTTTTTATATAGCACCCTTAGATTTGCCCTCGTTCCTGCACAGAAAATTAGTCGAATAGATTTGTTTTGCTGGACTCTAATACTTTTCAATAGTTTCTTGGTTATTAATGGTCCCCATGCACTGATGCCATATGTTGCGTGACTTTTTACATTTGAGTAGTAAATTAATAATTTGGATTCCACTGGTAGCATATTCTTTATCATTGTCAGGCTATAGTTTCCTGCTATCATCCTTTTTATTACATTTTTTACTTGTAAATCCCACTCTAGGTGTTCATCAATTGTTACACCAAGAAACTTCATATGCTTTACTCTTTCAATTACCGTTTGATTTATTTTTAGGATTCCATTGTAATTACAATTCTTTTGTTTACAGTGAAATAATATATACTTCGTTTTGTCAGCATTCAGTGTTAGGGAATTGCTTGCAATCCATTCATTAAGTTTTTCAAGATCTTGATTAACTTTCTTATATAAGAATTTTAAATTATTTCCAGATACAAATATTGTTGTGTCGTCAGCAAAAGTTACAGTATTGAGTTTGAGTTCTGATAATCTTTATGTTGTTATAACTTACAAACAACAAGCTATCTTGGCTCAAAGGAATTGTGCAACCATCTCACTCAATCAATTAAGCTAACTCAAAATTCAAAATTTACAATGTGGGTAGAAAATTTAGCTTGGGTAGGATTTTATTGTACAACAAAAAGTACGGAGACCACAATTCAATAACACAACCAACAAATTGATCCAGTTAGCCAAGTCAGTGAGATACTATCAGCAGGTTAAACAGGGCTAGTGGTCTTGCAAGTACACGGTATGAATTGCACCAGACAGTTCTGAACCTGGTTTTGCCAGTGAAGAAAAAACATATATTGTAAACACTCTAGTGATAGTGAGCAACATAATTATGCTGAAACAGTGGAACTTCTAAAATTGTATTCTCGGCCATCACAAATAACGTTTCTGAACAGAGGATATTCTTTCTGCCGAAATATATTTCAAGATGTGTCCCAAGATAATTATGAAGAAGTAGGACTAGATGAATAATTTACCGTTCTTAATGGCTCTTTTTCTCTTGGGTCTTCCACAGTGACCACACAGAACCATTTTTGACACTGCATGTGTCAGAAACTAGTTAGCTCCCTAACAATATCCTTTTTAGTTTAGACAATGGACATACCTATAGTTTTGAGAGTTACCTGGAAAGAGAGAAAGATATTACAATGAAGATTATTTTATCATGGTGCTGCTGATGATGTGTCATGATTAAACTTTTCAATGGCACTACACTGTATACTATGCAGTGTAACTTGAGGACAACAATACTGCAGTGGAAAGGAAATATTTCTGAACTAGTGGTTGCCATGAAAGTTTCTAGATTTAGCATCACAAGCACCACCTAAGCAAACTCTACTGTGATGGTACATTTATGTTTGTGATTTAAGAAGCTGAATAAAACCTGTCGATCCGTCATGCTTAAGAATAAGAATAAACTTTATTTAGTCTCGGTACAATATAAAACAAAAAACATCAGCTAAAAGCTGGTCACCGAGTAAAAACAAAATAACAAAATATAATAAAACAAACAAAATTTAACATTGAGAGATCATCTATGACATACATGTTTGCTACATAAGTAGCAGTCAGCCTTGTAGCTTAGCACACAGAGACGCAAGATGTTTTATTTTCCAATATTACCCATGAAAAAAAAAGGTTATAATAAAGTTCGAAAACGATTTTGGGATGCAAATTTTCATGAGTTACGTTTCTTGATTTGGTAGCACTTTCCAATTAGTGATTGAGTAGTAGAGAAAATGGTTGATACACACTGTAATGATTTGCACTATGATGAAAGGGCATGCTCCAAGGAAGTACTTGCAGGATAAGCAACGGGAATTTTTCCTTCGCAAATTAAACAGGCTCATTCTGACCAGCACGCAGCCAATTGAACGGTTGCATGTACCACGAAAGATTGCTGGCTAAACCAATGTGTGTGTTGAATGGTTGCTATGAATTCTCACCAAGCTTTGCAGTATTCTCTCTAAAGAGTTGAGACAACTGAATGATTGGTTTGGTGTTATGATAGTGTATATCTGTAATTTCGGATGACCTAAATGAGCCCCTTTAAATTTATGTAATATAATTTATGTCAAATCTATATATCTATATTTATATCTATGTATAGATCTACATTCAAACTAAATGCTGATGAGACGCTGATAAGGTTATCTCAGGTCAAAGGTCGGTTGTTCGCTGAAATCTTCTTCCACATGCCTGGCCCTCCCCTACACCATTCACCTTCCCTTCGTTCCCCCTTTTTCTTCTTCTGATGACATCATAAATTGCTGTTTCACTTCCTGTTTAATGCAGTTTGTGTGTGACATCAAAGGTACTTCCCTCTGTCTCCACCAGACCTCCATTTATGCAAATGACCTACTGGGTCAGAAATGTTTCGCCCCAGAAAAATTATGCCACACGGCAGCACTGTCAAAATGCAGACTTTCGCATTGTCTCATCTGCTGGGGCCAATTAGGCTAAGGGCCAAATAACTCTGCTACAAAGTCATACATGTAACTCCCTCTTTACAAAGTGTAGCATGCTCTTCACTATCTCATTTCTAATGCAATGCCATCTTAATCTCATACAAATACTTGACCATGTTGACTAACAACTTTTCAGCAACATATATATTTCATTTGTTATATAGGCCTACATGCAGCTACATTGTAAGAGAAACACTGAGCTGCAAGATACTCTATTTCAGTAGGAGTTCATTACTACACTACTGCTGCATTAGCCTAGTGCATCATTTTCAACCCACAAAAAGATTGCGATACAGCTAAGTTGATAAGCGTGGAGTAATAAGCCTAGGGCTAGCAAACATACACAAAGAAAGCATTCTTTGCGGACCAATTTATGTTACTGCGACAATATCTGTCTACAAAATGGTTGTGAAGAGTGCTTCCAGCAAACGTGCAATAGACATAAAATTAGGTCATAATAATTATGTAATAACAAGTCATGCATCACAGAAATATGTTAAAGGGCCTATAAGCCCAATAACTCAAACTAGGACATTGCCTTAAAATGTCTCTATGTGGCAAATAAGGGAACCTGAAATTATATTACTTGATTTTTTTACTAATTTGCCTTGGCATTGCCATAGGTAACGGCCAAGTTATTTTTAAAGGTTAATTACTCATTAATTAAAATATTGGTTTGACTTTATGTTTGTGATTTGCACTCAGGTAGGCATACATGTACCATCAAAATTTTCAATAAAAAAAAATGTCAGAAAAAAGTGAATTCAGGGCTTATAGCCCCTTTAAGTACCTTACAATTTGTATCGTTTTACAGCTCAGAGGGAATCATCTTAAAATTAAAACTTAGTTATCTATTATTTTTACTCATTACTCAGTTTCATTGAATTGTGATTAATTTTTAAGAATGCAGATTCACTAAATTCATGTAAATTAACTTAAATACATTGTCTGTGAAAAATAGGTCTCTCTACCATCCAGATGTAGTGACACACACATCATAATAAATGGTAGGATGTCCCATGTTTGTCTTCAAAATGCCACTAACCGGTAGGTATTATATCAACTGACACTAACTGATCTGCAAATCTTAATTCTTCAAGTTTAAAAATCTCTAAGGTATGAAATATGTCCGAAGCCAATATCTGTATTTTTTTTGGTATGCCAAGTTCTGAACATATGACAGTGGCGGATCCATACACAATAGTCTAGGGGGGCCCGGACTTGTTTCGGCAGTCGCGGCCCACGTTATCGCGATATTCTTCAAAATGCTACTATTAATTACCCCCCCCCTGTATCCACCCCTGTATCCGCCACTTATATGGATCTCAATATTATAGGACCAGACAATATGCAAAGTGTCATGAAAGAAAATTGGTATCAAGTATATCACCTTCATTTCAAATGTGCAAGGGAATCAATGTCTTGATAACCATCATAGTTTTTTTTCTTGAATCACATAAGGAATTATATTACAAGAGGGTTATCTGTGCTGTGTAACTGTTTCTTCTGCAAATATCTTCAATTCCTCTGAGTTAATATCAAAAAAGTAATAAGCCCCAGGCTGGCAATCATCTGAAAATGAAACATTTCTTTGCTGAGATATCAGTTATTGTAGCAATATGCCTATGTGACAAAAAGTTGTCACAAATTCTTCTGGCAAGTATGGCCTAAGAAAAAAAAAGCAGAATGATCCCTGTATGATGCCGAAAATGGCCAACCATGTGAAATTCATCATCTGGTCACATATTTCTTTGTGTTGGCACTACGGAGTGATATGCCCTAAATACCAATAGCATGTGGGATAACAATGGCTGCCAATTTTCTTTTTGTACTCAGAGTTTGGTATGGGTCAAAATCCTGAACTAGAGTTCAGAGGGATCTCTGTTTTCCAAGGTAGGCTATACAAATAGTATACATTGATTTAGAGGCCATCTAATCAAAATTTGATTTTCCCACAACATAGAGATTCAAATAATCCCTGATTACAAGGTCTCATGAATTTGTCAAGAATATGAAGAGCAACTAAAACCATGGACCCATCTTGTATATTTTTAATGTCTGTACCAGTGTAAGTATTATTATCCTAACCTATGCAATCTAGAATACCATACATCATAAGGGGGAGAAATATTATCAGTTTGGCAAATGAGAGGCTGCCTCCTGCACTTGTGCATCATCTTATTCCCTAATGTGGTCATTATGCCCTTTCCAGAAGAATAACACTCCCCCACGAGTCAAGTGTGTGACAAATGGAGTCATTTGTGATTCTTGTTACGGAGTAAACATGTCATTTTCAAGGTCAGAAAATAGCACAGAACAGGTGACCACGGATATTGTTGTTCACTGCTTAGTATTTCTCGTCCTGGATTGGCAGTCCAGTGTAAGTAATTTTTTTCAACTTCTGAACCGACCAGGATTTCAATGACAGTCACATGTCAGTTTTACTAATCCTCTTATCAGGTAATTTGGTTTGTTTGCTGGAACCTGTGTTGTTTGAAACCACAACTGTGGAAGCAGTCTGTGG
The DNA here is from genome assembly GCA_026936325.1 of Platynereis dumerilii. Classification (NCBI taxonomy): domain Eukaryota; kingdom Metazoa; phylum Annelida; class Polychaeta; order Phyllodocida; family Nereididae; genus Platynereis; species Platynereis dumerilii. The sequence continues at coordinate 177,686,330 of JAPTHN010000001.1, read as the reverse complement.
CCAACCATTAATTAACTGAAATCACTTTAAATGATAGTCATTTATATATGTTATATATTATATATATTCACAAAAGTCTGCTGGAAATGAGAACTGCATACTGCGGCCGCCTGGCACAAAAGTTTGTTTTGTATGCTTCAGCATTGAGCTCCAAAGAAATAGTTCCAATTTGATGGCACATTCACAAAGTTTTCTTCAACATTGAGGTAAACCAGAGAAAGACTCGCCAATCAAAAGCTCTAAGGAAGTAGACAAGACCATCAGCATACTCAGAAACAGCTCTGGTTTCTTCCAGACAAAATTTTGTGAGTTCTCCACAATGGGTTTATGTGGACTGCTCGCTTGAGCTCGCGGAATTTCACACTTGCCACTAGGTGGCAACACATGACAGCATATGTTCTGCCAAGGCTGGAAAAAGCAGTGGCAAAGAAACAGCGGTCCACTTGTAGACAGTATACACACTGTATATAACTGCCATTTCATAGAGACTTATTTAACAGAGAGCTATTATTATCATTATTATATAAGACAACACACTAATTTTGTTAATTGGGGTATGTCAGTTTGTCACATAGTTGTGATGTAATGAGGAATATGTCATTTGTATTAGAGATTACCACACAGGCTGTAAATCATCGCAAATCCTTCTTGCATTCGTAGCTTTCGTAAGGTAAATGGAGGTGAAGAGCAATGGCAAAGAATGTTTCAAAAGCAACACTTTCATGTAAAACGTCCTCCATAACTTGCTTAATTTTCTTCACCATTATTCATGTCAGTTTTGCTGGTGATTGCAAATCCTGCAAAATCTTGTACAAAGGGTATTAACCACCAGTATCTGAATTATTGATCACATTTAGCCTTAAGATCAAATTATCTCAAGCACAATGTCCTACTATCTTATGTTTGCAAGAGATACGACAATTTACAGCAAGTCCCTCAACGTAGTTGTGCAGTTTTTGTTCTGCTTGTTCCAACAGCAAAACAAATCACTTTTCTTCCATAAGAATCTGACATCAGGTGCAACTATATTATGGCTTATGTTTGTCTGTTGAAACCTGTTTCCGACTTAAGTAAAGTGATTTGATTTGATTTGATGAAAAGTATGATTCACCAATTTCGAAAAATCCAGAACCATAGATATATAACAATATACACACTGAACATCGGGTTCTGTAGAACCTGTCCCTTAGTAGCTTACAGTATTCCTCCATTATCCGAAAGCCTTCCAATATAGAAGTCAGTGGCAGTCAGTGGGTTTATCAGGGAGAACCAAAGCCCACGTCATAGAGAAATAAATAATCTGGCCACAAGTTATATTATCTTCTTCTGCACTATATCTCATCAAAACAATGTCTCATGCTTGTTTTGTTATTTAGTATCACCAATTTGCTTTCTTGATCTGATTAACCAAGGAATCTCGGCACTCGATCTCGGAGCATCTTGAATCGACAGCAGAAAAACAAAGACAAAGCATCAAAGGTATGGCGACCAAGTAGACATGTCTTCGTCATCATCTTGGCCAAAAGTCTTATGGACTACTGATGAACACTGTTCTTGAATTTTGCTTATTTTCTTGAGAATGTGATAAAATTAATACCAAACGATATATAAGTCGTAAGTTACAAAATGTTATCAAGATTCCTTTTGTTTCTTTGTATTCATGATTCCAAGAGAACACACTCAACCTTTGATGGCAAGGTTTTTGAGAAAGAGCAAGGCATATAGCCTTATAATAGAATGTTTTGAATCATAGCTGTCTTGCCTTCAGGACATTGCACATCATAGAGCTTGAATAATTAAATGTGTTGTGCTTGCAAAATCAAGTTATCTTAAATGCCATGTCTTGCTATATTTAATGCCTGACAAAGACAAGAAATTCCCTCCAGTGACAATAGAAACGGCATATTTGCAGTGTCTCTAATGTAGTTTTCTTTACCATGATTTTTCTGGCCTCTGTGTAGACCAGACAAGTCTTGAGCAAGTAACAGACCCAGGGGCTGCAGGCTTAACAGGGAGCACCACAGCTCATTTCATAGAGACGGAAATAAACTGGCCACAAATTATTGCTCTATCTTCTCCTGACGGAACTTGTCGGAAATACATCACCTCCTAATTAGTAGAGGACCCCACCATAGATCCCGTGACCACTTGAGTGGGAGCAATTTTTGAATGTTGATCCAAGTTTATGAGGTCAAAACAAAAAATTTTGGCCGGGGCGCCCCTCCAGAAAGTGCGGGCTAACTCCACCAGGCGGCCATTTTGAAAATGGCCGCCGATAATCAAAATTTTGTTATATCTCGGCTTCTAATTGATCTAGGATGATGATCTTTGGGTCAAAATATATGTTTTTGGGGTCAATAAGTTCAATGGCCACCATTAGAATTGTCTATGACCACACCAGGGGGCAGCATAAGAAAATTTATGAGAAAAATTGCTAAAATACAATACATTTGGGTCGAAACCTAACACACACATGCAGAATCTGTAAAAGAGAGCAAATGACAGTTAAATTATAATATTTTTATACCTCCCACAATTACATAGTGCAAAGGAATCATACTGTTACTCATCAGCAGGAAAGGTATGAACCGCATGAGTTTGTGACCTCATAAAAATGCGCAAAATACATAAAATAAACTGAAAAATGTCATCGTAAGTATGTGTCATTATCAACTGAACACTTAGTAATCATTGTCAGAGTCCTCATTTCTGTCATCTGTGCAGCTATCTTCAGGCTATCTAACTCTATAATTTCCACCTGTGCAATAGAGTCGCTGAGATTCTGTCAATGCAGGCTTGGAATAACGAAAGTAAGTGCATTCATTCTGTGATGCATCATCAATTTCTCAAATAAAATGGACTGAGGTCTGGTTTGTTAATGTGGAAGTAAAAGGGAATCAAAAAATTACCATACAGAACATAAAATTCATGCAAATCCTAGGCCCTGGTGTTTTTGTCGTGGACTTCTGTCTGAGGTTCTATTACAGCTAGCGATTGTCTGACTGATTTTGTCTCGTATTTGTATTGGATAGTGAAGAGAGTCATCTGGCATGCCTTTCTTGGCTGGATGCCCAGGATATGGCTCCGTGGTACAATAGTTAGCATGCCTGCCTTGTACATTTGAGGATGTGGGTTCAAACCCCGGTCCGGTCATGTCCAGAGGTTATCACTATAATGATTGGTATGATTGCCGTTCAGTATGGTGAGTGCCGGTGAGCAGATTTATTTGGAATGGGCACTAAATTAAGTCATACCGTATTGTTATTTCAATATTATTGTCTTGCCAAAGGACTTCTGGCTATTCTGCAATTCCTTGTTAGTTGCCTTGTCCAATATTACCGTCTTGCCACCATCAAAGTAAGCTGCAGTTGTGCCGCAAAAAGAGTTTATAGATACAGTGGCACACTAATTTCAGCAACTTATTTTGAACAAAGGGAATGACAGCTCAATGATGGTATTCCTTCTCTGAAGCCCGAGTGTACCACTGACCCTGTTAGCCACATGTGAATTCATATTTTCATGATTTCAGCGTCCTCTGAATAAACTACATCAGACCCAAGACTGCCATCTTTCCCGAATCTGCTAGCAATTGAAAAAGAGCAGTATCAGCTTCAATATGCTTGCATTTGTGATCAGCCACTTCTGTTCCTGTAGCGAGATTCTTACAGCTAGATCCTATGGAATATATCAGTTTTGTGTTTCCAAAGGTTCTAGACAAAGCAGTTAATTACCTCTGCAGAAATATCTGAAGCCTGTCCTTGTACTTTAAAGGTTGCCAAACAGCTCAATCTGCACAACAGGATTGGAAAAGCTATCTACTGCTCTGCTGAAGATGTTTCTGAATCCATTCACAGGCTTTTTTTGTCTGTTACCTCCTGTCGGCATCTTTATGGATATCATACTGTTTATTCATCATGACAAGTTAGGTTTCAGACCAATGATCTCTGTGAATATTTAAGTGCATAATGACAGTGGAAGCCAGTGGAACCCGATTGGCTGCAGAAAGGCATAAAGATTTTGCTTTACCAACTGAGGACAGTCTTGCGAAGATTTTGAATCAACAAACAATGATGGCCCCAGGCAGTTTTTATTGTTCTGCAAAGATCATTCTCTTCATGCAATCATTTAATGTGAGCACAAAAAGAACCCACAAAGGTGCTTCAACTATAGTCTGTCCTCTACACAGACTGGGAAAAATCTGAGGTACAGAAACTGAGAATAAAGAATGACAAAAAAGTAGAACTTGAAGACGGATGAATCATAGATGCAAATACATAAGTGACAACTCAGAAATCCAAAATGGTAGATGTTCTCCATCTTGATGCCCTATGAGATTAGGTGTGGCCACATAGCACTAATTGACTTGAGGTTAATCAGGCGTGCAGCAGTTCCATCAGCAGAACAGGCAAACAAACAAGATGGAACCGCATATACCTGGTCAGACAAGCTTTATGTGATATGAAGATCCACATGCAGCCAAACTGATCTGACATTGTGAATGATTGGTATGCATGCATTTGAAATATGTGAATTGGTTCAGAGAAATCTTCAGTAAAGATAGCTTTCCCCATCGTGCTGAGTAATGGGTAGACTGTTTGGCACCTGAAGCAACAAGGCTTCTGATATTTCTGAAGAGGCAGCTGACTGCTTTGTCTGTAACCTTTGATAACACAGAAATGATATATTCCACAGGAACAGTGAGAATCTCTCTGTAGGAACAGAAATGCAGCCATATTGAAGATGACACTGCCCTTTCTCATTTCTGGCTCACAGATTCGGGGAAAATGGCAGGCTTGGTTCTGATGTGGTTGATTCAGATGAAGTCATGAAAATGTCAATGCATATGTGGCTAATGGGGTCAGTGGCACACCGGGGTTGCAGAGAAGGAATACCATCATTGAGCTGTCATTCCCTTTTTTCAAACTAAGTTGCTGAAAATAGTGTGCCACTGTATGTAAACTCTGTCTGCAGCACAACTGCAGCTTTCTTTGATGGTGGCAAGATGGTGATATTGGAAAAAGGCAACTAGCAAGGAATTGCAGAATAGCCAGAAGTCCTTTGGCAAAACAATAATATTGAAATAACAACATGGTATGATTTTATATAGCGCGCAGTCCAGATAAAACTGCTCACTGGCACTCACCATACTGAATGGTACAAGGCAGGCATGCTAACTATTGTACCACAGAGCCATATTCTGGGCCTCCAGCCAAGAAAGGCATTCCAGATGACTCTCTTCACTATCCAATACAAATACGGAGACAAAATCAGTCAGACAATCGCTGTGTAATAGAAGAACCTCAGACAGAAGTCCATGGCAACAACACCACGGCCTAGGATTTGCATGAATTTTATGTTCTGTATAGTAATTTCTTGATCCCCCTTTACTTCAACATTGACACGCCAGACCTTAATCCATTTTATTTGGGCATTGATGATGCCTTGAAGGACAAATGCACACACTTTCGTTATTCCAAACCTGAACTGACAGAGAATCTCAGTGACTCTATTGCACAGGTGGAAATTATAGAGTTAGATAGCCTGAAGATAGCTGCAAAGATGACAGAAATGAGGACTCTGACTATGATTACTAAGTGTTCAGTCGATAATGACACATACTTACGATGACATTTTTCAGTTTATTTTATGTATTTTGCGCATTTTTGTGAGGTCACAAACTCATGCGGTTCATACTTTTCCTGCTGATAAGTGACAGTATGATTCCTTTGCAATTTGTAGTGGTGGGAGGTATGAAAATATTATAATTTAACTGTCATTTGCTCACTTTTACAGATTCTGCATATGTGTGTTAGGTTTCGACCCAAATATATTGTATTTTAGCTATTTTTCTCATAAATTTTCTTATTCTGCCCCCTGGTGGTGGTCATAGACAATTCTAATGGTGGCCATTGAACTTCTTGACCCCAAAAACATATATTTTGACCCAAAGATCATCATCCTAGATCAATTAGAAGCCGAGATATAACAAAATTTTGATTATCGGCGGCCATTTTCAAAATGGCCGCCTGGTGGAGTTAGCCCGCACTTTCTGGAGGGGCGCCCCGGCCAAAATTTTTTGTTTTGACCTCATAAACTTGGATCAACATTCAAAAATTGCTCCCACTCAAGTGGTCACGGGATCTATGGTGGGGTCCTCTACTATAATGTGAGATGTTCCAAAGGTGATGTGCCAAGAGGCCATACTGTCGATACCAGTGCTTCTATACTGCCACAGCTGCAAAGATGTAAAGGGTATTTTTCAGTAAATCCAGGCGAACTGCTCTCCTGAGTGTTCTATTTGACAATATGTCAGAATCTACTTAAATGTTGCCAATCCTCCATAATACTTACAAGTTAGATATAAAATATGTCATTCTAAAGATTAGTTATTTGTCCAAGATGGTATGAGATTACATTTTTGACAATGCTGCTCAGGCATAGCCTGCTATCTACAATGGTATTTTAGTTTGCTTCAGAGCTAGAGAAAGACACCAATTAATCACCATTCTGACAAAGCTCTTCTGTATCATTTCAAGATGAAAAGTACATATTTGGTTTATTCTGTCCTTCAGAATACGAGTAATTGTGTGACTTAGAATATGCTGACTTTATACTCTCTTTGTTATCTTTGCTTTTCCAAACTGGCAATTAGAACACTGCAAAAAATTCCCATTAAATTTTACAGTTAAATTAACTGGCAACTTCGTTCCAGCTCTAGTAACTGTGAAAGTACTCACAAACCTGAACAGGACAATGAACCTTTAAATGCAGATCGGTACATTGAACTGTAATTTTGCGGATTCAACAAAGTGATATTACGGTATAATGTATATATATATAAAAACAGTTTATTCAAAGTATATTTTACAGTAATATCAACTGTAAAACATAGAAAGTAAAGCATGCAAGGAGCTGTAGAATCTACTGTAAAAATACGGATAGAATCCGTTATTTTTACTTTTGCATAAGTGTGAAACAACAGACTAAACATGTGATTTAACTGTGGCATAGCTGTAGGGATGTACCAAAGCTGGAAGAAGCTTAGTGAGCCACTGACTCCAGGCTCGGCCAAGCTCATCTCTTGCTTGACAGCAGGGAAGTAAGTCCATCAACACTGTGTACCGTTTGCTCTATGCGAAGCGACCCAGTAAAGGCTTTGGTTTGGCTTCAGTCAACGCTTTAGACAGTTAAACAGATGTTTTTTGTGCCTTAAGTGGAACTACATCTTCCAGGCAAATTCAATCAAACGTTAATATAGCCAGTATGCCAGATTATATTCTCACCTATACGGTGCATATCTTTATATATCAAAATATTTTTTGTTGTCAAAGATTACGTGATTCTAATAAGAGGGACTGTGGAACAACTGGACTATTTTGTGCATTTTTTGATGAAATTGGGTACTTATACTATGTTTGCGGCTTAAATATTCTCCAATGTGCTTCACTATGCTGGTATGGGTATATTTGTAATGTATCCGTAAGCCTGCAGTGAAAAAATTCTACTGAAACATAGTGTTTTAGTTTAGGTTTGGCTTAGAACTTACGGGTTTGGCTTTTTTGAACGCAGGTGTTGTAAATATGTGGGGGTTTTATGCTTACAATTTTTTGGTTTGGCGTGTCAATAGTAACTGACCTCTTTTGTTGCATTTAGCAATATGTACAAATGCAGAATAGCTAGAAGTGGCCAACATTTTCAATCATGGGCATGATGGATGGACATGAAAGAGGAAAAGCCCATGGAAATGCAGCTGATCATCAGTGCAGAGCTTGTGGACTAAAATTTAACACGAAGACAGCAAGTACAAGTACTACAACAAAAATGTTCACAAAACGGAATTTGTCGGTTTTTTCCTGTACCTTAAAATAAATCAGCATTTTTTGTACAGTCAACACTTTTACCCTTACCAATAACCATAGTTTCCACCACATACCATGGGGTATAGGCCATGGTTTATCATGTAAAATTTGGAAATTAATCATAGTTAATGCTGTATCACTTCGCATTTGGAGCATGTATTACTATATCACCAGATACCTCAGGATAAGCACAATGACACGATTAATCCTTAATTTCAGCACAAATGCCACCAAATAAATGAATTTATTAATGCCAATGAGCATTAAACATCACTAATCATCATCTCCAATTAAAGGTAGTAAGTCTGCCGATTCTATGTAACACTAAACATGCATTTACAGATCATAAACTGATAGATTTAAAGTACAGTATACACTTCCAATCAAAAGAATTACTTGTTTTCCACAATTAAGTGAGTTTATTTGATTGTGAAGCCTTAAACTACTTAAAGAGAGTCCTGCATTTCTTGATCAGTACACAATAACAATATTTTTTCACGGCATAAAAAACTGTTTATTTACATTTTTGAAAGAATTTATCTTCATATATTGAGCTTTGAATGACAGTTAAGTAAACTTGGTTGTATGGATAGGTTTAATATGACTCTTATCTTTCTTTTGGACAGCATTGTATTCGGGCGACGTACAAGCTTTATAACTAACTGCGATTTTACAGCTGCATGTAATTTCACAAGTGATAAGCAATTAAGCATTACAAAATACAGCACGTGTATTTGGAATTAAGTGGTATTATCATATTTTATCAAAATTTTCAAGACATGCCTGCTGTAGTATTGTCATTAGTTATCAAACAAATGTGAAAGATCATTCAAATATCACAACTGACATTTCATTCAAGAAGGCCCATAGAAAGATGCAGTTGGAGTTTCAAGCCTAACAGAGTTCCATTTTCTTACCCACTTTGAAACTGAGTGATACAACCACTAATGACAACAATACCAGCTGACACGCTGTACAGGAAAAAATTGACAAATTCCATTTTGTGCATTTGTTATACTTGCTGTCTTCATGGAAAATCTTAATCCACTAACTCTGCATTTACATGGGCTTCTCCTCTTTCATGTCCATCCATCCTGCACATGATCGAAAATGTTGACAGCATCTAGATGTTCTACACCACATACAAGTCATGTGACCACATGCTCACCTTTGACAGATTTTAATTGGGTCTGACACATTGGTCTGACACCAGAGTCCGCGAAAAGTGTTTCTGACACACAGGACATTCGGGCAGGTAGATCCTAAATTTTACCTGCCCGAATAGAATTCTATCTGCCCAAAATTCCGGCTTAATTAATCTTAACAGGTATTCGTGAGTTGGTTTAGCTCCTGAAATATAATGTTACTCCAAACTGCTCCCAGTACTAATGGGCCAGACAAACTCATTGCTGAGGAGCCTATTAACCTGTTTTTGTAGGCCTACAAAATTTAAAATACTTTGTATTGAACATAATTGTATTACTATTATTGGACCAAGTTAGGTTTATTTCATAGTGATTACAATTTATTTCTGATATTCATTCTCAGCTGCCTTAATTCATCATTTTGCGGTTTGTATAAATTCATTTTGCATTATAACAGAAAAGTCATCAGTGCCCTAACACTGCCCTTGCTATCATTATAATGTTGGCCACACTGTTGAAACCTTGCAGGGCCTCTAACCGTGTATAGATAGGGTTGTTACATACCAGCTACTGTTCAACATTGCCAATTGCAATTTGCTGAGCTATTGACTCTGATTATGTTGAATTATTATATAATATTTTATTCAAACACTTTCACATTTACATATAAAAGGTTTAGACATGTTGAAATTCAGTATATAAAATCATGTATAGGCTTACATGTATAATGATAAAAACTTAACAATATAAAACCATTAAAAAGTACAAGTAAATTTAATAAAATCACAGATCTCATACTTACTTACTTACTTGATACTTGGTTAATTATCCCTTTCATCCGGGGGTAGGGATCTCAGTTTGTCTTTAAAATGGTCTGTCTCAGCAATGTTGACGATGTTGGCGGGCAAGGCATTCCACCAAGGTACTATTCTTTGTGAGAAAAAGTTCTTTTGAATGTCATTTGATACTTGTTTCTTGAATAGTTTAAAATTGTGTCCCCGTAGTTGAGTAGATCTTGATTTTTGAAAAAAGTGATTTGCAGCTGTTTTATAATTTCCTCTAATTAGTTTGTGTGTTTCAATTATGTCAGTCATTTTTCTTCGATACTGTAGAGACGGTAATTTAATTTCTTGAGTACTCAGCTTGAGGCATCTTCTTTGAGTCTTTTCCAATAAATCAATGTCCTTTTTTAGCCACGGGGACCACACTACAGATGCGTATTCCATTCCTGGACGAACAATGCTCTTGTAGAGAAGTGAAACTTTTTCCTGGTTGAGCCGAGTGAAGCACCTCCTGATCATTCCTATTTTTCTATTAGCAGTTTTCACTATTTTGTGGATGTGTGCCTCTGGCTTTAAGGTGTCACTGATAGTAACTCCCAAATCTTTTTGATGATGAACTTGTTTTAGAGGAGCTCCATTAAGGCTATATGTGTAATCCAGGCAACTTTTTAAACGAAGTACCGTACATTTCGCACTATTGAAGTTCAATAGCCATTCCTTAGACCAGGCACCCAAGCGGTTTAAATCTCCTTGAATAGTTGAGCAATTTGGATATTTGGAGTTTCCGTAGATTTTGGTGTCGTCCGCAAACATTTTCACTTTGTTAGACACAGATCTTGGCAAGTCATTCACATAAAGCAAAAAAAGAAGTGGCCCTAAAATAGAACCCTGGGGGACTCCGCTTGTAACTTTAGACCAGTTAGATGTTCCATTTCTTAACACAACACGTTGTCTTCAGTAAAAGTAAAACCAGGAATCAAGACTAGGCTGCCTCTAGCATCTCGCAGCTCTTTTATAACACTCAAAGCTATTCTATCACAGACTGTAGCATCCACTCGGTATTTCTTCTTCAATAAACTCACACCATTGCTCCACATCTTACTGAATTGTACATCAAGTCTAAGTTCTATAGCCCTAAGATTTATACGTACAATTGATCTAGCTGATGACATGCATACTTTAAACAAATGTTTAACTTTAACATTTTTACTACTCTCCATACTATGAATTGCAATCCATCTGACACTTCTGTCACCAATATGTGTCATTGATGTCTGTCAATTACACTGGATATTTCAAAGGCCTCCACTAATTGCATTGATTGTTGTGTCAACTCATCAGCTCAGGGACTCTCCAACAGAGCAATCGGACATTTGGGCAGGTAACCACTCTATTTCTGCCGGTCACACGCTATTTTTGCCGGTTTTGACCGGCAAACCGGCACTTTTCGCGGACTCTGTCTGACACCATTTGTTCATTTCATGTTGATTGTTTACCTTTTTATCCAAATACCAACAACTTGCACTGCCTTCCCGACATGTTTCTATTACAGTTTCCTCTTCCATTCAGCTCTCTTTCCCATTGTGCTTGCCATCCCATAATAGTCCAACATTTGTTTACTATCCTATTCCTACTGCAGCCAAATTCGAGCCAAATCACATGGCTTTATTGCCATCTTGGGTCAAGTCGAAGCACATAACCTTACTGCTCTAACAGCAATTGAAAGTATCAATATTTAGTCTTACTGCTCTAACAGCAATTGAAGGTATCAATTATTAGACTACAGACAAGTGGCTTTCATTTTCAATTGTGTAATGTGTATACCTATAATAAGCTATATCAATTGCTCTTTACCTTTTAAACGCAATCCACATTCACAATTCCCTCTCAACTCTCAACCAATTTTGGCAGGCCTGATCAGCTGATTACTTCAGTCATTAGTACAATATGTTACATTATATGTACATGCATAGACTAGGTTCACCTTGCAGACCTCATACAAACTTTAATTATTGCAGGCCCTTATCGCTATTCAAGCCACAGCCTTCACCTAATCTTCCTTAACCCTCTCCTTCTTCTCATAAAATCATTTCAAAATAACAATTTTCCTTCCTCTTTAATTATCCGTTTCTGTACTTTCAATGGGCTTTACTGGTTTGTACATATTACTGAATGAAACAAAAGAGGTCAGTTACTATTGACACGCCAAACCAAAAAATTGTAGGCATAAAACCCCCACATATTTACAACACCTGCGTTCAAAAAAGCCAAACCCGTAAGTTCTAAGCCAAACCTAAACTAAAACACTATGTTTCAGTAGATTTTTTTCATTGCAAGCTTTAGGATACATTACAAATATATCCATACCAGCATAGTGAAGCACATTGGAGAATATTTCAGCCTCAAACATAGTGTACAAGTACTCAATGTAATCAAAAAATGCACAAAATAGCCCAGTTGTTCAGAAGTCTCTCTTATTAGAATCACGTAATCTTTGACAACAAAAATTATTTTGATATATAAAAATATGCACTGTATACGTGAAAATATAATCTAGCATACTGGCTATATTAACATTTGATTGAATTTGCATGGAAGATGTAGTTCCACTTAAGGCACAAAAAACATCTGTTTAACTGTCTAAAGCGTTGACTGAAGCCAAACCGAAGCCTTAACTGGGTCGCTTCGCATAGAGCAAACGGTACACAGTGTCAATACCCAGAAATTAATTCGCACACGTGTGCGCACAAATTGCCGCCATAAAATTGATGGATATTTTCCAAGAGAAACAGGTGTCAAGTTTACACAAGTATGTTCTAATTATCCAGACTGTGCTTGGGTTATTTTGGTTTTAATCGTGCCATTCTTTAGAACACATCGTACGACTCACAAAAATATCAACGTCAAAAATAGATATTAAAACATTTGCATGATGACAACATCTTTAAGATCATATGAATGAGGATGTTCCCTATCTTCAGATAAGTTATAAATTAAGTTTGATTAACAGCTGTGTAAAGCATATGTTATAGATGGCACCACATGTTCCGTGGTTGAAGTCCATATAATCTCTTGTTTATAGAATCTTGCCAGGTTTATTGAATGTTTTGTCTGCATATTACAAGTTACCAGTAAATTAACGGTTAAAGTTATTGTTCGTCAATGTGCACTGAATGTTAAATGACATGTTGCAGTAAATTTTTCTTGAAGTCAGCTTTTTACCCAACAAAAAACTGTAAATTCACCGACAAAGTCTGTATAAAAAAATACTGGTAGAATAACAATAAATTTACAGTTCTTGTAGCCACAAAAACAAGCTCATTTCTTACAGTGAAGGATATAAGGATAAGCTTTCCTTTCACTGCTTGCCAAGTACCGGCGTTACAAAGACATGACAGATACAATGTAACAAGAAGACTTGAATGGATAATTGCAGGTCTCAATGCAATCCCATAATAATAGCTGGACACTGCATTAACTTTTTTCATCAAGGCTGGGAATAATACAATACAAATTTGTCACAGGATAGTGTCTGGGAGACATTGATGGGGCACTACAATAACTATAGAGTATTTGCATGTAATATTTCACAGTTTTGAATCTTGAGGGGATAGAATAAAGAGAAGTTTCATAAACTTTTTAAAAATGTTCTCCCTTGAGCCATTTCAAGATAAACTCAGATGCTGTTCATCTTGGGAGTACATGTAACATTTTGGTAAGGTTCAACCTCATTACAACAAGTCACTTGGGACCAAAGGAACCTTTCATGGGGCAGTTCTGCTCAAGGGCTGGTTCATTCTCCAAAATTGCCTCTTTTCAGTATTTCCAAAAAGAAAGACTACTGTACGCATAAGAAGCATACTTCTGAACTGTCGAGTCGTTTTCTATGTTGTGGCATTGACACACATGGTTTATTCTGAAATAGGCCAATATTGGGTGCTACTACAGTCCCAGAATAAGGACTGCTGACAGCAATACAAACTACTATTTATAGCCATTCCTCCAGTGGCTTTGGATGAATGCATCATCGAGCAGTATCAGTTTGTATAGTGTGCTCTTTCAGATCAATAAACCCCAAATTAGCTGACCAGGTCCGGAAGAAGCAATCTAATATCTGGCCTCAATTACAGTACCCTTGGGTTGGTCAGACGATATATCACCCACTTCCAAAATGTGTTTGCTGATCCCAACCTGGAAAATGACTCATTCATTGTTGGTTGTAAGATTTGGGCACTTGGTCTCCCGGGGTTCTTAGCTACCAGACACGCAGACCCACAGCATGACACTGCATAATATCGAACTTTTCAACAGACTAAGAGCACTCTGCTTGAAGTCTACGTATGTCCATAGCTACAGCCGTGCTTTTCACGTCATTTGCTAAGATACTTGTGTGAAGAGAATTATCATGACTGTAACACACAGTTAGTGCTGCATGATGACCTGCCAAAAAAAGGGAAATAATTAACCTTATCCTAGTTAATGGTTATCCGTGATAAGATAAAGGGTCCTTTGAGGAGTTATCCGTAAACTTGTTTTCTGGAAGTGAAATAGAAAAACATAAGTTTTTGAAAAGTTTCTTTTTGTTTAAAGCTGAGATCTAATGTGAAATGCGGGCTTTTCTAAACACTGTGTAAATGTAAAAGTGGGATAGTCTATTCCTTTCCATTGTCTATCTGTACTTGCATTTATGTTTCAGATTTTAAATGAAGCAGCACATTACTCTTTATGGCCCTTTTAAAAGTGATACTTTTAATTATATTCCATGCCATATGGCATGGATTACAAAATGAAGTTGTAGTTAAGACCATCTGTGACTTCATTGGCTATTTGTTTATGACTTTGTTTGTAATTCATGATATATACGGTGGCTAAAAATCACAGTATTAACAACATCTCATTCTTGTCCAAGGAAGATGTGTATGGTCTGACATAAACAGGCAACAATGATGCTTGCAATGATTGTTTTTTGTTCAAGTGATCATATCACCAGAGCTGACATCCTACCGAATCACTGCCAATTAATCATGTGTGGTCTTTAGAGACCACAACTATTCCATCGCAAAATACTCATTTGACTTGGGCTGAGCTCTCACTCAATATCTTTTGTTGTTTCAATGAATCGTCAGTCAAAAGCAAAATTGGCAAAAAAGTTATGTCAGAGATGTATCTGCTTCCCAACTTTTTCACACAAATAGGCACTAATACTTTTTATGATCTTATGTATCAGGAGATATTCCCCATAAAACCTGCTTCATTAGTACTGGAACTCAAGGCTGAAGTGAAAGTTTAGCACTGACTCTATTTAAAGCTGAAAAGTTTACTAAACAAAATTTATGTTTTTTATTTGCACTTTCCATACCTGCAAGTCCAGCCAACCAATCTACTTTCCAACGAGTTCCTAAAATTCCTAATAAAGGCAATACAGAATATTGTGCAGCAGCTGCAGCAAGAAACTTGGAAGACGCCTCCAATGACAAACTGATGAATAATGATGCAAGTATCAACAGGCACAGTGGGGTTATCAGGGATTAATCTGCAAATGTGGATACACTGATATGGGGTTCAACTTTTT
The DNA here is from genome assembly GCA_026936325.1 of Platynereis dumerilii. Taxonomy (NCBI): domain Eukaryota; kingdom Metazoa; phylum Annelida; class Polychaeta; order Phyllodocida; family Nereididae; genus Platynereis; species Platynereis dumerilii. The sequence continues at coordinate 177,670,972 of JAPTHN010000001.1, read as the reverse complement.
GTCAATGTTAGTGACATGGCTTTATAACTTTATCCCAGTCTTCCGAGGCCAATCTCACATAGCCTCTGGATAAACGGCTGCCCGATTTGTCATTGATATTACATGTATGGAATTTCCTAGGATAGTAAAAGAACACATGATAAGCAGGTCAACTTCTATAATGCACAGGTAGTCGATGCCCTGTTGAATTTACAGTGCAGAAAATTGTTTGCATGTAATCAAACTAATGACCCATTGTATAAGTAGGAGCTACTAAGCATGATGCAAAAAATATTTTCTTGACGGAACATGATTTCAACAGTCTAGATCAGGCCTGATGAAGCACTCACTTCGGACGACAAAAGGCTGCATAGATGGAACTTTCAATATTAAAAGGCTAAAGTGGATGTCAGACACCAGAATAGCTATTTCATCACCTGAAAAAAATTGTTGTTTTGGATCCATCAGGTTAGATGTTATTACACAAGGAGTCCACCTGCTCAGTTATTTTCTCCTTATAGCAGGAGTTATGATGACATTAACGAGTATGACATATCAAACTGCAATTCTGTAATTTTTGTAATACTTTAAAGTGAATTAAAGCCCAAGAGGGATGGGGGGTAGTATATGAGCCCATTTCACAGAAATAAAGAATTCTTGTTTTCTCTATAATATGTTCAGGAACACAGTTACTTCCCATATGGAGGAAAATTATGCATATTGCAGAAAACATGGCTATCAGTGAATATATCACATTTTTAAATATGTGTGACTAAAACTAATTTCCACAATTTAATTTAGTAATCCTACAACAGGCAGGACTATACATTACAGGTCTGTTGCATTCTTTAAGTATTAGTTAGACACCGATTTGGAGGGTTCTAACATGCATTTTTGTCAGACAAAAATGCATGTTAGGACCCGACAAAGAGGTGTCTGACTGACTTAGACATCATATGCTTCTTCTATTATAACCTTTGACTTATAAATTTTGCAGAATAAACAACAATCTTGGTGTTTGTTTGCTGTTGTAAACAGAGTTAATCCCTAGTCGGGCGCTAACATGCAAAATTGTCAGTTAGATACCAGCTTTTCCAATGGTATAAGTATCTTGGTGATGTCTAAAAAGGTTAAGTCTGAAACAAAACTGCCATTCCTATCGTGTAAAAAAGAAAGTCTTAACTACATTTTTCCAATCATGATTAATGGCCATTAATATTTTTGGCCTTCATTTCCCTGCTGGGCATACTCTACAAGATCCATAGATAATCAAACATATGTTTACACCTTATACGGATCTCCCTGCCAGGAGGGCCAAATTGAGTGAATTACAGTTGAACTTCACCAGACAAAAGTTGTCAAAAAAGTTTCTTAGGTATTTTGAAGGAAATTGTACGTACTTGAAATCAGTTCATGGTTCTTCCAACATTGTTGCTTTGATATCCAATATTATTTCACTTTTTTAGGCCAGTTTCCAAAATGCTAGTTGCCAAAATGTTCTTTTGCCAAAGAGCTATAGTCTACAGTTGCTGACTAACAGACACAAAAAGTTGAAATTATACAGGCTATGATCGACTTGAAGAAGTCATTCAAAGATGCGTACTGCTTTGTGTTCCAATGATATCATATAAATGATGACTTGAACTCTTTAATAATGGCAAATAATCCAGACTGTCAATATATTGCAAACAACCAATTTATTTTCTGAATAGATTTGATTGTCAGCAGTATGAGTGCAAAGATCCTGTATCTTGTTTTTTACAATATTGATATTATTATAAATGATGATTTGATATGAGCTGCAAATAAAAGATCTGAATCTTAATCTGAGTGCCAAAGTTTGCAGCCCACTCATCCATTGAAAATTTTAATTGTAATTGTAACCACTTCTGGTCAGAACTTCCACTTTGTAAATCTTGTTTAAAGGGTATCACCTATGGATGTACCTGCATTATCCTTATTAACGATTGCATTCAGCCGCAAAATTAAGTTATCTCTAGCACAATGACCTGCTGTATTATAAACTGCATTGAGCTCGTAAAATCAAATTGTATATATATAATTATCTTAAATGCCAAGTCTTGCTATATACTGCCTTGCAAAGACAAGCTGTCCATAACCTGTAGAATGCTGTTCAAATAGTTCTCCAGTGGAGTGCTCATGTCGCCTTACTATATTAAAATCTTTTTGTTGAAACTGGGCATTTGCCTCACTCTGCTGACAAGTTTGCCACATGTGGAATTAATGCCACATAAATATTTTTAGGAGTAAAATGTTGACTAGGATTTTACCCTGCCAAATCTCTTACTTAGGCTTATCATCACAGATAGTCTGATCACCAATAACTATAAAGAGTATCAAGTAATGATCTTGAAATTCGGAAAAAATGACACCGAACTTGACAAGTTCCCTTAAAATTGCAAAAAGAATATATTTTTCAAGTAGCTGCTCCCAAAACATTTCACCCAGGAACTCTCAAAAAGTAATTTGCAACCCAGTCTTTTCATTGTAAGTTGGTTTCAGCAGAAACCACAAACCAACCCAGACACATTCATTAAATTAGAAGGGTCAACAGCAACTGAGATAAGGAAAATGGGGTAAAACAAGATTGTGCAGTTTTCTACAGGCCTGATAAGAGACACCAGTGCTTTTATGTTGCCAATGCAGGTGCAAAGGGACATTAAAAGGGTCCCTTTTTGTTAATCCAGGCAAACAACTTGATTGAACGATTTGTATAACATCACATTCACAATATTAAAACATCTAATATAAGACATGCCATTTCAGAGATAAATGATGAGTAACAGGTGGAATCAATTTGCATTTTTGACGATTTTCTTGGGCAAAGCCTGTGACTAGCAGTGGCATATTAGTTTGCTTCAGTTATAAAAACTTATATTTTCTTAGTTCCATCCATAAGAATGTTTGTGACTGAAAATATGCTGCCTGCTTTCTTGCTTAGTTCTCTTTGTTTTCCCTGCTAGTGATAAGAAGGACATTGTTGTAGCCTTTCCTTTCACTGCTTGCCAAGTACCGGCATTACAAAGACATGCCACATAACAAGAAGACATGAAGGGATGGTTGCATGTCTAAATACAATTCCTTAATGGTAATTGGAGTTTGGCCATTGCTTTAACTTTTTTATCAAAGCTAGGAAGGCAGACGTTGCAGATTTGTCATAGAATAGTATCTGCATTGATAGGAACAATGAAAAAAAGTATAGACTATTTACATGCCAAATTTAACAGTCTTGCCACTGGTTTATCTCATACAATCAAATGAGTATTGAGCAGATCGAATGGAGAGTTCAGCTTCATTGACATATTTCTTGTCCTTTTATGTCATTACAATAGGTTACTTGGCCTAAAGAAGCCTGTCATCAGCAGTAATGCCGACTGGCTGATTCATTCCGCACATAAAACCTACAGTATATTTACCAAAGTTGCCTCTATTATTTCCAGGAAGAGCACAGTACACATTAGAAGCAAATTCTGAATTGTCAAGAACTTTTTCTAAGTTGCTGTAGTGCTACACGTGGTCAATTTTGGAACGATTTTGTTGCCATGATATTCCAAGAATGAGAACTGCTGACAGCAATATACTGCTATTTATACCTTTCCTTCAGTTTCTTTGCATGGACACATCATGGAGCAGTATCAATGAGCTCATTCAGATCAATAAACCGAAAATTAGCTGACCAGGTCCGGAAGAAGCAATCAAAATGTCTGGCCTCAATTACAGTATCCCTTGGGTTGAACACAGGATATATCACCCGCTTCCAAAATGGTTTTTGCTGATAACAACCTGGAAATTGACTCATTCATTGTTGCTTGTAAGACGTGGCCAGTGGCCACTGGGTCTCCCGTAGTTCTTAGTTGCCAGACACGAGTGCTGAAGACCCATGGTATGATACATGCATATTTCAACTAACTCATAGCCCTCTGCTTAAAGCCCATGTCAAAAGCTAATGTTTGCCATGTATTTATGAGCTGCAATATTACTGCATTGAAAATAATCATTATTAACCTTATCCTGATTTTCCACTAATCGATAATGGATACTCCATGGTGTTAGACCTGTGTTCTGTAGATGAAAAGGAAAAACACAAGTAGGTTTTTAAAAGGTTGCGTTTCGATTAATTATAGCTTAGATTTTATTTCAAAGGAATTGTTGTCCTTCCAAAAGTGGGGCAATCTAAATCTAATCCCTTCCATTTTCTCTTTCCAGTGTACATAACCTGTGGTCCTTAAGTGATACACCTCTTAATTACATTTCATTGGTTTTACTGTTTATTTGTTGTAAGAATTTTTCTCGCTCGCGATATATACAGCAATTTTTCATTGCCAGAAATGGTAGTATCAACAATATCTCACTCTTAAATAAGGATGATATGTATGATCAAACATGAACAGGCAAAAGATGAAGCTTGAATGAGTAATGATATCAACCACATTTTTTGGATTGCACAAGTGATTATTTCACCAGAGCTGACAACACTGCAAATTATGTGTGGTCGATAGAGAATACCAAATGGAAAATGCATATTTGACTTGGGCTGAGCTCTATTATTCAAAATCAATTTTTGCTTCAATGAAATTCAGATATCTTCAGTCTAAAGCTAATCTGGCGTCAGTCTAGCATCAAGGGAATCCCGTGGTACCAGAATACAAAAGCTCTCTGACGAATAAAGGTGATAATGGCAATCCGGTCCCATCTCGTTGGTCATCATTACAAATATCTCTCTGAAAAAAAGTTTTTTTCCAAAAAATAAAAACGACACGTCAGAGATGTATTGCTTTCCAACTCTGTCACTTTAATAGGCTCTATTACTTTTTATGATCCAATATTTCAGGAGTTATTCACCGTAAAACCAGCTTCATTAGTCTTACTGGAACTCAAGGTTAAAGTGAACTTTGAGCACAACCTGTGAAGCTACCAAGTTTCTTAGAAAATTTGCTGGAAATGTGTTGCAGGGTTCTCTCTCATTCATTAAGTCAAGTAGCAAAAAATCGAAGATATTTTTGATTTCCAAACCAACAAGTCCTACCAACCTGCCTACTTTTCAGTTAGTTTCCAAAGTACCTAACAATACAGTGGCATTAGAATTAATTGAATGAAGAGTGCACAAATATATGGAATGTCTACCAACTTATTTAACCAATCGGTGAAGCAAACATTACTAAATGTCATCAAGGCTATACGGAGCCTTTGCAGCTGCAACTAGAAACTTGGAAAACACCTCCAATGACAAACTATTGAATAATTATGCAAGGATTAACAGGCACAGTGGGGTCATAAATTTGGTATTAATCTTCAAATATGGATACACTGACACTGAGTTCAACTTTTTGTCAATATTAGTGACATGGCTTTCTAACTTCATCCCAGCATTCCCAGGTCAATCTTGCATAGCTTGTGGATAAACGGTTGCCCAATTTGTCATTGATATTACATCTATGGAATTTCCTAGGTTTGTACAACAACACATGATAAGCATGTCAAATATTATTATTCACAGGTAGTCTATGCCCTATAACATTTAGATGCTATATTCCCATCATTCTTTTATTAAACAACTGATTTCACAATACAAAAGACCTCCAATTCTTTTTTGATGATTTATTTCAAAAATGGTATTGTAAATAGAACAGCTTCTTCAGTTCAATTTATTGCATTTGAATTCAGATTGCAGAAAGTGGTATGCACCTGGCACTATGACATTCTTGGATTATTATCATTTTATCAGGCTAATGGCCCATTGAGTAAGAAGTGTAGGCATTTTGCTGAAATATCTTTTTGAAGGAACACAACTTCAACTAAGTGTGAAACTACGAGGGGCGTTCAGAAAGTTCACGGCTTTTTTTCATATATGCACTTATTTTCAATTTAGAACTATGAATTTTTTACAGGATAAGATTCAGCAGTTTTGGAATGGATTTTCAAAATTTTGCACAATTTGAATGTTTTTAAGTCATTCTGTGGTTGCCATGAAAACAGAAAGTTCAGCTAGTTGAAGCAGGTAATTTTGAGACAAAGAAATCCAATAAATTGTGGCTGGCAAAGACTTCTCTCTGTCACTTCTATAAGACCTATTCAAACATTACAAAGGTTCAAGAAGACTCTAAAAACCCATTTGTTTCAGCATTCTTATAATTGATTTGATCTGAAAAAGCGCTGATGAGCAGTTTACTGAAATTAGGGCTATATAAACCAATATTTACTATTATAATATTAATTTCATGAATATTGTGTACTTTTCAGCTGCAGTGTACATTGCTAAAGTTCATTTACACAAGTGTAAACTTTTTTTGCGTCACCCTATAGAAGAAGACAGTGGCAGTGGGAATATATAATTTATAGTCAACCCTGATAACAGGTACTATGTTTTCCTGAAGTCAAAATTGAAAGATTACTCATACTTCGGTGTGACAAACATAATTCACAGTTTATGAATACTCAAAGCAATTGAATGGCTGTTTGAATGTGACATTGTTATCTCATTGTTGTTTCAAGGATTTTGTTTTTAAAAACTACTAACAATTATTTTTGTAATGTACTTTTCACGCTGGAAGAAAGCTGACAAAAGGATAATTTTCAGAAAACTTTCAGTTGTTTCAGAGCTTGTGAGCAGGTTAAATGTAAACGTGAATTGAGTTATGGTGATTGGGTTTATCAAGGAGTACAGAGCCCACGTCAGAGAGAAATAAATAAACTGGCCACAAGTTATCTTCTTTTGGCACAATATCTCATCAAAACAATGTCTTATGCTTGTTTTGATATTTAGCGTCAACCATTTGCTTTCTTGATCTGATAAACCAAGAAATCTCGGCACTTGATCTTGGGGCATCTTGAATAGATGGCACAAAAATGGATGGCCTAAGAACAAAGCATCAAAGGCATGGAGACCAAGGAGGCATTTTTTGCACAAGACATTTGTCAGCTTTTCGTCATCTGGGCCAAAAGTCTAAGGAACTACTCTTTCTTTGTATTTATAATTCCAAATGAACATTCTCAACCTTTGATTGCAAGGTTTTTGAGAAAGAGCAAGGCATATGGCCTTATAATAGGATGTTTTGAATCCTAGCTGTCTCGCCTTCAGGACATTACACATCATGGAGCTTGAATAATTAATTGCTTTGTGCTTGCAAAATCAAATTATCTTAAATGCCATGTCTTGCTATATAATGCCTCGCAAAGACATGCAATCCCCTCCAGTGACAATACAAACTGCAGATTTGCAGTGTCTCTAATGTAGTTTTCTTTACCATGATTTTTCTGGCCTCTGTATAGACCAGACAAGTCTTGAGCAAGTAACAGACCCAGGGGCTGCAGGCTTAACAGGGAGCACCACAGCTCATTTCATAGAGACGGAAATAAACTGGCCACAAATTATTGCTCTATCTTCTCCTGACGGAACTTGTCGCAAATACATCACCTCCTAATGTGAGATGTTCCAAAGGTGATGTGCCAAGAGGCCATACTGTCAACTCCATTAGAGATACCAGTGCTTCTATACTGCCACAGCTGCAAAGATGTAAAGGGTATTTTTCAGTAAATCCAGGCGAACTGCTCTCCTGAGTGTTCTATTTGACAATATGTCAGAATCTACTTAAATGTTGCCAATCCTCCATAATACTTACAAGTTTGATATAAAACATGCCATTCTAAAGATTAGTTATTTGCACAAGATGGTAATAGATTACATTTTTGACAATGCTGCTCAGGCATAGCCTGCTATCTACAATGGTATTTTAGTTTGCTTCAGAGCTAGAGAAAGACACCAATTAATCACCATTCTGACAAAGCTCTTCTGTATCATTTCAAGATGAAAAGTACATATTTGATTTATTCTGTCCTTCAGAATACAAGTATTTGTGTGACTGAGAATATGCTGACTGTATACTCTCTTTGTTATCTTTGCTTTTCTAAGCTGGCAATAAGAAGGATATAAGGATAAGCTTTCCTTTCACCACTGCTTGCCAAGTACCGGCATAACAAAGACATGACAGATACAATGTAACAAGAAGACTTGAATGGATAATTGCAGGTCTCAATGCAATCCCATAATAATAGCTGGACACTGCATCATCTTTTTTCATCAAGACCGAGAAGAATACAATACAAATTTGTCAAAGGATAGTGTCTGGGAGACATTGATAGGGGCACTTCAATAACTATAGACTATTTGCATGCAATATTTCACAGTTTTGAATCTTGAGGGGATTGAATAAAGAGAAGTTTCATAAACTTTTTAAAAATGTTCTCCCTTGAGCCATTTCAAGATAAACTCAGATGCTGTTCATCTTGGGAGTACATGTAACATTTTGGTAAGGTTCAACCTCATTACAACAAGTCACTTGGGACCAAAGGAACCTTTCATGGGGCAGTTCTGCTCAAGGGCTGGTTCATTCTCCAAAATTGCCTCTTTTCAGTATTTCCAAAAAGAAAGACTACTGTACGCATAAGAAGCATACTTCTGAACTGTCGAGTCGTTTTCTATGTTGTGGCATTGACACACATGGTTTATTCTGAAATAGGCCAATATTGGGTGACTACAGTCCCAGAATAAGGACTGCTGACAGCAATACAAACTACTATTTATAGCCATTCCTCCAGTGGCTTTGGATGAATGCATCATCGAGCAGTATCAGTGAGCATCAGCTAGTATAGTGTGCTCTTTCAGATCAATAAACCCCAAATTAGCTGACCAGGTCCAGAAGAAGCAATCTAATGTCTGGCCTCAATTACAGTACCCTTGGGTTGGTCAGACGATATATCACCCAATTCCGAAATGTGTTTGCTGATCCCAACCTGGAAAATGACTCATTCATTGTTGGTTGTAAGATTTGGGCACTTGGTCTCCCAGGTTTCTTAGCAACCAGACACGAGGACCCACAGCATGACACTGCATAATATCGAACTTTTCAAGAGACTTATAGCCCTCTGCTTGAAGTCTACGTATGTCCATAGCTACAGCCGCACTTTACATGTCATGTGCTAAGATACTAGTGTGAAGAGAATTATCATGACTATAACACACAGTTAGTGCTGATGACCTGCCAAAAAAAGGGAAATAATTAACCTTATCCTAGTTAATGGTTATCCATGATAAGATAAAGGGTCCTTTGACATGGTGCACCATCGTGGCAGCACTTGGCTGTGATCCTGTGTAAAGTATGATGGGTAATCATTGCCGCTTGAGATCAAACAAGTGAATTTTGCAAGCTGAAAATATGCATTTGTATTTAAACAAGCTATTGAAATCGTTTTCTGTCTCATCCCAGTTATTTCAAATTTGATAAACTAATCTGTGCCACAATTACAAGAAGAGCACCTACCTCTCAATCGCATATTTTGCCAATTTGTGGTCCATCAGGTAAACATCAAAGGTTTGTGTATTGAAACCGGCAATCGGCAGCCTTTAATTGCCGTTAATTGCAATTGTGAAGGCAGTGAAGGCCATAATTACTATCCTGGCTGATAGTTAATGTCCTCAATTGCAATCGGCACACATCAAACAGTCCTGACATTGATTCAATTATCCAGAAATGCCATTTTTCAGCTTGCAATATCAGATCTGTTTTCTCAGAGCAGCCATGATTTTCTTCATGGCTGAGTGACCAATACACTACAGTGCTGCCACGATGTCGCATCATGCTTTGAGGAGTTATCCGTAAACTTGTTTTCTGGAAGTGAAATAGAAAAACATAAGTTTTTGAAAAGTTTCTTTTTGTTTAAAGCTGAGATCTAATGTGTAATGTGGGCTTTTCTAAACACTGTGTACAAGTGAAAGTGGGATAGTCTATTCCATTTCATTGTCTATCTCTACTTGCATTTATGTTTCAGATTTTAAATAAAGCAGCACATTACACTTTATGACCTTTTCAAAAGTGATACTTTTAATTATATTCCAAGCTAGACCGAGATCACAGTCTTCACGTTGCTGTAGGCAACGTAGACTGAGGACATTGCATTCACTGAGCACTCTAGAAATCATTGCCAGCAATAGGTGCTAATAACAAACAATCAAACAAGATTAAAAACAGAAAACAACTAACTGCAAACAGACAGCAACATGAGTGGTCGTTTGGTTTAATCTGAATTGTTTTGAACACAATGGGGAGCGACAATTTTTAAAAAGTGGGAGAGTGACATTAGTAGGGTGGTTGAGAAAGTTATCATAAGGCCTACTTGTGAACAAATAATACCTGTACAATGTACGTGGAACTAAAATGAAACTTCTCATGTGGTTTCACCATCTATCTATCTATCTATCTATCTATCTATCTATCTATCTATCTATCTATCTATCTATCTATCTATCTATCTATCTATCTATCTTCATTCATCCTTTGACTCATTGCTGTGTCCTCCTCCTGTCCTAATTAGCCGACAAAGTGCATAAATATACAACAGACCCCAATCATCCATCTATCCATATATCTATCTATGTTGTTTCGTGCTATAAAGTGGGTAAAGTATACACACTGCTGGAAAAAGTGGAGATATACCTTGATTTTAAAAACACTTTACAAAGAGGCCTACAAATTTCATTAAAATGCGATCTGAATTTGTCAAAAGTGGTCCACAATAGTCACTGCATGTTCTTTGTTCACCAAGCTGTCATGAAAAGCAACCAATCAGATCAAAACTCTTATGCATGGTTGATGATAATTAACAGCTACATATAGCACTGGACTTCAAAACAATTCACACTCTGATCTGGACAAAGAGGTCCTTGACAGGACCTGCGTCCATGATAGTCTTGCTACTTGTTACTTGTTGCTGTTACAAACAGAAATAATAAAACATGAACAACACACAGATTAACAGCTATCATTTTATGTAAAGGCCCCCTCCCATCAACCTGAAACTTGTGTCATTTTTTGTGGCAAATTTGTGAAAATCGACCGATTTTGACACTTTAAAACACAGGAATGTTCTGAAAATGGCACATAATACATTTTAAAACATTTCCTTTTCACCAATACCTTTTATTTTGATGGGAATAGGCCCTAAACTGCCGCGACACGCTCCTGTGTCGCAAATGTAATTCTCAACCTGTGTATTGTCTCCCATCCTCCTCAGCTGCACTGAGAAGGTGGGTCATCCTATCTAATTCCAAGCCACATGGCATGGAATACAAAATGAATTGTAGTTAAAACCATCTGCGACTATATCGGCTATTTGTTTATGACTGTGTTTGTAACTCGTGATATATACGGTGGCTAGAAATCACAGTATTAACAACATCTCATTATTGTCCGAGGAAGATGTGTAAATTGTGTATGGTCTGGCATAAACAGGCAACAATGATGCTCGATTAAGTACTATTATACACTGAATGATTGTTTTTGTGCAAGTGATCATATCACCAGAGCTGACATCCTACCAAAACACTGCCAATTAATTATGTGTGGTCTTTAGAGACCACCACTTTTCCATTGCAAAATACTCATTTGACTTGGGCTGAGCTCTCACTCAATATCTATTGCCGTTTCAATGAATCGTCAGTCAAAAGCAAAATTGGCAAAAAAAGTTATGTCAGAGATGTATTTGCTTCCCAACTTTGTCACACAAATAGGCACTAATACTTTTTATGATCTTATATATCAGGAGATATTCACCATAAAACCTGCTTCATTAGTACTGGAACTCAAGGTTGAAGTGAAAGTTTAGCACTGACTCTATTTAAAGCTGAAAAGTTTACTAAACAAAATTTTTGTTTTTTATTTGCACTTTCCATACCCGCAAGTCCAACCAACCAATCTACTTTCCAACGAGTTCCTAAAATTCCTAATAAAGGCCATTGTGCAGCAGCTGCAGCAAGAAACTTGGAAGACGCCTCCAATGACAAACTGATGAAAAATGATGCAAGTATCAACAGGCAAATGGGGTTATCAGGGATAAATCTGCAAATGTTGATACACTGATATGGGGTTCAACTTTTTGTCAATATTAGTGACATGGCTTTCTAACTTTATACCAGCCTTCCAAAACCAATCTCACATAGCCACTGGATAAACGGCTGCCCAATTTGTCATTGATATTTCATCTATGGAATTTCCTAGGATAGTAAAAGAACACATGATATGCAGGTCAAGTTCTATAGTGCACAGGTAGTCGATGCCCTGTTAAATTTAGAGTGCAGAAAATTGTTTGCTTTTAATCAAACCAATGACCCATTGTATAACTAGGAGCTACTAAAGCATGTTGCGAAAAATATCTTCTTGATGGAACATGATTTCAACAAAGTATGAAGTGATACTCAGTTACCATTGTTGTAAGAAACTAGATACTTACAGTGGAGATAATAATGAATTGGCCAATACAACAGCACAAATATTTCTTGAATATAATATGTACTACATACTATCTTTCTTTTGCAACCACACAGGCTAATCACTTCCCAGGAGAACAATAGCTGTTGCTGTGTGCAATGTTATCAATCTTGTAAGGTACTAATGACCAGGAGCATATTGCTGCATAAGAAATAATCTGAGAAAATCTCACAGAACCACAAATGTGTCTTACGTTTTTGTAAACATTATGCAATTCGAAATTGTCATAAACCTGCTGTTTACTGGCTACATACATGACAGCTGGTTGGAATAAGAAACCTATTGTTATGGAATTTTCAATTTGTCGCCTCAATTCAGCTTTAAACTTCACTTTCTTGAACGACCATGCAACTCAAAATATAATCATGCACAGCACTTGTAGTTCAGAGCCAGTTGTCAGTCAGGATAGCAAAATAGTTTAAAATTAGGACCAAGGGAAGGAACATGACCTCTTTATTTTTACTTTCTTCTTGTCTTCCCTTCTTCTCTATTCTTTTCTGCCCTTCTTTTTTTTGGCCGAATAGTGTAATAAAACTCAGTCAAGATGGTAGTTTATATGCAACCAAGGATATATAGTTGATCTCAACATTAGGGTGGTCCAAAAAACTTTTTTTGTCAATATCAATTCGCATACCCTCCTATTTTGTGAGAAATGGCACAAAAACAATGCAGCTTAAATTTTATGAAAATCCAACAAGAGGAAGGGGTCTCCCAAAGGCCTTAAAGTTTCAATGTTTTTTTAATTTTCGACCATTTTCGCCAATCCGCGGTTCTCTATTACTTCGTCAGTATTAGTCATATAACATTCTAATTGCCACGGTTGGAAAGCTCTCAAAAAGACCTTCAATTTGCATACCAACACTAATGGTCTAAGATGATATCTTGATTCCCATTAGCCCTTCAGCCTGCACTCTTTAGAATGAAAATGACGCAGATTGTCTAATCTTGTTAAAAAATGACTTTGGAATTTTTTTCAATGATAATTACAGTGATTTGCATGCTCATAGTTCCAGAATGACCAAATACAAAAAACATTTTGATTTTTACCATTGGAGTGCCTGGCTTGTGAGTGATGAAGTTTTAATGTTAACGTTAGTTGAAAACTCGTAAAATGTGAGATGGGGTCTCTTGCATTTCATATAATATCTTCGTCAGAATTTATTGCAGGGCAACATGGGTGGTACCAAATGAAAGAAAATACTCCTAGCATTCTCATGGTGCCAATAATGTTGTCCTATATTTAATTCTTGTGAAGTTAAAATATGAAATATAACAGCCCCTCCATGAATTGTTTCAATAATTCCGACAAAATTTTGCATTAAAACTTCCAAGCTTATAAAGCGGGATTTTCCATGACCAAAAATTAAAAAAATATTTTATTTGCTTGTCCTGGAACTTGAAGAATGTGAATCACAGTGATTATTAGTGAAAAAAAAATCAAAAGCCTTTTTTTAAGAGGATTAGACAGTCAGGAAAATTTTCATTCAGAAAAGTGCAGGCTGAAGAGTCAATGGGAGTCAAGATATCGTCCTAGACCATTGATGTTGGTATTCAAAATGTAGATCTTTTTGAGAACTTTCCAACCATAGCAATAAGAATGCTGTATGCCTAATACTGACGAAGTTATAGAGAACCGCGGATTGGCGAAAATGGTCAAAAATTAAAAAAACATTGAAACTTTAAGGCATTTGGGGGACCACTTCCGCTTGTTGGATTTCCTTAAAATTTCACCTGCATCTGTTTTATACCTAACCTCATCAAATAAGAGGGTATGCGATGTGAAATTCCCAAAATAATTTTTTCCCATCTAAAAATTAACCACCCTAATCAACATTATACCTTATGAGTTTTTGTGGAGGATCACTGCCAAGTGTGGGATATAGTTTTTTTCTTTATTTTCTTTCTCTTCTACTATCTCTTAATGCTTCTGATCACTTACTACCTAACCCTTCTCTACTTTCCTTTTCCTTCTCTATTCTCCTGTTCATTCTTTGTTTCTTTTCATCATAGATGCACATCACTCAACCCATTCTACTTCTCGCTGTACGGTTCAGACCTGCTGCAGCTCAGTCTAGATTAGGCCTGATGAAGCACTCACTTTGGACGACAAAGGGCTGCAAAGATGGAACTTTTAATATTAAAAGGCTAAAGTGGATGTCAGACACCAGAACAGCTATTTCATCACCAAGTATTGACATGTTCTGAAAAAATTTTTGTTTTGGTTCCATACGGCTAGATGATATTATGCAACAAGTCACCTGGTCAGCTATTTTCTCCGTGTAACAGGAGTTTAATATGATGACATTGATGAGTATGACTATGATATATCAAAATTCAATTCTCTCATTTTTGTTAGGAAAATTATGCATATTGCAGAAAACATGGCTATCAGTGAATATATCACCTTTTTAAATGTGTGTGACTAAAACTAGTATCCACAGTTTAATTAATTAATCCTACAACAGGCAGGACTAAGCATTTACAGGTCTGTTGCATTCTTTAAAAAGGTTAAGTCTGAAACAAAACTGTCATTCCTATTGTGTAAAAAAGTCTTAACTACATTTTTCCAATCATGATTAATGACCATTAATATTTTTTTCCTTCATTTCCTTGCTGAGCATACTCTACAAGATCAATGATTAATCAAATATACACTTATAACTTATACGTATCTCCCTGCCCGGAGGGCCAAATTGAGTGAATAACAGTTTAACTTCATCAGACAAAAGATGTCAAAAAAGTTTTAGGCTTATGAAGAGAATTGTATGTACTTGAAATCAGTGCATGGTTCTTCCAATATAGTTGCTTTGATATCCAATATTATCTCTCTTTTTAAGACTAGTTGCCAAGATGCTAGTTGCCAAAATGCTCTTTTGCCACAGACCTATAGTCTACAGTTGCTGACTAACAGACGCAAGGAGTTCAAAATTGACAGGCTACGATCAACTTGAAGAAGTCATTCAAAGATGCGTACTGCTTTGTGTTCCAATGATATCATATAAATGATGACTGAACTCTTTAATAATGGCAAATAATCCAGACTGTCAATATCTTGCAAACAACCAATTTATTTTCAGAAAAGATTTGAGTGTCAGCAGTATGAGTGCAAAGATCCTGTAGCGTGTTTTTTACAATATCGATAATATTATTATAAATTATGATTTGATATGAGCTGCAAGTAAAAGATCTGCAGCCCACTCATCCATTGAAAATTGTAATTGTAATTGTAACCACTTCTGGTCAGAACTTCCACTTTGTAAATCTTGTTTAAAGGGTATCACCCATCATAGTACCTGCATTACCGTTTGCATTCAGCTTTAAAATTAGCTTATCTCTAGCACAATGATCTACCCCACATGAGAGGGTGCTGTCCTTTTTAGTAAGTGTAGTTGCAACACACAGTCATGAACGTGGAAAAGTTTGCTCTTTTCTTAAAATTTTAATTTTTTGACATGTTGCATGGGCCCCCCTCAGTGGATGGGACCATCGCAGCTGCCACTCTGCCACACAGACCAGTCCGCCCCTGATGTTTGTGACTGAAAATATGCTGCCTGCTTTCTTGCTTTGTTCTCTTTGTATTCCCTGCTAGTGATAAGAAGGACATTGTGGTAGCCTTTCCTTTCACTGCTTGCCAAGTACCGGTATTACAAAGACATGCCACATAACAAGAAGACATGAAGGGATGAATGCATGTCTAAATACAATTCCTTGATGGTAATTGGAGTATTGGCCATTGCTTTAAATTTTTTATCAAAGCTAGGAAGGCAGACGTTGCAGATTTGTCATAGAATAGTATTGATAGGAACAATGAAAAAAAGTATAGACTATTTATATGCTAAATTTGACAGTTTTGTCAATTGTTTATCTTATACAATCAAATGAGTACTGTGAAGATTGAATGGAGAGTTCAGGTTCATTGACATATTTCTTGTCCTTTTTTCTCATTACAATAGGTTACTTGGCCTAAAGGAGCCTGTCATCAGCAGTAATGCCGACTGGCTGATTCATTCCGCATATAAAACCAACAGTATATTTACCAAAGTTGCCTCTATTATTTCCAGGAAGAGTACAATACACATCAGAAGCATAATTCTGATCCGTCAAGAACTTTTTCTAAGTTGCTGTAGTGCTACACATGGTTAATTTTGGAATGATTTTGTTGCCATGATATTCCAAGAATGAGAACTGCTGACAGCAATATAAACTGCTATTTATACCTTTCCTTCAGTTTCTTTGCATGGACACATCACAGAGCAGTATCAATGTGCTCTTTCAGATCAATAAACCAAAAATTAGCTGACCAGGTCCGGAAGAAGCAACCTAATGTCTGACCTCAATTACAGTATCCCTTGGGTTGGACAGATGATATATCAGCCACTTCCAAAATGTGTTTGCTGATCCCCAACCTGGAAGTTGACTCATTCATTGTTGGTTGTAAGACGTGGCCAGTGGCCACTGGGTCTCCCGTAGTTCTTAGTTGCCAGACACGAAGAGTGCCGAAGATCCATGGTATGACACAGCATATATCAAACTTTTCAAATTACTCATAGCCCTCTGCTTAAAGTCCATGTCGAAAGCTAATGTTTGCCGTGTATTATTAGCTGAAATATTGCTGCATAGAGAATAATCTTAACTGCAATACAGAGTAACTGCTGACAACATGCCGAAGTAGGAAACAAATAACCTTATCCTGATTTTCCACTAAAAGATAATGGATACTCCATGGAGTTAGACTTATGTTCTGTAGACAAAAAAGGAAAAACATAGGTAGGTTTTTAAAAAGTTGCATTTCGATTGATTATAGCTTAGATTTTATTTCAAAGGAATTGTTTGTAAAATTAAACATTGTTGTCCTTCCAAAAGTGGGGCAGTCTAATGTACATAACCTATAAATTTTTCTCACTCAGGATATATACAGAAATTTTTCATTGCCAGAAATCGTAGTATCAACAACATCTCACTCTTGTATAAGGCTGATATGTATGATCCAACATGAACAGGCAAAAGATGACGCTTGAATGAGTACTGATGTAAACCAAACGATTTGGATTGCACAAGTGATCATTTCACCAGAGCTGACGGTACTGCAAATTAATAGTGGTCTTTAGAGAATACCAAATGGAAAAAACATATTTGACTTGGGCTGAGCTCTTATTCAAAATCAATTTCTGCTTCAATGAAATTCAGATATCTTCAGTCTAAAGCTAATCTGGCCTCAGTCGGGGTGTTTTAGCATCAAGGGAATCCCATGGTACCACAATACAAAAGCTGTCTGACAAATAAAGGTGATAATTGCAATCCAGTCCCATCTCGTTGGTCACAATTACAAAATATCTCTCTGAAAAAATTTTCTTTTCCAAATTATTAAAACGTCATGTCAGTGATATATTGCTTTCCAATCTGTCACTTTAATAGGCTCTAATACTTTTTATGATCCTATATTTCAGGAGTTATTCACCATAAAACCCGCTTCATTAGTCTTACTGGAACTCATGGTTAGAGTGAGATTTGAGCATTACCTGTGAAGCTACCAAGTTTCTTAGAAAATTTTCTGTAAATGTGTTGCAGGGTTCTCCCTCATTCGTTTAGTCAAGTGACAAAAAATCGTAGATATTTGTGATCTCCATACCTGCAAGTCCTACCAAACTGCCTACTTTTCAATTAGTTTCCAAAGTACCTAACAATACAATGGCATTATAATTAATTTAATGAAGAGTGCACAAATATATGGAATGTCTACCAAGTTATTTAACCAATCGGTGAAGCAAACATTATTAAATGTCATCAAGGTTATACGGAGCCTTTGCAGCTGCAACTAGAAACTTGGAAAACACCTCCAATGACAAACTATTGAATAATCACGCTGGAAGAAAGCTGACAAAAGGATAATTTTCAGAAAACTTTCAGTTGTTTCAGAGCTTGTGAGCAGGGTAAATGTAAACGTACCCTGCAATGGCAGGATGGTGATTGGGTTTATCAAGGAGTACCAGAGCCACGTCAGAGAGAAATAAATAAACTGGCCACAAGTTATCTTCTTTTGGCACAATATCTCATCAAAACAATGTCTTATGCTTGTTTTGATATTTAGCGTCAACCATTTGCTTTCTTGATCTGATAAACCAAGAAATCTCGGCACTTGATCTCAGGGCATCTTGAATAGATGGCACAAAAATGGATGGCCTAAGAACAAAGCATCAAAGGCATGGAGACCAAGGAGGCATTTTTTTGAACAAGACATTTGTCAGCTTTTCGTCATCTGGGCCAAAAGTCTAAGGAACTACTCTTTCTTTGTATTTATAATTCCAAATGAACATTCTCAACCTTTGATGGCAAGGTTTTTGAGAAAGAGCAAGGCATATAGCCTTATAATAGGATGTTTTGAATCCTAGCTGTCTTGCCTTCAGGACATTACACATCATGGAGCTTGAATAATTAATTGCTTTGTGCTTGCAAAATCAAGTTATCTTAAATGCCATGTCTTGCTAGATAATGTCTAGCAAAGACATGCAATTCCCTCCAGTGATAATACAAACGGCATATTTGCAGTGTCTCTAATCTAGTTTTCTTTACCATGATTTTTCTGGCCTCTGTATAGACCAGACAAGTCTTGAGCAAGTAATAGACCCAGGGGCTGCAGGCTTAACAGGGAGCACCACAGCTCATTTCATAGAGACGGAAATAAACTGGCCACAAATTATTGCTCTATCTTCTCCTGACGGAACTTGTCACAAATACATCACCTCCTAATGTGAGATGTTCCAAAGGTGATGTGCCAAGAGGCCATACTGTCAACTCCATTAGAGATACCAGTGCTTCTATACTGCCACAGCTGCAAAGACGTAAATGGTATTTTTCAGTAAATCCAGGCAGAATGCTCTCTTGGGTGTTCTATGACGATATGTCGGAATCGACTTATTAAATATAAAACATGCAATTCTAAGGATTAGTTATTTGTCCAAGATGGTACTAGATTGTATTTTTGACATTTTTTCTCATGCATAAGCTGTAACTAGCAGTGGTATATTTGCTGAGTGATAAAGTATTGCAATAATCACCATTCTAACAAAGTTACTCTGTATCATTTCCAGATACATGGCATATATTTGGTTAATTTCGTCCCTCAGAATGATTTTGACTGAGAATGTGCTGACTGCATTCTTGCTTTGTTCTCTTAGCTTCCCTTTCTGGAAATAAGAAGGAAATTATTACAAAGACAGGCCACATAACAAGAAGACATGAAGGGATGGTTGCATGTCTAAATGCAATTTCTTAATGGTAATTGGATTCTTAGCCATTGCCTTAACTTTTTTTCATCAAAGCCTGAAAAGGAGATGTTGCAGATTTGCCACAGAATAGTGTCTTAGAGACATTGATACGAACACTGAAAAAAGTAGAGACTATCTACAAATTGTACATGCAATATTTAACAGTTTTAACACATTTTGATCTCATGTGTAAAATAGAGGTCAGTTTCATTGACATATTTTTGTCTTTATTTCTCATTACGATAAGTTACTTGGTGCTAAAGGAGCCCTTCAATGGCATTGCCAGACTGGTGGATTCATTCTGCATTTAAAAGCAAAAGTACATTTTCCAAAGTTGCCCCTATTCAGTATTTAAAGGTAGAGTACAATGCACCTAGTAAGAAGCATAATTCTGAACTGTCAAAAACTTTTTCCTAGTTGTTGTAATGTCACACATGGTTAATTTTGAAATGCTTTTGTTGCCAATACATTCCAAGAATGAAAACCACTTCACTGGATTGTATGAATACTTAACGCGGGTCATCCTAAAGTGGTTAATTCATTTTACTGATATTGTTTCAATGCTGAACATGAGCTAGATGTCAGTTTTAATTAATTGACCTCATGTTACAACATGACAAAATTTTTTGCCTGTAACCCGGTTAGAAGATAAGTTATAGGACTGAACCACTTTAGGATAACTCGTGTTATATTAAGCATTCACACAATCCGGTACTGACAGATATATAAACTGCTATTTATAGAATTTTCTCCTGTGGCTTTGCTTGGACGCATCATGGAGCAGGATCAGTGTGTTCTTTCAGATCAATAAACCCAAAATTAGCTGACCAGGTTCGGAAGAAGCAATCCAATGTCTGGCTTCAATTACAGTATCCCTTGGGTTGGACAGAGGATATATCACCTGCTTCCAAAATGTGTTTGCTGATCCCAACCTGGAAATTGATGCTTTCATTGTTGGTTGTATAAGACGTGGCCACTGGCTCTCCTGAGGTTCCTATAGATGCCAGACAGGGAGACCCACGCAAGATACTGAATATATCGAGCTATTCAACTGACTAATAGCCCTCTTGATTCTATATCCAAAGATACATTCGTTCACTACATACAATGTGCTAAAATATTAGTGTAAAGAGAATAGTCATGACTGTGATACAGATATAATGTTAATAACTTGCCTTTTTTAATAACCAAAGATATGAGGTCCTCCACTGAGTTATCAGTAGACTTGTTTTCTGTAAATGAAATGTCAAAATACATGTAAAGTTTTGGAAAATTGCTCATTGGTTACAGCTTAGTTTTAAATGGAAACGGAAGCCTTCCTAAAATTAAACGTCTTTGTCCTTTCAGTTGTGGAAAAGGCAAACCCATCCATAGTCTACATTATTTAGCCCATTTGTCATAAACAATTCAAGAAGAAATAACTGAGTCTGCTGGTTTGTAGCTTCCTTTGTAGACAGTACATCATCGCTGTATTTCGCTTGTTAAAAAAACACCAGTTGCAATTGTTGCATTGGATCATCTATGGCATTCATTAGCATTTATGGCAGTCAACATAATTTTCAGAGCCATGCACCTGTTTGTCAAACAAGTTTTATACCTACTTGAATAACTGCTATTCACTACACACTATTCTAACTCTTCCAAACTGTCATTTTGGGGGCCACCAGATGAGAAGATTCAGTCTCCCATATGTTTCAAACCAATGCGGATACCAGGAAATTTCTTACTGCATCTGCTACAGTAATTTGTCTAGTTTGTGTTAAGTTTTTTTCGTATTTTGATACTCGTGCTTCTTGTGGAGGCCATTTTTTCAGAAGCAGACTTGCAAAAAAGTTTGATTTTGCAGGGAAGTGTCTACATTGTTCTCGGTGGGTCAAGTGCAAGCTTACACGGTAAAAAGATGATATATCACAGTTTGACTTGCCACAGGATATGTTTATTTGATATGCAATTAATTGAGACTATGGCTTTGGCCAATGTTACCCCAAGTCTCAAAGTCAGTGTTGGGGTTGCTTTGGCCATCCCCATAGTAGTACAAAATGACCAATGTAACCCTGTTTTACGGTTTAGTACAAAGACACATGACAAGCAGGTCAAGTTCCGTAGCTCCGAGCTACTAGCTCGGGTGGTCCATGCTCAATAAAATCTAGACACTGTATACCCATCAATTCGGTGTTATTTTAAAAACAACTTATTACATGTTTGATACTTTTTATTTCAATAAAATTCTCTATATATACATATTAGAAGGACTCAAATTCTTTATTAATGATTTATTTCCAAAACGGTATAGTAAATTGAACTGAAGAAGCTGTTCTTCTTTCCCGTTTTTGTGTATTAGAATTTATAGAGTGCAGAAATTGTTATGCTGCGCCTGGCTGTCCTGACACTATTCTAGGATATTCTCATTTTATCAAACAAATGGCCCATTGTACAACAAGCACGCATGTTGCGGAAATATACAACAGCACAAATATTTCTTGAATATGATATGTACTGTATAGTATCTTTCTTTGCCTCCACACATGCTAATCACCTCCTAAGAGAGCAATAGCTGTCGCCGTGCCCAATGTTATCAATCTTGTAAGGCACTAATTATGATACCAGGAGCCAATTGTTGTCAAAGAAATAATCTGAGAAAATCTCCCAAGACCAGAATTGTTTCTTGTGTTTTTGTGAGTTCGTGTGAACATAATGTAATTCGTAACTTGTCATAAAACTGCTATAAATAACCAACAAACATGACATTAATTGTTATGGCATGTCAATTTATTCAATCAATTCAGCCGTAAAAATTACTTTACTGAAAAATTTGTCTGAAATTCTTGTCTCCAGTGTTTAACAATAAATCATGATGATAGAAAGGCACATGCAGGACCTGTTGTTGTCGTTTGTCATAGACAAGGATATTAGCAAAACTTATAACACAAAAAATATGAATAGAAGTAGGTTATTCTTATCCCGTCCGAAAATAGCATTGAAGTGGCCAACCCCCCCCCCCTGAAAATGGCCTGTCTCCACCAAAATTTTCTTTGAAAGATCGCATCACAAAAACATGTACATTATCCTGATTCAATTAAATTCTACCATGCATGGAGACTTGACTATCACTCTTCTAAAATCTAGTCAGCAATAGCTGAAATAATATTCTGTATAAGAACAGGAGGTTATTGTGTCAACATCTCCAATATTGCGTAATTAGCATCACACCGGAGTTGATTCCTCATGAAAATGAAACGGACATACATTCTGTGAGAAAATCTTAAGTCTGATGTTGTCTGAGAACCCTAGAAAATAACAGCAATATCTGTAGCTCTATATCATTTATGTAAACCAAAATATTTAAGTATTTTTGTTGGCCTGTCAGTTGTCCTCACCTTGCTGCTCTATTTTGACTGCATATTTCTGGGCCACAATCACTGTGAATATGTTTCTGGTGTTAATAAGTCCATTGCATGCGCATATTGCCAGACTGCCAGTTTTGTACTGATCCCTAAAAATATTTATACCCAAATTGTCATTAGCATCACCCTGTCATTAGCATCACTTCAAAAAAGGCTTATTGCCTTTTCCCTACTGAAAATGTTTTGCAGGTGACTGGGGTTGAAGTTGGTTGAATATATATTATAAATAAATGTTTCAACAGAATATTACTTAACATTTTTGCATTCCTTCATCTGACATGCTTAATATGAATTTTGATGCTTCTGTGAAACTACTTATGAAATATAATGGGGTGCCAGTGACATTTTACCATTGTCTAGAATCTGAAATATGGTTCAGCAAAGACATTGGGTACTGGAGGGAGTAGTGGAGATCATCTTTGTTATTCAGAATCCAAACTATTGATTAAAAGAGTATTTTTGTTTCTGTTTGTAAATTTCTGGTTCTATCTCAATACCTATCGGTCATAGAAACCTGAAGTATTGCTTAATTTGTGCAGAATAGCCACTTTCGAATATGCTAGTAATATATTCTTCAGCTCTAAGTGATGCGGATTTCAAGTTATAGGTGTGATGCCAATGACAGGCATATTTGGTATTTTAATTGACAAAAATGCAGTATCTCAAAAACATTTGGCGCTAGAGACCTGGATTTGCCCTAAAATGTGCAAGCCACTTGCCTTATCAATGGTAATAGATTTCCTATCCCTAAGTGGTCAGGATTTTTTAGTTAGAAGTGCGATTTTAATGATAGTCAGAATTCAGGACAGCAGCATTGACAGCTGTATTTATCTCCTCAGTATAGACCGAGGTCACAGTCTTCACGTTGCTGTAGGCAACGTAGACTGAGGACATTCCATTTGCTGAGTACTCTTGAAATCATTGCAATAAGTGATAATAACAAACAATCAAACAAGAAAACAAACCGAAAACAACAAACTGCGAACAGAGAGCAACATACTGATTTAATCTCCAGGTGTTTTAAACACCAAGTGCAGTAGTCAAGATTTTACAAAGTGAGAGGGGCAAATTTATTTCTGGATTTTGTTGACAGTTATATCTATCTATCTATCTATCTATCTATCTATCTATCTATCTATCTATCTATCTATCTATCTATCTATCTATCTATCTATCTATCTATCTATCTATCTATCTATCTATCTATCTATCTATCTATCTATCTATCTATCTATCTATCCATCTATCTATCTATCTATCTATTTATCTATCTATCTATCTATCCATCCATTTACCTGAAGGGCAGTTCACTAGACATTTACATTGGAGTGTACGTTTGTGATGTGTTTTAGGGAATTTCATATCTACATAATTACTATCTAAAATATAGGCTAACATATATCATACAAAGGCATAATGTCATTGTGTTATAAGCAGGAAAAATACATTTATGAAAAAGATAGAAATACACCTTCATCATACCCTTAATTCATGGATGCTTTACGCTACTCCTCCAAAACTACTCAATGCCCACACCTAAAAATTTGCAAGCAACTTCATTTCACATCTTACAACAACCATAAGTGGGTGTGGTTTCTCAAACTCTTCATATATTATACCAGTAAACTTATTACTCATTCATGCACGACTATCAGTCATCTCTAATGTAGTAGTTGTTGTTCTGTTTTCCCTGTACTCTTGCTCTCATTATACCCATTATCACGGGTACTATGCTAGTTAAAATAATACTCTAAAAAGGCCAGCAAATTTCTTTCAAAATGCGACCTGAAATTGTGAAGCATGGTGCAAGTCAATCACAGCCTACCAAAGTGGGTAGAGAGACAACCAATCATATCATATATATATCTGATATGCTTGGTCAAGTATGACTGACTGCTAAATGTAACAGTCCAGATCAATTCATTGCAAAACAATAGACATACAAATAGAAAAAGTGAATTATGAACAACAAAATGATTAACAGCTATCATTTTATGCAAAGGCCCCCTCCCTTCGTACTGAAACTTGTGTCATTTTTATTTGTAAATGTTTGAAAAATCGGCCGATTTTGACACTTTAAAGTACAGGAAAGTTCTGAAAATCGCACACAATACATTTTAGACCATTTCCTATCAACCCTTACCTTTATTTTTGATGGGAATAGGCCCTAAACTGCTGAGACACGCTTTTGTGTCGCGAGTGTAGTGCTCTGCCTATGAAATGTCTCCCATCCTTCTCAGCTGCACTGAGAAGGTGGGTCTTCCTATCTAACCTCAGTACAGATCAGCAGAGAATATTAGTGAGACCCTTTGAAATGAAAGTGCAGTGATAGCCTGATTGTTTGACCAATCCAATGCCAACTTAAAAAGCCATTTCTGGACCGAAACATTTTCAAATTTTTTTTCAGCTGAAATTTCAAGGTTTTCAAATTTTGACCCACATACATATAATCATATCTAGGGCCCATTCTACTTCTCACTGTATGGTTCTATCTAGGGCCCATTCTACTTCTCACTGTATGGTTCAGACCTGCTGTAGCCATTCTAGATTAGGCCTGATGGAGCACTCAATTTGGGTGACAAAGGGCTGAAAAGGAAGGACTATAAATATTAAAAGGCTAGAGTGGATGTCAGACACCAGAACAGCTATTTCATCACCAAGCGTTGATATACTCTGCCAAAATTGTGGATTTGGTTCCATCGTCTTTTATGTTATTGCAATAACAAGTCACGCGGTCTGTTATTCTTTTAACGGCAATGAAGGGTAAGTCTGAAACAAAACTGTCATTCTTATCATGTGAAAAAAAAGTCTTGGAATTTTGTCGTATGCATGATTAATGGCCATTAATATTTTTGGTGCTTCATTTCCTGACTGGGCATGCTCCACAGGGTACATCAATAATCAAACATAATTATGCAGATACACAAGTCCTTATCCCCATGGGCACATCGACGTTGCAGCAACGTTGCAACGACGTCACACTTTTCGTCAAATGACGTAGAATTGTATGGTTGAAATTATGTTGTCACAACATTGTGAAGCAACGTCAAAGATATGACGTTAGCATGCAACGTTGTGGCGACGTTTTACAACATTGTGAGGCAATGTCAGGAGTTCGACGTTAGCTTGCAACGTTGTGGCAATGTTGTAAAAAAACCCCGACGTCGTGTTCACGTCGGGGTGACATAATCTCCACCATATATATCTACGTGACCAACAGACCAGCCCTCCACCAATTAGCAATGTCAGGGTTTACATTGTGTGCGCACTGGGATATCACACTGACTGCAGGCCTAAATTTAGTGAATTACATTTGAATTTTGCCAGACATCAGTTGTCAAGAAAATGTCTAAGGCGTGACGAAGAAAATTGTATGTACTTGAAATCAGTTCATGGTTCTTACAATATTGTTGCTTTGATATCCCATATTCTTTCACATCTTAAGGCAGGTTGCCAAAATGTTAACCTTCATCTTGTTCCAAAGTTTAAGTTTACATAGTTGTCAAACTACAGACAGAAAGAGCTGAAATTTTGAGCGATTTGAGGAAGCCATTCAATGTTATGTATAGGTACTGCTTTGTTTCCCAGTGATATCAAATGATGACTATCCAATAATTGGCAAGTTATCTTGATTGTCAATATCTGGCAAAGAAATGTATTTTCTGAATGGAGTTGAGTGACATCAGTGTGAGTGCAAAAGTTTGTAGGATTAAAAAATTTTATAAAGAGAGCTGTCTGGGGCACAGTGAGACAGTTTGAGGTGGGGCACAGTCAGACATGACAAATTACACTCCCAAAGACCTGAATGTAATGCATAGCTCACAATTCACTATTAAAAACAAAATGCCTGCTATAAACTACTGATTTTAGTGAGCCAAAGCCGACTGGAAGCATCAAGAAGAATTTTGAATAGAATGTAACAGGCGCGGCAGGTTAAATAAGTCGTGCATGTGTCCTGTGCAATTAAGTTTCCAAACAGTCTCAAAAAAGGAAATAAAAAATCACCTAGCCAGCTACTTTCATTAGAGTACAGTAGGTTGTGTAGCAACAATTGATAGAACAATTCCGCAGGTCCTGAGGATCGCCGGTTATGGCAGCAGATGCCCTGTCTCACTGTGCCCCGCCTGCTGTCTCACTGGGGCACTCAACGAGCATGGACGTAACTCAAAATTTCTCCAAACCTGTAAAAGGTAGGAACCTGAAACTACTGTACGATGTACTCAACATACATTATCTTGGACTGCTCACAGGAGCTCGCAGAATAGCACAATATGGACTAGGTGGCAACACTTGTCAGCATAATATCATGTTCTGTCACGGCTGGAAAAGCACTGGTAACGATATAGCGGTCAACTTGTCGACAGAAGGTTATAATATACATAAGCAAATAGACAGGAGGTTATAATATACATAAGCAAAAAAACTTTAAAACTTTCTTTAAAGTATTTTACTTGAATCTAACATATTCTACCCAAAACAGTTTCATGGTTTCTAGCAATTAATAAATAATTTTTATTTCATACCGAAGTACCGGATTGTGCTATGTGGTTGAGTCATTTTAATGCTATTGTGTCAATGCTGAACATGACTAAAAATTATTGACAGAAAGATCTACCGATGGATTTTGGCAAACAAGACAGTGAAGACGTCTAACCCAAAAAATTCTATTTAAAATATGCACATCTGAAAGTATTTGGCCTGAAAAAATAAAGTTGTTTTGCAGAGTAATGACCATGAACACATGCACACCAGCCTGGCATCAATATCTTTTGGTTGATTTGTTTTTGTGCATCTTTCTCTTTGCTCTTTTGATCAGATGAACCAAAGGATCCACACACTTGATCTCACATCCAGTGTCTTGTGTGAATGGCACAAAAAGGATAACCTGGGCACAAAGCGTCAAAGGCACGGAGGCCAAGGAGGCAGTCTTCTGCCCAAGGTATTTGTCAGCTTTTAATCAGCTGTGCCAAAAGTCTTCTGAAATTGATCAACATTGATCTTGCATTTCCTTTGGATTGGTTCACAGCAAAAAACCACATGAATACTGTAATTTACAATATAATAATCATTTTTATTATTCCCATGTTATAAATGTGCTCATATTTATAATTCCTCTCTCATCCGTAGGTTCTAAGCTTTGTGAACAAGCATGGGCACACATTATGAAGACAGGTAATTGTGAATTCTTCCAAATCTCGCCTTCAGGAAACTGAGCAACAGTGAGCCTCATAGTACTTGAATTATTAAATTCATTGAGATTGCTAATCAAATTATCTGCTATAAAATGCTTGACAGAGACAAGTCATTCCCTTGAGTGACAACACAAACCAAAGAATAACAGTATCTATGGAGGTTTTTTATTGTGATAACCTGTTTTCCTGGCCTCTGTGTAGGGCAAGACGGACATCAGCGAGCAACAGAATGAAGGAGAGGCAGGCTTAACAGGGCGCTCCACAGCTCATTTCATAGAGACGGAAATAAACTGGCCACAAATTATTGCTCTATCTTCTGCTGGCGGAACCTGTCCAAACACATCACCTCCTAATGTGAGATGTTCCAAAGGGGATGTTCCAGCAGGTCTCAGGCTAACAAGCCCCTCGGGGTTTTACGCCTGCATGTGATTGGAACTGCAAATGTTGTAATTTTTATGGTGAAATAAAAAATAAAATAAAAATAAAAAAAACTGTCAACTCCATTAGAGATACCAGTGCTTCTATATTGCCTCAGGACCAAAGATATAATGGGTAGTTGTTCCGTAAATCAGCAAAAAATGTTTTCAATGAACTGCTTAGTAGGAAAAAATATATGTTTGAATACTCAATATTGCCAATCCTTCTTCATAGGCACAGCTTAAACATAAAAGTGCTATCATAAAGATTATTTGGTGCATTAGTACATTTCAATATAAATCAGCAAACAACAGCTTGTGGCTGGACAGAAAATGATAGCTAAAAATAAACATTTTTGCAGTGATTTAAAAGAAATGTTTATTTCTGTTCTTTGTTCCAGGCTCCCTTTAGTGATTCTAAAGGGCTCTGCAATCACAATTCCAACAAACAGACAATCATCTACGTTTACTTTATTGTCATTTTTATCATTTCTTACATTATCCTATAACTCATTAATTTGTAGTGAGAGGAAATAAGTTAAAGACAAAGAGATAATAAGAGACCAACCATGTTACTCTGTTTAATTTCATGAAATGCAGTTTAATTTTTAATTTGTGTGAATGATAGTTAGCAACTGTATTCCTTCGTTTTGCCTGATTTTCAATGCTTTCCTAGCTGGCCATAAGAAGGACGTAATGACAGCCTTTCCATTCACTCCTTGCCAAAGTACTGGCATAACAAAGACATGCCAAATAACAAGAAGACATGGGGGGATGGACGGTTGCATGTCCAAATGCAATTTTGTTAGTTATTGGAGTCTTAGCCATTTTTTTCATTGAGGCTGGGATGAAGACTCCATTGCAGATTTGTCACAGGATGCTACCTATCAAAAGTTTTGATTGGAAAGTATCAAGAGAAACAATTATGAACTCTTTAAACTTTACTTTTGTTATCAAACATGTGATTACAAGTTTCGTGTCAAATAATGAAGATAATGTTTAAAGACATAATTATCTTGAAACAAAAATTATCAGATCCTCATTTAGTTGTTGTTTTTAGATGATAGTGAGATTCAAGCCATATATGACGTTGAAATTAATAATACACATTTTGGTATACCACAAGGCAATTGACAGTGACGGCAGTAGCCTCAGACTAGTTCTTTTCGTCAAGTTGAATAATATGTAAGTCATTATCTAAGGTTTTAGGGATTACCATTCTTCTTTAATCTGAAGTAAATCCATCGAGCTTCTGAGCCTTTATAATGAAGAATACAATGCACATTATTAGCATAATTCTACGTTTTCAAGAACTTGGTATATGTTGTGGCGTAATTACAACTCAATTACTTCAAAATAGTCTGTACATTCTCTACTGCAGAATGACAACTTCTGACAGCAAAATAAACTGCTATTATAACTTTTCCTCCTGTGGCCTCAGATGGAGAAGTATCAGTGTGCTCTTTCAGATCAATAAACCCAAAATTAGCTGACCAGGTCCGGAAGAAGCAATCTAATGTCTGGCCTCAATTACAGTATCCCTTGGGTTGGACAGAGGATATATCACCCACTTCCAAAATGTGTTTGCTGATCCCAACCTGGAAATTGACTCATTCATTGTTGGTTGTAAGACGTGGCCACTGGGTCTCTTGAGGTACTTAGATGCCAGACAGGGAGACCCGCGGCATGACACTGCATATATCGACCTTGTCAACTGACTAATAGTAATAGCCCTGCTTGAAGTCTTATGTCCAAAGCTACAGTTTTCCACTATGTATCATCTTCTAAAAAGTTTATATTACTGTGTGTGTAGAGAGAATTCTCAAAACTAAGGCACTATTAATGCGGAAAACCTGCCAAAGAAAATGAAACAATTACCTTATCCTGGTTACCAACTTATATCTATTGATGCTGCTCTCTATGACAAAGGGACTCTAGAACTTGGCTTTCTTACTTTATACTAGGTCAGTGTTGTTGAGGCTTTGGATGAACTAATGTCCAATTTGTCACTGAAGATACATCTATGGAAATTACCAGGAAATTTTGAACATGAAAGCCAGGCCTTTAATTCACAAGTAATCTATACACAATCATATTTAGATGCTCTATGTGCTCACTGCGAACTTCATTATTAGTACACGTGCCCTTAAAATATTGAATGTGACTGTGATATAATGCATAGTGTAGTGCAGAAACCAATACCAAGCCCCAACAAGAAGACCACAATAAAGTGGCGATAATATTGATAAAAGTAGAAGTATAATAACACAAATACTTCATGTCCTCTTTGTTTCTGCCTCATCTCTGCTCAGTTTGTTTCCTTCCGTTTCTGCAATTTACCTCCAGATCTAACCAGGACTTTTTCCTCTCCGCCTCCTTTTTTGTTCTTCTCTTCTCTTCTATTCACATCTTATTCTTCTTTTTTTCCTTTCTTTCCTCATATTCCCAATTTTGTCTCTTCTTTTTTATACTCTTCTCCTAACTCTTACCCTGTTCCTCCCTCATTTAAAACCATTCGCTGCTTTGTCTCTTCTCTTCATCAACCAATGAAACTCCCTCCATTCCAAAAATGATCGAGACCCATGCACTCTACTTCTCACTGTGGTTGAGACCTGCTGCAGCCCAGTCTAGCTTAGGCCTGATGAAGTACTCACTTATGGTGACAAAGAACTGAAAAGTCGAGACCATAAATATTAAAAGGCCAGAGTAGGTGCCAGACACCAGAACAGCTATTTCATCACCAAGCATCACCATGCCATGATAAAAATGGTTGTTTTGGAGTTAGTGGATTTTTATGTTGTTACGATAACAAATCACCAGTTACGTAATATGCCAGCATGGAGAGTCTGTACTTTAAATCTGAAGAACAAGCCAATATATTGCATGGGATATGTAGTTCTGGATATTGCTGAAAACAGAGATATTGAATATATCTTTTTCTAACTAAATGTGAAAATAAGAAATTTCCGCAATTTAATTGTTTTGTTATCCTATGACGGTGATAACTTTACACTTACCTGCTGAAGAGCATTGTGTCTCCATGGCATGATGCCCATCATCTGATTAACCTTTCATGGAATATCATGGAGAAATGTTGTGCATTTATATGTACAAATTATTGGAAAATAAGAGTAAATGGAATCTTTGTTTATGTAATGATCATTGATGTCTGCATAGTGCATTAATTGGTCAGAGTCGGTGTTTCTCTTTGGTATTTGACAGATTTTAACAGAGACCAGACAGGTACTAAGTCAAATTGATAGACAGAATATATATGTGAGATTGTTTATGGCATTAAAAATATATAACATAGAAAATTTATGTCTTCAAGAATCCTTATATTAAGCATCATGCTGACTTAAAACTTTCGATGACAATTATTATAGGCCAAACTCACTGAAATCATATATTTAAGTTCTGGTTTGTCTATCTAATGACTGTCTTTATTATGAATTACAAGTCATGACCAATCGACCCATTTGGTATTACGGTCAATTATGTGCAACTGACCTTGATCAGAATAGGAAATCAGACTGATGGGTTTTTGCCAAGTAGGAGCAATACGTCTTTGCTTATTAGACAACTCAACCTTGGCTGTTTGTGTGAATTCTTTCATTAGATCATGATTATTAATTTGCCGAAAAGAATTTTAATTACGTAATGATGGACACATTTCAAGGTCTTTAAGTTTCGGAGACCTGGCATCGCTTCTACTATGGTGAAAGATACATAACTTTAAAATGAACTTGAAAAGTCATAAAAAATAGGGTATTATTTTCAGCCAATTTCCCATGTAATAGACTGAACGACAAGACAATCCCATTTACTACATACAAATAGAGTCCACAATGAACAAGCCAAGTAAACAATTCAGCATGCAGGAACAATAATCTGGAATGAAGCTACCAAATACTTCAAAAATGACGTTTCAAGACTTTCCTCTCATGTATTCGAAAAGGAAATCAAATCATTGTATATAAGTGGCTACTGAAACAATAACATTTTAAAAAGACTTTACTTTAACTGAATAACACATCATAATGTCATAAACTTTGCTGCCTAGCTATGATTTTCCAGATTTATTAAGTCTCATTGAAATTATTATTCAGAATTTGTAAAAGTTTTCTTGAATTTTATTTATTTTGTTTTTCAATTTCGCTTTCATATCACTATGCTTTTTTGTAAAAAGGCCACAGCCAAGTAAACAATTTTGCTTTTCTGGGTTCCTTTTTTAAAGTCATACTTAAAAATAAATAAACAACGACAACAACAAAAGCATGGCATAACACACAAAAGCGAGAGAATGATGTTCAATTATGTGACTATCAAATTAAACTGCTTCATTAATTGTCACAGAAAATGTTTGATAATAAGTATATTATATATAGTAAGATATCTTTATAGGCAAGAGAATGTGTACAATATAGCAGGGCCTTTGATATTGCTAGAAATATCACCAACGGATGATCATAAAATAAAAAGAAAACAAGATTATGACATTATGATCATTTTTGTTACACAGTGACATCACACGTCTGTAATGGCAACATAAATTGACCCTCTCTAACTGCCTGAATTACTGAAAGTGGTGGTTAGAAATAACCACCATTCAGGCTCAATTGATATTGTTTCATACTGACTCTGACTTGAGTTGTCTTTTTATCAAATTGGCACTCTGATTTTCCCAAAGTGAATTGCACTCTGCACAGACCCTAATATTACACTAGCAGTGTACCCGTCTAAAGACGGGTAGCAAGTGCAGGGTGTATTGATATTGTATTGTTTATTTACTCAATCAAGAGTTGTGTGAATATGTCAACATGTTTATGGTGAATTTAAAGAAAGGATCACTTGTGAATCCCCCCTCGACCCCCTCTTTATGTGGACCTTGGTGAATGTTGGACAGCAGCTTCAGTCGTGCTTTGCCGGATTGCGGTGTAGTCATTGTGTCCTTATTTATGTATGTAGTGTTTAAATGCATAATGCAAGGGCCCAATCATCCCTCCATCTCTCCATCCCTCTTGCCCTCCCATTGTGTGCTTTTTGCTTTACTTTGCAATCATGTTTTTGTTTGTGTTCTTTCAAAGAAATGTTGCATAATTATCTTCTTTTTTGCCACAGTGCAGTCCCTCTTGACCCTGTCTATCTATCTATATATGTATCTATCTATCAATCTATCTATCTATCTATCTATCTATCTATCTATCTATGTGTGATCTATAGCTATCTTTGTTCTTTGCATCCTTCCTTCTTCCTTCCTTCTTCCTTTCTTGTTAATTTGTTCCCTTTTTTCCTTCGTTCACCCTTCCTTCCTTTCGCCATTTCTTCATTCCTTCCTTGACGCATTCATTCCTTTCTTTATGCCTTCATTCCGTCCTTCATGCATTCCTCCCTTCCTTAATTCCTACCTTGTTCCCCACTGTAATTCCTTTGTTAATTTCTTGCCTAATTCATAAGCATTTCTATCTTTTTGAAGGGCTTTAAAGCGATTCATTACGTTTGTGAGTTATCGGCAGATTGAACTAATGAAAAATAACATGGAAACACTTGAAGAGGTGCTTGTTGATACAATATATCTACCGATATGCATGCCTGTCTATTTATATGGATCTTTCAATCTATCTATAGATAGATGTATCTACCACAGTGCCTGTATGTGTAGATCTATCTATCTATCTATCTATCTATCTATCTATCTATCTATCTATCTATCTATCTATCTATCTATCTATCTTCCTTCTGTCCTTCATGCTTCCTTCCTCCCTTGCTTTCTTCTATATAGCGTTTCAAGCACTCGCTCTGTGTGGCTGCTGGTCTTGATTCTGCTATCACTGCAGCAGAACGTTTGAAATGGATAGGGAAATATCCTTTTTGCTCTCTATAATTAAATATTCGGAAGTTATGGTAGATTTGGGGTGCTAAGAACACTGTTTGGACATGAAAGGACACAGTGGTAAAATAGTATGACTGTCAATTAAGCCATAGCTGAGAAGACCCGTTACAAAGGAATTATGGAGAGGTGAATTTTATATGTATATAGATAGATGGAGACAACAATTGAATTGAAGCCCCAAGTGTACTATGGTGATGTAGTTATGATGGAGTGTCATGCAGTCATCTTTGTGCTACCTAAAAGGTGTTACGGTCATAATAGGAGGTGTTGGAAGGCAGATTGCTCCTCATTTGTGCACTTTTGTACACTCTAGCATTTATAGCTTGGGGCTTGTAGCACACTATTGTTTACACATTTTGGCCACCGATGATGAAAAATGAAAGTTATAGCACAATGAACTACTTCTTATATTTTGATAGCTAATATATTAGGGAAACTAAATCCAAAAGGATTGAGCTTAATGAGCTTTCGTTGTTCCGTAATATGGGTTGAATCGGTACACTGGGATGAATCATGACGGAACCGGAATACGGTTTATTTCATCAAAAAAATAAGTACTTCAACTTAATCCAGGAAGTTAATTTTTGGAACACTTATAATAACCATACTGGAGTATATTTTGATGGGGTTTTATATTTCTAACTGCAGGCAGTGAGGAGCTGCATCTTAAGCTTCGCCCTGAAAAAAATTGAATTCTCCACACCTGGTCAAAACACTTTTGCCACAAAAAGTATAAGTATTAAAGCCACCAAACCAGCAGGAAACGTTCATGATATAGTGTTGACTAACTTTGGAAAAAATGGTAACCATAGTCATAATAGCAGTAACAAAAACCAAGCCAAAGTCAATTTCAGTGTCATTTTCGGATGAAAATAGATGATTAATAACAGCACAAAAAACCAAATTGGGGATCTAGTAATATGAAATGAATAATGAACATGGTTAAAACATAGTGGAAAATCAATATAACCTTTTAAAATTGGTAAATAATGATTAAACACTTCAATATTGCAATAAGATAAATTCCCTGAAATTAACAAGAAATCACATGATATAATATAGAGATGAAGGCATCAAAATAAGGAAATTCTATTCTAAATCAATTAGTTATAGTTCTAGGGAACCTAATTATTAGACATAGCATTTGATTTAGGATGTTGGGTCTTGGGTTTTGTTCCAAGTTAATAGCAGATTTTTGACTCTCCTCAAAATAGCCCTACTTATTTTCATTTTCAAATATATGCATGGTCCATTGAAGAAAATAATTCAAATTGGCATTATTGATATTGGATTTAATCCAGAAATACCTGTCTATAGCATAATTGAGAGAAAAAATATGGTTTTTGATAGTTTTTCGCATTTATCATATGTTTAGAAATATGCTAATTTTGCACATAATTGAGTTCAGATTTTTCTCAAATTTTTTTTTCTGCTTCTTAAATGTGTTTTCTAATAATTATTCACAAGTATCCATGCAATTGACACGACCGTGGTGACGTAGCAGCAGGAAGTGTCCGTTTCTTAAAACGCGACGTACTTGTGAATGCACTAAGATCAGCTCTAACAAGTTCAATATAATTGTTAGAGACTTAATATTTTGTCCTATATTGCAGTTTGATACGTAAATATCTGTAAAAAAAATTCAACTTACCTCTTTGACACCTAGACCTACGAATTTGCAAAACGCGACGTACTTGTGAACATTTGCATAAGCAATGCAAAAGTATCCTAAATGTGCTCTTATAATGGTCTCAGGAACTGAAGAAGTGTTGGTCTGAAAGAGGGATACTATGGGGCTTTCACACAGAAATTAACAATATTCCAGATATATAGGATATATATTCCAGGAGAGATCAAAAGTGCATGTAAGAAAATAAATGGTTTTCAAAATGAGTGACATCTCCATGTAAAAAATTCCCCTGGTGAACCCTAGCACTGTAAAACCTTAATTTTTTTTCCTAAATATGTTCTTTGTGTTTCAGTCTGTGATACTGAACCAGTTATTTCATTTTGAAAATCGTCAAACTATCAAAGTCATCACCATTTATAAGCAATACTATTTGTGAATGAGCTATAAACAAGGCAAAAAATGTTTTTTTTTTAGCCGAATTTTGATTTATGGTGATAGGAAAATCAACCAACACATATCAAACCATATATTTCTGAAAACTACACATTCTCCTCTAGTCAATCAGATACATGCCATGTCCAAATAACATATGTTGAAATAATAAGCTCTCCAGTCTGAAAAAAAAGCCACTGCACACAACAGCTCTGCTGACCCGGTTTTATTTACCCTTGTAAAATATATTCAAAATAAAAAAAAATAATAATAAATAAATAAATACCATGCTACAAGCCTTGGGCTTTTAACTTTGCATGTTTGTACTCCATCAGGAGCAGAGACATAATGGCAACAGCAAGACTGCCCCTGTTAACCAGCAAATTCAAAAGTTTGAAGTGTCTGCCAGTGCGAAGTGCCTACCATCTGCACATCATGGATGCAGTTACTCATCACAAAGTCGTGCAAAGTAAATGTTTCTCATTCAGCTACATGATGACTGAATGCTGTGACATTTTTGCATCATGCACTTTCACAGTCAGTAAAGAAAATGGTTCAGCATTACCTTTTGCATGGGACACAAATTTGGTCCAAGCACATTTTGACATATGCTGTCATTATTAATTGGTACGATATTCTGACTGAGACTATTTTTTTGCAATATAAGCATGGAGTAAATGACTTTAGCTTTCAGTTAAGTCAATCTACTACATATGTCTTTATCAGACGTGTGCCATTCAGAAGTCACACAGTAGCAGATGTATTCACATATTTTCAACAAAGTATTTCAAATACAATTTGCTTTCGTAGAATGTCAGCTAAGCTTGCTCCTTCATGTGTCCAAACCTATTTATACTAAAAGAAATGGCTGTCTGTGGCACTGTGCAATGGTTATTGCCTACTTGGCAAGTAGCAGGTGTGCATTTGATTCATGTGAGGCAATATTGTCATTGTCACCATAAAATAATGCAAAAGAGAGAGGGGGACCCTGGAGTTCAGACGAGTGATGCTGGATCTGCACTCTAAAAACTAAAGTTCTAATAAGATACCAATATTGGTATTTAAGCTTGTCCCGTATTTTGAACACCTTTTGATTAATTAAAAAACCAGTAACAATTGATATTTTCAAAAACCAGTTGCATTTGTACAAGAAAAAATCAGCATTGGTTTTTTGTTTAATTTGCAGGAAGTCAGTAGTGGTTATTGATGTTTCAAATTGCAGATACTGTAATTCCATCGTAGAAATCCTTTAATACTTACATGCGTGCAATATAGAAAACGCATACGTTTTTTGTTCCTTGACAATTGAAATCTTTTGGATTTGTCATTATTTGAAAATTAAACCATTTCCTCCACTTACAACAACCAGCATATCACTAAAAATATCAAAATTTATTCTCCCATTATGCATTGGTTGGTATTTTATAAGACCTTTTTAAGAATTTTGTGGTATGGATAACGGTCATATTGCTACCCAATTACAGGTTTTCGATATCATTTCATAGAAATTTCTTAATACCAATATGTATTGTAAACTGCAATGAAAATGGTATTTCAAAGTTTCTGGTTTGATATAATTGGTGCTATTCGAGGTTCTGGAATGAATCAAATATGATAAATCAGGCTATCAGAACCATCCCACAGGGAGGCAGACCGTTATGGAAAATACCAAATTTGATCTATTATAATCCAATTTTTTTTATGCAGGTTTACCAGAATTTAAGCATTAGTATCAATAAATAATATTTTTATTTTCACTTCTTTCTTAAAATATTAAGTAGTTAAAAGT
Organism: Platynereis dumerilii; assembly: GCA_026936325.1. Classification (NCBI taxonomy): domain Eukaryota; kingdom Metazoa; phylum Annelida; class Polychaeta; order Phyllodocida; family Nereididae; genus Platynereis; species Platynereis dumerilii. The sequence continues at coordinate 177,632,631 of JAPTHN010000001.1, read as the reverse complement.
AAATAGAAATAATAATGATTCCATGGATCCGATTTCAATGTTTATTTTTACAAATACACATTCACACACATTCATAATAATTGTAAATATTGATATTACTAGATTTAAAACAAATTGAATAACCAATATTGACATTCATTTATCACGGTTTGGCCTTGGAAATAAAAACATCACAAGAGTCATTTGTAATCAAACATACGAAATGAAAACATCACAGCAGTAATTGGTATCAAAACACAGGAAGGCAGAGATTTACAAAATTATGAATTTGTTGAAATACATACACATTACTTACATGTAGAAAATGTTATATTGTTAATGACAAAGGTTATATTTCCAAAAGCGGCAAGTCAGGGTGGCAATGCCAATAGAAATGTCAGTATCATTAGTTTGTATCAAAAGTCTTCAGTAGCCAATCTTGAGGATGGATGGATGGATGATTGGGGCTTTATGTCCTGTATTAGTGCACTGCGTAGGCCAATTGGGACAGTAGTGGGACAAAGCAATGAGTCCGGCTAGAGCTTGATTCGAACCCTGGACTCAGCGATTGGCAGCCCAGCATGCTATCACGAGACCAACACTACCCTCTCATTACCCAAGAGGATATTTTTGCCATTATTAATACACAGTATCGGGATGGTATGATTATCGGTTGAAGTTTTCCTTCTCGTATCACTACTAATGCGCTTTTAGGTCAATTCGGATGGATGAAAGGATAACGACTGTTCGTGAAACGAACCTTGCAGTGTGCATCATTGGGATCCTGAAAGTAGAAAGTGGATGAGCATTGGTATCCAAATATCTCTTTTATGCAACAAAAAAAAATTACTCAGGCAAGGTAGTCATTATATACAAATCTTGTACTTCATCTGCAAAAACTTCAATGGAACTTTTAGTGTTACAACTCCACATTTCATTACTAACTAACATTTACAAAAATTTCATTATTTTTTACTTTCCCTTTATACCGGCAGAATATGAATTCTGAATTCTTATCTTCTCACTGTGTGCTTTACAAATAAAAGATCCCAAACTGTTTGCACTCACCTCAATATTGCAAAAAGGAAGTAGACTTTTTCCTTTGGTACTCTAGGCGGGCCAAGGTAACCCTTTCCTGGTGAGATCTGAAATAGGTAGAATCATCCATGAGTTTTTGCAAGGAGGAAAATGCCAAAAATATATCAAATAACTTCATTCAATTCAATTAATGCCTTGGTTGTGCAACATACCCTGTTCACTCATTATTTGACTGAAGATTGGTCAAAACAAGCTAATTCTAACACAAGAGAATTTCAGAACACTATACAAAAAGTATTTGTCAATTGGAAAAGATAAGGAAGAGCTGTTATTCAACTTAGGTACCTTGAAATGCATTGTCTATATTTTTCCCAACTTGCTTTATGGCGCAAACTTCTTCCAAAGGTAGTTTTTTGTATTAAAGGCCTCAGTAGGAACATGCCATTCTTCATCTGAAACAGAAAGTAAAAAACTATCTTTTAAAATGTCAAAGATTTTAAAAATATCAGCAAAAGTACCATAAAAAAGGTAAAGTTGGTATCGGGGGTGAAGCTGGCAAGCTAATTTGACCCACTTAATGGCATCCTCATTGACAAGAATGGCAAGTCTGCCACAGATGGCTGTGTCAGTGACAACAGTTGGCATTTGTGCCATTAAAAGGGTAAAAATAGCTTGCCATCTTTACCCCGGATTGCCAACTTTATCCCGTTTTACTGTATTTAATTTTGTATAATTCACAGGCATACGTAACACATTTCTTCACAAGAATAGTAAAGCACATCAGAAACACTATACAACTCAACACAATGGGGGGTAAAAAATTGAGGATGACTGCACCTTTTGAACATCAGATAAGAAAATAATAATAACATTGTTATCATAATTAATTTAGTATAGGTGTCAGCACAATTGGACCATTAGCAGGTAAGTTGTGCCACATAATTCTTCAAAAATAAAAGAACCCGCATAAACCAAAAACTTTTAAAGTATATATGCTTTTTGGAACATGTTTGTTATAACAAATTCTTCTTAGCCGTAATTTTTTTTCACCACATTTACAGTGTTGTGTGTGAAAGAAGCAATAACGTATCAAAAGATAATTAAAATACCATAATTATCATACCATGGGCACAGCTTACCAATGCACAACTTGCCCAAAATACCTCTTTTTGTGGAAATCTGTCACTCCATTAAATGCCAAAGTTACACAACTGAAGAACAATAATGCTGGTCTTCAGAGTACATTCAACCAAAAATACTAAATTTCTGATAGAGACTTTTCACATTATAATATTTGGCAGTTTTTTTTGTTCATAATTTTGATGGTTCTTCAATTCAACCATGCAATTGGTGGCACAATACCCCGGTCTCCCCTACGGCAGACGACTGGTGAAAATTATGGAACTTGGTATTCCATATGCCAAACCACAATTTCATGCTGCCTTAAATTGTAATGAATCCTTTTACAGGCAGAATGCAATATTCACAGTATTGAATGCCTTGGGTCATTGTTATATCAGAACAAGTAGTGGCTTAGTTTGATTTATGTATAATGTCATATATATATATGAACCTGATATTGTGTACACCTTACCCAAATAGACACAATTGCATTCAGAATGCTTATTTCTTATGAGTTTAGTGAAGGAATTAAGAAAAAAAACTTACCAAGTTCTTCTCAATCTGCTGTACTCTGACATGCACACTCTTCCACTGCTGTATTGAGACTAATAAACTCTGCCTTAAACCTTCTTAAGTCTTGATTGATAAACAAACAGCTTTTCTTGGCAGGCGACATGTTCACAGTTTTGTGTTTGTAGATAAGGTCAACCGGTGAGTAAGCCCTGAGGGATTAGTAAAATACCTAATTGGGTATTCCAGTAGCCATGACTGATATACAGCATAGCTAATCCTCTCTCTTAAAGTTGAATCCCACACTTGGCAAGAAATCTCAAATCCATGAGATATTCATGAAACTTTGCCAAAAAATTCTTCAAAAAGAAAGCTTTCCAATGTTTAAAAAAAAAAGCGGGCTATCCAACATAATTTTTTCGCAATCATCTTTTCAAAATCGCATGTCATTACAGTAAAATACTAAAAACGTGTGGGATTTATAACGAAGAGCAGCATCACTCGAACAATATCCATGAGATATTTATGAAAAATTAAAGGAATATAGCTGAACATACACTTTATTGAAAAACAAGTCTTTGAAGGGGGGTTACCAATGTTTTTTGAGAGTTACGTTGTGTACAATAAGAGAAAATTATGAAAAACAGTTTAAAAAAAAAAGTCCCCCTTAAAATAAACTTGAATATCTCAAAGATTCCTTCTCCAATTTTTATGAAAGTTGGATTGGATTATAGGCCTGTGTATCGACCCAAAATGTGTGCATTTATAGTTTAGTGCCATTATTCCTGGCTGAGCCAGCAGCCTTCGAGTGAGCCTACCCCTGTCTTCAAAATTCTGTGGCTTTTCCAATGCATATGAACAATTTTACCAAGCGGGGGAGCCACCAGCTGGGGTATTTTTGTTGAACTGTGGACTACAATAGGTGGAGTAGCTGTATTCTGTGGGATTCAACTTTAAAACTTCTAAATAAAGTAACATGCATGTATTTTAAAACATGAACCACAACATTAATATTTCAAACATCTCAAATCATTGTTCCACAAGTATATTAAAAATGGATCATAATAAAGGTGCTTTTCAAGAAGTTTGGTTTTTATAAATACCATAATTCCCCATGACCAAAACCAATTTTCATGAGAAATACCACTTGCTCTGAAGAAAACCAAAAATAGTTGAAAAATACCAAACTGGTTTTTTATTGTACACACTGGTTTTGCACAAAACCACTAATATCCAAAATTTTTTAGAGTGTGGGAAGCAATGACAAAGAGAATGGCATTTCAATGATGGCTTCTGCAAAGAACAAAGACTGTAAGGCAACCATTACGGATGTACCATATAGGACCCTATTTAGCAACAATTGGTGTGCTGCCCATGGGACTTCGCAAAAGTAATAGGAAATTCATAATAGTATGCAATTAAAAAGTTCACCTGCAATTGCAAAAAATAGGGTGCAGAAGTATTTTACATAATTCAAAAATACAAAAGCAACATTATAATTGTGATCTGCCCAAGGATTCAAATAATTAATAAATGCTAACAATGCTCTTTGTTATTGGTGAGACAAATAATTCAAATCATGATTTTCTGTTTACATGTTTTTAGTCGTCTACCAGATGTGGTATCGCGATTGCTGAGTAACCTAATCTTTTCAGAGGTGCATGATTTATGAGACATGCTAAATAAATCCGACACAATGTGTAGGGCAGTTTGAATTGAAATTGCACAAAAGGATCTTGATAAGGTTTTTGAGCAATAATAAGACAAATTTGGATGAGACATAATGATCCTGGCTAAGCAAAACATCAATTAAAACAATTCAATATGGTGATATGTATCTCCTAGCTTTTTACAAAAAGATGTCATTGGACGAATGCTTTAAAGATGTTCTTTGATTTTTGTAAGAAGGCGGCATTTGTAATTCACTTGGTCACCGTATACAACTTGAGTTGTCACTTGACAACAATGACGGTTAGGCACGGCGTTGTCAGATTGAACTTTGCAGATATGCAAAAGAGGAAAGGTGACATTGGCTTTTTCCCCATCTGGTATTTGTCAATGTATTACAAAGAATTATTAATTGACAATCAGAAATAAAAAATGGAGTCATACCATATTAACTCACACTAACGAATTTCATCATTACTTTATCAAACAAAGATGCATGAAATACTGTATGTGAAACTTGTTTGCGCAGCTATGTCGTCCTCATGAATATGATACTGTCAGGAATCACTCTAGTGTGGAGAGTCTTCATAAAAAAAATGATAAAAATGATAAATGGTTGAAATAACCTAATATGAATAAGTAAATTTTCGTAAGCAACAAAAATGTTGAAATAAAGAGTACAATAATAGTAAATTATAAATGTATAGAAAATATGAAATGATATATAGTTTCACCATCACAAGCATCGATAGACTCATGCACTGGTTGTAATATATAGGCCTATGTTGCATTTGTTTTACTGAATATGAAGGATCATGTCTCATTTAGAAGTATTGTTTCAATTGGTACTCAATGTCACATAACATTTAGAGTAGGTCGGGGCATTTTTTCTATTTTAATTAACTATTCTATCAAGAGTTAAGGTAAAGTACACATTATTAAATGGTTCCTGAAGCAGCTTTGATCACCCAGTGAAGGGGGCCTCATGCCCCATATCATGTGGGGCCTCTCGCCCCAAACCCACATATTTTAATCTGACCTCTATATTTTGAACTAAAAAGCAAAAAACATGATCCAAATCATATTTATGTGATGGTCATAAAGTGAAGCAATGCAGATATCCATTATACTTTTAAATATTTCCAAAGTTATTTCTGACAACCCCTTTCAAAGAATAAGTCAAAGTTACAAAAACCATGCACAATTTTTTGTTTCTTTAATTTCTACAATGGTTTGGTGCTGTTTGCCCTGAAAATTTGTGACGTCGCCTAAAACGTCTCTAGCTTCAATCCTATCAAAAGATAAACGCACCAAAAATGTGAGTTTCGATATAAGCATGGGGGGGCCTCTCACCTAACCCGGGCTTCTTGCCCCGACCTACTCTAAGCCTGAAATTCAATAAAATGTTATATGGAATTGGATGATTTTCTATTATCTATGACAATAACGTATCTGTGAGACGATTTGACAGACAATCCTTGATTTATAAAGATACATGTATAAGTATCTTCAATCAAAATGGGAAGAAAATGTCTGGTTTGACATGCAGCAATACATCATCCTGCCAATGCTATCATGATATGCATCAATTCTGAAATTAGATTACATGAAGCATGTGCTATTCATTGACAGTATTAATTTGATCCTTTTTCCGCAGCATGATTTAGTTTTGATTGCAAAATAAAATGCAGGTATCAACAATATGATCAGCCAAGACCAAAATGCAACAAAATTTTGGAAGAGAACTGACATGATTCAGTGTGAAAGTTAGGAGCGGGATGAACAAGTCATAGCAACATGACAGCAATCCAAAACCTTCCACCCATCCTATCCAAATTTTCTTTCAGGGCAGTTTGGAGATATGAATTTCAGGATATCATTTAAATCAAAACAAAAGACTGGTTGGAGCAAAAATGGTAATAGGACCTCTCGTGAAATATGCTTTTCTAAAATGCAGCAAAGACATGTATACGTGTTGGTCTCAGCTGTGCTGCATGAATCATATTCTCTGCAGAAAAACATTGTTATCAACCATTATATGATTACTGATGCTGGTCTGTCTGCCCTCAAAGTTGCTTAAATGTGTTGCCAATGATTTATCTTCTCCCTTTTCAATGCCAAGTGCTGAAAACGTAGTCCTCAATATTACAGGACCAGACTACGCACTATGTGCAATGACAAAAAGGTGGTATTTTGCAATGGGTGTTTTGTTGCTGCACCGAAGTAACACATCCAGAGCTCTTTCATCATGACCCAGTGGATGAAGTATGATTTAGAGAAGAAGCACAAATTGGTAGGTGAGCACACTGCAAAATACTAATAGCCTTGTCTAACAGGAACACTAATATTACACATAGAGGCATCAACTTTACAAGACACAGCCAGTGGAATAGGAATATATGAAAATAAATCTAAAACAAGCAATGGAGCACATCGGCCTCAGATCAATCTATTCGTCAAACGAACTGTAAAGAACATTATGATCACTAACACTTTTTCCAACATTTAGAGTGACCGAAAAGTCTACTTTGTTCTTTGAAACGTATAAATCACACAAATCAATCCTATACTGCGATGATTCTTGAAGAAATCATTTATGAAGTACGGATGAAGTTCTTACGAGATTGTGAAAGTGGACCAACCAATTGGTCCAAGCCAATGCTGATTATTGCGATACAAAATTTCATGGTCAGCTGGTACACTGTCTTGACAGAATACATAGATTCCTCAAATCAATCATTTTGACTAACGTGTGGGCAATTTTCATCCCACATCAGAGAGGTCCTATAATGTTTTACAGCTGAAGTAGCTGATAGAAATGGTGTATCACCATGAAATGTTCAATTTGATATAAGCCCAGTACTAATAATTCGTTCACATAAATAGTAGGAAGGGCTTTGATTAAAGTTGAATCCCACACTTGGCAAGAAATCTAAAATCCATGAGATATTCATGAAACTTTGCCAAAAAATTCTTCAAAAAGAAAGCTTTCCAATGTTTAAAAAAAAAAGCGGGCTATCCAACATAATTTTTTCGCAATCATCTTTTCAAAATCGCATGTCATTACAGTAAAATACTAAAAACGTGTGGGATTTATAACGAAGAGCAGCATCACTCGAACAATATCCATGAGATATTTATGAAAAATTAAAGGAATATAGCTGAACATACACTTTATTGAAAAACAAGTCTTTGAAGGGGGGTTACCAATATTTTTTGAGAGTTACGTTGTGTACAATAAGAGAAAATTATGAAAAACAGTTAAAAAAAAAAAAGTCCCCCTTAAAATAAACTTGAATATCTCAAAGATTCCTTCTCCAATTTTTATGAAAGTTGGATTGGATTATAGGCCTGTATATCGACCCAAAATGTGTGCATTTATAGTTTAGTGCCATTATTCCTGGCTGAGCCAGCAGCCTTCGAGTGAGCCTACCCCTGTCTTCAAAATTCTGTGGCTTTTCCAATGCATATGAACAATTTTACCAAGCGGGGGAGCCACCAGCTGGGGTATTTTTGTTGAACTGTGGACTACAATAGGTGGAGTAGCTGTATTCTGTGGGATTCAACTTTAAAGGCTGTGTAGACACTGCAGAGTCACCCTTGTCAAACATACCACATGTGGCGACACCTATAATCTTCCAGGATTCAAACAACTGCCACTGAGGGATTTTATTATTACACCCAGGCAAATAGTCTCAACTTCTATACCTGCAGAGTAGACTATTCCCACAACAAATTGGCATTTTGAAGGAAGGGATATACAGAGTGTGTAGTAATTAAGTCATTCTTTATTATCACTTTCTATCTCCCCCACTATGATTCTAATTCATGCTGAAATCAATCAGACTGCTCGCACAATATTCTGAGGGAGCTTCTTCTTCTTCTTATTGGACTTCTCTTCTGTGTTAGGAGCCCAAATGATGGAACCTTATGATGTGGTGTTTTTTGTTCAAGGGAAGCACTCAGACTGTGTCCCTCCGGATACATCATCGAGATATGTCTTGCACGACGATTTGAAGTGGCTGACTGTCACTGAGCAAATCCTGTTCCATAGGTGTATCCTTGTCCACAAAACACTCCAGGGACTATGTCCAGAATACATAACTGAGAAATTTCAACACCTCAGTCACAACTATCGAACCAGAAACTCTTTGAATGTGGAAGTTATAGAATAGAAGACAAATGCAGGTCATATGACTGTCATATAACGTGAATGAACAATGAAAAGATCAGGAATAGAAAATAATGTTCTGAGATTATGAATTACAGGAGACTGTAACGCACGTTACCGTACTCTACCATACTCAGTGCTGGAACAGTGCTAATGTGGTCATTATGCCCCAGCTAGAAGAATAACACTCTCCATGAGTCAAGCATGTGACAAATGGAGTTATTTGTCATTTTCAAGGCCAGAAAATCGGGCAAGTCCAAGCAAACTAGTTTTGTGCATGTACATCTTTGACAGTACCAGTAGCTTTAATAATCTTCTTTTGGAGTTGTTCCTGTGTTACCGAAAACAAAATGCATCCTCTTATCCACTTGCAGGGCCGTTAACTAGAGCATTAGCAAAATTTTGAGGGCTGCTGATCTTCCATATCGGCCCTTGTTTACAATAGTCCAGTAGAACCTTGAGGTAACCGTACCACCGAGAGGGGGCAAAAAAAAACCCATAACCATTAATCAAGTGATCAAGACAGAGTCAGAATTTTTATGAAACCGAGTGGCTGAGCTTTTAACATAGCATTATAGTAAATTGAAGAGACAAATCATTGTGCTGCTATGTGAACCATTTTGTGTATCAATCATAAATGTTGTTACAATTATTATATCTAAAGTCCTGATGGAATAATATAAGGTGTGTAATGTTGAGAGCAATCCGGTCATTGTGAATCTTACAAAATCTTGTCTAGAGGGTATTACCCATCATAACGCCTGCATTATTGATTGCATTTAGCCGTCAATCAAATTATCTCCAGCACAATGCCCTGCTATCCTATGTTTACCAGAGACAAGATTATTTCTGGCAGGACCCTCAAGGTACTTTGGTAATTTTTGTTTTGCTTTTCCTTTCACAACAACCAATCATTTTCTTCCCCATAAAAATCTGACATCGGGTGGAACAAAAAAAACAGCAGCACAAAAGAAAGGAGAGACAGAAATATTCCCTGATTTCCTCAATTCAGAGTCAGAAATGTGTTTAACATTATACAAAATGTATAGCATAGTAGAACCTTTCATGTTACAGCTTATACATCCCAGTGTGTCAGAAAGCTCCATTCCAAGGAAGACAGTGGCATTGGTTTACCAAGCAGTAATAGGGCCCTTTGCACAGATGCAGCTACAATATCTATCTATCTATCCGTCGATTTATGTTCAAGCAGTGTACTACATGGTAAATGCACTGTAATTTACAGTATTATAATTATTATTACTATGTCATTGCATTTATAATTCCAATCAATCACCTTCATCCATATTATTAAGTTCTGATCATATTGAGTAAAAGTGAGAACCTTTGGAGCATGGCTCGTCTTTCCTCTTTAATTATTCACGATATTGAGCTTGCAAAATCAAATTATGTTAAATGCTGTACCCTGCTTTTATAATGGTTTACAAAGACAAGATATCCCCTGAGTGACAGCACAAACTGAAGATTAGCACTGTCTATGGTAGTTTTTAAACACAACAACTTATATCCCCATCCTCTGTGCAGGGCCAGACACAGTTACAGACTCAAAGGGTGGCAGGCTTAACAGGGTGCCCCACAGCTCATTTCATAGAGATGGCCACAAATTATTGCTCTATCTTCTCCTGGCGGAACTTTTCGCAAATACATTACCTTCTAATGTGAGATGTTCCAAAGGTGATGTCCCAAGAGGCCACACTGTCAGCTCCATTAGGGATATCAGTGCTTCTATACTGCCTCAGCACCAAAGATACAATGAATTGGGTGGCTTTTGCAAATCTAGGCAAACTGTTCTATCACCTTTTCTGCATGAAAAAAAATTCTCTGTAATTGTTCCAGTCCTTCCAAACATGTCTTTCCAATTAAAAAGTTAAATTAAACATTCGGAAGAATGGTTGATGAAATGATAGCATTTGGTTACCCAGGAAGAGAAGTAAAAAAAGTGTAGTTTATAAAAAAAATTATATTATTATGTTATTGTAACATATTTAAATGCTGAAGTATTCAATTTTGATTCCGGGCAGGTAATAATGTTTTGATGAAAAACAAAAGGCAGCCAGGCCATCAATAGTCACCTTATAAGCCCTTACTGTAAAACTCCTAATTCATATCAAATTTAATCTCACTTCCAATAAGATATAGAATCTAAATATACTAAAATATAGCCAAGTGTGATTTCATATAGCATCCATTCCAGAAAAAAGTGTATTGAATGGCAATCATACTATTCATTATAGTGAAGTCATTTCATTTTGTTTTCAAGATACCAGGCATATAATGTTCAAGTTGTTCTTCAGAATGTTGTTGTTTGTATTGTGTCCGGGTATGAGGTAAGAATATGACGACAGAATTCTATCTGTTACAATTGCTTTCCCAGCAGGCAATAAGAATGACATTACGATAGCCCTTCCTTTCACTGCTTGCCAAGTACCAGCATCACAAAGACATGCCACATAACAAGGAGACATGAAGGGATGGTTGCATGTCCAAATGCAATTTTGTAACAGTAATTGGAGTCTTTGCCATTGCATTAACTTTTTTTATTTAGGCTGGAAAGAAGACTCCATTGCAGATTTGTCACAGGATGGTATCTGAGAGAGGTTTGAAGAAACAGTATGAAGAAAAACAATTATGAACTCTTTTATGTGTAATATCACATGTGATTATCTTTTTTTTTTCATATAGTCATGACATCAAGTCATGACTTAGTATTTTACAAATAATCTTTTGTTTCTAAATAAATCATTATCATTCTTTTTTTAATACCTTTCTGCCAATAGAGGATTAACAAAGATGCTGTTCATCCTAGGAGAGACACCCTCTGGCCAAGGTTCATTCTCATTCCAATAAGCCACTTGGTCCTAAGGAGTATTTCAGGGCACTCCTCGATGGCTGATTCATTCAGCTCATCTACCAGGGCAGGCTTGACTTGAAAGTCTGCAACAACCAAGCTATTGCGCAGAGAGATATAAAATATTTTGGTTATTTGTGCATTTTATCTCAATTCATATGAACACCAACGTAATAATGGTTTTTGAGAGACCAAACAAACACCTACAGCAAGGATAACACTACCAGTTTGCTGATCTTCTGCAGTTGCAGTTTAAAGCTAGTAGATTTTTTAAAAATGGCTTGTATCCATTTTTCATAAAGGTACAATATGCATTAGTAGCATATTTCTGAACAAGAACACTTTCAATGATGTGATTTTGTAGCAAGTGGTTAATTTCGAAATAAATTTGTAGCCAGTACATACCCTGTAATGACAACTTCTGACAAAAATATAAACCTTTATTTATAGCCTTTCCTCCAGTTGCTTGGCGTGGACGCGTCATGGAGCAGTATCAATGTGCTCTTTCAGATCAATAAACCCCAAATTAGCTGACCAGGTCCGGAAGAAGCAATCTAATGTCTGGCCTCAATTACAGTATCCCTTGGGTTGGACAGAGGATATATCACCCACTTCCAAAATGTGTTTGCTGATCCCAACCTGGAAATTGACTCATTCATTGTTGGTTGTAAGACGTGGCCATTGGGTCTCTTGAGGTTCTTAGATGCCAGACAGGGAGACCGGCGGCATGACACTGCATATATCAAACTGGTCAACTGACTACTAGTAATCACCCTGCTTGAAGTCTATGTCAAAAGCTGCACTTTTTCACAATATACTGGCTAAAATGTCAGTGTTTATAAAGAGAAGTACCCGAACAGCAGCACAGAGATACATTGTACTGCTGCGAACTTGGAAAGAAAACAAAATAAATACCCTTACCCTGGTTGTCCACTGAGGTAAAAAGCGTTATTCGTGGAGTTATAGGTTGACCTGTGCTATGAAACAGACCAAAGATAATGACACCATTCAAGTTTTTGGAAAGCTGCTTTCTGGTAACATCTGAGAATTCTGCTTAAAATATTTTTTTCCTTCAAAAGCAGGATCATTTAATCTCTTCTGCTGTCTGTATCCCATGAACTTGCACTTATATTTCAGATTTTAAAAGAAGCAAAAACACTCTTTCCATTTTAAAGTGCATACACTTAAATTTTATTCCACACCATATGGTATGGATAATAATATTCACTATAGAAAAAGCTATCTATGAGTTTTACAGTGAGACACATAATACTTGGCTATTTACTATATAGACTGATATGTGTGGCAGAAAATTTTCAGCACTAGAAACTGGAGTTTTAATGGCACAATGTTACATCATACTTTTTTGTACAAAGAAGATGTACTTGTTCTGACATCCACAGGCAAAAATGACAATTGAGAAAATGGTAATATTCATTCATTGATTAACTCCTGCAAAATGATCTCATCAATTGAGCAAGGTGTTATGCTTCCCTCTGTATGTGTGAATTGCTGAAGTAACAAATTTGAGTGCAATCTTCTCTGCCATACATTTTCTTTCGCTGTTTGCTCCGACAGCATCTTGAACTTTCTGATGTAGCTCTCTCAGCAGGTTTAAGACTTAATTTACCGTAATATGGGGTGAATTGGGACAGAATTGGCGGTTTTTCTGCCATAGCATGGTCAAAAATCGATCTAGAAATCAAAATTTGGTGTCAAATTGTGTCTGACCACAGGGTCTAACTATCCCTTGGAGCTTGATATGATATCTTAAATCCCAATGCTCCAGGCCCAGAAAACCACTGTCCCAATTCACCCCTTACTTTGGGGTGAATCGGGACACTCCCCTATCTCCACAATCAATACTCTTTACCTTCTTCTAGATATTGCTACTTGTGAATAAACATTAGAAAACATATTCTAAATTCAAAAAAAATATTTTGACGAAAAGCTGAAATTAATTTCATTGATATTGTGCAGATTTCAAAAAATGTCATAAATGACAAAAAACTAATCAAAAATTGTAGTTTTATATAAATGTTTCTTGTAATTGATAATTCTGGACTAAATTCACTGTAAATGATGCCAAGTTCAATAATATTCATCAAAAAGCCACTGGAATACACTCAAATGAAAATGTGCATGGTTATTTTGGTTAGTATCCTTAAACTTTGCCATTGACCTGGATCTGAACCCGACACCAAACCTTCACAATCCCATATCCAATCTTTGATTATGGTCCCCTAAAACCATATTAGACTGATTTAAAGTTTACTGCAAGTTTGGTATCTCTAGTATTTATACTTTATATGATACAAGCAAAGTTTTGACCAGCTTGAAAAAAATCGTTTCTACAGCGTCAGGTTTAAGGTGCCGCAGCTCCTCACTGTCTGCAGATAGAACTACAAAATTTTATCACAACATGCGCTTGTATGGGTACTATAAATGTACCAAAAATCAAGTTTCTAAGGGAAGTAGACATGGGTGTTTATTTGGCAAATAAAATGTATCCCTGTTCTGTCCCGATTCACCCCAGTGTCCCGATTCACCCCATATTACGGTACTTCCTTTTTCCCAATTTCCATTCTGCCAAACAGTCAGGTCAGAGATAGAATGCTTCCCAACTCCGTCGCTTAAATGGGTTGTAATCAGGGCCGTATTAACCTATGGGCGAACGGGGCACTTGCCCCGGGCCCATGACCTAAGGGGGGCCCATGATGAAGCTGACAGTAAAGAAAGTGCGTCAGGTAACTTGCGCGCGAATGTACTTTTCAGAATTTCAGAGTTTTTTGGGGCGCAAGGGGGCCCATTAGATATAGTTTGCCCCGGGCCCAGAAATGTGCTAATACGGCCCTGGTTGTAATACTTTTTATGATCCTATATTTCAGGAGTAAGTCATCATAAAACCTGCTTCATTGGGCTAACTGGAGCTCAAGGTTAAAGTGAGAATTAAGCACTTGCTCTAAAGTTGCAAAGTGTATACTTGGAAAATTGTGGTAAATTTGTAAATTTCTTTCATCTCGTGAATTAACTCTTATGTGCATGAGAGGCTGCATTTCAGATATACTGTCACCATTATAGTACCTACCTCCTTGCATCTACCTTTTCACCAAGTTCCTGATAATGTACTGACTTAAACTTGTTTGAATAAAGGGTGGAAAATATGTGGAATATCAGCGAATCAAATATTATCAAGTTGGCATGTTTTGCAACAAGTTACTTTGAAAAGCGTCCAATATCCACTGATGAATAATGATGTAAGTATTAACAGCTAAAGCGGGGTTATTTGGGATTAATCTGCACATTGGGATACGCTGAGACTGTAAGGTCAGCTTTGTGTCAATATTAGTGACCTGGCATTATTACTTTATCCTAGGTCTGCGTTGTAGATGCCATGGATAAACTACTGTCCAATTTGTCATTGATGTTACATCCATGGAATTCCCAGGATAGTACAAGGACACAGAACAAGCAAGCCAAGCTCAATAATTCACAAGTAGTCTATTCCACTCACATTGATACACAGTTACACACTGTATTCACCGGAAAGAAGAAAATTTATTTGATAATTCGATGAATGCTTTTAGTGGTTAAGGTATTTCAGAACAAAAAAATCTATGTTCAATTGGTTTTCTCATCTCTATTAAACTTAGATTTAAAAGTAATATTTTCATATTATGCATTAAACACCAAGTGCCAAAATTACGGGGTCTCGAGTCGGGACAAAAGTCTCTCGTTGTTGTCTGGATGTGAAGATTGTAGACTTTTGGACCACAACAAATCATTTTTTTAATAAGGATTATTAATAATTCATTGTCAAACATTTTGAAGACTTTATTCCTTATGGCTATTGTCAGAACTTATAACACAGAAGCAGACAGAGAGCGTTACCAATAGCTAAGATCATCGGCATGCTTGCACCGCTTCCAGAGAAGGATATATTCCACTCTATGATGAACAGTACAGATACACAAGCCGATATCACCTTGGGACAACTAAGGCTGTTGACCAAATTTGTATAGCTTTTACACACGAGATGGCACCAATATAGTTTACCTCAATAGACAGATGGCATTAGGAAAGTGACTACAAAACCACATGACAGATAAAGTTGTAACTAGATTGTTAGAACAGATTAGGTAATATCCATTCAAAGTATTGAATGATTTTAGTATGTTATTAACTTTATAAAAATGTCGCTCAATAGGGTGTTGAAATCTAAGCCAAGACATTCCAGGAGATTGTTATTTTAAATCTATGGGCCACTGTAACAATTGTTATAATTCGTTAGGCATGTTTTAACTGTATTATCTTGATGGACCATGATCCCTATAAAACACTCTGTTTTCTATTGTACTATGACAGTATGTAATGTCAATAAGCAAAAAATATCTGAGCCATTGTCTGTATCATGTAAAATATGTTCCAAAGTCTGATAAGTATATGTACTCAGCATTTTTGGTGTAATGGTAAACCACAAGAAAGATAAAGTAGAAAAAATGGAGATGATAATGAAAGCAACAATATTGTGCTTCGGGAATGCCACTTAAACAATGGTCCAAAAGAAAATACTTGGCAATTAAAATATATATTTTGTGGATATCTGGTAAACAACCCATATTCTGACTACGATTTAGTGTTGTTAGTGTGGTCAAAACTTTGTTGGCCTACACCTGTGCAAAGTGAAAATATATTTCCTTTTCCTGCTGTACATCATATAATTATATAAAAATGTATTTGATATATTACTTGCATTTAATATTCTTTTATTTTGTTTTAGTTAAGAATGTATGAAAAAGTTTGACACTTGCTCTTTGCCAACAGAATCTAAGTATACTGGCATTTACCAAAAATAATACACATCAACAAAATGGCCTGGGGGGGCGTCTTACTACATGTTTGTCTGCTCGGCTGAAAAGGGCTCTTCAAGGGGTCATTTTCCCGAGCTAAGGTTCCTAAAATGAGTTCTGAAATTTCCTAGACCTGGTCCATCATTTCTAGAATCCAAAATTCGGCAATAAAACCCCTTTCGGAAGGCAGTATATGCCAATAAAAAAGATATAAATTTTGTAGAAATTATTAAAATAATTACTTTTAAATGAACGTATGGAAAATGTATGCCTCTTCGAGGGTGAATTTTCCCTATTTAAGGGTCCTCTTTCTGGGTTCACGGGACTCCGTTACTGGGTCTGGGTGTGAGACGCTCAGCTGAGCACCCCATAATTTTTTGCGATGAGAACCCCCGCCATCCCAGGCAATATGGTCGACCAGGACAGGGTTGAGACATGAAATTTTACAGATTTTTAAAAAGAGAAACAAAACACCATTTTATTTGTTGTAGAAACTTGATCGTTTTTAATATGAAAGATTTGTACACATCACAAAGTTTTGACTAAGTCTTTGTGGAGAAAAACTAAAAATTTGCAAATGTTTTGATCTGTGAAAGTTCATTTGTCCAAGTGCTAGAAGCCAATATATTAAAATTGACTGGCCAAAAAGCAAATGGCTAGAGAAAAGCTAGCAGCTGCTGACTTGCTCAGGTGCCCCGATTGTCTCTTGGATAGGAGGCCTGGGATTGTTCAGTTCATTGAAATCTGAAACACATTTGATACTCAGTGTTAGAATAAAAACCTTGCTCCATTCAGGAAGGTTTACCCTCTATTCGATGTAATTATAGATGCTGTACATATTATAAAATAACTATGTAAGTTTTCATTAAGTTTCTTACTGAATATATGTATATGGAGGCATCCTAACACATTAGTATTCATAAGTGATTTGTCTTGTCATGGGCTACTTACGAGGTAGGCCTATTCCTCTCATTAATACATGTATCTTGTTCCCCTGGCTCTCCCCCTTCTTCTTCTCCTGGTTGTTCTGCTTTTTCTTCCTCTTCTTCTTGTTGCTCTTCCCCTTTCCCTGGGGTATCTCTTCTATTCCAAATTCCACAGACCTTCTTGCCAAGGCTTCTTTTGATGCACATCCAAATCCCAAGTGTTGCGATTATAAGGATAAGTATAATTACAATGACCGAGAGAGTCCAAACCAGGCTGTCTGGAGCTAAGATACAAACAACAATTATAAATTTAGGGACCGTTCAGATTTTATGACTGGGGAGCGGTGGGAGTTTTGCTCGAGGGGGTACTAACTTTTCACATGTGTTTCAAGCGGGGGGCATTAATTTTTGCCAACAATTCCAAGGGGGGTTAGAAATTTTAACAAAGAAAAAATGTTATAAAACACGCATAAACCCACTTTATCTAGACTTTTTTACGCGCAAAAGTCCGCGAAATGATGCAAATCAGTACACGTGACCTTGTGTAACAGTATGTATACATGTGTATTGCTTTGTATGTCAAGGGCGGGTCTTAAAAAAAAGCATTAAACCTAAGGGTGGGGTACTAATAATCTGCATGAAACTTAAGGGGGATATCAATTTTTGATAGGAAGTTCCTGCAAAACTCCCACCCCCCCCTAGTCATAAATTCTGAAAGGTCTTTTAGTACAAATCAAACTCATATTATACATAAACAAATACGATTTTTAATGTCATTGCGATCATTTTGCATTGCACAATTCCATTGATACAGATTGTATTATGTTTCAAGTGTTTCACAATTTATTTGGGTCACATCAAAGATATTACACAGGCTCGAAATAGGACAGTCTATAAAACATTTGACTATATATTGGGGATTATCATATCTTTACAACCATTTTAGGACAATTTTTATACTCTGTAACCAAACTTGGATCCTCGGGAGGAAAAGTGAACCAACTCTGAAAATCAAAAACAGCTGTAACTAAATGTGTAATGCCCATACTTTTTCAGTTACACATATTGCAATTATAACAGCTTGAATGTGGTTTTATTCCAGTTGCTATTCTATAGATAGTGGATGGAGTGGAGACCAATATTGAGTTTTTATTGACATTTCATTGCCCTTAAATAATATGCAATTAAGTGCATGGTTGCTGTCAAGAGCAAACTGGTACGCCAATATCACTCTCCACTAGCCAATAACTCTTTTAAGACATCAATATCATTATTTATTGGTGTGTCATGTGACTGATCTCCTGTTGCATGATTGGCCTAACAATTTTGGTGCAGAATATGATTGCAATATATGTAACTGAACAAGTTTCAGAACCATGAGCATTAAAATTTGGTTAAACCTGTTTTTGAATTTCAGGGTTGGTTTACTTTGCCTCCCGGGGATCCGATTACATATTTTGTTATACATGTACCTTTACATTCCAGTTTTTGGAGAGAAAACAAAAACTGCTATTTCAGCCTATTTGTTAAAACACCTGTACCAGATGCTTCTTTGACTGACACTGAAGAGGTTGTTCTATTTTTTCATTCTAGTGGTGCAATAGATTCCAGGCTATAGAACATGTCCTTTAAAATTAAACATTACACTACCGCTCATTTACTTACCGCCATTGTCAGGAGTACGATATCCGTATAATTCATAGACATACGCTGAAAACAAGGTTAGAATGTTACATTATATGTTCAATCAAATTATATCATCTCATGTGATTCCTTATCACTTCGCTCAAGCACATTTGAAAATTGAACGATATGTTGGTCTATAGTCAAAAGTTCAAAATGTGGGAATCGAAACCTTTCACAAAACTACAAAAGGGGAAATTCTGAAGTTTTTTATCAGGTTAAGGCTACTACCATCATTTAAAATGTAAGTTTATTCTCATGTCATGGCAATACGTTTGCACATTAATTTGCGGTTTCTTAAATCAAACGAATGCCACAATTAGGATGCAGTATATATACTACATCCTAATTCAACATTCACTAAGCCTATAATATATATATTATAAGCCTAGTGAATGTTGAGTGTCTTGAGTAGCCTCCTTTTGAGTCTAAAATGATTAAAACAATTTGATGAAAAGCTAACATCTAAAAACAAAGTAGTACCTAATAAAGTTTTACGACATGACCACTGTGCATGAGCAATGCTGTAGCTTGAACCAATTAGACGATGACGTCTTAAAAACTCATACTGCGTGGTTAGAGTGCAGTTTTCGAAGCTGCAGCAGGGCAGGAAGCAGCAGTTCCAAATGCGAATTATAAATAATTATGTTCTTATGTTTTAGAACAGTGCACGCGAAAGCATATTGACTTTGGTCCGACATTTTGTCTGATGGAGAGAGAGCTTCGGT
This sequence comes from Platynereis dumerilii, assembly GCA_026936325.1. NCBI lineage: Eukaryota > Metazoa > Annelida > Polychaeta > Phyllodocida > Nereididae > Platynereis > Platynereis dumerilii. The sequence continues at coordinate 177,613,090 of JAPTHN010000001.1, read as the reverse complement.
CAGACAAATTAGTGTTTTGTCAGACAACATAAATTTAATCGATAATTTTTCAAATGGTTGAAATGCATCTAAATGGAATACTGTTCTTTGATTTTTAAAGGTGCTTTTGCGACATTGCAATTAAGGTTCTTGAGGGTTACAATACAATTCAACATCAGAGACGACTAGCACTTAATAGATCTATGCCTATTTCCTGTAGAGATTTTTTTGCCAGTAAATTTGTCTGACCTGAATTTAAGAATGGTCAGATATTTGCAGAAAAAGTGTCAGTAATGTCTGATGTGGCTGACCATTATCGCGTGCAATGTTTTAGAACACTGAAAAATTTTCTCAGAAATTCATTAACAAAGCTTATTTATTTTGGTGTCATATATTAAAGAACCAATCTTAAAAAGTGACCGTTAAACAAAATATCAATATTTATATAAAAAATTCGTGACTTCACACAGGTTGAAAACAACAAGAAAACATAACAAATTTAAAAGACACATCTTCATTAAAACAATGTATTGGTAATCCATAACCCTGCATATCTAATGTATGTGATTCTGCATTTGTTGACTTAACAAGCCTCCTATGAAACAGTTGTAAACGTTGTTTTTTTTTACTGTAAATAAAATTTAGGATTATCACTATAAAAAATCTGGCTTTTTCACATACTATGTTCGAAAATTTGATTGATGATTCAGGGTAAGGTTAAAGGCACAGTGGTTCTGTAATTTAAAAAAAAAGCACTAGATCTAGTCTTGTTATTCCACTATATGACAATTCATATGCACCGGTAAATTCATATTGTGCTAATTTTATGCTGTATTTGTATAGAACTATTGTGGGCAACAAAACCTAGAGTAATCTGATGCGTGCCATTTTCGGAAATTTTGTTGTGTAAACATACCGGAGCATTGTCGAAGACATTGAAGAATCATGTCAGTATTAACAAGTTTTTGCGGGTCACAGGTATAGTCGCAAGAAACACACTCCGCATCGTTGAATCTTGAGTAAGGGCAGTGGCTCTTTCTTAAATCGCATTTTAATCCACGGAAATATTCACAATCCACAAAAATCAGAGTATTTGAAATATCTAAATCAGCCAGAAATTTCTGAAATATTCCAATGAGGATTTGTCCATCCTTGCCATAAACTCCATTATTTATAATAAGATTTGACATAATTAGGCCTGTTATGCCTGTTATAGATGTAAATTGACGAGCCATCACGCGTGTCATACACCCACTTGCAAGCATGGAGACACAATATACTTCTGTTTGAATTTGGTGCAAATGATCAGATGAGTTGTCATGTTCTGATAAGACAATCAAATCTTTCTCGATCGTGATAAGACATAGCAGCATGGTTACATACAGTGCGGAAAATAAGTATTTGACCCCCTACCGTATTTTCTAGTTTGGTCACTTGCGCTTGTTCCAAAAATCTGAAATTTCTCAGGTAGATCTGGTGTAACATTAGAAGACAGGTAATGCACAAAAATAAATTTAAAGAAGCATTATGTAATATTTTTGCTTAAGAAATCAAATAGTCCTCAGAAATAAGTATTTGATCCCTTTGTTTGCAAAGGGTTTATCATCAGACTTTTACAAAACAAACACTTGGAAAACAACTGTAACTGAAAATTATTGCAATAAAAACCTAATTCAATTGTTTCCCTCAATTTATTTTGATTTGAATGCCCTCAATAACACCTCCTACAATTTTTTGATAATTTCTTCATTTTGAGGAGGCAAAGTTGAAAAAAAAGTGACCTAAGACACTAGAGAGATGATTTTTGACTGACACTAGTCTGGTGTTGGTGCACAGATCCTATATAATGATCTAGGGGTGAAATTTCAATAACTGATGCCATTGTATGTGAGTAAACAAAGGAAGAAGTCACCACTGGAACATGCCGGTCTGCCGTGCCATGACAATCTAACCTACACAGGTGTACGTGAGTGCTTACATCATTTTAGAAAGTGCTAGACTAACCAACTATGAGTGAGCAAAAGCACTGAAAACAGTTTGCAACATTGCCAGCATGAGATAATGACCAGTACAATATGTCGCAGTAGGCCGACGTGATGCACTGCTGTCATGGTGCCTCTGTTGCAGAAGAATCATGCCAAAGCTTGTTTAGAATTTCCCCCAATCATCAGCAAAATAGTTCCAAATGATCAATTATAAATTCTAAGCAAGCTTTGGCATGATTTTTCTGTAACAGAGGCACTTTGGCCACACTGCATCATCTCAGCATGCCGAGACATGTTGTACTAGTCATTTCCTCATTTTGGTAGAGTTGTAAACTGCTTTCAGTGCTTTTTCTAAATGATCGTTGGTTAGTCTAGGAAAATGGTTCCTGCACTCATGGACTCCAGCGTAGGTGGGACTTCAGTGGCACCGCAGATCTGCATCACCCAGTGGTAAGTTTGTCTTTTGTTTACTTACACAATATGGCATAATGCTTCTTTCACTTAATTTTTGTGCGTTTCCTGTCTTCAAAAGTTGGATCAGATCTACCTGAGAAATTTCAGATTTTTGGAGCAAGCGCAAGTGCCCAAACTAGAAAATATGGTAGGGGGTCAAATACTGATTTTCCTCACTGTATGGTTGCATTCTGCCTTGTCGATGCAAGGAACCTTCGAGAAGGCTTTTTTTTAATGGAAAAGTACATTATGAAATGTAAATTCATTTAACATATATTATGAAATAGCTTCAAGTTCCTGGAAATGGAATCTATGTTAATAAGCTATTTATACATGGATATAATGTCATTGCAAATGAATCCGCAATCGATGGAAATAAACATAACAAATCTGTTGTGGAAGTGTAAACTGTTTAGGTTTATCCATATTTTTGAATGATTTTAACAGTTTAAGTGGTACTGGATGACAGGGTATAAAATAAGAAAATGTGATCACTGCACGTATTGTCTTGTGCGAACTATGGTCAACCAATCGGTGTTGTTAAGTGCAGGCATTTTAATATCAAGCAGTGCAAATTTACAAAAGATGACTAGCATCAGGCAGACAAAAGTATTAAATTGGTTGAAATACAATGTATATGTTGGGGAATCTACAGTTTATCATAATTAAGCAAAAAGAGGTGATCACTGCACAAATCCTGATTGATCACTGCACATTTCATATTGATCACTGCACATTTTGGATCATTGTACATTTAATTTATTTTTTACCCTGCAGGATGGTGCACGAAAGCTCCTGTTTGTACCATTTTAATTTGAGTCAAAACTGTAATAATTCACAAATATTAACATTTTATGAATATTATAGGCCTACAGTTATCGCACAGCACCTCGTGCAATATCAGTTTTTATGGCACCGAGGTGACTAATATTGCACGAGGGCGCAGCCCGAGTGAAATAATAGTCACCGAGGTGCCATAAAAACTGATATTGCACGAGGTGATGTGCAATAACTGTTATATCATATGGTTTTTTGTGTCAAATGCCAAGGAAAGGACAAGGATTCTGATATCTGAAGTATTTTTGCATTTCTTTTGACCTGCATGTTTAAAATGCATCTTGTCCAAAATCGATAACTATTTCACCCAAAAAAAAATTATTCACACCTTTGGAATCCAAAGATAATACATTTGATTATGGTTCTTCTTTAAATGTTTTTATTAAACTTTGTAGCAGACTTTAAAAAAAAGACCTCTAAACACAACAAAGTCACTGGAAAATGTGAGAAAAAATGCTGTTTTTCGTTCAATTATTGCTTTATTCTGATTAAATAAATAACATCAACAGTACAAAAAGTTGATATCCACTTAGCCCTTTAAAATACGCATCTTTTTGCCACCGCAGTAATTTTCCTATCTATTTCCAGTGCTGTGCAGTGACTTTTTTTCTAAAACTAACAAACAATGTGCTGCTGCAAGACTCAATTTGTGTTTCTTTTTAACCACATACTTCAAATGTATCTCATCAGAAATCGATAACTATTTCACTCACTAAAAAAATGCTCACGCTTTTTGAATCCACAAATGATGGATTTAATTTTCGATTTTAAAAAAAAACTTTATAGCAGACTTTAGACCCCTATCCACAAAAAAATCGGCAAAAATGCCGTTTTTTGGCCGCTTAATGCTTTATTTTGATAAGAGAATAATATAATCAGTAAAAAGAAGTTAGTATCCGATTAGCCCTTCAATAGACGCATCTCTTGCCGCAAAAATTATCGTCCTATGTGCTTCCGTTGCCGTGCAGTGCACTTTTTAGTAAAATTGAAAAACACACTTTTGTTGTTCTCCTGTGCTGCAGCAGTCTCAAAATAAGATGCTTCCTCTCAGGTCCGTCCAATCTTTCACATGTTAAAATCACCATGCAATATCATGGATTCATGCGTGCAATATCGTAGAATATTGCACGGCTGTCAGCCAATCAGCAGCGAGTATTTCGGCTTGCCATATGATATTATACAATTATGGACTTCGGTTGAGGTCAATATCAGGTTTTACGGACCTGTTCCATGATAATTTTTTTTGGGGTAATTTTTTTTACTGGAAAAATTTTTCTTTTTGTGGTTCCAAATGCGAATTATAAATAATTATGTTCTTATGTTTTAGAACAGTGCACGCGAAAGCATATTGACTTTGGTCCGACATTTTGTCTGATGGAGAGAGAGCTTCGGTCAGACAAATTAGTGTTTTGTCAGACAACATAAATTTAATCGATAATTTTTCAAATGGTTGAAATGCATCTAAATGGAATACTGTTCTCTGATTTTTAAAGGTGCTTTTGCGACATTGCAATTAAGGTTCTTGAGGGTTACAATACAATTCAACATCAGAGACGACTAGCACTTAATAGATCTATGCCTATTTCCTGTAGAGATTTTTTTGCCAGTAAATTTGTCTGACCTGAATTTAAGAATGGTCAGATATTTGCAGAAAAAGTGTCAGTAATGTCTGATGTGGCTGACCATTATCGCGTGCAATGTTTTAGAACACTGAAAAATTTTCTCAGAAATTCATTAACAAAGCTTATTTATTTTGGTGTCATATATTAAAGAACCAATCTTAAAAAGTGACCGTTAAACAAAATATCAATATGTATATAAAAAATTCGTGACTTCACACAGGTTGAAAACAACAAGAAAACATAACAAATTTAAAAGACACATCTTCATTAAAACAATGTATTGGTAATCCATAACCCTGCATATCTAATGTATGTGATTCTGCATTTGTTGACTTAACAAGCCTCCTATGAAACAGTTGTAAACGTTTTTTTTTTACTGTAAATAAAATTTAGGATTATCACTATAAAAAATCTGGCTTTTTCACATACTATGTTCGAAAATTTGATTGATGATTCAGGGTAAGGTTAAAGGCACAGTGGTTCTGTAATTTAAAAAAAAAGCACTAGATCTAGTCTTGTTATTCCACTATATGACAATTCATATGCACTGGTAAATTCATATTGTGCTAATTTTATGCTGTATTTGTATAGAACTATTGTGGGCAACAAAACCTAGAGTAATCTGATGCATGCCATTTTCGGAAATTTTGTTGTGTAAACATACCGGAGCATTGTCGAAGACATTGAAGAATCATGTCAGTATTAACAAGTTTTTGCGGGTCACAGGTATAGTCGCAAGAAACACACTCAGCATCGTTGAATCTTGAGTAAGGGCAGTGGCTCGTTCTTAAATCGCATTTTAATCCACGGAAATATTCACAATCCACAAAAATCAGAGTATTTGAAATATCTAAATCAGCCAGAAATTTCTGAAATATTCCAATGAGGATTTGTCCATCCTTGCCATAAACTCCATTATTTATAATAAGATTTGACATAATTAGGCCTGTTATGCCTGTTATAGATGTAAATTGACGAGCCATCACGCGTGTCATACACCCACTTGCAAGCATGGAGACACAATATACTTCTGTTTGAATTTGGTGCAAATGATCAGATGAGTTGTCATGTTCTGATAAGACAATCAAATCTTTCTCGATCGTGATAAGACATAGCAGCGTGGTTACATACAGTGAGGAAAATAAGTATTTGACCCCCTACCGTATTTTCTAGTTTGGGCACTTGCGCTTGCTCCAAAAATCTGAAATTTCTCAGGTAGATCTGGTGTAACATTAGAAGACAGGTAATGCACAAAAATTAATTTAAAGAAGCATTATGTAATATTTTTGCTTAAGAAACGAAATAGTCTTCGGAAATAAGTATTTGATCCCTTTGTTTGCAAAGGGTTTAACGTTTATCATCAGACTTTTACAAAACAAACACTTGGAAAACTACTGTAACTGATAATTATTGCAATGAAAACCTAATTCAATTGTTTCCCTCAATTTATTTTGTTTTGAATGCCCTAAATAACACCTCCTACAATTTTTTGATTTCTTCATTTGGAGGTTGCACAGTTGAAAAAAAGTGTCCTAAGACACTAGAGAGATGATTTTTGACTGACACAAGTCTGGTGTTGGTACACAGATCCTATATAATGATCTAGGGGTGAACATTTCAATAACTGATGCCATTGTATGTGAGTAAACAAAGGAAGAAGTCACCACTGGAACATGCCGGTCTGCCGTGCCATGACAATCTAACCTACACAGGTGTACGTGAGTGCTTACATCATTTTAGAAAGTCCTAGACTGACCAACTATGAGTGAGCAAAAGCTCTGAAAACAGTTTGCAACATTGCCAGCATGAGATAATGACCAGTACAATATGTCGCAGTAGGTCGACGTGATGCACTGCTGTCATGGTGCCTCTGTTGCAGAAGAATCATGCCAAAGCTTGCTTAGAATTTCCCCCAATCATCAGCAAAATAGTTCCAAATGATCAATTATAAATTCTAAGCAAGCTTTGGCATGATTTTTCTGTAACAGAGGCACTTTGGCCACACTGCATCATCTCAGCATGCCGAGACATGTTGTACTAGTCATTTCCTCATTTTGGTAGAGTTGTAAACTGCTTTCAGTGCTTTTTCTAAATGATCGTTGGTTAGTCTAGGAAAATGGTTCCTGCACTCATGGACTCCAGCGTAGGTGGGACTTCAGTGGCACCGCAGATCTGCATCACCCAGTGGTAAGTTTGTCTTTTGTTTACTTACACAATATGGCATAATGCTTCTTTCACTTAATTTTTGTGCGTTTCCTGTCTTCAAAAGTTGGATCAGATCTACCTGAGAAATTTCAGATTTTTGGAGCAAGTGCAAGTGCCCAAACTAGAAAATAAGGTAGGGGGTCAAATACTGATTTTCCTCACTGTATGGTTGCATTCCGCCTTGTCGATGCAAGGAACCATCGAGAAGGCTTTATTTTAATGGAAAAGTACATTATGAAATGTAAATTCATTTAACATATATTATGAAATAGCTTCAAGTTCCTGGAAATGGAATCTATGTTAATAAGCTATTTATACATGGATATAATGTCATTGCAAATGAATCCGCAATCGATGGAAATAAACATAACAAATCTGTTGTGGAAGTGTAAACTGTTTAGGTTTATCCATATTTTTGAATGATTTTAACAGTTTAAGTGGTACTGGATGACAGGGTATAAAATAAGAAAATGTGATCACTGCACGTATTGTCTTGTGCGAACTATGGTCAACCAATCGGTGTTGTTAAGTGCTGGCATTTTAATATCAAGCAGTGCAAATTTACAAAAGATGACTAGCATCAGGCAGGCAAAAGTATTAAATTGGTTGAAATACAATGTATATGGTGGGGAATCTACAGTTTATCATAATTAAGCAAAAAGAGGTGATCACTGCACAAATCCTGATTGATCACTGCACATTTCATATTGATCACTGCACATTTTGGATCATTGTACATTTAATTTATTTTTTACCCTGCAGGATGGTGCACGAAAGCTCCTGTTTGTACCATTTTAATTTGAGTCAAAACTGTAATAATTCACAAATATTAACATTTTATGAATATTATAGGCCTACAGTTATCGCACAGCACCTCGTGCAATATCAGTTTTTATGGCACCGAGGTGACTAATATTGCACAAGGGCACAGCCAGAGTGCAATAATAGTCACCGAGGTGCCATAAAAACTGATATTGCACGAGGTGATGTGCAATAACTGTTATATCATGTATGGTTTTTTGTGTCAAATGCCAAGGAAAGGACTAGGATTCTGATGTCTAAACTCTTTTTGCGTTTCTTTTGACCTGCATGTTTAAAATGTATCTGGTCGAAAATCAATAACTATTTCACCCACAAAAAAATTATTCACACCTTTGGAATCCAAAGATAATACACTTGATTATGGGTCTTCTTTAAATGTTTTTATTAAACTTTGTAGCAGACTTTAAAAAAAAGACCTCTAAACACAACAAAGTCACTGGAAAATGTGAGAAAAAATGCTGTTTTTCGTTCAATTATTGCTTTATTCTAATTAAATAAATAACATCAACAGTACAAAAAGTTGATATCCACTTAGCCCTTTAAAATACGCATCTGTTTGCCACCGCAGTAATTTTCCTATCTATTTCCAGTGCTGTGCAGTGACTTTTTTTCTAAAACTAACAAACAATGTGCTGCTGCAAGACTCAATTTGTGTTTCTTTTTAACCACATACTTCAAATGTATCTCATCAGAAATCGATAACTATTTCACTCACTAAAAAAATGCTCACACTTTTCGAATCCACAAATGATGTATTTAATTTTCGATTTAAAAAAAAAACTTTATAGCAGACTTTAGACCCCTATCCACAAAAAAATCGACAAAAATGCCGTTTTTTGGCCGCTTAATGCTTTATTCTGATAAGAGAATAATATAATCAGTAAAAAGAAGTTGGTATCCGATTAGCCCTTCAATAGACGCATCTCTTGCCGCAAAAATTATCGTCCTATGTGCTTCCGTTGCTGTGCAGTGCACTTTTTAGTAAAATTGAAAAACACTTTTGTTGTTTACTTGTGCTGCAGCAGTCTCAAAATAAGATGCTTCCTCTCAGGTCCGTCCAATCTTTCACAGTTAAAATTACCATGCAATATCATGGATTCATGCGTGCAATATCGCAGAATGTGGCACGATGGTCAGCCAATGAGCAGTGAGTATTTTGACTTGCCATATGATATACAATTATGGACTTCTGTTGCGGTCAATATCAGGTTTTACGGACCTGTTCCATGATAATTTTTTTTGGGGTAATTTTTTTTACTGGAAAAACTTTTCTTTTTCAGAAAAATTTTTTTTTTTGTGGTTCCAAATGCGAATTATAAATAATTATGTTCTTATGTTTTAGAACAGTGCATGCGAAAGCATATTGACTTTGGTCCGACATTTTGTCTGATGGAGAGAGAGCTTCGGTCAGACAAATTAGTGTTTTGTCAGACAACATAAATTTAATCGATAATTTTTCAAATGGTTGAAATGCATCTAAATGGAATACTGTTCTTTGATTTTTAAAGGTGCTTTTGCGACATTGCAATTAAGGTTCTTGAGGGTTACAATACAATTCAACATCAGAGACGACTAGCACTTAATAGATCTATGCCTATTTCCTGTAGAGATTTTTTTGCCAGTAAATTTGTCTGACCTGAATTTAAGAATGGTCAGATATTTGCAGAAAAAGTGTCAGTAATGTCTGATGTGGCTGACCATTATCGCGTGCAATGTTTTAGAACACTGTAAAATTTTCTCAGAAATTCATTAACAAAGCCTATTTATTTTGGTGTCATATATTAAAGAACCAATCTTAAAAAGTGACCGTTAAACAAAATATCAATATGTATATAAAAAATTCGTGACTTCACACAGGTTGAAAACAACAAGAAAACATAACAAATTTAAAAGACACATCTTCATTAAAACAATGTATTGGTAATCCATAACCCTGCATATCTAATGTATGTGATTCTGCATTTGTTGACTTAACAAGCCTCCTATGAAACAGTTGTAAACGTTGTTTTTTTTACTGTAAATAAAATTTAGGATTATCACTATAAAAAATCTGGCTTTTTCACATACTATGTTCGAAAATTTGATTGATGATTCAGGGTAAGGTTAAAGGCACAGTGGTTCTGTAATTTAAAAAAAAAGCACTAGATCTAGTCTTGTTATTCCACTATATGACAATTCATATGCACCGGTAAATTCATATTGTGCTAATTTTATGCTGTATTTGTATAGAACTATTGTGGGCAACAAAACCTAGAGTAATCTGATGCGTGCCATTTTCGTAAATTTTGTTGTGTAAACATACCGGAGCATTGTCGAAGACATTGAAGAATCATGTCAGTATTAACAAGTTTTTGCGGGTCACAGGTATAGTCGCAAGAAACACACTCCGCATCGTTGAATCTTGAGTAAGGGCAGTGGCTCTTTCTTAAATCGCATTTTAATCCACGGAAATATTCACAATCCACAAAAATCAGAATATTTGAAATATCTAAATCAGCCAGAAATTTCTGAAATATTCCAATGAGGATTTGTCCATCCTTGCCATAAACTCCATTATTTATAATAAGATTTGACATAATTAGGCCTGTTATGCCTGTTATAGATGTAAATTGACAAGCCATCACGCGTGTCATACACCCACTTGCAAGCATGGAGACACAATATACTTCTGTTTGAATTTGGTGCAAATGATCAGATGAGTTGTCATGTTCTGATAAGACAATCAAATCTTTCTCGATCGTGATAAGACATAGCAGCGTGGTTACATACAGTGAGGAAAATAAGTATTTGACCCCCTACCGTATTTTCTAGTTTGGGCACTTGCGCTTGCTCCAAAAATCTGAAATTTCTCAGGTAGATCTGGTGTAACATTAGAAGGCAGGTAATGCACAAAAATTAATTTAAAGAAGCATTATGTAATATTTTTGCTTAAGAAACGAAATAGTCTTCGGAAATAAGTATTTGATCCCTTTGTTTGCAAAGGGTTTATCATCAGACTTTTACAAAACAAACACTTGGAAAACTACTATTATTAAAAATGATTGCAATAAAAACCTGTTTCAATTGTTTCCCTCAATTTATTTTGATTTGAATGCCCTCAATAACACCTCCTACAATTTTTTGATAATTTCTTCATTTTGAGGAGGCAAAGTTGAAAAAAAAGTGACCTAAGACACTAGAGAGATGATTTTTGACTGACACTAGTCTGGTGTTGGTACACAGATCCTATATAATGATCTAGGGGTGAACATTTCAATTACTGATGTCACTTTATGTAAGTAAACAAACGAAGAAATCACCACTGGAGCATTCTGGTCTGCCGTGCCACGACAATCTAACCTACACAGGTGTACGTGAGTGCTTACATCATTTTAGAAAGTGCTAGACTAACCAACTATGAGTGAGCAAAAGCTCTGAAAACAGTTTGCAGCATTGCCAGCATGAGATAATGACCAGTACAATATGTCGCAGTAGGTCGACGTGATGCACTGCTGTCATGGTGCCTCTGTTGCAGAAGAATCATGCCAAAGCTTGCTTAGAATTTCCCCCAATCATCAGCAAAATAGTTCCAAATGACCAATTATAAATTCTAAGCAAGCTTTGGCATGATTTTTCTGTAACAGAGGCACTTTGGCCACACTGCATCATCTCAGCATGCCGAGACATGTTGTACTAGTCATTTCCTCATTTTGATAGAGTTGTAAACTGCTTTCAGTGCTTTTTCTAAATGATCGTTGGTTAGTCTAGGAAAATGGTTCCTGCACTCATGGACTCCAGCGTAGGTGGGACTTCAGTGGCACCGCAGATCTGCATCACCCAGTGGTAAGTTTGTCTTTTGTTTACTTACACAATATGGCATAATGCTTCTTTCACTTAATTTTTGTGCGTTTCCTGTCTTCAAAAGTTGGATCAGATCTACCTGAGAAATTTCAGATTTTTGGAGCAAGCGCAAGTGCCCAAACTAGAAAATATGGTAGGGGGTCAAATACTTATTTTCCTCACTGTATGGTTGCATTCCGCCTTGTCGATGCAAGGAACCTTCGAGAAGGCTTTTTTTAAATGGAAAAGTACATTATGAAATGTAAATTCATTTAACATATATTATGAAATAGCTTCAAGTTCCTGGAAATGGAATCTATGTTAATAAGCTATTTATACATGGATATAATGTCATTGCAAATGAATCCGCAATCGATGGAAATAAACATAACAAATCTGTTGTGGAAGTGTAAACTGTTTAGGTTTATCCATATTTTTGAATGATTTTAACAGTTTAAGTGGTACTGGATGACAGGGTATAAAATAAGAAAATGTGATCACTGCACGTATTGTCTTGTGCGAACTATGGTCAACCAATCAGTGTTCTTAAGTTCTGGCGTTTTAATATCAAGCAGTACAAATTTCCAAAAGATGACTATCATCCCATCATCAGGCAGGCAAAAGTATTAAATTGGTTGAAATACAATGTATATGGTGGGGAATCTACAGTTTATCATAATTAAGCAAAAAGAGGTGATCACTGCACAAATCCTGATTGATCACTGCACATTTCATATTGATCACTGCACATTTTGGATCATTGTACATTTAATTTATTTTTTACCCTGCAGGATGGTCCACGAAAGTTCCTGTTTGTACCATTTTAATTTGAGTCAAAACTGTAATAATTCACAAATATTAACATTTTATGAATATTATAGGCCTACAGTTATCGCACAGCACCTCGTGCAATATCAGTTTTTATGGCACCGAGGTGACTAATATTGCACGAGGGTGCAGCCCGAGTGCAATAATAGTCACCGAGGTGCCATAAAAACTGATATTGCACGAGGTGATGTGCAATAACTGTTATATCATATGGTTTTTTGTGTCAAATGCCAAGGAAAGGACTAGGATTCTGATGTCTAAACTCTTTTTGCGTTTCTTTTGACCTGCATGTTTAAAATGTATCTGGTCGAAAATCAATAACTATTTCACCCACAAAAAAATTATTCACACCTTTGGAATCCAAAGATAATACACTTGATTATGGTTCTTCTTTAAATGTTTTTATTAAACTTTGTAGCAGACTTTAAAAAAAAGACCTCTAAACACAACAAAGTCACTGGAAAATGTGAGAAAAAAATGCTGTTTTTCGTCCAATTATTGCTTTATTCTGATTAAATAAATAACATCAACAGTACAAAAAGTTGATATCCACTTAGCCCTTTAAAATACGCATCTGTTTGCCACCGCAGTAATTTTCCTATCTATTTCCAGTGCTGTGCAGTGACTTTTTTTCTAAAACTAACAAACAATGTGCTGCTGCAAGACTCAATTTGTGTTTCTTTTTAACCACATACTTCAAATGTATCTCATCAGAAATCGATAACTATTTCACTCACTAAAAAAATGCTCACACTTTTCGAATCCACAAATGGATTTAATTTTCGATTTAAAAAAAAAACTTTATAGCAGACTTTAGACCCCTATCCACAAAAAAATCGACAAAAATGCCGTTTTTTGGCCGCTTAATGCTTTATTCTGATAAGAGAATAATATAATCAGTAAAAAGAAGTTGGTATCCGATTAGCCCTTCAATAGACGCATCTCTTGCCGCAAAAATTATCGTCCTATGTGCTTCCGTTGCCGTGCAGTGCACTTTTTAGTAAAATTGAAAAACACACTTTTGTTGTTTTCCTGTGCTGCAGCAGTCTCAAAATAAGATGCTTCCTCTCAGGTCCGTCCAATCTTTCACATGTTAAAATCACCATGCAATATCATGGATTCATGCGTGCAATATCGTAGAATATTGCACGGCTGTCGGCCAATCAGCAGCGAGTATTTCGGCTTGCCATATGATATTATACAATTATGGACTTCGGTTGAGGTCAATATCAGGTTTTACGGACCTGTTCCATGATAATTTTTTTTGGGGTAATTTTTTTTACTGGAAAAATTTTTCTTTTTCAGAAAAATTTTTTTTTTGTGGTTCCAAATGCGAATTATAAATAATTATGTTCTTATGTTTTAGAACAGTGCACGCGAAAGCATATTGACTTTGGTCCGACATTTTGTCTGATGGAGAGAGAGCTTCGGTCAGACAAATTAGTGTTTTGTCAGACAACATAAATTTAATCGATAATTTTTCAAATGGTTGAAATGCATCTAAATGGAATACTGTTCTTTGATTTTTAAAGGTGCTTTTGCGACATTGCAATTAAGGTTCTTGAGGGTTACAATACAATTCAACATCAGAGACGACTAGCACTTAATAGATCTATGCCTATTTCCTGTAGAGATTTTTTTGCCAGTAAATTTGTCTGACCTGAATTTAAGAATGGTCAGATATTTGCAGAAAAAGTGTCAGTAATGTCTGATGTGGCTGACCATTATCGCGTGCAATGTTTTAGAACACTGAAAAATTTTCTCAGAAATTCATTAACAAAGCTTATTTATTTTGGTGTCATATATTAAAGAACCAATCTTAAAAAGTGACCGTTAAACAAAATATCAATATGTATATAAAAAATTCGTGACTTCACACAGGTTGAAAACAACAAGAAAACATAACAAATTTAAAAGACACATCTTCATTAAAACAATGTATTGGTAATCCATAACCCTGCATATCTAATGTATGTGATTCTGCATTTGTTGACTTAACAAGCCTCCTATGAAACAGTTGTAAACGTTGTTTTTTTTACTGTAAATAAAATTTAGGATTATCACTATAAAAAATCTGGCTTTTTCACATACTATGTTCGAAAATTTGATTGATGATTCAGGGTAAGGTTAAAGGCACAGTGGTTCTGTAATTTAAAAAAAAAGCACTAGATCTAGTCTTGTTATTCCACTATATGACAATTCATATGCACCGGTAAATTCATATTGTGCTAATTTTATGCTGTATTTGTATAGAACTATTGTGGGCAACAAAACCTAGAGTAATCTGATGCGTGCCATTTTCGTAAATTTTGTTGTGTAAACATACCGGAGCATTGTCGAAGACATTGAAGAATCATGTCAGTATTAACAAGTTTTTGCGGGTCACAGGTATAGTCGCAAGAAACACACTCCGCATCGTTGAATCTTGAGTAAGGGCAGTGGCTCTTTCTTAAATCGCATTTTAATCCACAGAAATATTCACAATCCACAAAAATCAGAATATTTGAAATATCTAAATCAGCCAGAAATTTCTGAAATATTCCAATGAGGATTTGTCCATTCTTGCCATAAACTCCATTATTTATAATAAGATTTGACATAATTAGGCCTGTTATGCCTGTTATAGATGTAAATTGACAAGCCATCACGCGTGTCATACACCCACTTGCAAGCATGGAGACACAATATACTTCTGTTTGAATTTGGTGCAAATGATCAGATGAGTTGTCATGTTCTGATAAGACAATCAAATCTTTCTCGATCGTGATAAGACATAGCAGCGTGGTTACATACAGTGAGGAAAATAAGTATTTGACCCCCTACCGTATTTTCTAGTTTGGGCACTTGCGCTTGCTCCAAAAATCTGAAATTTCTCAGGTAGATCTGGTGTAACATTAGAAGACAGGTAATGCACAAAAATTAATTTAAAGAAGCATTATGTAATATTTTTGCTTAAGAAACGAAATAGTCTTCGGAAATAAGTATTTGATCCCTTTGTTTGCAAAGGGTTTAACGTTTATCATCAGACTTTTACAAAACAAACACTTGGAAAACTACTGTAACTGATAATTATTGCAATAAAAACCTAATTCAATTGTTTCCCTCAATTTATTTTGATTTGAATGCCCTCAATAACACCTCCTACAATTTTTTGATAATTTCTTCATTTTGAGGAGGCAAAGTTGAAAAAAAAGTGACCTAAGACACTAGAGAGATGATTTTTGACTGACACTAGTCTGGTGTTGGTACACAGATCCTATATAATGATCTAGGGGTGAACATTTCAATAACTGATGTCATTGTATGTGAGTAAACAAAGGAAGAAGTCACCACTGGAACATGCCGGTCTGCCGTGCCATGACAATCTAACCTACACAGGTGTACGTTAGGGGTACAACTTTTTTGCAACGTCACAACCCTGTATCATATTTCGATGAACTTTTGCTAAAAAACAATGAAAATCAATCTCTTTTTGGAATTTGATCAAGAAGTTCACCCATGACTGACGTTGAAATTTTTGCATTTTGTGTCAATTTGGTGCATTTTCCGAGAAATGTAAATGTAGTTGGATCATTGATGAAATGGCTTATATTTTGGAACCATATAACTTTTAGTAACTAGAAGAGCTACACTTTATATTTCAATGCAATTATAAAGCAATTCATACAGAGGAAGGTTGCAGAATATGGATTTTTTAAGCAACAACAAGTCATAAGTATGAGTGAAGTGCAATCGCAAATTTCCTTAGTTTTTTTTTTTGGTGTGCAGTTCTTTCATGACCTTAATTGTTTGTTCACTACATTGATTTTATTCCTGCTGATGTTTAGTGTTGATGGCTCTTGCTTTCAGTGATTTTCAAGCACTTCAAAGTGTCTTGCTAGAAGGCTTACTATACAAGGCTTGTGAAAGCTTCACATTCTCTCCAGCTTGATACATTTGATCATTGATCCAGTGGTCTGTCCAGTTATTAGAGATAAACTGACAGACTGCAAGCAGTCTTTCCCTCAAATATGACCTCAGATAAAAGGCCATTAGAGCTAGGATGTCTCAGGAATTGCATTTGGCATTAATTTTACTGATACTTGGAACTTCTGAAACCTGAAAGGGAAAGATTTGTTTTCGTCAAAGAACAGAAACTTCTTAATAATTATTTCTCCCACCAGTTTGATCATCAATGACATGAGTTCCATTCTGGAAGGACCCTTGGAGTTCATAATGTTTTATCATAAATCTTTGACAAATATGTTATACATTTGGTGACTTCATTCGGTCCACCGGCTCCTGATCCATGAAAATGCATGGATTTCACTCTAAAAAATGGTGCTGACAATTCACAAATTGTGACATACAGCTGCATCACAGCTTTGGCTCACATACTATTTCTGTAATTCAGGTACTTACTTGCAGCTTTGCCTGCCAAATAGCCCACTTTGAACTTTGATAGAATACAGCTTAAATTTGTCATCTGCATGAGCCATTCAATAATTGTGCTACAGGCTCATATTTTTGATTTTTGCGCTAATAAGTCAATGTAGCACATTTTCGAGCTTGGATCATTTCACTTGCTCAAAAATCATTGGAAAGTTAAGTTTAATTGTCCCCAGCTGTATAAACTCAGTTGATAATTGTGCCAATCTGTCTTTTCTGCCTTCAACTGACTACCCAAGAAACAGGTACCACCAACAACCTGCTTCTTGAGAGCAATTTCGCTTCTGCTGGCCAGTCAGACTTCTTTTCTACAGGCATATGACTTCCAGATTAATGGGAATGGACCAATTTCTCTTCCATTTCTCTTTGTTCTTCTGAACAACTTCAAACAAAACTTTTTTGATGGATAAACCCATTATGAGCAGTAGCCGACAACATCTGAGAACACATTTCACGAGTGAATATTGTTTACATGGCCAAAGAAGCAAAATTCCTGGAATTTGACAATTTACAATGCTGCAGAGATAGTTTTAATACTCATATATTGTGTAAAGGACTAAAAGACATGCATGTGAATACCAGAAAAGTCCGGACAGTGCCTCAAAGTTGACAAATGTGTAAGTTTAATAAGAAAGGTTGGTGAGGTCGCTCTTGACTCTTGCAAATCCTTCCGCAGCCTGCGCATCTGTGCTATCAGAGAGTTTCATCCTCACTCCAATTTAATTTTGTTGATATGTGGTGGCATAAAATAATAATATAGCATTGTGTTTTTCATCAAGAACCTCTAATAATGCTATAGCACAATTATTTGCAAAAGAGTTGACAAATCCATCAAATTTTCAACAGAAAAATGATAAAATTGGAAGGAAACTGCATAATATTAGCTCACACAAGGTAACATGCCACATGTGAAGTGCCTTATATGGTCCCACTGAAAAGCTAATTTCAAATGCTTTAATTTAGTATTACTTTGGTTGCTGTATCTTCAATGGACAAAAAGCTATAAGATGAAATAAAGTACTCCACCAGCGGAAAATTGCCATTTTCTGACTGTAATAGATGGCCAACACAAACATGAGTTCATGGGTGAACTTTTTTGAAGATAGGTCAAAAATGACTTAACTACGGTGGTTTTTATACAAAAGCTCATCTGGCTTTGACACAGGAAATTGATTTTGAGGAAAAAAATTGAAAAGTTGTATCCCTAGTGTACGTGAGTGCTTACATCATTTTAGAAAGTGCTAGACTAACCAACTATGAGTGAGCAAAAGCTCTGAAAACAGTTTGCAGCATTGCCAGCATGAGATAATGACCAGTACAATATGTCGCAGTAGGTCGACGTGATGCACTGCTGTCATGGTGCCTCTGTTGCAGAAGAATCATGCCAAAGCTTGCTTAGAATTTCCCCCAATCATCAGCAAAATAGTTCCAAATGATCAATTATAAATTCTAAGCAAGCTTTGGCATGATTCTTCTGTAACAGAGGCACTTTGGCCACACTGCATCATCTCAGCATGCCGAGACATGTTGTACTAGTCATTTCCTCATTTTGGTAGAGTTGTAAACTGCTTTCAGTGCTTTTTCTAAATGATCGTTGGTTAGTCTAGGAAAATGGTTCCTGCACTCATGGACTCCAGCGTAGGTGGGACTTCAGTGGCACCGCAGATCTGCATCACCCAGTGGTAAGTTTGTCTTTTGTTTACTTACACAATATGGCATAATGCTTCTTTCACTTAATTTTTGTGCGTTTCCTGTCTTCAAAAGTTGGATCAGATCTACCTGAGAAATTTCAGATTTTTGGAGCAAGCGCAAGTGCCCAAACTAGAAAATATGGTAGGGGGTCAAATACTGATTTTCCTCACTGTATGGTTGCATTCCGCCTTGTCGATGCAAGGAACCTTCGAGAAGGCTTTTTTTTAATGGAAAAGTACATTATGAAATGTAAATTCATTTAACATATATTATGAAATAGCTTCAAGTTCCTGGAAATGGAATCTATGTTAATAAGCTATTTATACATGGATATAATGTCATTGCAAATGAATCCGCAATCGATGGAAATAAACATAACAAATCTGTTGTGGAAGTGTAAACTGTTTAGGTTTATCCATATTTTTGAATGATTTTAACAGTTTAAGTGGTACTGGATGACAGGGTATAAAATAAGAAAATGTGATCACTGCACGTATTGTCTTGTGCGAACTATGGTCAACCAATCAGTGTTCTTAAGTTCTGGCGTTTTAATATCAAGCAGTACAAATTTCCAAAAGATGACTATCATCCCATCATCAGGCAGGCAAAAGTATTAAATTGGTTGAAATACACTGTATATGGTGGGGAATCTACAGTTTATCATAATTAAGCAAAAAGAGGTGATCACTGCACAAATCCTGATTGATCACTGCACATTTCATATTGATCACTGCACATTTTGGATCATTGTACATTTAATTTATTTTTTACCCTGCAGGATGGTCCACGAAAGCTCCTGTTTGTACCATTTTAATTTGAGTCAAAACTGTAATAATTCACAAATATTAACATTTTATGAATATTATAGGCCTACAGTTATCGCACAGCACCTCGTGCAATATCAGTTTTTATGGCACCGAGGTGACTAATATTGCACGAGGGTGCAGCCCGAGTGCAATAATAGTCACCGAGGTGCCATAAAAACTGATATTGCACGAGGTGATGTGCAATAACTGTTATATCATATGGTTTTTTGTGTCAAATGCCAAGGAAAGGACTAGGATTCTGATGTCTAAACTCTTTTTGCGTTTCTTTTGACCTGCATGTTTAAAATGTATCTGGTCGAAAATCAATAACTATTTCACCCACAAAAAAATTATTCACACCTTTGGAATCCAAAGATAATACACTTGATTATGGGTCTTCTTTAAATGTTTTTATTAAACTTTGTAGCAGACTTTAAAAACCTCTAAACACGACAAAATCACTGGAAAATGGGAGGAAAATGCTGTTTTTCGTTCAGTTATTACTTTATTCTGATTAAATAAATAACATCAACAGTACAAAAAGTTGATATCCACTTAGCCCTTTAAAATACGCATCTTTTTGCCACCGCAGTAATTTTCCTATCTATTTCCAGTGCTGTGCAGTGACTTTTTTTCTAAAACTAACAAACAATGTGCTGCTGCAAGACTCAATTTGTGTTTCTTTTTAACCACATACTTCAAATGTATCTCATCAGAAATCGATAACTATTTCACTCACTAAAAAAATGCTCACACTTTTCGAATCCACAAATGATGGATTTAATTTTCGAATTTTAAAAAAAACTTTATAGCAGACTTTAGACCCCTATCCACAAAAAAATCGACAAAAATGCCGTTTTTTGGCCGCTTAATGCTTTATTCTGATAAGAGAATAATATAATCAGTAAAAAGAAGTTGGTATCCGATTAGCCCTTCAATAGACGCATCTCTTGCCGCAAAAATTATCGTCCTATGTGCTTCCGTTGCTGTGCAGTGCACTTTTTAGTAAAATTGAAAAACACACTTTTGTTGTTTTCCTGTGCTGCAGCAGTCTCAAAATAAGATGCTTCCTCTCAGGTCCGTCCAATCTTTCACATGTTAAAATCACCATGCAATATCATGGATTCATGCGTGCAATATCGTAGAATATTGCACGGCTGTCGGCCAATCAGCAGTGAGTATTTCGACTTGCCATATGATATTATACAATTATGGACTTCGGTTGAGGTCAATATCAGGTTTTACGGACCTGTTCCATGATAATTTTTTTTGGGGTAATTTTTTTTACTGGAAAAATTTTTCTTTTTCAGAAAAATTTTTTTTTTGTGGTTCCAAATGCGAATTATAAATAATTATGTTCTTATGTTTTAGAACAGTGCACGCGAAAGCATATTGACTTTGGTCCGACATTTTGTCTGATGGAGAGAGAGCTTCGGTCAGACAAATTAGTGTTTTGTCAGACAACATAAATTTAATCGATAATTTTTCAAATGGTTGAAATGCATCTAAATGGAATACTGTTCTTTGATTTTTAAAGGTGCTTTTGCGACATTGCAATTAAGGTTCTTGAGGGTTACAATACAATTCAACATCAGAGACGACTAGCACTTAATAGATCTATGCCTATTTCCTGTAGAGATTTTTTTGCCAGTAAATTTGTCTGACCTGAATTTAAGAATGGTCAGATATTTGCAGAAAAAGTGTCAGTAATGTCTGATGTGGCTGACCATTATCGCGTGCAATGTTTTAGAACACTGAAAAATTTTCTCAGAAATTCATTAACAAAGCTTATTTATTTTGGTGTCATATATTAAAGAACCAATCTTAAAAAGTGACCGTTAAACAAAATATCAATATGTATATAAAAAATTCGTGACTTCACACAGGTTGAAAACAACAAGAAAACATAACAAATTTAAAAGACACATCTTCATTAAAACAATGTGTTGGTAATCCATAACCCTGCATATCTAATGTATGTGATTCTGCATTTGTTGACTTAACAAGCCTCCTATGAAACAGTTGTAAACGTTTTTTTTTTTACTGTAAATAAAATTTAGGATTATCACTATAAAAAATCTGGCTTTTTCACATACTATGTTTGAAAATTTGATTGATGATTCAGGGTAAGGTTAAAGGCACAGTGGTTCTGTAATTTAAAAAAAAAGCACTAGATCTAGTCTTGTTATTCCACTATATGACAATTCATATGCACCGGTAAATTCATATTGTGCTAATTTTATGCTGTATTTGTATAGAACTATTGTGGGCAACAAAACCTAGAGTAATCTGATGCGTGCCATTTTCGGAAATTTTGTTGTGTAAACATACCGGAGCATTGTCGAAGACATTGAAGAATCATGTCAGTATTAACAAGTTTTTGCGGGTCACAGGTATAGTCGCAAGAAACACACTCCGCATCGTTGAATCTTGAGTAAGGGCAGTGGCTCTTTCTTAAATCGCATTTTAATCCACGGAAATATTCACAATCCACAAAAATCAGAGTATTTGAAATATCTAAATCAGCCAGAAATTTCTGAAATATTCCAATGAGGATTTGTCCATCCTTGCCATAAACTACATTATTTATAATAAGATTTGACATAATTAGGCCTGTTATGCCTGTTATAGATGTAAATTGACGAGCCATCACGCGTGTCATACACCCACTTGCAAGCATGGAGACACAATATACTTCTGTTTGAATTTGATGCAAATGATCAGATGAGTTGTCATGTTCTGATAAGACAATCAAATCTTTCTCGATCGTGATAAGACATAGCAGCGTGGTTACATACAGTGTGGAAAATAAGTATTTGACCCCCTACCGTATTTTCTAGTTTGGGCACTAGCGTTTGCTCCAAAAATCTGAAATTTCTCAGGTAGATCTGGTGTAACATTAGAAGACAGGTAATGCACAAAAATTAATTTAAAGAAGCATTATGTAATATTTTTGCTTAAGAAACGAAATAGTCTTCGGAAATAAGTATTTGATCCCTTTGTTTGCAAAGGGTTTAACGTTTATCATCAGACTTTTACAAAACAAACACTTGGAAAACTACTGTAACTGATAATTATTGCAATAAAAACCTAATTCAATTGTTTCCCTCAATTTATTTTGATTTGAATGCCCTCAATAACACCTCCTACAATTTTTTGATAATTTCTTCATTTTGAGGAGGCAAAGTTGAAAAAAAAGTGACCTAAGACACTAGAGAGATGATTTTTGACTGACACTAGTCTGGTGTTGGTACACAGATCCTATATAATGATCTAGGGGTGAACATTTCAATAACTGATGCCATTGTATGTGAGTAAACAAAGGAAGAAGTCACCACTGGAACATGCTGGTCTGCCGTGCCATGACAATCTAACCTACACAGGTGTACGTGAGTGCTTACATCATTTTAGAAAGTGCTAGACTAACCAACTATGATCGAGCAAAAGCTCTGAAAGCAGTTTGCAACATTGCCAGCATGAGATAATGACCAGTACAATATGTCGCAGTAGGCCGACGTGATGCACTGCTGTCATGGTGCCTCTGTTGCAGAAGAATCATGCCAAAGCTCGCTTAGAATTTCCCCCAATCATCAGCAAAATAGTTCCAAATGATCAATTATAAATTCTAAGCAAGCTTTGGCATGATTTTTCTGTAACAGAGGCACTTTGGCCACACTGCATCATCTCAGCATGCCGAGACATGTTGTACTAGTCATTTCCTCATTTTGGTAGAGTTGTAAACTGCTTTCAGTGCTTTTTCTAAATGATCGTTGGTTAGTCTAGGAAAATGGTTCCTGCACTCATGGACTCCAGCGTAGGTGGGACTTCAGTGGCACCGCAGATCTGCATCACCCAGTGGTAAGTTTGTCTTTTGTTTACTTACACAATATGGCATAATGCTTCTTTCACTTAATTTTTGTGCGTTTCCTGTCTTCAAAAGTTGGATCAGATCTACCTGAGAAATTTCAGATTTTTGGAGCAAGCGCAAGTGCCCAAACTAGAAAATATGGTAGGGGGTCAAATACTGATTTTCCTCACTGTATGGTTGCATTCCGCCTTGTCGATGCAAGGAACCTTCGAGAAGGCTTTTTTTTAATGGAAAAGTACATTATGAAATGTAAATTCATTTAACATATATTATGAAATAGCTTCAAGTTCCTGGAAATGGAATCTATGTTAATAAGCTATTTATACATGGACATAATGTCATTGCAAATGAATCCGCAATCGATGGAAATAAACATAACAAATCTGTTGTGGAAGTGTAAACTGTTTAGGTTTATCCATATTTTTGAATGATTTTAACAGTTTAAGTGGTACTGGATGACAGGGTATAAAATAAGAAAATGTGATCACTGCACGTATTGTCTTGTGCGAACTATGGTCAACCAATCAGTGTTCTTAAGTTCTGGCGTTTTAATATCAAGCAGTACAAATTTCCAAAAGATGACTATCATCCCATCATCAGGCAGGCAAAAGTATTAAATTGGTTGAAATACAATGTATATGGTGGGGAATCTACAGTTTATCATAATTAAGCAAAAAGAGGTGATCACTGCACAAATCCTGATTGATCACTGCACATTTCATATTGATCACTGCACATTTTGGATCATTGTACATTTAATTTATTTTTTACCTTGCGGGATGGTCCACGAAAGCTCCTGTTTGTACCATTTTAATTTGAGTCAAAACTGTAATAATTCACAAATATTAACATTTTATGAATATTATAGGTCTACAGTTATCGCACAGCACCTCGTGCAATATCAGTTTTTATGGCACCGAGGTGACTAATATTGCACGAGGGCGCAGCCCGAGTGCAATATTAGTCACCGAGGTGCCATAAAAACTGATATTGCACGAGGTGATGTGCAATAACTGTTATATCATGTGTGGTTTTTTGTGTCAAATGTCAAGGAAAGGACTAGGATTCTGATGTCTAAACTCTTTTTGCGTTTCTTTTGACCTGCATGTTTAAAATGTATCTGGTCGAAAATCAATAACTATTTCACCCACAAAAAAATTATTCACACCTTTGGAATCCAAAGATAATACACTTGATTATGGTTCTTCTTTAAATGTTTTTATTAAACTTTGTAGCAGACTTTAAAAAAAAGACCTCTAAACACAACAAAGTCACTGGAAAATGTGAGAAAAAATGCTGTTTTTCGTTCTATTATTACTTTATTCTGATTAAATAAATAACATCAACAGTACAAAAAGTTGATATCCACTTAGCCCTTTAAAATACGCATCTGTTTGCCACCGCAGTAATTTTCCTATCTATTTCCAGTGCTGTGCAGTGACTTTTTTTCTAAAACTAACAAACAATGTGCTGCTGCAAGACTCAATTTGTGTTTCTTTTTAACCACATACTTCAAATGTATCTCATCAGAAATCGATAACTATTTCACTCACTAAAAAAATGCTCACACCTTTTGAATCCACAAATGATGTATTTAATTTTCGATTTAAAAAAAAAACTTTATAGCAGACTTTAGACCCCTTTCCACTAAAAATCACCAAAAAATCGGCAAAAATGCCGTTTTTTGGCCGCTTAATGCTTTATTCTGATAAAAGAATAATATAATCAGTAAAAAGAAATTGATATCCGATTAGCCCTTCAATAGACGCATCTCTTGCCGCAAAAATTATCGTCCTATGTGCTTCCGTTGCCGTGCAGTGCACTTTTTAGTAAAATTGAAAAACACACTTTTGTTGTTTTCCTGTGCTGCAGCAGTCTCAAAATAAGATGCTTCCTCTCAGGTCCGTCCAATCTTTCACATGTTAAAATCACCATGCAATATCATGGATTCATGCGTGCAATATCGTAGAATATTGCACGGCTGTCGGCCAATCAGCAGTGAGTATTTCGACTTGCCATATGATATTATACAATTATGGACTTCGGTTGAGGTCAATATCAGGTTTTACGGACCTGTTCCAGGATAATTTTTTTTGGGGTAATTTTTTTTACTGGAAAAATTTTTCTTTTTGAGAAAAATTTTTTTTTTGTGGAAATTTTCTTTTTTCGGAAATTTTTTTTTTTTTCGAATTTTTTTTTTTTTTTTCGATTTTTTTTTTTTTTTCGGAAAAATTTTTTTTTCCGGAAATTTTTTTTTTTTCCTGAAATTTTTTTTTTTTCGGAAAAATTTTTTTTTTTTGAAATTTTTTTCCAGGGAGGTCAATAACAAATGTTATATTCACTGATCAGTGAATAACACTTTTGTTATTGACCTGCCTGTCACACACCACTGCACACAGGTGAACATCACATTATGCAGGTGGGTTGTTGGCCAATCAGGGGGCTTGTTACATAGGGGTCATGGAACAAAATTCAATGTAACTTTAATGACAAATAGATATAACAAAGTATAGTGCAATATATTTTTTCCAGTGTACCTATCGATACATTTTGTCTAGAAATAATTTTCTGGCTTGATATGTCCCTCAAAAGTATACGAAATAGTCGAGCATATGTTTATTTATTCTTGTCACTTTGGTTCCACGGTCAAATTAAGTGAATTAAATTCAAGCATTACTAAATTTTAAGTTATGTTGCCGAGAAAAAGTTTCTGAAGCATTATAAAGAAATAAGCAAGAGATCAGATGGTTCATGTGCTAAACATGTAGTTGATGTGATAGCAAATCTTCTTTCAAATTTAAGTGGATTTGGAAAAATGTGAACCTGCTCTTCTTCCAATAAGCTAAATTGCAAACAACCGGCCATTCAACATTGTGTGGTGTTCTGCTTTGTTTTAGGGATTTCACATACACAATGACCAAACTACGAAACTTGGCAATTCATTTATACATTTTCGATATCTCGCAAAAAACGAATTACTGTCTGAGGAATTGGTGTTATAAGCATACGTATGCTAAACGTTTGTTGGCCTACACCTCCGAAGTGAAAATCGATTGCCTCTCAACTCTCAGTGCAGTTCATCATATAATCAGGTATTCAATTCATTTTGTTTCAATTAAATATCTTTATTTACATAGCGGCATGATATATATTTACAAGTAAACAAATAAAGAACAATTTTTTTTTTAAAGCATGTAGCCTATATCGTGAAGATATCCTTTAGATATCCTGAGTCCTCTGTACAGAGGAATCAGGATATGTTCAACTCGTGGAGTACATCTCAAAATACCACCATACCCATCTGGTCTTATTATAATAGTCAAAAATCTGTAACTTAATGATCATAAACATGGTTGGTTGACTACAGAGTTACATCTCTTTAACAATTCCTTTATAAATCTGATGAATCTAATGACTGGCACTATTTCTAAAGGCACTGTGCCCATGATCAAATGTGAAAGGTAACAATGCGTCATATACATGTATATGGCACATAAGAAATATTTCTAGCAGGTTTACGTCAAGTAACACATAATAGCACTGAACCGTAATAGTCACAGCAATACTTTTAAACAACTTTTGTTTTACAATCATCATCATCATACTATTAATTCACGCACCCCACGCTTCTCCTGGCCAAACTACTGATTGCCCAGTTATGAAAACTTGTAGCCGTCTTCCTGTAACACCCAACAATGTCCTTAGCTGTTTCACATCCAAATTACAACCACGGAAATTCAAGTGATGTTTTGTCAATATACCCCCCTCCCCTCACATGTCTTCACGGCTGTCCTGCTAGTAGCACTTAATTTACCAAACTCAGCCAAAAAATATTGAGGGATTCCAAATCTTTGCTTCATCAGCTCTCAGCATGCTATCTCTATCAACAACATTTAATATATTACCTAAATATGTAGCTTTATTCATGGTATAGCCTATATATAATAAAATGTAGATGTTCAGATGATTATTGTTTAAATGTATATACTTTAAAACAATAATTGTAAGACAACAGGAGATCTCGACACTTCTCTATCAATTGATAAGCAATGTGATAAACAGTTTCCTTAATAAACCTTATTAAAGGCCTTTGTAGCGTCTAGAATTTTAGCAGATGACCACACGTCAAATCTAAAAATAACCATATTGCATGAAGAAGGTTTTGAACTTTCACCATCGATATAAAAATATAACACCATTTTTATAATGAAAGATTCGCACACATCACAAAGATTTAGCTAAACCTTTGTGGGGAAATATCTACAAATTAACAAATGAATGACCATTGGCTATGTGACAGTTCATTTGTTCGTGAATAGCCAAGATATTTACATTGACCAGACCAAATGCAAGTGACTAAACTTATATGCTAGCAACTGCTGACTCGCTCTGGGCCATTGGCTGACTCTTGGATAGGAGGTCTGGGATTGTTGATTTCCTCCAGTTCTGAAATGCATTTGAAACAAATCTTAATGAAGAATCAAAGACATAGGTAGAATCCAGAAGGTGACAGACTGGACATGAGTAAATAACATTATGTTAAATGTTCTGTTTAATGCGAAAATGTTATTTTATAGATATATGGACCTAAAGCATGTACTTTTAAAATTTAATTTCTGATGAAGAACAGTCTCTTGATGAGCTTGTAATACTCACGCTGCGTTGGTAATATTAATGCTTCTTCTTCCTCTTGCTCTCCGTCTTGTTCTTCTCTTTGTTGTTCTCCTTCTTCATCTTCTTCTCCTTCTCCTTCCCCTTGGATGGCTCTTCTACTCCAGATTCGACAGACCTTCTTGCCAATGTTTCTCTTGATGCATATCCAGACCCCAAACGTTGTGATGATTAGGATAAGTATACTTGTAGTGACCGAGAGAGTCCAAACTACAGTACCTGGAGCTGAAAATATATAAAATGGCAATATATAGCACAAATCAAAATGTCTTTACACTTAAAGAATTTGGATTCATGTCTCTGTGATATCATGATATTGTCCAACAAAAGTATATTACAAATTATTAATATTATAATATATACAATTCCAAGTTCTGGGGAATCTACTGTAAAATTAATTTAACAAGGAACAGTGAAAGTACTCACCATATTGATCAGCAGCAGGATATCCATATAATTTATAGACATACACTGAAACAAAATAAAATTATGATCATGCAAACAATATCATCTTCTTTGCAAACTTTCTCAAGTATGTCACAAGAACAGCTGATAAAGCCTATAGTCAAAAGTTCACTCAGTTGTGTGAATCGAAACCTATCACAGTCTTTGGATGACAATCAGGGAATTTTTAAAGTTTTCTATTATTGCAGGGTACTGCCATCTTAACATGTAAGTTTATTGTTATATACTGGTTTTTACTTTGTGCATTGATCTGTTGTCTTTGACTAGAAGAACACTTAAAATTAATTTTATACATTAATTCTAGGCCTATATACTGGCCCAGTGAATGTGTGCCTTGAATATTTAACCTCTATTTTGATCTAACCTTGATAAGATGACAGAATTCTATAGCTGACAAAATATCATAATACAACCTATTTTGTTCTTAACATGACACTAGTTATTGGTCTCATCCGGTGAGAAGATTGACAGTTCTAAATGGATAGCAAATGGCCAAATTATGAAATTCCAAGGGGGCAAGCATTAGCGCTTCGGGGGTTGGATTAAGTTTTCTTTTCCAACTGTAATAGCCTACTGTACTATGCATGCATGGAGAAATATTTCCGAAGGTGCAATGTCAAAAGAAATTGTTATATAATTATGGAGTTTATTTCAAATGAATAAATCTGATGGAAACTGTTCTGTTAGAATTTTGGACATTTTTAAAAACAACTGTTACATGGACATCATAATAATAAATTTTACAAGTGACTGATCATCAAGCGTCTCTTTGCTGGAAGAGGTTTCCTGATGATGTACACGACAAGTGTGAATAATTTGATAACTCATGCATTCAGGGACGCACCATTTAATCTTCATGGTTTTTTAAAGACAATTATTTGTCCGGTTTTTAGTGAAATTAATTAATTCTTTCTGGCCAGTGTTGAAATAAATCATTTCTGGCTGGGATATTTCTTAACATACACGTAGTGTTGTTTGATTCAGATACAACTAGATATGTCGTGGTCCCAAAATAAATAATTCTTGTCATTGTTATCGTGACATAAATAACTTCCCGTCGAGGAAACTCCAAGCCAGCCCCCCCCCCTGACTTTCCGATGATCGCCCCCTGCATTAGAGATATCCTGTCGTCCCGCTCATGAATATTTGCAAAGTGTCATTGCTTGCAAACCAAAGAACTTTTTCATGCCCATACATATTATCATGTGTCATTTTATGAATGAAACTTAGTTTAACTTGCCATTATCGGGTGCCAGGGATTTAGACTTCATTGTCACTTCAGTGACATCTACTTAAGGGGGGCAACATTATGAATATCTTTATGCAAAAAAAGTCACCATTTCATAGTAAGGCAGTAATGATGAAAAGGGTTTATTGCTGAGTTATTTACCTGAGCATTCTCGAAGACATTGAAGAATCATGTCAGCATTAACAAGTCTTTGCGGGTCACATGTATAGTCACACAACACGCACAGAGCATCGTTGAATCTTGAGTATGGACAATGGCTTGTTCTAAGATCACACTTTAATCCACGAAAATATTCGCAATCCTCAAAAAAATGAGTTGCGGTGATATTTAAATTTTTCAGAAATTTTCTAATAATTCCATGGAGCACTTGTTCATCTCCACCATTCACGCCATTATTGATGATGTGATAAGAAATCAGGTTGATTATAAGCATAAGTCCATTCATTGCCATGCTGTGTGTCGTCTGTCTCTTTCGTCTAAGCTGTTTTAAATTTGGTGCATACTTGGACCAGCGAATTCTCTATTATGACTCATGAGTAGAAGTCATTGAGTACAATGGTTTAAAATAGGATAACTTGCCAGGAGCAGAGCTAGAGAATTTTGGGGGAGGGGTACCGATGGTGTTTCACTGGACATAACACAAGTCAGCTCGAATATCAGATCTTTAATCATGTAGTTGCATCAACCCCCCCCCCCCCTGGATCCACCCAAGGAAAGGTTAATGGTTATGCGACTGCAGGAAGCTATTTTTAACCAGGCTACAGCCCTCGCTCGGTCGCCCCCCCCCCCCGCATGAATGGCAGACTGTGCTCAGTAATATTTTTAACTAGAACAATACATTGTACAACTTTGCATCCTTGTTTCAATGCAGTCCAATAATGATTAATGAGATATATGTGCAATAGAAAAAAAAATTAACAATGTAATATAAAAATATAAAATAAAATAAATTGGAAAGGGAATTCGTTGACTAAGTCTCTTGAAAGATGAAATTTAAGATCATTGGAGTAGGCCATTTATATTCTACATCCATATAATATTCCTTATAAACTATCCTAGTTCAGCTCTGCTAACTTTGAATTGAATGAAAGCCAGCGCAAAAAAGGTAAGAACTATTAATTTTATCTCTGAATGTCGACTACACGCATTTATAGGCCTACTGACAATATAAAAAATAACGTGCAAGAACTTTAAGCTGCGTCAAAAGTTCATGAGTAGTGAGGCTCTGGATGGAGTTTTTTGTCCCCCTATCCATTAGCCATACTTTTTAATTCTCCTGTCCCTCTGCTCTGGCTGGGGTTTGATGTCCCCCGTGTCCCTTGGCCATTAGGCCTACACTTTTGAATTGTGTCATTAAGATAAATATACTAGTGACAAGCAAAGGAAAGACTTAAATATTAGGCTTGGGCCTGTGGTCTGAGATCTACATGTACCAATATACCAAAATCTATTTATAAACTACAGTGTAGTATTGGTGTGAACCATAAATGCACTCCAAAAATTTGAAGAGCAATCGAGGCTTTGAAAAGATTGGCCTTTGTTGCCAATTACAAGGATTAGTGTTGATTGCAATAAAGAAGATTCAGCAATAGCTGTTTGTGTTAACACCTCCTGTCAATTGATACAGCCAATGTCATGTATCAGTAGGCCCAGGCCATACAGTATTTATAACTGGTGTAGGGCCACTCAATATCATTGCTCATATGCCACGCCCCCTCATGGAAATGCACGAAGCGTACGAGATTCGGCTGACCAGCTGACCCTTGACCCTTGAATTTCAGTCCATTTAGTTTCTTTATTAATTTTTTTTCGTAACGGTGGAACACCAAAATCGACTGGGCTCAAGAAAAAATTCCATTGCTCAAGGCTGTATTTTAAGTTTCAATGGTGAGAGAGGACAATCACCAGAGTGCTAACAAGACTTGGCTGAAATGCTTGGTGTAAGAGCTGGCTGACGCCGCTAAAAACCATATTTTTATAACTGGCATTGTTAAAATGATTTATAGGCCTACTAATGGAAGATTTATTAATATGTCATGATCATTTGTGAACAAATACCGCACTAATAGTAATACAATGTCGAAAGCAATTTATATATTATTGCATGGTTTGTTTTGTATTGACCTGAGTATTCTCCCTGCCAGTCCATATTTTCCCGAGGGCCGCTAGGCCCGAGGGAAAATATTGCTGGCAGGGAGAATACGAGGGTCAATTCAATACAATCCATATAATAATGTTTTTATCCTAGGACCTATTTTTTATTAACAAGCCAAACAATCACTACTAATATTGGTATATCATAAATTTGCACTGAAAAAAAAAAAAACCGACGAAATGAACGTTATCTGGTGTCCGTACAAAATTTTGAGCGTATCAGTCATGCTTTTTATGTGAAATAGTCAAGGAAACTGTCAGATCTGATCAATATTAAGATTTTTACATGAGTTGATAAAAAATGTCAAAAATACACATAGGCATACACTGTAAAATCGGAGGCATTGATTCAGCTCAATTGATTGAGTGAGATGGTTGCACAAGTTGATTAAGCTAACATAGATTAATGTTCTAAGCTGAGATAACTCAAAATACCGAGCTGAGATAGCTCAAAATACTAAGCTATGTTGACTAAGGTATTCAAGCTGAGAAAACTCAAAACAATGAGCTGTGTTGACCTACAGCTCAAAATATTGAGTTTTGTTGACTTATTGATCCAAGCTGACACAACTCAAAATTTTGAGCTGTGCTGACTTATTTTTAGTTGTTTTTCATTTATATTTGTGTGACCTGTCTTATAAAGTTATTTATGAATATGGGCTGCAATCCCGAAATATTGTTTGATCTCTAAAGGGGATCCACCTGATCCAGTATGCTTCATTTCAGCACATCATGGACAGGCCCAAGATGCATTCAACAAAGACCATTGCATCACAAGGAGATTTAAAAATTAATTTCTTGTGAATAAATCCCAATGGCCTGTGGCTCATCTCAGTTGGTATACAGTGCTAGAAGCCTATATTTGAACACACTCTGACTTGGAAATGTTGGTTGACGTGTGAAAGCATGCATCTAATTACTCCCACAAATTAATTTAAGAGAGATAAAAATAAAAAAGAAACCAGCTAAAGTGGTGTGCTACTCATTTTTTCTCTGGGATAGTGTAATATAAATTTTATTTTTTCTTGTAAGTAAATAATTATTTAAAACTAAATGCAGTCTTATGAGAAGTGCTTGTTATAGATGGCGCTATATGTGGCATGACTGAGATGTAAAGCTATCTGCAACAACAGAAGCTTTCATGTTTTCACAGCTTAATGTTATGATTCGTTTGTTTCGTCTGTTTCACATAACCTTTTTTGCAGTGTTACAAGACTAGGGAACAACATTTTTCCAACTGATTTCATCAATAAAATGACACCCGAGTAGCACTGTGTATATAAATAATAAAATGACACCCGAGTAGCACTGTGTACATAAATATACGCTCAATAGTGGAAACAATAAAAAATCCCCATTAAATTACGGCCGGGATCGACAATCAATATAACCGTCAAAGTCAAACAGATAATATTTCTCAAATTAGATATGGTATTTATATGGCCCTTTATCAGTTGACATCGGAACTTGTCAACTTTTAAGAAAAATGTCACTATTTAGGCCTGCAATTGTTTGTTTACTGTGTGGGAGTGTCTCGTCGACAATGGGCTTATCACACCCATAAATTATGAGTGATTATAATAGAAAAAATATATATATTTCAGTAGAACCAAGGACCAAATTTTTATCAGTGAAAGTATTAATAAAATGCATTTGACGTAATGACTAGACATCTATAGTGTTCAAAATGAGTAATTGCCAAGCCAAGTTATGAGTTTGTAGTACCGTAATATGGGGTGAATCGGGACAGAATTGGCCGTTTTTCTGTCATAGCATAGACAAAAATCAATCTAGAAGTCAAAATTTGGTGTCAAATTGTGTCTGGGCACAGGTCTAAGTACCCCTAGAAGCTTGAAATGATATCTCAAATTGCCAATGCTCCAGGTCCAGAAAACCACTGTCGGGACAGTCCATTATTTCCACTATCAATACTCCCTACCTACTTTGAGTGATTGCTACTTGTGAAGAAATATTAGAAAACATGTTCAACATGCCAGAAAAAAAATTTGAGGAAAATCTGAAATCAATTTCATTGATAATATGCAGATTTTAAAAAATGTGATAAATGACAGAAAACTGTTATAAATTGCAGTTTTCTTCTAATTTTTCTATTAATTGATAATTCTGGACTAACTTTATTGCAAATGATGCCACATTCAATAGTACTAGTCATTTTCCCGTAGATTGGAGGAAAAAGGACAGAATACAATATAATAGATAGAGAGATAGATAGTCAGAAGGACTTGAAAAGGGTAGAGTTGTCTCGTAGTAGGTTTAGAAAGACACATAGCAAATTAGAAGATCAGGGAAATGAGAAGATCAGACATTAAGTATAAGTTGAGATGATGGCATATGCTGTATCATTTAAATTTACGTAGCAATAAGCCCGTGCTAGCTGCAGAGTTAGATGGAATAGCCATGGCACTAAATGCAAGTGCAAATTGTGCTGAAAGGAAGGGAGCAAGTGAAGCAAGTGGGAGAGACCTTGCAGGTGTTGCCCTCTTGTGTATAATGCAGGAATCAGCTTAAAAGTAATTATCATTAATTAGGACATGTAAAAGAGTGCAATGGCCTTGAAAAGGGGAGAGTTCTGCCGTGAAGGGCAAATGAAGGCACAGGGAAAATTAGAAGACCAGGCATTGAATATAACTTGAGATAAATCCCGTACGTTATCATTTTAATATAAGAGATTCATCAAAAAGCTACGCCACTACACTTGAATGAAAATTAGTATGGTTATTTTGGTTAATCCGGAAAATTTGCCATTGACCTGGATTTGCACCCAGGACCAAACATACACCATCATATATCCAGTCTTTATTTATGGTCTCCTAAACACACATTAGACAGATTTTAAAGTTTGCTGGAATTTTGGTAGCTCTAGTATTTATATTTGAATTGGTATAAGCAAAGTCTTGACCACCTTGTAAAAAGACATTCCTGCAGTGCCAAGTTTAAGGTGCTGCAGCTCCTCACTGCCTGCAGTTAGAAATACAAAATTCTACCACATTATTCGCTTGTATGTTTACTAAAAGTATGCCTGAAATTAAATTCCTACTGCAAGTAGAAATTGGTGCTTTCGAGCAAATAAATTTCTCCCTGTTCTGTCCCGATTCACCCCAGTGTCCCTATTCACCCCATATTACGGTAGCACTAAAAATAATATGTCAATGGCACAGCCATAAAATTTGCACAGCACTTTTAAAA
Organism: Platynereis dumerilii; assembly: GCA_026936325.1. Classification (NCBI taxonomy): domain Eukaryota; kingdom Metazoa; phylum Annelida; class Polychaeta; order Phyllodocida; family Nereididae; genus Platynereis; species Platynereis dumerilii. Next base: position 177,578,000 of record JAPTHN010000001.1, on the reverse strand, counting down.
AACTTTTTGAAGGACTGTTTCAAAATATTAGAAAGACATACATATAGAAAGACAGAGAGAAATGTAGAATAGAAAGATAAAATATATAAACAAAATATTATAGATAAATAGATAGATAGACAGATATATAGATATAAATAGATAGATAGATAGATATATAAATATCAAATAGATAAATAAGATTGATAGATAATCAGCTAAATGGTAAAAAGGCAGACAACACTGAAAGCTGCCAAATTTAAGTCAATGATAGATTCTTGATATTACATAATAGTATCATAACAATAAAAAACAATAACATGATTTGTGTGTAGATTAATTGCTCACTGTTTCATAGGTCTAATCATCAGTTTATAAAGATTATGTCACTTTAACTTTGTTATGCTTTTCCTGTATGTTTTGAAATGAAATAAATTGTGTGTTAATAACTAAATTTTGCTTGTCAAGCCTAATAATTAACTATTCAACTAGACGTCAACATGGTAGGGGCATAAGAGAAGTGTTCGAAGCACTCCTGGCCTAATGAACAGATATTTACAAAGGTATACAAACTGCTGGCAGTGTGTGACATACTGCAGCGCTGCTTTACACGCCTTTCAAAACCACTGGACCAAACAAAAATAGGAGGGGTGCCAGAAGGAATCACGGGCGGCAGGGGCAGTCAGACAAAAAAGGACAAATCATATTCATGCCAATTTCGCATGACAAAATTTAAATAGAGTCCAAATTGTTTTGAATATACTTTGTGCCTTAAATAATTGAAAGGGAACCTAACAATTTATTTTTCTGAAAGATCTAAAGGGAACCCTTGCCCTGCGTGGCCTGCCTCCCTTGGACAAGGGCAGGAGGGGCAATCCCCCCCCCCGTCCCCCTCCAGTTGTGGCTCCTCTGAAAAATAGTATTGTTTACATTGGGCTTATAATGGTAATTACAAAAAACTACAGATAGAAGTTAAATATGACTCTAATTTTGTTTAAAGCAACTTTTAGATTAAAAGATATACATTGAGCTTTTAAGGATAGATCTTTGGAATTGCAGCCTATAACTTTTTTAACCCCCATTATTGTAACCAAGTGGATCAGGTAATCACCTCAGCTGAGCCAAGTTATTGGGGACTGTCTCAAAAGAAAGTCAAAACCAATATATTGCATAACTATAAATGATACCGTATTTGCCTGATGAGATGGCTCTTCCTGCCAATGTTTTTATTGGCTCCAGAACTGTGTTGTCTATCTTTTAAATTTCTTGCCATTTTTTCAAGTTCTTTCAATGAGAAAAAACAAATTATAAATAAAAAAAATCTGAATGAAAACATTCCTACCAGTATCAATTCTCAAAACATTAAGTGACAAGAGATAAAAATAAAACATATTATGATTGTAAATAATTTTGCTTCATGTAAAAGTGTAAAAAAATTGTCATCACCAGGCAACTTTATGTGAAAAAGTGTCATGTTTTAAGTGATTTTTATGGAATTTATGAAACTGTAAACACCAATTGAAGATCAAGCTTCACTTTTAATTAACTTTTGGATTCAATAGTAATGTCATCACTTAGCCTACCTACACCATTCATAATTCATACAGTCCATTCATACAACCAGTACATGTGAATATAATCATGTGAGACCTAATTTCATTGATATACTAATGTTTTCTCAAGTGCCTATGTCCTTAATCAAACAGAAGTGGTAAGCATTCATATGGTCATGCTTGAATGCACATGAGGTGGCAGAAGAGGGGGGCAGAGCAAATTGAGGGGGTAGCAAAAACTGGTAGAACAAACTTGACAGAATGGATATTAGGGAAACATTTGCGGTTTTTGCATCCTCATGACAAAACTGGGGGGTGGATAAGAAATCTAAAGATGTTACACATTAGCATATGATGGTAAGTTAATGGTGTGCAAAGAAGAACATTGGAGGTGGCCTCAGGAGATAGCACCAGGCAATAAAAAATTTAGCAAAGTGTGTAAGAAATCTCCTACGAAATGTAGATACTGCCAGCAGCAGGAGCAGCTGCAGTATAATAAAAATGATTGGCACAGGAAATGTTACTGGAGAAAATCAAATTTTTACGACACTTTTGAAGATGATTTTGTTTTGTTTTGTTAAATATGAAACTAAATCATTGATCAGAAGCTGGACCCACCTGACCTAATTACCAGAGCTCTGTGGACTGTTCATGTTGAGACCATCACTGCACAGATTTTTGAGTCCTCTCTTGTGCTCAATTCGCTTCATGAAATGGCCTTTGGCCATTTCGCTTTACGTAATTTTCCACACCGTAACAGCTCTTTAGCTTAACCCCAAGCCAAAGAAATCTATCAGAATATTTGAAAAGGACATCATTTGGGAAGTTTTACAAATATAATAATCTGGATACATTTGGAAATAATGTAAGAAGAAGACACTCGTCACGGTTCATGAGGTGAACAAGACTTTAAGATAATTCTGTCAAATATAAACTTCTACGTACTGAGTCATAGTTCTTTTTGACAAATTAAGGGAATGCCTAGGTCTCACCATTCAAGGCGCCATTGCACTCTCATTTATCACATTTTTGTTTCTGAAGAACAATTAAATTATCAGTTGCGGAGTTGAAAGACTGTGTTCCGATGTGGAATATTTAAAAAAAACTCCCACTAGTGTTACAAATAAACATGATAGCTAATGAATTGGTGAGGGTTGATGCACTAGGTTATGTGTGATATATTTTACAGTGGATAGGCAAACTATAACACACATGTACCCGACCCTAATTTTCACCTCTGATTTGACCGTTTTCAGCTCTGTGAGCAACAAAGGACCTGGGCATTTGGTAAAATGACCAAAAAATTTGGATTTCTGCTTCAGAAATTGATATCAACATTATCATAGCACACACAAACATTTATTAACTGAGAGAATTTTGGGTTGGATTCATAATTCATGATAATTTGGAAAGCAAAATTCATGTTGAAAAGGCTGTCTCAAATAAAATACACCAAGTCAGGCTCAGACTGGGTATAATATTTAAATATGATAATCATTCCTTCAGTTTAAAACTTATAATATTCCATTTATTCGGCAAAGTTTGATACCGGCCAAAGCAGTAAGTTCTGGCTAGGTGGAATAGCAGATTACAAAAGTGATAAGCAATAGAGATTGTAATAGTATGTGATGCCAAAGATAATTCACCAACAAGTGTCATGCTCAAGAAACAAGATCTGTTATAAAATATGGGAATAATTTTGTGCAGAGACTTAAAATCTTTTCTGCAAATTATTTCCTGATTCATATTTGCAGTATAAATGACATATGTATCAATTGTGATATTTATTAATGTCAATAAAAGAATATATAGTATATTAATAGAATATAACATATATTATGCAAGAAATAAGAGCATCCTTATTTTTTAAACACCAGAGAACTACATAGGTGTAGCCAAGAGTCCCAACTGTTGGACTAGAATTATTATGGTCATATGCAAGAGTTGGCATTATTGCCGTGATATATTCATGCACAAGTATACACATATTGACTGATTTCGAGGGCATTAGTCAAATCTATTGCCCTCGGGGATGTGTAAGTGAAAAATATTTCAAGAGGCAGGAAGTTATGTCTGTTATGAGGCAACGGGATGACCTTGACTGAAATAGGAAAATCAGATGAATAGGCATTTACCGAAGAGGGGCAATAGGTCTTCCCTTATTAGACAAGTTCACCTTGAAAGTTTAACAACACTTCTTTAATCAGACCATTATCATTCATTGGCAGGAATCTGATAACCTAATGATCACCACAAAACTAATTTCTAGGTCGAGGAGTCCAAGAAAAAACCATAGCATAAGAAACCACATTTTGTCTCATAAAAGAAGCACATCCAATAAACACTAGCCTATGCATTAGAAAAATTATAATAATAGAAACACTGCAGACTGCAAAGTGTTAAAGAATGTCCCTTTTCAAGTTTTCTTCTGATGTATACAATTAGTGACATTCAACTGCTGTGCATTGATCACATGCAGAATACACAAAAATGCAAGTAAATGTTTTCTTTTTTTCCAATTCAGTTTGCTTTTTAGGGAATACAAAACTATTTGCAATAATGTAGCAGTATTAATGCCGGGAAACTTAGATGAATTTTTTTTTCTGATTATTGATTATCAACATTTGGATAATAAATCGATTGAGGCAGCTTTAGCAGTACAAAGTGACAGATCTTATTTTCTTTGCTATTCAGAGAGTGAGACTGATGGGAAGTCCCTTTTATGACCTTGTTAATTATTTTTATGCAATGAAAGAAATACAGGACACAATTGTCTTGTCTTGAAGAATACATGTTTCAGTTTCAATGAGTCGTAAAAATGAATCTTCCTCAACAAAAAGGAGACAGCAATTATTATAATGAAGTGTTCACGAATTTCAGTTGGTCAGAGAAGAAGAAGCCAATTTTAGTTTTAATTTTTTTAGTATTCTTTACTGGCAAGAAATGCATACGTCACAAGACTTTCTGGCATACATCTTCCACGCTGATTTGATGCAAAAACAAAAGATGCGCATGTACATCTTTTCCTGTGTAACCTGGATAACTTTATTTATCTATTTATCACTGCCTCAAGACAGAAACCTTTGTATAGTTTTGATGCATTTCCTCTCGAAGTAAGATCCCTGTCATAAAGTAGCAATTAGGTGCTCAGCTGAAAAAATTCTGCATATATTTTCTTGGGCTATGTACATCAGGGAATTGATGACTGATTGCCTTTAAAACAACTGCAACATGATGTAAAACTTGTCTAAAAGAATAATTTACCCACCATTCCTCTGATGTGCAATGCCCTTGTTGATGTAGGCCTAAGGCCTAGTTCAAAAATAATGAAGCCAAAGTGTGACATGACCATCAAACTTTTAAAATGTTTATATCTACCAAATGACCACATAATATTGTAACAAACATGTCTAAGTTCTAGAAACTCTATTTACCATTTGGCTGTGGTTTGTGGAAATGACTGATAAAAGCCGAATATTACCAAATTTTATTTATTTTTATTTCCATGGCCGTGAAAGAAAAGTAGATAATATGGTAACTTATCTTCAAATTAAATCGATATTTTTGGTTGGATGACAAAACTCATGTACTCTTAAGTGTCCATGGCTGTTTTCATCAAAATTCACCACAGATTTTAAGAGAAAAACAGTGTTTTTCGAAATTTAGTTGCATTATTAAAGAAAAAACTTACATATTTTCTCCCCAGATGTACATATTTTCATCTAAAATGATTTCACCTGTCCTGTGTTATGCGTCTGTATGTGGGCTTCGAATCGGTACCAGATAAGTGCCGTCGAAGTGAATACGAACAGAGCAAATGATGATAGAAGCGTGTTTTTTAGCCTGTTTTTCCAGACAAAAAGGCAATTTTGGGTAATGGGATGACTCAAAAGTAAAAAAATTATTCTTGTTTTGACCCAAATTGATTTTTTATGCATTATCAGTTATAACTGGATGAAGCATAAGAGTAATTACAAAATTAAAGTGAAATTTGAATTGGTTATTGCATTTTTCAACAAATTGGCCCCAAATTTTGAGAAAAGCTTTACAAAGAGAAAAATTTCGATAATTAAACATTTAAACATACTCCAACTACTGAAATATTGTGTTGAATATCAGTACAAGTAATACTAGAATGATTGCTTTCCTCTTTACAAGAAAACCATGAAAATATGATCAATATTTTCCATAGTGTTACGCTTGCGACAAAGCCCCATGTAAGAAATCTTTGTATTTTACCACCAGAAAACAGCTGCGGACCTGGATTACTTGATTGTTTCTCAAAACTACACTACAAAGATTTTGCAATATTACAAGCCAAACCAGATTTAAAACGGAGCTTTTATTGCTCTGTTGCGCTACAAAGTATTCTGGGCGTTACGCTTGCGACGGATTCACCTACCCTGTTATTCATGGGAATTTTTTAGTGAAATAAATTTTCCACAACCATAAGAAGCTCCGAAATGGGTAGGAAGATATATGACTAGGTCTCAGAGGCCAAAAGATTCAAGTGACACATGTCAAAGGGACACTAGAGCATCCCAGAGCAGTAAGCGTCAAATTTGAGTTTATTTTTGGAAGTCAACCTTTGAGTACAAACAGCTCAATAATGTCAACACAGGCAAATGAAATGACTTGATTTTATAAATGATGAAGCCTGAGGATGTAGAGATTCCAAAAAGTGTTGGGAAATTGTCTTAGAATACGTACAAATTTGTAAAACTGAAAGAATTCAAGTGGTCAAAAATGTTATGTCACGTTTTTTTAGTGAAAAAATGCTTGTTTTTCAATGTAAGTGGACTCTATCTCAATAACTATGAGCCAGAATGTCGTGAAATTTTCAGGAAATTTGCACAAGAATGTACTTAAAGCAATGGTGTACCTTTAAGTTGTCACATACAGCCATTCTCATATTTTGACACCCCTACAGAAAATATGCTGCGTGGCTTCATTATTTTTGAACTAGGCCCTAAGCATCATCGGACCGCAAGTTTAGCCCACCTAAAATGTTTGTTTGTCACACATATTTAAGTTAGTGGAAAAACAGGTCAAGTTTTATCTATTGTAGAACTTCCCTATAACATAGGAAAGAAAATCCACGATAATTTTTCAGCTAAGCCACTATTTGCCCCGAAATTGAAGAAATATTGATGCGGTTTAAAATTTCGTCAGTTACTGTACTTGATATTTTCTATGTTGACATCCTTGTTATACTTGTTACTGAGCACAATTATACATAAACGCATAAAAGAGAAATAATTCCATAATGATTTAAACAAAATCAATTTATCCTAATCAATGTCATGTCTAACTTACACTTCAAATGTTTTCTGAGAAAGTTCACTGATCATTTCCTAAATTTCTAGATTTTCTCTTTTTACTTGATAACTAGCTTTTGAAAACTTGGCAATGGATGTTGTCTGAACGCCTAAAATCATTGGAGAATAGAGTGGTACATGTTTGACAGCTACCAGAAATTATGACCTTTATTTTGCCGTTAAGATAGTGTAACATAGTGATGTAATTTTGATGGAGTGTCATGCAGTCATCTTTGTGCTACCTAAAAGGTGTTACGGTCATAACAGGACATGTTGGAAGGCAGTTTGCTCCTCATTTGTGTACTTCAGTATTTATTGCCAGGGCTTTTTACTTCGCATGTTTGTACTCCATCAGGAGCAGAGACATAATGGCAACAGCAAGACTGCTTCTGTTAACCAGCGAAGACCCAAGTGTGAAGTGGCTGTGAGTGTAAAGTGCCAACCATCTGTATGGTAAAGATACTAAATTGCACTACAGTCCTGGACATAAGTTTTGTCGCATCCAAATGTTATGGACAAAACTGTAAATAACTTGGCTTGTGATTGACGGATTTTGACAAGAAATAGCTTAAATGAAAGCCAAACCCTTCTACAACTTGCTTATATTGCAAAAATAAAGTTTCATCTCAGTCTGAATATTCTAGAAATTAATGATAAGAGTCTGTCACAAATGTGCTTGGACAAAAGTCTTGTCGCATGCACAACTTAATGCTGAAAATTTGTTTTAATGAATAGTGAAATTGCAAAAAGGATGCAAAAATGTTGGAGAATTTAGTCATGATGTAACTTGATGAAAAAATATCACTTTGCATGAATTCCTGATTTTTGAAGACAATATCCACGGGGTTTGGGTAAAATATCAATGTTCCATGAGTAAAAACCATCAAGGATGGCAGATAAAGCAGAAAAATATTATCAAAAGTTCCTAATATCCTTCAGAATGATCTTCCCTACCTCCTGTCCCATTTTGGTGGTCATTTGATGAGGGTACATCATTTCAGGTGATGGAGCAGATGCAAAGGGAGCTTCATAATTGGTCAAAAAATTTACATAGGGACCAAGTTTGCACTCATGTATTCCAATGATCATTATTTTGGGCCTGCATTTGATGATGCTTGTGATAAGGAACATTTATATTCACTTTGTTAGGGATGAATCGGGTTTTTTAAATTTTTGCACATGGGTTGTACCTCTTGGTGACACAGGCCGAGCTGCACAGTGATTAATTTTTCAATTTTTTGTCCAAAATAACATGATAACTGCACAAAAATTGCACCAATAATGCAAATTTTCTGTTAAAGCTTACATGAATGCAATTTATCCAGACTTGACTGAAATTGTCCATGACAATGAAAAACAAAAATACGGTCTCGGAGCAAGAAATTGATCGAGATGGTAAGGGGACAATATAATTAACAGTAGCTTTAGACAAGAACAAATTTTAGTCCTAAATTATTCTAAACCACTCCTGTGCTGAGATTCTGAAGCCCAACGGCATAGTTTGTACAAGTGCAGCCCTCACTTTAATTTTTCTTGTCAATGTGGCAAGTTTCATTGTACTTGCTCTGCCACCAGGAATGCAATAATTCCCATTTCCATGATCCCATGTCCTCCAAAATAAGTGGGAAGGCAGGGAAGACAATTCCATAGAATATTTATGAATAAAAGAAAGCATTGTCTGTATCATCAATCACTTTTGATGATTATTATCGATACTGAGTAGATAGTTCACACGAGTCCTCGTGAAACCCCATGGATATTGTTCTACAAGATCATTGAGTTGACCAAAGTGAGTTTTATTTATTCTCCTGCATCATGACTAAATGCTCTGACAATTTTTCATCATTTTAGCAGTTTCACAATTAATTTAGACAATTTTTCAGCATGACTTCTAGCATGCGACAGGACTTTTGTCCAGGCACATCTCGGACACACTGTCAATACTAATTTCTACGATATTCAGATTGAGACAAAACTATATTTTCACAATATAAGCCTGTCGTAGACGGACTTGGCTTTCATTTGAGCCATGTCTCATTAAAATCTGTTTAGTACAAGTCAAATTATTGACAATTGTATCTGTGACATGTGCTAGCGACAGAACTTATGTCCAGGACTGTACATGCCCTAGCTCCTAACAAAATTTTTCAAGAATAATGCTTATTCAAAATGCATCTTGGCAGACGGACCTCAGATTTCTTCATATTATCAGCAAGTCTGGTGTTGAAGAACAATCCCATGGATGTCCAGTTGCCACATCTTACAATTAAATGACTAAGAATAATTTTCAGTGCATGACATGCTGCATTATGACATGTCCACAGAGACTAAAGAATCATTGTGCTCAAATAATTGAAAGGAGGTTTATTACGTCAATGTAAGAAGTCGGGATCGAGCTTGTGTCCTTACCTTGGGTGCATGGACGAACATTCGTGAGCACTTTTTCACCACATGCAGCCTGGTCAGCTTATTTGGAGCTTGCTGTCAAATTGATCTTTTCTACAATACATGCCTCTTCAACAATTTTATTAGTCATAATATAGATTTTATGAATACTATTCTGTTTTAATGTGATATTGTAATATTTTCATCTTTGTTGTATATTTATTTACATTATGTTCATGATGGCTCCAAGGCGTCCAAGCTAAAACAGCCTCGCTCTGACTTTGGACAACTTATAAAACTTCCAAACTTTCAAAACTTTCTACAAAATATGACACATGTAATTTCCCAACTTATCACCAGGAGGCCAATAGAGATAATTTAGCTAAATTGTCTGTACTCAAGGACAGCGTTTTGTGATTTTTATGAATGGAGTCGCGTACAAACACTCACACTTGAATTTCGCCAAAGAAAATGGAAGAGCATGAGAAAATGAGATTAGTATACATTGTATATGTGAAGCCATACTCAGTGTGAACCTGGTAGTAACTGACAGTGATACCAAAATTTGTATCTGTCAAAATTATATTTATGTGACTTGTGCAATTTAGATGTTAGAAAACAGTGAATGTATTCGCATACATATCATACTCAACAGTGTAAATACAAATGGCTTCTGGTAACGTGAGAAATGACACTTGCTCCTTCATGTGTCCAGCCTATTAATACTCAAAGCCATGGCTCCCTCTGGCAATGTGCAATGCTTATAGCCTACTTGGCAAGTAGCAGGTGTGCATTTGATTCATGCGAGGGCAATGTTGTCATTGTCACCATAAAATAAATGCAAAAGAGAGAGGGAGACACTGGAGTTCAGACAAGCTCTGCTCTTGCAAGCTGGATCTGAGGGAAAATGACAAAGAGAATGGCATTTCAATGATGGCTTCTGCAAAGACCAAAGACTGTAAGGCAACCATTATGGATGTACAACAAGACTCTGTGTTGCAAAAAACAGTGAGCTGCCTTTTGACGTTAGCTACAATAGACTGAAATTGCTCAAAAATGGCATGGCAACTCCAAGAAAATAAGGAAGGAACCTGGACAAAGGTAATTAAAATATTTGAGTCTGAGCAACATTATGATCTGTCAAGATTTCCAATAATACAACGATTTCTTATAATATGTAAGATAATTAATTTTCTGTTGATGTTTTTGGTCATCAACCAGACATGGGATCGTGATTACTGAATAACAAAAGATGTCAATAGGCACATTTTGAGACATTGAGACATCCATCATGTACTTAATGAATCCCACACAATGTGTCCGTCAGTTTGCATCAAATTGCACAAAAGGTATCTTTCCACGGTTTTCCATGGTAAAACAATGGAGTGGCATGAGAAACAATCCTCATTGCTCAGAGAAACTTCAAATATCACCAAATCTGATGTTATGTCCTGTTTTATGTTGTATTTTAAAGTAATGTTTTCAGAATTTTATAGCCGTCCAATGTTCATGTTATACCACATTTGGGAAGAGACGCGTGCTTATGTTTTTGTTCAGGCTACCCCATGTTACAAAGGCAGACAGCATTTGTAATTCACTTGGTCACCATATACAACTTGGGTTGTCACTTGAGAACAAAGAAGCCTTGGCACGCGGGTGTCAGGTGGAGCTTTACGGACATGCAAAAGAGGAAAGGTGTATATCTCAACATGCCCAATGTGTTAGACAGAATTGAAAATTAGAAAAGAAGCATTGGCATTCATACTAGATTTTATCACCCTTGTTGATTTTATGAGTATGAATATATCTAATATATTTAATCTTATGTTTACCTCTTTCAAAACCATGTGCATTTCCCAATTTCCTGCCTATTTGAAATATTTTTTGCAAACCGACAAAAATTAAAGAACACACTCAGTACACATTACAAAGTCAGGTGGTAGCCATAGGCGATCTTAACACTTTGTAATTCGGGGATCTTAACACTTAGTAATTCACCAGACAATCAGTTATATTTTCTCTTGTAATTTTATATGTAATAGGCTTGTTTAAGTGTGTCTGTATCTTTAAGTGGTAAAATTCAAAACTAAAGCCAACTGTATAGATATGTGCATTTGTGACAGTCTATTTCCTACACTGTTTCAGGGGGGAGGGTTGGTCTAGTGGTAGCGTGCTGGACTGCCAATCGCCTGGTCCAGTGTTCGAATCCAGCTCTTGCCGGGTCACCTGGGCCTATGACCTATGTTAGACAGCTGTTTCAATCATCCTTCGCCTCATTATTGTGTCCTCCTCCTCTTCTAATTAGCCTACCAAATGCATAAATACAGGACGTAAAGCCCCAATCATCCATCCATCCATCCATCCATCCTACACTGTTTCAATCACAGGTTGAAACTAGAAATAAGTAACTGCAAGCAGTAACAAAACTTCACCTAGAAATATTGGTCGATCAATGAAATTTGAAAGGTAATTTGAAAAGTAATTCGAAAGTAATTTGAAAAGTAATTTCAATAGTAATTTCAAAAGCAATTGCAAAAGTAACATGACAAGTACATTGACAAGTACATTGACAAGTACATTGACAAGTACATTGACAAGTACATTGACAAGTACATTGACAAGTACATTGACAAGTACATTGACAAGTACATTGACAAGTACATTGACAAGTACATTGACAAGTACATTGACAAGTACATTGACAAGTACTTGAATATTGTACATGTACCTGACCAATACCCGCAGGCCATAACCTGTACCAAGCCTGTACATAATTTCATAGGTGAAATACTGAGGTAACAGTGGGCAATTCCAAAATTGCCGCCATTTTGTGTTAGTCATTTTGAATTTCTCCGCACGTACGTGAACAATACCCACAAGCCAATACCTGTACCAAATTTCATAACTGTAAGTGAAATACTAAGGTCACAGTAGGCAATCAAAAAATTGCAGCCATTTTGATTTAACTGGAAATATGAATCCTTGGTATAACAAAACATCTGAATGAGTACTTGAATCAGTCACAAACGAAATAACTATATGAAAATTACATGCTGTTCAAGGCCATTGAAAATAGCACATTTTTGCACTGAAATTCGCCAATTGACCTTGAAAAATTAGGTCAATGTCAAAAATGAAGGTCAATTTGAGGTGAATGGAAAAAAAGAGGAGTAGTTTACTATAGTATGTTATCAGCCAAATAAAAAATCAATATTTCGTGGTGAAATGACGAAGATCACCAATTTTGATGACATACCAATGTTTAAAATTACATAACTTAAAATCTGGCCATAGAAATGCAACCACAATACACTTGCAGATGTCCCGTTAGTCAAGCTACGTTATGCCACAATTTGGGCCAATTTGAGCGAAGAATGTTCAATTGCATAAGAAAAAACCAAAATGACCATGGGGAACATTGACCTTGACCTACATGCATTCGTAAAAATGGGTCATATTATGCAAAAGGGGTTAGGAATTAAGTACCTAAAACAAAAATGAAATCCAAGAATAATTGAAAAAGTTATTCGCATTTGAAATTTTTTAAAGTCGAACTTTCGAGTGACCTCTGACCTTGAAAAATGGTCCGGTGTCAAAAAAACTTGGGGAATGTAATGAGGGCATATGAGGCTCCGTTCATGAATTTTTTGAGGGTAGGTTAGGGTGAAAGAATAATAATAATAAATAAATACGAAAATAAGAAACTTCACCTATGGTAATAGGTGAAGTTTAATAATCGTGGGGAAAAATAGATTTAGCACACATGAGATTATCGTTCTTCTTGAGAAGTGTGCTTGTTCCAACTGGTTCTCAAAGGCATCTCACCCAACAAACCTATTTCAGCCTGAATTATCAGAATTAATTGGATGATTCTCAATCATCCATCATGATGATAATATATGTTATTTGATATCTGTTTGATGGACAATCTGTGATATGTCAAGATAAAAATATCTTCAATCAAAATGAGAAGAATACGTCTAATGTGACATTCAGCAATATATCATTCTGCCAATGATGTCATGGAGGTGTCACTTTTGAAATGAGATCGTTTCTAACATGCAGCATTTGAATTGTACTGTTCATCCACAGTATGTGGCTGACTGGTGAATCCAAGATGTAAACCAGGATGTTATGAAATGCTTAATAAAAATACTCAAGATGCAGTGAAAAGTTTTTAGCGATTCGTATTGAAATAAAATAATAAAAATAAAAAACAGGAAGACGATTTGCTGCTATAAGGATGTTAAAATGATATTGTGAAAGAATTGTTAGTTTTAATTAAATTGTATTGATATAAGGACTCCAAACATGTTAAAAGTTCTGGAGTTGACATAAATTTTGCAAATGCAGTAACGGACGGAAAAATCAGCGTAAATGGCTGGAAAACCATGAAAAGGGTTTTTTCCATCCACAGTGCAAATGCCAGAGTGTGATGCATGCACACCAATTTTAATTTTAAACATTTTATAGAGAAAAATGTGAGTTTTGGTCAGAGACATGTGACAACCTAGATCCAGTAACACTCAAAAAAGGCCAATTTTGGGGGTAAAACATGGAAAAAATGCAAAAAATAATTTGAAAAAAATTAATCCAATCATAGATTTTCATGAGAATTGTCGATTTGATACTCACAGCATAGTTACTTTCAGGTATTTTTAGATTTTCATGTCATACGGTAATTTGACAATAGTTTAGAGAATGACCCGTGTATATGAGCTCTGCTTGAGCAGGATATGACAAAGATGTGCACCAGTTATTACAAATCAAAAGCTTACTCTTAATCATGACTAATCAAACTACCTCTGAATCAAAATTATGACACATGTTCAGCTACACCATAAAATTTGACTGATTATTATAACAAAAAAAAACAAGCTATATATGTTCGCTCAAATAAATTGTGCAATCTTCCCACTCAATCATTTAGGCTGACTCCAAATTTCAAATTTTACAGCACATCGTGAGTATCATGAGTCAAAAAGTGCATTTTTCACAGCAAAATCATATACCTTTCTTTTTTCCTAATAATTATATTAATACTGTACAATTTTATAGCATACATTCGAGATAAATCAGCGGCACTCGCTATACACCAAACAACAATCATACCAATCAATGTTAATCTATGGACATGGCCAGAGCAGGATTTGAGCCTCCATTCACTGCGCCAGGCAGATATGGTTACCACTCTTTTACAGAGCTACTAATAAATAATACACCAGTTGTAATAGTAGGCCTACATATCTATTGCTGATTTTTTTTCAACCTTTTGAATTACATTTCGGCTCAATTTGATAGCAGTAGTCGGCTTAAGTCAAAATGCGACAGGTCTAGCACGTTTGAAAAAAGGATGTCAGAATTGCAAATACAACTGTACATATGATAAAGAAAATGTACTTTATTTTCGAGAAATTGCTCAAATAAAATTTCGATATTTTGAAATTCTATCATAATTTCTGATGCATCAGAAATGAAGCAGGTAAAATGGCTACATCTGCAAAGAACAACCTGTCTGCCTTGTCATTGAAGTGGAATATGGCAATGAAGTTATGATGGACTGTCATGCAGTTATCTGTGTACTACCTGAAAGGTGTTACGGTCATAACTGGAGGTGGTGAAGGCAGCTTGTTCCTCATTTGTGTACTTCAGTATTTATTGCCAGGGCTTTTAACTTTGCATGTTTGTACTCCATCAGGAGCAGAGACATAATGGCAACAGCAAGACTGCCCCTGTTAACCAGGGAAGTCCCAAGTGTAAAGTGTCTATCAGCAGAAGGTTTGTAGCGGAGGTACTGAAAATAAGCCAACAGTCAATGGCTATTGGTACACTTTCTATTCATACCAATCACAAGGTCTCGTGTACTGAATACAATTAGTTTGAAGATTGTCACACTTGCGTTTCTTCTAAATAACAATGTCATAATTTTACGAGGCCACATTTTGATGGTCTTGGCACAAAACTCTGTGGGTCTTGGTCTCGGCCTCAGTCTTGGAGGCTCATGAGTCATGCATCGGTCTCGGTTTTGCTTGGATGTCTTGGGCTCGGACTTGGATACCCGGCCTCTACTACATCACTGCCTCCAAGATTTTCTTTTCTTTTATTAGAAATTTAGTGTGCTGTGGATCTGTCTTTCATCTAGGAAACGCTTTGATGATAATATAAGCTATCAGAGTAGGCCTAATTTCTTCTGTTTAAAAAAAGTGATCATTGCAAGAAATGAGGGAAGTTATAAATCGCTCTGTAAAGTTGCACACATGAGAAAAATTTAAAGAAAGGGCGAAAGAAAGGGACATATTACTTCTAAAGAGCTCTTTGCAGATTGGCAGTCCACTGAAAAATTACTTGTCATATTTTAAATTTGCAAACTGACTTTGCCGTCATTGAAGTTTTCTCTTGGTCCCCTACCCCTAGTCTTCATATAATTCTTATAAAGTCATTTCATTGTTTATTGTCATCAATGCTGCTAGATATGATAAGCACTGAATCGCCTGATTAACCATAGCCAGTGACATCAAGCAACCAAGTTGAAAGCTAGTTTTGAAACTGTTTGGACTGCCAATCTGCAAGCAGCTATAATGAAATGTTTATGGCCTCCAGGTTCCCATGCAGAGGAGCATCACCACAATAGCTAAGGGACCGTTCAGAATTTATGACTGGGGGGGGTGGGAGTTTTGGCCGAGGGGGTACTAACTTTTCACACGTGTTTCAAGGGGGGGGGGTATTAATTTTTGACAACACTTCCAAGGGGGGGGTAAGAAATTTTAACAAAGAAAAAATGTTAAAAAATACGCATAAACTCATTTTATTTCGACTTTTTTACGGGCAAAATCCGCGAATCTGTACGCGTGGCCATGTATAACAGTATATATGTGTGTATGGCTTTGTATGTCAAGGGGGGGGTACTAAAAATACGCATGAATCCTAGGGGTGGAGTACTAAAAATCCGCATGAAACTCAAGGGGGGGTATCAATTTTTGACGGAAGTTCCAGCAAAACTCCCACCCCCCCCCAGTCTTAAATTCTGAACGGTCCCTAATAAATACACCAATCAGTGTTGACCTTAGGCTAAGGCTAAGTAGTATAATTAGTTTTTAGACTTGTTTTTAATGAAGGCCAATGTTTTTAATCCTATTGGATTAACGGTTTGTAGTTACTCCAGAGTTTCAGAAGTTCACCTGACTGAGAAGGGATGTAACCAAAGAAGAAGAAGAAGAAGAAGCATTAAACAGTCGCGTATTTGAGTCATGAAAACAATGTCCTCGTCAGAATTAAACAGAAATGGGGGTGCTAAAGTGTTTTTCGTTAACAAAATGTTTTTATTACTGAAAACAAGTTTGTGAAGCAAACAGAAAAAAATCCACTTATTTAGAACTTCAATAAACAAGGATATAGAGCCCCATTACACATTTCGTTCATGTTTGAGCTCACGACAAAAGGAGTTCAAATAAATGGAATTGAAATGATGGTAGTGGAAGGTAAGCCCCCAGAAAGGGGCAACCATATGGTTATGCTTTTACAGCAAAATATTAGCGCAAAATTCTTGCATACATTAAACTAAAATGCATGGTATTTTCACTGTAAATCCGTTATTGCTCAATATCATTTCAAGGAAATAATGAATAGGCCTATGCTATATAATTTCATCATCATCAGATTGTGTTCCCTCACTTGTGTGTAGCCCCCCCCCTCATCCTTTCAGATATCAGTAGGTCCCTTCAGAACTAAATTGTGCATTTCAGCCCCCCCCCCCCACAGAAAAAATGATTGTGGCTGTCGCGTAAAATCGTGTCATACTCATAGTAGGGGGGGGACTTAATTTGCTTTTTCGGGAAATTCAATATGTATACCAGCCCAATTTGTGCCATTGGGTCCCCCATTAAGAAAAAACCCATTTTTTTGAAAAACTGAATAGTGTTACCCCCCTATACATATGCCTTGAAGTTTTGGTGATTTAAAACGCTCGCGAGAACGTTTACGTCTACCGCGTTTAGTGAATATTAGACATATGACAAAACAAACAGTACCACTGAATTCCTCTTGTCAAGAGCTTTAAAATGAGTACCAACATGATGGGTCTACTATGATATTTGTTGTCACATTTATTAAAATATTCTACTGTAAATTGCAGCGAGAAGCACCTTTAACTTAACTCGATGAATTCAGACAACCTTCAGAAATTAGAAAGTCCAAGTGTTTTAGTGAAATATCTAATACTAACCACAACTTTTTGAATCTCAGTTTGAGGGCACATTTTATGGTTTGATCATTTGAAAAATTGTCATTGCTTTATTCAGAAATACTATTGCTTTTATTCGCCAAACACCATAGTACTTATGCATTCACTCGTACTAATTATGCATTCACTCGTACTAATAATGATACCATGCAATTCATAGAAATGAATTCTTTGAGGCAGAGTAACAGAAAATTTCCTATCACAGTTTTGAAAATTTTTATCCTGCAATTTAGAAGACATCAAGAAATAGAATACAATTAGAGTACACTGCAATGTCAGGCAATTTATTAAGGAATATTAAAGATACGAGAAATGTTATGTTCCAAAATGTATCTATAGAATAATGTATTTCATGTGAATGAGAATATAGTTATATCAAGATCAAACCATCCATGTATGAGAATTGATATTATTGCCTGCTCTGATTCAGACTTAAATCCGGAAAAAGGTAGACCAGGTAATGTGGATATTATAAATGTCAATATTCAATAAACAGGAAATTTGGATGTCTGAAAACATTGATGTCTCTAGTGTCAGTGGTGAGATCAGACATTCCTTGCCCAGAAATTAGGACTAGTAACTTAAGTAGTACATTTTGCAAAATGATATATTCAAAAGACTCAGAAATCACTGCACTAACACTTCAAATTGATCATCCCAAAACCAACTGAATAATTAAATATCAATGGATGGAATCGCTTAGACAAACTTATGTTACTAGTCTTTCATGACATATGAATGGGCAATTGATTCTGAAAGCTAAGTAATAAATTAATTATACATGTAAAGGTTCTCCCTTGGAAGTAAAATACATATAGTTTCATTTATATAATATATATGATTTGTATAATTGCTTCTACCCATTTTAGATGAAATTTTGACTGAATTTGTATAATTATCTTATATTGATAATTATCCATGGCTTCTACTTACATCAGCATTATTTAAATAAATTTTATTATTGTACATAGTTCATGTGAGATAATTCTGTGTCTGGAAGCATTTGGCCTCATAACATTTAAACTTCATGAAAGGAAAAATACAACTAATGATAATATTACTTTAATGATTTACGGAATAAAATTGATTTATCCAAGTGTTGTGTAGCCTACTAGGGAGTCTTAGACCAATGTTCTTGTGAGCCAGAAGGGCCAGGCTTCAGATAAATAAGTCAGGACCCTTCAACCACTCAAAAGAAGCTTATTTAAAACAGTTGATGTCATCCTCACTTGTATTTTTTTTCAGTGCCATGCAAACTTTTTATGGCACACCAGGAATACCAATTAAATTATTATTTCCATTCATAAAAGTATATTGAGCACATTTTTGTGACACTCATTCTCCAGACTACCACAAATATGTAAAATTAATTTTTGACTGGGAGTCCTGTCTGAAAAAAAAAAAATATATATATATATAATGGTAATGTTTGCTTATGAAATAATTATGAATGTCAGAAGTGTTTAACATCAAAAATTGTTCCGAATGGCATAGCCTTTAGATTATCGGATATATAGCTTCCTGGTATTCATTTTGAAGGAAATTTTCCAGAGAATCCAAATATGTTATTCCCATTCTTCTATCTGTGATAGGGCCGAAGATATCGCAAACCGCGACTTTGCGGAACCGTAATATATCCTGAAAACTTCAAGGCCTATGTCAAGGGGGGTAGCGGTGCTCCGATTTTCAAAATTTTTTTTGTTATGTTCATATCTCACCCAATGGCACATTTTGAGCCGGTATACATATAAAAGTAGGATTAAGTCCCCCCCCTACTCATAGGCCTATAGATTTCAACTTGTCAAGCACCACAGGGTATGGTACATTAGACCATTTCCCCCCCGAAATGCAAGTCATGGCTCTAAGTGAAATTGTCTTGTTTAATTATATATGATGGAACAACAATTCGATTTTTAGTTTCTTCCCACGGGTACGTGATGTAGAAGTATGAGTAGATAAAAGTTTTGACTTTCATGATAGAAGTGCTCATTGCTCAAGAATTACAATGTCTTTGTAAGACTGAAGACTTTCATAGTAGCCTTGGAACCAATTTAAAGACTTTTTCCACATTTTTTTAAGTAAAGGTGACTATCGAATGAGATGATAACAATTTTTAATGTTTTGTTGTGAGTTGGTAAAAAAAAAACAGAAATTGGAAAATTAATAAGAATATCGAACAGTATTGCAGCACGTGACAGTCTCCTACCTCGTGAATGTTGCATAATTATGATCAGTCATGACACAGGGAATAATGTATCCATATAATTCTTTTCGCATTTTTAATTTCAGGGATGACAATGGTGATTAAATGTGCTGTCAATAATAAAAGGTCAACCTAAAGGCATCAAGATAATATATATATATATATATATATGTCTGATATGTCTGATACGTTTTCATCCCTCAATTGTGTGCAGACACTTGCCACCCAATCATATACTGAAAAAAGGCCTGATGCAGCGTGTTTGTGTTTATCACACATATTCAAGTAAACTATAAACATATTTGAATATTTATCTTTTTGTAGAACTTGCCAGATTCGTAGGCAAGAAAATCCATGAAGATTTTTTCACCTAAGCACTTACCGTACTTGAGGGCATCATCAGCAGGGGGGGTATTATCAGCACCCCTGGAAGTTTTTGCTTGTTTGCAGCTTAGTCAAGCGCATGTCTTGGTACCAGAACTCCTTAATGTTCATAAGGCAATTCTTACCGGATTTTGGTAGTCATTACAACCTAACTAAGGGCCTAACTGGCCTCAGGTCACATGTTTCTGCACAAGAAATAACGCCTCACTTTTAAAATCGTCATTTTTAACTCCCGAGATAAAAGGACGTTATGTTGTGTTGACCGTCCCAATCAGCTGAAACAGAAAGTAGGGCTCTGGCAATGGGTGCCAAACATTAGGTCCTATCCCTTTCAAGGCATTAGGCCCATTTTTGAGAAATTACGCATTGCACTGTCCAAATGGGGGAGGGGGGTTGAAGAGGTAACCCGTAAAAGTAGAATGGAGGGTATTATCAGCACCTACCCAGGCCTCTATTCGAGGGGGGCCTCTATTCGAGGGGGGCCTCTATTCGAGGGGGGTCCTTTATTTGAGTATATATGGCAAATGCATTGGAATAGTACTGGCATTTTGATATCTTACACCTTACAACTGCCATAGATTCCCACAAGTAAATTACACCATATAATCAGTTTTACTTGAATTAATTCAACATGTCTATCTTATTAGCAGCACAATCAGACATATAGCCTGAGTTGTGCTGTTACAAGGAATGGGTGACAGAGGGCCCCACTAGATGAGAAAATTATTCTATCCAAAATGGGTCCATTGGCTTCACTATCTGACACTTTTAACAATGCTATTAAGCACAGAACTGTTTAAAATACCAGTCCATGTGCTGATAATACCCTCACTATGCTGATAATACCCTCCAATAACTTCATCTACATTTAGGTCCCCACCGGTACTGGAACTAGACTGACTGGGACTGTTGTCTGGTGGGATTTTGCAAAATGGTTATGCTAGTTCCCAGAATGCTTGTATGGTGGCATTTGACCAAGTTTTGGTATTTCCATGACCTCCTTTTGCTTAAGGTGCTGATAATACCCTCAAGTACGGTATTTGCCATAATATCGACAAAACATTGACGCAGTCTAAACTCCATAGATGCTACTGTATATCATTGACTTGTGAAAACCTATCCTTTTAACTATGGAATACTTGCATGGGGCTCTAAAGCAACTAGACTTCTTAAATTACAAAAGAAAGCCATAAGAATCATTGCAAATGCAGCCTATAATTCCCATACTGATCCGTTGTTTAAGGAACTGAATTTACTAAAGGTGACTGATATTTGCTTACTACAGGAATATAAATTTTGTTACAAATACCTAAATGGGACTTTACCAGCATATTTCATGAATGATTTTATTAATGATCAACACAGTGTTCACTCTTATAATACAAGAGGTGCCAATGATTTTCAATTTCCAAGTATAAGACATTCTTTTGCCAAGCAATATAGAATACCTCTGATTTATAATAAATGTCCAAATTCCATTAAAGAAAAGGTCTTGACCCACAGTTACCACGGATATTCAAAATATATAAAATTCTACTTCATAAGGGAAAAATACAACATTGTTTGTAATAATCATCTGTGTTTTGTCTGTAATAGACAATTGCGAGGCTAATTTTGTAATTTTGGGTTTTCTCCTACAGCTTACCTCAACAGCATTAAATTAAGCAGTCTGTTTGGAGGAAACCCGCCATGGCTTCTTTTTCATTCACATTCTCATCCTTCATACTCACTGCTCACTGTTACATTCTTCTTCTTTTTTAATTTTATTTTTTATCATCTCCATCTATCATAAGGTGCTTCCTGGCAGCGACTCACTAGTCTTCAGGAAGCTCCTTCACATGGTCATCAGTATCATATTTTGCTTTGTTTATTCGTTTTATTGGTATTGTTTGATTTGACATTCTCCTATTGTGTATCATGTTAAGCATTCATTATTATTTATTTTTATTTATTTTTTTTTATTTTTTTTTTTACTGTTTGATCATGTGTAAATAAATTGTTCTGAGTTCTGAGTTCTGAGTTTGATAATATTAATCAGTATGGCATGCATCTAGAATTTGCGTATTTTATAGGCCTATATATAATTTCTGCAGAAATCATCCATTGTTAGCAGTGAATTTAGATCACAATAGAGAAATTCCACGAAGTCAGTTACTAATACATACAGGTCACACAAGTTTGCATTTGCCAAGTAACAGACTGTGAGCCTCCACTGTGTCCTGTTCTGTCTTATTGCACAGTACCACCGGGACGCATAACATGTCCCAGGGTTACAATTCATTCTGTTTGAGTGAACCCATGAATGCATTTGAACAAGTAATACACAAGATGGTTTCTTACATGAATAGCAGGACAATAAGAAATCTTTCTTGAAATGCAATTCGTTCTTCTGCACTTCAATTGTAACAGCGAAACACTTTGATATAGAATTAGAGTGGACTGTGGCACTGTGAAAATGGCACTTCGTGTGTCATCATGCTGATGTTTTGTCAATGATCAAACCCAATACTTTCAATGTTAATTTGATTGAAGGAGACTTGTCCCATTGTTGGTGAAAGCCAAACGAAAGGATTATGTATCTGATTTTCACTCTCAAATCTGTTATGAGAAGTCAAATGGCTTTCTCTTGATCATGACTAATCAAACAACCTCTATGTTTCCCATGTTGAAAGTAGAAAAGATGACACTTCATCGGCTATCATGAGTCAAGAAGTGCCATTTTCACAGTGTCACAGTCCAATCTTATGCTATATTAAAGTGTTTGGCTGTATTGTAAGTTTTATATCTCGAGACACACAGTACTATATTTTTACAAAAACATACCACAATCGAATCATTCAAATTGATCATGCTTTTAATAGGGCACTCATGGTCTGAAAGTGGGATCCAAACTCACAGATGTCTCATAACAGGTCTTTCTCCATAATTTATGGGGATTACGGCAGTGATTATGGGTACTTTTGGTAAGTGAGGATGTAGGCTGTTTTTGCCTTTGGGGAAGCCCACCAGATGCAATGTGCAATGAGCATCACCCCGTAGCTGTCTACAGGTGGACTGCTCTTGCATTGCCACAGATCAGAACATATGCTGTCTTGTGTTGCCACCTAGTGACTAGTGTGCTATTCCACGAGCTCCTGCGAGTGTCCACATACTTTCAACCAGAGGAACACACACAATTTTGTCTGGAAGACACCGGGGCTGTTTCTGAGTGTGCTGATGGCCTTGTCTACTTCCTTAGAGAATGTGATTGTCGAGTCTGACTCTGGTATACATCGATGTTGAATAGAAATTTTGTGAATGTGTAATGAAATTGGAACTATTTCTTGGGACAGCAATGCTGTAGCATAGAAAATCAACTTTTGTGCCAGGTGGCAGCAGCATGCAGTTCTCATTTTCACCAGACTGACCCCGTAGAGTTCCTTGGTCAGAATAGTTTACCAAGTTGATATTCAACAATGGATTGTCTCCCTCTTACAATAATTATTAATACGAGTTATGAGAATTCCAACATTTGATCAATTTATTACCGTAATATGACTATAAGGAGCCACTTTGATATGTCATCCATGTTAATAAATTATAATAATATCAAGCTGGGCATCAACACTGCTGAAATGCTATCCTTCCTGTCGTCTTCAAACTGAATTGTGCTGAAAGTTTATCTATTCTATGGCCATTGTTTTATGATAACACTGTTAATAAGCCATGCATTGTTTTATGATAATAGTGAGGAAACATTTTCAAATGAATTAAATGCACACCATCTACTTGCAAATGAGGCTACTGGGTATTGCAAAAACTGCCGAAAAGTCAAAGTAGTGCATATATAACAATTATGCCCATTACGAGCTGGACACAAAGGAATATAAATCTTTTGAATTTCTTGTAACAATTGCCATCAAAGATCAAAGAGTGCATTCTACATAGGGGAGAGTCCCCTCGGGCGGACCGGTGCCTCGACCGGAACATTTTGATTATGACTTAATTAAAAAAACAGCTGTCCATCTTGAGTGATTCCTTTTCAATCGAAATGGTCATAAATGTTTGACTTGAAAAATTTTTAATATTTGAAGTTAAGATGATTAGTATAAAATGGCAACATTATGATGCAGGTCTCACACAATCAGAACTCATGTACTGCTGGGAAATCTTCAACAATCTGTCTCAGTGACCTCCAACTTATTTTCTCCAAAAACAAAAAAAGAAAATTTCACTTATCTTTAAAAACCTAAGCACTGGCCAAAATTTTGTAAATGACAGTAACTGTTATTCCCTCAATCGGACCAGTAGAGTGTCCTTGACTGGACCACCTAATGGATGGATGTGTATTCATAATACAACCTGTGAATATGACAATATGAGCTTTTTATGAAGCAATAATCCTGATAAACATTAAATTATGGTTCAGAGATTAGTAAAATAAATTATGATAATTTAACTCCCATGCCAATACGCCCTCTGCTGGCATTTCTGGAACAATGTCAGAAAGGTTAAAAAATCCAAAAATTTCAATTTGATGCACCCTGAGGTTGGTTGAAACAAATAATAAACTGTTGTTTCTGGGCTTCTAAATGATGCCAATAGCTTAGATTATTCAAAACATTGCTTTCTGGTGTGGTCCAATCGAGGCAACTTGGTTGTCCAATTGAGGAAAATGGTCTAGTGTCAATATAGATCAAGCTTTGTCCACAACATGGTAGCACAATATATCTCAATTCAGTCTTCATCATTCTGACCAGTTTTTAACTTCATAGTACTAATACCCTTTTCACACTGAGCACCAGAAGTTAGGTGTTCCGATCGAGGGAACTCTCCCCTATGGTTCTGATGGATGTAATTGTATCTTGCACCTGTCTCACAGAACCTTGTGTTACACATCGTACTACTTCATGGAGACTCAAATCAATAATTATACACAACTGACAGTAAATCGATTCAAAATATAAAATTGTAGAGACCTTTCTGACTGAAACAAACATTGACAACTTTGAGAAAAAAATTTGTTGTTGACAGAATTTGTGTGATACCAAATGGCAAAATAGTTCGTCAAGTAATAGCTTCAATGCATAGGATATGAAATGTGGCTTCTCTGTGATGGAATGGAAAGGCTTGTGAGGCAAGGTAACTTCTGTCAACAATGACAATGTGTCACTGATCTCAACTTGGGAATTGATGTCTTTGTTGTTAGGACATCTGAGGCAGGCGGTTAGTCTCTTTGGGTCACATGATATTCGGCATATACATTGAACTATTGACAGTCTCATTTCCCAGTGGTATTAAAACCATAGACTCACAGCACGGACCCCAGCCATCGTTTATCCAATATACATGTACATATATGCTGACATAGGCCTTACGTCTCGGTTCAAAGTCTAGGCCCACATTGTATCTTTTACATTCAAGACAAAAAAGTGTTTAGTGGAAAATTCCCAATACATTGTACTTGAAGTTGACAAGCAAGCAAAATATTTGGCACAAGCTATAAATTAATATTGCGCAAGCTGCCCTCTGGCTTTAGTGAGGAGCCAACTAACCTTCACCACATCCTGTTGTGATCACTTTCTAGATACAGATCAGATCACGACTCAAAACTCATGAAGTTTATCAAATGAAACAAATATGCCTACCAAAGTAGGTGCCACAACACATTTTGAGTTTGTCAGTCTGCTGGATGAAAGTCATAAAAAATCCTGTTTAGCCTCCAATTTGCTGCAGCTGGTTATTCCAAAACATGGCTTGCCTCCTTCTGGGCTCAATTTCCGTGGACTTCAAACATGATTTGAATCCTTCAAATGCCATTAGCATAATTCACTATTAGTTCTAAATTAGTTGTGTCGAATCATTTTTGCAAACATCTCAGCACACAGGTCTTATTAGAGAAACAATTCTATAAAGAAGTTGTAGTAACTTCCTGTGGAAGCATGTCTGCAAGACATACTGGCGGAACAGTCAGGTCCAGCATGAAGGGGTTGCAACTGATTGCAGGTGTAACATCTATTCCATTCAATTTTTGTTTAAGAAGGTTTTTAGACATCATGCCATGTTATTCATGCTATCAGTCTGAGAATAAAAAAAAAACGAAGGAAACATAGTTATTGGATTGATAATAATGTTCATTGTATTTCTATTGTTATGAATGACTATTGGTTGATACACCTATAATCCTACTTGGTTTGCAAAACAATGTCAGTCAGCTTGGTTCCATATATTTCAACGCCTCAATATCAGTCCGTACTCCGCAGCTTAGTTGGTGTGAATGAAATGTATTTATACAGATGTTTGATGGCACAATGAATTGTTGGGCACCACATAATTTCAGGAAGGGCAGGGCACATCAAAGAGAATACAGAGCAATGCTTCAGTCATGTCATTGAAAGGACTTTATTATATTGCCAGAAATAAGAATCGACAATCTGTTGATTATTTCTTTCAAATGTGTGAACTTTGATGATTGGAATTACAGGACTGTGGCACTCATGACTGGACTCTAAAGAACACAGAGAACATGAATGTACTGTATGAATACTGCCTGATTTCTAGATTAGTAGTAGTACCTCCTTGCATCTTAGTATACGAAGTTATGAACAGAATCATCTTCCCAGCTACTGCCCCAACAGTACTGCTTCTTTGCCACATGACTCTTCTTCAGAGGCATTTTCAATGGTAGCCCCTTTAGTTATGGTCTCCACTGCATCAGCCAGAGAAGGACGCAGTGACTGCACGAATACACCAGATGATATTTGTACATATTTATATAATAATTGTATCACTGCTAAGTAGCGTCATGTCAAGGGATACTCATTCAGTCGTGCGAAAACCGGATAGGCCCCGCAAGTGCCCCCACCCCCCCCCCCCACTGAAATTTTGTGGATCCCCCCTGGCACCAGCAATGCATTTGGGATGATTTTCTTTGCAATATATGCAAGTATGCCAACATGATGTATTATATAAGAACTGCAAATCTACACATGAATATGAATGGAGGTCTTTAAGATTTTGCAAGCTTGACCAGAGGTGTCACCTTTTGTTATGCACCGTAAGCCATGACATTCATCTGGACAGGAGGAGGTGGACCGGTCAAGACTTGCAGTTAAGTTCTGCCACTGCCAGTAGACCAATTGAAAATATCTATTTTAGAGTAGAGTTTTCTGTGATATGACGTTACTTGTTCAAGTGGTTCTGTGCCCATACTTGGCAGTTATTTTGTTTGTTGTCTCGTGTTGCAGCTGTGCCAGGTTATAGCACAGATCATTTCTGTTCTGTCAATGATAACAGAAAACTATCCATTTGAACATTGTGTGTTAGAATCATTGCACAAAGGTGTTAATTTTCCACTCAGAAGAGCTTTATCCAAGCTACAGTGTATAACAGCTGATGAAGCTCATTAGATATGGATGGAAGCTCTTGTGAGTGGGAAATTAACACCTTTGTCATACTTTGTGCAATGATTCTAGCATACTATATGGAATACCAAAGGCCACAATTAAGGCTTCATGGTTATATCTTAAAAATTCTTGTTGAATGATGATCAGGACAAAATCGAGGCTACAGTTGCCTGATAATATAATATTATATTAATCCGGAAGTTGCAAATCCTGGTTACAAGTGAAAGTGAATGTGAATGGAACAACACACTTCTAATCCCCCTATGTTATCAAAGAAAGAAAACAAAAAGATCCAAACAAATTTGTTTTAAGCCGATTCACGACTGTACTGTGTACATCGTCTGCTCAGTCACCTGGGATGCTTTGCCAATGACCCCATTGAGCTGAATAGAAATGTTAGTTGTTAGGTTATCATCTTAACCCACATGGTACACAGTTTCCAGTCCCACCAGTTACATGCTTTGCCCCTAAAGACTAGCTTAGTATCAATGGTTGACCTTATTGTAAATCATAGTATTATGTCTTTTATAAAATTATGAGCCCCTTAAGTTTGAAAATTAGATGAATTTGCTGCTGATATTGCATTCAAGACAAGGACCAACATTTGAAAAAGTATTTTTCAAAAATTCATTTAAAAAAATTGATTCTAATGTGTGATTTCACATAATTTACAGTATCAATAATGCAAGGCTCAATCCGTGTCAACTTGAAGCCAGATCTGCCTGTTTTTCCGCTTGACCTTTCAAGTCACATTTCTTTTATGCACCGTAAGCTTGGCTGGCACTGTGTCATACCCTCTGACATGAGACAAATTGCTTTCTATTTTTGGAGTGAAGTTTTCTTTCTGGTGTGTGATATTTGAAGCTGTTAGTTTCTCTGAACAATTATTCCGTTTTTGTTTTGGTCTTTGATGTCTCTAGCAGGTGTGGATGTAGGGGTAACCGGGGCACATTGGGACGCTTTTAACGTCTACTAATTTTGCTCAATGCTGAAACAACTGAGGAACTCAGAAGTTTGCATGAATATCACCAATACTATTGAGCTTAAATGCAAGGCATAATAAACTAGACTGCACCTACCTTTTCGCAGCCAGAGAGCAACCAGCGGTGCACATTGGGACATCAGCCGGGGTACTTTGGGACATAAATTAAAAAATCATGTTAACACTCCACGTGCAATAGATATAACATGTAAGTAGTGCGTAAGACAATATACAGTGCATTAACACCTTGTAGTGCCAATACATAATAATTTTAACAGTTTTAAACATTTAACATAAACTGTCGTGGGTGCTGACATATATGTAAGTAACACACAGTGCTTTGCGACAAATTTGTTCACAGAGCATGGTAATCCACTATGCCTCTATTCACTGTGGCCTGAATACCTGTTGTGTGCTGTCCCAGGTCATTCAGTTGACTTGGACACTTAAATTCTGCCATATTACAATGTAAGTGCGTCCCAATGTGCCCCGAATTCACTGTCCCAATGAGCCCCGATATGACTTTTACACCAAAATGCTAATTTCTCAGGCAACAGTGAGTGTGTTTATCACGACAGCAATTCATAACTGTTTGTTACAATATATAAAATTCATACAAGCACTGAAAAAGCCTCATTGTTCATGGTTTGTCCACAGAATGGTTTGAATTGAACCCGTCCATATTTACTTTAGTAGTAGGAAAACAAACTTTTGCTCGCCATACTTTTGCATGTGGCTGTAATCTGTCTATAAAACCATGGAACATCAGGATGTGAAATTACAAGATATGATGGCACTACCATATCGTATACCTTACCAGGATCCAAGAAAACCCCACCGTCCCACAGTGCCCCGCGTCCCATTGTGTCCCGGTCCCCCCTACTTTGGCTGGTTCTTGAAAAGACAATATAAATCAGATTATGTGATATTGTCAAAATACCTCATATTCCTCTTGCTTTTTGGATCTCCTTCAGTGAACAGGAATCACTATGATGTAATCCCGGTTTGTCATAATGAGTTTTTGTGCTCAGTCGAAAGCGATTCTACTATCCATTATTAAATGTCAGGCATCCATCATCATTTTATCATTCTAACATTGTTCTGACTGCAGTGATGTAGTCAAGGCCAGGACATCCCAGATCAAGGCAATACAAAGCCAAGAAAAATATGGCCCCGAGGCCAATCATGAGGCCGCCAACACTGGCCCAGAGACACCCGAGACCAAGACAAGGCCAAGGATTTGGCATCCAAAACCAAGCCAAGTACGAGGCCATCAAAATATGGCACCAAGGCCAGCCTGACAAGGCCGGCCTCAAGACCTCCAAAACCCGTTCTGAGCATCAAGTGGACACCACAATGATGTTGGACGTTTTGTCTCACTAAAAGAAGTGCTGTAATCCTGATTTTTTATTAAACAAGAATCACAACGAAATATATATATACAGGCAGAAACTCTTATATACTAACTTTCCAGGTACATATGAGATTCCATCCTGTCTCAATCAGTAAAGAATATACTTGTGTAGAATATAACCTTATTATTTTTATAAATACAATATATATAATATCTCTACTTCTAATATATGGCAATAATTTTTCCTTTTTCTCTGTTGAAAAAGAAATGGTCTGAGTCTGAAAGGCAGGAGGGCAGGGATCACTCAGTGCCAGGATCTATGTTGGACGGCTGTTCATCATCCTTTGCTTTGTTGCCGAGTCCTCATTCTATCCTAATTAACATCTATAGGCGTATGGCAAGTGGATTTTTTGGGAGGGCGAGTGACATTTGCTCGAATTTCAAAATCCAAAATCCATGGCATTTTATGATAAAATGCCTTTGGAACCATTAATTTTCAATAATGTTAGTTTCATCATCTGCCCGAAATTTAAGCCTGCTTGCCCGAATTACCACTGTTTTCCAAACTTTTGGCAGGGGGGCGATCACCCCCCTGCCCCCTGTCCGATATGCCCATGCTAATTAGACAGCCAAGTGCGTAAATACAGGACATAAAGCTGCAATCATCCGTCCATCAGATTCCATCCATAAAGGCAACGCTGTAACATAATAATTTATTTATTTTGTTGATTGGCAGGTAATCCATGTGATGTGCTTCACCTAGAATCCTATATGCACCAAATGACTAATAAATAACAAAGTTGGAAAGGAGAACCCTCATTAAAGACATATTAGGAAATCCACGAGATCAAGCTGCTTACTACACAGATCCCAAATTCCTACCTGTCTCATATCAGATGTGAGAAAGGGCAAAAAGGCAGAAAAGACAAATGTATTTCTTGTGTTGTTACAAGTCCCTACAGAAATACCACATATGTAACAGAATGTGTGTGTGACCTGCTGTCTAATGCAAAATGCATGGTGTTGTGTATGGGTGGGAATGAAATGGGAGATACCACAAATGCTATATCTACATTTCTGGATGTTCTGTAAAACATCATCAAGGGATTTTTTATGAGTTTACATTTTCAACATCTTTTATAAATAAATGTTGTATCGACTGTGTGAAAAGAAACAAAAGCACTGCTGTGTTTCTTTATTTCTGACAAAAAAGCGGTATGATTAAAAGTCGATTATAATAATTTTTGCCAATATATTTTTTATTCAGTATTTTTTTTAAGCAGCACTCCGTGTAAATATTGGGCAAAATGAAAAACACCTTTCGGATGATGTTCTCGGAATTTCCTGAAATTTTGCAAAAAGTTTAACATACCTAATTATAGCTCAGTGGCAGGGTCAAAATTGGTCCAAAAAATTCTTCCTTGTCGGGCTACCCATTGAAAAATGAAGGTTTTTGGCCTTCGGACGGCCTTTATTTCATCAAAATTAACGAAAATTAAGGCATATTTTGTCCATCAAAATTTCACACTTATGATAAAGATAGGAACACAAGTGATACATCATTTTAAAGGTATATTTCATGACATTGCAAAAGTGATGTCATAACAAAGAATGTTTTGGTTGCTAAGCAGTGTCACCATGGCAACCGCATGCAAGTTTTGAAATTTTTTCATTTACCTAAAATAGACCATTTTTCAAGGCCATATATCTCCCATGATAACACCTAAAAAATTTAGGTGAACATATCACCAGAAAGCTCACATCCTGTGCTATATTAAACAACGATAAAACAGCTCTGAAACAATGAACCCTTCCTTTTATAGCCATTGACATTTTTTGTTAATTTTCATGATTTTTTCGATTTTTTGACCGAAAATTGCCCTCTTAATCACCTAAGACTGAGAAAACCATGCTCATTCCACTCAAAAAACAAAATGTTTATTATTGATATTGGATGGAAATATTATTTAGAAAAGAATAAACATCATTAGAAAGCAGAAAAAATGTTCTATATGCAAATTGGTGCCGCCATTATTGAAAATTCTAATTTTCTCAATATCTCGGCTAATATCCCACTCAGCAACAAAATTATGGAGTCTAACCCTATATTTTAAGGGTCAAAGAATGCTTTAGGACTATCTTGAAAGGTGTCAAATAGGTGTGGATTAATATAAAGTGACCTGGTTCACCAAAATTATTTCAAACATGGCACTATCTACTTTCACGAAATGAGTCAAGAGGGGTTCATTGTCACTTAATTTTTAGTGATGTTTAGCTCTTGGTAGAAGGTTCTTGAATAATTTCTCAAAATGTTTAAATCACATTCAGTGAGAGAAAAGTAAATCCTTTGAAATGAGCATTAAATTTGTCATTTCGGGCATTTCTGAGTGAAGGTGTAGCAACATCTACTTCCACGAAATGAGTCAAGAGGGGTTCAATGTCGCTTATCAATTAGTATTTTTTAGCTGTCGGTAAAAGTTTCTTGTATAATTTCTCTAGATATTGAAAAATGTTATATAATATTTAATAAATATTTAGAAAATAATTAACCTTATTAAAAAAGAATATTCTTCTTATGTCCTATATTAGTACCGCCATAATTGGAGAATATTATTTTCTCAATATCTTGGAAAAAATTGCGCTTAGCTTTACAGTTATGGTGTCTAACTCTCTGTTCTGAGGGTCAAAGAATGTAGCGAGACTAACCTGAGAATTGTCAGATAGTTTTACGTCCCCTATATTGATAATATCGATAATTGCTTACATTATCAGAATTATCAGAATATGGCATTTTTCTGGATATTTTGTCTGTTGTTTTACTTCTTTGAGGCAAGGTTACCATCCATCAACAGTTCATCAATGCTCAGCCAAAAAAAAACCTTGCAGCTTTGTTGTGCCTGTGGTTTGTCAAGTTCACATGGTACCAATACTTTTCCAGTAATTGTGGAAAATTGGAATTCTTTTTTTTCCAGGTGGAACTCAAAAATGTAGGTCATGAAAATTTGTTGAGGCATGTGCTGGGTTCTCAATTTGTGCCTTTTTGTTCGTCTAAAACCTCTAAGAAAATAAAACAGAATGTTTGATCGAATGTAGTGTGGTGTATGATGGGCCAAAAATGGACCAGCAAGTTAACGAGCTGGAATTCAGGCCTTGTGCCAAATGTTCAGATTTTTCAGGAAATGGCATACGTTTCGCTCCAGTCGGAGGCTATCTCCATGAAAAATGGTTGTCAAGGCAACCATTTTCTTTGTTCATAAATTTGTACAAATTTCTACAACATTGTGTATGTCTGCTGCAATTGGTAACATTAGACCAGAAGAACTTCCCTTTTATTTGAAATGATGTTTCAGGTTAATTTGCAATTTGTTGTTATTGTTACATTGCTACACATATAGCAACAGTTTGAATGACAAAACTGTCGTAATTTGCTGACTTGCCACAAAATAACATCAATGACAGGAAGAATACTTCAGTTACCAGCATGCTTTTTTACAGTCTGTCACTTTGATATTGAAAAATAAAACGACCAGTTCACTATGAAAAATGCACTTTGTGACTGATGATAGCCGATGAAGAGTCATCTTTTCTTCTTTCAACATGGGAAACATAGAGGCTGTTTAATTATTCATGATCAAGAGAAGGCCATTTGACTTGTCATAACTGATTTTAGAGAGAAAATCAGATGCATAATCCTTTTGTTTGGCTGTCACCTACAAGAGGGATAAGTCTCCTTCAATCAAATTAAATTAACATTGAAAGTATTGGGTCTGATCATGACAAATCATCAGCACGATGACACACGAAGTGACATTTTCGCAGTGAAACAGTCCACTCTTTTTCTATATCAAAGTGACAGACTGTAATGTTTGAAAGTCCAAGCCCCCAAAATTGATAAAAAAATACTGTAGGCTTGTGTGTTGATAAAA
Source organism: Platynereis dumerilii (assembly GCA_026936325.1). Lineage (NCBI taxonomy): Eukaryota > Metazoa > Annelida > Polychaeta > Phyllodocida > Nereididae > Platynereis > Platynereis dumerilii. The sequence continues at coordinate 177,544,292 of JAPTHN010000001.1, read as the reverse complement.
TCTTGCTGTGGCAACAAATTTTTTTTACTGGTTTAGATGTTTTGTGAATAAAGAAAATCTCATTTTTAGCCATTTCTCCATTTCGAGTTAGAGTAGAATCATGAAATTTGGCACATAGACTGGAATTTGTCCGTTCTTTAATTTTCTGTATTGTAGTGAGATAGAGAGAGAGAGAGAGAGAGATCCAATGTCAACAATGTTAACATCAGAATTCATTAGATGAAATATATGTCGCTATGGCAACCATTTGGACCCTTTTTAAACTCGTCTGTTTTCTTTGAAAACGAAGAGGTATTGTCGTCATTCGATCGTCAGCGTCGGCGTTGTCGTGTGGGTTGTCGTTTGCGTTGTCCCGGTTAAGGTTTGTGAGTGTTAGTGTTCATTTGTGACCATAGTATTTTCACTTAGAGTTATGAAATTTGACACAGGTATTATTTGCCTGTGGGTATGGATTGGGAAGATGATAAGAAATCCAAGATGGTGGCCATTTTGTGGTGGTTATTTTGGCAGCCATCCTTCTTCATTCTTGAATTACCCACTGTGCCCTTAATATTTCGCTTAGAGTGATGAAATTTGGTACAGGTATTTGCTTGTGGATATGGATTGGGAACATACATGTATATATATAGATGTATATATATGTGTATGAATAGACCTTTTATCACCCCTTCAAACGCGGTCATCTTTGATTCAAAATATGTCCGATGGCACCACCAGCTCTTTTTTGATAAATGAACTGATTCACTTTTTTTTGCCATTTCTCCACTTAATATTACAGTAGTGTTCCGAAATTTTGTTACAGTAGTGTCTAGAAATTTGGCACACTGACTAGATTTTTTTTATTCTCTAATTGCCAGGTGGAAAATGCTGAGGTGTATATTTTTCAATATATTGCGTGCGTACACATTTTGTAAACCTGCAATTACGAACATATACACGATGTAAGCATTCGTGTAAGTGCCACATAATTATTGTCATTCACGAATTGTAAAAGTGCAACTATGAACATTG